>OX381708.1:65261234-66506541 GCA_947462335.1 Harmothoe impar | reverse complement strand
CCCCCTCCTGCTACAACAAAGTGCCCCTCCCCCTGCTGCCCACAACCTGTCTCAGAGCCCCTCTCCTGCTACAACAAAGTGCCCCTCCCCCTGCTGCCCACAACCTGTATATACACAATGTCTTCCACAGAAACCCCCACCTCCAGGCTGGAAATGTGAATCATAATGCCCCTAACTACACTGCCTTTCCTCCATTATGGGTTATATACTACAGGAGGTTGGAGACTGAGGTACTGAGGGAGCTAGTTACACTGCAGTAACTTGGTACCTACAGTGTGGCAGCCTTAACCCCTGCCTGCCCCTTTTGTATTTTCATGGAAACCATCTACCCGGTCCTTACCTGCAGTGATTTTATGTGTGTATGTCACTATGAGGGGGGAGGCGGGGGGGGGGGGGGTGGCATAGGTTAGTCAGGTACAGTAGTTTCTTTTGAAATGAAGGTAAACTGCTACAATCCGAATTGCACTAAATAACATACACCATTGAATAAACTGTATGACTGTCCCAGGAAAACAAACACAAGTTAGCACTATTCACATATTCGAGATTCTTCTCCCTGGTGACAGAGGTGGCAAAGTATTTGGACTGTGTACATATTTAGCAACGTGACATTGTTTCAATGTGTCACAACAAAACTTTGAAATGAATTGCATTCGATGAACATGCAAATATATAACCCCATAGGTCATGAGTGGGTCAGTGGGAAGAGTCATATAAGTGATGGATGTTTAACGCCATTGCGACAGCTATAGAAGGTCACATTCATGGTAAAAGCCTGAATCATCAGTGTACGTCAAGTGACGTCCATTGGGGCAATATGTAGGTCTCCTTATGGTTATAAGTGTTGACCATGTGCCTCTACATGGGTAAAATTTGACACGGGCGACATGGCCCTTTTAGGCCCTTTTAAAAATCGACAGACACAGAAAATTTGGGATGAAAATCGACCTACACAGATTTTCTATTAATTCTTATATATGTAAAAATCGACACAGTGACACAGCCCTTTTGCTAAGAAACGACACGGCGACACAGTCAAAATTGTGGGGACCCATGTAGAGGCACGACCATGGTATACACGACGCGTGTGTATGTTGTACCAACCAGTTTACTTTACCAGGTTCTAGGTACAACACCACCGTGTACAATACAGGAGGGCCCCATACTGTTTTATGTTGACTGCCAACCAGGCCAACACCAGATTAATACCAGGTCAACAGGCTGTGGTCATATACCAATACTAACATAAGTTATGGCGACACTATGTGTCACTCTTCTCTACATTTGGATGAGAAACAAGTGTTCTTAACACAGAGCCCGCACATACCTTAATAGACTGATGATTTAAATGACCTAATATCATGCTTTTCTACATACTATTCATGATACATCGAATGAATGTGGGATCATCGATCATATTTTCTTTTTCTCAGTTTCATTTATATCACTTGTTTATATATCTATCATTGCGTCGGATCACTAAGCATCAAGGGATAACAGTGAATCTATGTAAACCATCTTGTGAACGAAGTTAAATAAACAAACTTAACTTAAAATAATTCATTTTCTTAAAACTTATTAACCCAATTGGCAAAGACTAAAGGAACTTTCATTTACAATTCGCAGTATATAAGTTAATGCTCACTTTCGTGCAGTTATTTTAATGACATGACCAGGATTGATGCCGGGGGGTGGGGGTACTAATTATTTCACCTGCTGCTCCCTAATACTGACAGGAGCCTGGTAACCTACTGCTTAAAATGCATAATTAAATTAATAAAACCAAATCACCTCATGCACCAATGTTCGTGAATAAAAGCAATCTAAAACAGATGGAGGGGGGGGGGGGGGGGGGTTACTGAAGCGTGCCTGTGTGCCCTTTGTCATACTGCAAGTGTTTGGCAAGTATTCAGTTCAAGGTTGATGTTGGGGTTCAAGTTTGAGTTCATCTGACTGTAAACTCCGAAGTGGGTGTTTGTGTGAAGACTTTGCCATACTGTAGTTGCTGGCGCCTTACAACGTTAGTGTTAATGTGCAGGTTCACCTTGACTTTACCGGGATGCATAGGACAACACCTTGATGGTTGGCAAATATCAGTTCTCACAACACTGGAATAAGCTCCTTAAATACTATTCGTTATAACAACTGCTAACAGTGATATAAACGGAACGTCACTTGCATATGGTGAAATCATGGAGATGAATTCCACAGTAAAACATGCAATTCAATTCCACAGAAAAACATGCAATACAATTTTGTGAAATTAATGCTCTGAATATGAGACTGCCTGGTTATGGCTCGGCGGTAGCAATAAAGCACATTTGTTGTGCCTTAATATTGGAAATGAATTCTACTGTGGAAGAAGTTGTTCAGTCAACCACACTGCATGACATATTAATAATAGATTATTTGGGGCCCATTATTTCCATCTCTCCCCAAGGGGGAGGGGGGGACCTGAAAGAGACTGAGGCTTGGTTCACCCCTCCTCCCGATAACAGCTGTTGCAGGTAACACTAACATTGTCAGACTTGCATGGAAGATAGGAATAATGGTAAGTTTGCTATGCCTCTGTGATCTATTAATTTTACTTGTTTTATGTTCAAGAGATGTGAGAATTATTTTTATATTGCAAATGAAGGTTAAGGTGAGTGTTATTTTTCTGTGCCTGGTTTCAGGTAGATGAAACACCTCACTTTGTGTTGGCGCAGACTACCGGTGTGTGCCGCTTTTTACAGGTGGCTGGGCGGGTGTTATTCCGCTTGACCTGAGGCGGCGTACCGGGCTGGGCACGAAGCACACAGACTACTGCACCCCGTCCGAGCTGCTCACCGACTCAACGAGCTGCCCCACCCTCCTGCTGTCTGACTGCCTACCTCACAAATACAGCACTGCCAAACCCCACAACAAGGGAAAGCTCCTGCACTGTTATTGTACCAAAACCGCTCAGTCTATAACTACGGTAAAACCGCGCGTATAAGCCTTACTCGCGTATAAGCTGCACCCTGACTATAGGGCGATCCTATAAGCCACATCAGCGATCTGATTATGGTGACTTTTGTACTGTATCTTAATAGCAAAAACTTGTGTATAAGCCGTACCCTGATTCTTTGCTGATTCTATAAGCTGCACCTGCGATCTGATTGAATCCCGTACAAGCCGCGGCCTACACGCGAGGTTTTATGGTAGCTATGGTTCGTAGGGGTTACCACATAACACCGTTTTCCAGATCTATCAGATGGCGCTGGTACAGTATAGACCTAACACAGCAGCAGCGGTATTCTAGTGGAACACCACTGCATCGATACCTGGTTACCTGTCGCCCTACCAGACACGACGCTGAAGGACTACCTGCATGTGTGGTCACCGACGGGGTGGGGGTGGGGGTGGGGGTGGTCAATAGAATAGTCTTTGCCTATGGATGTTTTAATTTGTTTATTTTGCTTCTTTAACAATCTATTATTTTAGGATTTAGATTCCTCCCGTTTTATATCACCATTTCATCATGGTCTCTCCACGTCCTTATGACGTTGGTGGTTTCTGAAATGTCGTATAACCAGTGCAGATTTACTTTCCCCACGAACTAATGTTATTCTAAAGACGCACATAGTACACGTGTATTTATTTGTTGTCCATTTACCAGACATGTACTTAAAAAATGTATGACCTGAAACGGATTCCTCTCGACAGCTGTCTATTTCTTCACACCAAAAAGAAATGTACCAATATAGTACAGTCAACTCCCTCTAATGTGGCCACCCCTGGGACTATGAAAAAGTGGCCGCTTTGGTGGGGTGGCTGCATTAGAGGGGGTCATTTTCTGTACATTGTAGTATGTCTGGGACTATGGAAAGTGTCTGCATTAGAGGGATTGGCTGCACTGGAGGGGTGGCCGCTAAGAGGGAGTTGACTGTATGTTATAGGGCTGGGTACAATAAGAGCTCAAATTCAAACCCAATCAGATCCGCCAATTATTCAGCCTGGGATAGGCTGGCCTGTCTGCTTTATCAGAGCATATCCATCACCCCGAGGGAGATCATGCAATTGTCCTCTACCAAGCCTAGACCACCTGACTCCAGCCTTCCTGTATCTACGACTATAACCTTACTGTATATACACCTACATAGTTAACCTGTGGCCGCTCCTCTTCCACCTAACACACTCCTACAGCTGTAAAAAGTGGCCAGTGAGTGGTGGGCACTGAGGGAGGTAAACAGAGGGTGTAGCAGTAGGTTTAACATCTACTCCGCAGTCCGGTATCTGGGACGTCCTGGGATATATACTACTCACAAAACACATGGTTTAGGTGACAACCAAGCAATTAGATGACTGCACAGACAAGTACATCCACAGCCAGAGGTCATTATTAGCACACACATGTTTTAACTATTTTCCTGTACATTTCTATGGTTGTATCATTGCGTTGCTTTCCTTTGTACTGTAAAATGCGTAAATTCATTGAACAAGGGATGAAACGGATCAATCTAAGAAAAACTTGAAATTTTTAAAGTCAGGTCCCTAAATAATGGTCTCTATAGTTAAGTACAGGTCCCTGATTGAATAATGGCGGACAATCACAGGATTCAAACGTTTGTCGAAAACAGATTAACACATAACCCCCGGGAAGACTGGTCTCGGACTCCCAGCCCCAACGCCTATCCCGCTGACCCTCAGGTCGACTCTGCTGGAAGACAGCCTGTTTGGTAGATCTGTATTGATACCTTTAATAGCCGCAGAAAAGTGTTTATCGACTATTTAGGAAAAAGGTGGCAAGCGACGGATTTTGAAAAAAAAAAGTTGCTGAACTTTTTCTGGACCATGAGGCAGGAACTTTCTTTTTTTCAAACAATTATGGTTAAGACTTAAGGTATTAAAGATTAACACTAAAGCTATCATTTATAAGGACAGGTCATATCAAAGTCGTTATCATTATAAAAATAAATAAGGATCCAACCGTTTTTGTTTTTTCTAAATTTAGTTTCTACGTAAATAAATGGCTGCATGTTTTTTCCCTTGGAAATTATCTTTTGGATTCTAGGAGAAAAGAGTATGATGTAGCCCTTTCAAAAGCATGCAGGCCGTGTCGTCAAAGCTGATAATCAATTCTATGCAGCTTTAACTGTGGTTGTGTTGACTGCATGACCTGGGAAACATGCTGGCAACTACAGCTGTTGACGTGAGCTCAATATTGATGGCAGGAGGCTGGCTTCAGGCACAGTGTTGCCGAAAACTTTTCATTGACGCAGGCCAATGTGGCCTGCGTCATGGCATCTTACGCAGGCCATTTCGCTCTCACGCAGGCCATATGAATATTGATGTTTAAGGTGCCCATATAACCTTCATCATAACTGCGAAGAATTTGGAGAATATTTGAATATTAAACAACTTCACTAAAATTACCCTATCTTCGCTTCTAATTGGCCGATTTGAAAAATTCTTTCAGTATTATAAAGCTGAGAGCATGACAGGCCATTCTGGCCTGCGTCCTAAGGGCTTACGCCGGCCATTATGATTCTACGCCGGCAAAACCCGGCGTGCCGGCGTCATTTCGGCAACACTGCAGGCACTACAGGTAGCACCACCAACGGGCATGCGGAGTAAACAGCGGTGCACAGCGTATGATCAATGATTATGGAAAATATCATATACCCTAGTTATAGTCTCCAACACACCAATAAGCCTCATTCCAAGTTTAAGGAAATTCTAAACTTGAACCCCTGGTAGAGCTCCTATATAGAGCCACAGAGTGCCAATTCTAGTTCAGTTCTGACCATTGCTGGAGGGACAGCAAGCGTTTTGTCTTAAAGCTGCCCATGGGGTCTGATTATATTCTTTGAGACGTTTTTATCTGGTCCTCATAAATACCTCGGTACTGTAATACAGGCCTATCTTCTTTTTTTTGGGTCAAGTTTCATGGTCAATGGATTTCATTTGTAAAAAAAAGGTGCGAGCAAGCAAAGAAAAGATTTTTTTTGTCAATGCATTTTGTAGATGTAAAAGTGGAGCGAGGGACAATCAATTTTTTGTAAACCCAGCCTCCAGGAAAATTTCCCAGAGAACCCGTAACGATAAAATCAATAGGTTCATCTGGGAGAATCAATGGAAAAAAATGTGTAAAAAAAAAATTTCCCCCTCAAATTTCAAAAGAATGAGGCATGCGAAATCAATTGACAATTGAATAAAAAAGGAAGAAATTTCCATTTCCGAAAATGAATTGCTCGAAATCCATTCACCAACTTTTTTGGCAACTTTTTTTTATTATAGGCACATCAAATTATATTTGAGTATGAGGGCTCAATGTTTATTTCTAATGTTTATTTTTAGGGGGCAGAGTGCAGGGGGATGGGAAATTTACTATAGGTGTACCAGTACCTGTACTACTAGTATTTGAAATAGATTTTTGATAGATAACCTCCCTCAAGAAGAAAATAGATGTGTGTTGGTTTGAGATTAGGATTTAAACGTTGCTTTAAAAAAGTCTCTATGCAAATAAATGGCTGTGGTTAATTTTTTCCCCTTGGAAATTCTCTTCTGGATCCTGCGTTGTTAAAAGCGAGAGAAAAGTGTCTGATACGGCCCTCTAAAAAGAATAAAGGTGGTGTAGCCAAAGCTGATAATAAATTTTGTGCAGCTTTAACTGCAGTTGACAAGAGTTCTGTTGACTGTATGACTAGGCTCAGGGCCCGCTGTCAGGGGAACATGCTGACAGGTCCATATACATAATATGTGGTATATACACGGTGGTACTATATAAATCTACACAAAGTACCCTGTCTACAGCCTAGACAAGGATTACATCAACTTCAAAGTGGATTTCTTCAGATTCACCATTTTCACTATGACCGACCCCCCCCCCCCCCCGGAAATAAACATGAAAAATAATCCACTAAGTTGGGGAGTGTTTATTTATTACTTACAGGGGGTGGCGGTGAGATTTTGCGTGGAGGCGCAAATAATATTATGCCCCCCCCCCCCCATCA
The DNA here is from genome assembly GCA_947462335.1 of Harmothoe impar. Taxonomy (NCBI): domain Eukaryota; kingdom Metazoa; phylum Annelida; class Polychaeta; order Phyllodocida; family Polynoidae; genus Harmothoe; species Harmothoe impar. Next base: position 66,499,564 of record OX381708.1, on the reverse strand, counting down.
AGCGTGCGTGGAATATTTTGTGCCCCCCCCCCCCCCCACACCTCGCCAAAGATTTTTCACCCTACTCCTTTAAACTATAGTTATTAACATCGCGCTGGCTTTTTTTTGCTAAAAAGGGGCATGCTTTTAGGAGGGATGGAAAATTTTGCGCCCCCACCTGTAACTGATAAATGAACACTCCCTTATTGGATAACGTTAGGAAATCAAAGAAGAATCGTCCAATACAATGACTGGCAATTAAGTCAGAATTTGGAAGGGTGATATATAGCCAGTATTGTATGTATCTGGCTGTAATATGAAGCCTGATGCACCTCTGGCTGGTACGGGCCATGTGTGACGCTAGAATACAATATCGGTACAAGATTTATTACATGACCAAAAGACTTTTTCCAGCCCCCCTACCATATTTTGTTGTTAAATCTGTGAGTTTTGATATTAAATCGGCGAGCACTTTGTTTACATCGGCGCCATTGTGCTAGCTATCATATGATCAATTGTTTAGGGATAACACCCTCGGCGCCCATTCGCGCGAGTCCCTATCTGTCACTATAGTAAATTGGATATTTTCATTTTCTATTCGGGCTACTTTTCCTGTGTCAATATTAATCATATTTCACACCCTTATGTAAAAAGGGCCAATGATTCAGAATCTGTGCGATATAATACTGTACGCCCAGCGGTTAATAAAATAGCTTATCAGTTCAGAAGGGGTATTTCTGCGGCCCAAGCAGATTTTGTGAAAACAGAGGAAAATGAAATAATTGATGTTTTGCTTGACACTTGGTCGTTTTCAAAGTTTGACCCCTCTATTTAAAGCTTAAAACTAGACTCTTCACTATGGATGAAGAAAAAAATGAATTCATGCACAGATTCCATATAATTTTGGAGGGTTTTATCATGAACGTCCATATACTGGATGGGCCTCAGTCTAGCATTGTAGTTTGAGAGCTATGCTACGGGTGGTTAGCGCCCCCACTCAGCAGGTGGCAGAAAACGGAACTAAAAATAGTAGTTCTGCGAAATTCCACCAGGTGCCACCAGTGGTGCTGCAGTGTCTGAGGCATACTGATAATTAATTAGATACTTTTATGGAATATTCATGATGCAAGCAGATGTATATAGCATTAGGGTTATCAAATATAGTCTGGTCCTCATGTATAGATCATATTTGAAGAAATTTACGTCGGCTGTTGGTGGTGTCGGTCCTCGGCCTAACGGGCACCTCCGTCACTCAGTGACAGATGGGAGATAATTTTCTTTTCTCACTTAGAATTTTCATACCTACATCATTCCAACAGATTCAGAAAGCCCTTTGTATGATCTTTGGGACCGAGCTCCTTTCTAAAAAGAATTCAATGAGGAACAATTTTTTTTAGGGGTCCACATTCGTGGAATTTTCATGAAATTTAACTTTTCTATAGCCCAAAATCGAGTACTTACTGAGGCATACTGATAATCCAGCAAGCACTTTCATGGACTATCTATGATCAAACCATGTGTATCTAGCATCATGGCTATCATATCTAGTCAGGTACTCATGTATAAATCATATTTGGAGAAATTTACGTCATCTGTCGGTGGTGTCGGTCCTCGGCCTACCTGACACCTCCGTCACTCAGTGACCGATGGGAGATAATTTTCTTTTCTCACTTAGAATTTTCATACCCACACCATTCCAATAGATTCAGAAAGCCCTTTGTATGGTCTTTGGGACCGAGCTGGTTTCCATTTGAGATTCAGTGAGGAATAATTTTTTTTAGGGGTCCACATTCGTGGAATTTTCATGAAATTTAACTTTTCTATAGCCCAAAATCGAGTACTTACTGAGGCATACTGACAATCCACCAAGCACTTTCATGGACTATCTATGATCAAACCATGTGTATCTAGCATCATGGCTATCATATCTAGTCAGGTACTCATGTATAAATCATATTTGAAGAAATTTACGTCATCTGTAGGTGGTGTCGGTCCTCGGCCTACCGGGCACCTCCGTCACTCAGTGACCGATGGGAGATAATTTTCTTTTCTCACTTAGAATTTTCATACCCAAACCATTCCAATAGATTCAGAAAGCCCTTTGTATGGTCTTTGGGACCGAGCTGGTTTCCATTTGAGATTCAGTGCGGAATAAATTTTTTTAGGGGTCCACATTCGTGGAATTTTCATGAAATTTAACTTTTCTATAGCCCAAAATCGAGTACTTACTGAGGCATACTGACAATCCACCAAGTACTTTCATGGACTATCTATGATCTAACCATGTGTATCTAGCATCATGGCTATGGGGCCATTCAAATATCATGTTACACAATTTTGGGCCTTTTTTGACCCCCCCCCCCCTCCCCCCTTGTAACACAGTGTACGGTAACACTTGGCCATACCCCCCCCCCCCCAATTACGTAACAAAAGTCAAGAAACTCCCCCCCCCCCCTCCCACAGGATATTGAAATCTATTTAGAGTAGTCATTTATTGCGAGCCTGGGAGGGGGGGAGGGCTTGGTGGATATAGAGGGGGGTCACAATAAGAAACAGGCCCTCTGTGAGGGGGGGGACAAAACTAGAATAGCCTCCATACTGGGGGGCAAAACTAAATACCGTAAACATCGGGGGCCTACACCACCGACAGCTGACACAAATTAAAAAAAGATATCTATACATGATTACCAGACCATATTTCATAACCATCATAGATAGTCCATAAAAGTATCTGGTTGATTGTCAGTATGTCTCAGGAAGTACCCGGTCATCATTTTCGGTCTATTGAAAACTAAAATTTCATGTAAATAGCCCAAATGTGGAACCATGAAAAAAAATTTCCCTCGTCTAATCCCCTATAGAAATTAGCTTGGTCCCAAAGACCATACAAAGGGCTTTCTGAATCTGTTAGAATGGTGTAGGTCTGAAAATTCTAAGTGAGAAAAGAAAATTATCTCCCAATAGTAGTTGATTGTCAGTATGCCTCAGAAAATGATCAATTTTGGGCTATAGAAAAGTTAAATTTCGTAAAAATTGGCCAAATGTGGAAGCCTAAAAGAAATTGTTCCTCATCTAATCCTCTTTAGAAACTAGCTGGGTCCTAAAGACCATACAAAGGGTTTTCTGAATCTGTTAGAATGGTGTAGGTCTGAAAATTCTAAGTGAGAAAAGAAAATTATCTCCCAATAGTAGTTGATTGTCAGTATGCCTCAGAAAATGATCAATTTTGGGCTATAGAAAAGTTAAATTTCGTAAAAATTGGCCAAATGTGGAAGCCTAAAAGAAATTGTTCCTCATCTAATCCTCTTTAGAAACTAGCTGGGTCCTAAAGACCATACAAAGGGTTTTCTGAATCTGTTAGAATGGTGTAGGTCTGAAAATTCTAAGTGAGAAAAGAAAATTATCTCCCATCGGTCACTGAGTGACGGAGGTGCCCGGTAGGCCGAGGACCGACACCACCGACCGATGACGTAAATTTCTTCAAATATGATTTATACATAAAATACCAGACTAGACATGATAGCCATGATGCTAGTTTGATCATAGATAGTCCATGAAAGTACTTGGTTGATTATCAGTATGCCTCAGTAAGTACTCGATTTTGGGCTACAGAAAAGTTAAATTTCATGAAAATTCCACGAATCTGGACCCCTTAAAAAAATTGTTCCTCATTGAATCCTTTTTAGAAAGGAGCTTGGTCCCAAAGATCATACAAAGGGCTTTCTGAATCTGTTGGAATGGTGTGGGTATGACAATTCTAAGTGAGAAAAGAAAATTATCTCCCATCGGTCACTGAGTGACGGAGGTGCCCGGTAGGCCGAGGACCGACACCACCGACAGATGACGTAAATTTCTTCAAATATGATTTATACATAAAATACCAGACTAGACATGATAGCCATGATGCTAGTTACACATGGTTTGATCATAGATAGTCCATAAAAGTACTTGGTGGATTATCAGTATGCCTCAGTAAGTACTCGATTTTGGGCTACAGAAAAGTTAAATTTCATGAAAATTCCACGAATCTGGACCCCTTAAAAAAATTGTTCCTCATTGAATCCTTTTTAGAAAGGAGCTTGGTCCCAAAGATCATACAAAGGGCTTTCTGAATCTGTTGGAATGGTGTGGGTATGACAATTCTAAGTGAGAAAAGAAAATTATCTCCCATCTGTCACTGAGTGACGGAGGTGCCCGGTAGGCCGAGGACCGACACCACCGACAGATGACGTAAATTTCTTCAAATATGATTTATACATAAAATACCAGACTAGACATGATAGCCATGATGCTAGTTACACATGGTTTGATCATAGATAGTCCATAAAAGTACTTGGTTGATTATCAGTATGCCTCAGTAAGTACTCGATTTTGGGCTACAGAAAAGTTAAATTTCATGAAAATTCCACGAATCTGGACCCCTTAAAAAAATTGTTCCTCATTGAATCCTTTTTAGAAAGGAGCTTGGTCCCAAAGATCATACAAAGGGCTTTCTGAATCTGTTGGAATGGTGTGGGTATGACAATTCTAAGTGAGAAAAGAAAATTATCTCCCATCTGTCACTGAGTGACGGAGGTGCCCGGTAGGCCGAGGACCGACACCACCGACAGATGACGTAAATTTGTTCAAATATGATTTATACATAAAATACCAGACTAGACATGATAGCCATGATGCTAGTTACACATGGTTTGATCATAGATAGTCCATGAAAGTACTTGGTTGATTATCAGTATGCCTCAGTAAGTACTCGATTTTGGGCTACAGAAAAGTTAAATTTCATGAAAATTCCACGAATCTGGACCCCTTAAAAAAATTGTTCCTCATTGAATCCTTTTTAGAAAGGAGCTTGGTCCCAAAGATCATACAAAGGGCTTTCTGAATCTGTTGGAATGGTGTGGGTATGACAATTCTAAGTGAGAAAAGAAAATTATCTCCCATCTGTCACTGAGTGACGGAGGTGCCCGGTAGGCCGAGGACCGACACCACCGACAGATGACGTAAATTTCTTCAAATATGATTTATACATAAAATACCAGACTAGACATGATAGCCATGATGCTAGTTACACATGGTTTGATCATAGATAGTCCATGAAAGTACTTGGTTGATTATCAGTATGCCTCAGTAAGTACTCGATTTTGGGCTACAGAAAAGTTAAATTTCATGAAAATTCCACGAATCTGGACCCCTAAAAAAAAGTATTCCTCACTTAATCTCAAATGGAAACTAGCCCGGTCCCAAAGACCATACAAAGGGCTTTCTGAATCTATTGGAATGGTGTAGGTATGACAATTCTAAGTGAGGAAAGAAAATTATCTCCCAATAGTGGTTGATTGTCAGTATGCCTCAGAAAATTCTCGTTTTTTGGCTACTGAAAAGTTAGATTTAGTAAAATTGTCCTTAAAATGTAGAACCCTATAATGAATAAATTATTACTCCTCATCTAATCAACAAGGAATCTGGCTGCAGCAGCCCCCCCCCCCCCCCCCCCATGCAAAGAGCACCCCTCCATGTATAGTGCATGCAGTTGCCATTAAAATCCGCCAGGTGGCAGCATAGGTGGCGCTGGAGCAACTGCATGCACCAGGTGGCAGCACACCCGTAGCACACTCGACGTAGACGCTGGGCGTGCAACACTCAGGGTTCGCTGGTAGCACGCGGGTGCCGGGTAACCTTGATGCTGATTCTTGTCATATCGCGCAGAACCAGCTCCAGTCAACCCCATGCTACATCCTGATTGGTCCATATCGGTTTGTTTAAGTTCAAGTCATTCCAAGTCTCAGTCGAGACTGTCCCCGGACTTGATGTAAGCCTACGTACGTGGCTACATTTGGGTTGTGTTTATTGCCGGGGTATTGTTTTATTATTATTAAACCGATCATGCAGTGCCTAAGTGTGGTCTTATTCAGTTGATACACATCATTTCATGACCGTCCTTATCATCTGTAGGCCTAGGTATTGTAGTCTTGAGACTTGACTGGAAGTAAAGCCGGCGAGTCTCACTCCCCCCACCCCCCCCCCCCCCCCGCCCCGTGGGTAGAGTGGGGAGACCGGCCGCTGTCGGGCGTGAAGACGGCCCTCTACCTCAATTGGCAGCCGACGGTGCACTCCTCGGGAGACGTGGTCCGCACGGCCTTCAGGGGGAGGGCCGCCCAGTGCAAACTACTGGAACCATTGAACAACCCCCCCCCCCCCCCCCCCGCCCTCCCCAATCGTTTAGGGAGGATTCATTATTTATGGCAGGGGTGGGGGTGAGCGTTTGGCAAATCGAATATGTTAAAAATAATCCCCCCCCCCCCCTACAGAATAGGGTGGGGGAAAAAAGCCCCCCCCAGATCGTTTTCATCTTTATTACAAAAACAATACCATAATTCTTATATAGCTAAAAATCGACCCAGCGACACGCCCCTTTTGCTACAAATCGACACGCCGACATGGTCAAAAATACCCAAAAAAAGGTACCCATGTAGAGGCACTAGTATGCTCAGAGTACCTCTAGGCCTATAGCCTCTATAGTCCTGTGTGGTAGAGTAGTCTGAGAGTACCATGGAGGGAGTAGTCTGCTCAGAGTACCCCGGTACCTCTAGGCTTTTAGCCTCTGTAGGCCTATGTGGTAGAGTACATCTATGCCTATAGCCTATGGCCTGTGTGGTAGAGTAGTCTCAGAGTACCATGGAGGGAGTGGTATGCTCAGAGCCTATGTGGTGGAGTAGTCTCAGAGTACCATAGAGGGAGTGGTATGCTCAGAGTACATCTAGGCTTATAGTCCCTGTATGCCTGTGTGATAGAGTAGTCTGAGAGTACCATGGAGGGAGTGGTATGCTCAGAATACATCTAGGCCTATAGTCCCTGTAGGCCTATTTGGTAGAGTACATCTAGGCCTATAGTCTATAGTCTGTGTGGTAGAGTAGTCTCAGAGTAGCATGGAGGGAGTAGTATGCTCAGAGTACCTCTAGGCCTGTAGCGTCTGTAGGCCTATGTGGTAGAGTACCTCTAGGCCTATAGTTAAGAGCCTATGTGGTGGAGTAGTCTCAGAGTAGCATGGAGGGAGTAGTTTGCTTGAAGTAAATCTAGGCCTATAGTCTATAGCCTATGTGGTGGAGTAGTTTCAGAGTACCATGGATGGAGTAGTATGCTCAGAGTACCTCTAGGCCTACAGCCTCTATAGGCCTGTGAGGTAGAGTAGTCTGAGAGTACCATGGAGGGAGTAGTATGCTCAGAGTACCTCTAAACCTGTATACTCTATAGGCCTGTGTGGTAGAGTAGTCTCAGAGCACCATGGAGGGAGTAGTATGCTCGGAGTACCTCTAGGCTTTTAGCCTCTGTAGGCCTATGTGGTAGAGTACGTCAAGGCCTATAGTTTAGAGCCTATGTGGTGGAGTAGTCTCAGAGTAGCATGGATGGAATAGTATGCTCAGAGTACCTCTAGGCCTATAGTCCCTGTAGGCCTGTGTGGTAGAGTAGTCTGAGAGTACCATGGAGGGAGTGGTTTGCTCAGAGTACCTCTAGGCCTGTAGCCTCTGTCGGCCTATGTGGTGGAGTACCTCTAGACCTATAGTCCGTAGCCTATGTGGTAGAGTAATCTCAGAGTAGCATGGGGGGAGTAGCATGCTCAGAGTACCTCTAGGCCTATAGCCTCTATATGCCTGTGTGGTAGAGTAGTCTGAGAGTACCATGGAGGGAGTAGTATGCTCAGAGTACCTCTAGGCTTTTAGCCTCTGTAGGCCTATGTGGTAGAGTACCTCAACGCCTTCAGTTTCGAGCCTATGTGGTGGAGTAGTCTCAGAGTAGCATGGAGGGAGTGGTTTGCTTGACGAAAATCTAGGCCTATAGTTTATGGCCTCTGTGGTGGAGTAGTCTCAGAGTACCATGGACGGAATAGTATGCTCAGAGTACCTCTAGGCCTATAGTCCCTGTAGGCCTGTGTGGTAGAGTAGTCTGAGAGTACCATGGAGGGGGTGGTTTGCTCAGAGTACCTCTAGGCCTGTAGCCTCTGTAGGCCTATGTGGTGGAGTACATCTAGGCCTATAGTCCGTAGCCTATGTGGTAGAGTAATCTCAGAGTAGCATGGGGGGAGTAGCATGCTCAGAGTACCTCTAGGCCTATAGCCTCTATATGCCTGTGTGGTAGAGTAGTCTGAGAGTACCATGGAGAGAGTAGTATGCTCAGAGTACCTCTAAATATATATATACTCTATAGGCCTGTGTGGTAGAGTAGTCTCAGAGCACCATGGAGGGAGTAGTATGCTCAGAGTACCTCTAGGCTTTTAGCCTCTGTAGGCCTATGTGGTAGAGTAGTCTGAGAGTACCATGGAGGGAGTGGTTTGCTCAGAGTACCTCTAGGCCTATAGTCTATAGCCTATGTGGTGGAGTAGTCTCAGAGTACCATAGAGGGAGTGGTATGCTCAGAGTACATCTAGGCTTATAGTCCCTGTAGGCCTATGTGGTAGAGTACATCTAGGCCTATAGTCTATAGTCTGTGTGGTAGAGTAGTCTCAGAGTAGCATGGAGGGAGTAGTATGCTCGAAGTAATCTAGGCCTATAGTCTATAGCCTATGTGGTGGAGTAGTTTCAGAGTACCATGGATGGAGTAGTATGCTCAGAGTACCTCTAGGCCTACAGCCTCTATAGGCCTGTGTGGTGGAGTAGTCTGAGAGTACCATGGATGGAGTAGTATGCTCAGAGTACCTCTAGGCCTACAGCCTCTATAGGCCTGTGAGGTAGAGTAGTCTGAGAGTACCATGGAGGGAGTAGTATGCTCAGAGTACCTCTAAACCTGTATACTCTATAGGCCTGTGTGGTAGAGTCGTCTCAGAGCACCATGGAGGGAGTAGTATGCTCAGAGTACCTCTAGGCCTGTAGCGTCTGTAGGCCTATGTGGTAGAGTACCTCTAGGCCTATAGTTAAGAGCCTATGTGGTGGAGTAGTCTCAGAGTAGCATGGAGGGAGTAGTTTGCTTGAAGTAAATCTAGGCCTATAGTCTATAGCCTATGTGGTGGAGTAGTTTCAGAGTACCATGGATGGAGTAGTATGCTCAGAGTACCTCTAGGCCTACAGCCTCTATAGGCCTGTGAGGTAGAGTAGTCTGAGAGTACCATGGAGGGAGTAGTATGCTCAGAGTACCTCTAAACCTGTATACTCTATAGGCCTGTGTGGTAGAGTAGTCTCAGAGCACCATGGAGGGAGTAGTATGCTCAGAGTACCTCTAGGCTTTTGGCCTCTGTAGGCCTATGTGGTAGAGTACCTCTAGGCCCATAGTTTAGAGCCTATCACGGTGGAGTAGTCTCAGAGTAGCATGGAGGGAGTAGTTTGCTTGACGTAAATCTAGGCCTATAGTTTATGGCCTCTGTGGTGGAGTAGTCTCAGAGTACCATGGATGGAATAGTATGCTCAGAGTACCTCTAGGCCTGTAGCGTCTGTAGGCCTATGTGGTAGAGTACCTCTAGGCCTATAGTTAAGAGCCTATGTGGTGGAGTAGTCTCAGAGTAGCATGGAGGGAGTAGTTTGCTTGACGTAAATCTAGGCCTATAGTTTATGGCCTCTGTGGTGGAGTAGTCTCAGAGTACCATGGATGGAATAGTATGCTCAGAGTACCTCTAGGCCTATAGTCCCTGTAGGCCTGTGTGGTAGAGTAGTCTGAGAGTACCATGGAGGGAGTGGTTTGCTCAGAGTACCTCTAGGCCTGTAGCCTCTGTCGGCCTATGTGGTGGAGTACCTCTAGGCCTATAGTCCGTAGCCTATGTGGTAGAGTAATCTCAGAGTAGCATGGGGGGAGTAGCATGCTCAGAGTACCTCTAGGCCTATAGCCTCTATATGCCTGTGTGGTAGAGTAGTCTGAGAGTACCATGGAGGGAGTAGTATGCTCAGAGTACCTCTAGGCTTTTAGCCTCTGTAGGCCTATGTGGTAGAGTACCTCAACGCCTTCAGTTTCGAGCCTATGTGGTGGAGTAGTCTCAGAGTAGCATGGAGGGAGTGGTTTGCTTGACGAAAATCTAGGCCTATAGTTTATGGCCTCTGTGGTGGAGTAGTCTCAGAGTACCATGGACGGAATAGTATGCTCAGAGTACCTCTAGGCCTATAGTCCCTGTAGGCCTGTGTGGTAGAGTAGTCTGAGAGTACCATGGAGGGGGTGGTTTGCTCAGAGTACCTCTAGGCCTGTAGCCTCTGTAGGCCTATGTGGTGGAGTACATCTAGGCCTATAGTCCGTAGCCTATGTGGTAGAGTAATCTCAGAGTAGCATGGGGGGAGTAGCATGCTCAGAGTACCTCTAGGCCTATAGCCTCTATATGCCTGTGTGGTAGAGTAGTCTGAGAGTACCATGGAGGGAGTAGTATGCTCAGAGTACCTCTAAATATATATATACTCTATAGGCCTGTGTGGTAGAGTAGTCTCAGAGCACCATGGAGGGAGTAGTATGCTCAGAGTACCTCTAGGCTTTTAGCCTCTGTAGGCCTATGTGGTAGAGTAGTTTGAGAGTACCATGGAGGGAGTGGTTTGCTCAGAGTACCTCTAGGCCTATAGTCTATAGCCTATGTGGTGGAGTAGTCTCAGAGTACCATAGAGGGAGTGGTATGCTCAGAGTACATCTAGGCTTATAGTCCCTGTAGGCCTATGTGGTAGAGTACATCTAGGCCTATAGTCTATAGTCTGTGTGGTAGAGTAGTCTCAGAGTAGCATGGAGGGAGTAGTATGCTCGAAGTAATCTAGGCCTATAGTCTATAGCCTATGTGGTGGAGTAGTTTCAGAGTACCATGGATGGAGTAGTATGCTCAGAGTACCTCTAGGCCTACAGCCTCTATAGGCCTGTGTGGTGGAGTAGTCTGAGAGTACCATGGATGGAGTAGTATGCTCAGAGTACCTCTAGGCCTACAGCCTCTATAGGCCTGTGAGGTAGAGTAGTCTGAGAGTACCATGGAGGGAGTAGTATGCTCAGAGTACCTCTAAACCTGTATACTCTATAGGCCTGTGTGGTAGAGTCGTCTCAGAGCACCACGGAGGGAGTAGTATGCTCAGAGTACCTCTAGGCCTGTAGCGTCTGTAGGCCTATGTGGTAGAGTACCTCTAGGCCTATAGTTTAGAGCCTATGTGTGGAGTAGTCTCAGAGTAGCATGGAGGGAGTAGTTTGCTCGAAGTAAATCTAGGACTGTAGTCTATAGCCTATGTGGTGGAGTAGTTTCAGAGTACCATGGATGGAGTAGTATGCTCAGGGTACCTCTAGGCCTACAGCCTCTATAGGCCTGTGAGGTAGAGTAGTCTGAGAGTACCATGGAGGGAGTAGTATGCTCAGAGTACCTCTAAACCTGTATACTCTATAGGCCTGTGTGGTAGAGTCGTCTCAGAGCACCATGGAGGGAGTAGTATGCTCAGAGTACCTCTAGGCCTGTAGCGTCTGTAGGCCTATGTGGTAGAGTACCTCTAGGCCTATAGTTAAGAGCCTATGTGGTGGAGTAGTCTCAGAGTAGCATGGAGGGAGTAGTTTGCTTGAAGTAAATCTAGGCCTATAGTCTATAGCCTATGTGGTGGAGTAGTTTCAGAGTACCATGGATGGAGTAGTATGCTCAGAGTACCTCTAGGCCTACAGCCTCTATAGGCCTGTGAGGTAGAGTAGTCTGAGAGTACCATGGAGGGAGTAGTATGCTCAGAGTACCTCTAAACCTGTATACTCTATAGGCCTGTGTGGTAGAGTAGTCTCAGAGCACCATGGAGGGAGTAGTATGCTCAGAGTACCTCTAGGCTTTTGGCCTCTGTAGGCCTATGTGGTAGAGTACCTCTAGGCCCATAGTTTAGAGCCTATCACGGTGGAGTAGTCTCAGAGTAGCATGGAGGGAGTAGTTTGCTTGACGTAAATCTAGGCCTATAGTTTATGGCCTCTGTGGTGGAGTAGTCTCAGAGTACCATGGATGGAATAGTATGCTCAGAGTACCTCTAGGCCTATAGTCCCTGTAGGCCTGTGTGGTAGAGTAGTCTGAGAGTACCATGGAGGGAGTGGTTTGCTCAGAGTACCTCTAGGCCTGTAGCCTCTGTCGGCCTATGTGGTGGAGTACCTCTAGGCCTATAGTCCGTAGCCTATGTGGTAGAGTAATCTCAGAGTAGCATGGGGGGAGTAGCATGCTCAGAGTACCTCTAGGCCTATAGCCTCTATATGCCTGTGTGGTAGAGTAGTCTGAGAGTACCATGGAGGGAGTAGTATGCTCAGAGTACCTCTAGGCTTTTAGCCTCTGTAGGCCTATGTGGTAGAGTACCTCAACGCCTTCAGTTTCGAGCCTATGTGGTGGAGTAGTCTCAGAGTAGCATGGAGGGAGTGGTTTGCTTGACGAAAATCTAGGCCTATAGTTTATGGCCTCTGTGGTGGAGTAGTCTCAGAGTACCATGGACGGAATAGTATGCTCAGAGTACCTCTAGGCCTATAGTCCCTGTAGGCCTGTGTGGTAGAGTAGTCTGAGAGTACCATGGAGGGGGTGGTTTGCTCAGAGTACCTCTAGGCCTGTAGCCTCTGTAGGCCTATGTGGTGGAGTACATCTACGCCTATAGTCCGTAGCCTATGTGGTAGAGTAATCTCAGAGTAGCATGGGGGGAGTAGCATGCTCAGAGTACCTCTAGGCCTATAGCCTCTATATGCCTGTGTAGTGGAGTAGTCTGAGAGTACCATGGAGGGAGTAGTCTGCTCAGAGTACCTCTAAACCTGTATACTCTATAGGCCTGTGTGGTGGAGTAGTCTCAGAGCACCATGGAGGGAGTAGTATGCTCAGAGTACCGAGCTAGGCTTTTAGCCTCTGTAGGCCTATGTGGTAGAGTAGTCTGAGAGTACCATGGAGGGAGTGGTCAGGTAGAGAAGGGGTCCCTTGTCTATCTCAGGTAGAGAAGGCACCCCAAGTGTACCTGAGGTAGAGAAGGGGTGCCTTGTGTATCTCAGGTAGAGAAGGCACCCCAAGTGTACCTGAGGTAGAGAAGGAGTGCCTTGTGTATCTCAAGTAGAGATCCCCAGCAAATTAGTTTGACTTAGTTTCTGGAACGTGCACTTTGTGTGACTGTGTCCTATGGAACTAATTGGCACAATGTGACACCATACCCCATAGGACAAGAAGTGGCACATACTCACACATATTCACACAAATTCACACATATTCACACAGCATCATGTACCATGGCACAAAAATGTTACCAACCATATTGTTTCACTTTTTAGATTTTTTGGAAAAAGAAAGGAAAGTCTGTTTAGTTTGTAATACTCATTATATTTAGATGTTGGCATAGGGCACCATGGCAGAAATCTGTTAGTGCACTCCCTGCTGTATATGGGCATACTATCTCATTCAACAATATTCCTACCATGGTAGTGAAGGCCTGATGAGGTTGTGTACAATTCATGCCAATTATCAGCTGTATACACATGTAACAAAAGGTCAGACCTTTATCCAAGATTGCCAGAGGAAAGGTGTCTGTGGTCTGTCCCTCTTAATGCTGCTTTAATCAAATCATATGGTGTGTTTTTCAATCACTAATGGAACTTGATAGAATTAAAGGTGTATAGCTAGGTCTAAGTTGCATTGACAACATGTTATTATGGTTATAAACAATGAAAATGATTCTATTTCACCCATGAGAATAACAAGGAACAACAAAGATGACACCTGGTGTCAAAACCATGCACTATTCAAACCTAACAAAGTGATAATGGTTATGTTTGAAGATGTGTGAGTGTGTGCCAGAAGGGAAACTAGGTGACACTGCATCACACAAATACCTGTTATGTGTGACACCAGGTGTCATCAAAGTTGATTATACCCCTTTTCCTGATTAAAGAGAATGATTTTCTTTAAGTATCTAAACAGGGTCCCAATGGATTGTGAATCAGACATACACCTGTCCTTCTATTAACATTCATTATGTATATAAATAGATGCCATATCATTTTAATGAAAGCAGCATTAAGAGGTCCAGATGCTAGACACCTTTCCTCTGGTCATCATGTTTGGATAAAGGCCTGGCTATCTCCTGCTGCTCATGTGAACTCTAATTAAATGAGAGACAACAGAACAGCCGACTGGATTTTAAATGTTTAATTCTAGAAACGAATAGCTTTATAGCATGAATTAAACATGGTGTGGGCCAGGTCCCATAACACCCTGGAATTGATTATGATAATAATTATGACGTACCATAACCAAACGACATATAATCATACAAGTTATTATACTGAGGTAATATATCATATGAACTATTGTATGACAGAAATACAGTGCCTAATTACCTAGCTACAATAGCGTAGCTTACCATAAGAGGGCGTGGAGGGTGGGAACTCAGTAAATCAGTCCTACCTCTACCAATATTTGAACGAATGTGAGATTTGGCGGCAACACACCGCAGGAGGAAACCTTACATGTTAATTATTCATTATGCATGTGATGACCTAGTTCACAGGTGGCAGTGCTGGTGACCCCATTGAATTAATGCGTCATGCTATGAGCACGCGCCCCAATGTTGATGGTTATAATGGAACATATATTTATCAGCCCTATGTTGAAATGCTAGGAACCTGATTGAATGAGTTTGTACAAACCAGCAGCACACACACCAATAGTGTGCTATGACTATCTATGTCAAATACTGCTGGTTGTAAAAAGTATTACAGTATTTCCTATCTTTTAGTAATTCATAATGAAACTAAAAATACATGACTAAACATTTTGGTTTAGGGCATTATATATTTTGCCATTTGGTGTGAATAAGCTTTTTAAAAATCTGTCAGAACTGTGTGAATCTGTTCCATGGAACACTGTGTCAGTGTGTGTGAGTCTGTTACATGGTATACATGTCACACAAAATGCACGAAATGAGCACACAGTTCCAGGGGTAAAACAGGGTGAAACAATCTGGAACTAATTTGCTGGGGAAGGGCAGGGCCTTGTGTACTTGAAGTAGAGAAAGCGCCCCTTGTCTATTTCAGGTAGAGAAGGCACCCCAAGTGTACCTGAGGTAGAGAAGGCGCCCTTTGCATGTCTATCTCAGGTAGAAAAGGGGTCCCTTCTGTATCTCAGGTAGAGAAGGGGTCCCTTCTGTATCTCATGTAGAGAAGGGGTCCCTTGTGTACCTGAGGTAGAGAAGGTGTGCCTTGTGTATCTCAATTAGAGAAGGGCAGGGCCTTGTGTACTTCAAGTAGAGAAGGTGCCCCTTGTCTATATCAGGTAGAGAAGGCACCCCAAGTGTACCTGAGGTAGAGAAGGCGCCCTTTGCATGTCTATCTCAGGTAGAAAATGGGTCCCTTCTGTATCTCAGGTAGAGAAGGGGTCCCTTCTGTATCTCATGTAGAGAAGGGGTCCCTTGTGTACCTGAGGTAGAGAAGGTGTGCCTTGTGTATCTCAAGTAGAAAAGGGCAGGGCCTTGTGTACTTGAAGTAGAGAAGGCGCCCCTTGTCTATTTCAGGTAGAGAAGGCACCCCAAGTGTACCTGAGGTAGAGAAGGCGCACTTTGCATGTCTATCTCAGGTAGAAAAGGGGTCCCTTCTGTCTCTCAGGTAGAGAAGGGGTCCCTTCTGTATCTCATGTAGAGAAGGGGTCCCTTGTGTACCTGAGGTAGAGAAGGTGTGCCTTGTGTATCTCAAGTAGAGAAGGGCAGGGCCTTGTGCACTTGAAAGTAGAGGCGCCCCTTGAGAAGGCGTCCCTTGTCTATCTCAGGTAGAGAAGGGATCCCTTGTCTATCTCAGGTAGAGAAGGCACCCCAAGTGTACCTGAGGTAGAGAAGGAGTGCCTTGTGTATCTGGAAGTGTATCTGGGATACACATGGGGGGGTGTATCTGGGATACACTAGAGGATGGAATGTATCCCAGATACACTTGCAGACTGAAGTGTATCCCAGATACACATGTACACTAGGGGAAAGAAGTGTATCTGGGAAACACTAGAAGACAAGTGTATCTGGGATACACTCATTAAGAATATACAGACTGATGTTTATCTGATCTAATAAGAGGGTAGTGGGTCCTGAAACATATAAGGTGATCATTTATACATTGTCTACCCAGTACTGTATGGTCATGGCTAGATTATGGCAATCTGTATTTAAGTAATGTTATGAGCAATCAATAAAGAATTTTACACTTCCATCCTCTAGTGTATCCCAGATACACTTCTGTTCCCTTGTGTATCTGTCACTTCTGTCCCCCAAGTATAGATACGAGATACACTTCTGCCCCTAGTGTATCCCAGATACACTTCTGTTCCCAAGTGTATCTGGGATACACTTCTGTCTCCTAGGGTATCCCAGATACACTTCCTCCCCTAGTGTATCCCAGATACACTTCCGGTCAGCCATCTTGGGAAGCAGCAGATGCATCTGCTGCGGCAGCTGCCAGATTATGATTGGCTAGTTTCTTCTGTATCCCAGATACACTTCTACAAGTGTATCTCAGATAAACAAAAAGCTGAACATCGGCCCCACTGCATTTGGCAGAACTCTGAATATGCCCTGGGGGCATGGCCTTGAATTATACAAACAGTACATAGCAGATCTATGCCCCGGGGGCATGGCCTTAACTTATACAAGTGGTAGACTACAGATCTATGCCCCGGGGGCATGGCCTTAACTTATACAAGTGGTAGACTACTGATCTATGCCCTGGGGACATGGCCTTGACTTGTACTAACTGTAGGCTACTTATACTAGCTGTACATAGCAGATCTATGCCCCGGGGGCATGGCCTTGACTTATACAAGTGGTAGACTACTGATCTATGCCCTGGGGGCATGGCCTTGACTTATACTAACCGTATGCCACTTATCTATGCCCTGGGGGCATGGCCTTGACGTATACTAACTGTATGCCACTTATCTATGTCCTGGGGGCATGGCCTTAAATTATACAAATGGTACATAGCAGATCTATGCCCCGGGGGCATGGCCTTGACTTATACAAATGGAAGACTACTGATCTATGCCCTGGGGGCATGGCCTTGGCTTATACTAACTGTAAATTACTGATCTATGCCCCGGGGGCATGGCCTTAGCTTATACAAATGGTAGACTACTGATCGATGCCCTAGGGGGCATGGCTATAGGCCTAGAGGTGCTCTGAGCATACTACTCCCTCCATGGTACTCTGAGACTACTCCACCACATAGTCCTACGGAGGCTATGGGCCTAGAGGTACTCTTAGCATACTACTCCCTCCAAGGTACTCTATCACATAGGCCTACATAGGCTATAGGCCTAGAGGGGTACTCTGAACATACTACTCCTTCCATGGTACTCTGAGACTACTCCACCACATAGGCTATAGACTATAGGCCTAGAGATACTCTACAACATAGACCTACAGAGACTATAGGCCTAGAGGTACTCTGAGAACACTAGTCCCTGCATGGTACTCTGAGACTACTCTACTACACAGGCGTACAGAGGCTATAGGCCTAGAGGTACTCTGAGCATACTACTCCCCCCATGGTACTCTGAGACTACTCCACCACATAGGCTATAAACTATAGGCCTAAAGGTACTCTACAGCATAGGCCTACAGAGGCTAGGGGCCTTCCATAAAGTATGTACCCAGGACTTGCAGCCAATTCCCCAGGAGGTCCAGTACCATGGAGGGACTAGTAAGCTCAGAGTACCTCTAGGCCTATAGTCTATGTAGGCCTTTGGGGTAAAGTAGTCTCAGAGTACCGTGGAGGGACTAGTATGCTCAGAGTACCTCTAGGCCTATAGCCTATGTAGGCCTATGTGTTGTAGTCTCAGAGTACCATGGAGAGAGCTATATTTTCAGAGTACCTTTAGGCTTATAGCCTATGTAAACCTATGTGGTACAATAGTCTCAGAGTACCATGGAGGGAGTAGTATGCTCAGAATACCCCTCTAGGCTAAAAGCCGATGTTCGCCCATGTGTGGAAGTCTCAGAGTACCATGGATGAAATAATATGTTCAGAGTACCTCTAGGCCTATAGCCCCTGTAGGCCCATGTGGTAGAGTAGTGTCAGAGTACCATGAAGGGAGTAGTATGCTCAGAGTAGGCCTACTTCTAGGCCTATAGGCTCTGTAGGCCTATCTGGTGGAGTAGTCTCAGAGTACTATGTAGGGAGTAGTATGATCAGAGTACCTTTAGGCATATAGCCCCTAGGGCATCTATAGATCAGTAGTTTACAGTTTGGCCAAGTCAAAGCCATGCCCCTGGGGCATAGATCAGCGGTCCACAGTTTGTATGAGTCAAGGCTATGCCCTGGGGGTATAGCTCAGTGGTCTACAGTTTGTATAAGTCAAGGCTATGCCCCCAGGGTATAGATCAGTCATGTACCATTTGTAAAAGTTAAGGCCATGCCCCCGGGGCATAGATCAGTAGTCTACCATTTGTATAAGTTTAGGCCATGCCCCTGGGGCATAGATCTGCTATGTACGGTTTGTATAATTCAAGGCCAGGCCCCCGGGGCATAGATCAGTGGTCTACGGTTTGTATAAGTCAAGGCTATGCCCTCAGGGCATAGATCAATAGTCTACCATTTGTATAATTCAAGGCCATGCCCCAAGGACATAGATCAGTGGTCTACAGTTAGTATAAGTCAAGGCCATGCCCCCCGGGCATAGATCAGTAGTCTACCATTTGTATAAATTAAGGCCATGCCCTGTGGCATAGATTAGCAGTCTACCATTTGTATAAGTTAACCCTTTGAGGATGGCCAAAAATGGATACAGTTAGCTGGGAGGGCAAGATATTTCGCAGGAATATTCCCTAAGGACGTGGCTTTGCTGAATCCTATAGCGTTATGATGACTATAGTCGATGCTCGTCCAGCCATGGCATCAACTATAGTCGATGCTCGCCCAGCCATGGCATCAACTATAGTTGATGCACACCCACAAAGGGTTAAGGCCATAGATCTGCTATGTACCCTTTGTATAATTCAAGGCCATGGCCCCAGCACATAGATCAGTATAGTCTACAGTTTTTAAAAGTCGGCCCTTTTTAGGAAACTAGAGAGGGTTGGGTTGCCTGAAACACACCTTGTTTTGTATTAAGCCTGGTATTAAGTCAACATTTTCTTATGGATCCCTTCTGTACCTTAAGTACCCAAGGCATTGCCCTTCTCTACTTGAGATACACAAGGCACTCCTTCTCTACCTCAGGTACACTTGGGTGCCTTCTCTACCTAAGATAGACAAGGGACCCCTTCTCTACCTGAGATACAGAAGGGACACCTCTATCTGAGATAGACATGGGGCGCCTTCTCTACCTCAGGTACACTTGGTGTGCCTTCTCTACTTGATATACCCACGGCACTCCTTCTCTACCTCAGGTACACTTGGGGTGCCTTCTCTACCTGAGATAGACAATGGAACCCTTCTCTACTTGAGATAGACAAGGGACCCCTTCTCTACCTGAGATACAGAAGGGACACCTCTATCTGAGACAAGGGGTGCCTTCTGTATCTCAGGTACACTTGGGGTGCCTTCTCTACCTGATATAGACAAGGGGTGCCTTCTCTACTTCAAGTACACAAGGCCCTGCCCTTCTCTACTTGATATACACAAGGCACTCCGTCTCTACCTCAGGACCTGAGATAGACAAGGGGCACCTTCTCTACCGTTCAAAGGGGGTGGCAGGGGCGGATCCAGGGGCGGGGGGCGCAAGGGGCGCAGGCCCCCCCCTACTTTTCCGTACATTTTAAATTAGATGGTCCAACACCCCCAATGCTGTAGGTATTACAGCACCCTCCGGGGGGGGGGCACTCCCTTGATCAGTATTAGTGACTATGTGTTCACACAAGGGAAAGGGTATGTTGGGCCCGCAAGGATCCTTGAAAAGGGGTGCTTTTTTGGCAATTATTGAGGAAAAAGGGGTACATTTTAAGGCTGAAACTGTTAGATGGCACATTAATCCAGCTTTTTTTCAAAATTAAAGACACATACTTTAGGTATAGGGTAGGGGTAAGCCCTTACTTTTGGGGGCCATTTTTTAAAATCACACTTTGATTATAAGGGTATTTCTCCTCGGTCCCCCTCAATTAGAGTATGCATTTTTGCTCAGTTTCCAGTGAAAAGGGTGCTATTATCTCCCTTGATAAGGGTCCTGAATTTAAGGTGATGTTCACACATAGTTAATACTTAAGAAAAGACAGGGAGTGCCCCCCAATTGTGATTTTACCAGTCTGGGGCCCTACCCACCTGCCTCCAGTCCCCTCATCGCTTATAAGTTATAGGCCTACAATCTTACGATCCGGGGACTTGCAGCCAAGTCCCGGGGACTATAAACTATGTCCCACAATATTATGTGTGTTTAATGGGTATTGCTGCCCTGACCATGAAGAACCACAGCCCGGCTAGCTCAGTAGATAGAGCACTAGACTTCATATCCAATGGTCAGGGGTTCCCTCCCGTGAGCAGGCAGCAATCACAAAGTAAAATGCTGAATGCTTTAATTTCTTTTTAAAGAAATGTAAATGTTGTCATGTGGTTTCGAATCCTGTGACCAACAATTCGTTTTCCATTTGGGGGCCTGAATTCGTTTTTTCATTTGGGGTCTCATTGCTTTGCCACATGAGAGAGTGTGAGAGGTACAAACAGAGATAAAGATAGAGACAGATATCGATGTATTATAGGGATAGCACATGTAGTCAAACATAATAAAATCAAAATACTAGAAATAAATTCTGGTTACAGGATTCGAAACCACATAATAACATTTTCGTAATATTATTAAACGTGGAAATAACGTTCAATTGCCCTGAAAATAACGTTCACAAAATGTATATATACGTTAAATAACGTTTCATTACGTTCAATAACCTAAAGCAACCCTTACATTTGGACGTTATTTTACGTAGTATAATTAAGTTTAAATAACGTACATGTGTTTACTGGGTTGTATGCTCAGAGTACCTCTAGGCCTATAGTCTCTGTAGGCCTATGTGGTAGAGTAGTCTCAGAGTACTATAGAGGGAGTAGTATGTTCAGAGTACCTCTAGGCCTATAGGCCCTGTCTATGTGGTAGAGTAGTCTCAGAGTACCATGGAGGAAGTAGTATGTTCAGAGTACCTCTAGGCCTATAGCCTCTGTAGGCCTATGTGGAAGAGTAGTCTCAGAGTACCATTTTGGGAGTAGTATGCTCAGAGTACCTCTAGACCTATAGCTTATGTGAAGTAGTCCCAGAGTACCGTAAAACCTAGCATATAAGCCGCGGCTAGTACGCGAGTCAGATCGTAGGTGGGGCTTATAGGATCTGCCCAGGGTTAGGGTGCGGCTTATACGCGAGTTTTTGCTATTATGGTACAGTACTAAAAGTCACCATAGTCAGATCTCTGGTGCGGCTTATAGAATCGGCCCAAAGTCGGGGCTTATACGCGAGTTAGGCTTATACGCGAGGTTTTACGGTACTATGAAAGGAGTAGTATGCTCAGAGTACCTCCAGGCCTATAGCCTCTGTAGGCCTATGTGGAGGAGGAGTCTCAGAGCACCATAGAGGGAGTAGTATGTTCAGAGTACCTCTAGGCCTACAGCCTCTGTAGGCATATGTGGTAGAGTAGTCTCAGAGTACCATGGAAGGAGAACAATGTAGTATGTTCAGAGTACCTCTAGGCCTATAGCCTCTGTAGGCCTATGTGGTAGAGTAGTCTCAAAGTACCGTGGAGGGAGTAGTATGTGCAGAGTACCTCTAGGCCTATTAGGCACTAGCGAGATACTGGTGCTGCCACCAGGTGTTGCTCTGGTACCAAGTGTATCCCCCTTGTCAGCAGCAACCAGCTCAGCCAAATCTCAGGTCCGAGATTGGGGTACAAACCAGGTGTGAGTATTGTCAATGGGTTGTACCTGAGCATTCCTTATGTCACCTGTCCCTCATAGAGTAATGGTTAGCATGGTGGATATCGAGTCTCCATGTATACCGTATCAAGTCCTGAGGACCTGGTGGTTAGTAGGGAAGTCCTGAGGACTTGAAGCCAAGTGGTGAGTAGACTACAAGTAAGTATATGATTGCCATACATATACTATGGGTAGGTCCTGAGGGTTTGATGGCAAGTCCTTAGGACTTACAGCCATGTCCCGCGGACTTAGAAATGGGGAGTAGACTACAAGTACCGTAAGTACAGTGGCCCAGGAGGGTCAAAAAGTGAAATTCCATTTCACAAATGAAAATTGAAATGAAAATTCATTTTTTGAAAATTGAAATGAAAATTCACTTTACAATTATGAGAATTCATTTTTCAAAACGAAAATTGAAATGAAAATTCACTTTTCAAAGTGAAAATTGGGTACAAAGACGTTCATATATCACCTGCAAACCTGAAGACTTGTAGAATGTAGGCTACCCCATGTCCCCAGGACTTGACTGCAAGTCCTCAGGAATTACCAATGGTATTTCCTACTTAGGCCTACTTGTAGCCTGCTCCCCATTTCCATATTATATTTATACTCAATTCAATAGGACTTTGATCAATATTAGGCCTATACTAGTACAAAGGACTTACTCTGAAGGCATCGGGACTAGACCTCAATAGGGTATAGGTATAGGCCTACAGTCATGTGCACTGGAGTCATGGGGACAAGTCTCAAGGACTTGGCCTCAAGTCCTCGGGAGTTACCTACCAACCACCAGGTCTTTAGGACTTGAGAGCAAGTCCCCTGGACTTGACATTTGGTATAAATATAGTCATGAAGACTTAATACTTGGGGGGGATGTAATACCAAGTCAGTACTTACCATGTATACTTTCACCAGTATATCCATGGCGATCATAATTACGGTACTTGTAGTCTACTCCCCATTTCTAAGTCCCCAAGACATAGCTGTACACATAAGTCCTAAGGATATATACTTACTTGTAGTCTAGTCACAACTTGGCTTCATGTCCTCGGGACTTCCCCACTAACCACCAGGTCCTCAGGACTTGATAGACATGGAGACTTGATAGCTTATAAGTTATAGGCCTACGATCTTACGATCCGGGGACTTGCAGCCAAGTCCCGGGGACCCGGGGATTTGGAGAAGGGGAGTAGGCTATACTAAAACTAAGTCCCCAGGACTTGAGAGCATTCTGATGTACAGAAGGGATCCAATAGAAAATGTTGACTTAATACCGGGCTTAAAACAAAACAAGGTGATCTATGCCCTGGGGGCATGGCCTTGAATTATACAAACAGTACATAGCAGATCTATGCCCCGGGGGCATGGCCTTAACTTATACAAGTGGTAGACTACTGATCTATGCCCGGGGGCATGGCCTTAACTTATTCTATCTGTACGCCACTGATCTATGTGCTGGGGCCATGGCCTTGAATTATACAAACGGTACATAGCAGATCTATGCCCGGGGGCATGGCCTTAACTTATTCTATCTGTATGCCACTGATCTATGTGCTGGGGCCATGGCCTTGAATTATACAAACGGTACATAGCAGATCTATGCCCCGGGGGGCATGGCCTTAACTTATACAAATGGTAGACTGCTGATCTATGCCACAGGGCATAGCCTTAACTTATACAAATGGTACACTACTGATCTATGCCCCGGGGTCATGGCCTTGACTTTTACTGTAGACTACTGATCTATGCCCCAGGGGCATGGCCTTAGGGAGTGTTCATATATTATTTACATGGGGGGGTGGTGGGTTGGGGGGGGGGCCCCTTTTTAGGGAAAAAGCCGGCACATTACTATAGTTAAAAGGGGGGGGGGCCAAAATTTTTCGCCGCCTTTGGCAAAACGTTACACGCGCTCTCAAGGGGGGGGGCGTAAAAAATGTTCGTCCCTCCACGCGAAATCTCACCACCCCCCCCTCTATAATTAATAAATGAACACTCCCTTAGCTTATACAAACTGTAGAGTACTGATCTATGCCCTGGGGGCATCGCCACAACTTTTACAAACTGTAGACTACAGATTTATGCCCCGGGGGCATGACCTTGACTTATACAAATTGTAGCCTACTGATCTATGCCCCGGGGGCCTGGCCTTGAATAATACAAACTGTACATAGCAGATCTATGCCCCGGGGGCATGGCCTTAACTTATACAAATGGTAGATGACTGATCTATGCCCTGGGGGCATAGCCTTGACTTATACAAACTGTAGACCACTGATCTATGCCCCCAGGGCATAGCCTTGACCCATACAAACTGTGGACCGCTGATCTATGCCCCAGGGGCATGGCCTTGACTTGGCCAAACTGTAATCTACTGATCTATAGATGCCCTAGGGGCTATATGCCTAAATGTACTCTGATCACACTACTCCCTACATAGTACTATGAGACTACTCCACCAGATAGGCCTACAGAGCCTATAGGCCTAGAAGTAGGCCTACTCTGAGCATACTACTCCCTTCATGGTACTCTGACACTACTCTACCACATGGGCCTACAGGGGCTATAGGCCTAGAGGTACTCTGAACATATTATTTCATCCATGGTACTCTGAGACTTCCACACATGGGCGAACATAGGCTTTAAGCCCAGAGGGGTATTCTGAGCATACTACTCCCTCCATGGTACTCTGAGACTACTCTACCACATAGGTTTACATAGGCTATAGGCCTAGAGGTACTCTGAAAATATTGCTCTCTCCATGGTACTCTGAGACTCCAACACATAGGCCTACATAGGCTATAGGCCTAGAGGTACTCTGAGCATACTACTCCGTCCATGGTACTCTGAGACTACTCTACAACATAGGCCTACAGAGGCTATAGGCCTAGGGGTAGGCCTACTCTGAGCATACTACATTGTTCTCCTTCCATGGTACTCTGAGACTACTCTACCCCCGGGGGGGGGGGGCACTTGGTATATTTTGTATACACAGGTGTGCGGCTGGGAAGGGTACTATTTGAGCAAAATCCCCCTCACCAAGGGTCTGTTTTTCACCAAAATCCCCCTCATGAAGGGTCACTTTTCGGAAATTTCAACAAAATCCCCCAAAAAGGGTCACATTTTCTGCGCAACAAGAGTCACTTTTGACTCAAATTCTTCGGGAGTGTTCATTTATCAATTAAAGGGGGGGGGTGAGATTTCACGCAGAGGGGCGAAATCTTTTTACGACCTGCCCTCGAGAGCGCATGGAACATTTTGCGCCCCCCCTCGCCGAATGCGGCGAAAAAATTTCGCCCCCCCCCTTTGAACTATAGTAACGCGCTGGCTTTTTTGCTAAAGAGGGGCTTAAATTTTTACAACCCCCCCCTAAAGAGGGGTCAGAATTTTTTACGCCCCCCCCCCAAACCCACCACCCCCCCCTGTAAATAATAAATGAACACTCCCTTACACCAAGGCCGACTCCTTGGGGAAAATTGCTAAAACCTAGGCACTCCAAAATCTCCCTCAGCAAAGGTCACTTTTGTCCAAAATCCCCCTCACCAAGGGTCACTTCTGACCAATATATATCCCCCTCACCACGGGTAAGGTAGTGTTCATTTATTGATTAGGGAGTGTCATTTTTTAACAACAGGGGAGATGGTGGGTTTTTACACCCCCCCTCGTTGAGGGGTCAAAGTTTTTTACCCCCCCCCCCTTAGGGTCGAAAATCGGCTCGCGCGAGGGCCCTTTGAAGCAAAGTAACGCATGGGCTTTTTGGCTCAAAACAGGTTAAATTTTTCGCCCCCTCCCCCCGGTCAAGGGGTCCAAATCTTTTACGCTCCCCCCCGGGTCAAGGGGTCCAAATCCCCCCCCCCCCCAACCCACCACCCACCCCTGTTTAAAAAATGATCACTCCCTTAGAGGGGGGGTGGTGAGATTTCGCGTGGAGGGGCAAACATTTTTTACGCTCCCCCCCCCCCTCGAGAGCGCGTGGAACGTTTCGTGAACATTTTTTGCCCCCCCCCCCCCCACCCCTTTGAACTATAATAACGCGCAGGCTTTTTTGCTACAAAGGGGCTTAAATTTGTATGCCCCCCCTCAAGAGGGGTCAGAATTTTTCATGCCCCCCGTCAGGAGGGGTCGGACATTTTTACACCCCCCCCCCCCTCTCCGGGACTCTACCACATAGGCTATAAACCATGGGGGGTTCAAGGGTTCCAGCAGTTTGCAGTGGGCGGCCCTCCCCCTGAAGGCCGTGCGGACCACGTCTCCCGAGGAGTGCACCGTCGGCTGCCAATTGGGGTAGAGGGCCGCCCTCACGCCCGATAGCGGCCGGTCTCCCCAGTGAGACTCGAGCCCAGCAGCACTCGGCGTAGATCTACCGGTGTGGTGGTAGCCTAGCTGTACTTAGTACTAGCGCTGTAGCCTACTTATTTTCGCGGATTTTCAAAATCGCGAAAATATGCACACTCGTCGTACTTGTGACCGTACTCAAAGACCAAGGAGGGAGCTCCGGTAGATCATGCAATTTCGCCGTTTTGGGGCCTATCTAGCGGAAATCCCGGAACTCGGCGAGGGGTGGACCCGTGGTAAACCTATGAAAATCATTATTTCTACTCCATGCCCAACTTTCATATTGTAGCATTTTATCAAAAAAATACACAATGGTCACTCGTATGCAGTTTAATTCCCTGTTATTCACCTAGTTTAGCCATACCGATGGTGGAAAGTGAAGTAATGAGGGCCGCGCATGCAACTCTTCACGTAGCCGTGCGTGGCCCGCACTGAGGAGAGTTTTAGGCCAAAATGCCTAACCTATGTGTTGGATCGGCAGCTCTCACTGTAACATTTTACTTTTTTGATAAGAATGGCCTAAAGTATGATAATCTAAAAGTCTATACCTATCTGGCAGTGGCAAAATCATTATTCAATTCGAAGGATTACTATTTAAAAATAGCTTCTGAAAACTGTGCGCTATTCTGGGTGGAGTAAATAAGTCTCAGCTTAAACATATCAATGGACCAATCAGGATGCAGTGTTGGGTACACTGAAGCTGGTCGCTGGTGAGACCAGCGAACTCTCAGCGTTGCACACCGAGACGTTACCCACACTCGACCCGGCTGGCTAGCTGCCAGCCCATCCAGTTATTTAGATTCATGGTTTTATCTTTGAACCTTTCATTTTTTTATTTAAAATTTATCACACTTTCTTACACTTTTACAGTATATCCCTCAATGTATTTACTTTTGGGTTCTGGTCTTGTAATTGTTGCCTTCTTAGGGAGTTCTCATTTTTTTAACAACAGGGGGGGCGGTGGATTTGGGGGGGGGGGGGTAAAAAATGTTGACCCCTTGACCGGGGGGGAGGGGGTATTAGACTATAGTAGAGCATCAAAAAGCATACCACACGACCAGGTGCTGAGGTGGTATGTTTTTATTGATTTACAAACACAGGATCGTACCAATAACAAAATAGGTCGTGTAATTAATTCCATAAAACCCTAGTTTTGGTAGCCTAGACTACGTGATTCATTATTCAGATTTAAATAAAATTACGAGATTGTTTTTGTGGTGTTTTTTTTGCGAACTGGAAGTGGAACTTCAACTTCAAGCCAGGAGGCTGCCAGGAAGTCAAGGAAAACTTCAATCAATATCTTGAGTTGAGGACTTTTATCCTTGGTTAAGTCGGTACAAAGAATTGAATTAGAATTTATTCATTCAGTTTCTTATTTTCACAATGAATAGTCATGATAGAGCCTTAGACCTGATATTTACTACGGTGGCCTACGACCAACGTATAGCGATTTAAGGCCAATATCAAATTCTTACATCACCCCAAAAATGTATATATTTCCTGAAAGCTCTATGCAAACGTAAACATATAAAGCAATAATTAGCTTTATGGATGGGTTATTGTGGAAGAAAATGCCAGTTGAAATATTCGAATTGTATTCATTTTCTGTATGAATTAGGCCTAGCAGGGATTAAAATAATAATTTTAGAAAATTTCAAAACTGGT
The DNA here is from genome assembly GCA_947462335.1 of Harmothoe impar. Classification (NCBI taxonomy): domain Eukaryota; kingdom Metazoa; phylum Annelida; class Polychaeta; order Phyllodocida; family Polynoidae; genus Harmothoe; species Harmothoe impar. Next base: position 66,471,808 of record OX381708.1, on the reverse strand, counting down.
GTAGAAGGATACTATAGGACTCTAGAAGTGTGAGAAATAAGTTTTATTAGAGTATGATGTAATTTTGATAGTCTTAACAGGTCATTTTAAGGGACTGTATGTGAGAGCAAGACAGGACATTTATAAGAAACAGGAACATGTTAAAATTCATAGACAGGTATCCTACTATCACTCAGGATGGAGCCGTCACATTTTATCTACGAGTATCAGGGGTAGTTGTCATTATAGGGTCCATATTTTCTTTGTTGAGGGGCCCTATTTAAAGGCTGCATGCCTAGAGTCAATAAATAGGGGTTCAGACAATCAAAAAGCGCAAAAAAGCGCTGGGTCTGATCTCTTTTAAACCATTTAAAATGGATACCAGACATGTTTTTGCATGACCACATCTATGCGGAATTCTGAGGAACTAAATATTTTTAATTTGACAGCCTTTGAAAGTCATGATAATATTTAAAATATATATTAATCATCTGTGTCGTATATGTTCCATGGATTGCAGTAGGGCTGCATTAGACGATGGGTGGGGGTCTTTTGCACAAGCTCTCCAAAACTCAACATGATAGGTTAAAAAATGACTGTTTTAGACCACTTTCCGTGAAAAATCCCATTTTTCTAGTCCCCAAGTTGCACTGCAGCTGCTTCCATGTCATCCGTATTTGATTGTGTTTCTATGCATCTTTCCATGCTCGGAGGTAGAAAATATTATAATATTTGGAATCCTCATGCATTTCTACACACAGAAGGGTATAGGTTAGCCTGAGAAAAAAGTATTAGCCCCCCTATTAGCCCCGTTATAAGACTGCAATTCCAGTGTTGACAGAATAGCAGGGCCGAGAATGGGCCCTGGCCTTGCATCGCTACAACGTACGTAACGTCCACAGCAGACTGTCTGGGACTCGGTTGTTGTCGGCACGGAGGCCGGGGCCACTTACCGTTCTCTTCGGGTGCAGCATTTCCTTGGTCATGGCATCCATGAGACGCTCCCTCTCCTCATGGTAGCGCCTCTGTTGCTCAAGGAGGGTCTCCATTACTGTTTTGTTTAACTTACTGGCCTGTTATGACCAGAATGCGTTAATAAACTTTACTTTTCTGTGGCCGGTCCAACTTCCACCTTCAATATGGCCGATATACCGCAACCGTCGCGCGCATACGAAAATGGGTACGCTGGGCCCGGAACGCACTACTTCGCGCGACTGCTAACTTTGGAATGATATAGTTCAATAATGCATGTTAAAAATTTAATGAGAAATATCTGAACATAAAAGTATGCTGTAAAGTCGGTATATCAATATAATTAGAGGTAAGCCTGGTACCAAGAAGATCTAGAGTCGCTGGAGGGATGAGTCTAGAGGCAGGAGAGATAATTAAGCTTCAGGCAATAACGTCCCCGGGACTGTGAAGCCTGAAGCCCAATTTGCCGCGCTGCCCCACGCGTTCTTACACTTAGAGACTGGTCATTTTTTAACAACAGGGGTACCCCCCCCCCCAATCAAGAGTCCAAATCCCCCCTCCCGTAAAAAGTAATCACTCCCTTAGCCTTTAATTAGCAATGCCATCTAGATGCTTGATTAGGCAAAAAAAAAAAAAAGGTGTGTTTCAGGCAACCCGACCCTAGTTTCAAAAAAGGGCCGACCCTAGCATTTTTTTTCCGATTTTGGAGATTTTTTTTTTTTTTTTTTTTGCAAAATATTCATATTTTTCGGAAATTTTAGCAATCTTTTGGTCAGGAAGAACAAATCAATGCCTAATTAACTGTCCAGCCTCAGGAAATTGTTTATTAACAAGAATGTCCAATAATTTCATGATATTCCTAGTTATGGCCACACCAAAAAAAAAGTTGGTCTACGGATTTTGTCTTCCAAAAATAGGTGCGGTAGGGCGAATTTTATATTAATTTTTTTTCCAAAATTTTTTTTTGTCAATGGATTTCAGCCTTCAAATAGGGGGGCGGCGACTTTTTTTTTTTTCCTGAGGGGAAAATCTCGTTTTAAATTTTACAAATTTACATTTTGAAAAAGATGGTGCTGGAAATCCGTAGACCAACTTTTTTTTGGTGTGGCCTAAAGTAAGAATCGGTGAGTCGTCTTAATGTCTCGCGAGTCGATATGGCAGTCCGTGACTCATTCAAGGTACCTCCAACATTTAAAAAAAAAAAAAAAAAAAAAAAAAATGACCTACCTTCCCTAAATTTTTGGACCATATTGCCTGAAACACACCTTTTTTTTGGGCCTTATAACTGTATTGGGAATATCATAATAGCCTAGGCTAGGGAGGGTTAATTGATGCAATATAGCAATTGGGGGTTATAGCATAGGGGTTATGTCACGCAGTTGTGTGTCTATGACATCACAGAAAAGGAATTCATTTCAGAAACACGTAAAAAGAAAATTCCAGTAGGGCCTAGCATACATAACCATGCATGCATGCATGTAGCTATAGGCACTACCTTTTAATCCAGCTATAGTTCATCCAGATATATTGGGTCACCTTCTAGCTCTCTCAACTTATCCCAATTTTCTTTTGATATAGCCTACAAGATTTACTATGTTGATTTTTACTAAGTAGGCTTATAGGAAGGGCCGTATTCAATGCCTGCCATTGAATACATAGACAAATGCCAACGCCCATTGATACCGTCTCTGTTGTATTTCACGAGTGGGGGCTGGGGCAGTATCCCACGAAGCCGCAGGCTGAGTGGGATGCGCCCCAGCCCCCACAAGTGAAATACATCAGAGCGGTATCAATGTAGTTGGCATTTGTGTTTATTTTTTTATTTGAAGCCATTTAATGAAGGAAAAACAAGCTTTTCTTAGCCCATTGAATACAGACACATTGTATTCAATGGCACCATTGAATACGGCCTTCCAGTGCTTAAGCATAGGAGATCTTGTATTTCAAAAAAATACAATGTGGGTGTATTCAAGCTGTATTCAATGGGCTAAGAAAAAGTTCTTTTAAATTTTCATTAAATGGATTCAATTTTTTCTTTTTAAATGCAAATGCCAACTACATTGATACCTCTCTGACGTATTTCACTCATTGGGCCTGGGGCATATTCGGGGGTGGGTGGGGGGCACTCATTTTTGTATTGCCACAGGTGTGCGACTGGACCCCGGCAACCCTTCGCCCTTGCTTAGGGAGATTCTGGGAGAAAATTGACCTTTTTTCAGGGCATTTTGAAAATAAACCTCTTCCCACTGAGATTTTCTTGCAGAATTGTGACGAAACCTGGGAAATCGTAACATTAGGGGGAATAGCCATAAATGCTCTGAACGTGATATTTCAGGAGATATAGCTAAAAATGTGAATACTTGAGAGAAAATGATCTTAGACTAACTTTTCACAAGGAACCTTTTGAGACTATTATCAAAATTCTATTTTCATTCTAAATTGGTCTTATTTGGAATGTAAAAAGAACGTTTTTAGCCATTTTTAGCCCATTTGTTGACATTTGGTTGCCATGGCAACCAATAATTCATTCTTTTGGAATAAAATATATCCCTATCTAATTGTCCCATCCGTGAGGATTTCAGAACTGAAAACAGAATGCCAATATTCCTACCAGATCCAAATCTATGTACAATAATATGCATTTATTGGTTTAATTTCTAATAACTATGATTTATATGGAATATTTCAAATTAGATTGATATGTGATCGCATTGCAGTCTATTCTGAATTCCTACATATCCCTACCATCCCATGTTTGAGATGTCATTTCTCAGCAACTATTTCAAATATTTTGATGTTTGAAGCATCAAATTGTAGCTGAAGACATGAACTTAAATAAAGGTGTTTTCCCCTAATGTCACCTTTTCCCACGTTTTGTCACAATTAAGCCCATGTCTAAAAGAATTTTGAAGAAAATTTACCCATGCTAAGGTACATTTATGTGAAAGGGGACCCTTTATTGGGGTAGTTTAAAAATGAACGGTGATTTTGGTACAGAAAGACTTTGGTTAAATTGGCCCTTGCTTAGGGAGATTTTGCCAAATTGGACCCTTAATTGCTTAGGGAAATTTTAGTGGAAAAGGACCCTTGCCAGCCAGACACATGTATATGTATGCAAAGTATACTAAGTGCCCCCCCCCCCTCCCCCCGCCTGGGGATTCGTGGGATAGTAGCTGATCCAGGGGGTGGCCTGGGGGCACGTGCCCCCTGAAATGGTAGGGCCTACAGGACCATGCCTGTGCCACCATAGACCACCCCTTCTGGTTCCGTCTCTGGGGATATATAATTATGGTCACAGTCCCCACTCGTGAAATACGGAAGAGACTCCAGTCAAATATGATTTTGCATAGATTATGCTAATAACGATTAACTAGAAAGAGTCTTTTGCTGGGGAGGAGGGAAATTCAAAAATCAACCTCAACACGCAGGCCCATTTATTATTACACATACCAGTAAAACAGGTCGCTACCAAGCGATGCACCGCGCCCCAAGCTGGCCCCATCATAAGTTCTACCTTGGACTCACAGTTGGAGATTGAAAATATTACGCCACTCCGACCCTATTTGCGATATGCTAAGGCATTCCCGCCATGCAGTATAGTAGGGCAGACGAACGCTGTCTCCACGATTTTCCCGCACCAATATTTCCGGCAGCGGAGCTGCTGGTATATTTAAGACAAATGTGTGTCGTGCGGATACACAGAAGCCACCTGGTGGCAAAAATCAGTATTACTCAATTCTCAAATTTCCACTTATTCGGTACCGTAAAACCTATCCTGAGCCACCCTGGATGTAGCACGCGCCGCGGTCGCTCTTATCATGTATTCTTCAATCACGCCGTCCTACAGTGTACGTAAAACCTCGCGTATAAGCCGCAGCTAGTACGCGAATCAGCTCGGCGAATCAGCTCGACGTTTTTGATTGATAATCAAAAAAGAATAAATGCGTTGTTGCCAAATCAATTTTGTGCAGCTTTAACTGCAGTTGACAAGAGTTCTGTTGACTGTATGACTAGGCTCAGGGCCCGCTGTCAGGGGAACATGCTGACAGGTCCATATACATATATCTGGTATATGCACAGTGGCACTATATAGTATAAACTATACTATCATCTTTTTTTAAATGTCTAAGTGTCCATAGATTCCTATAGTTAAGGAAATAGAAATATTTTGGATAAATTCATAACGTTTTCATTTCAACTGTGACCCCTTAATTTTTTCTTCTAAAATGTTCATAAAAAACTCCTTTACACTCCTAGAAGATTTAGTACATGAATCAGGAGTGTGAGATTACTGATCATAAATGATGTGAAAATATACTGTTTTCCCATTCATTTTCAAGATTGAGACATTTTTGTGTGGATGGCCATACCATAAAAGTTAGCACCGTATTGACATGTGGATTTTTTGCATTTCTAATTGGTAATATATCATGGTAAGGTAATCCAGAATTATTAGCAAAAATAAGTAGGACATCACAACCTCCTAGCCACTAGCATTTGTCTTTAAATGATATAGGGTGTGTGTGTGTTTGGGGGAGGGGGTCAACATTTTATGTTTACCCGGTATTGCTTGTCGTATTTCAAGCTGTCCCTCTTATCTGGCAATAATGTCTTGGCCAAAAAGAAAGAACATAAATAAACATAAAATAAATAACGTTTATTCACAGTATTGATGTCTGTACTTTAAGTTCCAGGAAACACGGATTTCATATTTTAGTAATTCATACACAAGATTGTCTACACTTCTGCCATAGGGTCATATTGAGGTATATGAACACACATTTACAGAATTGTTAATTTTAATCAATATTTAATTATCAACAATTAACAGCAACTTTTATTTGCGCAGTCATACGTAACAGTATACGTTCATAACAACAATGCAGAATTATGCATAGGTAAAAATTATAATGTAAACAGTAAATAAGACTGTCTATCCTAATGATATGTATCATGTGATTTAGTCATACAAAAGGATGTATCTGGATCAATGCCCTCTGACCATTGGTCCACTGTATACATCATTTCTATTGTCAATACATTTTTTATCAGAGGTTCGTACCACGCATCTGGTCATTACATTGGGTTATGGTGCCACCACCCACCCAACTGTTATAGTTCTTCTTTGTACAAAACAGATGTTCTGAAAATGTCTATAACTGACAAGACATGACCGAAATGCCTACCCCCATGATGACTTCCTCTGTGTAGAGTGCTGAAAAACATGTCACTCTCTCTTCATCACAAATTATTTTGTGCATGTTAATTGGGAACAAGCCACCGCCCTTCAATGTGGATATGATGCCAACCCACGATAGGTAACCTGGCATTTCGTAGGAAGACTTTCAGCTGGAATTCACAGCCACCAGTTAGGAATGAACATGCATCACCGAGGCACAGGGTCGGTAAGATCTACATTATAAGTGGGTCCTGTTCAACCCAATATTTATCAAAATTGTAGCACCCATTTTTCCTAACATAACAGCAGTGTTAACTATAACCCATGTAAGTCAATTACTTCTAGAGATTCAATACTGGTCAAGTTTGATGCCAGTACATATAAAAACTAAGATTCTCACATATGGACACATCGAAACGTGTGGGAATTATGCTGCTCCATCTGAATGCGGCTGTTCCACAATTACAGTACATATCTGAATCTATGTAATTTATACAGCTGGAAAAATTCTACGATTCAAGAACTATACAAATATGTACAATGCTGATCAGCTGAGGCATTATAGTGAAACGTGTAGTATCGATAAGAGAAGCCATATCTGAGCTGAACTGTATCTTCGGACATTGATATGTCTAATTGTATAAAGTTATGCAGGTGGCAATGTACAATAGAATTTATGCTTCGTTTGGAAAGTCGCATTCTGTCGGAATATTGACTCGACTAAATAGGATTTATTAGAAATGTTAGTACATGTAGTGGATTACTTTTTCTTTGAAAATTTCTTTCTTTAATAACTCAGATTAGGCCTAAGGGAATTGAACCCTTTGTAAGTTGAGTTCTAGATGACAAAGATGTGATCCATTAACAAATGCACTGAAATGCCATATCTTAATTGTCCATCTGGCAAGTGTATTGTTATGAAACACACAGTGAGCTATTCCTGTTGTCACAGCAAAGGCCAGCTGAGTAAGGCTCTTTGTGATACATGCAGTCCATTATAGAGATATGAGGGATATTATGCAGGTACAGCCAGTCTCCTGGCTCTACGTCAGACAAAGCTCTCCTCTGTGGGGGTGGGCGTTGTGCACATGTTATATGAGTCCATCAGCTTGGGTTGTACAAGTTGTTGAAGGTCTTCATTATCGTAGTCCACCATCCCACACATACTGGTCACCTTACGGACTGCAGCCTGGAGGGAAGGAATAGATACTTTATCAGTTTGAGAAGCTAGATTCACAGGATGAAGAAGGTTATCATGCTCATCAAATGATGTTACTGATTTAACCCTTTAAGGGCCGCACAATGGTTTAATGTCATTGGTCGTCCCATGTAATTATAGGGTCGGACGGTCCGGGATATTTTGAATGTTGCCCTGTCGAGTAACTCGCCATGGCTGCATTCATGCACCATGACGACAAAGGGTATATTGTATTAACGCACAATGCGGTACTTAAAGGGCTAAGAACATGTGCCAAACCCCTTGCCACCTCACCAATTGTACCCTATTACATATTATATACAAGTAACTATCTCGGAGGATTTTACTGCAACACGGGCCCTCCCAGTCCTGGCCAATACAGGATGCTTAGACTGGCTACCGTCCCCGTCTTTGGCAAAGGGGAGACGAGAGGAGTGGGACAGACAGGTAGAGACAGTCTTGGAGCAAGTCTATAGGATGCTATATGACTGATGTATGAACAATGTCTTACCAAGCAGGCCACCAGGACAGCATCGCTGTAATTCCGCTCCTTGGGTTCTCTGCACAGCTGTACTAATCTAGGTATTGCTGAAAGAAATCGGGTAAACGATTAGAGCGCGAAAAATGGCAAGACGTTTCCTTCATTTAGCAGAGTTATCAGTTACTCTACTAGTAATCTGAAATATTGACTATTGTGAATAATTCAGATTCTCCATCCGGACACAGCCAAGGCTTCATCAGGGAAGACATCGGCTATATATAGTGGAATTCACTCTTTAATCAAGAAAACTGTTAATCATGATTCTGATTCATCTGTAAATTTCAGATATACCATTAGAGTACATTTAGTATTTACCATCTAACTCCACCACAATCTGTGCATTCTTGGGTTCCCTTGTGAGTCTGGTGAGGGCTATGGCAGCCTTCTGCTGGACCCGCTCACAGGCGGCCATTTCTGCGTCAGTGCCGTACTTGGGACGTCTCTGGTACAGGAACTGCACCAACAGGTCCAGGCCGTCATTGGTGGTGATGTCCGGGAAACACGTCTCTACCGCCGCCATGTTGGCCAAAACAGTGACAACCTACAGTATCAAAGTAACATAAGGGTTAAGGAACATGATTAAATAAAGTTTTGTTATATGCAAAGTACTACCGCTTTTAGCAACTTCCTTTGGACTGGGATAATCAATTAATATGCATGTTTGATTTGCTTTGGGCTTTATATTATTAGAAGACATTCGTAAATGCACTCTTTGGTAGTACTGGATGATTCCAATTGGGGATACATTCGCCATTATCTAAGGCCACTCAAAAAAATAAGTTGTTATCATAAAAATCATTATTTGGGGAATTTTTATAATTTCTTTTACATTTTTGATGAAAAATATGGTAAAATTGGAAAATATTGGCAAATTTGACATCAAATTAAAGCTTATGCTGTCAGTAATGCAGACAGCTAGGAGTAACTTACATTATAACAACTTTTGCTGATCAATAAACTCTGAATTACTAAAATGTGAAAATTGCTTGCGAAAAGTCCAAATTTCCCTATGTGTTTAAGCCACAAGTAAAGGAATAAAATAAAATATAACAAACGTCCTCGTCATATCTTTCACTGCTTGGTGATGAGAAACAATTTTTTTTGGGGGGGGGGGGGGTGGCCTAATGCTTATAAATTATAATCCTAAGACCTACCTGGTCCTTTGCAAAGAGTGAGTCGGCCTTGTTGAGTGCACAGGCGTGTACGAGTACCCGTGCGGTGTGGTACTGGAGGAGGTAGTCACAGGCCAGCGAGTCCATGAAGGTGATGTTAGCCAGCGCCGCCGCGCCCAGGAGGAAGATCTCCGTGTTACTAGACTCGGAGCACAGCACTAAAGGGGGGAGTAGAATAATACTTTTTATTATGTTTTCTTCTGTTGTCGTTTTAATGTACAGACAAAGTAAGTGATTCACCTCAGAATATCATCTTGAAATGTTGTCTAGAAATAGAACATGAAGTCATTCACAAAATGATGTGATGTATTTTGTGCTTTCTATAGAGGACTAGACCTTTTGCATATCTCTGTAAAAATAGCACGATAGTAGCACTGGAATCCTGGTAAAATTATTTGATGAAAGGTCAACCATTTCCAGGGGTCATTTCCCAGGTTCATTGGAGACGCAGGTCTCTAAAATTTACGGAATACCTATATTAGCACTTGTAAGCAAAATACTTATTTAGACATATAGCCTACAACACCTCATGCACGGCGATACCTTGACTATATGATCACCATTCACTTCCACATATTCCCCAATGCTTACCTGTGAGTGCCTTAATGATGTCGTCCATGTTCTCTATGAATCCCGCCAGGTGGTGGTAGTAGTCCAGGCAGGGGGAGGTGATCTGGGCTATGACTCCTGCCGCCTCTGACCGGACGGCCTCTGACACCCCGCCGTCACTGAGGATGTCACTCAGACACTCCACACCGTTAGCCTGGGGAGGGAACACAGCTATGTCAATACATGGAGCATGTAATAGGTGGGTTGTAGGTGAGCTGGGCACAACCATTTCTAGTATATGGATTGAGCGCCGGATATATATGTTATTGATAATAACCAACAATTTAGTATTGCAGAATAGTTTGGTCAGCCTTCTCAGAAACTATAAATGGCAGTGAGTATTTGCAAGTGATCTGATTTTGAGTTATTGGTTGAGACACATAGGCATTTGTTGGTCTATTTCATTGATAATTCTAGACATAAAGAAAAGAACAAAAAGAAGATGGAGGAACATCCTCACAGGGACAGGAATTTTCAGGAAAGTGGCCGAAAAAAACACACTTTTGCAAAAGTGAAAAACAAACTTTTACAAAAAACTGGAAAAAAGCTTTTCTTGTTTGAAAATGAAAAAAAAACTTTTCTGACCCTTCTGGGCTTCTGTACTTAAAGGACGTTATTCACATAACATGTCACCATTCTCCAAAAAGTTGGGGAAGTTACCTTTTCCAGCTCTGTGATACTCTCGGACACACAGCATATGGTGGCTATAGCCCTGAGTGCCTGGCCGTGTACGGGTTGTAGGTCCGGCCGTCTACACGTGGCGAACAGCGCAGCGATACCGCCCTCCTGCAACGGAGATAGGAACCATGTCACACCAGCATTTACATATATTATTTCAAAGGGCCATACAATATAGTGGTAGGGGAGAGACATCTTGTATCACGTAACATTCCATTCCCAAATGATAACACATTTTTAAGGTACCGCGCCATGAACTTTCCCCCATTTCTATATACTACTATCAACATTTAATACTCAAACCAATAGCTCTGCTCAGCCGGTGGCGATATGGACGCAGATCCGGTGCTAGTTAGTAACCCGGCCTTCTCATAGATGTACTTCATTATATTAAACATTATTTATTGAATATTAATCACATCGTCCGAGGAGAGCTAATAATCCAGTTGTACTTACCCTAGATATGAGGTAACACATGTGTTCTCCCTCCAGTCCCAGACTGACCAGGTTATTGATGGTAGACCGTACACTGAACACACTCGCGTCGCCGTCCAGGCTCGACGTCAGTTTCTGAACATGAGAAATAATAGTCAATAAAGTTATGGAACTTTGTAACTGTTTATAGGATATAATCTTAGCACTACACCCACCCCGCCTAATCAATTAGGCTAATCGACCGTACTTCATGTTAATCAAAGTATAGTGCGTTCTTTTTTGGTTTTTTTTGTGGGTTTTTTAATACAAATTTGGAACCAATGTTTTTGTCAGTCATTGGTATGAAGTACATTTTGTAAACAATTCTAAGCGCGGACTAATGGTCGTATTAAGTATTCACCCGGAGAATTCAACCCACATAAGCAGTAGCAAATCTCATGTTTTATGCAACAACGACTCCAACCCTAACCTCTCCTTTTGCTGAGCTTTTTAGATGATTCAAATTGCAGTAAAACATACAGAATATATTCCCAGGTAATCATCTATATGCTATATGAATATGATTCTCTCTGTATGAGAAGCATTACTTACATGTACAAAGTGGCTGAGTGCCAGGTCTACCAGCGTGCTGAAGGACTGTCCCAGTAACGTCAACTGCTGCACCAGCGACATCTTGTGGGGCGAGTGGCCGTTCATCTCTCCCAGGTTACTGAAACGATGCACATTGGATATCTGAATTCGTGTTCTCTAGATTAGGAATTGGGAATCCCAAAATTACATAGTACTTTCCTTATTGAAAAATGCAACAATTAAATTTAGTGAAAATTGTCGATTTCATGGTCCCCAGAGATCTTACCAGTTCTTGACTATGTGCCAATGCATAGTGATAGTTGATCTAAATTACAGATGCTCTACCCCAAACATATATGTGGCTAGTAGCTTACCTTTCTACGTATTGTGCGAGTTTGGCACATTCCCCCATCACCTGTTGTTGAAGCTGAAAGAAGATAATATTTTGTGTAAGTTTGACATTAATACCAATAAGGAAAATGTGTAGGGCCTAATCACATTTCAATTAATGTTACAACATGCATTTGCATTATGTGATAATAAAACATGTTATGTAAAAATGCTGAATAAAAGTGAAAATGACGAGCTCAATATCACAGAATATAAACCACTTCTCCATACGTCTCTATACAGAGAGGTTCCCCATATCAACACCAGGGGGGCCTAGTATTGCCGCTGTCTGCTGTTAGTTCTATTACTGCAGGCAGGGGGCACCACAGAGCCTGGTCGCCACATAAGAAGACAGTGGTGTCATTCATCAGAAACAGAATTGAAGTATTGTGTAAGCTATTCAGATTCGCATCTGTCCCTCCCTATTTTATATGGCAACAAGAAAAAGCCTCTGATACATTGTACGTACCTCGGAGAACTCGTGGTCAGGATTGGGTATGGAGGAGTTACACTCGTGTAGTAGTGACCGGATCTGACACGTCACTCTGAGGGCGCCACTCTTCACGTGCTTCCAACGGTCCTTCTCCAATTTCCTACACATACCAAATGTACATATTTATATTTGTGTGTCATTAAAATGACTTTTTGGTTTCTTGTGATCTTTCACTTCAAAGTACCAAATCTGCTTTATCTCGTATATTGTGTTTTGATTGCCTTAGATATAAACATTAAATGTCATGAATTTAACCTTGCTAACAAACATAACTTGCACAAATGTATAAATTAAGAGATAACTCACCTGAACAATTTGGAGAATTCTGCGCTGATGACGTGTGCTCTACCTTTGATACTGTCAATGCTATCTGAAAGGCCAAACATATAAAATGAAACGATGTAATTTAGACCCATAGTAAACATAGATGTCAAAAGGATGTCTAGGTGTTTCCCATTGGATTCACTAGATGGCAGCACAGGTTTACACAGAGAGGAAGGGAGGTGACGAGGGAGTGAGAGCCAGTGAGAGAAAGGGAGGGAGATAGAGAAAGAGAGGGAGGGAGGGAGGGAGGGAGGGAGGGAGGGAGGGAGGGAGGGAGGGAGGGAGGGAGGGAGGGAGGGAGGGAGACGACTCGGGGAGAGAGGAAAGTGCATGAGAGAAGGGGCGGCAGACATTTTGGTATATGTAAAGTAGTTCGGAAGACAGATAAATAGTCGGGGTCAATCATTTTTGATACATTCATTTCCCGGGGGGGGGGGGGTACTCAATTTTTTTTTGACATGGGTGTGCGGCTGGCCCTTTGACAACCCTTACCCTTGGTGAGGGGGATTTTGGTCAGAAGTGACCCTTGGTGAGGGGGATTTTGGTCAAAAGTGACCCTTGGTGAGGGGGATTTTGGACAAAAGTGCCTAGGTTTTAGCAATTTTCCCCGAGGAGTCGGCCTTGGTGTAAGAATTTTGGTCAAAAGTGACCCTTGTTACAAAGAATTTGGGCAAAATGTGACCCTTTTGGGGTGATTTTGTTGAAATCTCTGAAAAGTAACCCTTGGTGAGGGGGATTTTGGTGAAAATTGACCCTTGGTGAGGGGGATTTTGGTGAAAAGCAGACCCTTGGTGAAGGGGATTTTGCTCAAAAAGTGCCCTTCCCAGCCGCACACCTGTGTATACAAAATATATGAAGTGCCCCCCCCGGGATTCATTTACATATACCCGGTACACAGTTTTATCATCAGTCTGTTATAGTCTCAATGCTAAGTGGGTGTAAGGTGGCTCCCTGCTCACCTTTGGCGGTCTTGCTGGCTGTGAACACGACGTCTGTGGTGTCCTTACTGAGGGACTTGCCCTGGAGGACACACATACACTCTGTCTCCGTCATCAGACGTAGGTCCTCCAGCCACTGTGTCACCGAGTCACTCTCCGTCAGCTCCATCCTGTAATACATGTACACATGGGTGAGTCGTAGGGTGGGTCACACACGTGGGGGATGAGTAGTGCTATTACTAGTATATGGTCAATTTTCACGGAAATGTGTCACAATGTCTAGAGAGAGTTATAGTGTCAAATGGCAGGTAATGCTTAGTTTCTGTAAGCCCACATATACCATACGAGGGAGGACTCGTGGAATTGGGAACAATAATTCCATAAAATAACATATTTAGGCCCATTCGAACTTTGGAGCTAGGCATGGTGTTGAGACCTTTGGCTATAATAATCAATATTTGCCAGACTTTTCCTACACATGTATATCCAAATTATAAATTACCATCTATGCAAATATTCCTAGATGGATATTCTTTATTCCTTCATCAATATCATATCACATTGTGCTATTTTCCAATTTCGTGAGAGTTGACTGTATAATACACTATTTTTAAGATATTTTGTCAATTGAAGCAGGATATATCATACCAGTATGGGTTTTGGGATTGTATGTGTGTGGATAAGGTTATGGGAATTGGACATATTGCCCTATGCAGGAAATATATGGTTCTGCTTACATGAGGTGACATCCAAGATAGACAAGATACTATATAGGCCTTATAATATATGACTTGTACATAACAACAGGCTACTAGAATGAGTGTACCCTTTTCCTAGATATTACCCACTACAATGTACTGCAATCAGAGGGTCATTAAATTGATCCCAGATAGATCTTGTATGGAGATAGGTATGGTGTATCTACACACACATGGGCAGTGTTTCAGGTCAAGCATGACCGACTCCTTAGACACCGTGTCATCCTACAATAGATCCTATACATATACGTCTACGCTGCTCTATAGTACTATCCAATGCACATCCATTATGGGTAAACTGATGACATGCCATTGTTGCCAATGTAGACGGTAGACAATTGTAGCTGCCACTATTCCTATCTATGTCCCACTTGAGAATACAATATTTATGAACGCCCCAGGATAAAAGCCTGTTTTGTGCTCACCTGGCACAGGGCCCTTCTTATATATGCGACATTTACTGTATATACATAGGGAAATGGGGTATTGATATGGCCAATCTGAGTGTTAAACCAGGGCCTTAGTAAGGGACAGGAAAGAATGATATAGGTTACTGAATGATGCAGTAATAGAAGGCAGTGACCACACTGCTAAATGATTAATGGCTTGGTACCTGTGGACAGAGTCTATGGCATACAGAGTACTGACTTACCTTCTGGACAGAGTCTATGGCATACAGAGTACTGACTACCCCTACCTGTGGACAGAGTCTATGGCATACAGAGTAATGACTTACCTGTGGACAGAGTCTATGGCATACAGAGTATTGACTTACCTATGGACAGAGTCTATGGCATACAAAGTATTGACTTACCTATGGACAGAGTCTATGGCATACAGAGTAATGACTTACCTGTGGACAGAGTCTATGATATACAGCGTATTGACTTACTTGTGGACAGAGTCTATGATAAACAGCGTATTGACTTACCTGTGGACAGAGTCTATGACATACAGAGCACTGACTACCCTTACCTGTGGACAGAGTCGATGAGCCACTCATACAGGGAGCTGCTGCTGTTCTCTCCCATCGTCATCTCATGTCGTCCTCACAATCTGTAACACATAGAAAATGAGTTATGAATATACTTAAATCTGGGATATTGCGGGTGGTAGGATTAGAACCTGCCATTTTTCATTGCTCCAAGGTCTGGACAAATTGACAGACCTAGCTATTAATTTGATATGGAGAATGTTGACATATCATAATATAAAGGAGACGTCTAATATGTGATACTATCCACCATGCTTATTAGCCATTAGCTACATGGCTTTAGTAGATGATAATGCACTTTGTTTGTTTGTGAAGTGATTTGGCCATTAATTATGCTCACATGAACATGGTACAGAACCAAAGTAATAATCGTGACGAGAGTAACTTAGTCAGGGCTAGGACATTCATTGTCGGCTCATGCCTTGGCATTGTCCATGATTTATGAGTATTACAACCAGGATTTACTTCCACTATATGATATCCACAGAATAATGTCGTCGTAATCTGCTATCCTTGACAGCTGTCAGCGTCATAATTATGTTCTCCCCCGACATTATAGAAATCCGCCTCACCCAGTGAAAAGATTCTGATCTTGTCAGACACCGCCCTGTGTTCAATTCATTATATTGTCCGTCCCTTCCGTCACAGGTGGTAGTTCACACTGTGATTGTATGCATTATGATGGTTCGTGTGATAAATAGATAATGGGATCGGTAATGCAATAATCGCGCAACTAATTCCCTACACCATATTAACTCTTAAAACTTATTTAAAATGGCAACACTTCTGCACCACAGGTTCATATATACAGGCGCTTGAATTCCTTTAGAAACGCAGAATAGGAGCAATATATTTGATAGCAATATGTCTTATAGCTGATACACTGTGAAGTGTTATTATTGGAGAATACAACACTCGTTCCCATAGTAAGTATAACTTATAACACCTATGTGACTCCAATGCCACACTCTGGTGTACTCAGGGCACCATAAGGCACCTTATGTAGCACACTGTGAACAGTCTGTGTGTGTAATTGTGCCTTCAGGCCGCACAGTGGTATAATAAGGTGTTACCTACAAGGTGTCTACATGCCTGTCTGCACTATCTATGACAACCGACTTCGGCATGTGACAGTTTTAGGGCATATTTCTCAGATTATGTATGAATTATCGCATTGTCTCCATATTGCCCTCACGTATCTCATATGTCTATGCCACAAGGAAGGTTGGTTTTAAAAACAAACCGGTTGTGTTTCAATAACTTATTCACATTCAACCAACTTATCTCAGGAAAATACTGTAAACTTGCCATATGACAGTTTTCTATGTTAGCTCTATTTTTGAGTAAAAGTAATAGAATAAATAAGACCTGGAGGACAGTCATAAATAACCCTCTGACTCAGAGACACCTTTACCAGTTTATGACGGTGTCATTTACAGATTTACCATGGTGTATATGTCAGCCATGTCACTGCCATTACATCCATCCCCATTTCACCCTGCCACCAGGGTACGCTACAGGGTGACACCTGTTATATGTACATTCTCCATACATGCTACTCTGACTTTATCGCGATATCTCTGCTCCAATATAAACTCTACTGTGCGGGGAGTGAGAGAGGGGAAGATTTGGTCGATCAGGGTATGTCTTTCATATCAAGTACGTACAGTACACTCCCACCACACACAGAAAGGGTAGTCCCTGGCTTGACAATATTTAATTCTATCCACTACAGAGTTTATTAGAGAGCGTGGAGAAGAGACGGCGCGATGAGTGGGGTAATCTCTGGATATAATAGAGGAGAGTGCTACACTTGTGGGGAGGGGATCCCATTTAACCAAAGCCGGGGGATGCTCTGCCAAATGGGTAGAATTACAAACCATTATGATACTTGTAGTGATAATTGCCCAAATAGGGAAAGGATCGTCAAAAGTAATTGAGAATACTTTCTCACGTTCCCACCCTCAGGGAATCTGGTCCTGTCCCTGGTTGTAAGTATAACTGTATAATTGTGTATAGGCTATAAGAAACCAATACACACACACACACACATATATATATATATATATATATATATATATATATATATATATATATATATATATATATATATATATATATATATATATATATATTGTGGTTCCAGCTTACATCGACTACATTGTACATGCTACACCTTGAGGTGAACTGATGTAAAATACCTGACACAAGTTGTGTTATGATGTGTACCCCTATCACAGTCAGTGACTTTAAGCCTGTACTCTCAAATACATTGCTATTCTAATTACTAAATTACAAGTTAATTTAGATTATTTAACATTAGAATCATTGAACCGTTTTTTTATAAACTACTCTGAAATAATAAAAAAAATTACAGAGAAATAAACGTAAAGTTTGATATCAGCTTTAAGTGAATACTATTAGCAGGGCTACCTCCATATGAAGGTGCTAGATGTGTGATGTATGACCACTCAGGGCGTCCTCCCACACCTGTGGGTACACCTGTGGACTGCCTCCACACACCTGTAGACTGCCACCTGAGTCTCACCTGACCCTGCACGTCCATAACTCACATCAGTTACACCACCTGACTACTATAGACACCTACTCATGAGTCTCTCATGTTTCGTAAGGTCCAGATCTCATGGGTATTATAGAGGAATATGTGGTATCAAAGTTTGAATTTGAAGTATTTCTTACTCCTGAAAGATACTTTACACTCTAATAAAGGTTACTTGGACAGATGTATAGGTCAAGCAACAACAAACATTTCTCCTACATGACTCTAGCCGGGATTACATGCACGATTTGCTTAGTGTGATCGTAAATTTGGTTGCCAAAGATAACTCAAGGGCAATGATATTTAGAAGATTGATTTAATATTGGCAGCATATATATATATATATATATATATATATATATATATATATATATATATATATATATATATATATATATATATATATATATAAAATCTTGAGTTGTAGGTAGGGTTGGACTGCCTGGAAACACACATTTCTGGTTTTGTCAGCACATCGCTAGACACAATCACACAGTACATATCTCACCCTAGTAGGTCCCTAGCTCCCATTGTAGGCACTATGCATGTCTTACATTGTTCCAGGTAAGGAGTCAGTTTACTGCAGCTCTACCACAAACCATTACCATACCACACTGTCATCCATTCTGGCAGCGTCCTGCAGACAATGCTTAGCCTCTATCAGGAATGTCCATAAACGCTCTCTACATTGTAAATCTGCAGAGATAGTGTCAGATGGAAATTTTATTTTAGCATTGAGGGATACTTAGACCGAATTGTTCAAATTGAAGAATTTGAACAGTTAAACTGCCACCCAACATACCCAGTAACCAGGAGATTAATGCGTGGTTTAGAGTGATCGGAAGGTATTCTGTTCACGCTATTTACGTATAACGGTAAATACCTTCATGGTGAGGTTAAGAAACTGGGAATGTGGGGTGTGGAGGAAACACAAACGAGACGGGAATAGCTCTGGGCCTTATAGCATCCCAGGACTGTCCTGGATATGGACCGTACTGAATATAAGACTTTGGTACATCTCTGCATGGAGGTGTGTACAACAGACCTGATCTTCATTGAAGTCTAGTTTCTGTCTACAGCGTAGTGAGTGACCTCAGCACCATACAGGTGAATACATGTACTGTATGTAGAAAATCACTTTGTGTAATGAACACTTTATGAATTCAAAATATTTTTTGCTGAATGCAGCTGGTGAAGCCTTAGCTTGAAGGTTCACCAGGGGTCTGTAGGATCCATATAAAGTCCCACACAAAACCAGCCCAGCTTCACATCATGGGGCTCTGTGCGCTGCACCATAAGCAGTTGTAGCCACACAGTAGGTCTGGCAACCAGCCAAAGGACTGTAATCCGCTCATTCAGACGTCCCAGCAGCGTCCACTGCAGGGTGCATCTACAGCATATAACAGTGTCAATACAGCATCCACCCCACTGGGTGCTGCAATATATCATAGCAATCGTCTCTGACTTAAACTATCTGTTGACAACTTTTACTCATCAGCTTGTATTTGTCAGTGAAATTGGGCTTACCATTGACTACTTAGTGAACTATTTCTGATAGTTCTTGATATAATCCCTTTCTAAAGATTGATTACCTGGCTATAAAAGGCCCTAAAAAGGCAGAGGAACGGATTACACCGAAATTGGTTTGTCCACAGACACTCATTCTGGTAGAGATGTCCTTTTATGTGTTGGGGAATGAGAATGAGTCAGTTTTAAATGGAGATGCGTCATTGCTAGTCTCATAGCAAAGTAATGGAGGATTGTGTGAATGGACATTAGTCAGCTTTAAGTGGGGTGAGGGTGACATACCCCTCACTTAGTGTCACCTTAAGGGGTTGGTTATGGCTGTTGGAGACCACAGGTGAGTGGTTATCATTACAGGTATCTCAACTAATGTGATGACCACACCTGGGGAGGTATACTGACTCCAGCTTGAGTTTGTTGAGAGAACTGTTGGTTATGGCATCTAACGGTAGGACATATAGCCCAGCAATCAAGAATTTTTCTACTTCCCAGACCGATGAGCAGAATAGTTAACTTTATATTTGTGAGAATAGTATAGTGCTCAAGATGTTGGTTATCCCAATTTAGTGTTGAATAATCCCTATGACACCCACTCCTAGCTCATTACTGAGATCATCAAGGTGTGTTGTGGTGGTTGACAGGTAAATGCAGGTCATGATGGGGGGTCCTGGGCAGTATGGTGAGACCCCTGATTAGACTCTGACTCATGGGTACCCTCTCGGAAATATAATGGAAATGGTGTTACTACTAGAGGAATAACTAACTGAATTAGGCCTACTGGATAATAGATAGTTGTACTAGTGGCGTGTATCCGGAGCTCGACATTTAGAGAATGATAAATGGTTGTTCTTCAATTTCAACATAGGGAGATACTTTTTCCTTCCTCTTAAACTGCCATCTTGTATTACGGATTTGATGTAATCGATTTCCTTTGAATTCTATTCCTTAAAACGATTGGGCGGATAACCTAGATAGATCACTGTCCATTGAATATTCGGTATACGTATGATACATGTTAGGAACCCGGGGACATATGTGGAAGTATGGGCAATGTAGAGGTCACTGGTTTGAGCTTGTAACACTGTACTAGCGCCTTCTCTACGCGGACAGCCTCGACCAATCGGTGCCGCATACAGACCTTTTGAAACCTTACCTTGCAGGGCATCAGGTACAGCATCTTACAGAATCCTATGGTGAAACACTATACATGTCCGTCTTATCTACTTCTTTGGTACATCCATATATAGAGAGAGAATCTCCAGTTGAGCCTGACAGCCTTTTGTATATACCCGGTGGTGGTAATGCCCCCTTTAACTTCTCCCCCACAGTGAGACAGTCCTACTGTCCGTACACAGGTATTGAGGAGGGTGAGGGGAGTGAGGGGTGAAGGCGATTATCCCCCTTTAACCTACCTGCCCCTGCTCCATCCCTTACCACCTGTGTGACAGGCCCTATACAGGTGAGTCCCGCCTTCTCTGGTGTCCTGAGCTCACTCATAAAGAAAAACTCAAGGAACGGCAAAACCGGAAATATCAAAACTAGCGGGTAATCTGGACTATAAATAATCCATTTCACATTACTTTCTACTGGTGACCTGACGGTGTATTTCCGTCATGCTGGTATAGGCCGCAGAACCAACGTCCGTCCAGGTATGTTGTACGATGTATTGTGTGTGTCCACCCCCAGGACACCCCACCCCCGATGTGCTCACACACACCTCCAGCCTCGCTAACAATAACGGCTTATATAACCCACCAAAACCCTAGACACAATATCACAGCAGAAATCCCCACGGTGCAGCCGACTGTGAGATTGCATCCCGCCCAAATGAACGATCAAAAGGAGAATTCAGGACCCCCACTAGCCCTTGCTTACTTGCGATTAAATGCCTAGGGACGGAGGATTTATACAAAATAAATCTGCTATTAACACCAGAGTAAATGTACTCCCACATGGGCGTTGTTAAGTACTCAATGCACCTGCAGTTAGGAAAATACTTCTGCAAGATTCTGCTTGTCATTAATAGGTATTTGCCCAAAAAGTCGTGCCAGCATTGTTGGCGTCAGGTGCAGTTTACATGGTCCACCACGGACACATTACAATAGATGTAGCGTGCAGAATTCTCCTAATTCTGTTTGTTTTTCAAACCTTTTGACATTTTAACTTGCCAAATTATATATCATTTGTTGATGTTGAATCTGTCTGCCAATAGCACGGCAGCTTATGTCATGTTGATTGCCATTACTCGATTGTACACTGCCAGTTATTTCTCTACATTAAGATAAAAAGTGAAAAAGTTTGTATTTTTCTCTTTGATATGATAGAATTTACACAGGTTTCTGATTTGTAATTACAATGCAAATATACTACCAAAACCACACGGACCTATATTAGCGGGATAGGTTGGATCATATTGGATCAAAATAGGGATAGATAAGTTTCATATGCTCCATTCTTGATCCATTTCTGATGGTGATTAATCATTTCTCCTGCATCATTTGTAGAAGTGGTTGTTGTCCGTAAAGGAGGGCAGGGCCTGTCCGGCCGTCCTTGCTGCCCCCTGTTGGCCCCTGTCCATATGTGTCAGAACAACCCTGTCAGAGGTTCACAACCTCTATACCTTTAACGTGGGTGGTGCAGCCCACAGAGCTGTCCAATCCCTCCTGCCTTTATGTATGTCTAATAGAGAGTGATGTGATGACCGAGCCTTCAGCAGGTCGTCCTTAAATACATGTGGGGCTTCTGGCTTTAGACTTTGAGCTGTACAAAAGCAGGGCTTTCGGGCTGTATGGTGGGGCATTCACATAGGGCTTCCTCTGTACAGGGCACTACACCAGCTTAAGTCCTACAATAGGTCTCCCTATACCGGTATATATACGGTGGCAACTATAACGTGCGTAGATCACATAATGGTATGGAAATCACCATGGGGTTGGCTAAGCCTTAAGTATTTTTTAGGATACCACCGCAGATCTTTTTGATTGGTAACCTTTTGAATATTAAATACTGTAGATGCACATTGTATATCTGACGTTGAGTGCACTTAGTAAGACGGGCATATCTTGCAGTAACTCCTTAAGGGAATCAGTTACGGTAGGTAGCAGACAGTGGTGTTGAGAGGTGATGTGCAGGGGGTGGGTTGGTTATGGGAGCTCCGTTTGATGTAGGTGAGAACTGGCGGGTGAGAACTGCATTTAGAGTAGACGTAAATGGTGTAAGACGGCTGCTGTGTGAGAGGACCCACCCAGGTGCATTACTGACATAGATTCTGATCTAAGCACTCACACAGCACATAGTGTGCCATCACACACAGCATGCACAGCCAAGTGAATTTAACCCTCTAACGGCCACTATCAGTCTAAGTGGGGCATAGTGCTTTAAAGTGCTGTGCCCTTGGCCATCTTGATGTAAGTATATGCCTGGCAGGCCCACCCGCCAGAGCTGCATTCATGCATCATGACAACCCTTTGGGAGAGTATTAAACCCGAAGGGTCGTCATGATGCACGGATGTAGCCCTGGCGAGCCGGCTGGCGAGTTATTAATCAGGGTTTCATGTATGCATCATAACGACCAAATGGCATAATGCATTAATGCAGTATGCGGCCCTTAAAGGGTTAAAGAGCCCCTACCGTCGTCCTACCCTTACATCGTAAAACCTGTGTGTATAAGTTGGGGATGTTTTCTCCAACAGTTCTGCTTAATATCATTACACATGGGATTCTGGACCATACGATACATAATCCTATGATAAATGCATTCCTTCTGTGAACTATTAACCTGTGTAAATAACACGTGCCCCTCCACCTGGAGAGGCCACGCCCTGTACAGGAGGCAGGACACCGCCTGGAGGAGCTCTGTCTGGGCTGTTAATACGGCGTAACGAGGCACAAGTGAGACGGATAGAGCAGCTAATGATTTATAGTTGAGGCTAATGCTGCACCATGTGCTGCAGGATGACAGGATATCCACAATTAGGTGTTAACGTCTGACACCTCATCTGTCATCTATCAGTCCAGTGTTAAAGTGGCATGTAGAGGAACATGGGGTAGTGTACAACATGTAGCCTCTACCTCTATAATATGTAAATCCCCTATGGATGAGTTGTTTCTGTGAATGAGCCCTTCCCGGAGCGCCTTGCCATAAAACTATTTTCTTTGGTATAGTTAGAGATTGTCTTTGGTATAACAATGTATGTCCTACACTGTAAAAAGTTGGTTGTCATTTGTGGGTGTACAGTAAATTCTACTGTAAATAAATTCTACAGTAGATTCTATAGTAGATCTACAGTAGATTATACTGTACACCTACACTAACTATTTACAGTGTACATGGTATATTGATGTTCGGGATCTTATTCATCTGTCTTTCACAGAGTTGTGTCCTGGGTCTATTGCTCTTTCTACTTCTGTATGTTGGAACTACGACTTGGCTCTGACTTTAGATACAATTGACGTGCAGAATATGATGGGCTTTGAGGACATTTATACATGCCATTAAAATCCTATTATGTCTGACCAGTGTCCTACACTACCCAAGTACACCCATATCGTCTGCACTGCCCTAACCTTTGGACTGGTGGTGGAAAATCGTAATACTGACCTTACCTTGTTCATTCTAGCGTCCATACCAAGTAAACTCATATATAGGCCTAGAGCCTACTGTATAATTTAGAGTATCTACTCCTGTACACCCAGGCGTGAGGAGAGTTGACCAAGATGTGTCTGCATGGTTACCCATGGTGACAGTTGTGGTGTGGGAGGAGGACGGATGGCTTCTTTGATCACCCTGGGCGGAAGGATCCTACAGCAAGGTGGGATCTGACCCCGTGACCTCCAAGTGTCCTTGGGCGGCTGTCAACTCCCTCAAGGTGTGTACCTGGTGTGTACCTGGTCCTACACGGGCCGTAAAGACAGCCGTTAGTGTATACAGTACAGCCAACTAACCGTGTCTCCTCTCTCAGCAATGAATGCTTGTCATATTGTTTACTATCTCAGTTAGATCCCTTAATTCTGTCAAATTTACATTTGATACCTTACATTCATCTAGGGAGGTCAGGTTTGTCATCAGCCTTTCGATCCATACCCTAAAGTCAGACATGTTTTAAAGTGGCATAATCACCAAGCGTCTCCCACTCACAATTCTAGTACTATTTTAGTCTAGGCTACTATGTGGTTAAGTGAGAGTGGTGAAAATGCCCCTTTAAACCCTAAATATGTACATGCAACGTGTGGCCAGCTCTGTAGCTATTGACAGGAGGTATGTGAAGGTGACAGCAGGCAGCAGTGATTGGCAGGAACAAAAGCATCTGACAGCCACAACATCCAACTAACAGTAACATCTGTAAGACGGACCTCCAAACGTGGGGTTGGTTTGTCAGTGATGAGGGTATCTGACATGTGAGTTTGTCATGTGTGGCACAGGAATGGCGTTGGGTAGGGAAATGGATAAATGCCAGTTAATGTTGAGTTTTAAAGGCATGGATTTAGTATATACTTGCAGTATATATCTTTCTGAATACAGAAAATAGTTATCGGTTTCATATGGAAACTGTTTCTCATTTTAAATCCATCTATCTTCATTTAATTAAGAACTGACAGAAACGCTTAAAATGATTAAACCATTTCCTCAGCTAGAGTTTATTGAACTAAACCCTAAGATGGCACAGGCGTCATGACCCGTGGTGACCCGGGATCAGGGGGGTTAAGGCCTAATTACAACACACATACCTCTTCTAGATCACTCTCCATGTATTACTGTATTCCCGTTACAATCTCACCCCATCTCTGCCATAGTATGACATATTAGGACAGCGACTGTTGTCCTACCTGTATACTGGTAACCTTATCACTGAAAAATTCATGTAACTATCTTCTAGATGTATCTAACTTTAACAAAAGCTAGCTGTCACATCGGTAAACCACAGAGTTCTCTAGCTCTTATCTCCATTTGCAGATCAACAGGGTTAACAGCTATTTTAAACAGAATGCACCCGAATTCCCAATTTCTAATGTAAACAGGCAGCTTGGGACAGAGATACCTGTACAATTAACCAACCAACTTTAAGCTCTGTCTGCAGATTGGCAACAGTCACCTCAGACGCAGCCAAGCGTACACACTGTGGGAAAACAGCAGCCACACAGTGGGAGGTGGCACGAAAACGGTACAAGGAGTCAACATGGATCTGTACACTACTTGTCTGTGACCAGTGCAAAATAACAGAATAATAAGAATTTCAAGAGGTTCTTAGAATGGACTTCCACTTCCCATATGGGCGTAATGATGTTATGGGAGAAAGGTTACTCCTGGTTGTGTATACAATTAAAGGCTTGGCAGACAGCCTAACAGCCTGGTCTCATAAACTAGACTAGGACCCAGCTACTTGTTGGAGGATATTACTTCTTAACCCTTTAAGGACGGCATGTCGCTGTAGATGACATTTATCATCATGATGCAGCAATATAGCCCCGGCGAGTAACTCGCTGCATCCCACAGGGTCAGCATGATGTTCGAATGCAGAACTGGCGACCTACTTGCCAGGGATACATCCATGCATCATGCCATCCTTAAAGGGTTAAAGGAGAAGTAATCAATCAGTATGTAAGGAAGATCAGGAGGGTCAGTGTGCATAATACTTAATCATAATGGCATATTGGAGAAAGTATACACAATGAAGTTAATTCACAAACTGAAGAGTTTGGTTATGGAAGTCAGGGTCCTATAAATCACACCTTTCGTCAGACATGATAGGTGTTAGTGTTATGATTCACACAGACTACACTGCAACAGGTTGGTGTTAAAAAAGGGATAGATGATATATGGGACACCAAAACATACCCTGCAATCATCCATATTACTCTGTGTTACATTATACAGCTTCTCCCACCCACACAATAAATCTATAGACAGCATGAGCTCATCATTTATTATGGATGTTCTAGGAGCTGTCAGGTTCCATCTCATGACAGTTGTTTTGATGGGTGACTAGACGTGATACAGAAACAGGTGTGATGTTCCTAAAGGCACCGTCTGTGGGCGAGGTTCTGCCACAGCGGAAATGGAAACATTCCAAGCACACGTAAGGTATTTGTTTTAAAATAAGATAAGTCGGCTTAGTCAAAGCCCCTCCTCTCCCCTTGGCACAGGGGGCGATATGAGCTATTGCACAAGATATAAAAGAAATCCCCCTGACCGTGGCCAAGGCCCTCTACTAAGACTTCCTCCTGTGTAAGAAAATATTCCCAGGCTTAGACCTCCTGCTGTCAACACCAAATACCTTTCACCTTGGCAATGCATCAGGGCCCTTACTTAGGTCACACCTTCAATCCGGGATTTAACCCTATATAGGCCCCTACATCCTGTGGGTAAATACTATACTTTATATAGCACCCCCCTCCGCACATCCCTTTGTCCACACAATACGTGATATCCAACGATATGGCAAGAACCTTTACCATGGTGAAGACATAATCACGGTGCAGTAATTATTCTACAAGGCGGGAATGCGGTGGATTTCTGCGCATACCCTGGTATGTGCATATCTGCGCATATAATGTGCCCCCAGCAGACTCAAATTGGCATTTTCGATTTTTTTAAAAGAGTGGTTTTGTTTACTCCTTCAAGAGGGGCAAGATTAGTTTGGTTCCCCATCCTTCATTAGACCATTATCCCTTCAGAGAGGAAGTACCTGTACCCGGGGGCCTATTAGATCTATTTATTTACACAATAGAGATCGATAGAGCACTGGTGGTTTTGAACCTCATCAACCAGTTGGAAATCGAATATAGGTTCCACTCCAGCAGCTGTGAGGAGATAACGTCACGTCCTCCAGACAATACCCAGGTGTGTGGAGCTGCTGGAGCGTCGTCCAGGTTTAACCTCAGGGTTTACCTGAGGAGCTTCTGATCCCCCACCCTGGCCGCCCCGTACCTGGTTATATAGAGGTACATGTTTACCTGCGGGAAACCTTGGTATGTGGTGAAAAGAGGATGGAAATAATAGAAACATGTGATTTTAATTTCTATAATTAAAGCCATAGAGAGAAGAAACAACAGTGCAGTTTCTTACATAATATGTAACTCGATTTATCAAAAATATTTGGGACAAAATATACCCCCTCACCAAGAACGTTTTGGTTGGTCATTTGGGTCTGAAAATAAACCCCTTTTGGCCCAAAATGATTCGAGATGAACCTCTAATTAGAGAAATAATTCTAGACATAGTTTCACGTACGGGGGAAATACCCTCCTCCTCGAACTATTAAACACAGATCCCTTGAAACTGAAAGATGTAATTACCTGGAGCAGACAGATACCATTGTAGATACTTTCAGATTACCAGATTTGGGTGCAGAGTATAGCATGTTTAGCACCAATTTGTAACACCGTATTGTTAACATAGCTACTGCACTACACACGTATAATCATAACCGGTTACATGAATACCATGTTGGGTGGGGATGGCGTGATAACGACCTACGGTATCTGAGGTGGCTTGGAAGGGGCACCCATTGTAAAAGCTCACAACGTTAGGGATCTGAACGGGGCTATACTGGTACTAAGCAACCAAGAGAAAACACAACTTCAGTTTGCACTAAAGAGCCATATCAAGTTAAAAAATTGTGAATATTTATAATTATGCCATTTATTTACATGTAAATACGTTAATGACGTCTCACTCGGCACATGTATGTATCTAACTATGCAGTGGGAAGTCCCCATACATACTTAGACGTTATATTATGGTCTTACATAATGACTTTGTACGACTATGATCTCTTGGCGTCTTCCAGGAGATCATAGTCACTATATACTGGTGGAATATCTTGGTCGCCATGTAAACCTCTATGAAGTGCATATATAAGGTAGACATGTGTTTTGCCTTTTGAAGGCAAGGCCTTACTCTATAGAGGAGTGCCGTGGGACACACATACCGTTCCCGGTGACTGAGCCAGCATCCCTTCTGCCCATCGATCACAGTTAGCGGGCGGACTGACCCCTTGTCCTACCTCCCGTGACATTTCCTTGAAGTAACACCAGTCCAGCACACAAACCTGCCACCCAGGGCACCTCCACAGGAAACACTTCTTTGTGGCGCCTACATTCAAAATTCACAAAGCAAGCCATTTTGCCTCTATGTTTTAGCAGGTGCGTTAAACCAACCCACATCCAGATGCAAATAATGCACGCTGCAGTGGGAGCTTGGTATCTCATGAAGATCCAGTAGATGTAAGGTCATGCTTGAACAATCAGGTTCCAACCAATTTTATCAAGGTTTATTGAAATTTAACACTGTGTGGATAAGGTGTTTTCCGTCTATATAGTGAGGGTGAACTCACTCTCTCTCTCTCTCTCTCTCTCTCTCTCTCTCTCTCTCTCTCTCTCTCTCTCTCTCTCTCTCTCTCTCTCTCTCTCTCTCTCTCTCTCTCTCTCTCTCTCTCTCTCTCTCTCTCTCTCTCTCTCTCTCTCTCTCTCTCTCTCTCTCTCTCTCTCTCTCTCTCTCTCTCTCTCTCTCTCTCTCTCTCTCTCTCTCTCTCTCTCTCTCTATATATATATATATATATATATATACATACAATCAACATTAACATTGGGGCTATCTATATTATACTTAAGTGTTGCTTCTATGATACTGAAGAGTTGCTCTACTTTATACAAATAAAGTATATCTGTGTGTATAGAGCAGCAGAACGCCCCACCATATCTCGGAGCGGAATAAGGCTGGGGGCGCCTCTGGTGCTGGCCAGACAAGTCATGCATGGGGGTCAATACGATCCAGGTGTATCCCCCCCCCCAATCCATACTCACAACATACCAAGATGTGCATCGTCAGACACATGTGAATATAAAATTTATTTAATCACAGCATGAACATCCATGTATGGCGACTTGCGTATGGATATATTTTTCTATTTTGAAGGTAATCTTTTATAGCCCCAAAACTATTTGTTTAGAAGACACATTATTTCTACTTCTCTCTGCTGATTCTCACATTGGACAATTAAAGTTACAGTAGAAATGCCAAGTGCATCTATCTGCATCATGTATACTGTAAGCAAACGGTTGAGCCTTAAACCGAAAGGAGCAGATTTGAATCAGGCACTATTGTTCAACTGATTGTCGCAACGGTTTTATTACCTTCATAAATATAAAGTAACATGCCATATGCTATTCATATGCTATTCTGCAGCAGGCCATTTGATGGCAGCAGACCTTGCCGAATTTGTAAAACCAGTGCAAGTTACTCCACATGCAAGACCTAGCTTGATGAAAAAAAATCTGGTAAGTAAAAGGGACAAAAGTGGCACGAACCAACAAGTGCAACCTAAAAAGTTCGGATCATGACTGATATAATGGTCTCCCACACGCACAGCATATACCGCTAATCAAAGGGCTGAGGTTTGCGTCTGATCCCCCAGAGACGTATGTATTACACGTGTAATTGTTTCTACTGGTATCCGTATTGTTCTGGAAGACAGCCAGAGCCACATTTATGTACTGTCTTTTCTTTTTACATGTTGTTTTTACATTATTGTTCTATGAGGCAAAAAAAACACATAATAAATACAATGTCCATCTCCCCTCATCACAAAGGATCCAAGAGTGTGATTGGATTGGCTGCAGTCCGAGTATGCTTCTTCCCTCTACCCTCTCTCCCATAATTCAACTGATTAAGCCATCAGATAACAGTCTTTGAAAAAAAGAAGGTTTTGCCATTGCATTACGATAAATTGGCGCAAATAAACCTACATAGCCATTGGTTTAGAATGTTGGTATTAGTTCAGGCATACATAGAGCCCTATTCCACACTTTCCTTCCACTGCAGTGCCTCCTATACCCATGTACAGAGTCTGTATATTGGGTAGGGGGAGGGGGTTGTTGATATTTACAGTGATATAGCCATACACCACCTGTTTACATACCAGGACGTGCCTGTTGTGAGGGATATCCCCCACACACAGTGCCCCTCACCTACACAGGGATCCAACACGGAGAATACATATCTACCCAGACACCAGACAAGAAGAAGCCAAGCCAAAAACCTTAACTGTACCAGACCAACTTTGTCCTATAATAGGAACCATCTGGGTGGACCCAAGCTCCATGATTCATACAAAAAGATTTACATGTAATGCACACACAGGGATCCAACCACAGACACTGATAAGGCCGTGCCAGCACACCATAAAAGGCCAACTCCCATGGCCATGTGTGTGGTGTATCTAATAGATCCGGTCCCAGCTCCAAGATACTTGGTTGTTGCGCCTGGCATAACCCTCCTTTGTGTCAGAATTAGTACAGGGATTTTACCCCCTGGGTCTTACAACACCTCGGGGCAGATTCAGAGGGGACAGGAGACCATTTTACCACTCCTCCAAATCCCTGGGTTAGTGATTGACATCTAAAAGGGCCAAACGAGAGGACAGTTTGTACAGGTTACATGGGCTGATGGATGGTTCCCTCCAGGTGTGCTGGGGGGAGGGGGTTACAGTATATTGCGGTTTGGGGGTTAATTCGGCAGGTAATTCCCCTATTTCTATACAGCCTGGAGGTTGTCCTAAGTATCACACCCCTACAGCCATATAGTGTCAGAGCTGAGACTTATATTGGGCACTGGGATCCAGGTGTGTTACAAAGTCCAGGCTTGGTGTGAGGAAAGGAATAGGGCATGTGCGTGTGTGTTTTAGGTGGCCCAACCATGAGAAGGAAAAATGAGTTCATTGTCATTTATATTGATAAAACAACTAACTTCCAAATATCAAGACCAATTGTAACATGATATTTGCAGTTAGGGTGAAAGCCTGCTACCCAATAAAGAAAATCACTGACCATGTTCTATGAAGCAAACCTCTTTGCAGACGTTGGTCTCAATGTTCTCCATTGGGGCCCCTGGAGGTTGAGTGGGGCTGCTGGTCAGTCAGCAGGACCAGGGTGGCACCCTCTTCTCACCTGTAATTCACACCTGTATTCTACTGCTGACAATGGATGACCTCCTCTCAATCCCCTCGTTGACTAGGGATCCCTTTCATTGCCCACACGGTGGTGTGTGAAGAGGTGAGGGGTGTGTGAGGAGGGTGTAACAGGTGGGTGCAGGAGGAGGGGGTTTAGGGTGCATAGGGAATGTAGAGGTGTGGAGGAAATATGCTGCTTAATAGGGTAGGTAAGGGGAGGAGGGGTGCAGGGTGGAGGAGGGGAGCTTTTCAAGTGTTACAGGAGGGATTCAGATCGCCTACCTCACCCTCACCTTGTGTAAGAGGGAGATGTATAGCCTGTCTGTATGTGTACTGTGTGTGTGGAGGGTCTTAAAGCCCACCTCTTAAAGCCCAACGCAAGTATACAGTCTTCCACCCGAAGCAGTCAGACACTACACAATTAGAGGATCCCATTTCTGGATAACCCCAGTGTCAGATGTGTAACTCAATACACTATACTGGTATTAGCAAACGGTCAATTCTATAGTAACAGTGACTCTAAACCCTCTAAACCAGCTGGGTATGCAGGCCTACCTGGTGTAGATAAATCCTCCTGTATATTCCTCCAGGGAGCTGTGTTCCTACTCCGTTTTAGATGATCCAGGTATCTCCAGGGCCTGGGGGATCCTCTGCAAACACGTTAAGCCCTTGTGTGTAGGTTATTCCCCTAACTGTGGTACTGTAGGGTCTGTACAGGTACAGGAGGACCACACCTCCAGGGGCTTACCCCCTTCTACTTGATGTTATAGATGTGGGCGCCGGCCCACCGTGGGTTTGTATATATGTACACATGTAGTATTACTCCAATGTGTATAATGTTAACACACAGAACATGTATACGCTACATGCCTTGTACATCCATGAGTGAATTAGTATAGTCGTATATACAGTCTGCTCTTAGACTGGTTTCAGTCTGTCAGTCTGGTTGAGTGGACGAAGTGGAAGTGAAGCACACACTAGTATTAGCAGTACTAATGTCAACTCACAGTCCATGTGTAATCTACATGTCTAATCGTATATCCAAATGTGAACACCTGGTAGAGTAAACCCTAGACATCTAGTCTCTCCAGGGCTGATTTCAGCTGTGGTATCTGGCAGTGTCGTTGAGTGTTGTATACAGGTGTATGGAGAGGTGTGTGTAGTACCTGGTTGTTACCTGGATAGGAGCACCCTCACACACCACCTCACCGCCCACAGACCTCAGCCAACTGACTGCAGACTCACCAGGCCCGCCAATGTTATTGTGTGACGGACCGACCACAGGGAAGTAGACCTCGTATAGTGTGTAAGCTGCAGAATATGTAAGGGAGTCACCACACTTAATAGCCGTTCATTCCCAACAGCGTTAGGGACATATATACAAACAGTGCCAAACTTCAGTGTCAGCGTTGTGCTAGGTATGCTAGTGTGGCTGTAGAAATGTGCACATATGCCCACATTTGGATTGTGTATTTAAATTAGTTGGCTTCAATGGCGAAGACACTATTTCATTTCAAAGGTGAGAAAGGTTAGATGATACCAGGTGTCACAGCTGGTAGCTCTATCTAGGTATACAGGCCTGTGTTATAAAATGGTGTAGGTGTTCTTGTACAATGTCATTGTTGTATGAGAGACACCTGGGCACACTGCCACGTGATCATAACGGCGGTAGGTTTACTATCACTGACAATTCAATTGGATTGGGAGAAAGGAGGGGGATTGGAAGCCGAAAATAATGTCAACATAATAATACCCTTCAGTTTCAGGATAGTACTAAGGAGTGACTCAGCCCAGAGAATAGGGTGAAGGGTGAGGCGGAGAGGAGTGGCCATTCACTACCTGTAAATACGTGTCTGGTATTGGGGACAACTTGGAGAGCAAGTCGGTTGTTATGGTATTTGGGATAGGGGGTTGGCTCAAGGGAGCTAGCTATCAATGGCCGCTAGTGGTGAGTTACTCAGAATGCACTGAGTGAATTGTAAGTGTTTAGAATCCACTAGTCCAAACACTGTGAGTATGACAACTGGGGTGTAACCTTTCCACTAATGTCTTCATCAAATGACTTGCTACACCAGTATATTTGCATTTACATAGACATTGTCTTTGCAATATGCCTGCCATGTTGACCAATGCAGCTACTCGTTTAAAGATAATGATAATGGATGAGTTACTCTACACACCAGAGGATCCAGCACCCATGTGTTGGACAGGGTATACGGTGGTGGGTTGGGGCCTGGTCCCACTGTGTGAACCCATCAGGGCTCGCCGAGACCCGTGAGTTGACGGCCACCACGCCAAGCACCTCCACACAGGCACCATGGAGTAGTAGGGGAACCGTCATTTATTGTCAGGCGGAGGGGTGATTTTTTCCCCATCACAACAGTTGACCTCCCCCCCCCCCCCCAGTTTCCCGATGGACTTTGAAAAGTGCACCTACTACCACCTGCAGAATCAAAGGCCTCTAATTTCAGTGTGCTACACACTATATGAATAGACGCCCGTCCACCAAGACCTCGCATATATGGGCATGTTACCTAGGATCCCGCCCAGGGATCCCGCCCCTTAACCGCACCAAAGACTGGTTGTAAATGACTGGTCACCAGGGGAGGTGGAAAACCAGCAGTAGATGCAGTGGGACAGTAATACCTGCAGTTAGCGGGGGTGGAGTAGCTGTAGGGTCTAGGTTGTAGGTATAAAGGAAATGCAGTTAAAATACTGTTAGACACACTTGAGTCTTGGAGAAACGGGGATACGAATGTGCATATAATTAGTATGTGGGGAAATTAAGCATCCCCCAAGCCGGTAGGGCCAATCAAACAGAACAGGGCTGTATTGTTACCTCTACAATGGAGATTGGAAAATAAGACATTTCTGTTTGCGGCACTACACTCAAACAACCCATATTACAACAATGGTGTTTGTCATCGCTAATTGTTTTTCATTGTTAATGGTCTGTCAAATGTTCACTATAGTGTCCAAATACAATCCCATTACCGACATGTAGAAATGAGGATTCTGAACAATTACAATGTATTATGGATGGCCAATACCCCCACTCTATTACATAAAAGGTAGTGGGGATTCATGCTTTCCAGGATATTTCCTATAAAAGCTGCTGGTTTCATTCGAATACAAGATATTGCTATTCTCATTTTCAACACACAAATAATGTAACTCCAAAGAAATGGCAATGCAATGGTTTAACTAAATGGGACAGACCATGATCTCAAAACCTGTGAATTCAGGAGAAACTGGAATGAACATGTCCTCGATATCTTCAATACAAAAATGAATCAATGCGCCTTTGTAGTGTGGCATACAAAGACTGCGTGCATGTTGCAGGATCTACATGTTAATATTGTTAATGGTATTGGGCACCCATCAGGTACTGATCACAGGTAGCCCTACATTATACCTACTTTCACGGTGTTAAGGCAGACATAAAGAGTCCCCTGCCGCTAACCCCCCAGAGTCACCCACCAAGACCTACAGGTACATAAAGATAGCTTTGTGATCCAACTCCAGGTAATGGTAAGGCCCTGCAGGGACGCACTGTACTGGAACCTGATGTGACCACAGTGGGACTTACTGAGCATAAACTAGAATCATGAGGGCAAATAATGTGAGGACATGGCTGTGTCTGAGATGGGGCCAGCTTCAAGGAAATCATGTTAGACTTTAGCATTACCATAATAATATGATTTAAAATCTATACGTGTATAACTACATAATTACTTAAGTTCCCCATATATCAACGGATTCCTTTGTTCCTTTAGCCAAAAGCACAATGATGGAATGAGAAAAATCACATTCAATTAAGATATGGTAATTGGCATAATTATGAGCAGGGCCGTAAGATATTATATGTACTGGCACACTAACACGTTTCCCACGGACCTGTTGGACCTTGTCATTAAATTCCCTCATGATGTTTATGTGGATTTTTGCCAGATAATGTATATACTTTTAGTACCTCATCCAACTAATTGCGGCATGTTGCCAACTCAATATTTGTAATTACACATTAATAACAGGGAACCCAGTGAAACCCATCGACATCTCTTTAAGTCCCTACACCATTGACATACAATGTACTATGTACCATAGTCATGTTTTATAATCTGTGGAAAACTCTGCTTTTTGCCACATATATGCACATATTTGCCATATATAGGGATTATATATGCACATATGTCTCACCATACTTCCGTAACATGCTATGTAAAATACCTTCGTCGAGACACCAATAGTTATTATACAGCTGCTGTTTCCCTTCCATAAATGTACTTTGGACGTCTTCATGACATCATTGTCACAACATGGAGTATCGTTGTAGGTACATGTACATGTATTCAAAGGTCACATCGAGGGTAATCCCTAGAATTATTGTTCTGGGGCATTAAAACTCACACAAGTGTGACAATATGACCAGGGATGGTAGACAGAGAATCCTAAACTCCAACGGGCGTTAACCACCTGATTCACAAGATAATAAGATGCATATCCTTACATCAGTGTGAGCATGGGGAGAGGTGTAGACTAATTAAAGTCCTTAGTTCATTTGAAAACAAGGATTACATGGAGCAATACTTCCATGTGGTATGCCATGTACAGGTTTAGTTATACCTGGTAATAAATACATAAGTGACATACCTCTTTGTAACCCCTACCCTGATCCCCTTATTATTAAGGTAGCTAAATGCCCACATGGCAATATGGTGTGGGTCTATGTGACGGGGCTGTGTGTATGAGTCATCTGGTGACCTTTGACTTGGGTCAACCTGTCCTGTGTATTACAGGTTAACCCCCACTTTAACATAGGGTCACATAATGCCGACCCTGGGGCCGACCTCAATTTAGTTGTTAAAAGCATTTTATTTCACCATTTAGGAATTGCATACTAGTAGCAACATTTTCTTTTCTATGTTAACGACATCTGACCTACCTACCTCCGAATTTCTGACATGTTACCCGAGACACCGTCTACCATGTTTGTCACATGAGTCTACATGTTAAACAACATGGGTCCCTAGAACCAGGAGGCAGTATCTTCAAACGGCCGGAATACCTGTCATTCTTGTGCCTTCAATTAGACAATGGGTCTAAGTGTTAAGGGGGCTTGGAATAGGGGTGCCAGAATGTGAGGAATTCAAAGGTGTATTACTGTTAGTTGCACCTGCATTCACAGCTTTGTAAAGAATACAATTGCATGGAAACCATGTCTATACTTTGTACCTTAAGAACATGGGGGTCAACATGTTATAATATAAGGACGAGAAGAAGACAGCTGTGAATTGATTATTTGATTATCTATATACCCAGCCAGTGACATAGATATACAGACAATTATTCTAGACACTCCATACATAGCCTCATTCAGTTTACATAATTATATTTAGCATGTGACAGGTCGGGTCTACAGTTGGCTATGGTTACATGACCAATGCTTCCAACCTATCCAAGAGTTGCTAAAAATGTTTTGTAAAAAGGCAATGTTAGGTATGGGTGTTGTTGAACTCGTTGATGTACGTCCTACATATAGGAGCCAATTGGGGATCTGGAAGCTATTATCTACACGCCTTGAGGCGACTCCCTATTGGTATGGCACACACCCAACAACAATACACATGTAACATACAATGTTAATGCAGTGTACTAAGGTGGACTCACTAAGTTAGTGAAGAAGGAGACACGTCATATCAGGTGGTAGACATGTACGTGGTAGAAAGGCACCGTATATACATATTACCATAGGACCCCATGTCTACAATGAGCTTTCTTTTGAAGTGAGATTATCAGATATGAAGATTATGACCTGTCGACCACATTTGTATAATGCCTAGCAGTTCAAATGCCAAGACATCATAGTTATCATTTGTCATTCTAAGATCAATTCAAAGTGGCTATGTTATTGCCAATACATAATAATATCATATCACACTGACAATTCCAACATTAGAGATCATCTGAAATATTTGGTTCAAAACTACATGTAAAAGGTTTACAGTTCGTGGTTGTATAAGGGTGAGGTATAGCGACCACAATGCATGTAAAACACTGGTGTATGAGGCCTAAACTCAGCAAACTATTACAACTAATATTGTGCCATGGGCTTTGTTATGACCTAACGACCATTCTTCGACCACAATATCAGTCCTCACGTTATGGACCCTGAACCCTGATATAGTTTACAAACATTACGTGGACCTTAATTGTTGCTATCAAACTTGAGACAAAAGATATCAAACTGTCTGACCATATCGTATATTTCTAGATACCATGGAATGATATCATAGAATATAATCAACGCATCGAAAGGAATGATAGCAGGCCTGCATGTACAATAATAAAACTCTTGTAAAATACTGGGCCTCTTGATTTATCATTCAAAGCTCTCATTGGCCAGTTGGCACTGCTGCCATGTGACTTTGGCCTAATGACCTTGGTGTACGTGAGTGAAGAGCCTGCAGCCTGCTTGGTGTTATCCATCATCCACCCACCCTGATGGAGGTATGTCCACTCCATGGTCTGGCACACTCTCCTCCTGTACCCAGTGCTACCTGGGGAGTGGTAAAAACTCAGTTACTCCCCCTGAGGGGTTCACCTGGCAGCGGACTGAGGTCGCTGTACACTTACAGGGACGAACAGGCAGGAACAGAGAGGTAAGGGATGTGTAGGCCTTCAGTAATCCAGGACTAGAAGCTGATCCTTTTATCATGTGGTTACATTTCAATATTGAAATAAAAGGGCCATATTCTTGGACACCATGGGCATAACCATATTTGAGCCAAAGTTAAAGTTCATTATAGAAAACATGTTATGTATATTTTACTGCAGGGCTTATCCCCTTCTTACGGCTCTTACCTAGTTCTTACAGTGAAGCACCACTCGATTCACCTTTTGCCTGGGGATATTCCCAACTATTGCTTTTATGTTTACACCCACCCTTTTGGCAGAGTGGTTACATGTACATACCAGTCTGTATAGAGGAAACCTGGTAAATCAACTCCAGGCCGCCTAGTATGTCCACCCTACACCCTGCCTTACCTGACTTGGTATGTTCAACATTCACCTTTCTACCTGACACTCAACAGCACAGAACCCCCCCCCCCCCACAATGGGGCACCAACCCCTTTTACCTCCACACAAAAACACGAATAGCTCCTGTATCAGCCCCACCACGCGTGCTTTACATGTAATCCAGTTTATTTGCATCAAAGCAGGTGTCATTGAGTACAGTATAATGGTAGAAATAACAATGTATTGAGGACTTGGAAAGGCAAATTAGCAGCAGCAATGGGCGCTGGGTGGCCATGTTTGGGCCTGTAAGGTGCCTGGGGCGACACAATTATAGGGTCCACCAACAACTGTACCAGGTATGTAGGGTCTGGGCTTTAGAGACCAAAGGGAGGCATTCTGCTATAAGTGTAAAGCATGCTGTGTACAAAGAGGGGGGTCTGGGGGTGGGGGTGGGGGAGGCTATGGGATTGCTGCCGCCTGGGAATGTGGGAAGATGACTAGAAGGAGTGAATCAGGACAGGTGGGTGGGTGAGTGAGTGAGTGAGTGTGTGAAGAATCAACAGGGTGAATGCATGAGTGCTAAGTGAGCGAGTTTGATATAGTGGCTGGATGGCTGGGTAAGGGAGCGAGTGAGTGAGTGAGCTAATGAGTGAGTGATTAACTAACTGCCTTAATGACAGACTGAATGGGGTAGTGGGTCTGAGTGAGGAAGAAGTCCGAATTAGACGAGTAAAGAAGTAGGTGAGCTGTTGGATGAATAGAAGGGAATGAGTAGGACAAGAGGGTACAGCGTGACACTGGGATCAGTCGCGCCCATATTGTACATGCAGTTAAGTATAAGCATATGTACATGTATCTGGCATGGATATGGGTCTACGTTGAAAGTAAGCACAATAGAATATGTGAACGTCCTTATTAAGCTGGCTTATCTTTAACAAGGTTGAAAGTAAGTAATTTAGAACAGGAATTGTATCTTACGACATGAGGGACTTAGTCTAGTCTGGAAATGAACAGGGATGGTTGATTCAGATAAGTGTTAAACCAGTAAAATTATCCTGAAGATTACACATAATTCACTTGAGTGGGGCAATATATAACTTGTTGTGATGCGTCCTTGAGAACATTCTTTGTAGTCTTGTAGTCACAAAAAGTACTTAAGATGATCAAAATAGATGCTAGCTTTATGTGTAATGCTGTCGGATTCACTTAAAGCTGTTGAATATAATTATGTACGTTGATATGTGCAGGCCGGAACCCTTCTTCTAAAAACATTGCTGATGTCTATGCTTGCATCAATATAATTACAGTGAAACTTCGTTATGAGGGACTCTGACATAAGGAGACCTTGCTTATAAGGAGTAAATTGCACTTGTCCCAAGGTCCTCCTTATAACGAGGATTTACTGTATATAATATATGTGACATGTAACTCATGGGAAAACTCCTTTAACAGTGACATGCACGTACATATAGCACAGTTGAAGGTATGCTTCATGACGTGACGTGTTTGTCATGAAGCACCACAGGCCCCCTCAGTAGTGGCACAGGAGGGGTGGTATGGGCGCGGTATGGGTTCTGGATCCTGCCCTGGATCCCGGCCTGCATCTCTGTAGGACCCCACACAAGGGGGTCTATGGGTGCTGGGTCCCTGACCGGGTGGTCTGTGACAGGGTGAGGATATAGACAACTGGAACCTACCAACGAGTGCAGATACCACACTACAGTGTTTAAGGGTGGGGAGGGGGGGGGGGGGTCAGGATACAAATAAGACCGATTGCCTTAACTAGTCACACATGAGGAGGATTTTCCTATTATTTTTACAGGTACATTGTATCGGTTAAGAATTGCTACGTTTGGTGTGACTAGGGAGGCTTGCTACAGACGCCACAGGAGCGTCACACGCAGTTGTGTGGGACCCCTGCTGGATCCCTCCTGGATCCCTGACCAGGCGGGGGTCGTGACAGGATTAGGGAGAGGCAGGCCTGGGAACTAGGGCTGATCCAACTTCATGTAGTACTGATATACAGCACATGTACTACTACTAGTGCAAGTTAGAACTAAATCTAATTAATTCAACTTCACAAAGACAAAGGATCTCCTTTGGCAAATAAAACGTGGATTTGTCACAT
Source organism: Harmothoe impar (assembly GCA_947462335.1). NCBI lineage: Eukaryota > Metazoa > Annelida > Polychaeta > Phyllodocida > Polynoidae > Harmothoe > Harmothoe impar. Next base: position 66,431,398 of record OX381708.1, on the reverse strand, counting down.
GGCCCTTTCTCTTTAGAAATGTCAGTGACAATTATCAACGTTTCCAAGTTGTGCTTGCTATGGCTTCAAACCTAATTTCATTAATGGTTTTAATAGCATGGTTATGCACGTTCCCATTAAAGGGTCTTTTGAAGTTGAATGTTATTCATGTTATGGACAGGAAGGCAACCTCATATAGGCTCACATCACCAACCTACAGTAAAGTTACGCTGTCACATCCGGCAGTTGGTGCTCGTTCAATTGGATTTAAACTAAATGTGTATAAAGTACTACAATGTACACAGTTCAGCAGTTCATAGCAGGCCACAGGAGGAATCGTGTGTGTGTGTGTGTGTGGGGGGGGGGGGGGGGGGTATGAAGTGTACAGGCACCGGCTTATAAGAGCAGAAGGGGGGTACACTTGAGGAGAGTAACGACCCGACAACAGGCCCCCACACATAGTATGGTTGACTTATGTAAAATAAAGCTCTTAGTGTCAATATTTTTGTGATTATATATCTAAACATATTTGTCATGAGGGTAATATTCTGTAATACTAATAGGACCCTCTGGATACATACTTATACACAGTATACCCGACAAAGCACTAATGTAATACTGTGAACTACGGTGTGAATATCCTAACCATGGGAAGTCAAAACTGAATTTCCTTTTCCGAATCCTGGGTTCTTACGTATGAAAACCGTCAAGGCTGCTACAGTTATAAGTGTCAATATTTTGGCACCATAAAGTGCCAGCCTCTGAGTATTAAGGCATGTCTTATTAACAGTGGCATCAGCGCCGTGCCCAACTGTGAAGCCTCCTGCTGTGAGTTTTTGTGGTTATTGGCAGTGTACGGGTGGTGGTGGGGGGGGGGGAGGGGGGTAGAGGGGGGTGTAGGGTGGGGGGGGGGGGGGGGCTCCTCCTGTCAGAGAAGTTCACTACACACAACACGACATGGACAAGCGCCAAACACAATCAGCTACACAAACACTGACCAGTTACCAGCGAGTTAACCTCTCCATGCCAAACCCTCACCACATGGGGTCTACTTGTATGCTGGTTACACACCCTTCTAAACGTGTGTTTATATGGAAACAGAACTTGTAATCAAAAGTAGGTACATGTACAGGTAGGGGTAGATCATTTAGCACTAATTAAGATTACAACTGCATGGTATATCAATACTATGTACATTGGGAAATTAGTAGATACAGATCTGCCCCCATAGTATTCAATCAAGTTACCCAAATGAGTTAGTGTAAGCTAAATTCTTCTAATGTCCTTCCCGTGTTCTTTCCTTGTTGACCTTACCATGTCAGACCATGGAATCTCGCCGAGAACTGGCTACAGCATGCGGAAAGTGAACCACCCCTCACGACTTTGTAGTCCCCTTTTATTTATTCAACTTCATGAAGTGTGTTCTGCCACGCCGAGGCTTAAAAAATTGTGTTCCAGCTTCTGGTTATAGAAATGAGGTATGTGTAAACATCAAATTATCGATGGTGCATTTAACTTAAGGTGTATCTGTTGGCAACTACGGGCTCCCAATCCGATACTTTATTATCCATTTGGTAGGATATACACTGGCCGAGGCTAATTTCATTTATGAGTGTCTCAAAGCTGGAAGTAATGTTCCCAGAGCAAGACATTTAAGTACAGTTGAAGTGTGTCTAAATAATAGGATTGTAAAGGATTGGGGGAGGGAGCAGCCAGGGTTCACATGGAGGTGATCACTACATTGTATGTAACATATCTATAGTAAACACAAACAATAGTCTCAGGATCCAGACAAGTTATAGATCTAAGGAGACGTATATCATCATCTAAACCACATATCAACATTACTCCCTGTATCATCAATTATATAATTAAAGAGGCGTGTCCCATTCACATTTCTAGCACTTTTCTAGTCTACTACAAATGTATGTGGTGACGCGTGAGTGGTAATATTGTCCCTTTAATGCATAGCTCCTTTATATCTCATATCTATTGGAAGACAGCCAACTTTATTTGCTGGTTTCCACCATCTTCAAGTCATAATTATTCGCAAATAGTAAATATCTGTAGATAAAGAGTTCTATGACCATCAAACAGTGCACACTCCCTCCAACATGTCACATCTCAATAGTTAACGTCCTAGCTACATTACAATAAACAAATATACAAAGGTTTGTATGGGATTGGACTGGATGCATGTCCTGAGCTGGATCATTTATACTCCGTGTAGACCTGGATCTTCATGCACACATGTATCACTAAGGGGTCCATGGTGCAGCATGAGTGTGTCAGGTCCGGTGTTAAACCCACTGTAATCTGTACATGTACATAAATGTTGTATGTGTAACATGACGGTAACTTACCCCAGGGTTGTGCTGTGTGGGAATCTCCGACAGTAGGTCGTGTATCCAGAGGGTATGGGGAGGTGTGGTGAGTAGGGGACCGTGAGAATGAATGAGCCCATATAGGACCTACCTGCGGCCCACCCTCACTACCCCCATACTAGACTTCATCCACACACAAAGCTGCTAAGTATCGCAGCCGTTTGTGTGGCCCCCATCTCGCAGTCAGGTATACAGGGCATCCATAACTGTTAAGCTGTTTTTTTTGTGTGTTTTTTTAGCATCCTTCCTCCATGTGGTCTTTAAATTTCAGTATAGTGACCCAATACGGACCATTCGGATAACAAGGAAGTTCCCCCCCCCCCCCCTTAGTTCTAGACGGGGTATAGTTAAGTAGATAGGCCCGGAGCACGATCCCCTACCGTTAAGCTGACACAGAGCCGTTCCTCCATTGTTTGGGACTGAGTCACCCTCTCAGTCACCCTCTCCAGGGTGGTTACTGACCACCAGATCGACCCTTATTTACCCTAATATCCCTGTGTTACATTGATCCTGCCTTTACATCTCTGTATCCTCACCCCCACCTGTCCCTCTTCACCAAAACCTAATATTTAATGTCACGCCTTCTTTTGTTTACATTATATCCTTAAATCATATTGACATATTCGTATGGCCCCTTTCAGCAGGAGGTGCTACCTTCAAGTTTTAATAATGATTTTAGTAGTACATATCCATCATGTTTTCTTGTCAAGGCCCTGGCAGTATTTCCGACTTTGCATAATTCTCTGTATCAGCTGGGTCTTTCCAATGCCAATATCCTAGTCGCAACCATGTAGTGTATTTGTTATATTTGTACCCGGATAAAACACTTTAAAAAGTTCTTATTTGACAGGATTGTTCATACTGCTATACCCGAGGTACTACATCTGTATTGGCCATCCACACTTTCCAACAACTACTTTATACGTCTGGTTTATGGGGCCAATCTATTTGATCACACTTTATAGATTTATGCTTAACCAACCTTTATTTGGCCTCGCCACACCCACCTCACCTACCTTTACCCAAAGAGCACCATATTGGGGTGTATTAAAGGTGACGTTGAGGTGGGAAGTCCCAAGCAAACCGGAGCTGTCCAAAACTGGAGTTGCCGGATACCATCCATCAGCCCGACATGAGGCTGTCAGCGACCACCATAGACCACCCCACAGACTGATGACTGTCTCATTGACCTATTGTGGGCCGGGTCAGTGCATTTACCGCCAGGTCCACATCCATTAAGGCCTCCAAGTCAAACAGGAGGGTGTATAACGGCGTGAAGGCTGGGTTTGGTGACCATCTTTATCACACATATTGGGATGTGATTTCCTGCTGTCCGTCCTAAATGTCCACCAACGAATAGGGTAGATTCGCCACGATTCGGACACATACTGTGAGACGGGTACTGAGATGTATTATCATTTAGGTATGACATGACTTCTGGTGGGGATTTATTGGGGGAAAAGGGACATTCATATTTTACCATTATTCACACATATAGAGATTAGAATGCTTAAATAAGCACAACGTTAGGTGTCCATTTCAAGGCATGTGTCCGACTCAATACTATCTACCCTACCAGTGTCACCAACGATTTCCTGTGTCACCAACAATAACCAGTGTCGTCAACAATGACCTGTGTCTCCAATTGTTGATTGCTTTTGTCCTTTCCCAATTTACGTGACTGGATTTTCGCTTGTGACAGGGGGTTGTTCCTATTTTTGTATGTGTAATTCGAAGTATCTTACAATTATAGAGAAACAAAGGAAGGTTATGGTATGCCTTCAATACCCATTTTGTACTTTTACATGGAAAACGATCGAGTGTCCTTGCTCTACAATACCCCTCCCTAATCTGTCCTTACTTCCACAGAACAATAGCTGAAAAGTAGCCATCAAACAAGTGCGGTATAGTATGATCGCCCCCAAATACATGCGGCTACCTTTCTACACCCTTGTACATGTATTAAGGATTACACCCAATCCAAGCCCGAGAGGGGGCGTTTATACGATTAGAGCAGTGTTGGAGGGGCGGGGTCTGGGCACTGAACACTTTAATTACAGACTCTTGTGGTTTCAGGTCCGAGCCTATACCAGCCAAAGCACACACGATATCACAGGTACTCTGGTACAGTTTAGGGTATGTTTACTTTATCTTTCATTTCAATGATACCATACATATATTATTACAGTCCCGTTGTAAAACTGTATTTGGTTATCGTTATATTGGGCATTGCTGTTGGGGAAATATAGATGTGATACATATATGTTGAAATATTCTTTTACGTATACGTCTGTACATTTAAACATACCTTACAATCCATGCCTTTTTTCATAAGCTCATTGAGAACTCAGAATCAGGGCCCATTAATTGGTCTGTCGAAAGGAAAATCTAAAAGCTAAATTCTCTCACTAATGTAGCGGTTCAAATTCACTGAGGCCAAAAAAAGGTGTGTTTCAGGTAACATAGTCTGAAAATCTAGGTAGGGTAGTTGGATTTTATTTTTCAAATTTAATTTAATTTTTTACTTTGGCCTGAAATGTAGCCAAAAATTGACTCTCAAACTTTGGCCCCCACTCACTGACAACAGCGTTGACTAGACTAATTGGACTATCAAATTGGCTCTGAAATAGGCCAAAAATTACTTGAAATATGAATATTTTTTCAAAATTGGATAACAATTTCTGGGGTCGGCCCGCTTTTGCTAGGTAGGGTCAAAATTTGACTCACAAACTTCAGCGCCGACTCACTGACAATAGCGTTGACTCGCGGACTATCAAATCAACTCTGAAATAGCCCAAATATTACTTTAACTTTTTTTTTTCAAAATTGGATAAAAATAGCTAGGGTCGGCCCTGTTTTGCCCGGTAGGGTCGGGTAACCGGAAACACACCTTTTCTTGCCTAAGCACTTGCTTAAATTATGGATCCTATCGTGTACATGTATACATGAATGGACCTTTGCCATTCTTGATGCGTAGGTCGACAGTGAGATACTTGACATAATTGACAACCAAGTGTGGGTTTAGTATAGTACACCATGAACTAAACTTAAATCGATGTTGGTCAGCTTATAATATATACGCTTTGTAGAACCCACTTCACACTATAACATGAAGTGGGGATTCCCTGACCAGGCCCTTACTAATTTCATCCCGTTGTGCTCATATGGATTACCAGACTGGCGATATGTAGACATATAAATCATCAAATAACCCCTGACCTTCGACTCAACCGTCGACCTCCTCAAGGGTCATCAGGTCACTCATTACTGTGTCAAAGATCAAGACATGCGACTACATGGGGGCCTTAATCTTATTCTTACGTGACCAACAGCCATGAGTTTGCATTGAGTGGCGATATTAATGTCAACTGTCCTCTCAAGCGGACACCATAATAGGATAACCTATATCTGCAGTGTGCATGATGTAAGAAGCGCTATGACACCGTTATGCTGCTGATCCATGGGCGGAAATAAATCTGTAGTGACGTGTGGCCTCTGACTTGGCCTTTGTGATTTACGATAAAGTGCTGCAATATTGTAAGGAGAAATTACATGTAGACGGCCCTGGTAGTCCGATTCTGCTTGATACGGTCGGGATAGCCCTTCCTGTGGTGTAAGAAATCCTATAAGCCGCGCCTGGGGTCTGAGAATTGCTAATTTAGTACTGTTCTCTTCTATAGCAAAACCCTTGTATAAACCGCATATATATGCATGTTTGGTATCAGATCAGAGTCAGGCATAAGCCGCGGATTATACGCGAGTTTGACGACCACTTCTACAAAGGGAACGTGTTCATACCTCCCTACCATGGGAGGAAGCACAGGGGAAGGGGAATAGGTATAGAGACCTGCATGCACTCAAAAAGTAACCTTATCTCCAGACTTTTCTAAGTGACTGTCATAAAATGAACGAGTTAAAAAATTGTCTATAGTGACAAGGAAGCGGGTCTTCTAGCTGGAGATATGCCAGCCCAAACCCCAACATTTGCCAACTCCAGATTCTATTTGTGGGATGGTAACCTGATAGGTTAGACAGCTTTTGATTCGTTTATTTTATGAGTCACTGAGATAAGTCTGGAGACAAGTTTACTTTTTTCAGTGTGGTGTGACCACATGGATCACACAATAACGCCTAAGCTGTCATACCCCATGTGACAAGTGGCACTGATAAGGATAACTAGGATAACACCAGGATCAGGCAGCCTACAAAGCGGCTCCATACCTGGTGGTTAAAGGCCTATTGGCACCTGGTTAATGTAACATAGAGGTAGATAAGATACTAATGTAATTCTATAATCATACCTTTATCTGTGTGAAAGGTATGCCTATTATCTGGTACCCAGGAAGTCCTGTCTGCCCTGAACAAGGGTTGTCCAAAGTATGAGGGATATACAGGATGTGGTAAAACCCTGGGTGAGTGTACCAATATAATGGGATATAGGTAGATGCATTTCCAGATACACACAGAAAAGGAAAGGAGTTGCCATGACTCTGACAGCCAGAGTCACAGTTTGTCTTCCACGTGACACCTATAGAGGAGAGTCGAATGAGTTTGACTCTCCATTCCTGAAGAGTCAACAGCAGTTGACCCATCAAAAGAGGGGGAGTCAAAATTGAATGCATGAGTGCATGCAGGTCAGGTGGATTGTGTACATATGCCAGGGTAGAATGGGGGTGGGGGGGGGGGGGGCAACATGTGTATAGAATTAGGGGACAGGCCAGGTGAGGCCTGTGAGAGAAGTGAGTAGGTGAGGTTATTGGCCAAGAACAAAACATGTTGTCATGTCCACCACTTCCCCCTGTGTGAAAGGGCTAAGTTATGTCTGCCTCACACTACATTTTACAGACCATTGGCCACATATTAGGGAGTGCTCATTTTTTAAGAACAGGGGGGGTGGTGAGATTTTGCGCAGAGCGCGCAAAATTTTTTCACCCCCCCCCGCTAGAGGGGTCGAAATTTTTACCCCCCCCGGCAAGCCGAAAATCTCGCGCGTTCGCGCCCCTTTGTGGCATAGTAACGCGCGGGCTTTTTCCCTCAAAACAGGTTGAATTTTTTTCACCCCCCCCAAGAGGGTTCTAAATTTTTTACCCCCCCCCCCGGTCAAGGGGTCCAAATTTTTTACCCCCCCCCAAATCCACCACCCCCCCCCTGTTGTTAAAAAATGAGCACTCCCTTAGATGCCAATATCAGATCTATATGAAATAGTAAGCAGTGCCAAACATCATATCTCACACACTCAGTGCCAAGCCTTATATTTATTTCCCATACCCACAAATATGGTGACTAAGCTCTATACTGTTGATGTTCTTAGAATGTATTATGTAGTCTGTCATCACATTTGATTCAGGTAAGGTAACTGGAAGGTTTTTCTCTTTTTGCAAAGAATTTGTTTAGGCAGTTCGTTTAACATAATGCGTTTCTGGGGAGGTTTAGCGAACTTCCTGGGCAGTAGCGAGTTCGTTTGGGCATTTCGTTGAAAAGTCGTAAGCTATGCTTTTATATAGTGTTTCTAAACCAGTTTTGGCGAGTTCGTTAGAAGAGAAAAAGGAAATTCGCTGGCCATATTCAGTTCGCTGTATGCAAAAATAGTCTTTCCAAAGGGTGAGTTAGGAAGACCTCAGTACCAGCCCCTAAGTTATGGATACGTGAATAAAATATTAATGAAGCACTACATTGTGATCATTTTAATGAAATAATGCTTTCTTTATCCCAATGTACTGTACTGAAATTTTGGAAAATAAAAATATATGCTAAATAAAAAGGGATTGAAATGATTTTTTTTTACAAATTCTTTACATAGTCATTAGACAAACTCGTTGTGCAATATCTAAATGTTCTTAGGTTGTTCTGTGGTCCGTAGCAACTACCTGGGTAGGGGTGAATATACTACACTATACCCTGTATGACACACTGCTCACAGAATTTTTTATCTCAGCGATTTTACTACAGAACCGGATGTGTTATGCCCATGTGCAGGTGACTATATAAACCCCTGGTCCCCTGTACTTGTTCACACTGTAAACATGGCAGCTGTACCAGTAGCAGGTGATATGTCAGAGGGCTCCTCAGAAGAGGATGTGTTCATGCCAAGGCAGTATAGGGGGCGCATCCATCCGTTTATGGAGTTTACGGAGGAAGCTTTCCGGCGTAGATACCGTATCTCCAAGGCGATAGGCCGCCGCCTCGTAGATGACCTTACAAATTACATCGACGTCATAGGAGAAGGCCAAGGCGGGGGGGTGCCAATAGAAGACCGGGTAAGTAAAAATAATTGTTTAAAAACAAATGTCTATGATTAAAATAAATGGTTATACATTGTATGGATACGATCCTCAAAATAGAAATATATTGTGCTATACTGAATATACAACACATGTTTATTATACTGTTGTCCAGTATTTAGGTATTGTATGTAGCCTATACATTAGTTATGAAATAAAATGGGGTGGCCCGTGTGACCTTCTATAATTTTTATGTTCCAGCTATGTCTTGCAATACGGTACTTTGCCACCGGCTCCAACTTTAGTCTCGTAGCTGATTATCAGGGGGTGAGCATTCCTACAGTCTCGCGCTCGGTGTCCCAAGTATCTGATTACTTTTACGAAAACTCGTTCAAGTATATTCATTGGCCCGAAATTGATGAGGAAAAAGAGGCTATTGCGGCAAGATTTCTCCAAGACTACGGCAAGCCCCGAGTGCTTGGGTGCATTGATGGGTCTCACATCGCGATCCGGAAACCCCACGACAATGAGGCTGCCTATATCAATAGGAAGGGATTTCACTCGATAAACGTTATGGTATGATATATAAAGACTATAACCGTATTGCTTTAACAATTACCATTTGTAAAATTTACCTACTCTTCATAAAATATAGGGTTCCTAGCCCACAGTGGGTATATACTCCTACTGTGGGCAAATTAAAAAGTAAGTCGGTCTTGTTTTATAAACTGTGTGGCATTGGAATGTCAAGGAACAACGATTTTGCTTTCAGTTCGTTGGAGACTCTCTGATGAGGATCACCCATATAGACCCGTCTTTCCCCGGGTCCGTCCATGATGGTTATGTCTACAACGCGAGCTCAGTGAGAAGAGCCGCTGACGACAATGCCCTGGATCCTTACTTCCTCCTGGGGGATGGGGGGTAAATAGCAAAATTTTCCTCATTTATTCATTGATATATAAATAAATTGAAATTAACTAATGACAAGTCCACCCCTAAAATTTCCAGACTCAAAGTGAATGTGATCATACGTACATATTTTGTAACAATATTAAGGAAAAAATTAATTTACTCTATTTAAATAGCATAATTAATTATCATTATATTCTTTTTCATGAAGGTACGGATGCAAGCCCACACTCTTCACCCCTATAGAGGATCCCACGACAGTCGCGCAGGAAGACTACAACGATTGGCAAAGAGTGACAAGGAGTATCATTGAACGGTTAATAGGGCACTACAAGCAGAGGTGGAGGTGAGTTTCAATATGGCCCGAACATCATTAATGTAATTATACTTAGTATGTGTGGGGTAAAAAAAGTTTATTATATTGCTAAAAAATTCCCTTTGACCCATTCTCCACTCGCAATAAGTAAACTATATAGCAAAGTACTCTAACTGTATGTATATGGTGTTGTTTAAGTATTTGTAAGGAATAAAATAATTTCCCTCCAATAAATATATGACTTGTACATTGCCTTAAAAAAACTTTCCACTGATATGAGTATACTTTATTCCACAGGGTGACAGATAACCACGGAGGTTATATGTTTCATAAGCCAGACAAATGTGCGCGCATCATTATCGCCTGTGCCTGCCTGCACAATTTGTGCGAGCAGGCGGCACTTCCGGTTGAGGTAGACGGTGACGAGGACGGGTTCCATCTCCAAAATCCAGACTTCCAGGAGGACGAGGGGGATGATGTAGCGGATGCGGACAACTTACCTGGTCGCCGTGACCTGTACGTCCTCAACCACTTCTAAGGGACGGTTATGACAGCCACTGCATATATCGCTGTATGGCCACCTACAGCGTTTGATAGTAAATATTTTTGTAGCTGTCTAATTGGATGAATTAATAACTAGATATTATCCTGGTCATATGGTAATATAAAACTGTAAAAAATGTGACTCCAACCTTATGCCTTACGGACATGTTGAAATAAAAAATGTTATCTCTATATATTGTCCTTGTGCTCAATTGATGGGTTTCATATACGGTGAATATAAGATATTACGCTATTTCATAATACATAATATAAGTGTGTCAGTGGTGTGGGTACAATATAGAATTTTTTTTCCCCTCTTTCAAATACCATGCTCAGTAAGAATTACATACCCATAACATCAATAATAATATGGCGAGGCGTCCTGACATACAGTCTGGGTAGAAAATTTATACTTTTTCCCCTGGAATAATATCCAAACACCCAAAAGTTTTTTTCTGTTCATAACATAAACATTACCAGTGCATGCAATATGATTACAAATGTAATCTTCATATATAGTTCAACCATTTATAATGGCACCATACTTAAAGGTTTTGGGAAAAACCTACTGCATGGGGCTCTTTTGTACTTTACCCAAACCATAATGTCTAATAAGCATGTTATTAACCATTAGGATGTAATATTTGGGTACTTATATGGTCTTTCCCATATGAATAAAGGTTGATGTTTCTGTTCTATACAGACACCACTTTTTTCAACATAAACATTTGATCGTTAAACGTGCCCACAGAATAGACTACTTGGCAATGTACATCCCAAAGAACTCCACTGTATTACCGTTATTGCATAAATTGGATAAGAAAATAAACTCCCTACCTATAAAACTACTCACACCCACCCTTACCCAACCTACCAGTATATACCCACGACGCGTGAATTAAAAGTAGCGCACACGTGCAAAAAAATAATTGTTTCCTTTCGGACCAAAATAATCCACTTACAACTGATGTGTTGTCCCCCGCCACAAGCGGTTATAACAGTGGGTTAACATTAACCGCAAAAACCCACAAATTTACATCAGTTACTAAATACATATTGACCCATAAGTAATAAAGCAAGGAACAATAGTAACGTTAAGCTGAAGCCAATTTTATTAACAGCACCCCGGACTACATTTCATAGTAAATGGATATATAACACGTCGTAAACTTAATAAGTATTCCATCCTTCAGTTATAGCCAGGTGATATTTAGATATATGCGCTGTGTTATCGTTGATCATTTACTCCGAATCAGATTTCATGTCTTTGCGGATGGTGGTGTAATCCATAAGAGAAGAGGGGTTCCAGCATCCTTTGACAGGCTGTATAGTCCCAGCAGGAGGCCTAGAATGGACGAGGGGTGTACCACACACTGCGGGTATGCCTGTGGTGGGAAAAACATTAAATAATTTTTACATAAATATAATGGAGACTGCGGAAAACAGGTAGGGTCATTGCGCTACACCTTTATATACCCCGGATAGCAATGTGCTGAACTTAGTTAATTGAAATTTTTCACAATATTAATTTCTCTAGGTGCACAAGTAATTTCCTAATTAATTGGTACTTTGTGCTGTGTTCAGATGTATAGCCTTCTTTGTACCCTCATTTAACTAAATTAAGTGTAATGAAAATTATATTTAAACCTGTCCCGTTATTTCCTTAATGGTTTATAGTCTACAATAATTTATTATAAGAAAATAAATAGCCTCACCTGTCACAGCCTCGGGTCCCAAATAGTTGAGAGCCTCCTCCTCGTCCACATCGAGTTCCATGTATGAAGGAACAGGGGGAGCTCCCGTCTTGCTTCGCTCAAACATGTACTTCCTGTACTGAATAACACAGAGAAAAACATAAAGTTAGGAAAAACACTTTAGGTGAACAAAACATTCCCCCCTTTGATTTAAATTAGTGGCAGCTGATAGCAATGAGGGGGGTTGATTGTTAAGTTCGGGGTGTTTATTAGTACAGCCTACCAAATTCTCCACTCCAGATCATACACCTATTTACCAACACAGCGCTATAAGTAAAAAATTGCAATCTGCTATATTAGGACCATAAGTGGTATGTGTAGCGAGTTTATTTCCATAATACATAACCTTGAAACACGGGAATGGGATGTATGTCTTCATTTACCATATTTAGCAGCAACAAAGTCGTTACAAAATCGTTACATACTCGCTTAATGGTAACCGAGTGTAGGAGGGTCGAGGGGAACGATTTTCCGGATGAAAAAAATTATCTGTTTCATGGAAATATTTACATAATAACAGGTCACTGTTAGTGTCCTTTTAACATATGTTGGTTTAAATTACCAGTACCTTTTCTTTGCTCTCGGAGCAAAATTTCCCAAGCTTTATTTCACATTCCTCCGCGCTCCTCACCACCGTGCTGTAGCGGTTCACATAATCTGTAAATGGTAGCAATATATTTATATATAGAGAAAAAAAACAACAACATTATATTATGCTTAAAAGGCAATTTAACCAACAAGTATTAATAGGTTTGAAAACAGAACATTACTTGAGAGACATTATTGATACACATTATAAGGATGCTCATGTAGTACCACATATTACTTGCTTGTCATTCAAATATAATTGATAAATGGACTCTGTATGAAAATTATTAATTTTGCCTACATTCCCATATTTAAAAAATTCCTCACCCGCTTTCTGCCATGTTTTCTTCTTTATTCTGACACTTTGAGATGGGGTGGAGAATGAACCTTTCAGCAATTTCCTCTGGGCATTTGCCCCTCTTGCGAGGGCACACCTCTCCGCCATATTCCAATTTTTAGCCCTTTTCCTCTTACCCGTGGGTACACCATCGTCATGTTCTGTAAGTGACTTTTTACTCGCTTTCTCCACCTTCAACTTTGCCTCCGTGCGCCGACTGCGCCGGGAACCCTTTCGCTGCAAATTTCCATATGACTGAGTGTAAGTTGTAAACTATTTAAGACCCAGCGATAGCGTACAAAGCCCTAGTATTCACTAGTCTATTATTAGGGTAGGTGTGTAAATAATCCATCAAAGTGCCCAAATGGCATTCATCTGACCTCTGTAGGTAACCTTTATATTAAAACCAACAGCCGCAAAGACTATGTACCCAAAAGTTCAGTACAGCATAGTGCAAGTGGTAGAGGTAGAATGTAGTCAAGTTCTTTCATAAATGCTTACCAACGCCATGTGCTAACATAAATAGATTGCTTCACCACATACCAAAACACTGACACAATGACTCTTTGCGGCCCCAGGGCCCGTGAAGCTGGCCATGTGTTGGGTACTTCAAAACGAGAGAACGACACTAAATACCACATTATGCCCACATGCAGTATACCATGTGTGGGTACAGCAATATACCTAACAACAAAACACAACCTTTAAAGCATGTTTTACTAACCGGCATGTCCTGTAAGGTCGGGGCTGTGTACGGTATGGTAACGTGTGCTCCCACCAAGTGCCTGTAGTGTTGTGCCCGGTTCTAGCAAACTCGCCTAACAAGCATGCGCAGTACAAACCGGAAACTACGGCAGTAACCATATGGTATAGAAGCCTTTTCTCCAGATCAACGAGAAGGCAGCGAAAATGCCTACCAGTTTAAAGCCGCTTTAAATAAACTACTCTCATTCAACACTATAACGGGCACAGCGGCTCATTTATCTTATTCGCCAATCCAAATAATTGCCCTTTGAAAGTGCAAACTCATGTATAAAGTATAATGTGTGAGAGGTTGTACGTTGGTGTATCCTAAGTATGGTTAAATAATTGTTGTTATAAATAAGTATCATAGCCAACATCAACATAAAAAGTCCCTGTTTACGACAATAACTAGACAAACCGGCCAAATATACCTCTCCTCATATACAAATCCCCTTTTCCCCTATTTAATGGTTACTACTATATTAACGGTGTAACCCTATCATCATCACATAGAGGTGAAATTAAAATTTTAATATTGCTTATGAATGATGATGATAAATACGGAAGAGAATGCACTATTTACACGGATATGCATTATAACAGATGCATCCAGTGTGATAAAACCTTTATTATTACCAAGGTGAAGCTGGGTCAAAACATCATGCTCTATAGTCCCACAGAAAATTAATAGTAGGTGCTACTATCTGCTGTTTCCCACCATTCAACATACCCATACCACTCTCCCTGCTCCCGTTTGTATAGTATTATAGCAGTATCTGCATAAACAGCAATACCCCTTTCTCATTTGAGACTGTCAATAACAGGATCTGTACAGAAGGCATACCCTGTTGCATCTGGCATTCAATTGAAAAGACAATCTGTTATTACTGCAGCCTTAATAACAAGAAATAAAAAATTATATCCCCAATACTGGCCATAATATTAATGTGCGCCCACCTCCTAAGCTATTGATATGTCAGTGTATGGCACCGCGATACCACATCTCCCCAGCACTACCACAGGCCCTATGCCCCGTTGGTAATTATAAAGGTGAAACAAAATTGTGTTTGTTTCTTTCTTTTGTGGTGGGGGGGGGGCGCCCTATTATATTCTTTATAAAAAAAGGTGGAACCAGACAAAGTATAAACATTACAGGGGTTTTCCACACCTGTGCAACGGCATCGCTTAAACTGTCTCCATGAAAGGGCAAATAATACATGCACCTTATGGTGCTCCAGTTGGTGCGCTTAAAGATAGGAAATAACCAATCCACCTACCGTTTATATCAAAATTGTTATCGGGATATACAAATAACCATCATTTAATTGTAATTAATTAAAAGCTCCACACTGTATATAGTCCCATTAATATATTATAGAATGCGGGTATGTTGCCGGTGTATGAAATAATAACATTTTACAGATAAATACTTGCACTACCTGATACACAGTAATTTGTCCATGCTCCTTTTTTTCAATCATTTATCTGTAAAGGGTTAATTTTTTTCTTTATTGCCCCTTATATTGTCATTATAAGGTATGCTTCCCCTAGCTGCGGACTAACTTGTTACTGAGTATACTTCTCCTGCTTCATGCTCTATATAAATCATTCTTTACTAACTATTTCCACCAATTCTTCCATGACCTAATTATTTTTTCACGACTGTTGTATGAGCTCTGTGTCGGGGTTACTTAATAGTTTACCGGTAATATATTTTTACTTATCTTTATACCCACAAAATGGGGTGCATCGTGTTTGGGTTAAAATATTTTGGCTATTGTGGGTTTCGCCAATTTGTGGCCATATAGTAATGTATGGATACGTAATATATATATAGTGCACATATCCAAATTATTAATAAAGACACAAATAATAAGTAACTTTCATAATCTTTATTCAGTAATCCGTAAGGCAGTCTTTCAATACCTGGTAAGTATCCAATGAACCATCTATGTCATGGTAACCCGTCATTAAATTCCTTTCATGAAATAAAATTACCAAATACTATAACATCATACTAGATGTACTTTCCCACCCTGAGTGTAGATCATTTCTACCATATAATATCTCAATAATTGTTTTTATATCTGTCGCAGTTTCAGAAATTAAGATAACAAATAATGGTCTGGTGTACTGCACTTATTAACACTAAAAATTACTTCCTTGTGCAATTAAAAAATAACAGGATTGTTAGGATATTTCACTTATATAATCGTATATAGTATGCTAATATGTGTTGACTGCAGATGGAATTCAATATATATGGCAGTCTGCTTCTTTCCAGAGTACAACAAAGCGTGACAATCTTAATAACTACATAACCGTAATTTCCCAATATAGGCAGCGTGTCTTAATATTAAATGGTCCAAACAAGATTATACTCCACAAAAATAAAAAGTAGGCTATCTCTGCTTATATAAGGGATAAGTATTGTTACTTGTTAAGCCATTTGTGGAACATTTTTATATCCCTAACATTGACTACAAAATACCAGAACTGACGTGAGACGGTGGTACGATAAGCATAATTGTTATATCAATTATACCCGTATACACTATACCCAACCTGTTCAGTTATAACTTGTTCAAAAACCCACACCCTTCTTGAATACGTACATGTAGCTCTATAGGGAGCGAATTTGCAGCGAGTTTGTTCATGATGAACGATTTTCCTTTTATTGTATAAACCACGGTACATGTATGATCCTGCAATATGCACAAACTAAAAGCATAACGGTTACACATCATATATGACATTATGCTTAGGCACTCCAGTATGATAGTGGAAATACTGTAGTTCGCTAATGCAGGATGAAGTACTCAGCGGTTTCTAGGACGGCCACGGCCAGCGCCTTTTGCCGGCGGTTTGTTCACTGCCACAGCTCCTACTCCTTGCATGGGCACCACTACCTGTGTGGGTACCTGATCCACGGCTGCTGCTCCCCCAACAGCACCCGGAACACCTATAACACATACAGAAGGGAATTAATACGAGTCACCTATGGTAATAAGGGTGCAACAGAAAAAGTCTATTTTGACATTGACATTTTAACTATCCAACTCCCTGACAGTGTTTTCAGCTATAATATACACCAAATATGGGAAAGAGCAGATAATTGAATTAATAATGACTATGAGAAATGCAATAATACTTGTAAAACCAAATGTAAGGGAATGATTTTTGAAATAATACACATTTAGCAAATAAGTGGCCATTGATTGATTATAACTTACCGTAATTTTCTGGCACAGGAACCGAGGTTGGGAACATGGGGTTTGGTGGGTACAGTGCTGCAGACGGGCCGGCCACACCGACAGTCGAGCGGGCAACATTAGAGAAATCTGTGGAGTAGACAGTAATGGTGGTATATGACATTGTTATCGACACTATGTGTTACAGAACCCGTTCGTGCTGATCTTTATCTGTGTAACCATGGAGACTAGAAGAATAATGTGCAAATTTTAATTTTAAATTAATATTGGAACTAGGTATAAAATTTCCTATAGTCTTACAATAAAAGAGGCGAATTATAACAAAATATATTTAATTTTAATGGGTAATACTGCAATATGCAACATACCGCGTACAGCACTTTCCATACTAGCCAACATGCGCGTCTGTGTGTTGTATTGATTTGTTAAAGTAGCCGACAGGCAACTAATCTGCTTGGCAGAGTTGCTTTCAACATGCTCCATTTTGGACGCAGTGTTTTCTAGAGAGCTTGTTATGTTCAGGCACCCTGTACCTAGGTCCGCAGTCGCTGAGTTTAACGCTATCAAACCGTTGGTAATGGAGGCAAGATGACCGCTGGTGGCCGTGCACAGGGACTCGATTTGTTTTTCAGTTTTTTCCTGTGCCGTGATTATAGATTTAATGTCGGCAGCATTGGAGGAGGTCTTATCCAGGGTCATCAGGGTGTGTACACTCTCCTTAAGTAGAGACCGATTTTCTTCTACACATGTGTCCATAGAGGTGTTAAGGGCAGTGTGAGCAGTGGCCAAAGTAGCAGCGATGTCGGTTGTTTTGGCAAAAGTGGTTTCGAGATTGGTCGACATCCCTTTGACCAATTTAAAGGTGTTGTCACTCATTACTTCCTGGTTAACTTTCAGTTCTTTAATGACTACCGTCATGTCGGTCATCTCGGTAATCAAGCTGCCTGAAATGGCTGTGCTTGCTTGGAATGTTTTCTCCAGGTTCTGGGACATTGATAGGACTAATTTAGAAGTGTTTTCACACATTATCTGCTGATTGGACTGGAGGTCTTTGACGATGCACTTCAAATCTGTCACTTCTGTTGCCGTGAGAATCAGCTGTTTAGTTATGTCCAGGTGACAATTTGTAATTTTCCTCTGGTTTTCCGTCAAAAGCTCGAGAACGTCTGTGATACGAGTGTCCACTGGGGGTGGAGTAGGGGGCACGAATGAGTGATTGGCGGGTGTCACTTGTACATTTCCCATCCCGGCGGTCGAGGTAGTGGCGGGTAGCGGTACATGAAGGGGTGAGGAACGAAGTAGTAGCTATCAGGTTTGGCAGGGGGACCGTGATTGCAGGTGCAGTAGGAGTTCTCGCCGTACTAGCAGGGGTGTTGGTGGGTGGGGGGGTTTGGAAGAAATCTGCAATGCAATACGAACGATTGTAATATTGGATACGGTACTCCCGTTACGCCAAATAATAGAAAGTCAATCCAAGGTCATTATCAATTGCATCCAATTTCAAATTAAGTCTATTAGGTAGCAAGTACATATGTTAACAAAATATAAAGTTATTCATGCGCAGAACGTTGAGGAAACATTATGGTAAACCTATTATGGTCAACCTATAGGTAGTGGACACCGGAGTGTATTTCATATTAGTGTAACACTTACTGTATATAAATGTGGGTCAACGAGTTTGTAGCGAATTCGCTGTAAATTAATGGTATATCTAGGTGTCAAAATGAATATGTGTGCAGTTGTAAATATATATTAAACATGGTTATGCAGCAAGTAGGTTAGAGTTGGTGCGAGTGCCATGTATTTGTGTAAAACTGTCACCTGCTGTCAAACCAAGTTCTGCATATGGGAAATTGTCTGTTATATTGCTACTGTGAGGGCCAAGGCTTCCTAGGTCCAGGTCGATTGTAGCCAAATCATAGACTCCTACTTCGGGCGTAAGACAATCTGTTAAAGTTAAATTTTTTTGTAGTTCAAGGATAAATTCCATGTAGCGTTGATAATCACACCTCATGTTTTCCAATCCGCCAGTGCCGAATGGAATGCTGATACCTGTTTTCGCACACGGATAAATAAACATTATTGAAAATAGTGACATTTTGCAAATCATTATAATAACATATGCTGTGTCATTCCTGCTTTTAATACAATGCTGTAAGTGGCGAGCAGGCCAGATACTATATGGTGGTGGACAATGCAATTAATCTGAAATGCAGAAAGAGCTAGATGATTTATACCGGGGAACATTCAACACTGTAAGTAGGCCATCCCATCCAAATTTTTAAAGTAATGTTTGAAAATCAGACACCTCCACCGTGCTGAAATGTTAACCAAATTGGGCAGAACATGGCATGACCAATTGCAAACCTTTACCCGTGTTTCGTTATAAAAGTGTACAACTTACTCTGTGGGTTGGTGTCAAAATCGAATTCATTTGGTCCGTCATCATCAGCATCGGCAGCCTCCACATAACTTGTGTCCGCAGCAAGGGGTGGGGGTGGCTGATTGAACGTCAGTGGTTCTTCCGGCAGTGTGGCGGGAGGTCGAGTTCTCACCCCTCGGAAGAGCCCTTTAGGGGTGTCCGTATGGTTGTTGAGGAATCGCGTGCACGCTAGACGTCTCTCTTCTGCTGTGACAATAACCAAATAAATAAGTTACAGTTAAGAAATATAAAAAATAAATTGATACAGCCTAACCAAGACATATGGCAACCAAATTAAATCTATTGGGAATGCTTACTGACATGGTTGAAATAAATAACAGTAGGAAGTGGGGATAGTAATGATGTTACATAGAATAAGGGAGTTAAGACAAAAGGATTCTAATGATTAATACACTAATAAGTACAGATGCCAAAATACAAAGGAGTCAGAGCCATAACAGGACTGCTAGCAGGGCAGCCACGACAAGAAAACAACTATGCACCATACACAGCTTTATCTTCCCTACAAAGTCGCTGGAGGTTCGCTAAACAACATATATGCACATATAGATAGTGGGGAATAGATGAAATATTTGGGTACAAGGAGGTAAAGGGCAAAAGCCTAACCTACCCAGTAGAGGATCCGTCCCGTTCTTGGACAGGGCAGCACGCTCGTTGCTCCGAGCCTTATTATACAGTTTCCTCTTAATATAGGCCTCCACTAGGTCCTGCGCCGTTGTTCGAACCCCTGTAGGGGACGGCTTCAGTGTCTGCTGCAGGTGCCGGTCGAGTACAGATAAATCCTCGATCATGTCCATGCCTGCAATTTATATGACAGTATAGTAATTATTTTACAAAACATTCTTTATAAAAACATACCTTATCAGTATATATTATATAATACAGCAACAAAATATACATTTACATAACATATTTCACAAATTGAAGGGAAACATAGGTATAAGAATTCAAAATACAAAAGCAACAAATGTCAACAAAAGTTAACATGAATTATACCTGCGAAAGTTGTAATGTTGTTGTACAGCAGGGCGTAGATCTCTATTGGTGATGGGGGGCAGGGTGGATCCAGACCAAACTCGACGCAGTGTTTCAATAGGTAAATATTCTGTAAAGAATTTAAACAGTACAGAAATAATACATGTAAAACCCTACATGTAAGCCCCATTAACAATAGAGCACTGAAAATGGTCCCCTGATATACCGTGTGGCATTTCAAGACTTACTACCACTAATATTAGTGTGATGAGTTAAAAGTTAAATAAATTTCCAAAAATTGGTAATGACCAAATTTTCCTATTACCTGGACTTTATAATGATTGAAAAAAAATAATTATAGGACTAAAATGCAATAAGATATATGTGTATGGAAGAGATGACATTAACGTATGAACATGATATGTCTTCATCACATGCTGCTCAATACGTAAAAAGCTTGTGTACAAAAAGAGTCTTACGTCGGTACGGGCGGCGCTGGTGTATTTTGAGATCTTATCACGTATGCACTTTCTGGTACGGCAATTGTTGCCTGATCCATTAACGGTGGCTGTATGATAAACCATAACTTGGTGAAATAACCACAGACACCATTTATTACTCTTACCCTTGCATGTACCACATACAAGGAATTGAAAAATATTACATTGGGAGATTACTAAAGGGGGTATTTTCTTATTAAAGCAGGGTACATACCCCTGGTAAATATATAATGTAAACATCCCGTTACACAGGGTAGATAGCATAATGCAATACTAAAACCGATTTGTATTCCCTTAATGATTCATAACAAGGGTCTTCTTACCAACATAGTGTGATCATGTGTAAAGTTACTCTATCCCCCCGACAAGGCTATTTAAACCTATCGAAATAGCACAGAACATGAAAATTCCACAGGAAATAATAGATAAATGCAATGTATCACCCTCACTGTCTAGAATAATTTACAAAAATATAACTCACTCATTATATTATCTGTAGCTTTCTCTTTCTCTTGCTGTTTGGAGACCATGTGCGTTTTAAGCAAACCTGCCTGGGGATAGGCAAGCCTCATAAGAATGGACATCTCCTTTGAGGTGAATGCGGGCTTTTTGGTGCTTTTCTTGCTACTGGGTTGATCCTGCGAATCATGTGACGCAACGCTGCTAGATCGCTTCCGGGAGGTTTGGCGAGACTTGTTACCGGTAGTAGAAGGGGCTCCCTCTTTTTTTTTCCTGCCTTTCTCCTTATGTTGTTTCTTGGCCACCTGGCTTCTCTTCTTTGCCTCTTCCCTCTTTCTTTTCTCCGATCGCTCTTTCATTTTTTTCATTCTTGTTTCAGTCTGCTGCTCTCTCTTGGCAACATTTAGTATGGTGCCCTCATTAGCCTTGATGTACGTATTCAGGTAGTTATCACGGGAGGAGGTGCTCTCGGTACCCGAACTGCTGCTCCCTGTACAGGAATTGAAACTGAGCTTTAGTAAGAGTTAATTGTTATCCACATTAATAAATCCCATCGTTATGCTAACCCCATATAAAACCATTGGTATGTGCACAAGGCGCAAACAAAGGGAAAAAAATTTATGCGAAAGACACAGAAACGATAACTATATAGCAGAGAGAAAGGTAAAGTATCAACATGAGCTGCTTTGAAAAATATTTACACCAAACTCTGTCATTGCACATGACATGAACATCAAAGAAAAGGCAGCGATTATACAGCGAAAGGCGTGCGGTCAAATACAAATATACTTGCAATTTTGCTTATGCGGGCAATTCACCTGCACGTGTTATAAAGAGGATATATACCACATATCCTATACCAGTGTACGTCAAATAAAAAAATATCACCTAAATCTGTGTTTGTGTTAAAAAAAAAAATTTGCACCCTACTTGGTAGGGGAGGACCATTTTCCAAAAAAAACATGTTACCTTTTCCAAATGTTAAAAAATATATATCCCGTAGATAATTAAGTTATATTTTATGTCTGACTAGAGAATACACCAATATATATTTGACTTTGCGGGGAAGTTGGTTTTGAAATATGTTAGTTTGGGATGCATCGCGGTCAGCAGAGCTATTAAAACTTGCAAATTATCCGAATAAGGTCCGACTTAAAGCTTAACCTTTGAAATAGTGGTTTATTGGTTACACATGAATTTGTATACACTCCTCCCCACAATAGAAAATGTAATTATTATATTGATGTTCACAAAATACAAAAGAAAATAACCTACCGTACGTATACAATTATAAAATGTTTTTATGAATAGCAAATCTTATGCCATAAGTATGTGTCAATATAAGAAAGGGCACGAAGGGAGTTATTATTATTGTCTCAGTCCGTACGTGGTACCGGTTAACAGAATTGGCATTGCTTGAAATATATATAAATTATGGTGAGTAGAGTGTCTGGAGCATGGCGTATTGTCATAACAATGAGGAATAACCCAATAAAAAAATTTCAAACGCAATAAAAGGAAAAGCCAGACTTAAATAAACTACCGCCTACATATATAAATACTTAGAGTAGCTATGTAGGCCAAACTCAATTAGCTAAAACTAAATCAATGAAAGGTTCATTTTAAGTGGGTAAAATATATGGGTACTGGGTTCACTATATGTATATAGTACATTACCTGAGCCGGAGGAAGACGTGCCGCCGGACCCACTCTCACTGGAGTTACCACTGTCCGAGGACGACTTGCTGCTTCTCTTTCTGCGACCCATCAGTACCTGCAATTCCCAATGAATATATTGCAATACACACTAAGCAATTCGGTATAAAGTATACCATTGTCTCATAATATGACTTATCACTTTGCGTACAAGACATGCTGAAATTAATTGGGTCCCATATACTAAAGATTAGTGGCAGAGGTAGGCCTATAGGCGGAGTATGTCAAGTTCAAGCAATGGGTAAATTATGGTGCTATATCCAATATAGAACATGAAAGGAAACTCGTTACCATTAGAACAGTATTAATAAAGACATGCCCACCCAAAAGGGTTAACATTAACATATGTGACACTTGATGTGTGATATGCCCCACCATACCTACAGTTGCAATTCAGATAAGCTTTCATTTTTTAATAAATATAATGTGTGTGTGTATGATAGCAGCCGGTGGCGAGGTCACGGTACATATACAGATACGAACATAACACCGCAATGCACGGTATTATCGCTCACCTATTTAGCGAAAGGGTGGAAGAAAACAAGTGTTCATGGATAATTTCAACATTTTACAGTAGTAACTATCACACACTGATGTTTATGGACACTATACCCATGATATATGCTAGAAATTGTAAACTGTCCTACCGTATGGATCCGTAAAACGGCAAAATTCGTGTATCAGCGACAAGGTTTAGCTCCCAGCGAGGTTCTTGGCGTGCGTCCAAATGTGGTGCTTGCAAGAACTAGGTCGAATAGGGAGTTCCCCGCTCTTTATATGACGTGGCATGGGATACCCCCCGCTGTCGGAGCGCCACCTAGCGAATTTATTCCAACGATTCTACAGCGAGGAAGTACTTTCACCAGCGAGCGGTGTGGGACTTCCCATAAGCGACCTCGTTTGCAAATAACACACAGCGAGTTGTTTTAGCGATTTAGAATTAATTCTTTGTAAACTCTTTTCGGTACATATTCGGGAAACGCAAAAACGGCGAGACTCCTATTAGAAACACCCTTTTCGTTACACATCACTTTCCTCGCTGGAATGTTCGCTGGGCCTTTTCGCTGACAAATTAGTTCGCTAAAAAAAGAGAAAAACCTTCCTGGAAAGCTTATTCATTGCCATCCCTTAACCACACTATTTAGACATAGTGGACCTATCTATAAATAATCAAAACTGTGTGGCATGTAACAATTATCTAAAGTATAGATAGTGGCTCTGCCTTGTGGTTGCCACTGGTACCGGACTAGTGTTGGTTGCCCCACCAGGTGGTTTCATATGCAACTACTATCAGAGTCAACACAGAGTTGACTATGGTAAAAGAGTCATGGCGACGCCTTTATCTCTCTCGGTGTATTCAGTACAGTTCAGAGATATAACCGTGCCTTACATAACGATTATGTCACTGGTGAAAAGGCTCCATTGGTGTAATATCATTTAATTTACATATATAGTTACTTTGATCTTAAATAATAGATCATCCTTCTCGGCAATTGTTCCCTACTAGTAATTGTTTCCAATTCATGCTTTAAAGGGAGGAAAAGTTTATTGATCGAGGGTTAGAAGTGATAGTGGTCTTTCCGAAAATCTGTTTATACTACAGGACAATGGGTTCTAGAGATTGCCAAAAAAACACTATATAAATCATCGTCAGGACGATTATTTGCGACCCCTGCGTTTTTAAGCCACTACGGTAGTCTATGCAAAACGTTTGAAAACGGATAAAAGAACTAAAGAAAGAGGGGTGCACCTAGTATTCACTCGTTGGCTGACAGATCGACCTACGAGGCTACGTTCACGTGCATATGTTAGTTATCTGGTTATTTAGGTTCTCTTCAAGCTCCAAGCTGCAAGACTTTCTATAGCTAGTAGGAAAAAACACCCCACAAACCACCAGACAATGTGTGTCTGTGTGATGTGTGTCACGATCTCACGTGACGTACCTTTTATCATGTCATATGACGTTATCATACTCACTGTGACGTAACCATGGATAACAGCAAACACGACGTGTAAATCAATGGTCTTTAATTTGAATCATTGAAAAAAGTAGGTTGGGAAAAGGTTGCATGTGAATTTTTTCTTGTTTTCTCCTGGGTATCCATTTAAAAAATTCTTGATATATGTATGGGTATTTATCTTTTTTATCTATCACTGGCAGCAAAGTTTCATTATCTTTACAAAGGAAATCAATGAAATCATTAAGTAAAACGACCAATCTGTGTTTATGCTATTCATTATTTATTTGTACACAAATTACGTTGGGGACATATTGACATCATGCTACAGATATATTTGGGATATCACAGTTTCTTTGTTCCATATGAGGGTTTAGTTACTTCAACATCTTGATCAGGTGCACAACTGTGCTCCGTCATTTCTTGGGGGAAGATCGCTGTGAGCAGACATACATACATATACGTACATTCAATATAAACAAGAGGGAATCTGTGGGTTTTATTGGGCCCTGTGGACCTGCTGCCCAGCCTTCGGCTGTGTTGGTGTTAAAACTATATCGTGGGTTTTACTTTTAAACGATTTGATTTTGGTGACACAACGTTTACATGATGCCACCGTCTGCTGCCATGTGTACTGTGCTTCTACCCAGCAAGCAAAAGGACGTTTGTCTCACTTGTCTAAGGTTTGTATCTAAAAGAGCGGAAAGACATGCATGTAGTGGTGCACACAATGTATACACAATAGTTGTGCACAGTGGGGATGCTCTGTCCCACAGACCATTTTGGTCGATCATACATTTGTCTTGGTAGTTGTCCTGCATTGTATGCGGCACTACACACTGTATGAACATGCTGCAATGGTGCACTTCTACTTAGAGTCGTCCAACGCGAGGTATGCTGATGAGATGATAGCTGATGAAATGATAGAGTATGATGCATGTGTATGTCATATGTTCTAGATACATTTTGTGTGACACATGGATATGGATAAATAGTCACAATTCCTGTATTTCATACATGGAAATAGCTGAACATAATACTGAGTATTTTCCTGAAGATTGATAAAACAGGCATACAGCCTGATATTATCAGGGATGTAATTCCTTGCTACCATTAAGTTAAAAAATGTACTTAGCAATCCGGAAGTTGACGTCTGATGAATTCAGACTTCACTGGATTTCAATAAAATACATCAATGATATTTCAATATTTTTTTTTTAATGATTTAAAAAAAGATGGCCAGCTGTATTTTGCATTTTGATTCAGATCCGTCCAGAGAGGTATGATTAGTATTTGATAACAGGCATAGTAACCCCCAGGGTGGCCATGTCTCTGTGAGCTGCCTTTTCACTCGGTGTGCTGCAGGGTTCTACATCCAGGAGGGAGTCAAAGTCTATCTGCAGCACCTGGGCGTGGTTAAACCCCACCTGTACCAAGTCCTGCTTCACCTCCTCACCACCAGAGGGACGCCTGCTGACGTCATACGGTGCCCGGATGTCCTCCAGGAGACGCAGGAGCCCCTGTGCCATGGGTCTCTTCACCTGGAGGAGTTTGTGGTTACTTCCTGTTTTGTTCACCTGGGGGATGTCCAGCAGCTGTAGCTCTTGTCGTGAGAGGGTCTCTGTAAAAGCAGATCACGATGAGTGTAATTGTAAAGAACGCCAACAGACGTATACGAAAAGCATACTCCCGATACACTTAAGAGTGTTTCTTTCATGATAAAGTAATTTAGGATGTATACTTGATTTGGCAAAAATATGTTTTAGTTGGACATGTAAATTCTTGTAACTATATGTAATTCCTCTGTCTGATTGATGTTTGATGTTTTTGATAGCTGTGCAATGTGAATAGAACAAACTTTGACCAGCATTATTGAATAGAGTTTGAATATGATTCTCAGCTGTAACACCTATAAAGTAAGAAAACTGATCTAGGTGCGATTGCCTAGGAAGAAATCTCATGGTTTCTCCTAAGTGTTACGTTCTATGCTGACAGATGTTCAAAGTACCACTGTTACTGATGGAATAAATGTTACCCATATACCTGATTAATCAAAAATGAAAGGAAACATGACGACTTTCCCGTGCCCATCCACACATATTAAAGTAGCACGCTTAGACTGTATAAAATAATTATAGTATAGAGCATGGCCGATTTCAAGGACTGTGCTGCCATCTGCAGGCCGCAACTGAACTATATGCGTACATGTACATGTATGACAGCAGACATGGGGAGGGGGCAGCACTGGGTGGACACTGGACCCCTCTGGTGGTGGTCTGATAAACACCAAACGCAAGCTGCTGATATTGATTTTGAGATTGAACATGTCACCAATCCTATCCTATTCTTTATATATATATATATATATATATATATATATATATATATATATATATATATATATATATATATATATATATATATATTTATATATATATATATTTATATATATATATATATATTTATATATATATATATATATATATATATATATATATATATATATATATATATATATATATATATAAAATATTCTGGGAGTTGACCATTTAAAAAAGTTTCCAAAGCCAGTGCCCATAACCTACTGCACATACTATGTAGTAATAACTGATATATCACAGTGTTTGGCCTACCTTCTATCCGTATGTGAGATATGCTGTCACGGCGTGCCCGGCGGCCAAACAGGAGGTAGGTGAGGTAGAGAATGCTGAGGACGGCCAGCACCGTGCACGTCACAATCACCAACATGCACACCAGGAAACCCAGGTTCACAGGGGCAGCTACAACACCAAGACAGGAGAACATCACCATCAATCAGTTTAAATACTATTTTTGATATAAATAATATCCTCTCAGGTACATGACTTTAAGGCCGATTTGTTAGTTGGTATATCGGAAAATATTACATATTTAGGCCCCAATCTGACCTACAATTCTTTTGAAGTAGGAAAATATATGACTTTTTATTTTGCAGTATATTAGTCTTATTACTATGTATATTGGTTTTGTATGCTTTTTGTAGTAATTACTTAGGTGTTATAAACATCGCTTACCTTCTCCATAAACATAGTCGCAGGCGGATCTACAGGCCGAACCCTGTTGAGAGGAAATGAGATTCTTAGCATATTATGTCAAATGCACAATAAAGTACTATCTAGATATATTCTCAGGTAATAGCATACTCACATAGTCCCATGATTGCATGGATTCTTTTAGCTGTTCTGAATATAGTATATCCATGCACTTCTCTATGTTCATCTTTTGGCTTTTTGGGGTATTATGTTTGACCATTATTATCATCTGATCATAATGGTAGCATGCCCGGTGAATGGTGGGTGGCGAGCTACACACTCAGAAAAGTCAGCGTCATTGTCACTAAAACCACTCTCATCTGAAAGTGAGGCAGTGCCTGACTTTCAGGTGAGAGTGGTTTTAGCGACATGTGCCTGACTTTCAGGTGAGAGTGGTTTTACCGACAATGACGCTGACTTTTCTGAGTGTCTAGTTATAACCAGGTTTAGCGGCTCTCTATAACATCCATGTGAAGGTTTGAAACAATGATTAGATCTAATTGATATTTAACATATAGAATAACCATCTACATGTGTAGTAGTTCATTGAGTATGTTGGTTCATACTTACACACTGAGTCCGGTTGCACAGACTGGCCCTGTTCTGTTTGTCCTGAAGGAGGCTGCAGAATCCCCAGCACTGGGGGAGAGACAAGACAAGCACGATAAGTAAACCAGGCAATGATCAGTTGTATTAACCATGTAAGGACAGGGTGATGCAGCGCCGAGATTTAGCCTGCAAACACTTGCATTGTTACACCAGGAAGCAGCCATGTAGTCAGCCGACAAACAGCCCTATAATGGCATAGATCTAGTGCATTTAAACCCCAGAAGAAACCTCTCTATACTTTCAGAATTAACTGTAGCTGCACAGCGACATATACTGTAGCTGCACAGTGTAAAAGGAGGTATTGTTGGTTTCAAAACCAAAAATACCTCCTTTTATACTGTAAATCTACAGTACTCGCTGTGCAGCTACAGTTACTTCTGACAGTGTTTACTGTCATAAAGAAAGGTTGATGCTAATTGCTATATATGCAGTAGTATTCATGAAAAAGAGAAATTGAAACGTATTTAGTTTGATATACACTGTTATTCCTTTCTGATATCGGGCTTTTAATATGTCCAATCTCATTATACCCAGGACTGCCAACCTTTTTTTCTTTTAAATGTATCTTTGCTTTTTTTTAAACCAATGTCGCAGTCGAGATCAATTTGGATTCAATATGTGACGTCAAAATAGTTCGAGAGTTCATATGTCAATGTATCCGGGACTGTTATATGAGTGCATTTTTCACTCAAATTCATACTATAAGTGCATGTAATGTTATAATACGCGTCTTCTAATGATACAGTGTCCCTGTTTGATGTTAAAGAAACGCTGCTAATTGCCAGCTGCAGCGAGAGCTAGGGACACATGTTGATGATATAAGTTGACAGGTATAACCCTAATGAGGCGTGTCTGCACTTACCACGTAACATTGTCGGTTTGCGGCACAGTTGCCGTTAACGCGCTGCCACGGCCACGGCATCAACTGCAAAACAAGGCACAACGTGTTAATACAATAATAATGATGTTGCTTACGCGCCTCACCACCAAGTGAGGTCACAAAATGGGACATTTCGTTTTTCATCTAATGATTTAATGATTTTACATATGGAAATTATGTATTTGTCTTTTTTTCTCTCCACTATAGGCCTATTGTGACATTATTCATTAATATATATCAAACCATATTGTTTAAAAAAATCTGGTGACATAGAGTCTGGTTACAAAACAACAATGAAAACATTAATGTGGGTGTGTTTGTTAGTTGTCATGTTGTAATTATTTACTGCAGTGTACATGGAGCAACATTCTAGTAAGTAACCTTTGTAATGTGCCCAGTTGTTTGGAATGGCGATTACAGTAAGTGTGTAATCCTTCCCTAAACAGGCCCAGACACAGGCGCGGACTGGGGCGGCAGTTTTTATTATAAGGCCACACCAAAAAAAACGGATTTGTTTTTTCAGAAAATGGTGCGGGAGGGCGTTTTTTTTTCTCAATTTTTTTTTGTCTGTGGTTTTCCACCTTGAATAAAGTGGAGCGGGTTATTTTTTTCTAGAAGCTCAAATTTCCGGCCTCTAGATTACCTCCCCGCCCCCCCAAAAAAAAAATCAAAAAAAATCTAACTCTTCAGGAAATGATGCGGGCGCAGTCCCTAGGAAAAAAATGCATTTCCGGAAAAATGGTGCGGGAAATCAGTAGACTACCTTTTTTTTGGGTCTGGCCTAAAGACTGCTTTATACTGATCTCCCCAACACCTGGTCAGCTGCTGGGCAGACCTCAGCCTTCTGGCTGCTACTATTCACTCACCCTCTTAAACAGGATGGGAATTAACTAAAGCAATACCAGCAATACATCCATTTGTATCTCCCAATTGGGATATGTGATTGGGAAATGCTCCTTGTTCAAGTTGTTGATCTTCTAACGTTCACAGTGGCACTGGTGCAGTGGATAAGACGGATTACGGTCAGACTCAAAATTTCAAAACAGCAACGGGCTAGCCTGACTGATCTAGGTTATTTGCGGTTAATTGTTAACACATGTATTGTCTGTATTTCTGCTGATAAATTCTCCATCTTATTGATGTACTTGGCGATACGAGCAGAACTCTCATAATATCGGGATATATTTTGCACAATAAAACAACTTAAATGATCCCATACTATGAATATGGCTGACCCCACATGTGGTGAACCTAGAGTAAAAACCTTTAGTGAAGTACCACCGGTACATGTATCTAGTTTGTAGAGACCTATTCAATTGAAGCATTCGCCAATATCACTATTAAGCCTATTAGTATTACTGAACAGTGTGGCCTAGTATCACTTTAGATGATGACACCTTTGTTTACACTAATTTAATATTATTTACAGAGTTACTGCCTGGTCCGTTGTCATGTATGTAAAAACTAGAAAATTCAACTTTGGTTGATATTTAATTTTGATATTCCGCCCTGGTATTGCAGTGTATCGAATATAGTTATGGTTGTATGACGTACCCTATCTGTGCATGCCTTGGTGCATCCCTTGACCAGCTCCTCCTCGTCCTCAGAGCTGTCCGCCCGGCTACCTCCAGTGTGTACCACCCCCGGGGTGACCAGCTCCTCCAGGCTCGTCTCACCTGCTGCTACCTCGTCCCCGGCCACACCCTGGAGGAGGCAACCCTGGAGGAGCAGGAGCAGACCCAGGAGGGGGTACAGGGGGAGGGTAGGGAGTCCGTCCATCTTGGTGTATGGTGTTGTAGTGTAGCTGCACGTGTGTATCCTGGATGGTGTCTGAGTCAGCTGTGCCTGGTGAGAAGGTGACTCCTGTTGTCTGTAGTGGGTGGGGTAGTCCTGCTTGACTCACTTCTTGTGGAATGTGGAAAATGATCAGCTGGTGATAGGGCTAGGAACTCCTGGTGGACTCACTATATACGATGGATAACCATTCAGTCAGAGGCCACTCTAAAATACTAAATATGAAGCGTGCTCCAGTGTCTTTGGTACGTACTGACACAGAGAGTACTAGTTTCTGATTTGTTGAAGTACTAAATATGTGTCCTCTATGTTTATAAATCAGTCCCACCCAGTGTAGATGGCTATGGCTAGGGACCTACTGACTGTTGGCTACTGGAGACACAAGGTGTGTATTATGAAGCTGGCTACCTGTATATGTACAGTGAGGGGGGGGGGGATAGGATGTAGCACAGTAGCAGGCATGTGTGTGTGGGAGTGGGGGGGGGGGGTATTAAAGCTGCTGGTTGGTGGTGGCAACCAGGTACAGGTGTGATAACTGCTTATTGTTAATGCTAGTTTAATACCAATCACGTGACGTCATCCCTCCACTCGGAGACAATGTAGGTCTAAACAATACTCCCCTATTACACCCACCCACATGGGGGTGGGGTGAGGGGGGGGGGTTACATGTAGCCACTGCTGCACGGCAGCCTGGCAGGCATATATAACCACGGTAACAATGATGTCCGTTGGTGATGTCATTCCTATGTAATACCCTTAATATAAGCTCTAGGGTTTCATTTTTAAAGTACCACTGGAAAGGGCTCTGTTGGATTATGGATAATGGAAACTATATACTACTAGCTTTAAATGTATGATGTACAGACTGATTTAGCATAGTAGGGTCCTACTTTTTGACGCATGGTGATACAGTTGTACACAGGTGATACAGTGTGCAGCGATTTATTAATTGTGTCAAGCTGTTAATGTAATGATAGCGTTCGACATGAAGTTGGACATTTACAGTATAGCATGCGTTTTAACAAAGTCCCTTATTGTCCGCCCTTTGGCTTTTCTTTTTTATACCCTTTCATTATGAATATCATTTTCGATGCTCAAAAGGCATCTTCCTAGCGAGTTGATGCAAGGACCAATGTGGATTGATCCTCCAGGTATATTCCAACCAAACATTCTAATGTTATGTCACATATCTACCTCGTGGACTCCGACTGGCTCCGTGGAAAAAGAGCCTGAGGAATATGCGTTTGGTCTTGACAGAGATGGCTTGAACATGTGATGCCTTTCACGATTTAACCCTCCCACCGCCAGGTTTATATGTAATTTTGCCAAAAATTTGAAAAATCTATAAATATCAAAAATTGAAATGAGGTTTTAGCATAGTTACTCCTTGAACATTCTGTGTAAACCAAATGGAATGTAGGATGTGAAAGAGCTTTAATATGATAACAAACATGGGGTGCTTCGACTAGGATTTATAAGAAAATATGTTCATCAATTTTGAGCAATATTTTTTTCAGCTCAGTTAATTTGGTGCTCTGGCAGCTATAGTAGGCTATTATAGGCTGTAGCGGCCTGCTGGCGGTGAGAGGGTTAAAAAAACAAAAATGAAAAAAAAGTATCGTCTGAGATTGAGCCAGTGGTTATAATATGACAGTTGTCCACGGGAGTGACCTAACTCGTTAGTCAGTAGTTATTGTATTGTTTATGTGTGGCAGAACTGAGAAAGCCGCCAGTCGCTAAGTGCCATCAGCTGGTGAGCGGGTGGCACCGTGCACCTGTCGGGGGGGGGGGGGGTCGGGGGTGTCGCCACTCTGGGACTAACTCGTGTGTGCATCTCTATAATCTGGGACAAGGGACCTTGCTGCACCCTGCACTAAGGTCCCTTTTCGCAGATCGTGTCACATATAATGACATCGCTTTAACAACTCATCTCGCTATCAGCGACCAGAAAGGCGGATTACCTTGACAAATTTAATCACAGTGAGACTACATGTCCATTTACAGCAGACCTACTTGCAGAATAACTACAATTGGCTCCCAATGCGCCCCTTCTCCATGACCCCCCCCCCTTTCTGTATCCGCCCCTAGTTTCAATATGGTCCTGAGACCCAATATACAAAACAAAGTATGTACGTGCATTTGTCTTTATTACTAGACACTATACATGGATTAGTGAAGATCTTAAGCACAGTGAAGGCTCGAATATGTTACCACAAACAGTG
Source organism: Harmothoe impar (assembly GCA_947462335.1). Lineage (NCBI taxonomy): Eukaryota > Metazoa > Annelida > Polychaeta > Phyllodocida > Polynoidae > Harmothoe > Harmothoe impar. Next base: position 66,397,784 of record OX381708.1, on the reverse strand, counting down.
ATATATATGCTCATACTAGCAATTCATACCTCCATGGGAAATTTTCGTGTAACTCTTAACAAAAAAACATTTGTGCATTGACATACGGTCACAGTTTAATACTGTTATTTGAGGAGCATCCTGGAGGGCATCCATTGTCCTAACATGGAACAGACCCCTCCCTTATCACATGCAAAAAACAACAATTGAGATACACAAGTGAATATTTGAGTTTGCTTTGTGATAATATATTTACAGTCAAACCAAGTGATTTACTTTCCCTCAACAAGATTACATTTCCTTACATACCTTCATCCTACACATATTACAATGTAGCAAAGGTATGTACCATATCTGTAATAAACCCAGGATTAATGTATGATATTAATTAATGAATTTACAGCATATGCCTTGAAGCTTATATCGCTTGTGAAATGGTTCCAATGGCATCTTTTCATTATTCAGTCCAAACAATTCCTTTCAAAAACATCAGCAGGGGCAACTGGAAGTTCAAAATCATTTGGCGGCAACATATCAAAATTGAGTTCTTCAGTAATACTGTGACAGGATGGTGAGCCTTGCTCCTGTGTTAACCAACAGCTCACCTACTTTGCGTATAATGAGGTAGTTCTGTGCCAGCTGCATAGCGCCACTGCTGGTATCCATAAGGTTGGCGTTTGCTAACATGGCGGCACCACTCTGCTGGAAGGCCAAGCGCTTGTAGTCCATGACCTGCTTGATTCCACAGAGCAGGCTGTAGACACCGTTCTCCTTGAGGTTCTCGATGTGCGTCACGAAACGGGACTCCCGCCCGTCCACCATGGCTTCCAGGTACAGGGCCGCCCGTGCCAGCTGCCGGTAAACGTCATTCAACACCATGGCTGTGTTTTGCTGAAGAACATGAAGTCAGTGGAATCATGTAAGGAACCATGTAAGGATACAGTCTACCCTCCTCTTTCCAGGCAGAAATCACACATTTGATCATTTTTGTAGGATAAGGGCCTCGACTGATTGCGCTTACCCTACAAAATATTATGGGTTTTGTAGGATAAGGGCATTTCTTTTGTGGGATAAGGGCCAATTTTTAAGGATAAGGGCCTGACTGACAGCCCTTATGCCAAATTTTGAAAAAAGGCTGGGTTCTGGTAATTTGGCCTGGAAAGCTAGGCCCGGCTGGCCAATTCTTTTTGTTTTTTCTTAAATTTCTTTTTGCCTTCCCACATTTTTAGGCTTGTTTTAAGAGTTTTTGCTCTAAAATCCTTAATAATTGTCAGATTTACGAACCGTAAAAACTGAGAAATAGCTAAAGTATTGCGGGACCCGGCACTGTTTTGCTACACCCGGTCGGGTGACCGGAAACAAACTTTTTATTTTATTTGGACTTATACAACAAAGCTATACATTTTTGTAGAATAAGGGCAATTTTGTAGGATACAGGCTTAACAAACTGTCTTTATGTTGGTGGATAGGCCACCACTAGCAATCATATGTTTTGCTCTCTCCCTCTATAGTATGTGGCCCAGGTGTATGGCCCGAGTTTGTGCTCACACTTACCCTTTGACCTTGTGTAGTAATTTCTGTTCTTCCTCGTATACTGAAGCCGAATGTGGGCTCATTCCTGAGCATTGACACCCCATCCATACCCATAGCTTCGTAACGCTGCAGGATTTGCAGGGCCAACTTCTGCGCGTGTATTGCCTCTTCTCCTAGTGTCATCAACAGACCACGTGGTGAGACATTGACTGTGGCCGGCGTTGGGGCTACACCAATTGGGAAGTGTGCGTTTCCGCCGGCACATGGTGCCTCAATGCGCAGTAGTGTGCGCATGCGTAATGCAGCCCCAAAGCCCCTCTTGCTGATGAGGCTGCTGTCAGTAGACGACTTTTTGTGAAGCATCTTGGTAAGGCGGTAAGTGAAGGGAGCCTGTGATTGAAGACTGAAGGGGATGTCATCATTGTCCTCCATCTGTGTCCCCTTGAAGCCGCCAATAGGGCGCTGGAGGCCTATTTTGTTGAGGAGCCTATTAGAATGGGTCTTGATGGCATGGGATCCAAACCCCCTCTCCATGTAGTCAGTCCAGCCAGTGTGGTGGGCTTCTATCGGAATAGATGTGACATCATGGACTGAAGCTATGATCAGACATGCATGGAGCATGTGGCGGAAAACTGTAAGTATAATGATTTTTGAACTGAATATACTGAGTATAGGCCCGATTGGGAAATTAATTATCTTTCTCGGATCGCAGTAGGTTATTCACATGGGTTCAAGTATAAACTGTCTGCCATAACATGAGCTACATCGAACAATCAATTTATGTGACGCCTTGTCTCATGTATAATACGCTACATAGGCATATTTAGGTTCACTTCATTGGCAATGAGACAACAATAATCTCAACTTCATATACATGTCTGCAACTCTCAGTCCCAAGCACTGTCCTTAGCGGTAGCCATTATTGATGGGGTTGCTATTACTGGGTCAATTTTCTATATTTCATTGATCCATGTTAATGATATACATTTGAATGTGTATGTGACGTTTTAAATCTGTCTGATGATTATAGATTTACATTAAAAGTAGAGAAACCCATGTTCAATGTAATACAGGGCACCCAGAAGTATTACTACAGAAGAGCTGCAACTCAGATGGTGTTACAGAATATTATAGCATATGGCATTTCTGATAGTGGCTTGGTCATGCCAACTGTGGCAACTATGGGCAACCACTATTTCAAGGTTTTCTGGTTACTGTAAACGTATTATTTTTCGCTCAGTACATAATGATATCTGGCATTCTATATTGCACTGCAGAAGAGATTCAAATACCAAATCTAACATGCTTGGGAAATCACATCCTGAAACTTAGTAGGCTTATATGATGCCTATATGATAACGTGGATGTTATGTGGCTCCTGATGTGACCATAGACTATCCCAGTGGGCAAACTTCAGTTGATTCAATGTTGATTCAATGTGTGTAGCGACATAATATCAACAGTTGATACAAGGTTGTCATTTTGTTGATATTGATGAGGTCGTCAACGTTGATCATTCATCAGTGATTCAACATTGATATGACCATTGTAAATCAACAACAAATAAACATGATAAAATGATTTACATTGATTTGATATTGACTGCTGATGCATAATTTGAGATTCAGTATATCAGATACAGTATTCTTATGTAGACTCATTCCTTTAATTTATATATTTTCATTACAACATCCCCCCCCATTTCTCCAAGATTAAATGCTAATTCTAGCACTATCCATGGTAGGGGTACATGAATTACCTCTGATGATCATACTAAGAGGCATTCACATCCATTTCAAACTGACCTGGTCATGACTGAGGCTTTATCTATCATTCTTAGCAACATAAAGGGTGTCTTACTGAAACCATGCATGTATTCTTGTCATTTAATTACAAATGTCAACCTAATTCACACACTATAGTTGTCAATGAAAATGAATGACATTTTGATCAATTGTATACATTGATGAGAAAATAAGAGCTTACAATTAGGGAAAATTGATGTAGCATGGAGATAGAAATGCTAAGGAGGAGGTTGTGGAGGCAACTGGTTTGAAAGTTGGGAAAACCCATGGTTAATTCAAAGTTGATATCCAAACATTGCATCAATGTTGAAACAGGTGTTGGTTGACACCATTGAAATGGCAACATTGCATCAATGTTGAAAACAGGTTGATCTACCCTGTAACCCTATATCAACCAGTTTTCAACGTTGAATCAAGGTTTTGTGCCCACTGGGATAGAGTCTATGTTGGAAGTGGCATGGGGGCAAAATATTTGTACAATAATTTTTGGGCTGTAAAACCGTTAATAATTGTCCGATTGAAAAACCGTAAAAACTGACATGTAGCTAAGGATCCCCTGATTGCAGCTGCGTGAAAATATGATTGCGCGAAAATGCCTTTAGTTGCTAGGTGCGCGAAAATTTAGCTGCGCGAAAATCTACGTTTACAGTATCATAAAAAGTTGCAAAATGTATAAAGTTTAATATTTAATGTGTTACTAAGTATTTATATCTTGTTTATAGGGATATTCAGTAGCAGTAGCTAGCCCATCTTGAAGGTTAGAGTTGTGCATCTAGAGGAATAGGATGAGCTCACCTATCTCCGACCTACCACCGTGGGTGGACCACCTACTGCACCACATTGTCAATTATCTTTACAATATAGGGTATCAGAGAGTTGTTGTCAAGAGAATTGAAGTGTTATTGCCTCATATTACACCATTGTGTTTTACATATTTATTTGTTTTTATATACAGTTCATGCCATGAGTTGAGGCTGTATGACCTGTTTTGAGATGAGAGAGATCAGGAATTCTCCATTAATATCTGTCTTGTATATTTGTCCCAATGTGCCTCATTCAGTCCTTGCATAATGAGTTATATGAATGAAGACTTATCTAATGAACATAAATCAAAAGAGTTTTTATGAAAGTTTTCACTTGTGTACATTTGAGAGGTTACCCATCTAAACTCCCTAATTTCACCATAATTCGACAATAAATTCACCATGAGACAACCTTGATCTACAAGGTATTAGCTTATGGTGAATCTACCTTATACAGAGTGTAAGTAGTTTGCAGAAATTATCATTTTTCGCCGGTAGGACCACCAAGTGTAAGCTCATTTTATTAATCATTCTCACACTGTGTAGAAGGTTGCATTAGCCTGCCTGATTCTCTAAAGGGAGTCAATATACCAGCATATATACTACACCCTCTAAAGGTCCTTTTCCCGGTGTGGGTAAGTCTATGATAAAACTGACTGGTAGATGAACATGTAACTGTCTTACCTTTGATCCTGCTCGTGGTCATGGTGAGGTGATTGCTGGTTCTCTGATGTGGTCAGTGTGGGTTTGGTGACACATGACCATCAGGACTTTATATATATACTGATCGCAAATACATGGGGAAACGTCACCAAGGCACAGAAAAGGTCATGATCTTTGTCTGATGACGCCAGAATTAGCTGGACACATGGTATGAAGTGGCTACTCAGCACTCACGTTACTTGTCTTACCGGAGGGCAATAGGGCGTGACTGGTGAGGTCTGGGGGCTTCAGACATAGCTGAGAATGATAATTGCCCAGATATGTAATAGATATCCAGAACTGCACTGTAAAAAGTTGTTGTTCCAGTACAGCAAAATGTGCTGTAACTATACAGTACTTTTGCTGTAAAAGATAGTACAGTAAATTTTGCTGTACATGTACATTTCTGATGCTTTAGATGCAGCTTACAGTAGTGAGTTGTAGACCTACAGCACTTTTCTCTGTGCTATGTACATGGGGGGTCCTGGGATTGATCCTTGGTCTAGCCACCTCTCAATGTGTTACATATTAAATGGTCACAAGCAATTTAACATTCATTCTCTATGGGCCTTGCCTATAGTTTTCATTGTATAGTAAACAATTGGTGTTGTACAATAATGTCTGCATGTTGCTAAAGGTGGCAAATATGAGAGCCATGCTGCAGGCTTAACTCCAGCTGTCTTGATAGCTCACTCAGTTACATCGTAGGACAGTGATAGGAAGGTCCCCTGCTCAAGCCCAAGTCAGGCCAGTCATGAAACTACAGTTTCTTCATGTTTTGAACTTATTTCTAAAAGTGATATGCAAAGCCACACAAAATACTTTCTAGGCGTTTTTTAAAGAAAAACATGAAATGTTTTCTATGCAGGACAAAAGAGACCTTTAGCAAACATAACATATGGTTCTAGCACTACAAGGTCAACCTTGCATTTGATTTGCAAGAGGTCCTAAATATCTTTTCCTTTCACTCATCCATCTGATCATCTATATGAGAGTGATATTATACCGGCAGTATAGCAACAGGCCTTACTCCATTTTTAATTTTAAATCAGGACTACAAGTATCAAGAGTTAAATGTCTAGCTCGTTTTAAGTTACCAGTAATAAATAACCATTAAGCTGCGGTATGGAAAAATAATCGATTTTATTCAAATGACACTAGACATCGTAGAACACAGGAAGACAAGAATAGTCCTGGATATATAAAGAAGGACGTTAAATGTTAGGTTGCTAGCATTATTGATAAGTGTTCACGACTAACTTGGGTACCTTAGGAGCATATTGGCAGTTTGTTTTGCTATTCTAACTATTGAATCAACCACATGACAAAATACAGTTATTCTATCAAATCAGTGGCGTATGAAAAGGGGGGGGGGGCAAGGGGGGCCCAGCCCCCCCCCCCAAATCACTGAGGAGGGGGGGCCTGAATGTGTTTGGGCCCCCCAAAATTTGTCAAGACCGTAATAAAATTCACACAATTTCCAATTGTTACCTGTGAGGACAGAGGGGCCTGGGCCCCAATCAGAACTAAAGGGGGCTCAAATACTTCTTTTCTATACAATACAATATACAAGTGTGCATATGATACATCATTCATAAAGGCAGAAATCAAAGTTGGTTGGAGTGGGCCCCCCTGGGCCCCCCAATGAAGATTTGCTTCCTACGCCTCTGCAAATAATGTATGGGTCACGCCATACGTTTGGCTTCGGCCCATTTTCCATTTGCCGATTTGGACGCCCATGGGTCTGCCGACAGTAGGCCTATTCTGCAAGCTTGCATATTCCTGTTTTTCCTTATCTCTACCGATGGACCTACTGACAGCACAATCGGCCGATCGTTGGCTGTAGTAGGTCTACCAACCGATAGGACTATAAATCGGCTAATGGAAAATGGGCCTTAATGCTAGTCTCTCTATGTCAATCTGTAGGGATTATTCCACAAGGCGTGCTCAGCACTAGACCTATGATGCTCGTTTTTGTCTACTGTTTGGCTTTAGAAGTAAGGGCATGATCAGCAAAGTTGTAGCATGTATAATTATTTTTTAATACATCCGGATTAATAGGTGCATGTGATACTATAGTGTGTTTCTCCGTAGGACAAAATGACGACATGATATGCAACCCGAACAACATAATATATATACACATGTATACTTGGTAAAGGTCAACCGTTTTGTACACTGATCTTCATCTATAACTATAAGTTATCACCATCTTCTCGGGATTACATTTGTGGACAAATAATCCCAAATGTACCCTGTTTTGACCCGGCAAAACATCGTTGTCCTCCTTACGTAGGACTGGAATGTGACGTATGTAGGTATTGTCCCAAACTTATATACAATATACTTATATAAAGTGGGCCAGTTACAAAATAATTATTCAGATACATTCCATTTATAAAACGTATAACAATGTTAGTAAATAACACAATAGAGATTCATGTACAGGGTTCCAATTAAATACACTGTTTACATATGTTGTATAATAGGTAATGATAAAACAGTCTAATGCATGAAACACATTGATTCCCTTTGAATAATGATGTATAAATGGGATTGACATAAGGACGATTTATGGAGATTTAATGATATACAATATACAGTGTACATAAATATATATTTCCTTTCTCGATTTCCCACTTGATTCTTGATGTCATAATTCACTTAAGTTTCAACTATCTTTCTGCCGCACGTCTAAGTCTATCGGTTCATCACTAGCTGTTCTCATGTTACAAAATGTACACCTATAAGGTATAATTACTGAGCCTTTTCATATACTATATTGAACACACATTATAGTCTACACATTGACTATCCCTACATGTACAAGCATTATACAACCGGTGTGCTCTGAGGCACCGAATAATACAGAGTGATATTTGCATTGATGAGGGTTAACCCGACCTCTTCCTGTACCTATATAGTCCAGCAGCTAGCTAGGTCGCCCTTGCAGAGCATATATCCAAGTCTGGATGCCATGTACTTTCAGAATCTTGATGCCTAACTAGCATCATCCAGCGTTTTCAAAAAATCTGGATGGCTCACAACCCCTGGGTCAGCCACCTTCATGGCCAGGAGTGTAGAAATCCTTTTTTGAATTGGTGTTGGTGGATGGAAGGGGCAGCCCAACTAACTGAAAGTTGCAGCATTGTATGCATGCTAATGCGTATACATGTGTGCACATGTTTAAACATACGATTTGTAGTGCCTGACCCATGTCTCTCTATGTTGGAGATCTATGTGTATGTGTATATTATCATAGAGTCGTGGCACATTTTGGAGGAGCCCAGATATACACTCCTCCACGATTGGGGGCCTAGGCCCAGGCCCCTGCCCCTCTCGTCTTACTATACCACCGTTGGGCCTGAGAGAGAAAGTTCCTGCATAGCAGGATGGAACAATAGGAATCCCATTTGGCAATAGTGTGGGGACAACATAACTCATTGTTCTATGTATCACGTGTTCAGTGGATTTTGACATAGCGTTATTACAATAAACATTTAAAATTTACCATGAAAGAATGTAAATTTCCCTTTGTATATTTGTGTACTTTTAGTTTTGTTACTCTGTCTTTCCTTACAATAGGGCTTATACTATCTCCAACCAGCTTCTATCCCCTTCACAACCCCCTCTATATGTGTGTACTACAGGAAGCCCTGCACGTTTCTCCTGTCCAGCAGGTTGCCGGCTATGTCCCTGAGGCGGCTCTTGTCCTTGAAGGCGGCGTCAAACTTGGTCTTCTTGTTGAGGTGCCTCTCGTACAGCACCAGCCGCTTCACACTGCCCGGGGTGTCCGGGATGAGCACGTTAATGATCCACGTCAGCAGGAACACACAGTGCTGCAAGCGGAGGGCAGAGTTAGTTACAGATGTATGTATATGTGATGTAAGGGGAGGGGAGGCAGTTACAGACACAGATGTATGTGATGTAAGGGGAGAGGCAGTTACAGACAGACGTATGTGATGTAAGGGGAGGGGAGGCAGTTACAGACACAGATGTATGTGATGTAAGGGGAGAGGCAGTTACAGACAGCTGTATGTGATGTAAGGGGAGGGGAGGCAGTTACAGACAGATGTATGTGATGTAAGGGGAGGGAGAGGCAGTTACATACAGATGTATGTGATGTAAGGGGAGGGGAGGCAGTTACATACAGATGTATGTGATGTAAGGGGAGGGGAGGCAGTTACATACAGCTGTATGTGATGTAAGGGGAGGGGAGGCAGTTACAGACACTGCTGTATGTGCTGTAAGGGGAGGGAGAGGCAGTTACATACAGCTGTATGTGATGTAAGGGGAGGGAGAGGCAGTTACATACAGATGTATGTGATGTAAGGGGAGGGAGAGGCAGTTACATACAGATGTATGTGATGTAAGGGGAGGGAGAGGCAGTTACATACAGATGTATGTGCTGTAAGGGGAGGGGAGGCAGTTACAGACACTGCTGTATGTGCTGTAAGGGGAGGGAGAGGCAGTTACATACAGCTGTATGTGATGTAAGGGGAGGGAGAGGCAGTTACAGACAGATGTATGTTGCTGTAAGGGAGAGGCAGTTACAAACAGAGGTATGTTGCTGTGTCTAATGAACTTGGGTCAATGTTTTTGTCTCTGACCAGGTGCCATCTCTGACCGGGTGCCATCTCTGACCGGCCTGAATGGAAATGGTTTATTTAGGGCAGATGTAGATATAATTTGGCTGAAAAGGTTAATGAATGTTATAACTCTTTAAAGTAGTAATTAGTTGCCCTTTTTTATCATCATCTGCCCTAAATAACCCGTTTTTGCTCAGGCCGGTCAGAGATGGCACCCGCTTAGAGATGGCACCGGGTCAGAATTGAAATTATTGGATCAAGTTCATGAGACATAGCCATGTGCTCTAAGGTGGGGTGGGAGGTAGCTACAGACAGATGTATGTGCTGTAAGGGGACGGAGGGGCAGTTACAGACAGATGTATGTGCTGTAAGGGGACGGAGGGGCAGTTACAGACAGATGTATGTGATGTAAGGGGAGGGAGAGGCAGTTAAAGATGGCTGTATGTGATGTAAGGGGAGGGAGAGGCAGTCATAGACAGATGTATGTGATGTAAGGGGAGGGGAGGCAGTTAAAGATGGCTGTATGTGATGTAAGGGGAGGGAGAGGCAGTCATAGACAGATGCATGTGATGTAAGGGGAGGAAGAGGCAGTTACAGACCGATGTGTGTGATGTAAGGGGAGGGAGAGGCATTTATCGATAACTGTATGTGATGTACAGGGAGGTGAGGCAGTTACAGACAGATGTATGTGATGTAAGGGGAGGGAGAGGCAGTTACAGACAGATGTGTGTGATGTAAGGGGAGCGGACAGGCAGGTATACACTGCTGTATAGATACCATATGGCTGGAGGGAGGGGGGGGGGGTCCAGGGGCAGAGTCTAGGAGTCTGGCACCGCCTCCCACCCCCCATTTTATCTATTATTATTTTCTAATAACATTTACGACTTGTGCGCGACACTTTCAAGTACATTGGGTCCGCCTCTGAGTGTGGGTCCTCTAAACCTGGTTAGATTGGGATTACAACCCTTGGAATGGGACATATTGGGACTGGGGCCCTTGGAATGGGACAGATTGGGACTGGGGCCCTTGGAATGGGACATATTGGGACTGGGGCCCTTGGAATGGGACAGATTGGGACTGGGGCCCTTGGAATGGGACAGATTGGGACTGGGGCCCTTCGAACTTGCGCGATAATAACGATAAACCTTGGAATTGCAGGAGAACCCGCAGTTCTAAGACATATGAACTGGGTCCCATTGGACATGGTTATGGTCTCTTTAAACTGAGTTTCTTGGAATCATGACCATTAGGACTGGAGCTCTTGGGACTGAGGCTCCTGGAACTGAGGCGCTTGGAACTGGGGCTCTTGGAGCTGGGGCCTGTTCGGGGACCTTGCAATGGAGATTTTGGGAACCAGGGCCTTTGAAATGGGATTCCTTGCAACTGGGTTTCTTGGAACAGATGATCTTAGAACTAGGAACCTTAAAATTGGGGAATCTTGGAGCCGGGAACCTGAGTCTAAGGTCCCTTGGAACTGATGCTTTTGGGACCAGGGTCCTTGGAATAGAGGCAAATAAGCTGCGGAGGGCCCTGGGCCATAAACTCTATGCAATGAGGACGCCCTGCGGGTTATGACTATGACTATTGAGATCTATGACACGCATTAAACCTAATAGTACACAATATTGGTTAGCGGTCCTTCAGAATTGAAGTGATGTTATTTGAATGATTGATATCAAAACATTCATTTATCACGAAGTCTAGATGCTATTGATATTTAGTATCCTACTTTGTCATCTGTTGCAGGTTTTTAAACAAACATTATATGTACTGATTGAATTAAAATAGTTTATTAGCAGTTGGGCTAAACATGTATCGAGTGTATTAGTAAAGTGATATAGTGCTATGCATTTCATAACTACCAATATTTCCACCCCAGTCACATGTGCTGTGGATTATGTACATATTAAATTCCCAAGTAATTTCAATACATATAACGTTGAGCAAACATATATTTGGCAATGTCTTCACTACTGTAACCAGGACATAAAAAAATATGATTAAAGTTCACTTTGCAAGAATCAGGATATTCAGCATGTAATACTAATAGCTATTGGCAGACACCTGATTATTCCAAAGCGATATGCGTTATATTAAGCAAGCAATGCAGATTTTGTACGAATGAAAAACACTCAAGCATTGATAAAAATAAATACAAACAAGCAGGGGTTCAGTAGGCCCAGTCTGGGACGGAGCTCTTCTCCTCTTGCAACTGTTTCCTTATACTTTTGCGGTCTCCCTTTTTATCGTCGGTGTGGTAGGCGGCGTCAAACCGCATCTTCTTAGTTAAGGTGTTCTCGTAGAGCATGAGTCTCTTCACCCTGCCTGGGGTGTCGGGGATAAGTCTGGTCACCAGGAAGGTTATGAGGACCACCGAATGCTGGGGTTCGCAGAAAGGGTTAAAAGCAGTCATGAGATGGAAATAAAGCTTCAACTGAGGTCAAATGTCGTTATTTAAGAGATGTGTTACTAATTCACAAGCGTAGGGGCGATAGTAAGGCGTATGCATTATGGCTCAATGGAGACTTTAATGTACCGTTGATTCTGACGTATAACCCGCATCTGACATATAACCCACACCTAGACTTTCAGAACATTGTAACCCCGCATCTGAGGGTCTGAAATTGCTATTTTACTGTGGTATACTTATTAAAAAACATCATATAAACCGCACCCTATAAAGATATGTTTGGTATCAAATTAAAGCTGAGTGTGGTTCGTGCCAAGCACAGTACGCGATAATTCACAATTCTCACTGTCCTTTCCTCGTTTGATAATATACTCTTACTGGTATACTTGCACATAATAATTGAGCATTAATTGTTAGAAAGCTTCGGAGTCCATGTGAGGATCCTAATGTCACACAACCCAGTGAGCATATAATCCTGATTCAACATTGACAACATGTTGATTAATGTTGATCAACTTTGATCAACTGGTTGACAATGTTGATTCAATATTGAACAGTTTTTTGTCTGCCCGCTGGACATAACCTGAGAGAGATACCTAATGATACACACATTGTATTCAGCTATTTTTCTAATGGTTTCTATTTCATTTACATTATCGATATCAGTTTTCTTAGATGTGTTAAAATTCGGTTACTTTCATGTTTGGAATGACTCTGCCATTTGTGTGAATCCACTTCCCATCTCATAGACAACTGGATCTGGATTCACTTAAGTGGGGATTAGTGAGTGCATTTAAGGTGAGTACTTTTTTCCGTTATTATGTAGTATCATCTGTGAAGCGTGTGCAAGCGTGAAGCTCTAGTTGGGTGATAATATACAAAGTAGAATTACTGAAAGAGAAAGCTAAGCAAAGCAGCAATTCCACCGCACTATGCGCTAACTGTGCGTAAGGCCATTTTATTCTGATAACTTGGATTACGGATATGTCCCTGACTCTGGCCGCTGGGAGTTTTGGAGAATTTGGCCAAAAGAAAAGAGAGAAAAAGTAAGGGGGGGGTATATTCTGATCAACAAACCTCAATATTTCGCCTTTCAGAGTTGGGATGTCCCAAGAAAATTGCTGTAAAATCCCATAATCCAAGTTATCAAAATAAGGTGGCCTAAAGGTTATTATGCTCATTGACATCTCAACAGTATTTTCCCTCCTTTTTGTGTTTCTACAAATAGGTTCCTGTGTAAAGGCGCCCCATTGATATTCGGCAGTGTGGGGAAAACATCTCACTGACCTTGGGTTAAATTGGACCTTAAGTAAAAAGTAGTGTCCAATTACCATTTAGTATGTCTTACCTCAAAGACGAGTACGAAGGCTAGTCTGGTGGCAAAGATGTGCCAGTACTCCTTGGTGTAGTCGTACGGCATGCCGCCAGGTGGCGTGGCCGACGGGTGCTCCAGGTAGCCCTTGAACCTGGAGGAACAACAGGAGGGCATTTCTACAGTAACAGATTAGATTAGATTAGATTTTTATTGGCATAATGTATTCGTATCAATAAAGACGTTTTTCAACAAATGCCATGGTGATTCCATAATACGATATAGTCATTAGAACAACAGTCTAAGGGTCCTGGTCAATTAGATGAAGTAAATATATATGCTATGTATTTGCGATCAAGATAGATTAATTGTCATCGCCCATATCATAACCGTTGTTTGAGTTACTAGATAAGTATGCGTTCAAGAGGGCGTAGGTCAGCGAGCGTCAGACTGTTCCTGAAGGCCAGCTTGGAAGCGCTCTTTTGCTGTTCAGATGTGAGCCTATCCCAGAGCCTGGAACCTCTGTATTCTGGGCTCCCCACGTAGCTGTTCTTGATGGGGCGTTTAAGCTTGAATCTCGCCTTGTCGTTTCCGCGGAGGATTCTGGCAGGGTGTATCATGTTGTCTGCACACCTCGATCGACCATACATGTATATTAGTACTTGTCGGTTTCTTCTGGCCTGTAGTTTTTCCAACAGGGCGTCCTCATGTAGTTCGTCCACATTGGCCTCACGTGCATCGTGGATGTTGTTGACGATGCGTAGGCAATCATTTTGTATTGTCTGCAATTTCTTCACAGCCCATGAATGACCACTGTCAAGGATTAGAGGGGGAACTAAACATGGCATTATATCATTTGGGTGTTTGTTGGGTTGCTTTACACCCTAATTAACAGTTATGGTCATATCATTATGACGGTCGGAGTCTTTGGTAACAAGAATAGCCGCGACAGTAGCTCAGATATATGATGATATAGTTTTAAAACTATCACAGCCGAAGGCTGGTCAGCAGGTCCACAGGGCCCATACGGACCGAACCTGCAGTAGCTCAGTTGTAGAGCATTTGCTTTAAATGAAATAGACTGGCGGTTCAATCCCTGGCTGTGGGAAGAGCATACATCTAGAAATATGAAGAGAAAAAGGACGGGAAAAAAACAGATGGAAAAACGAACTGAGGCTGGGGTTAGGCACACATGGACAATACCCATAACGCATATACTGCACTCAGTGCTCGTCATGTCTTTAATTCTAAATACGGGAGAGCCATTGGTTTCAACAAGAAACCCCGTATTTTTCCTCCCCACTGAATAACACACACTACTATTCCATAGCGGTTTGTAAGGCTATTCTTTCTCAATTAGTTCTGCTCTATTGACTGGGTTATTTCACTTCTTACCTCGTGGAATACGGCCGACGTTCAACTCGTGGAATAACCCAGCCAATTAAGACACTAAAACTCGTGAACCTTTGTCTATGTACTTACCTGCAGAATGTGAGGTTACCATACAGGTCTGCAGCAGGGTTGTCTGGTCTCGTGTCGTCATCGAAGTCCTTGGTGGCAAAGTAGGCCAGGCTGCCGTTCACGTACCCTGATAGGTTCTGGTCAGGACTCGTGCGGAAGTAGTAATACATCTTGGGGATGAAGTCTGACGTCCACCCAATGATAAAGGCCTGAACAGTTCAAAGAGAAACGCCATTATTCCTATAACTAAAGAGTCTTGTTAGAAGAAACTGTATGTGTGTGTATATCACATAGATGACCATCTCAAGAGAAAATATGTACCAACTATTTACGCGCATTATGACCATATACACGTATACATATGGAGTTACAGAATGACTTACATTTGATAAAACTGCCATAAATGTGATGGACTGCAATATTCCAAACCAGACACCTGAAAGTAGACGTTGAACATTACTGCAAAGTTGTACACCATACGCATCTAAAGACGCCATCGCACAGTTAACGTGTAGTTATAAAGACATATATCTTATACTCTGTTATCGTACCGCCGAGATGAAGCACCAGCCGCTCTTCAATTTGTGGCTAAGAGAGGAGCAATCTTGAAAATATTTTAGTGTGTGAGGGACATCTTAAGGCCCCTTTACCCCCGGCGATTATTCAATAGCGGTGCTGTTTTGAAACTGGTATATGTGCGAGAGGACTGCAACATCATAACATCAAACATATTATGCACTACTAATAGGACTGTGATGATACATGTGCAGCAATTACGATTACAGTTATTATATTAGCTATGAACGTTGTTTAACGAAAATATAATTCAATATATAAATATGAGAGTTATATTGTATCATACCAATGTCCTGTGCCTTGGTGGCGGGCGCCCTTCTCCAGGCCTTGACAAACTTGTAGGCGTCCAGGCGGATCTCTATCACGTTGTTAAGAAGAGCGAACAGCGGGGCGAGCGGGAAGGCCGCCACGAAGATGGTGACGAACCCGTACTGTATCACTGTTATATAGAGAGACACACAACCTGTACTGTATCACTGTTATATAGAGAGACACACAACCTGTACTGTATCACTGTTATATAGAGAGACATACAACCTGTACTGTATCACTGTTATATAGAGAGACACACAACCTGTACTGTATCACTGTTATATAGAGAGACACACAACCTGTACTGTATCACGGTTATATAGAGAGACACACAACCTGTACTGTATCACTGTTATATAGAGAGACACACAAGCCGTACTGTATCACTGTTATATAGAGAGACACACAAGCCGTACTGTATCACTGTTATATAGAGAGACACACAACCTGTACTGTATCACTGTTATATAGAGACACACAAAATGTACTGTATCACTGTTATATAGAGAGGCACAACCCGTACTGTATCACTGTTATATAGAGACACACAAAATGTACTGTATCACTGTTATATAGAGAGACATACAACCTGTACTGTATCACTGTTATATAGAGAGACACACAACCTGTACTGTATCACTGTTATTATAGAGGGACACACAAGCCGTACTGTATCACTGTTATATAGAGAGACACACAACCCGTACTGTATCACTGTTATATAGAGAGACACACAAAATGTACTGTATCACTGTTATATAGAGACACACAAAATGTACTGTATCACTGTTATATAGAGAGACACACAACCTGTACTGTATCACTGTTATATAGAGAGACACACAAGCCGTACTGTATCACTGTTATATAGAGAGGCACAACCCGTACTGTATCACTGTTATATAGAGACACACAACTCGTACTGCATCACTGTTATATAGAGAGACACACAACCCATACTGTATCACTGTTATATAGACACACAAATACACATCAACATGTCGCACTAAGAGATAATCACATACAATACATGTCCACGTCAACTGGCAGGATTACTATGACTAGGTTGATTTAGGGAACATTGATATTTTATAAAAATAGAAGAATGAGCATGTGTCTAATTATGCTACCCTTGTATGGAGAAGCACTACACAACTATAATTATAGTTTCAATGGTCATCTCCTTGGAGAGAACTGTAGTTATGGCACAGCGGCGCAATCTATACTCTTGTTAAGCAGTGCTCTGCCCAATTAAAATCTATAATAATAAATAAGTGTTGATCCATGTTAGATGCTAAGAGCAGCTCACCCATCTCCAGGTACTCCTCAAACAGCCCCAGGTCCCCTATCATGGGCAGGTCGTTGTCCTGCTCCCACCGCATGTAGAGGTTGGACTCGGTCTCCTTCTTCCTGTTGTCCTTCACACGGCAGAACGCCACCAGCACCCTGTACGTGGAGAGGGAAGGTTGTATTAAAGCTGCTATACTAGCTCAGGTATGGAGATGGTTCACTTTCTGCATAGCCATAGACATTCTCATTGCTGCAATGTATTGGTTGCCTCTCAACCTAATTTTTACAACGTTTATTCATGCTGTTTCCAAGAAAGCAGATGAAGGCAAGTAATATGGTTCCAGTACATAATCCAGGACACAATTGCATTCCACACTGTCCAGTGGTGTGCAGCTAGCAAGAGACTACTCAGTGCTGTTACCTTTGGTTTGTAATCAGCACGAAATTTTCTTAATTTCCCTTTCCACCAGAAGGCAATGGAGGTTTGTGCTGTGTATATAAATACTCTAGAAAGGGACCCCTTTAATAACGCTGGGAGCTGTTACGCAATCCTACCCCCTCTCCCACTAGTAGCACAAAGTGTACTCACGGCACCAGGATTTCCTTGGAGTTGTTGATGAACTGTTTACCGACCATGACGATAGACAGCTGGATGAACAGGTCTACGATGCAGCCAGACGGGTCACACTGGGGACAGACACAATATCATTTATAATTTATACATATTTCAACTATCTGCTCTCCCACCCCCAATCTGAACTTATGTAGACGTCAGTAAAGTATTCAATTATGCCATGGTATACATAAACTGGACAGTACATATGTATTTATCAACCTGAATACTGTACAGTTTTCGACGTGTGTGGGGCGGATACATTAATGATGATGAAAGAACTGGCGACCTACTGTATCTTGTCTGAATCCAAACAGGTAATTCCTCTTTAAGCCTGGGACCTCTGAGAACCTGGGGAAATACAAGAAAAAGGGAACATTTAAAAACATGTTATCACTTTCTAGAAATCTATGTGACATGAAATCAATTGATTTATTCAGAGCCTGTATATAAGGAGGACCCCTGTCCGAAATGATCGGGTAGACCATGGCATCAATACGTTTCTGTATGTTATGACTGATCAATTTTTAAAAAGCACTAAAATAAACGGCTTGTGTAGCCTCAAGGTGATTGAGATCATCCCTTACCTGCCCTTAAAGAAGGCTATGTAGAAGATGGAGCCGTAGAAGTTAACAAACTGGAAGAGGAACATTTTGAAGGTGAAGCTGTCCTCGAACTCGGTGTCTGTCCGTGGCCGCTCCAGGTCCGTCAGCAGCCAGGCCACCTTCTTGTAGATCTGTAATACACAATAAACACACACGGAGTTAGCAAACAGGGTTTAACCCTTTAAGGGCCGCATAGTGCTTTAATACAGTATGCACTTTATCGTCATGATGCATCGATGTAGCCCTGACAGGTAACTCGTAAGTGATGCATTCAAGAATCATGGCGATAAAGGGAAAAATGCTATCATATGAGGTCCTTAAAGGGTAATAGCTTTAAACATGGATTTTCATGGGTTTCTATAACATATGAGCAAAGTAATAGCAATATACCTGTTATGATAAGGAGTTGACTGCCCAATAACTTTATTTAACAGGGGTGGGATGGTTAGGGGTGGGGCGGAGTCGTCAAACGCCAACCCCAGCCTTCTGGCTCACATTTAAAGTTTTTTTAATGAAACATTTTTGATGGATTGTTCCCCCAATAGAACATCCCCTCCTTTTCAAAATCCTGAATCCGGTCTGACTTACCAAGTTGAGTATCATGATGATGATGAGGTTGACGATGGAGGCTGAGATGGAGGTGCCCAGTTTGGCTATTGTCTCATCAGGTTCTATGGTGTACAGCAGCGCCACTACCACGATGCGGTAGATGATCACACCAAAGATGGCAGCCACCACAAGAGCCATCTGTAAAGGTACAGGAGAAACATACTAATCAATGATTTCCGAGCTGACAGTTTCAAGTGCTTATGTACTCAGACCATAGGCAACCAAAGTGGTTCCACACTAGGTGGGGAGCATACAACCCTGGGGAGTAGTGTCAACCCCCAGGGATTTCACCAGTTGCTAATATCACTCTATCACAGAGTCTCTGTCATTGTGTTCCTATGAATCCTAAGTTTATAAGGACATTTGAAATTGTGGCTTTCTATTAATCATAATTAAGTCGGCTCATATAGGAGGTAAGAAATTGCAAGAGAAGCACAGAAAGTTTGGATGAAAAACTGTCATCTGGGTTTTTTAGTATGATGAAAATATTTATAGTTGAAACTATTTGACTTACAAAGAATATGACGATGGTGAGTGAGACGCACTGTCGGGGTAGCTTCTCGTACCAGGGCATGTAGGGCTCGTCGGCCAGTGTGATGGGGTTCTGTTTGTGGTGACGGACCTTCATCTCATAGTCAGGCCGTAACCGCTGAAACAACGCATACATCCTCTGTCATTCACTTCCATCGATCAAAATTTAATATAGAATGTAGAACACATTGCTTGTATCTTTGTTAAGAAGAATATGCATATAGTGCCCCTATATGATCCTAAATGTTTCATCAATGTCTAACAGTCAGAGAAAAGGGAATTCTTAAACACCATGTGTCATCAGCAGGTTGTGATATATTCAAGCTCACAAACAAGGTATATTACCCATTATTGAATGTTAAGACATATACCTCTTCCAGCTCGAAGTTGGCCACATCCCAATCATATTCCAGCTCCTTTTGCTTGCGCTTCCAGAACTCCAAGAACACCGTGGCTGAATGAAATGAAGCATTTGCGATGTTCAATAATGTACATTGTGATTATATTTACAGAAGAAGAAACTCCGTGATTGACCTGTTTTGATGACACAATTGTCCAAGATCCATAAAGCCCTCAGTGACTAACTATATGATAAGACACGTATGATATTCTGAAACAGTCGATAGTACATCATGATGAAATGAAATATATTAGACTAGAAAAAAACAAATATTCTTTTAAAATCTAATTAGAGTAATGTTACAAACCAGAAGATTTGCTTCATGAAATGAGCGACTGAGTTTCTTAAAAAATGTAAGGTTTTCTCCATACCCCATAGGCTCATGAAGGCAGCAAATGCCACGGTGGCCCAGTTGTCAAAGAGGTAGGTGAGTCTGGTGTAGGTGCAGCTGTCTCCAAGCAGCCAGTACGAGCAGCGCTTGTCACACTCCGGGCACATGATGGTCTTACCCATCCCCTCCTTGTCACACACCTCCAGCCTGCAACATGCAACCACCTCAATACTGATACCAGTAGACAAAAAACGTTATACAACATTTTACAACGTTATAACGTTTCTCTAAGGCTCCTTACTATAGGATAACGTTATATAAAGTTTTAAAACGTTATTTTGACGTAAAAATAACGTTTTTCTGTTTTGCTGGGATAGTACCAAATTAGGGTAATTTTACTGGATGTCATAAGTGAGGAGAATTATGTGGAAAAGGTCAGAAACAAAAAAGGGGACTGTGCATCAGTGCGGTAGAAGTAACTTGTATTGAAGTGAGGTGAGGTATGGAATCGATTGTTCTGTATATTATGAATTAGATGCCACCATTTATTTCCATTATTGGGAGTGAGCTGCATAGGACTGAATTGACAACTTACACTGGTTCGTAGGTGAACACGGTGATAACTCCATACACGAAGGCGCCCACACCGATTACAGACGCTGGGATCAACATTGCTGTGTAGAATCCCAGCCAGGCAAAGTAGATGCCAATCTTCTCTCCAAAGTAGGTTCTGTGAATATATTAGCAAAATTATGTGTGCATACACAGCTTACTAATTCAAATGTCCATCTTTTCACTAAATCCCCCATGTAAGTGAGAACGAAGAAATGAGAATATCAGTCATGTAGATTATAAAAGTATTTCATTAATTAGGCATTACGGGATTACCTGATAAGGTCTAGCGGTTGGTAGCAGAAGAACCGCCCTGGTCGGGCCCACGACTCGTAAAGCCTCTACAAATGCAACAATAAATATGTAGGTTAAAAAACTACCAATTGGTATGCCAAATAGTTTTTGGGGATTGCATTTAAAACGCAAGAACAGTGGTTTGGCAGGTAGATATCAAGATGAAGAGTACTTTTTGGATCGGCTTGGCAATTTCTAATTTTATCACAATACAGCAAATGCAATTATATAAGGTTCGAGGATGTTACGAATATTGCATTTTAATATTTTAGTTTGTAAAAATAATTTTACAACAATTGAAAGCTATCTTGAGACCCTAGAAATCTGGTGGTTGAAGTTTCTTGCTGCCTACAGCTGTAAGTTATTTGCTTTTATCAACAGAACCCAAGTACATTACTAAGTTCACCAATTCTCTTACCGCTCTGTCCTTGTCACATCCTTCCCAAGGGTCGTCCTTGCCATCAATTATGGGTTTGTGAGGGCCCTGAAAAAAGGAACAAAACCCCACAATTCAGTTGCCATTCCTGAGTAAGGTTAGGACTGATGCTGGGCCTGAACTCGGCAGAGATACATTTATCCAGGTATCCTATATGCAGATAAATATATTCCCAATAACATTATGAAAGTGAAATGGTAACAAAGGTAAGTGTTGATACTGACCTCGTGTAGTGGGAAGGCTGCCTTGTAAACTCCAGAACGAACCAACTTGCTGATACCTGTGAAACGAGGAATGGTTATCTTTAGCTATATGTCTTTGGTCACAGCAAGGCCCCAAAATATATGTTTCACTATATGAAAACATCTTATCAGTGCTCAGTATGTACGCTGATTAAGTTTCAGGATTATACATGCTTATTTTGGTGCTAGGAGATCCCACTTGTTTATGTATAATGTATAATTCTTATAAGATATTTACTCTGGCACGTGAATGAACAAGTGTATTCTGTTATTTGTGGTGTGGAATTAATACTTATTCCTGAATGAGGTTATGGTTATTAGAAATTTCAATGATTTCTCCAAGAAAAAACCGAGGGCCACAACAATATCCAGCTTCGGCACATCTTACAAGCCACATAAAGTGGCTTTTTCATAGACCACATTACAATGTTGTATTTTCACAATGGTTTGGTAGAGCCTTGAACGGTTTGGGTGGGAGACAGTTCCCATGCAGTGAGTTTAACAGTGAGGAGACACAAAAGAGGATGTCATTATTTAATGGATTTATGTTTAAAGGGAATCATAAACCAAGGGAGGATTATCTGATTAATGTAAAAAGGTTTATTTCTGCAGTATTTTAGGAAAGATTATAAGCATCGTAATCCCTTCCTTGGTGTTGGAAGTAAAATAACACAAGAAAAAAAAGGAAATACAATATCAGTAAGCGACCAATTTCCATTTATCCTCATATGCATTGATTAACACGAGTTTACTGGATTGGGTTATTGAAATAACATCCTACAGGTTTGGAAACATTGCTTCAGTTGACAGATATCGGCATGCTAATTAACTCACAACTTATATGTCAGATATCTTGTCGCGATTTGTCTCAACTAAGACTGTGATAGAAACGAGAAAGAACATCTATGCACGTGATAATTGAAAGTGAGAATGCTATGTACAAAGAAGCGAAAAAGAAAGGGATAAATAGTGAAGGAACCCAATCTCAGATAAATCTCAGAGACCAATCCATTCTGCTTACCAGGGAGTAACACTACTTGGAGACGGATATAACATGCTACAGTATATGGGCGGGAATGTGGTAGTATTACTTTTCATATTATGAGGTGGTACAGGGATAACTGAATGTAAATTGGTATATTATCCTCCCATCTCATATTACTACATAAATCAGTGGAGCTAAAACTCGTGTCCTGATGAAAACCTTTGCCAGTATGTGGAATACAAGTGGGGTGTTTTATATGTTGTTCTATATAAACATGAATACTGCACCAAAGCAATAGGAGTTACGGCGAGTTGTAAAGCAGTGTAATACGTTGTAAATATTAAAGTACAAACCAAAGCGTCCTGTTCAAACACAACAAGCGGCTTTAGAATGAACATGGATCAGCATGATGGGAAACAACATGACATTATATAGATTGGACTGTAAACATTGCAGCTGTACATTGTTTCTACATGCATCTTAATTCTACGCCATTAGAAGTGCAAATGCCTTTACATCATTAATGTTACATTATTAATGTCACTAATTCAACTCATCTACAATGGTAGTATCTCTTTATGTACATAATTATAAGGCAACGGATTAATTCGCACAGCATGTAAAATTACAAGTAAATTGTTAACACAATCGTCTATATTGTGATTTGACAATAGGGCAGTGACGACCTTCTTAATAGTACATTTGTATATGTTTTATTACAAAAGCATGGGAAGGTTATTCTTCTTCAGATTTAGTCATAATCTGGTTTCATTACCAATACCCCTCCATACCCTGTGCAACTCATCATAGGAGTGTGTGTGGTCATGTAATAAGCCCTACCCGCTGGGGGCCGTACAACTGCAGGAAAGGTCTATACCCAATGCCATGAGCACACGTATTAAAAGTGGGCTATTCTACATAAGGTTCCTTCGTTGATCAAAAGCTTATTTGCATATAACGTTCAGAAGGCCAGGTTAACTCTCTGGGCAAAGCCTCCTCACATCGAGAAGCAGCGACATAGTGCTGTCATGTGACGCACGTGGCCCAACACGTGAGGCACGTGCAGGTCGGTATACTCCCTCTCAAAGGCTGTTATGTAAGTGTCACATGCTGCCACACGTGACACAACCCTCTCAGGCCGTCACGGGCGCCCCAGCGCCGTCACAGGCCGCTGCACAAGCCCCAGGGCCGTCACAGGCCGCTGCACAAGCCCCAGGACCGTCACAGGCCGCTGCACAAGCCCCAGCGCCGTCACAGGCCGCTGCACAAGCCTCAGGACCGTCACAGGCCGCTGCACAAGCCTCAGGTCCGTCACAGGCCGCTGCACACGGTCACATAGGGGCTTGTTGCACCTTTTGGCCAATCACTGTCAACTGACACTAACACTCAAGATGCCATGCTGGTAGCCTGGCCCCCTTAAATAGGGTCAGGTCCCAGCACTGGGCATCTCCATCCTCACTCTACACTTGGACACCACTGAGCAAGGACCTCTCCACTGACTGAGAACAAGGCTATAGGCTATGCCCTACTAGGCCCAACTATCAGACATGGTGTAGGACCCCCTTGGCTCTAGTCCAGTACTAACCTCAGGGTTATTAGGTATATTTACCAAGACCTATATTATTGTGTGGATAGGTGTAACTGAGTGGAACCTACATTGTACTTACTGTACTGTTGCTGTCAACTTGTAATAAATACCAACTATACTACAAGACCTCAAGACTTAGTCAACTTCCTCACATTACAAGGAGTCTCCCAACTAAGGGGATTCCTTGTATGACAAAGTGGTGGAGAAGTCCTAACAAGATCCCACAAGCTGGCAGCACAGACTACCAAGACTCACCTCCGCAGCAAAGGACCAGCTACCCCTGGATCTCTACCCAGCAGGAGGAGGAGACCCAGCTCCAAGGAGTCATCCAGGAGCTCCACTCCAACACCCTCAGCTTCACCACACCACACCACTCAAGAGAGTGACTTCCAAGGCAAGCTTCACCTGGACACCCTAGCTGCCCTGGACAGTATCCAGGACACACAGAGTGACTTGTTCTCAAACGGTCAGCATACCCCAGGATCAGGTATGAGTGACGATGAGACAGTACCCCCAGGCCAGGCAGCCAAAGAGGAGGCTGAGGCACTTCTACTCATAGCCCAGAATGTAGAAACTCATGTGGATAAGACACTTAGGCCTGAACTAACAGCCCTACACACCACACATGAGGAAAGCACCAGCCGAGCCTTAAGGAAGGCCAAAGAGGAACAAGAGAAGGAATTAATATTACTCAGACAAGCCAACCAGGCACTGAAGAACTCTATGGAGACCCAAAAAGCTGAAGCCGCTCAAGCACTACTTGATATGCAAGCTCATCTACAAGTGACAATGAAAAACCAGCTAGCTGAGGCCCTAGCCTCACTCAAGTCAGGTGCACCCAATACCCAAGGAGTGAACCTGACTAACACTGACACCTCCTCAGCACTCCTAGATGCCTTGAAAGAGGAAAGAGTTGCAAGGGAGGCATCGTTCAGTGGGTTAAGGGACCAGCTAAAACGAGACAAAGAGGAAAAGTACTGTGATATTCTACAGCCAGAAAAGTTTTCACAGTCCTCTCTCACACAATCCGCCAGGAGGCACTGCACAGACTATGAACAATACTTTGATTCCAGATATGGGTACCATCCCAGTAACAGAATCAAGTATTTCTCAAACTACCTAGATGGTAAGGCAAAAATTTGGTACAAAGCCTATAGGACAGCCCATCCAACAGCAGACTATGAAGAAATGAAGGCAGCTTTCCTGAAATACTTCAAGAAGGAGGACGACAGATTTGATGCTAAGGCATTGAGGAAGCAAAATCCAAAAGAATCTGTATCAGACTATGCCATGGCCTTACAAAAGATGGCCACAGCTCACAACAAGTCTGAGGAGAGAACAAGGGAAGCCCTCCTACATGGTCTAAGGGACGACATCAGTGCAGTAGTCATCCACAGGGAAGCAACTACATGGGATAAAATACTTGAAGTTGCAGAGGAGTATGAGAACCAACAAACAGTCTCCACTGGTAACATTAAAGATGAGATAAAAGCAGAATTAGGCTCAGAGCTACAGGAAACAATAGAATCCATGCAGGCACAACTGAAGTCTGTGACACATGTAAACTCTATGATTGTGAAGCAAACAAAGTCACAGAAAAATGGAAACCCCTCAAAGAAAGCCAAATCAGACCCAAAGACAGTTCAAATGGATCACTCATCAGAGGATGAAGACCAAAGCCTAAACCTCATGTCAAATGAACATGTGAGGAGGCAAGAACAAAGGGCACTGAAGGATCAAGGTAAACCCAACAACAGCCAACAAAGGAACTCTGGAAATAACAGAGGAGGCTACCGAGGCAAAAACTTTGACCCAAACTTCAGAAATAGCAACAGAGGAGGACAACGAGGCAGAGGTGGATACAGCCAAAATAACAGCCGAGATCACCAAAGCAACAGTCAGGACACCAGCCGTAGAGATAACAGCAGAAGTCGTGACAACAGCAGACACCGTGATAGTAGCAGAAATCGCGACTACAATCGCCGTGATAACAGCAGAGACCGTGATTACCACCGTCGTGACCAGAGCAGAGATCGTGACTACAACAGAGGTCGGGATCAAAACCGTCGTGACTACAGCAATAGTCGTGACAGACAGCATGACTACAACCGCAGTCGTGACAACAGCAGAGGTCGAGACAGCTACAATGGCTACAGATCCAACACACAAGGCTACAACCCCCAACAGCAGCCCCAACAGCCACCTCAAGCTATCCAGCCTGACGTGCTTCAACAGATCAAGCAGCTACTAGGATCTTCAAACTCGGGAAACTAGAGACCCACAGCGCCGCTGGGCCAGTGCGTTGTGAGCCTCTCCAACCCCCCATCAAGATCCAAGATCAACAATCCCTAGGACAACCAAAGACAATTGCTAGTATAGCAGAGACAATCCCCCAGATGCACACTGGGAAATCAAGCCGACCATCAGTGATTCACATCACACCTCAACAAGATGCATCGCAAAAGGAAATGGGTGAGAGTACCAAAATTTCTGTTGAACTTCTTAAAAATGGCTGTTTAAATGCAAGATTCTATGAACACACTGAAATACCTTGTTTAGTTGACACCGGTGCCACTATCACCTGTGTCAGGGATACTTTTCTTAGGGAAATTCAGAAATCTCGAGATGTAGAAATCAAAAAGAGAAAGTTCAATGTACACTTAGCAGACGGATCCATATGCCATGTAAGACAAGCAGCAGTATTGAAATTCAAAATTCATGGTACCAGATTCGAATTCCCATTCTCAATTATTCCAAATCTCACAAAGCCAGTTGTCCTAGGCACAGATTTCTTAAAAGCAACACGATCACAGATCGAATTCAATGTAGACCCAGAGCTACAAGTCAAGCCAGTCCGAGCTGTTAGGGAGGCTACAATCCTTCCTTTCACAGAACTAGCAGTTCTAGGACAAGTCACATCCCTCAAATTTTTAGAAGGATGTGTAGGCACATTAGACAATTTGCAGAGGAACAACAGAGTTCCATACCTAGTTCAAAAGGGAGTAGTAACACCCTCAGAAATGAACAGGCACCCAATCATACTGCTCAATACAAGCCACCGACCATACAAGGTGAGGAAGGGTGATATAATAGCCCTATTCACAGAGGTAGATCCCTCTGAGTTACATCAACCAGATACTGACATCCCTACTGAGGAACCCACACTACAAGTGCTAGACACTGAAGAGAATTGTAGTGACACAGAGTCAGACTGTGCCTCAGTATATGCAGATCCAGATACAAACCGTGGAGATGACACTGATGATGAATTGGCCACAATTCACAGTGAGGCTCATGACATTATGCCAGACATAATGGAAAATGTGCCACCCAAATGTGTACTAACAGATATTGGACAAGAGAGACTCCAAAAGTTACTCCACAAGTATCAAGATGTATTTGTAGGTAAAGACAATGACATAGGTACAACCCACCTATATACACATTCAATTCACATCAAACCAGATGCAGTACCATGTCACTACCTACCATACAGGCAGACGCCTGAGAAGCAAGCTAAGATGGGAGAAGTCTGTGAAGACCTAGTCAGACAGGGCATCCTCAGAGAATGTGCAGAGGGACCCTGGGCATCCAGATCATTTTTAGTACAGAAAGCATCTGGAGGCCAACGTCTAGTCACAGACCTACGCCACGTCAATGCTAATATGATAAACCAAGCTTTATCAACGCCACGTGCAGACGACACACTAGACATGATAGGGTCACTCAAACCTACTGTTTTCAGTAAACTAGATGCGCAACAAGGGTTTTTCCAAATTCCCATAAGAAGGGAGGATCAACACAAAACTGCTTTCATAGCAAATGACAAAAAGTATGTCTATCAAAAGATGCCGATGGGTTTGGCTACCGCGCCGGCAGGATTTTGCCATCTAGTAACTCTAATTCTCAACAAACTGAAATACAAATGTGCCCTACCATACTTAGATGACATTCTAGTCCTATCACCAGATGTAGAACGACATTTTTCAGACCTTGAAGATGTCTTCAAAAGCCTGAGAATTGGGAAACTCAAGCTAAAGAAATCAAAATGTGAATACTTCACAGATAGGATAGATTTTCTAGGAATGCGTGTCACACCAGATGGTTTACAACCATCCCCAGAAAAGGTGGAAAGTGTCAAAACTTTTCCCACCCCAAAATCCGTGAAACAAGTCAGATCATTCACAGGACTATGCCAATACTTCAAAAAGTTCATCAAAGACTATGCCAATATTGCTAGGCCACTGTACGACCTACAAACAAACCTAAAGGTTTTCAAATGGAATGAGGATGCAGACAATGCATTCAAAACATTGAAACATGCACTCTGTACCCATGCACTATTGAGATACCCAGACTATGACAAAGAATTCAGTCTAGCAACAGATGCTTCAAATGTGAGCCTAGGAGCTGTTCTATCACAACGCAGTAGTGAAGGAGTACTGAGACCAGTAGCCTTCGCAGGTAGAACACTGTCCAAGCATGAAAGAAACTACAACACAACAGAAAGAGAGCTACTAGGTGTAGTATATGGGATACTACATTTTAGGCACTACTTAGAAAGTAGACACTTTCAGCTGTACACAGATCATGCAGCTCTAATACCACTGCTCACAAACACAGGTTTGACCCACAGGTGGGCCAGATGGGCACTGGATATCCAACAATTTGCATTCACAATACAACATGTAAAAGGAGATGACAACATTCCTCCAGATGTGATGTCAAGAAGAGAATATCCAGATGCACCACCTATGACCAACCCCCCACCACCTCCAAGAAGGAAAAGGGCAGCCACCAGAACCAAATTCTCTAAAATCCAAACCAAGATACCATTCAACAGAGATGACCCACCGAAATCAATTGACAGACCAAAACCAGTGATCAGAGGTATCTTAAAAGAGACCACCCATTATGTGTTCTGTCATTGTGAAAGGGAATACTGTGAAGAGTATCCAGAAAACTGTTTCACCCCGGTTGAGACCAACAGGATTGCACAGATGGTGAAAACCACACCCCGTGAACCACCACACAGTGCATCAGAACATCAGTTGGAAGAAAAACTGCATAAAATTGCTTCAATCACCAAGGTAGTCAGATTTGCAGAAGAACAGCTGGATATGGAGGAAGAACAGGACAGAGACATTTGTGTTGTCACCACACGTTCAAAAGCAAAACGGTCGGTTGCAGAGGATTCAAGGTCTAATGACCACCCTCAGCAATTAGGCCTAAAAGCCAAAAAGAACAAAGTGTCAACCAAATCCTCTTTCCCTACTAAATCCCCCATTTCAACACCCAGCACACCCACAGCCAATTTGCAGAAGCACTCAGACAGAGCAGGTACTGCACAGAAGGCTCACAAAACCAAATCTGACCCCCATCCCAAAAGAACAAAGGCCGCCTCCACCAGCACAAACAGAGGAGCAGCCAGTTCAAAGGAGCAGACAGTCAACACAGACATAGCAGTTGAGCAACCAAAGAAACAGACAAAGACCAGACCTGCACCAAAATCTCCTGAGACAATCCAGGCAGAGAAAGATAAAGAAAGGCTGGCACAGCATATAATGGAATTAGACCAGATGTTAGACAAAATCCCAGACAGTTCAATCAACTCCACACTGTTGAAAGAAGAACAAAGGAAGGACACTGGACTAATACCCATTATAGACTACCTAGAGAAAGGTGACCTACCTGTAAAAAGCACTGAAGCATCAAGGATTAGGAATAATGCTCAGCATTACCTACTCCTAGACAACATTCTAGTACACATATCCCCTACATCATGGAGAAAAACAGACACAGTACCACTACAAGTTGTAGTCCCAAAAACTTGGGTTGAAAACATACTGCAACACTTTCATGACTCACCAATGGCAGGTCATGTAGGTACTTCAAAAATGATGTCTTCTCTCATACCCAGGGTATATTGGAAATCTATGATGGCTGATGTCAATCAGTATGTGTCAACATGTGACACTTGCCTAAAAGCAAAAAGGGCAGTGCACACCCACAAAACACCAATGACTGTAAGGGACTATATGCCAACCCCCATGAAGCACCTAAACTTAGATGCGGTGGGACCACTCCCAGAAACAGCCAGGAAAAACAAACACATACAAGTTTGCATAGATTATTCAACTAGATATGTCATAGCATATGCCACAAAGGATCTCACAGCAGAAACCACACAACATGAGTTCTACAAGAACGTCATATGTCAGCAAGGTGTACCAACTTCAGTTCAAACTGACAATGGCACCTGCTACACAGGCAGCAATTTTAAGAAACTGATGAACACCCAGAAGATTAGACACGACCTGTCAAGTCCATACAGACCACAATCAAATGGATTAGTGGAAAGATTCAATGCCAGTATAGGAACAGCATTAAGGACTTTCTGTTCTCAGAATCAGAAAACATGGGACCTGTACATAGAATCAATTACATTTGCATTGAACAACACAGAGTCCCAGACAACAGGTTACACACCATTCTTCCTACTTCATGGCAGAAACCCTCAAACCATTGTAGAAACTGCCCTAAACATAGAGGAAGAAATCAAAACAGTAGCTGAGCATGTATCTGGAATGATACTGTCTCAAGATGAGTCTAGAAGAAAGGCAATAGACAGAGTCAAAAAGCTACAACAAGGAAGGAAGTCAAGATATGACAAAAAGCTTACACCACAAGCTATACTTCCACTAGATATTGTATATATCAACATTCCCAGAATTCTGTTGACCACAGATTCAAAGAAGCTTCAACCCCTATTCATGGGACCATATGTTGTTGCAGAAAGACCAACTCCAACCAGCGCAAGGTTGAAGAACCTATCAAATAACCTACTAGTCCCCAGACCAGTACATATTGATAGGCTCAAAAAGGTCACAACACTGAGGAAAAATGAGTTTGCACACAGACTCATTCCCCACACCTCAAAGTTTATCCACAGGATAACAAGGGATAAATCCCAAATCACACTCACCAAAGAGTCAGTTGGTCTAAACCAAATAGTACCCAGACCAGCCCACCACAAGGTGAAAAGAAACTCCAGGCAAGGGAGAATATCTAAGTAGATTACTTTTATATATTGACATGATCATATGGAATATCTATACCCACAGACTATGAATAATAGTCAATTAAGTATATACACTCTATATGAAGGAAATTAATTTTCCAACAACTGTCCAAATCATGAATGATAAGTAAGAATTTCATATCAGCATAGGATATGAACCCACACAAAAGACAGAAAAGACAATACACACTATATAGGTTACAAAAAAACAATGTGCACACAAAGTAGAATCAAAGGACAGATTACTACAGGGTTGAAGTCTGAAACCCAAAAGGCTACACACAAAAGCCAAAAAGAGACTACCCAAAGGGATTAGCAACCCAAGCTTGAAGAAACCACAATTATCATATTTTGCATCAAAGGCTAGCATCCTTGAAAGAATGCACAATGAAAATGTTTGAACCTAAATCCTGTAAAGTACATGAAACAGAGCGTGCTATGCCAAGAGACTACTGTCTAGACACACCCTTACCCTTCAAAGGACCCACACACTTGCCAGGGCAATCAAACCCCCACAGATGCAGGTGGTCCACACTAATTACCCCAGACATAATTACCCCAGTCAGACAAGCTGACACTGATGGCCCATAGCTAGGCCACCAGGGAAACAAAGCCAGGCCCTCAATGGATGAGGGTAGGGTGGGCTACATAAGATGCCCTGACTCCATAGCCAACTCACCAGTTCTACTCCTGCAGCAGTCAGGTACACACCAGCTGGTCCTAGCCATACCAGTTCTCCTATAGCAGGAGGGACTCTGTCAGAAAGCAGACCATACCCACTCTACAATATCATACCCAGTTACTACAATCTTGGGAAAGGACTCTAGCACAGATTGGACATTAAGCCAACACTAGCTTGATCATGGAAAAAGGTACAGTTCAAACACTACATTGATTATTATATTACTATTGGGACCAACCAGGATTTCTGCTCTCAAAACTATGTACACAGAGGCAGTGCCAAGTGGATACTTCACATAAGCAAAAAGGATAGCTCACAAAATCAGCAAACCAATTTAAACCTAAGTATATTGCAAAAAAACACTAGTAGAAGTCTTAACTAAGACATCGAATATATTTTATATTTCAGGCATGCTAAAGCCAATCCTACTACTAGTGATGATGGCCACTTCTCAAGCCATCACATATGTGCCCACCGTTAGACAGAACGTTGGAGCCATATATGAGCCATTACCTGAACCATTGGTCAATGGGCACGATACCACAACCATGATATTGGCAATACCATACCATATACCTGCTCCACCAGAGACCGAAACCAAAATACTGGACCAGGTTATGGCACTGACATTTCCTACCCTGCATGACGACAGTTCTACCAGTCAGATATTACAGCAAGCAAGGGAACTAGATCTGTTAATAGACATAACAGACAAGGAAATTAACTCTACCTTAGCATCCATCCATTTGTTCCTATCAAATCCAATTAACAGTCAAGGAAGGTACAGAAGAGCACCACTTGGGTTCCTAGCCCCACTCTTCAGAGGAGCAATAGGTCTTGCCACACTAGATGACGTCAAAGAGGTCATGGACCAGATAAAGAACATAGACGGCATTCTAGAAGCTTTTTCCAAGCAAGACAAAGAAGCAGCTATATTAATTGATAAGGTCACACAACGCCAAGACAAATTTGTCAAGGCATATGTTAAGGATAAAAGTATGCTAGACCAAACCATGAACACTCTAGGCCAAAATATGAATTTATGGGCTCAAAATATGACCACATCTCTGAACACTTATGCAAATCACGAGCACACACAAAGAAGGAAGATCCAAATTTTAACTGATGCACTCACCATTATTGTAGCAAGAATGAACTATCTGCAAGCATTGCAGCGCACCACATCAGCACTCAGGATGCTATCAGCAGGCATTATGACTGCTGACATAGTACCACCAGCTGAACTAACGGAGCATCTGAATGATCTGGACATGACACTCAGAATACACTCACCAGGATCAAAGGTTGCCATAACTGATCTTGACTACTATTATTCCCAAAGAATGATATCCTACACCTATTCGGAACGGCACATATACATCCACCTGGATATCATTGTAGCATCCACTGTCTCCACCTTCAGAGTATTTCAACTGGTAACTACACCAGTACCAATCAACACCAAGGAGACACCTACAAAGGGAGTAACCCAATTAATTACTGATGTCAAATTCTTGGCTATCTCTGAAGATGGTTCACTATTTATTGAACTAACAAATGCAGATATGCTAACCTGTCCAGGAACTAAGATCAAAATTTGTACCAAAACTAGCCCGAGAATCCATAGACATGTACCTACATGCACAGTAGCAATTTATTTGAACCAAGCTCAGCAAGTCAAGGAAATGTGCCAATTTACTATCTCACCCTTGAAGAGACCTATCTCACACGCTGTAGCCATTTCACAAGATGAATATCTAGTGACCACAAATTCTCCCACCTACACAGTTACGTGTCACGGGAAACCAGCTACTACCCACAAAGCACCATCACACTCAATCATAGGTGTACCATGCCTATGTACAGTGAATATAGATCACTATTCACTACCAAATTCTAGGTTGCCATGCAACACTACAATTTCATTTCACTATGCTTTGGGGACCATAAACCTACCTTTTCTCGCGGCTCTAAATGAAATCAAAGAAATCGGACCAGACTCCAAGGCAAATCTGCCACCTTTTCCAAAGGTCAACCTATCCAGGACACTGGATATGTTAAGGAAATCAAGTAATATTGATGAATCAACATTACTAGACCTAAACCCATTCGCAAAAACCCTGCTTGATGATGCCTCCAGCCTGGCTAAGCCACTGGAAAATAGACTAATAGAGTCCTATCTATACAAATTTGCACGGCATCCAGCAGCATCTATCATACCAATGATACTTTCGGTTATAGCTACAATTTTGGCCACCTACACCCTATTCAAAATGCACAGAGGATCCACACTACTAGCTTATATGCCAACTGCAAAAGCATATAGATTTGTCACAGAGAAGCCTATGGAAAAAGCCTTCGAAACCCTATACAAGAAGGACACCACCACGGCACCAATAGAACAGGGCCCCACCCCTATTCTAACTATCCAGGAGACCCATACTCTTATCATAGCCATACTATTCACACTCACTATTTACTCAGCCTACAGGCTGACCAAATATTTAAAGAGTATGGCAACCAAGCACTGTGGAAAGGGAAAAGTCACCAAGAGGACAAATCCCACAGTAGTACTAAAAGTCTACAAAGGAGACACCAACTTCTCCTTCCCCTTGCGTCCAGTGCCACATGAGTTTGATACAATTATAAAAGCTTCAGCCCCAACATACAGAGATATGATTATAAAAATGTACCCTCTCCCAAGACTAGTATTTGAATGGAATGGACCAGTAGTAATTACTACTAAGAAAGGAGAGACCGCATATTTACTGCCAGAAACTATCAATCTACCATGGCGTGCCAGGTTCAGCATAATACCAGCGCTCAGGGAACCTAATCTAGATTTTGCCATGTTACTACAAAATGACATTTCACCCCAGCCTGTCACCATGGATACCCATGAATCAAAGCTGGAAAACATCATAATCGACGACCAAAGAGAGAGCACCAATACATTCAAAAATGTACTCACCATACTCACCCAACCACCTACAGCTGTAACTAGTGAGAAAGTACATGGGGAAGAATAACACAATTATACAGGATTGAGATTGACCAAAACTTTTGTGAAAAGTTGGTTGGCCCTGAAAAGGACCGTTTATGTTGACATTTATAGATGCCACCCACTAATTATTATAGTCCCCCCAGCCCAAGGCCTCCCAGGACTCGGCCAACTCGGCAGCGGCAGGAGATCCAATCCACGTATCTTCACTGAAGAGCCACTCGTTCTCCTCCCTCCACTGGACAAAACGTGCCTCCAAAGTAGACAAAGCATGCTCAGCGCTGTCTGCAGCATCACCTGTCACCGTGTAAGCACATAGGCCGACAGCCAATAGGAAGTCCCAGATGACCCCATCATTTCTGGTGAAAAGCAGTCGCGGGTCATATCCATCCAGATCACGTAGGGCCTGAGCCAACAGCTCCAGAGATGCCGCCCTGCGCATGGAAATCCCGCCAGCACCAAGGAAGTACCAGCCGTGATGACGGCACACCAAAACATCACCAAAACTGGCAATGTCGTGCCGGACTTTATGCAACCACCGCGTCCTTACTGAGTCATACCGACTCAAAATACTCCTAAAAGGAGTACCAGGAGTCAGCCCCTCCAAGGTGTTTTGATCACCTAACCACAGGTCTAAGGCCTGCATGTCACCCTGCAGCCAGGCCTCAGGGAGATATGCAAGTACCTCAGGTACAGCCTCCAACTCGTCCTCCAAAATTGCCATATGCGCCATACTGTGTTATCTCAAGGGTACTCAAGGAATAAGTGATCCTACTGTGGTCTACACAGCCTTTATAACCCCTCCCCACCCCCAAATGACACTGTTCACCCTCTGAAGTGATCCCCTCACTTCAGGTGACAAGTCCATGAGAAGGCACATGATCTGCTCACCAAAAGGTGTCAACCACCGGTGTCACCGCGGCACACGACGCATCTTGCGCCGCATGACACAATAACCTCAAGGTGCCACTCAAAAATCTGCTCAAGGTGCAAAAATTTTCAAACTCTCACAATCCCAAGGTCAAAGCAAGGTCTCAGTGTGTGTCAGTAGTATCAGGAAATCAATTTTAAGGTATCCCAAAATGAAACAGCCAATTTTTGAAAAATTGAAGTTTTACAAAAACAATTGCGTACTCTTAACCATGTCAAACTTGCTCAAACATGCATTTATATGTATGAAATTGTATTATTACAATCTAAATTGCTAATCAAACATGTTTGTATATAACACTGTATTTGCACTGTATTTTACACTGTATACCTTTGTATTATGTAAGACTATTTACAGAAAAACATGAAGCAAAAAGGGAGATAGTCCGCTGACTAACCCTAGGATACTACACAAAAGACTTAAATCTCACAGCAGCGGCCCACTGCAAAGACATTTCTGATCAAAGTGTAGATCCACAAGTTGCAAATTGCCAACACCAAGAATCTTGTAAGATTCAACTATCATTGCAGAAACAAGATACCAAGTCATTTTTATGACATTATGAATACTTACCCTCCACCGGATAAGGACAAAATATCTGCATAAAAAGGACTGTATTCATACATACAAACTTACAAACTTAAGTAATGCAAAATGTCAGATGACACAATTATGAACACTTATCCGCCACCGGACAAGCACATAACTATGCATAAAATGTACATTACTGATTGCTATATCACGCAAATCCAAAGATAAGCGCTATCTAGAAATAAGAAAACAAACTTCAAGCCGGTTGGCCTACTTTTATATAAAAGTGGCCTTGGTTTTTTTGGTATCAAACAAAAAAGTTTGTAAAAGATTATCATAAGATTTTGCATAATTTGCATTATACTCTGTATATTTGTATTCACATGTGAACATTGATATATCAAAATCCACTCAGTTCCACAAAGCACCTATTTCACCAAAGACAGCCTATTACTTGATAACACATTTTTCATCATGTTTTAGAATTAAGACAAAGATGTACCATGCTGTGTATATAATTCAAACAATGATTTGAAAAGTGTCAGATAAAGACACAATGTATTACTACACTGTATAATATGTGATTAAGAAAGTACCAAATTGGTACAAAGAAGGTTTACATACCTTATAGTTAAGTTACACTGTATATAATGTAGATGACTAGCCAAGCACAAAACCAAAATTCTCCCCAGACCTTTGGTATTTACATACTCTCACATCATCTATATTACAAAAAAGTGTACTTCACTACAAAAAAAAAAAATCAAAAACAAAAGGTAAATTCTATTTGCCACCAAAAATTGTGGATAAAATTCCAAAATTCACCCCAAATTTTTAGATGGAATGACAACTGACGGAGAGTTGTCCTTTTTCCCGAGGGGGAGGCACCTGTCATGTGACGCACGTGGCCCAACACGTGAGGCACGTGCAGGTCGGTATACTCCCTCTCAAAGGCTGTTATGTAAGTGTCACATGCTGCCACACGTGACACAACCCTCTCAGGCCGTCACGGGCGCCCCAGCGCCGTCACAGGCCGCTGCACAAGCCCCAGGGCCGTCACAGGCCGCTGCACAAGCCCCAGGACCGTCACAGGCCGCTGCACAAGCCCCAGCGCCGTCACAGGCCGCTGCACAAGCCTCAGGACCGTCACAGGCCGCTGCACAAGCCTCAGGTCCGTCACAGGCCGCTGCACACGGTCACATAGGGGCTTGTTGCACCTTTTGGCCAATCACTGTCAACTGACACTAACACTCAAGATGCCATGCTGGTAGCCTGGCCCCCTTAAATAGGGTCAGGTCCCAGCACTGGGCATCTCCATCCTCACTCTACACTTGGACACCACTGAGCAAGGACCTCTCCACTGACTGAGAACAAGGCTATAGGCTATGCCCTACTAGGCCCAACTATCAGACATGGTGTAGGACCCCCTTGGCTCTAGTCCAGTACTAACCTCAGGGTTATTAGGTATATTTACCAAGACCTATATTATTGTGTGGATAGGTGTAACTGAGTGGAACCTACATTGTACTTACTGTACTGTTGCTGTCAACTTGTAATAAATACCAACTATACTACAAGACCTCAAGACTTAGTCAACTTCCTCACATTACAAGGAGTCTCCCAACTAAGGGGATTCCTTGTATGACAGTGCTACTACGGTTACACAATCTTGGTGCCAAAGCCTGCAGGGTGTCTCACAAATTACAGTACAAGGCTGGGTGGTTGCAATAGGCAGAATATACCATGTGGTAGCATCTGGCAAAGCACTGACCACTGAGCATCAAGCATCGAATAGCACTTGCAATATGGGAAGGTAATCGATTTAAAGAATAAATATCTATTGCGTCTTGTACGTCTTACAAACTGTACTTGTGAGGGTGACTTGGAAATAGTCACTATAATGCTAGCAGAACTCTGGTTAGCCTTAATCTCCCGGGGTCAGTACTTTGTTCTGCCCTCCCGGTGAAGTGCCTGAGGTCAGTACCATTATTTTGCCGTCCATAGATTCTTACATAATATTTAAGGACGACTTAGTGAACGTTTATTACTAGCTTCTGGGGATTAAAAGTATGGTTAAACCTCAATTGATAACCCTTTGTATCCGTTGCCTCTTGACTAGCATGCACATATGTTAGAATATCTACCATTTGGTATAAATGTTTTCATTATTAGCCGATGATGTTAACATTACGTCAAACAAAGATATAAGGATGTTGCCTCCTACCTATCTTGAGTCCCTCACTCTCCTCCGTGTACGATGTCCTGTCCAGGATCTCCTTCACGATGAGACTTCTCTCAGCATTACTGAAGAAGTCCTCTTTGTTGTTCATGTCGATGTCAAACCTGAGGTAGGATACAAGCAGTACATATTTCAGTTGACTGTGTTATAGCATGTGCAAGAGTTCTATGGCATGCATTGTCATTCTTATTCCCGGGTTTAACATTGTTTATATACCACACCTATTAATATGATATAAAAGCATATTTGATAAAGATAGTATTTTACACGAATCAAACCATTCATTACAGTGAGAGCATAAGGCGAAATATGTTCAATTTTAAATCTGTAAGTAATATTTGTAGGTATATATACAAAATGTATATATATATATATATATATATATATATATATATATATATATATATATATATATATATATATATACAATAAATAGATTCATATAGAACCTATATATATACATAGGATTGGGCATTAGACACACTCATAAACACGCACATTGTAGCATAGTTCTTAATAATATCCTTACAGACGAATCTAGGTTAATCCAATATTATGTTATCACATCCCCAAGACAGTGATTGGAAATAGTCGACTGCATACTGTAGATGGTGCATATTGATGATAATATATTATTATTGGAAAATGCAAAGATACAGTAGAGATGACGGAGGTATAAAACTATCACATAATTACAGTATTAGTCACTTATCAGTTTCCCATCAAAGGCCAACTTGTTCCCGATCTCTTTATTGAGATCTATTGGGAACAATGTTTCTAATCGGCAGGGAGATATTAAACATGATTGAAGCTTTTGGGCCGATTTTTAAAAAATGCATAAAAAAAGGTCATTTTGAAAAGAAATGATTTTGAGAAGAAATCGGGCTGCTTCTATTTCTGTCTTTCATAGAGAATGTATCATATTGGATACAAGTTGCGCCTTATGAATATGACTTATCAATAATATGAGTAACCTGTACACAGTGCTTTGAAGACCAATGTAACTTACCATCTTTAATATGGAAGACACATTATAAACTACATAAATGAATACATCACACAATACATCTATGTAACCGTATATAAATGATCAACGCCTAATAATTTCTGTTGGATACCATGGGATAATAATACTTATTTCTTTGTAGCAATATACTTCTTTGTTAACAACTCTTTCAAATTTAGAAAGCTTGTGCATTGTTATACAGCACTAAATTCCCAATAAGATAGCTATGATCGTCATGATGCTTGAATTGAACATCATGTCGACCCTATAGGATTGATACACTCCCGAAGGAACGGCATGGTGCATGAATGCAGCCCTGGTGCGTAGACTCACCAGGGCTACATTCATGCACCATAATGACAAAGGGCACGCTGTATTAAAGCACTATGTGGTCCTTAAAGGGTTAACCCTTTAAGGGTGACATAATGCATTAATGCACCATGCCCTTGGCCGTCATGATGCATGAATGCAACCGTGGCTAGTAACTCGCCAATGCTGCATTCAATCATCATGTCAACCCTAATGGACGAGACACTCCCGAAGGGTCGGCATGATGCACCAATGCAGCCCTAGTGAGTTACTCACTGGGGCTGCATTGGTGCATCATGAGGACAAATGTCATCTTTCAGTGACATCTGTCCTTAAAGGGTTAAGTACTTGTCCTTACGTGTCTATCATGGAGAGGCTGAAGCCGGAGGTGAAGTAGTCGTCCTCGTCCTGTATGACGGGTTCTCCCACCGTGAAGGGGTGGCAGCAGCTCTGGCAGCACGTGCCCAGCTCCTCCTGTAGGTTCTGTAGGGGGAGAGACAGATTAAGGGGAACTAGTAGTGTTTTATATGTTCATTAAGGATTACAATATGTACGTTAATTAATAGGAGAGGTCAGCAAATAAACTTATGTTCAACATGCTTATAGGCGATGCCGCCCAAACGAGGTCACGAGGGAGGGGTGTAAAATATGTTTAGATTAAAATTCATTTAGAAATAATTGTTGGAGTTATAGGTAACAAATTGGTTGTCTGGAGCAAAGTTTTCTTGACATGTTTCTAGGTAGGGGCTGAACCGGAAACATATAATTGTTTTTGTTTTGCTTCACTTGGAGCTGACATAAATTTCCTCAAAATCACCCTAGGTTAGCTTACTTGGCTGTATTGTTATCAATCATAAAATGTGCGATAGGCCACTCTGCACATTTTAAGGCATTCAGATAAGTGTTAACATAGACTCGTATTGGATTCTAGCATTCCAACCTCTTCCCCCCATCCCTTAATGAATCTGAGGACAATCACATAATGCACTGCTAGAGTATCTTAAGGCCATATACTTTGTCAGTATTCCTAACTCAGGTCAAAACGTATGGGTTCTGATGGAAAATAGTCGTTATGTCTATAC
This sequence comes from Harmothoe impar, assembly GCA_947462335.1. Lineage (NCBI taxonomy): Eukaryota > Metazoa > Annelida > Polychaeta > Phyllodocida > Polynoidae > Harmothoe > Harmothoe impar. The sequence goes on along the minus strand of OX381708.1, from coordinate 66,356,904 downwards.
ATTGCAATGTAGCTGATATAGAAGAGGCTGCAAGTAACGCCATCAGAAAACATTAGAAAAACAGTTGACAAGGCACATTATCAAAAAGAAAATACCACTGAGAACAAAGTGAGCGTCAGCCTGACTCTCCCTATGTCGCCAGAACTAGATTCTTCCCAGGGCATTTCAAGAAGGGTCTCGTGGCAAATCTAGAGTCCCTTTCAAAGGTGGCAGCATTGCTAGACTCTGTTGCAGTCTGGGAATGCTGAACTCTCATAAGGAAAATCTAGCATTGCCTGGCTCTCATTGAAATGTCTGACATCGGAAAATGTGTAGTTTTGGCGACATAGGGAGGTCGCTCACTTTTCTCTGTGGACGAATATATAAATGTGGAAGAAGAATGCTTGGAATATGCGTGCAATAATTGTAATTACAAATGTAAAATATACATTAAATAATTTCATAATTTAGCTCAGTTGCCTAAAAAGCTGCCAGGCATTTCCCCCTTTTATTGGCAGTCTTTTGGCTGAAGCAGAGGACAGTCAGAAGCTGCTGCTGTATGCACGGACAGTCCATTGTCGTTGCACCAAGCACATGTATGATTGTATATCGGAATGTCCGACTGTTTTTGATTTCCTAGCTGATCATCACATATATTCTTGAGTTCCATCTCTCTTGCTCGCCATTATGTTAATACGCACACACCACAGAATGAGCAATACTAATTATTATTGCTTGACAAGTGTTTGGTTGTTGATCGGATTCTATATGAAGGTTGTGGTTTAAACCATTTTTAAGAGGGTATTAAAGTGAAAATATTGTGAAATTGCTGTGGTAGGGTATGTGGGGGTAAGCATATATTATTATATGTAAATGAAATGGGTGTGTGCATGATGTAGCCTATTGTAGTATATAGGTAAAGGTAACACTTCTACTTCATCCCAATTACCTGATCTGATTTTTTGCATAAATACGTGCCCCTTTAAACCAGTCGTTGTAAAATGATCTATCCGCTTCCGACGCTATATAGCTATTTCTGTTTTGACGTAGCTATACAATTTTCTTGATAGAATTATGCAATCCCCATGCAATGGGTTAACACGCCACCATTGATATGATGCATGCCAGACAGAATTATGATTCATATTCAATTAATTATAGATTGTCCACTCTAGGTTGGAATAGAATCCCAACTGATGAGGACAAATCAGTTTTTAGTTCATTGCCACGTACCTTTGACAATACCTCACAGAAATTAAAAAATATATATATTAGCAAAACATTGCCGTGATATCACCCCCATGGACCTGATACCAAGCAAGCGGGCCTGGGCCGGCAAGACACCAGTGTACAAAAACTGTGTTGAAAAACAGTTTCCCCCATACCTTCAAGGTGTCAACCTTTTCAATTTTCTTACCTCTTTCTGCGCCTTTAAAACCAGATTTTTGAAAAGGGTTAACAAACAGTATTTATTAGTTGTATTATTAGGGATGGTAATTGAATTAACAAAAAAAGTATATCGTTAAAAGATATCACAAAAAACAAAAAATGGTAACACATATCTTTAAGTGTGCGACACATTCAGTCATAGCCTGCCCTCACAGGTCACACCAACTCTGGACTATGCAGAGTAAGGAATATCTGCTTTTGATGTATAATATACAATGTAACACAGAAAACGTGCAGTAGAAGTGGGAATGGGAAGAAACGCAGTATTTACAGCTTAGCAGGGGAAACTTATACAAAACATGTCACAATATTTCATTTTCTGGTTGGATAATTTTGTGTTAGTTTCCTCTCAGACCATGACGGCACATTAATGATTTTGGGATATAACTTAACATTATCCAAAGATGTCAAACATCCACAACTGCAGAAGAGTTCATGAACACAGGGTGCAGCCTAAGCCCTTATAGCTAGTGTCAGTGGCCAACTGGTTGGGAACGGAACTAACCATGGAGGGTTTTATGAATATGAGGATTGGGAAGGGTTGGGTAGGAAGAGACTGCAACGTATCCCGGGTGGCCTATTTCATGAATTAAGACTAGTCAGGATATGCAGATTTGAGACCACACAGAATATTTTAATCAAGGCGCCACATAAGGTTCGTCCATATTGGCGTGACAATCCTCCGTGGTTATAATATTCGTACACCCCTTTGGTGTTCTGTTAAATACCAACAATGGTAAGGAATTGTTACTGTTTCCTGTTCAGACTGAACCCCCTCATTAATTTCTAGATTCAGGAAGTGTTAAAACCGTAATGTATTATACATTGTATTACAGCACGGGATTTTTAATCTACCTTAGGCATCTTGATCTTCTTCTGCATGTTCATGAGCTCTGCTCCTGTTGCTAAGGCGTCCCATGTTGCATGTACCAGCGTAAAGTTGGATTTACCATCCACAGAATCCTGCATAAAGAAATAGAAAACCGAAATATTCCAATCAGTATATTTCCGAGGTATTCAACTCTAATATCAACATATGGTTTAACAGGGTTATAACAATTGGCATCATGTGGCCCAGAACTAGTCATGCCATTTGGCATCATTTTGAGAATTACAGAAATGTGTATTTATAACAGAGAAAATTGTTCCCACTGTAGGTCTACATACAGACTACCACAGTCCACCACACACCTTCTTGTCCCTGTACTCCAGTATTAGTCCCTCCTCCTGTAAGTTTTCCTCGAATCGGGTCCTCTTTCTGATCTTATCTTCATCCACATTATCCTCAAACACGAGAACAAAGTCAATCCGTTTGTCCGGATCTCTTGGGAAGAACAGGGTCTCCCGTCCCATGTTTCGCATCTTGGATAAAATGGAACACATTATTCCAATACATGTAGTTGCTATCATCGAAGATAGTGTATGGTGTCGTAATTTCGTTTCTAAGCCATATGGTAGAAACCTAACTATCAAAAGCAAATGTGCCTTTATGACAGATTTCAGAACAGCATACTATATATCATGTATAGATGTGGTATGTTATAAACACTGTAAGGTAAACCTTCCTTTGGGTACCAAATGTTGTCCACTGGCATTTGCAGAAACATCTGCATCTCTTAAGACATGACCTTATACCTCATTACAAATACAATCGTGTTTCCATTGTGGCGGAAGTATTTTAGTCCGAGGTTTTAGTACATCATATAAGCTATAGTATCATAGTAGGCTACGAATTAAGTTTATCATAAAGTATCTGTCAATATAATCACCTGTTTCCTAGCTATCCATTGCCCTGACTGAGAAAAAAGAGCATTCATATGAAATAAAATGCACAATGTCCTTACCTCCTCGTCTAGCTCGTCGCCGACATCAACTTCCACGTGCGAGTCTGCAGTGGGAGACAATTCAAGAGTTCCATTTTTGGTTTAATATGTGGAGAATTCATGCACAGGAATACAATTCATGGTGTATTGCCGTGTCCATAATTATTGTCACAATCGCCATTGTAAACTATTGATATAGTGTTCGAATGGTACACATGAATCGTATAGGGTAGATTCACCATGAGTCGGACGCACACCCTGAGACGGACAGTGCAATCTGAGATCATATATATACAATACAACTGCTAGTCTTTGTATTTTGGAAAAATGACGCTTAAACTTTACCATCATTCAAAAATAAAGAGCTCAAAATGCTTGAATAATCGCAAAATAAAGTGTCCGTCTCAAGGCATGTGTCCGACTCCAGGTGAATCTGCCCTATGTCTGTCACGCGAACTTTGCTCCATAACCCAAAGTAAAATGATTAGTTCCATTGTAGGTACAAGCATCGATGAAGCATCAAATCAATAATCTATTGACGGTTAGTGTGAGGTCCAAAGCAGAACTTTACTTGTCATGCTTGTCACACTGACGTGATACGGGCATTCAGGTACGATATAGATGTGATACATTATTGTTTTCTATAGTGCGGTATTTTATAATCTGATATGGCACTCCATCTATGTGGACACCATTAGACAGGCCAAGGCAAAGGGTAAAAGTAATGGACAATGAATGGTTGCAAACATATATCCATCCCCCTGTGGATTTACTACTCATACTTTCTAACAATAAGACCGATTCATTTTCTTATACGTCCAAAATATCCATGGTTTATCTCACATATTCAGAACAAGGTAGCGGGTATATATACATAAAGAAATGTACATATAGTAATTGATCGTGTAATGTTATGGATACTACATCCCAATACATGGAATAAACAAGAGATAATGCTTTTCAATTGAGAATACATGTAGTGCATCTAATTAATACTACATAAATATCCACACCATCTACTTCGTATGTCTTACGATATACCATCTGTCCATGTACACGATAACCATGGGCTGTTAATAGTTGTGTGAAACTACCTACAAACACCTTTACCCAATTTACATTTAATCGTTGATACACAATCCATGCATATCAATATCACAATATTACAATGTCGTGTGACGTCAGGGAGAACCTGCCGGTTGTGCATGACAGGAGAGGTCACCTTAAGATGTTACACGATGATACTGAGAGTGAGTGACATACAAATAATGTACAAGAAAAACTAGTGAATATTATATTACACAACAAAACTTAAACCTAAGTGAAACAAACGAAAACTTAAGTTGACTTTATGAAATACAATTTCGGAGTGACCCGGTCGTTATGATAATATAGCATGTGTGAGTGCATCTAATTATCATCTTAACAGATAGCATGCAACCGAGGATATTAGGGATCTTTTCAGCAGCCAAAACTACGGGAAACACTTTCAACAATATAAATCTTTGTCATACCTTCTACTGGGATTTTCAACGAATACCGCTTCTCGCCTGGTAGGGACAACCAAAATGTTAGCAAACAAAATTAGCAACTGATGGGAACTTGGTGCAGTCACAACAAGGCAGCCAAGGTCTCTCTGCTCATCCTAAATAGCTACCAGTCAACTGTAGCTTCAATAGAAGTCACTACATGGCTTTAATTGCAGCTGCGAGAGAAGCCACATCACTGGCCCCAACTATGGTAGCAGCAAAAGTCGCATCATGTCTCTGTCTCTTTGTCTTTCTCTCTCTGTCCCTCTCTGTCTCTGTCGGTGTCTGTCTCTATGTCATGTATAAATACACATTTATTTACCTGTACAGAATAGAGTACGCCTACAATAGTTTGTTTATTCTGCTAAGCAGACCATGTGTCTAAGACCATAGCCATCGTTGGATTTGAAAACAGATGATCTAGGAAAATGATTAGGTAAATGCAATTAATTGCCAACGAAATTGGTTAGAAATAGACAGTTGTGGATCTATATGTCTAGTAGGCTACTGAAATGAGGTGGCTGAAAGATGTACCTGGTAGTCATATAGAACTGCCGTGGAAAGACATTAATTTTGTTCCAGACCCTCGATATAATTATCGAAGTTTCAGTATTTGAACAATCAGATGCTCAAATCGATCAGGTATTAGTTCAGAGAGAACACCTAATATTGCTCTAATTGAACAAACGTTTTTTTATCCTTTATTATTTGAGCGATTAAATGTTTGATTCAAAGAACTAGATGCTCCATTCAGAAAGTCTAATAACATGGGTGAACATTTCACTTGCCATATCAGTGTCATGACATAGTACAACCCACTTGTACTTCCTAGATCCACCTCTGACATTGTAAGCGTGGTGACACATCCATTTGTGGACAAAGTACCTGTTTCAGAATCACCAGAGTGACGCCCAAAGCCGCCATTTACAGCGCCTCCGTTCATATCCGGTTTGTCATCATTGTCTTCCGGTATGATTTCCACGTCGTCATCATCATGTTCAGAAGCAGGGGGAGAGGGAGTAGGATCCCGACTGTGGGATGGTCGGTGGTTGGCTGTAATCATGCAAAGACAGGGTTGGGATTCTACATGAAATAACTACAAATAGAACAGAACTATGATATCATACTTGAGAAGAGATAATACATCCAGAGAAGAAGAACATTCACAAACCAGGCCAGACCTCGGGGTCAGGGTAGTTTGTCGGATTAAGTTAGTCTGGGACATGGTGCATACTTTAAATATAGCCCCCAATATGGCATATATAGGGGCCTGGAACTTGGAAGGGATGCTTTGTGAATGTTCTCCTCTCGTCGTAAGTATTTCCCAGTACATGCATATATATATATAGCACAGAAATACAGTTAATAATTTCGATAAACTATTATTATGTTATTTTGCCTACAAATTGGGAACACATGCATGGGTAGGGAGAGTAATTATGCATTCGGAAATCATTTACAAGAAATCATTTGCAAACCCCATAACCATAAATGTAGTTTCGAAGGTAAAGCATAGCAGAGAATTACGCCCATGTGCTGCTCTCATGAATAATACGTGGGTGAAAATGACAATGAGAATAATAAAGTGAATCAAAGTGATCTGCTCAAATAACCAGTTAAGTAGAAGGTATTCTATTTGAAGTTCACGGTCAAGCTTAATAGTCACATGTCGACCGCTATAACACCAGCTTCTAAGAATTGAATATGCTAAATGTCTAAAGCCGCCTATACAGTATACGCAGGATAATAAAGCTAAAGTTGTGTTTAAGGGGGTCCACAAGTACACGTTCGTGCTCTTAACGTTTTGTTACCTGACCAGTATGGCAAGCAATATGTTCAACCTCGATATCGGAGTTGCTAAATTGAACAAACATCTAGTGGTTCAGATCGAACAACTAGTTGTTTGATTTGATATGGAGCTTGAACAAATGGCTTGCCACGGACCAGCAGCAATAGATAATGAGACACTCTAGGTTAGACTAAATAGGCCTCCAGTAACGTTTTTCTTAAGCACTGAGGAAGCAGCGGGTATGGACTACAACTACAAGCAGCCATGGTGTGTGGTGGAGGGTGGTGTGGAGTATATCCAGGGTAGGTGAATGTTCATGGGGGTGTGTAAGGTGAATTGGGATGCCAAGTCAATGTCAAGAAAGTATTTCATTTAGATTGTCAGAGTTACATTTCCATACAAGTTGATTGACCTCAGCATTAAAACACATGTACTTTGCTCGTTGTCATCATTTGCAGTCTTTCATACCATCTTTCAGACATTACCAATGGTAGTCGTGAACATTATTTGTTGGTTTTTTTCTGCAATGTCTGTGCAATACATGTTGGTGATTTATATTTCTGTCTTTGAGTATTTGTGAAAGGTCATGTTGGTTGTCTTGTCTCCCGTCCCGTGCACTGTCACTGTGAAGCAGCACCTGTGAGGTAGATGGGCAGGTACCACAACAAGCAGTAAACATGGAGATAAGGGTGCATCCAGGTGTAGCAGCTGTGGCTACAACCATATATACCTTCTACCTGTACCATAGCATAGCAGCATCAGGCCCTCACACCATGGCCCCAGACAACTTTACAAGGCCCTCGTGGGACTCCGGTTCTAGGGCCCTGGTTCAGAGGGTCTGAGCCCCAGGGTGCCAAGGCCTTGTGCTATACACAGACCTTTGCAAACTTTCATCGAGATTGGAAAGTGAATATAGAAAACGCTCTGTGCACAGCAGAATTCGCCGACAAGCCACAAGCCACAACACAGGCCTAACATCGATTTGCTTAGCCACATGTGAGCCACAACCCAAGCCATCAGGAGCCAGGAAGCCGTGATTCTGGTGTGGTTTTTTACCTGTGGGCAGCGCAAAATTGTCATAAGAGTCATGCTGGAAATGGGCCCTGGAGGCCGGTGGGGTGGGGGGCCGAGGCGGGGGCCGGGAGGGCCGCTCCAGGTGGTGGTGGTCCTCATCGTCAGATATAGACCCGTGCCTGGATGGCACCGGGGAGGAGCCGCCACTCGAGTTATTGAAGGACACCTTTTTGGAGGCTCCGTCCCCCTGGGGCAAAGGAGGTGGTGGGGGTGGAACTGGTATAGCTGCTCTACTATGGGAGTGCTCTGAAAATCAAGATGAGTTTCTTTATTCTCATGAATGTTTATTGCCCATACGGGTTCAACTAGAAATTGTCATAGATATATGTTTTCACCGAGAGCTTCTACGTATCATTCTCTAGTAATTACAGTTCATGCCAGTAACATGTTCGCTTCTCAAAGGGACCTTATAATTGATGTAGTTGTATGTGTGTGCCATTATGACAACAAGCCCAATTCAAAAATGTTAAATTCGGTATACAGTCGGCCCTCACCTCCTCGAATTGGGAAAATGCGATGTAAAATGTCTGAGGAAGCAAGTTATTCGGGAATTAAGTCCAAATAAACTGGAACATATTAGATCAGTTCTCAAGCAAGTGTCTGAGGAAGTGAGAGATCCGAGGTAGTAAATGTTCGGGGAATTGAGCGTTGACTGGATCGTGATATGGACATACACTATTTCGCCTTTAGATGTTATCCACACACATTATGGGAATTTTAGCCTGGACTATAGTATATGTAAAACAATTTTATCAACTTTAAAAGAAATAGTTTAAAAGAAAGATGAAACTTTGTTGTGGGACCATGTGATACAAGGACGTGATCCTGTCCCTATTAGCTGGATTCAGTGAATATTAGGTCAATTCTTTCATTCTGCCATGAATACCAATTAAGGGGTGCCTCCACCAAAGACCGTCCATCCGTCTGTCCATGAAATCCGTCCAAAAAAGCACTTTTTTACCAAAAAATGGACGGATTTGATGGACGGACGGAGCAAAACCACTTCCACCAAGGTCCGTCCGTCCATCCGTCCATCAAATCCGTCCAGTTTTTGGTCAAAAACTGGACGGATTGATGGACGGAATGGCCGGACGGATTCCGTCCATCAATCCGTCCATCAATCCGTCCATTCCGTCCATCACAGATGACCCAAAATGACCAAAAACTGGACGGATTCTGTAGAAAAATGGACGGACGGAAATATCAAAATTGTTTGATATTCCCGTCCGTCCATTCTGTCCATCAATCCGTCCATCAATCCGTCCAGTTTGAGGTAAAAAACTGGACGGATTGGTAAAAAACTGGACGGATTGATGGACGGAATGGCCGGACGGATTCCGTCCATCAATCCGTCCACCAATCCGTCCATTTTTAGACCACAAACTGGACGGATTTGATGGACGGATGGACGGACGGACCTTGGTGGAAGTGGTTTTGGTCCGTCCGTCCATCAAATCCGTCCAGTTTTTGGTAAAAAAGTGCTTTTTTGGACGGATTTCATGGACGGACGGATGGACGGTCTTTGGTGGAGGAACCCCTTTAGCTGACATTATTGCAGGGGTCGACAAGAGTGATGACAACGTATGATTGGTACCGGTAGTAATAGTTAAGGGAGTGGCCAATTTCTAACAACAGAGGGTGGTTCTGGTGTGAGCGCACAGAAATAATTTTTGCCCCCAGTTTCCTGGAGGGGGTTCCACATTCCTGTTGATTTGGTGCCTTCCACAAATCCATCATAATCCCCCCTCTGTTAAGGAATGACCACCCCCTACACAGGTATCCACAGTGAAGGGGTGAAGTGAACATCATTGGATCCCAATAAATACAAGTGACAACAGGACTGCAGTGTATATCAGGTCCCAGTGGTGTTAACGACCAAGCCACCAGGGAAAGGGGAGATGTCCAACCTTTCACTTGTTACCTTTGGGCAGAGCAAAATTGTCATATGGGGACCTAGGTGATACATCCTCCACGCGCCCCTCCTCCTCCTGCTGGTCCTCCTCGTCCATGTCAGAGATGGTCCGTGCACTGTAGTCTGAGGGCACAGGGGAGGGGTTGTTGTCCCTGGAGGAGGTGAAGGAGACCTTCTTGTTGGATCTCCGACTAGCTCTAAGAGGGGGTGGAGTAGGCGGGGCAAAGGGAGGGGGGCTTGGCATAGAGGGGGTCTCTGAAAATGAAGATATAGTTGTTATCTGGATATATTCATTTATTAAATTACACTTGATTTCATCATGCTTCTCAAGCAATATCTTGGAGGGGGTTTGATATGTTCTATAATGCCAGTGGACTGTTACCACTTCTTTTGTAGTGTATACATTGTAACAATTGACACAAACGCATACCCAGAGTCCCCCAAGGGCACAACATACAAAACATCATTTGACGGCATGATAAGGTTTGTTAGTCCGAATCTGATTCGAGTTTATCAAATAAATGCATGCACAAGAGCTGTATAAGCTCTTACAAATATAGTGATATTTGGAACCGTTGCTAACAAGGTATGTCCCTAGTATGTATCTTGAAGTCCACTATTGAATCGGAGCTATTCTCCCAATAGCTGACAATAACGAAGGATTGCGTTCCACAATATAGTTTAGGAAATGTTCTTGTAATATATAAAGTGCGAGACCGTCTAAAATCTAGAAGGTGAAGCTGGGACTCAACTACACGTTCTTCTTTTATTCTCAAAAGCTAATACAACATATTCAAATCCGGAACTGTACCACTCATTATTATACGATATGGGCGCACACCGACCATTTTAGGTGATATTCGCGTTCTGATATTGGTGCATACAGGAGACTTGGGGGGGTGAGATCGTTCTGATATTCTGGATATCAGAACGATTCTGAATGGGGAATTCAGAATCGTTCTGATATCCTGAATATCAGAACGATTCTGAATGGGAATCGGCAGCCATAAAATCCGAGGTTCTATGGAGACTCGAACACGCTACATCAAGACTTGAAGTCCGATGTGCTAACCACCACGCCGTGAAGGCGCTGGTAGAGGTAGGTGGCGAAACAAGGAGTCTACAGGCGGATTTCCAGCCCTGTAGGACCATTATTTACCGAGTTACAGAAGAAAAGGCATTTTTTGGTCTAGTTTCTTTGAAAATCCAAATTTTTTTCTAATTTCTTTTTTACTATAAAGGTAGAAGTTGGACTTTACTTAGCCTTTCGTTAAAATAATTCTAGGGATTTTTTTTCACATAGAAATAGGCATTTTGAAAAAGGTTCGTTTCCACCCAGGATCGATCCGGGGACCTTTGGTGTATTGGGCGCACACGCTGGCACCCATGCCTATCCGGCTGTGGTGAATGCGTAGGGAAACGCTGCCTATATTGAAGTATAGAGGGGAGCGGTTATTAACCAGAACGGCAGGTGGCGACGCGGGAGTACAGTCGTATTCTTTAGGCTGGCGAAAGCAGCGTAACAAAATAATAACCGATCCCCGCGCCTAGCACCTCCGCTACTGAAGAGTTCCACCAGGCTCCACCAATCAGCGAGCAGGGTTGGTGGGAGCTCAAAACAACATGGCGCTAGGTGTACGAGTGATATTCAGTCAATAATCCTTCAAAATGGCCAAACTAGGACTCCTATAAGGTAAATAAAGGCATTTGAATGGAAATATCGTATAATAAACCTAATAATATATGGATATCCCCGAACTTAGGGTGTGTATTCATGAATAACCAACCTCGGTGCTACGCACCTCGGTTCGTTATTCAAGTATACACACCCTGCGTTCGGGGATATCCATACATTATTGGTTAAATATAGACATTGGTTGTACCATATAGAGAAATCATGCCACCTCCTGTCTGGTAGCTCCTGTCTAGTGGAGGCGGACATGAGAGTACATGGATAAAAATATATAATAAGGAAGAAAGGCGTCCATTGAGGAAGTCATTGGTGCATGGCAATTATATGAAAGTAGTTTATGTGTGGCACGCTATTTGTCCCCTTGTAGATGGTTGGGTGACTCTTTAATATCAGCCAAGTCTGCTCCTATTCTGTTCTATTATAGGGGTGACCCAGTTTGTTGGTAAACACCCTCTACTAATAATACAGAACGCTATCAAATACCAAATGGTATAGGACAAGTAGGTCAGGTGGTATAAATATGAGGTTAACTCCAGGCACCTGTGCAGAATTAATTTGTGGTTGTCATCTTAGGCGCTGGATAAGGCTAATGAAATAATAAGTGTGTTTCATGTTACGTGGTGTGGAAAATCTAGTGTAGGTATATCGACCCCAAAAATGCATACCTCCTTTGGCCAATGAGGAATATTTAGTAAATAAGGTATATGTTTGTTTGTATATAGAGGACTAAAGGAGGGTAACATCCTTGTCTAACAATAATCCTTCCGCTCTTCAGGCTACTGAAAAACCAACACAGAGAAAGTGATAGAATCAAACCAATGGAAATAGAGTCTTATTTAAATTGACTCCCCTCTCTTCAGTTACAGAGTTAGATACTTCAAACAGTCAGGGGCGTTTGACTTTATACAAAAAGAGTCAGCACACTTGGACTCCCTTATGATTGGGAGCCACTTTAGAGTTGTCCCGCCGATATAGGACCAATACATTAATTCTTCAGAGGGAAAAATGAGAGTCATCTGAAGGGTTCAGCTTTGCCAGACTTTGGAAGGAGGATCCAGCATTGCCCTTTTAAAAGGGTGTCAGGTAATATCAGACTCGGGAAGGAAAGTGCACTCTGGCCTGACCCCCATCTGAAGGGAGTCAGGTAGCTGACCCTAGGCCCATAAATTGGACATAAGGACATGGGCATTATGGAACTTAGTGGGAAGGATGAAAAAAGATAGTGGGATGGGACATTGGCATTTCTTGAAATTTCTTAAAATCCGCATAGGATATGGTGATTATTAAGCAACAGAGACATGGGGCATGCGGTGATTAAAATTGTTATCATTGAGAGCCTGTGAATAAAAGGTCACATTTGCTCTAAATCAATTATCCTTTTTCTTGAAACCGTCATGCGACATAGGGACACTCCCCACCCCCACCAAGGGTCCCACACTGTAAAAAATAGATGTACTTTTTACAGATTCACTCTGTAAAATTTAACGCTGATTCACCGTTATTTGGAATACAATGAAGCATCGTAAATATCAGCCATTTCACAGTGGATCCTTGTTAAATGCTAACCTGGTTTGGATTACAATGATTCAACGTTAATTCAGCCTCTAATGTCAAATCCCAGAGGGAGCCACATATAGTGGATCTTGCCATAGATAGGTGGCCTGGTTTGTAAGAAGATTTTTCTGGAGAGTGTGAGCCCTTGACGTGGAGTATACATGTTGAACTAATGGTAATTTTCAATTAATCTATATCTTTGACAATTTAACAATTCAATCTTGTGATAGGTTTGACAAAATACCATGATCACTTGATAATATCCAGAAGAAAGTAGCTGTCTGGATCTATACACCTATTTTGTGATAACATACTATGCATATATCCTCACCTCTGGAGACTCTGCCTTGTATCAATCCTATAGAGTAAAACCTCTTGTATAGGCCAAGGCTAGTATGCAAGTCAGATCGCCAGTGTGGCATATAGGATAAGGACAAAGTCAAAGTATGGCTTATCCGTAAGTTTTTAGATGTATACTACAGTAACTAAAGTCACCATAATTAGACTCCCTGTGAGGCTTTTCAAATATTCTCTGTATATTTGAATACTCTGAATCTATGGTGATTCTACATAAAATTAACGGTGATTCAGCGTAAAATTAACGGTGATTTAACGTAAAATGAACAGTGATTCTGCGTAAAATTAACGGTGACCGTCACCGTTAAAAAAATGGTGAAAGTTATGTCCCAAAAGTTGCCGGTGATTCAACATCATTTTGACGACATTTTTTTTACAGTGCAGGTAGCGCTCAATTCCAGGGTTCCTTATCTGACTCTTCCCAAGTGATTTGGCGACATGTTTGACACTGTTCCAATAGTTGTCATAGTTATATTGAGTCCTTGATACCTGTCGCCAACTGTATCCCTAACCCTTTATACTCCGTAATACCAGAATTACTGCTCTATGAATAAGGGGATCCTGTCAATGGCTTTTGATCAGACTAGCACATGTAGGCAATCTATAGTCCCCTTTCACACACATGGGAAAACTATGTCACAGTATTGTCGTCCTAAACTGTAAAAAAGTTAGTGTAGGTACACAGTACAATCTACTAAATATAATAGATTTATAGCAGCACTATAAGTACATAGTATAATCTACTATGTACCTACACGAACTGCAACTATTTGCAGTGTATACTTAATCCCAATAGAATCGTTAATCCTGAAAGGCAAAGGAGAAGCCTGTAACGTGAACGGTCTTGGAAAAAATGTAAGGGTCCTACTCGGCTAAACCTCAGGTAGAAACACCCACTGCCTTGTCCTGCACGTATACACGATAATGCACAGCAGTAGTATAGTATGTATCGGAACGGGACTATAGTTAAGTACTGTTTATTACTCAATCGACATGCAGCCAATCAGAGGCCTCCATTTGGTCACGTGACCCGTTGCCATGGTAACGTGACCTACTTAGGGCTCTCAGCCAATCAGAAGCCAGCATTCTGGGTGACCTACTGACCTACTTAGAAGCTCTCAGCCAATCAGAGGCCGGCATTCTGGTAACCATGGTAACGTGACCTACTTACGTCACGTGACCTACTTAGGCTCAGCCAATCAGAAGCCGGCATTCTGGTAACTAGGGTAACGTGACCTACTTAGGGTTTGTTTGTAAACAACACCACGTGGCTCTCTTGTTTGTAAACAACACCACGTGACACGTGACTGTTTGTAAACAAACAAACAAAAAAAAGTTATGTAACTTATATATAGAAATAAAAACACAACAAGATAATTTCTTTTCTTTTCATTTTATTCTTTATTTTCATTTCAATCAGAAAAAACACACAAGTTTATGCTTTTTTAGCTTGCTTCTTCGATTTGCAGCAACTCAACAGGCCGCAAAGTCTCACGCCGCCGTCACTCGCACCACCACACCCCGGACGACTTCTCTCCAATAGACATTGCACGACTTTGGATAAATCCAACACCATTTCGGCAAGGCAGAGAATCTTTGCCTCCATGAAACGGCCGCCATCGCAACAACCCGTCACAACAGCATCATCGATAGCTTCTGACTCACGGCCCGGTCGCTCAGCTTTGGGATTTTGCTCATGCGCATGACGCACTTCTTGGGGTTTCTTGTTCGACATGCTTCAATTAGGAAATGAACGCAATGAGGTCCACAGGTGTCAGCAGAAGTGTCTTGTAGTTGAATGCGGTTTCTTTGCCACTTGAACGGAGCAGAGCGTTCCACGAAAGACAAGAACTCCGCACTCAGCGGCGGTAAGCCGAAGGAATCAAAGTAGTACACTTCACCCGTGCTCGACACGTAAAACGCCACCCAATGCTGACCTGGTAAATGTTGCGGATCTGTGTTGCTCACGAAACAAGTGTCTTTGATAGGGTGCTTCGGAATAGTGTCACAAGAGAAAACGCCCAGGAAACGATGTTTTGTGTGAACGTTTTCCTTCAACACTCTGCTTATTTCAAGCGTGTTCATACGATACGCCAAGTACCGCCGTCTTGTCTTCAGTTCATGTGGTAGTCGGTGACGGGGTGTCGATCTCGGGTCAGCTCGACGACGTTGTCGTACACCAAGTAGAGTAGCACCGTTGTTGTCGCTTGTAGCGCCGAGCGGAAACTGACTTCCACCCTCAGCTGACCCGCTCTTATAAGGTTCACGCGACACCCGTCGTGCGATCTGTCTGGGGTTAAGTCGAGGGGGAACACCGTGTAACCGTTCAGGAATTGATCGTATGAAATACCGCAGGAGCGCGCGCCCTCGTACATCCCCGTTTCCGTGTGTAGCGCCAAGTACTCTCTCACGGCCGCTTTGGTCTTAAAGTCGGGCACGTAGGCGTCGTTCGGCACTTTCTGATCGTTCACTATCACTTGAAGCGAGCTGATGTCGTAATGCTTCATCTCGAACGGGTTCTTGGTGTAGCTACCGTTGAAGGCGTCGTGGTCAAGGAAGCAAATCATCATCGACTTGGGAAGCTGGCCTGTGTTGGAGTGCGTGTAGCTGTGATCTCTGTTACCTTGAGGGATGGCGTAGGTCGTCACTTCCACTCTGTTCACTGGGTAGTCGAAGGGCCCGTGTTCTATCACCGCTCTCTCGTGCGTTTCCGCTACAGCGTCCGCCACCAGCACGCGTCGCACGTAGAGCTTTGCTTTGTAGATCTTCAAGCTGTAGCCTCCGTCAGCGGCGCACATCAGATAGAAAGAGGGCGCCGCTTGTTTCAGAGTGAGATTGATTTCTGTCTCTCCAACGATGAGCTTCGGTTGATGAGCCAGGTCAAAGTGCAGTCGCGCCATCAGCGAAAAGCGCTTGTTGGAGATTAGCTTCTTGCGCGCTTTGTACCCCGCATTCGCGTCAGTCAACGTGTCAAACTGACCGGGCGTATCTTCATGCCACCCCTGGGCGCTCATGACGCCGTCCTTCACGTCTTTGTTGTAGTTGAGTAACCCTTCCAAGTAAGCTCGGTAAGGGTAGGTCTCGGTGTTGCCAGACACTTTGAAACCGCCGATGGAGACTTGGACGTCTTTGAAGAGCGAGTGAGCCAAGTTGTTCACCGGAGCTACCGCGTCGGTGTCCTCGATCGCCGCTCCGTCCTTTAGCACTTGACATTCCAGATGAAGGTAATTCTCGTTCAGGTCTGTGTACTCTTGCGACTTGTTGATGGTGAAATTTATGTTACCTCCATCCTCTAAAGAGTTTTTTGTTTCTATCCCCAGGAAAGACGACTTTAAGATAGTAGTCTGAGTCGGCGCTACGGTGTGCAGGTCGAGCTCAGAGAGCGCGCACTCGTTACTGCTCTCGTGTACGTAAGCCATTGTGTTCTCTCTTCATGCGGCCGACAGACTGACGCCGGCCGCCTCCAGTCTTTTTATTTATACCTGAACGCCTAGGCGCTTACCGGTCGAATACATCCCCTCTACGTCTCTTGCAAGAGCCACCGCCCGTCTGAGGAGAATGCCGGTGACGTTTCGACCCTTTCTTAGACGCGACAGGCGTCTTTCCTCCCGAGAACGCCGTACTCGCCAGTCTCTTCAGAGCGCCTGCGCCTCGGTCTTTCACGCTGCTCTTTAAAGTCCGACCCGCCAGCACATCTTTAGCTACGCCCACACCGGCGCGGAGCAGCGTTTTTCCCACCGACTTCAATAGCGGGGTAGCCGAGCGCATCAGACCTAACAGAGCGCCGCCTAAACCGTGCCCGCTCTGGAAAGAGCGCCCGCTGTACACGTTGACGCCGTTGCCCAGCTGCGCGTTGTAGTAATCGCTGTACCCTCTGCCGACGGTGCGCCTGGGTGGAAAGTACGGAACGCGTTGACGCATCATTTTTCTCTCTTTCAGCGCTCAATAGGTCTCAGATGAAGTGTCACGGTCACCTCGCCTCTACCGAATGGGATGGAATGACCGGATCGGTCTCTTAAATAGATGCCGACCTCGGTAAACCTCTTGGATTTCAAGGGGAAATAATCCAAATGGGGAAAACTGATAGCTTGCACGCCACCTCGACGCTTTCCGCCTCTGTCCACCGCCACGAAGCGCAACAGCGGCACTTGCATGTCGCCCACACGTCTCTCCTGGATCATGTCGGTGTATATGTACACAGAGTGCACGTCCCCGTAAACATCCATCGAGTAGGCGCCGGTAGTCGGCGACGCGAAACACGTCTTCTCTCCGAAGCCTAGAACGCATGCGAGATGCTGACTCAGCAGGACAGCACAGTGTCTCGGCGGTTTGATGGTGACGCGTTTCGTCTTGGCGTCGTACGATAAGATCCGCATCGGTTTGAGCAAGAAGCTGTCGCCCTCTAGTCTGTCATCTCGCAACGTCTCACTCAAGCGCTCGATTAGGGTGTGGTTGCTTCCGGTGAAAATAGGAGGTATCTCGAATATGTTTGGCATGAAACTGCGCACTCCCATGTCCTTCTCCATCTTTTCGATCATCTGTCTTGCTTGATGGCTGATCGTCTTCTTCTTCACCGCCGGGGACAAGAACTGCTTGTATACGGCATTCGTCTGTCTCAAGTCGACCTCTCTCTTGAACCTTTTTGTTTCCGGTTTCAATTGCTGCTCTTCCGACGTGTCTGATATCTCTTCCACCGTTACATAGCTCGCTTCCTTCCAGCTCAGCGGGAATTTTGAGCTGAACGTTAGCTTGCTCAGACCGTTCGCGTTTTTCATTCTCTTCCAGTCTACCTGTGGTTTTTTTCCTTCGGAGAATTTAGTTTCTTTTAAAACCTGGATCGCCTCCTCTAGCGAACCTTTGGTGCGCAGAGGAACAACGATGATCAAGTCGTCGTCGTGCACGTTAGTCCATTCTGTAGGGAGGATGATCTCAGTCAGAGCCGCTTCGTACGCTTCGGGCAGAAGGAGCGGCGAGTCGAAGTGAGTTCGGAAAGACGTCAAGCTGTTGTCAGGATAATACTCCATAGAGCTGTTGCTAGGTAGAGTGATGTTCATTTTTTTTTTTTTTTTTTCCTACGTTATTTTTTTGACGGGGATCCACTCGTTGAACTTGTCGTCGTAACCTAACCAACGTACGAAAGCTAACTCTTTACCGTCGACGGTCTTGCGGCGCAACACCTCGTCTATCAGGTAGTTGTTGTCGTAACGACTCTTGTACACCTTCTGAACCTCTTCCGGGTAGAAGACGCCTTTTATCTCCTCGCCCTTGTCGTCTTTCAGCTCGAACCCTCTGCTTCCCAACGTCTTAGCAACGTCGACCACTTCCTCGCGCCAGTTTCCCTCGTACCCTTTGTCGAAGGCGCCTTTAGTTCTCAACATCCTCACTCTGTCACCCGGAGCGATGACGTCGACGGCGGACGTCTTTGTTTTTTTCTTCTTTTTCCATATTTCGTCGATTTGTTTGTTAGTTGGGAGATCTTGTCGGTAGAAAACTGTTTCGCTGTTTTCCGAGCTGACTTGAGCCGGCGCCATTTTCAACGTCTTGTGGTGAGTGCGATTGTAAGAAGACACTACATGGTGCAGTACGTCTACGTAGCGATACGTGCGCTTGTGTGTGAAATAACGCCACAGCTTCTCCTTCAGACTGCGGTTCAAGCGCTCCACTAGACTAGCTTTGATGTCGTCGTTCTCGCCAGTGAAGAACTCTATGCCCTCGCTCTTCAAGTGATCTTGAAAGATCTTGTTCAAAAACTCTTTCCCCTTGTCTGTCTGAACAGTGCGCGGTCGTCTCTCGCCAGTGCCTGTCATCTCTCGGAAGGCCTCGGTGACATCAGCGCCGCTCTTGGATTTAATGGGAACGGCCCACGCGTACCTAGAGAAAACGTCGATCGCCGTCACCACGTACCGGAAGCGGTCGTTGTGAGACGCCAAAGCTTGCATGTCCATCAGATCTATCTGCCACTGCTGATCGATTGCGCCGGTTATAGTCTTGTTCCTTGCGAATTTTCTCCGAATGGGTTTATGTTTAGTGTAGGCGTCCAGCGACACTAAAGCATCTCGGATGACGGCCGGGTTCAGGTGGCGAAAATGATGTTTCTGGAGTTTAGTCACGCTAGTGAAACTGGAGGGCGCTTTGACGTCGGTATATCTAGCTACTACGCGCTTCTTTTCTTTTTCCTTCTTGGTCAGTCTCTTCACTGGTTTGCCCATGGTGGGCCTGTTGAGGGCGTGAACGACGAGCTTGCCGCTAGGCGGTTGCGCCCTCTCCTTTTCTTACTCGCCACGCTCCTATAGGAAGTCGGAGTTTGGAAAAGTTCACTGTCGTCCTCCTCGTCGTCAGAGGATTGATCGTCCACCTGGAGAGAAGAGTCTGCTGCTGCTACTGCTGCTGCTGCTGCTGCTGCTTCTCTTTCTTCCGAGTCGAAGCTCGGTCGTTTCCGACCTCTGTCAGCAAGCCGTGTGTCCAAACTTCGGCCAGGTCCGCTCGCTTTATACAGATGGTTTCCGATCAAGGAGTCTGTGGGAACTGCTTCGCGCAGCGCTTTCGTGAACGGCGAGTAGCCCGCCGGTCTGGGCGCCGTCTTCCTGAACCTGGCAGCGTCGTTCAGTAAGTCCACTATGTTGATGCGATGCTCAGGTGGTATTCTCCGACCCGACATCTCGCGCACCGCACCGTCCTCGTTCCACTTGATCACACCGGATTTCTCCAATTGTTTGTACAGCGCCACGGTCCGAGTGCGATTCCTCTTGGGAACTTGGTTCACCAACCGCTCGAGTAGGGACGCGCTGGCCTCTTCAGCAGACTGACGGAGGTGAGCCGGGGGCGAAGAAGAGTAGGACGAAGAGATGTTGCTGTTGTGGGGATTTGCGAGAAAAAATTGCAATCTATTCAACAACCTTCGGTATTTCAACATTTTCTCGCGCGATTCCAAAGTGGGGTCGTTCAACACTAAATCCAAGTCCCTGTAGATAAACTGTAGCACCTGGTGCAAGGCCGCGTCGGGATGAAGGGACTGTTCTGCCTGCTTGTGGTAATAGGCCATGTCGGCAGGTAGGCGGGCGGCGGTGGCAGGAGCGGAACTCTCGTTCTTTTCAGTGCGCTCATCAGGAAGAGGAGGAAGGTTTGGAGCAGTAGAAGTACTAGCAGCAGCGACTGCAGTAGTAGCAGCGCTAGTAGTAGCAGCAGCAGCGGGCACATGATGAAGTAGACCTGCTCGTGATGATTTGTAGAGCGTCTCAGGATCCACGAGCGCTAAACGTTTGTAGTGTTGTTGCTGCTCTGAGTCCGTCATGGGGACGACGGTGGCAATGACGCTGGTGGTGGCGGTAGTGGTGGTGGTGGTGGTGGTGCTGTCGGCGAGTAGGTGTCGAATGAGGTGTCTCATATACGGAGAATGCTCTTTATAAGCGGTAAGGCCATCCCTATGAGAGCCGGAATGAGGAAACCTCCCTCTTGTACCAAGACGCGTCTCTTTTTTTTTGATGGGCGTAGATTTTTTGCCGACCTCCCTCAACACGTCAGCCGATTCTCGAAGCTTGTCCAGTTGTTTGTCGCTGAGCGGGATGTTCCCTACCAGTAAATTGTGACAGATCTCACTTAACGCTGCGATCAGATCGTCGCTTCCAGAGTCTATTAGATGCGAGCAGTCCTTTGGCGAGCACTTAGCTAAGTGCTTGAGAGTACCAAAGTGTCTTTCGAGTAGATGAGAAGACTTTTTTTTTGCTACTGCTTTCTCTTGTTCTTTTTTTTGTCTAGCGGTACGAACACTAGCTGAGAGTGTATGGACGTCAAAGAGGAGCGTATTCTCAGATCGTCAGGTGTTGACTGCTTGAAGTCCAGAAGGAGGTATGAGTGAGGTCGCTTGAGTTCATGGGTAAATATACTAGAGAGGGCCGCCGCGTTGGACGGAAAGTTCGAAAGTCGGGTGATTTCTGGAATAGGTTCTGACTGATGTATATGACGCTCACGTTCCAGTGATGCGAGTATTTAGTAAAGATGTCGGCTACCACTTGCTGATTGGAACTGCTCATCAGATCGTCCAATATCAGTAGAGTGTGGGGTCTTAAAGCGTCTTCTGCTACTTCCACGTCTCCCGCTATAGACTCTTTGCTAGGAAGACCTTCTCTGAATTCCACACCGTACTGATTTTGCATTTTTTCAAACAGAGGTTGCCACTCGCCGTAATGGTAAAAAGTCTTTTCCACCGGCGGCGTGACCAAATTGTTCACGTCGCTCAGAAATTGATCCACCAAGCGCGATTTTCCACAACCCGACGGACCGCTAATGATACAACTAAAGGGTCCTTGTAGTCGAGCGTCGAAATGAATTTCTGTGAAGAGTTTGCTTTTACTACTGGACATTTTTTTTTGTTTTTTTTCAGGACGCGTCAGAGAGCGGTTGTGTGTCTGACTGTCTGCTGTGTTTCTCACTCGAACGGTCGGTAGTGAATGGTTGTGGAGAAAAGTCAGCCGACCTTTTTATTGATACCGGCCGGTGTCACAGTAGCGGCGGCAGAAGTGACTTTTTTTTCTTTTTTTTTTGCGATAAAATTCTATTTTCACTCAATAGTCATAAATGTTTGTACAGTCAACTCCCTCTTAGCGGCCACCCCTCCAGTGCAGCCAATCCCTCTAATGCAGACACTTTCCATAGTCCCAGACATACTACAATGTACAGAAAATGACCCCCTCTAATGCAGCCACCCCACCAAAGCGGCCACTTTTTCATAGTCCCAAGGGTGGCCACATTAGAGGGAGTTGACTGTATCAGACTCCAGAGGAGTCTGATACAAATATTTATTTTTTTTTTTAAAAAGAAGAAGAGGAGGAGGAGGAGGAGGAGGAGGAGGAGGAGGAGGAGGAGGAGGAGGAGGAGGAGGAGGAGATTAATTTTTTTTTTTTTTTTTTTTTTGATCATTTAGGCAAAGCTCGTCGCTTTGCCGTTTTTTTTTTCTATTTCTGTGTTGTGACACGATCGTCTCGAAAAAGCAATAAGGCGTGTGAGCGCGGCGGTGACAAATACATATTGGAGCGTATGGTTTAAAATAGTGCGTCCCTATCTTCTTCAATTCGGCTGCGTTGCAATATGCGGGATAACAAGTGACGACGTCGAAACGTTTAGAGACCGTGTTCACGTCGGCCACAACGCGCGCCCACCGAGTGGGAGCTGCAGTCGCTCCCAAGAAACCGATCGGCTTGTCGAATCGTTTCATAGCACTTATTCTCACTTTATAAGAGGAGGCAGGGTGAGGAGAGTAGCGGCGCTCTTTCTTTTCATGAAACGCCCAACGAGTGGGGGCGCTGAGAGCAGCTGTTATGCAATAGTAGAGTAAATGCTGTTCTGAGAAGACGGCTCTCGGCCATGTCGCTACGTTTTCCTTTTCCGCTCTTGTATAACGACGATGGCGCTCAGCTTTGCATTTCTCGAGAATTCGGTACGCTTCAAGAGAAGCGTGAACCTCAACTACGTGACGCTCTCTCCTTTGAGATAAAAAAATAGCCGGGCAGTTGAGGAGAGCACTTTGTTCGCGCGACCGTCTTTTAGAAACTCGCGCCCTCTGCAGCGCCATATTTCTTTCCTCCGAAACAAAAAAGACTGAGTGAAAATAAAAATTTTAAAAAAACAAAAAGCTCAAACAAAAAAAATAAGCAATAAGCAGACTCAGCTCGAAATTCCCTGCTGGTGTGATGGCGGTGACTGCAGGCGGTGGCGGCGGTCGGCTGGCCGGCGGTGGCGGTGTCGGCGGCGATGGTAGAAGGGTGTGTGGAAAGAGAGACGCATCTCAGTCTTTTATAGGAGCGGCGAGTCTGACATTTTCAGCTGTCGCATGCTGACCTGCTGCTATCATAAGAGAAACAAAAGCCCTAATCACGCTTTTCAGCTGGATCCTTCCACCCCGCCAGACATGGATCCAGATGGGAAGGTGGTTTAAAATTAAATCCGTGTACCGACTGTCATACAATAGAGTAATTAGTTGAACGCGTGTTACCTGTATAAAGGATTAGCGGGTCATGGGCTCAGCGTGTGTATAGAAAAACAACTACAGGTAGCGTGAACAAAGCGACCCCCTCCCTTTCTGTCACTCTGTCTGTGACTAGAGGGTGTGCGTGTGGTAAGCGGCTTAAATCTAAAGAAAAACAAATCACCCTCTCCTGTCGTCAGCAGTCAGCTGGCCGGCGGCTGGAAAATGCGATTAGAGGGATGATGAGCCGCGTAGTAAGCGACTTAAGGCTGATCTAAAGACCTGCCGTGAGGGGGCAGCTGGCCGGTGGCTTGAAAAAAAAGGGGGGGAGTAAGGGTATATAAGGGGGAGTGAAACCGTATTCGGCATCGTCATCATCGTTCACGCTACTACTACTACTACTACTACTACTACTACTACTACTACCACCACCAGCACCGCGCCTCAATTTGCAGATCCCCATGATGGAAAGTTGCTACCGTGACATGAAGCGGAATGACGAAGCGGCGCGCGAATGTGAAGCTGATGCTGTAGCCTCTGCTACTGCTGCTGCTAGTGCTGCTCAGCGTGCTACTGCTGCATTTACTGCGGCTGTTAGTGACGCTGGTTGTGATGACGTTGTTGTTGTTGCCGCTGCGGCTGTGACTGCTGCTGTTGCTGCCGCCGATGCAGCTACTCATGCCACCGATGCCGACGCTGCTGCTGCTGATGCTGTTGCGGCTGCCGATGACGCCGCTGATAACGCTGCTAGTGCCCGCTCTGCCGCCCTTGCTACTGTCGCTGCTGCTGTTGTTGCTAATGCTCACGCTACTGCTGCTACAGCTGCTGCTACTGCTGCTACCGCTGCTGCTGAGGCTGCTGCCGCTGCTGCCGATGCTGCTGCCGATGCTGCCGATGCTGCTGCCGATGCTGATGTTAGCAGTCGCGTCGACAAAGAATCGTCATTTGTCACTCTTAAACCTCCAGTTGAACGCGCGACGAGTAGTAGGGCTACCAACGCGACGGCCGGATGGTGCAACTGGTGTCGTCGCTTCTGCTCGTGCGCTTGCTTTTCTTCCAGTCCTACCTGCTGCTGCTACGGTATGATAGTGTTATAGTGTTTGAATGAGAACGCGCGTAGTTACACATAGACGCTGTAACAGATGTGCTTTTTTTTTTGAAAATATAATTTTAACATAACATGGAACTTGTTGTGTTTATTTTCTATATATAAGTTGTTTGTTTACAAACAGTCACGTGTCACGTGGTGTTGTTTACAAACAAGAGAGCCACGTGGTGTTGTTTACAAACAAACCCTAAGTAGGTCACGTTACCCTAGTTACCAGAATGCCGGCTTCTGATTGGCTGAGCCTAAGTAGGTCACGTGACGTAAGCAGGTCACGTTACCATGGTTACCAGAATGCCGGCCTCTGATTGGCTGAGAGCTTCTAAGTAGGTCAGTAGGTCACCCAGAATGCTGGCTTCTGATTGGCTGAGAGCCCTAAGTAGGTCACGTTACCATGGCAACGGGTCACGTGACCAAATGGAGGCCTCTGATTGGCTGCATGTCGATTGAGTAATAAACAGTACTTAACTATAGTCCCGTTCCGATACATACTATACTACTCACAGCTGATTACCAATTGTGGACCTTCTCTTGTTCACACAACTTATGATGTGAAGACAAATTACCTGCACCTATCTATTGTGTACATGGTTGTCTTGTGTTTAAACATGTCAAATGAAACTTGTCAAGCAATGCGGATGTAAAGCTGGCTGGACCCCGGAGATGCTTTTTACGTCGATCAATCTAAACCCTCTCTCCAACCAATCTGAGCTCTGTATCTGTATGGGCTACACAGCATGTTTTATATTTCTATCTGACTTCAATAAATGCCTTTTCTGTTATTTCAAACATTGAGTCATTGCTCTATTAGCTGCGTTGTATTCCCCCTTTACTGTAGCCATATTTTCATGTTGATAACTATTTTGGAATAATGTCAGCTAATATCTGACTGGGATAAGCCTAAGATGAGGAAGTTAAAACTCTGAGTATGTCAAAGTAATTGTCACAATTACTTTGCCTTTAGTAGGTTGCATCCAATTATAGTAAGAGCAGTATGGAGAAAAGCGTGCAGCTGGATTATGGTGGTCCAGCATGGAGGACACGCTGTTTGTGTTGAGCCATCCTGAGCTAACAAGAGGCATTGACTCATTATTGACTCGGCTGACAGTTGGGATCCAACACCGGTAAGCCATGGCATATCAGTGACATACCTTCCACATTGACTTATCAATGCATGATGAATTCCATCGCCAGACTCACAGTCTGAGAAGGCTGGACTCCCACAATAAAAGCATTGCCTGATTATTGTTAAAATGTCTGACCCTGTATCCACTGTTTTCTATCATCAGGCATCCCCTCACTATTCTCAGTGATTGACATATTGCTAGTCTTTATGTTTTTGAAACTTGAATAAGGGGTAGGGGATTATTGGTTCCCTGCCAGAGTCAGCTGTGCATACACAAATTAGGGTGAATGCTGACATGAAACCAAGTGTGACATTTCCCTGAGCAAAGGAGGAAGCAGGTATGAAGAGGAATTCCCCAACGATGACCCCAAAAATATCTAAGATATGGATTTTTCCCTAAAATGATAAAGATTTATTGGCCGGCCTCGTTTTACTAGGCTGAGTAAGGTGACCTGAAAAGCCTACTTGGAATATTTTGTATGTAAAGTATATGAACTAACAACCTAAATATGGGTAGCTATATTAGGCCAAGGTAGGATTTGCAATACATAAAGGCCTCAAAACCTGGTACAAAGCTCAGACAGCTCATCTACGTTTAGACTACAGTGGTTTCCGTCATTGCCATTATTGGCCTTATATATCAAGTGTTCCCAGAGAAATACACTAGAGTCATCCAGAGAGTCCAGCTCTGCCAGATATTGGAAGGGGGGCCCATCATTGAGGACTCCCTTTTAATAGGGTGTCAGGCAATATTAGACTCTTGAAGGAGAGTGCAGACTCCGATATATTTGAAATCTGAGGTGATTATAACAAACAAATATTGGCGCGATGTATTATGGAGCCTATAGCGGTTAACTGGGCATTCCCTTATACCGTAGTAATATATATATGTAATGTAGTCTATTGTACTTGACTTCGAGTATTGATTGGATGTGAGTTCTGTACGATGGACCATACAGCTGATTTATCCGTTTTGATTTGAAATGATTGAACCATAACCCTGTTAAGTCCAGATCGCAGCTAGGATACCTGCTTCATTACCTACTTGTCTTGTCCTGTTTTTTCTGTGTGGGAACTAATGAAGAGTACCTACTTGATTGTTAATTTGTGTAAGATATTGTGTTTAATATATATTTGATAGATATATGACTGTAAGTCAATGATTGACGGACATTTGAAAGACGCAACTTGTTGTGTAATTTTCAGTCAATAAACATATTCAAACTCAAACTCAACTCTTTGCCTGACACCCTTTCAAATGATGTCAGGTAGAGCCGGACTCCACAATCGAGCCTTCCTGACTTCTGACTCTGCCCATTTGATAATGGCCACACAATGCCAAATGGAGTAGTCTTGGCAACATGCCTGACTCTGGGAAGGGAGTCTGGCTGACACCTTTTTCTGTGTGCACCTGGGGTCCTGGTGCCCTATTGTTAACGGTTTTGTAAAATATCTAGAGAATGGACCTACATGTAGGCTAAACTTCAGTTATAGAAATGTCTTTAATGCACTGCCTTGTCCTGAAAATATGTAATAGATAGACTATGGTTATGAAAGGCTAACTCAAAATAACCACAGTAAACTGGCTGGCACCCTTATAGGGTGGCTGCTAGCCTACAGTAGTCATATTTTGAGCTAGCCTCACATAACCATTGTCTAGCTGTTTTAAACCACAGCTGTGAGGTTATGTGAGTCTAAGTGGAAATAACCAAGGTGTGAATTCCTTTGTCTGAGCCCTCCGCTTTGGTTTAAGTGGAAATAACCAAGGTGTGAATTCCTTTGTCTTAGCCCTCCGCTGTGGTTTAAAAACCTGGTAATGCACAGCTGATTATTAATTGCGAACCATCACTTGTTCGAACAACTAATGACAAATCACCTGGATATATCTATTGTGTGCACTGTTGCCTGGTGTTCAAACATGTCAAATCAAACAATCTGGATGTAAAGTAGCCTGAGAGGACCCCGGTGATGGTAGCATTTTATAACGATCAGTATAAAAGCAGTGTGTCCGACCAATCTGAGCTCTGTATCTGTATAGGCTGCACAGTTCTTGGCGTCCCCCCCCCTCCCGAACTTCCCCCCCAGGAATTGTCCCCATCCTCCTGAATCCTCCTATCCAGAATTCTCCCCCGCTGCCATCATCAGTTTGGTACTCTTGTCTAATTACCACATCAAGTGTGGTTATTTGCCTTTAGTATTATTGGGCAATAGAAAATTCTATTAAATGTATAGGGGCCTCCGCCCCGTAACCCCCATTTTCTCCTTTCTTTTCTTCTCTTCTACAAGACAAAGCGTTTTACCTTTAATCCTATGATAAAAGGGGAGAGAATTCCAGAGGGGGACTTTCCAAGGGCGACAATTGCATCCTAATATGCCAAGAGCAGTAGGGAGAATAGCGTGCACGTGGGTCATGGTAGCCCAGCATGGTGGACACGCTGTCTGGGATGAGCTAACAAGAAACATTGACTGAATATTGACCTGGCTGCCGGTTGGGAACAAAACGCCGATAAGGGATGGCACAGTGGTGGCATATCATCCACGATGATCTATCAATGCATAATGTAATTCCATTGCCAGATTTTGGAAAGAGAGAGAGAGTCCAGTATTACTACTCCCTTACAGTCTGAGAGGGCTGGACTCCCATGCTGAGAGCATTGCATGACTCTTGTTGAAATGCCTGACCCTCGATCCACTGTTGTTTTGGCCACTGTTCCATAATCAGGCATACCCTCATCACTGTTCTCAGCGATAGAGCCCTAAGCTTTCTGGCCCATTGACATTCTGATGGTTTTTATCATTTTGAAACACAAATAAGGGGGAGGGACATATTGGTTCCCCGCCAGAGTCAACTGAGCGTACCCAAAGTAGGGTGAATGCTGGCATGAAACCTGATAGGAATCTTCCTACTAATAGAGAGGGAAGGAGGAAGCAGGTATGAAGAGAACATTGCCCGACAACCTTTACTTTACCCTTTTTAAATAAGTTTATTCATAGCTTTAGGGTTGATCTTTAGTTACAGATTTCTAACAACACGTGTCTCATTGATTGATGACATTTCTTTTTCCGAGATGGTATACATACGACCATAGAATGTGATTGATGTAAGCCTACACCCCAGTTAGCCTAATATACCAAGATTTTATCAACTCAATGTACGTTGAGTAATGGAAGAAAGATTGAGCATTTGTTTGCTCACTTATGTCCTATGTTTTACATTGAGAATCCCTCCTATAAAAACAAGGTTTAAAATGTCTTTTACTTCCTTTTAAAAAGAATTGTCAAAATGTCACCTTCAATTTTCAACAGTAATTCCTGAAGTTTAGAATTTATCACTGACTGCAATTCATTAAAGGCATAAATTTTGTCTAATATTTTGCTCAAGACTCTCTTCCTGGTAGAGTGATTCTAACGGCACGTATGGGGCGTCAACCATTATAGGCTACAAGACCATGTACTCTGCAATAATTATCGATGTAATTACTGAGAAAATAAATTTGAGCACTTAAATCCAGTATCATTTCTTTTCTCGCTTAGACCTATATTACACTAAAAGGCCCAGTATTTCACAATCTGGATGTGCTTTGTGCTTGAAGTCACGGGTCAGTTGGTCCAGTGACAAAAAGAGTTACTTGCTGTACAGGAAATCATAGGAGCTACTGAGGGAACCGGTACCAGTAGCATTTTATGTGGCATGTGAGTCACGACTTCACATGCTTAAGCCATACCTGTATAATATACCTACTTGCATGAGGGTGAGGGGGTGTTGCTTATACATATCAAATATAATTTCAACATGATGGTCACACCATTCAAAGCCCAATGATAGGCCTCGTTTTAGCCTGTTACATTACATGAAAACAGAAAATGAACTGAGACAATGTCGTCAAAACAACAAGGGTAATCTTCTCCCTCATCCCTCATACTTGTGAGTAATTTATATTAATGCCATGTAAAATTGTCTGGCTGTCTTACTATGTCAACTTACATCTCAAAATAATTATTTACCAAGGAGGTGTCTCTAAGAGGTGACTCCACAGACCTGTATGATACCCAGTGCTCTGCTGTAAATAAACTATACCATAATGAAGGACGGAACCGTACAACTCTACATCTAAAGTCCTGAGTCTTTGTCCAGTATTTTAGTCCAAAAACCTGCGCAAGTTTTTTTGGAAGATTTTTCATCTTTAAAAGCAGATGAGTAGTTCTGTGTGCGTAGTAAACTGTTGACATATATACATATTGATTGCGAGAGGCTGGGGACAATTGATGTACCTATATGTGCAGAGAAGGTAAATATAGCAGATAGATTGGCGACAGCTAACCTGACTCAGGTCAGAGGTACTGTGACTAAAGCCTGTGGAAATAGACACATCAGATTCACAGTGCATTAGTCTGCTATCTGTGGTATTGCTACGCATGACAACCTAGAAATACCCAGTTGGACGACTTTTTATTCTGCACGTTTGCATATATCCATGTAGAAACCTCATTAGGATCCCCGAATAGTACGGTTACATAATATCCAGATCTGAATGTTAAGGCCATTGCTCCAGTGGGAGCCGGGGGGGGGGGGGGGGGTGGTCCTTACACCCATTACAGCCTATACAGGTACACCATACAGCATGCTGACCACACATTGCAATGCAGCTAGGCTCCCTGCTGGTTAATTCTGCCAAAATAGAATCAGGTTACATAGCTATACAGCATCTCTACCCATTGCACACCTTGGTTTATATCCAAGAACCAAAGGTTAAGTCAAATAAGCCCCTCATTACTGAGTCAGGTAATAATGGACATGGTAGAGTGGGTGCATAGTGTCCTCATAGTTATTTTTACAGAGACTCAATAACGTGTGTGTTATCCGTTACATGAAGGTAATTTATATATACCACATATATCTTGGACTATATAATATAGTCCAAGATGTCACATGTACATACGAGGCGTTAGTCAAATGAGGATGATTCTGCATGAGAACATTCTGTACTATAATGTGTTACCATCCAAACCATTGCTGGGGGTACATAACCAGGTTACTTAAAGAGATAAAATCAATTAGGTGAGATAAAGACATAAATCATTGCACTTGACTCTAAGGAAGCAATGGACCTGTCACGTGCTACAGCACCTAGTACTGTGTGAAAAGAGAAGACATAAACATCAAAGGTGTTTTATAGAGGCAGTCGTCATACACGCCAACAAGGGTGTGTCTTAAATACTGTGGGTGTGTCTCCACACAGCCCCCAGTCAGCACCTGTTTTAGTGCCACCTATATACTATACTGATCTCAAAGTAATATTAGCAGTACTATGTCCTTATAGGAAACCCATTATACTACAGCAACAGGTAGTGCCCCATACTGTGCCATACAGCAGCAGACTTACCACTCTCCGTGTCACTCATCCTGCTGCAGGGTACAGGCCACTAGCCCGGCAGCCACAGGGGTGGGTCCTCCCTGGTCCTACAAGTATTAAGATGCCTTAATACAACAGGTAATCCGTGTGCCGTTTGTCTAGGTGTACAGGTCACTGGGAGGGGTGGGTTTGTCCTCCTGGGTTGTATAGATCCATGTAGGGTAGCTCCTTAAGTCAGGTACTGGAACCACCTGTACTCCCACCCTGGTGTAGTGTGCCAGGTGTGTCAGGTGTAGTGTGGGATCCTCCAGCAGGGGTGCAGTGAGTGTCCTCCTGTCGGTGAGTAGACGTGGACGTGAGGGGGACACACGGGGAGGGAGGGGTCCCACAGGTAGGAACACCTCACCACTACCAACCAGGCAGAACCTGTCCCTGCTGTGCAGCCAGGTATGACCAGGTAAACTGCAGTAAGTCTACACACACATTTACACTGGACTCCTGTGGCATGCAGTTACCACTGGTAATAGAAAGAAATGTGGCAGCAGGCCTACTGGTACAAAGGATATATACACATGTAAAGCATGTGGCTGCAGAAGTGTGCAGGAGGGGTAGTTTGCGACCTGGTAACCTGGCCTATTTTTAAGGTGACTTTTCGATCTGGAAGAGCTATTTTAGCGACTTTTTACTCCAGGAAATGGGTCTTAAAAGGGTAGCTTTGGCCATAAATGTCGACAACTTTCCGACCTGAGGAGGGAACCCATCTGCACCCTCTTCAGTTGGGACAGATTAAGATACACAAATGTACAATAAGAGAAAGGGTATCACTTCAGCCCAAAAATTCAGGACTTTTCTCCCTAGATTCCGCAACGTGATTAAACAAGCGCCCGTTTATATAGTAGATGGCTCTGAGAACCAGTGTAACAATGTTAATGTAGGCACCACTTCATGCACCCGCCCCAACGTGTACTGTGTGTAGGAACTGGAGTATGGGGCTACTCAGTATTATGGGGGTGGATGGCAAAATTCGACACGGCGACATGGCCATTTCTTAAAATCGACATGCGACATGGAGCTTAGTGACATGAGGAAAAAAATAAGTGACATGACATGGGGTGTTTCTTAAAATCGACATGGGACATGAGAGGTTCTCGAGGGCGACATGGGACATGAGGATTTAAGGGACAGGCGACATGACCATTTCTTAAAATCGACATGCGACATGGGGACCCCCCCATCTAGACCCCCAGTATTGGCAACTACCTACGCCTACGGGGGAGGGGGAGGAATTAAGTTTAATACCAGAAGGATAAAAATGTTGTTAGCTAACTATATTATAGGCTTACTTGTCTGAATAACAATGGTAGGGATTAGGCGTTATGTGTCATAATTGTTATACAATGGATTAATGAGGTGTCGGACAATAATTGTCTACAACTGACCCCAAACCCCCACCCCATGGCCCGTCCCCACCCTCCTCCAACTGTTGCCTCCCACCCACTAAGGTCACTGCCAGCTTGCACCCCATGGAGTTTAGTTAGATGTCAATGGGGTCTATAAATAGTCTTTCAGCTTTAAACTCTCTTCCCATTGTACGAGATCTAAGAAACACGAGGTACAGCAATTCCATCAGCGTAAGACTATCACGTAAACGTTACCTCACACTGATGGACGCTTATAACCCACCAGCTATAGGGTAAATGTGGGGGAGGAAGTAAATACAACCTTTTGGGCGGGTGCATAGAAGCATATGTGTCATGTAGTGTGGCAGACACGAAGTGGATTGCTTCAATATCAGAAAGTATTTCTGCAGGTGTTCTCCAGTTCAATCATGAATAAAATGGGGGTCTGGATTGGGGGGTCCCGATTTTGCCTGTCGATTTTAAGAAATGGCCATGTCGCACTGTCGATTTTAAGAAATGCCCATGTCACCCTGTCGATTTTAAGAAATGCTAATGTCCCATGTCACTAACTCTTAAATTCCCCATGTCGCATGTCACTAAGCCCAAAAATGCCCATGTCGCCGTGTTGAATTTAGTGGTCCACACCCATTAAAATGAATAGTTCAACGCGTCATAATTATGACACGTGCCCGGGACACGTGGTTCCTTCATTGATAAGGAATGCTTCTACCCTTTGCCAAAGGCTGTCATACATTGTGCCCATGCCACCTTAACCATACATTTCGATATTAGCCAGTGGTTGCCCATAGGATTTCTTTGCTCAATATTAATAAGCATGACCACTCCCGTCTCAGGTATACTTATACCACAGCGGGCACGGAGAACAAAGCATTTCACACCTCTTGTATACTGTTTACAGCTAGTGGCTTAAAGTAGTTGCATGATCAACCAATCAGATAACACCCTGCATTCACTGCAGAATCTTAGGGGGCATTATGTAACAGCTTGTACCCATTGTGATTGCTGTATCAGTGTTTATCTCGCCAGTTACCAGATCAAGCAATGGTGCCCCCTACTAAGGAACCTGCAACCTCGGTATAGGACTAGTACCAATCTGTAGGGGTGTTCAGTGATAAGGCTCCTTCACTGTATTTCGCGTACAGATTGGTACACGCGTTATGACTACTACATAATAATGCTGGATGTTGAGTCTGCCGGATTATGGAAGCATATTCATATTCTGCAAAGACCTGCCCTGTCAAAGGTGGCGGTTTATCGTAGACCGGATAATAGAGTTCTGACTGTAGGTGGGTAGTGTGCAGGTATGGCCTCCTCCGAAGGAGATAGCCTAGGCCTATATATGAATTTGTTTACTCAGCCCCCCCCCCCCCCCGCACATACTTAAATGAGAGCAAATCATCTCATTGTTCAAATCTGGGAACTTGAATTAGGGATATTGAAAACAGGAGTTTGCAGATGTTATATTTTCTAAATGTTTGCTCATTGTAGGCTGTGGCTTCTGACTACCTTGTCTAGGAATGTGACCGCACATGCCACCCTCATAGTGCACTATATCTTAGTGCCTACATATTTGTACAAACAGGCGTTATTCTTCTTTTTACTTAGTTACTTTGTAATGAACCCCTATGTCAAGGACTTATAAAAGCATACACCTCCTTTATGTAATGTATATTCACGTTACTGCACTATCTAAACAAACCTACTTTATTTCTTATTACTAAACGTATTTCTAGAGCGAATTCGGCAAGATAGAAATAACATTTTCACTCACACTCATTTAGAAAAAGTAAATGAAAAAGCAGCGTCATAATTTAAATGTCTTGTTTAGAGGATCCTAGGTGAGTCGTGTAAAAAAAGGAAGCTCGGGGGACGTTTTTAGGTTAAGTTGTCAATGCTTTCATGCATTAAGTAGGTCAAATACAAGAAAATACCTATCTAAGAAGGAAGAATGTAATTATGTTCCTTTCCTAGACTTCATGTCAAGCATCCGACAAGAAAGAAATATAGCCTACACAATCATTTCACATAGAATTAAAAGAGAGAAGAAGTAAGTAAAGAAGAAGTCATATCCATGAAATGACTGCACTGTAAGAAGTAAGTACTGTATACCTACAGCAAAAGTTGCTGGCAACTTTTGTTCCAATAGATTTTGCTGTAGGTGTACAGCAACCGACTTGCTGTAAATTTACAGCAACTTCTACTGTAAATTTACAGCAAATTCTACTGTAAATCTACAGCAGCTTCTACCGTACATCTGCTGGCAACTTTTGTTCCAGTAGATTTTGCTGTACATGTACATCAACTGGGTGCTGTACAGTTACAGCAACTTCTACTGTAGGTTTCATGTTATTGTTCTCATCAATTTATAGCAATCAATATGCATGCATGGAGAGTACCTTCCTGCATAATAGTTCAATTTCAGCTAGGGTAATACACACTACACAGTGTAATGGTTTAATCCTGCTTTAATACAGCTGAACTGTATGTGATACCCAGGGGGGCGACTCAGTTCCAAACATACCGGGATTTTTAGGAGCTACTCTGTTATGGGTCTGATATTTAGGGTCTGATATTTAGGGTAGTGATACTCCGTGTCGTCAAAACCTGCACAATTATATATAGACAAAATGTATTGTAAAGAACTTAATAGCTGTAGCAAAGTAAATTGGTAAGTTACAGACATTTACTGGATAAATAGTAATACATTATGATGAGTAGTTCATGTTTATATTTCATCTATACTACCGGTATAAGTTGCACACATATGGGTCCATATTCTTGGAAGGTCTGCACCATTATGGGTCATTTTTCAACTAATCAGCCTACTCATATATGGGTGAATTGTTGAGGCCCATGACCACACATCCCGGTAGAATTAATTCAAGTCGCCCCCCTGGGATGTGATACCAGCTTTTTCCCAGTCCAGGTACTTAAGCAATTATTTTTTCCCATCAATGTGGTGTCTATTCTATACTTTTGCTGTTTTACTGTATTATTCAACACAATTATGCAAATATCAATACAGTTTATGATAACTGCATTCAGTCTCTCTCATTCTTTTTTACAATGTCTTGAGAGTTTGTGAGGCTTTATTTGACTTGGGAAAAGGTTGGGTGGAATAATTACTACAAAAATGGTATACTGCTGCCACCTGGTGGCAGAAATCTACAGCACAATCTACTGTAAATGTACAGCAACATTGCTGGAGACCCAATTTATGGTACATAATGCTGTAATTTTACAGCAAATAGTGTTGTAATACCAACTACAGCAAAAGTGCTGTAAATGTACAGCACATTGTGCTGTTTAGATACAGTAACTTCTTACAGTGTGGGGAGTGTGGGGGGTAAAGACGTTTTCCCCAGATGGGTTTATCAATAAGCAATTTAATAAGAGTGTGTTTCCCCTCAGACTGGGCAAAATCTACGGTAACCCCCCTACTCAAGCCTGGAGATAAAACCTAAGTCATGATTCTTAGGCCTATTGTCCCAGGCATTGGAACTATGATAGAGAATATGAGCACCTAGCCAGATATATTGAGAGAAAGGGTATCTTAGTAAATTTAATACCTAGTTTGTCAATATGGTGTGGATGTGCCTTGTCTGTTAGCTCTAAGCCCGGGGCTCTACGTAACAACACAAACACTGTTAGGCTTGGGTCATATTGCAGAGCTAGTTTTATTCATGAGTTCGGGGAGCTTGGAGATCATACAATCTATTATGTCATATCAGTTGGACTATATAGGTTCAATAAGAAAACTACAGTAATATATAACCTCCCCTCCACATGAGGTGATCGTGATGCACAGCGCGATCGTATGCACTCTCTTGGTTGGTGAGTGGCCAACGGGCAGGGCGCAGGCAGAAGTATAAGGAATGATAGGAGCACAGCGCCACATGGCAGAATAACGTCACCCACTACTACAATTTCTGCCCCTACTAGTAGCCCCCCAAACCCAGTCTGCGCCAGAGTAGTCTCTGCGCGCCTCAAGTCTCCAACGTAGCCTTCTCTCTCCAGCAGAGGTTTAGTACTGACTAACTATGGGTGGCGGCCATTATCCACCGGTGGATATTGGAGAGTGATGGAGAGCTGAAGCCTACAGAGATATAATTCAGACCCACCAGTGGAGACGTCTAGCGTCAATATCTCGCGATAGATTGCCCCAAACCCTGCGCAATAAGGTGGTGACCTCTGTCTGTGATCTGAAGAACCACTGTAAGCGACAAAGCCCTAACATACAAACGAACACTCAGTACTACTACTGTCTAATATATTAGGGTGTAACCCCGATCCCCACAATGGTTATAGAAAAAGCCTCAGTACTGGAGAAGCTGTGTTTGACTTAATAAACAACTTATCCAAGTACCGGGATATGGGGCAGGGAACTGTGGCCACTTTCATAGATATTAAAAAAGCCTAGCTATTAGGTCTAGCTATTAATGTAAAAGCTAGCCGACTTGAAGCTACATAAAACTTTCTTAGGGTGGCTTTACAGCTACCTGTCTGACAGAGGACAGAAAACTAAGACTTCCAATGGTGTATGGGGTATCTTTTGGCATACCTCAGGGCTCTGTCCTAGGTCCCTTGTCGTTTTTACTTTTTCTAAACTCCCTATCACAGGTAGCTCGATATTGTCATATTGCGATGTATGCCGATACTGTCCTGTATTTCTCTCCTAGGACACACAGAAAGCCTAGGGCCTTAGACATTGCAAACTGATCTTTACTGTGTAAAGCTAGCAAATTTGAAGCCCTCCCTTACGGAACGTGCTGCTATTTCTGTATACAAACAAGGCACTCTTCATCTGGCTGATTATTGCTGTTACCTAGCAAACTCTGTTAGGGAAAACTCTGAATCTACAAGTGATACAAAATCAAATGCTAAGGATTTGTGTCAAAGCTAGACAAAGAGGAATCAGTAAGATCTGCATTGTAGAATTGAAGTGCCCATATTGGTGGGAATAGGATGGCAAAAACACATTCTCTCTAGTTCAAATTTGATCAGATGGCATATCTAATTATTCCTATCAGATGAGCCTATACAGTCAAAATTCCTAAATATGACCAAATCCAGTTCCTAAAAATCCCAACATGGAATTTTGCAAAACTTCAATTTTTCTTAAAACAAGTTTTTTTTTCTTGAAAGTCTAGTATCTTGGCCTCAGGATTCCACTTAAGGGAAAGCTTAACTCCCAGGTGGTCCGTTTTTATTAACCGGCGAGCATAAGTTTGTATATATATATGGGGCATTACAACCAAAACACTAAAATGTTCACTACAGCTCTTACATACCGTACAGTTACTTCTAGTTTCATTATTAGTTAGCCCTAGTATGTATGGTTATGCATGATAAACTTTCATTCAAAAAAGATCTCAACTTTTTGTGTTGTCGGACATTGAAGTTCACAGATTTCTGGAGATTTTTGGAAATTACAGCTACAGTTCCCAACTTTACTCTGATATCCCCAAAAATGCTCTGTTTATCACTTAATTAGCTCTGTATTATCCTAAACATATATGTTTTCAGGCATATATATTATTTGCCTATTAGCTCTGTATTATCCTAAACATATATGCTTTCAGGCATATATATTGTTTCGCCTTCATATAGAACTATCTTCCTGTGGTGACCAAGCATAATGAGGTGGAAAAAAAAAAAAAGTGGGCCATTACACTTTTGGTATAATTCTTTATCAACACTCTCAGCAGTAAAAAACATCTTCTGTACCAATATAATGGCTCTGTTTAAGTAGGAAATACCTTCTTGCACTTATTTCAGGGTGTCAACCAGATTTTGCCTCAGAAAAATAGGAATATAGGAGTTTTGAAATCGGAAAAATAGGAACAATTGGCACAATATAGGGGGGAAAATAGGACTTATTACGGGAGAAAATTAGGCCTAACATATACAGATATAAGAGGAAAAAAATCTGAACCAAGGGGTTTTGTCCCCCTGAACACGGCAAGCGAAGCATAGTGGTCCAAGTAGGAGGATTAGGAGGCATGCCCCCTCAAGAAAATTTGGAAAGTCGAGATTTGAAATTGTGCGTTCTGGTGCATTATGGCACAAAAATATATCAAAGCTCAACTCTGCATTCGTCTTTATGATTGGGGCTGGATATAAGCTTTTTTTAAAAGAGGTTCTGGGAAAATTTGAAACCCTAGACTTGAAATAGTGCATCCTGGTGCATTTGGGCCAAAAACATTACAGCTCATACCTGTATTATCTAGCCTCTATGATTAGGGTTGGAACTTTTTCTGTTGGGAAGGTATTTCAAAAAAATTTAAAATCTAGACTTAAAACAGTGCATTCCGGCCGAAAATGTACCTAAGCTCAGATCTGTATTATCCAAACTCAATGATTCGAGATTTCAAGAAATTTTTGAAATTCCCGACTTGAACTGGTGCAATCTGCTGGTTCATTGGCAAAAAATGTAGCAAAGTTCTTGTCTGTTACTGTTCTCAATAATTGGGGCTGAAAAGTTATTTTTTTGAGACACAGGCTTTGAGAATTTTTTTTAATTTCAGACATGATCATTGCAATCTGCAGGTCCTTATCGGTTTTCTATGATTGGGCCAGAACCTTGTATTTGAAAGAAAGTTTTAGAAAATTTAGAGATTCTAGACTAAAGTGGTGCATTCTGGTGCCCCTCCCAAGAAAATTTTGAAAATCAAGAAGGCAAATGCTGCAATTTGGTGCGATCATTTGGTCTGAGGAAATTGCCCCCCCTCCTATATAAAGGTGAACAAATTTCTCATTGGATCTGGACAAATCTCACGAAGCGCCAAAAATACCACTATTTTCACTTAATTCTTTTAATTTTTTTTGACAAATCTTCCAAAAATAGGAGAAAATATGAGTTTTTTGTCCAAATATAGGAGAAAATAGGAAATATAGGAGTTTTTGTCCAAATATAGAAGAATATAGGAGAAAATAGGAAACTGTTGACAGCCTGTTATTTGAATCAAAATACATGCATATCTATATATCAGGAATTGTGTACTTATGCTTGATATTAACCATTCTACACTAAAAAAATGAGTTGACACTGTAAGAGGTGAGGATTAAAATCACCCCAAACCTAAGAAAAACACTGATGATTTATGGTATATTTGGTTTATCATAATACACAATGTGGTTGGACACCTTACGGTACAGTTCTGAGGTAGAGAATGATGAAATTAATGATTCTAGACCAATCCAAAGGGGAAATATCTAATGCCCCACATATCTATGAAAACAAAGATAGACATTTTGGGGGAAAAACTGTTTGAGATGATACAAGTACCAAAGGGGCATGTTGTGTTAAAATATGAAGATGATTGAGTAAATGGAAGTTCATTTTTTTCGCAAAAAGAAAAAAATGTCCAATAGAAAGTGATTTCCACTCCCACACATAAAAACCATGCTGGCATTTGGCAATTTCTGGGTTATTGTATTAGAGGAGCTGTCTGGTTGACACCCTGACCAGGAATTTTGTAGGTACACTGGATATTAACCATTCTGGAGCCAAAACACAGTTCGAATCTGTAATGCCAAACATATGTAATGCCACACAGATATAGTTTGGAAAAATGTATGTAAATGGCAAAATAACCATTCCCAGTCACAGAAATGGTGAACGGGAGCCTTGGGTAACATGTTGAATGGACATTTTTCAAAAATATAGTATACTAAGGCCATTCATCTATATATCTGTTTGGCATTACACTTTGTCTATATACCTGTTTGGCATTACATGTACAGGTCAAAAGTCTTAGTCCCAATACAGATAGGTAAAATGGGCCTCTAACCACTGATCATTATTGACCAATATACCCTCCCCCTTAACTTAAGACATACAATATATTAAAAAATTATATATTATTTGAATTATGATACAAAATGATGTGTAATGCCAAACATATTTATCATAACTTACCCTCTTCACGGGATGGTTCGTACCCTGAAGTGGTTACATCAATTTAGAAAGATACAAGATCTTGATAGTAAAAAATGTGTAAGCAATAGCTCCAAGGAGAGGGGGATAGTGAGTAAATAAGTATGTATATAGGACATTTAACATGTATAAGAATTAAAGACACAGGGATTGCATAGAATTTACAGGATACAAACTGCAACCCTTCTTATATCAATCGCTACTCCTTAAAAGATGTAGATCTAGCCTACCAGTATTCATGTAGAACAACATGTTCTATAGGCCTAGTATTTAGGGTTAGGCCTAAGCAGGGGCTGGTGTAAGGGGTAAGGAGGCTCGTGATCGAACTCATTCAACACTCCAGTTCCTTCAAAGAAGAGAAGAGGACGGTCGTGGTGCCAATCCCTTATAAATAACTTGTCGAGACAGCATTTGATTTCTACTCTAAACACTTTGATTGATTGACTTGTATAATTATACGAATCTTACCTGGGTATAGATGAAGGATAATTTTAGTTTTACCGAGGGCAACCCGTAGTATTGCAGGGAGTACATGAGATGGAACTGCGCATGCGCTGGTGACGTCAGGTTTTATAGTTCGACTACTGTGGCTTATCTAAGGATGATACTTAATATTAATTATAACGAAACTTAACTTTAAGCAACCCGTAGTTTATTGCCTCATGTTTAATTTTTATAGATCAATTCTAGTCCCTAAAGGGTGGGTGAGGCCGGGCATGTACTCCCTGCAATACTACGGGTTGCCCTCGGTAAAACTAAAATTATCCTTCATCTATACCCAGGTAAGATTCGTATAATTATACAATTTTACCTCGGACAACCCTGACGTATTTCCGGTTGTCCATGAGAACTTTAGAGCCATCCTTAGATAAACCTCAATCAATTTTTCGTCTTATTCCATCTCCTTTTATCTCATTATGTAATCCTATAATTGTTTGTCAATCATTTAAACACTTTCTCTGTCCTCATTAATCGTTCAAGAAATCATAATCATTTCTCAGTATTGACTAATTCCAATAGTTATAACTCGTTCGTTTTAATAAACAAATTACTGTTTAACAATCTACAGTCTTCAGACTTTGTTATTCGTCTATTTTTATAATTAGTCTTTCATCATTTCGAATGTCTCTAAATGTCAAGTCAATGAAAAGATTGGTAGTTTAATTTTTAGAAATTTTATTTCTGAATTTCCAGACATTTTTAACGAACAAGTACAGTTTCA
Organism: Harmothoe impar; assembly: GCA_947462335.1. NCBI lineage: Eukaryota > Metazoa > Annelida > Polychaeta > Phyllodocida > Polynoidae > Harmothoe > Harmothoe impar. The sequence continues at coordinate 66,315,617 of OX381708.1, read as the reverse complement.
TATCTCGTCAATTCACATGATGTATTTCATACACATTCTTTCAAAATAGGGTCCATGACCCCCACCTCTTCTTCAATTGTTTTGTTGTAGAAACGTGCGAAAGTCTTTGAGTTTTTCCATCTGGCCAGATTCATAATCTGCGCCACTGGAACCCCCTTCTGCCTCGCTGCTGACGTCGACGCCCCTCTAGTGGAGTGACAACCAAATTTCTTGGTATCTATCCCCGCTCTACTCAGGATCTTTAAGACCCATTTGCTCAATGTCTGTCTCCCTATCTCTTTGTAGGGTTTAATGTTACTCAAAAACAACCTCTTCTTGTCGTCTCTGAATTCCTGTGTCCGTTGTACATAAACTTCCAATGTGTGAACTACACAAATCCTTCTACATTCATCAAATTTCCTGAACAACACTACGTCCAAGGGGTCACCAATTCTATTATGTTTTAACAAAGTTAACAATTTGAACTGTACCCCTTCCTCTACTGCTTGCATCCTGTCTACCCTTAACTCTATTATAGTTTGTCCCCTCTGGGATGACACTAACAACATTAACACAGCTAATTTCCAAGCTAACAAGTATGTCGGTAGTTCCTCACTAGCTCCCCAATCTTTAAACATTCTAAACACAACTTTAACATCCCAGAAACTATCATAACTGGTCCCTTCTGAGGGGTTCTTTTCATTTGCCCCTTTTAACGTCCAGCTAATGATTCTGTTCTGCCCCAAGGGCACACCATCGATCATAGGTAATATCAGTGATAATGCTGATCTCGCTGTGTTCAGCGTGGCATATTTCAGACCTCTGTCAGACAATTTCCTGAAAAATCTACACACTTCATGTAACTCGGGCTTCAAAACTCTAACATCAAATTTAATACAAAATTCCGCCCATTGCTTAATGTAAGTTCTATAGACTTTCTTCGTGCCTTTTCTCCAGGCCAGCATTATCAAGTCAATTGTTTTATCATCATACCCTAATTTCCTCAAATTTGAGCCTAAAAAAGGCATGCTATCAGAGGACAACGCCTTAGCGTTTGTTGATTTCGGGGTTTTCCGTGTGGCTTCAGGTTTCTCCCTCCTTTTCTGAACCTCAACGTTCGTCTTGCTCTGTTCATCACTGCTGCGTACCAGGGCTGCCCTGGCCAATTGGGGAGGATGAGCACTGCATGTGTGCGCTGGGCCAGGATCTGCTGAACCACACGTCCGACCAAACTGAAAGGAGGAAACATGTAAAAGAATTGATCAGTCCAGGCAAATGTGAGAGCATCTACTCTAGCACACCCCGGCTCTGGGTGCCATGACACAAAAGTGTCCAGTTTCTTGTTCACTCTTGATGCAAACAAGTCAACCTGTGGTGTTCCAAAAGTGTTACAAATTTTTCTGAAAATTCTGTCACTCAACTCCCACTCGGTGTCGTCTGAAAAATGCCTAGATTTGTAGTCTGCTAAGACATTGAGTTTCCCTGGAATGTGAGATATTGTCAACCAATTCTCACCTTCCTCGGCCCATGTCCAGATCTCCTTTGCCACCTCATTACATTTTTCTGACTTTACTCCTCCCATGTGTTTAACGTATGCTAACGCTGTCGTATTGTCAGTGTGTATGCCTACATGTCGGCCCTGTTCCCCTACTAGACTCTGCAGTCCCAGGAGGATGGCCCTTAACTCCTTTATGTTAATGTGGTCTTCCCTTTCTTCTCCTACCCATCTACCTCCTGCTGTCTCTAACTCTCTGTGCGCTCCCCAGCCCTCATCTGAGGCGTCAGTGTAAATTTCAAATTGGGGTCCCCCAGTTCTAATATTCCTGACACTGTGCTGCATGTTGTCCAACCACCATTCTATGTCCTCCAACCCTGTTGCTGATATGGTCATCTTCCCATCAAAATCTCCTGCTCTGTATCTCAACGCTACATTCTTGTCAATCTCCAATGCCTTAATGTGTGCGTCCCCATACTCTACTGCCGGGGCATAAGCCACCATCAGCCCCACAATACCAGCTACCTCTCTTATAGTCATCGTCTCTTTGAACAAGGTCTCCCTCACTACTCTATGGAATTTCTCCACTTTGTCTTCAGTCAAGCTCACTGTCATGTTTTCTGAATTTATTACAAACCCTAGAAACTGCAACTCTGTCTCTGGCATGAGCGCTGATTTCTCCATGTGAATGTAGAAACCCAACTCGTCCAATCTCCTAACAACCTCTCTTACTGACTGTTCACACTTTTCTTGTGAATCTGCTATCACAAACGTGTCGTCTATATAAAAGAAACATTCATGTCCCTCTTCCCTTAATTTGGAAAACACTGGGGTCAGCATCTTTGTGAACACTCTAGGGGCGCAAGCTAGACCATTGGGGAGGGCATTAAATTCATATTTCTGTCCCCTCCATACCAGTCTAAGTAGCTTTTTGTCTGTCTCTGCCATCCCTATAGTGTAATAGGCGTCTTTCAAATCAACGGATGCCATAAAGGCCCCCGGTCTGATCATTTGTATTGCTGTCTTAAGAGAAGTCATTTTGAAGTGTTCATACTGTACTATTAAATTCAATTTTGTTAAGTCCAGTACCATTCTGAAATTCCCGTCTTTCTTTGGTCTCAAGAAAACGTTAGAAATCCACTCTCCTTCTACTGTCTCCACCTCAGCGAGTACCCCTTTCTGAACCAACTTATGAATTTCCCCGTCCACAATTTCATCTTCCTCATTTGAAAACTTTAATGGATATGGAACTCTACTTTGTACTGGTTCCTCTATGAGGGGTATTTTCACACCTTCTACTTGACTCAAGATCCAGGGATCGGACGTGTACTTCGTCCACCTGTTAGCAAAATTTTGAATATTGCCTGCTTTGAAATTCTGAACAGTATTAATCAAAGAACCACCTACCTGTTCATTTAGACGGTCCTCTTGACAAAACCCTTCCTCTGGGTCTGTGGCGGAGCTGGAGCCCTAGGCCTGAAGCTCTGAGCCCTTGGAGTGAACTGCTGTCTCACTGGGTAGCCCCGGCCGAAGGATTGCTGCACCTGCATCCTAGGCCTAGTGTAGCCGGCTGGGTTGTGGTAATGATAATGTCCATACTGTCCCTGTTGAGGTGCCTGATACCTAGGTGCTTCCACTCTCGGTTTCTTAAACACCTGCTGAGCCCCAGCTTGTCCGCGCTGATATTGGGCTTGATAAGGTCTCTTGACAACCTTTCCTGCTATCTTCCTGGCAGTCTCACACCTCTTGATGATTTCTTGTACTACTCCCCCGAATAGCCACTCTGGATCACTATCCACCGGCCTGAGTCTGGACACCGCCCTGGCGAAGTCCCCTTTGAGGTGGGGTTTAATCATGTCCCGCCTCTTTTCCAGAATCTGCATGTTGGTGTGAGTGAGGATATCTACAGAATCAAAGAGCTTGGAGCTAACTGAATCTAACTGCTCATCTTTATCGCCCTTTTCAATCACTACACTGGCTAATGGTAGAAGTGCTCTGAGACCACTTACCAGTCCCTCTTGTAGCTTCTGGAGCTCCTTGTCGGCACTTTTAATGTGTCCCGGCAACTCAGAGAAAATTTCCTCCTCTGTCTTGGGTGTAACCAGTCGGGGTATGTTGGCGATACGTGGGTACTCTTTCTCTAGAGCCTCCAGTCTCTTCACGTCCAGTCTTACTTTAAAGAAATCTTCAATCGTCTCGGCGAGATTGGGCTCTACAGCTCCACCGACGGGTACTGAAGCCGTAGATAAGCGCTGATGTCTGATTTTATTCGCAAAAGCGCCGCCGACCATCTGCGGTAATTCCTGCCCCTTACTTGCCGATCGTTCATCTCCGGCGTCATCAGCGGTATTGCCCTTCTGCCTGGTCTCTGGCTGTGGCGATACCATGGAGCTCGCGGAGTCCTCCTGGATCTCGGACTCGTCGTCTGACATGTCATGGACAATTCTCTCTGTCTTTGATTCAGGCGCTCCCTCGCCCGTTGTTGTTCCTCGTCCCATGTGCGCTGTGCCCATTGGATTTGGATTGTCAGCATAGTCGTAAGTCCAAGCTCCAGGTGTGTTAACATCTGAATACATGTCCGCAGGAAATTCAAGTCCACTTGTTCCATTGTAAACTATTTCTTCGTGCACCGGGGAATCCGTCATGTATTCGCCTTGAACTGCCGAGAACGAGTGCGGGGCCTGCTGTTGATAAATCCAACCGCCGCCACTTGTGACGTCATGGAATATATGGGCGTTGGCGCCCCAGCCAATCAGCGGGTCATTAGGAGTCGCAAGCGCCGCCCCCAATCCGAGAGGTTCGTCGTTGCCATGGCTACGCGTCGCTGTTGCCTGGGCAACTGGCGCGGAAACTGAAAAGGCGGGAGTCTGTGACGTCACGACCACGTCGCGACGTTCGATTACTGGCGCCTTGGCGGCAACTTTTGTCGTCTGGGCTTCTTCGGGCTTCTTCTTAGATGAAGTTTTCTTCGGTTTCTCGGCCGATTTATCCACTTTTTTCTTTCTCTGGAGATTTACTCCCTGAACTTTTGTTATTCTTTTCCGTCATATTGAGGCTTTACTGCCGTCTCGGGGAGTAAGAATGTGCTCGTTCTAGAAAAAAGCAAAAAACACTGTAAGTTCAACAATTTTACCCAACGTAAACACAAAAAACTTTCAAAAACATAAAATATGGTCTGTTATTTCCGTAGATTCCACAGTCCACTCAGATATGAAGTTTGAACATGCTAAACTTCGACCATCTTTCGAGAAAAAGTCGATCCCCGCGGGAACACTTTTGCCGGTTTTTAGAAAATACCGTCTCGAAACTTTAAAAATCAACCAATATGAGCGGGCTTCGCTCCCTAGGTGAAAAACATAACCGTATTTCACCTAGTCATGAAATAAATAAGTAAAAGCCACTAAAACTCACTAAAAAGTGAGAAAAATTGAGTGTAGTCGAAAGCCACTTACCAAAACGTCTTTTCACCAGCAAAGCGCGTCACGGTCTGACGTCACCAGCGCATGCGCAGTTCCATCTCATGGACAACCGGAAATACGTCAGGGTTGTCCGAGGTAAAATGATTGATTTGTTTAACTTCCAGACGTACATCAAGTACCTCATGGGACATATCTCAAGTTGGTAAGGAGTCATCCACAAATAGTGGGAGTCTGCCTCGCAGTAGTAGGACAGATATCTATATGCTGCTTGCCCAATACAGCAGTGACCGCATCTATAGATGATCGAATCTATGAAATGAATGACCGCATCTATGAGGTGAGGGAGAAAACCGCTGCCAGGGCACGTTCCCTACTCTTTTCGAAGGATAGCAAGTGTCCTACCTTCCTGGGCTAGTACCATAGTAGACAGGGCTAGACAAACCACGGTCTTTGATATCTCAGAAGTGGTTCACTGAGGAGATATCACAAGGTAGACCACCAGCAAGAATGCCCGGGCCAGCGCATTTGGCTAGCGGCTGCCAATACAGGTTGGTTAGTGGCAATCACAGAAGTCCACAAAGTGACCCCTTTTGTCGCCTTTTATGATTCTGGTATGCCTATTGGTATCATGGAGGGCTCCCTATGAAGTTATTCTACTCCTTCATGCCCCCCACTAACACAGGGATACACTGAACACATTATTAACTAGCCACTGTCGGTAGGGAGCCAATGCATTCCAATGAGATACAGCCTGGTAACTTTGGGCCCCTTCATACACGGTCAGCCTGTGCCTAGGGAGTCTAATCAGAGGAGCCATGGTACCCGTTGGGTTTAATACTTATACTTTACTTGTATATACTATTCTATAACAAGTAATTAGCTGAAAGTACAGATGTCTGAGGTCCAGCGGTAACATTTTTGCCTCTTTATATAGCCATTTAACTGGGCGATCTTGCAGATCCGAAATCTTAATTAAAACAGATTCTTAGAGCAATATTTCAATAAACCTGGAACTTGATAGAGCATCACATCCGTGATCAAAAAAGGAAAGGGCCATAGGCTTAAAAGATCATTAGCGCAGTTGTCTGGTCGATACTTATTCTGATCTGCTTGTACAACCATATTTTGTGTGCTATATTTTTAACCATCATCTCGTTCTGATCCAAGAAAGTGAATTGGTCATCAATAGTGATGCCCAGGTATTTATACACTGCACAGGATTTTAGTGAAGTACCATGTATCTTCAGATCTAGGGAAACAGATCCTGGTCCTTATTCACCAACATGTGCTTGGAATTTTTGTCACACCATCTAGATAATACATCGAGGTCACTCTGAAGTGTTATACTTATCACTTCTGTATCCCAATGATTATACACGAGTCTATCATCAGCATATAATTTGATATTCGACTCAATATTCAGGGGAGGGCGCGAGTTTGCATAAATCATAAAAAGCAGAGGGCCTAAGATCGATCCTTGCTGAACACCATAGGTAAAATTCCTCCAATGAGATAAGTTGTTGTTTGAGATAGTCTTCTGGGATCTTCTGAACCAGGTTAACAGGTCAGAGGAATTTGGATAATTTCTTCATAAGTAAGGCGTGGTCTAAAGAATCAAAAGCCTTGGAAAAATCGAGATATACTATCTTATAACTCATACCTGCAGAGAGGGCTCTATGAACTGAATCCGTCACCGGAAACACTGTATCTTGGATGCTATTATTCTTTCTAAAACTATGGAGCTAATTATCTCCACCTTCATGCCAACTCTTTTGGTCCATCAGGGCTGTGGGGGAAGGGGTGGTCATTTGAACCAATAGGTATAAGCATCAAAAACCTTGAAAAACTTGAATGAAATAAAAAAAATTAAAGATGATCTCAATATTGTCAAACGAAGACTTGATTGTTTATTCACCATATACGTTCAATCAGTTCAATACCGGTATTAAATCGCCTCAACAGAACTAAAGTATTGAATCAATGTAAATACATGACATGCCAAATTCTGAATAATATGAATGACACATTTACAGTCTTAGTTATCTGAGAAAATGTCTTTAATTCTGTTCTCTAATGCACATGCTCCTGAGATCTGTCTCAATCCTAAAGCACTGTCCTCCTGGACATGCATCCGAGATACTTTCCTCCCAGTGCAATGCCTCACATACTGCCTCTCTGTCTCAAGCCTGGGACACTACCTTCTCGGTCTCAAGCCTAGGACAATGTCCTAGCAGTTTCAGGCCAGAGATACTCGACTCCCATTTTCTCCCCTCTCTGGACGTCGGTGACGTATTACATGATATCGTGACTTATCATGTACGTCAAAGTAGTTAATGGTCAGCCTTGCCGCCAGTTGTCGTGCCAGTCGGGCTAACCGCTCCTTCCCAATGGTGGCCCCAGTAATAGGCTCCTCATCCAGGAGGTGCCCATTTAGTACGACCTGGTAGAAGCAGTCCCCAGCCCCTGAACTCTGCTCCTGCAGCTGGATGTAGATGTTGTGCAGGTAGCCCCTGTTGATGAGCTTATCTCCACGGTAGAACTCATACATCTTACGCATGGTGTCAATGACAAAAGTCCTGGGACGTACATGGTAGAGTGAAATGGCAAGGCAGGCCAGGGCAAAGAGGATGGGGAAGATGATGTATTCATCCACAGTGGTAGAGGTGAGGTATATAGACAGGGTGACCACTATGGTGGATATGGCCATTAATAAGCCCAGAACCCAACGCGTGGTCCTCACCCGCAGCACGTATAGCCCTTTGGTGACAGGCACAAAGGGGTAGGTGGGGTTGGACGCAAGGTTCTTCTTGAAGATATTCTCTGGTTTGTCAAGGAATTCCAGCTCCCATGATGTGAAAATACCCACCACCATGGTTATATGGTATAGGGCGGCTCCAATATAAGGCCTCCACAAAACCCGACACCACCTCTTGGATCGTCTTTGACAGCATCTGTGTAGGAAAGGGTAAAAGAATATATGGATTGAGACGTAGAAGGGAAAAGGAAGGAATTCAAGGGAGGAATTAAGCAAAAACTTCAGGGATGTAGGTGAAGAGAAAATTCAGAAACCTTAAAATTCATTCTCATTTACTTTAGAGTGCTCATTTTTAACAAGAAGGGGGAGGCCCATAATAATGCTCATGGGCCATTCGTGCGGAAGGTAACCACGTATCTATGGTGACGTTTTGACATATCCACGCACGGCCGCCATGATGTACGGGTACAAAGTCGCCGCCTGTGCTTTGTGCTCTGCGCTATGAAGGGTGTCTGCTGTGTACTCTACCTGTATGTAGTGTTTTGTCACATGGATGACTGAACCACCACATGCAGTGTCAGGCCTTTTGATACAAAAGCCTTGAAAAGGGGGTGCGGGGGCAGAGCCCCGATATTTACAGCAATGTTACAAACTTACAGTGGTGCCATCTAGAGGATAGGTATCACCTGGAAACTGATTAAGATTACGCCAGAAGTGCCGATTCGAGATTAAGATTACGCCAGAAGTGGCAATTCAAGATTACGCACAGAATGGGCGGCGTGTAGTGACTCCGCAGGTTCGTCCCCACGTGCGTCACAGACTCAGTGCTCCTTTAAGGAAAGGTTCTTGTCCCTTGTCACTATCCCCCGGGGGGGCACTTGAATTTTTTTAACCTGACAACCCTTACCCTTGTTAGGGCAGTTTTTGTAGGTCGAGAAACCCACCTCTTCCCACCCCAAAGACAGTTCGAGCCTCTACGATCTTAGTTTTTGATGCCAAAAAGTTACCCTTGTTAGAACATTTTCGGCCAAAAGTGCCTAGGTTTCGGTACAAAAAAAAAAGCGATAACTGCTGAAAAAATTACCCTCTTGTGGAGGATTTTCTCGAAAACTGTGACATTTTTGGTGGAAACTGGCAAATATTGGTGAAAACCCGGATATTTCTGTGAAAAATACCCTTGTTTAAGTTGTTAAGGTGATTTCCATGAAAGTGGACCCTTGTTAGGGCGATTTTTCCTTGAAAAAAGTTTTGTAGAAAAAGCGGTCTTCCCAGCCGCACACATAGCCATAGGGCTATGTATACAAAATACTCTAAGTGCCCCCCCCCCCCGGGCACTATCCCTCAAATTATGGCCTCATGTCTTGTCACGTCACATGTCGATTTTAGGGAGCGTTCATTTATCAATTACAGGGGGGGGTGGTGAGATTTCGCGTGGAGGGGAGAACATTTTTTACCCCCCCCCCCCTTGAGAGCGCGTGTAATGTTTTGCGCCCCCCTCGCCGAAGACGCCGAAAAAATTTCGCCCCCCCCCCTTTGAACTATAGTAACGCGCGGGCTTTTTGGCTAAAATTGGGCTTAAATTTTTACGCCCCCCCCCTCAGAAGGGGTCGGAAATTTTTACGCCCCCCCTCAGAAGGGGTCGGAAATTTCTACCCCCCCCCCCAAACCCACCACCCCCCCTGTAAATAATAAATGAACACTCCCTTAATTCAAGGGATGAATGCCCATGACTCTAGCTGTGTGGCAAGGCGTCTATTAGGCGGCCTAGCCCGAGGCGACGCCGAGGTTGAAAGCTCAATTACCCATGACTCATGAGACCATGTCATTTCCCTTGGCCTTGTCGATTCTAAGAAATGGGTCTTATCCCTTGTCACTAGAGGTCGTTGTTCATTCCTCCATTTTGCCTGTCTGGGGCCCTAAAACTGGAGTAGTCGAGTATATAGGCCTATCATGTCGTCCGTCAAAACTGCCAAAAGTTAAAAAGGACGTTTTTACCCCCGACTCGAGTCTCGTCGGCTGAGTGGCAAGCCCACGCCCACGGGTGACGGGGCCAAGTTTTTCCCACTGCCACCACAGATGAAAGAACTTTCCTTTTTCTGTCAGAGAGGTTGTCACCATAATTGTGCTAAAGAGGGGCGTCATAAAAGACAGTGTTTTCTTTTGAAGATAAACTAACACAGGATACCTACACGTTACTTACACGTTCCTTGACTTTTCAGGAACAACTGCGGAAAAAGCGCGCAAACAAGAGGATGTGTGTACTGTGACCGTGTGACGTAATAAACATCAAACCGTGACGTCACAATGTGCTTTGTTCCCGACCTTTACATGTCTTTCCAATATTGATTTAAGATGCAAAGAGGCTTGCTATTATTGATAAACAGCTGATGCAGTATGCTTATTGAATAAATAAAAGTTTTGATACAAAATGTTGCCAGTGATCATGGCAACGCTATCCCATAATTGGATGTCGCATAGCGCCTTCCTTAGCAACCGCGTTACTATGGATCACAAGTGGTAGTGACAGGAAACAAGAAGCACACTGCAGTCGCTGGTCAGAGACAGGGAGAGGCTGTTTTCAAGAGAAAATATCCCTGAACACACTATGGAAGAAGATAACCAAGAACCAAATGAACGATGGGCAGATGAAGGATCTAATGGGCCTCTGCTGCCGGATTCAGACGACTGGGTAGTGGGACAACCCGTTGTTCAGCTTCTTGACATCAACAATAATGTTTCAGAACAGAGCAATAATTTGGTTGGGTTGGGCTTCCTGGCTTCACTTGTCGAAGTGATCAGTGAAGAGGAAACAACAGACGAGTCAACATCTCCAGAAAACTCGTCTTTGGAAGCGGGGAATTCTGCATCATGGCACGAGCTTCCACATGTAGTGTTATCCGAACTCTTCTCAAAGCTGAAAGACAAGGATCGTATTTCTGCCGGCTTGGTTTGCAAAAGTTGGAAACAAACCCTTAGCGACCCTTCTTTATGGAGAACTCGTTGTTTGCGCTTTTCTAACACCTGTATCACTGGACGGTATACACAGAAAGTTCTCGGATTTGCAAGGAAATATGGTCAGCATCTCCACAGGTTATCTATTCAGTGTATGCACCCAAATTACAGTGTGGCCAAGAAGTTCCAGAGTTCCATGGTTTCCTTTCTACATGCTCTCAACACGAAACGGGCAGATAACAGGCGGTGTGAGCTGAGGGAGCTCACAATTAATCAGGTAAGGGAGTGTTCATTTATTATTTACAGGGCGGGGGTGGTGGGTTTGGGGGGGGGGGGCGTAAAAATTTCCGACCCCTTCTGAGGGGGGGCGTAAAAAATTCTTACCCCTCTTGAGGGGGGGGGGCGTAAAAATTTAAGCCCCTCTTTAGCCAAAAAGCCCGCGCGTTACTATAGTTCAAAGGGGGGGGGGGGGGCGAAAAATTTTCGGCGAGGGGGGCGCGAAACGTTACACACGCTCTCGAGGAGGGGGCGTAAAAATTTTTCGCCCCTCCTCGCGAAATCTCACCACCCCCCCCCCCTGTAATTAATAAATGAACACTCCCTAAGTCAATATTTCAATCGATCCATCAGAATTTATCCTAGCCAGTGTCAATGCCCACCACTGACAAGCCAAACCCTTGCTTCAAATCAACGTTAGAATCTGGGTAGCAAGGCTTTTTATAATCAGATCTAGGCCCATATCCTATTTTTTAAACCACCAATCCAAGAACTTGAAGATGGTAAATTACTGATAACAAGTTGGCCCACCTCGCAGTACTGACATACCCCAGGTATGTCAATACTTTGGCCTCCCCCCCCCCCCATTTAAAAAAAAGAGAAGATTAATAATAAATCTCAGCTGCATATAATTGGTAGTGGTAACAAGAGGGGGTTGGTCATTTTTCAACGAAAGGGGTGGTTGGTCTTGTATTGATGAGGGGGGGGGACCAAAATAAGTTAGCGGAGGGGGTACCGATACCCAAAAAAGACGCCTCAAGAGGAGGCAACCAAAAATATTCCGCCCCTTTTTAGCAAAAACAACAGGGCCTTAATTACTAGGCCTATAGCTAAAAAGAGTCGCCCACTTTGGTTTGAACACTGTTGGGACCGAAAGAAATAGACCTCTCTTGGGGGGGGGGGAAGAAATTTTGTATGTCCTTTGTTCTTTGTGTTTGAGGCAAATAATAGGGGGTATTGAGTTATTTGAGTTTTTTCTACCATGTCTAAGGGAGTGTTCATTATTTATGGCAGGGGGGGGGGTGAGCATTTGAGGGGGGGGGGCAATTTTTTTTAGGGGTATTCAAAGGGGGGGGGGGCCTTTTTTTTTTACCCTATTCTTAGGGGGGGGGCCTTTTTATTAGGGGTATTCCTAAAAATGTCGCGAATTTAGTACATTGAAATGTCACGAATTTTGGTAACAGCCTGTGTTATATTCTACCAAATTACGTCAATATTTTCTGAAATTTTCTAAAATTTTCCTCAAACTCCCAGCAAATTTCTCACTGCATCACTTTTGACACTCAGAATAGCCCACCGTTTTGTCAGTCTTCAAAAAAGTGCCGGCCTCATGTAAGCACTGAGGGTAAGGGAGCTTCCAATTTATAAGCACTGGGGCCCTTAAACTCAACGGTATGTAAGTGTCTGAGGTTTGACTATTATCTTTCTCCAGCGAGTATCATGAGACGTTTACACTAAAACCCGGGACTAAAACACCTTACAAATGGATGTATTTGTTGCAAGGTAGTAAATTGTAGGTAAAAAAGTGCCCAGGATTAAATGCATACAATTAGTAGACACCAACATTGTTTTTGTAATAAAGTTGAAAACGATCGAGGGTGAGTGGGGGGGCGCTTTTTTTCAACCTATTCCGAGGGGGGGGGGCTTTTTTTTCAACCTATTCCGAGGGGGGGGCCAATTATTTTTGACGTATTCGATTTGCCAAACGCTCACCCCCCCCCCCCTGCCATAAATAATGAACACTCCCTAATATGTCCCGTTTCCGTGAACAGCTTCAGGTGGAGCGGTACTGGCGCCAGGAGAACATCCGTGAGCGGCTGGTGAATGCCTTCTGTCGCTTTCTCAAGAAACAACACAAACTACACTTCTGTGACTTCAGTGAAATGACTCTCACAGTATGTATTATTTACCACAAGTTTTAAATCAAAATCTATGTTTAGGCATAAACAAATAAGTGTGTTTATAAACTTTTCTGAAATTTTATCATTTTGGAATGTAATTTTGGCCAAGGTGCCGAATTAAAAAAAATTAAAAGTGTGTCTGACCCTACCTATCTCTTTTTCAGCATATGTTACCAAAAACACACCTTTATTCTATTCTTGACCTTGTCTAGTCACTATTCTGAAATACCTGTAAATTTCTTTGATAGCCATGTCCAAATGACAACCCCTTACACTTCCCTAGGCACAGGATGGCCTGCGGCTGCTGGAGGCTCTAGGTGAGGGGGCAGGGCGGCAGGTGAGGACCCTTAACATTGAGGACTTCTTCGGTTCGCGACTGGCTATATTTGCTGTACCTCGATACCGACTCATCATGTCCTCCTTCCACAACCTGCACTCCCTCATCACCAACTACAACTACATGTCTGAGGACATGGTGCAGCTGCTGACCGCCAACTGCCGCCACAAGTAGGTCTACATTCACAGTACAATATGTAGATCTATACAAAATAGGTCTTTTATACAGTATCAGTATTTTCTGGTGTGAGAAATTCTACAAAACCCCATCCCTTACCCCACTTAGCAACATATGTCTTCCTATACGTATGTAGACCCTAAGGAATATAAAGAGGAGGACACATGCGTTATCATATATGTGATACATGGTTAGGAAATGTGCTTATTAGTATCTAGGCTAAAGTATCAGTAATACATGCATATGGAAACGAACATGTAAGTAGTATATGAAAAAGAATGTGGAAGTGGTTCATGGAATCAAACATGTAAGTAGTATATGGAAATGAATGTGGAAGTAGTACATGCATATGGGAATGAATGTGTTAGTAGCATATGAAAATAAATAATATGTAAGTAGTATGTGGGAATGAATATGTTGGTAGTATATGGGAATGCAGACGTAAGTAGTATATGGGAATGAATGTGTAAGTAGTATATGGGAATGAATGTGTAAGTAGTATATGGGAATGAATGTGTAGGAAGTATATGGCAATGAATGTGTAGGAAGTATATGGAAACAACCATAAATGATAAAAAGGGAATGGGGCTAACGCTAAGAAAAGTACCAGGTAATATGCTTGTGCGGAGCTGACCATGCGAAGAGGTCTGGCCATGCGGAGCATGGAGCAGCTGCAGAGTTTGGCATGTCAGCTGCCAGACAAGAACTGGTGCCTGACTCTGCATTGCTACAATATTAAATGTACATACTAAATGTCACAAATCACCAATGAAGTTGATGAAGTAGGTGGATGACAATTGCATAGATAGATTCATAAAATCCTAACATTTCCAAAACATTTTCTTTTAAGACTTAAGAATCTGAGCATCAAGGTGTACCGCCTGGACCCCTGCAGACACGTCATCCACCCCCACTCGTGGAAGCTGCTGCGGCAGGCATGCCCCGCCCTCCGCGTGTGTCTCTATTTTGAGGCGATTGGCGCCTACAATGACCTGACGCGGATTGCATGCCCGGAGATTCCACTGAAGATCATCCAGATCTGGACAGGAATCAACTACCAAGAAGAATACTGGAGGCTGAGTGACACCCTTAGGTACCTGGGCAAGACCTTCTACTTGACACTAGGTGAGCATACTGTCTTCCATATGCCTTCCACTGGTTTGGCTTAATCTGTACTGAATTACTTATCTGAGATTACTTCTTGAAATATCAAGATCAGAACAGCTTCTTTACATTACATGTGTGCTATTTATTCTTCTGCAGAGGAGGCATGTTTCTACATGGAGAATGGTCGGGAGGAGCTTGACGATGCTTTGCTCTACCTCCTGGAGAAGTGCCGCGTGCTGGAGGCTCTAGACCTGCAGTCTGTGCTCATGGTGCCCACCATCAACACAATCTGTGAATGGCAGGACAAGTACAAAATAGGTGGGTACTTAACTTATAGCAGGACAAGTACAAAATAAACGGGTACTTTACTATTAGATGGTAAAGGTACTAAAATACTTTACATATAGCAGGATAATTACAAAAGGGTGATGATAAAGGCCTTTGATGCGTTTGACACATCTAAGGTAAATGCCTTCAAAATCAGACTGTGTTTTACTTCAGCTTCAATTTATTTTGAATGTCATCTAACTTTTTTATGTCACATGTCATATGTGCACCTGGGCATCTAACCATTATACTTGCTATATACATGGCTAGGGTCACCATAAGTATATAGCTCCTGTGAGGTATAATCTGCTGCTGCAAAACTCATGACTATTTCTGTGTTATCTTGCAGCCCTTCAGAGGTGTCACATTGCGGTAGACAACCTGACTGGTGTAGAGGTGGACCAGCTCGACTCTGTTGTAGACAAGTACAGAGAGATGTTGGATGAGCGTGGGCATGACTTCCAGCTACTCGCAAACCCAGGGTTCTAAGGCAAAAGGCAGCAGTTGTACATTAAGAATTGTAAAATCTACATACATATCAAAGATATATCATAAACATCATTCTTTAGGTAGCAATTGTACATGAACAAACAGCAACTATATACTCAAGATGACAGTTACATAATATATAACTATTTATTTGAGAAGTATCATTTATTTCTAAAGTGACCAGCTGGTGACTTGACACAAGATGACTGTGATTATATATAATCCAAATGGCAGTATGTAGAAAGGTAAAGAAACATCAACTTGGATATTTTGATGATAATAAGAATCATGGGATAAACGTTGACTACTTGATTCTCATTTGAGGTGTAGAGTTGATGTTTGCATGATCATGTATTAAGAAGGTTAACATCTATTAACAATGTGTAAAGCTAATGAGGCATATAGTCAGTGGTTTAGGGCTTTAGCCCAAGGTCTTGCAGGTAAGATTTCATTTGATATCCATATAGTAAAATATAATAGAATAACTCTTGGATATTTATTTTGTGTAAGAAAACTCCATAAAAATGTATACATGTACAGATGGATTCTTAAGAAGTACAATAGTACTATTTTATCCCTCAGCCTAATCCGTCAAATTAGTCTTTCTAAAAAATACTATTATGGCTGTGATATTGATCAACTGTGTGGTCATACCTATGTAGGAATTTTAAAGTGCCATTTTGTTTTTAAGAAAAAAAGAAGTGTAATTTCAGAAAAAATATATTGGAAATGTTTACAGAAAACCAATCTACAGCTTGAGCGTTTAATGAGGTTCATGGCGAATTGCAAGTTTACAATAGAATGGGATGAATTTTTATTCAGCAAATAGAGGTGGACATTACATCCATTAGATAATAAACATGTATTGAACGTTAATCCTACTCTATTGTTCTTTATTACATGATATTGCAGTGCCAGTCTGCACCTAGAAGCACACATTTAAATGAGAAAATGAATGAAAAATAAATACATAAATAGTAACCGAAAAGTAATTCTCGGGCACCTCTATTAACAGTCCATACAATTATTATTTACAAAGCCAATATACAGTTAAAACTCAAGATTTCATTAGTATAATCTATTGCTCCAGAGAGAGTAAGCCCTACGAGTCCATCCCAGATGGCCTGAGACAGGACTGGCTTCCCGGAGCCCATGGGTATGGTGACGTCATTTGGGAACACTTACCTAGCGACTGACATACTTGTTGACATATTTGACTCTCACTTTGTGCTACCACTAGAAAATAATTTGTGATTACAATTATCTTATAGATTCTGAAATATCTAGCCTTTTTGCACCTCATCCGTGTGAAAAGGAAGAAATTCTACAAAGACTTAAAATCTTTTATGTTCAAATCAACTTAGTGAAGTATCATTCTATATTGGCCTGTCCTTTTCTGACCCATATTTAAGTTGTTTTTTATTCCAACAGAGGCGGCACATGTCCATAAGAAGCTCAGCAAACTCAAACAATGTAATGATGGAGAGACCAAGGTACAACCCGCACAGACCTCCTATGTCGCTCACCAGTGCTGTCTCCTGAAAATGAAATAAAATACTATTGTATTACAATAAGGCAATGGCCAGGTGAAGATGATCCAATATTCCTCTAGTTTCTGAAGGGGTAAATGTTTTCCCATTACACCATGTAACTCAAATCCTCCACCTCCCCGCTCTGCCTGCTTGCAAACCAATCACACACACCCCGCTGATCCAAAATGATCACCCTAGGGCTTCTCACTGTGCCCCATGAAAGACTGTTAAGTTACCTCATAAGATGCTTTTGTTTCTGTGACATGAGCAGTAAGACTTCCAAAGTAGATCCGCAGTTTCAGGAAGTTCTTGCTGTAACAAATATATATATAGGTCTTGGATTTCAATACATGTGTGCCAAATATAGATAGATATGGATTATCAAGATGTTTTTGGGGTGACGGGATTTAGATCAAAGGAGAGTAAGGACAATTCATAATGCAAAGTGCCTGACATAGAATTAGTTATTAGGATTAATGTTACTTTTCCAAATTTAATGATGTTAGATTTATTGACATAGAAATATGATGACTGGCCCAAATGACATATAGACCTTCGTCATAGTAAGGACCTGGCATTGCAGTCTAGGCCTACATGTAGGCCCCTTTAGCATAGGTAAATGAATAATCTTACTGAATAAACTCCTGTACGACAGCTCCTGTAGTCCCGTCTGGTAACAAACCTTTCTTGTAGATGCTCTTCCTCAGGGCATTCTGTAGGACACGGAGGATATATAAATCAAGGGAGAGCTGCATAAAAGGTCTATATATGCCTATACTGTAAACATATCAACTAGGCTTTCTTAATGGAGACCCTGCTAGCACCACTCGTCTAAACTACATCATTATTATGTAAAACTGACGTGTTTCTCGTCATTTTTACGTAATATTTACATGATTTAGACGAGTGGTGCTAGCAGGGGATAGACGTAGTAAAATAATGTTACAATTTCAGTAAAGAAAGTGATACCATTTACGATTTAGGATAATAAATAAGGATATAGGGGGGGGCCTAAACAAGATTGTCTATGCTAAAGCATGGAATCGCCGCATTCAATGCCTGAGCCGGTCGTGCTGTGGACCATTGATGCAGACATATAACCAGATTAAAAACATGAATTCCAGGAAACGGAAAATAGATCGCACTAGCTCATCTACAGGTGACCAGTTCACCTATTTCACAGAAGAGGGCACTACTATCGTACTGGGAGGATTCTCAGAAATCAGGTCTGAGGGTCTGAAGGTGTATTTATATAATGTGTGCCTATACGTGGTTAGGGTCTACCCTTAGTTTTGAGGCTATCAAACTATATTTCTCTGTCCGTCCAATTAAAAAAAGCTTCTGTCGCCTCTGTCAAATTTTAAAAAGGCCTATGTCCCTCTGTTGACATTATTTCACCATATTTGTTTGTGTCCGTCGGTTCTTAAAGGGGCTCTCTCGCTCCTGTTGATTTTTAAAAATACCTGTGCCAACCTATCGCCCCTGCCATATAGAGGCACATGTCTTACCTGTACACTGTCTGAGGGCCACTTTGCTGTAGAGATAGTCACATCATGGGTCATTTCCCTGTGGTGTAAACACAATTCACTCCGATTAGGCATGGATGATATGCTTCAGTTATAAGTCGGATTTCATATATAGAAAGAGCTCTATGAGGAGAGAACATTAGTTCAATATAGTTACTTTCTCTAAATTAAATCCACCTCACCTACAAATGAGAAACGAATTATTGAATTGAGTGACCTTGTAAACTGGAATGGCAATGGTCTATGTTATTCCAATTGCCATTCCAATATATTGAGTTTTTATATGAACTGTACCAGAGTAACTGCCAATCACTATTGGGTTTAATTAATCATTCAGTGACATGGAATTTCTTTTTAGAATCACACTTGTGCCTCTACATGGGTAAAAATCGACACGGGCAACACGGCGACATGGCCCTTTTAGGTCCTTTTAAAAATCGACGGACACAGGAAGATGAGGGATAAAATTCGACCCACAAGGATTTTTCTCTATGTTCTTATATACCTAAAAATCGACACATTGACATGGTCCTTCTGCTAAAAATCGACACAGCGACATGGTCAAAATTGTGGGTACCCATGTAGAGGCACACACTTACTTGCAGACAGGTGGACACCCATCAGAACAATTTAACGTTTTGAAGGCAAACTGGTGCTGGACATTGTCATTGCATGAGGCTGTAAATGGATGGAAAAGGTACAACAAAACCTTGTGTGTACATTGACATTCATCAATGTGGATACTTGGGTGTCAAAAAGTCCCTGAAACCTGCGAAATAATAAAGCAATGCAATCCAATTCAACTTTCTGTGTAGATTATCTGTACAGGGCTAAATAATTCTATTGATATCGATGTTGTCCTTACTTTCAGGCCCCTCTGTGCAGGGGTATATGTGGCGTTGTCCATTGTCAGTGAGATGGTCAAAAGCTGTTGCAGTCAGAGGGTAGTATGGGTCACCACACCCACATTTCCGTATCACATGGGCCTGGTAGCAAGTTAGTCTACAGGCCTGGATGTTAAGAGAACATAAAAAATGAATTCAGATAAAATATTAGGCTACCAATGATGTGATGCGTTTAAAACATACGAGTGTTGATCGCCACAAGTAGAGGTAGGAGTTGAAATGGCCAATGCCATTATGTTAGCTGTCAAAATAGTTTTACAGCCCCGTCATCAAACATCTAAGTAAAGGAGAAACGGATTATACTACCATCTCCTACTTTTCACAACCACTGAATGCCTGTTGACAAGGCTCACTATGCTTATGGGTACCTTGGTTACCTGACAGCTCTGACCAATCAGAGGGCAGGAATTTAGTCTATGACCTCACTTCCTGAATGCAATTGGACACACTCTCACAGCAGAGTGTTAGTTCATGTCCATATAAGGAGACTGTCTTAGAGCAGATGTTTAGCACTTAGGAGAAAAGTGAGGTTGGTTGGGCCCATCAAGTTTTGGGTTTGGGCAATAGGTTGACACAGTTGTGTCACATGAAAGGTACAGTTGGAGTGGTTTCGACTTGAATGTCTCATCAGGTGTGAATCTTTTAGAAATAATTAGTTTGATTAGTTCCTTATAATTATTTCTTAGAATATGTATTTAAATTGAACAGAGAATAATTTTGTCAGTGTAGAGGGAGTAAGTTTCTAAAACTTGTCTAAAATTATTTGAGACAAAACTGATATGTGATTAGATTTAATTTCTAATATTTAATGGGATAGTCCATTTTTTGAGAATTTTATCAGTATTGTGGGTTCTGTGTGGTGTTAAATTTGACTATATTAAGGTACAAATTTTCTCATGACAGTATCAAACAAGTGGAATTGAGCTTTGATGGTGTCCACAGATCAAAGGATGTGTGGACTGGGATTAAAATTAAATTTTTATTCCCGGCTGGCATTAAAATAGCATAGGGCCTGGCGGTCGGACAATGTCGACATGGAAAAGGTTCCACGTAGCTTCCTGACTCAGGTATGTGGGACCTCCTGGGTTTTTATCTTGTGATTTGACGGATTATTGGGGGACCCCCAATAATCCGTCAAATCACATCAAACATCTAAGTGCATGGCAAGCTGCGACTAACTGAAAAAGGTGCCTTGGTCAAAAAGTATACCTCATTAGTCTCAAAATATCTTCTACAGTCTTACTCCTCTATCGCTCTAGCTGGAGCCACAAAATGAACACAATTTCTCCAAATAGACGGGGTGGAGCCCCCTTTTCTTTATGTCCTTTGCTTTAATTTGTCAAACTGATTACACAACTATAACCGAACCTATTTGTGTAACCGTAATCATGTAAGCATAAGAGTTGTCCCAGAAGGTTAGTGGGTAGCGTTTTAAGACTACACAAGATATGCTTTTTGAGATTATGGGAGATATGCTTTTTATTAAGACACCTTTTTCAGCTAGTCCCTTGTTGCATCCAAGTGTGATCATGTGTTAGAGAATAGAAAACAATATTCTTGTCCTATGATACATGAATGTATCTGAGTGATACAGCCCTTGGTGCAGCCACTATGGTACATTACTATATGAATGTATAGGCCAATTAAAAGGCTATTAGTGAAGAACCCACCTCCTGGCTGTAAGCTAGGTAGCTCCTACCGACTGTGTACATGTTTGAATTTGCAGTTTCTCCACATGCCCCGTATGGGGGTGCAGTCCGTATCTGCTCCCTCTGAAAGTACACCAGTGTGACATATCATCAATTAACAGTGTGGTTTGGTAACAGTGTTAAGCTTTAATCCTGATGTTATCTTAAGAGTTTGCCAATTCTCAAATATTCATCACATAATCATTTGATAAGATGATTTTTTTTAAACACTAGGAGGACCATGGCGTCATAATCTCTCACTGACAATATGGGAGAGAATTCAAAAAAAACACTGATGAAAGGGCAAGGACTGATGAAAGGGCAATGAGAAATAAGTAAACTATATAATAAAATCTCACATGTACATCTCTCTAATGTGCGAAATATACTATGTCAAGTATTGACTGACTATAGATAAAGTAAATTGATATGCAAAATATATTGCAGTCTTTACTAAATTGATTAGAAATGTTTAATCCTCACCCTGCTGAGGCTGACATAGGTGCTCTCCCCTGCGGGTACAGTGAAGCCCCTGCTGTCCGGGAAGGGAGCCTCAGTCTGATTGTGGATGATGACGCGGATGCCAACCTCCTCTGTCAGGGAGATGTACTCACCCTGCTCCACAAAGACGGTCACCTCAAAGGCTGAATAAAGGAACAGAATCACAATAATCTGGCAACATGTATTAACAGCACAGGTTTTAGAATGTAAATGCATGCAATTCATCTTAAATGTTTCAGTTGCGTGTATGGTCTAAGAGACCGGTATATGTCTCAACAGGTTATATGTATGACATCAAACACAATAATCAGTATAACTGAATGATAGCTAGCATCTTCAAATACTGTAGCCCTTGCCTTCAAATGCAATTATACAATGATAGTACATTTTGAAAATGGCTTCAATTGTGAAAATATGTCACCAATAGTGTATAGGAGATACAGACAAAAAGGACGATAACCCTATTTTCCACAAAAGATCTCCCTCAAACACCACAAACCTAAAGACACTTACCATACAATGGGCCAACTTTGGAAACGTGTTGCAAACTTTTCCAATTTATATCCATCAGTGTTTCCATCTCTCCAAATGTGTTGAATGTAAAGCAATTCCCAAATACAGAATTAGGAAACACGCTGAAGTTCCTACAATTAGAATAAAAGAAAGTATATATATATATATATATATATATATATATATATATATATATATATATATAGGTGAGCTATTTTTGCTTATTCACAATGTATGATTGCCAGCTGATGTAAAAAATTGTACCATTGCCCAAGTCTGGCGATCTGAGCCTGGTAGGGAACTGGCGGCCGGTCTGCCTTCTGGCAGCCTGTTCCAAGATCTGTGAGAAGATGATCCACCAGCAACTTCTAGGGCACCTACAGGCATGTAACCATCTGTCTAGAAAACAGTACGGGTTCATCCCGGAATACGGAACAATGGATGCCATCTACAACCTAACAAACGAGCTCTACAAGTCCCTCAACCGAGGGTGGCCCTCTGCGGAGGTCTTTCTCAATCTCCGCAAGGCGTTCGATACCGTCAATCACTCGATACTACTCGCTGTTTGACACAACCATGCCAGATCACAGAGACAAATGGGAGGAAGTCTAGGAGTACACGGGTGTCTTGCGGAGTTCCACAAGGCTCGGTCCTCGGACCGTTATTATTCCTCGTCTACATGAATGATGTCCAGGAAGTCACACGGAATACCCAAGGATTCATGTTTGCAGACGACTTGGCCCTGGTTGCTACTGGAAGTAATACAAGCCATGTAGACAAAAATCCTGTGGGCCTATCACCGAAACAGTAGTCACAACTTCTCCAACACAGACATCACTCTGAACAACCAACCCCTGAGGGTAGTTGAAAGTTTAAATTACCTCAGGGTCATTGTGGACAAACACCTAAGCTTCGCACTTCAAAGCAAGAAAGTTATACTGACGTCGGTGCAACAGCACATGGCCACGAAGGACCTGTTCCCATCCTCGCTAACAAAGGCAAACCTGGCGCCACTAGACCCACTGACTATATAGTATCTTACTGATAGTGACTACTGATTGATAGTGAATGAGATCTAAGGATCCCCATGGACAGATTAATTGAAAGTTGTGAACTTTAATATTGCATCAAATGTTGGCATGAATTGAAAAACACCCCTCGTGTAACTGTGATAATTTATTGCCAAATAAGAATATTCAAATCAAAATCAAATCAGTATAGGAGAAAGTACTTTTGGAATGTATGGATAGAAGCAACTTGCATACATAACTTGTGTAAATGTTATGGGTTAGGGGATTATTATTATGCTACTTCATGATAATTCAGACGTCAGATGGCCAGAAGTTGCCCTTAGGGGGACTTGGCACAGCCTGGAGGCGGGAGAGGAGTGAGGTCTAAAATGGCTATAGTGTATACATGTCAAGACAAAACCAGAGATAGTAAATTATGATTAATAACTATATATTGTTCAGACACAGTACACACTTTGAATACAATGATAGTCACAAGTCAGCACTGTAAATATGGTCCCTAAACTGCTAAAGTCACCCACCAAAAGTACTGGAGAAACCTGTTCAATCCTGAGTAGTCTGGTGTGTGTCTGGAAACTGTCTGGGGGTGAGTAGCCACTGCCCAGCCCTTACATAGAGGGGAGCCGATGGTCATGGGGGCATTTGGAATCCCCTCCCATTACACTTGCAGGTTTTCCATTGAATAAATATTTACACAGTTCTAAATCAACTTACCCAGCTTTGCAGTTCATACCATTAAAGGTACAGTTGACCAACATGTGCTTTATGTCATGTCCTATAGCTGCGTTTTCATTAAGTGAGAGTTTGGATAAAGCACGTGTTAATGTTTGTCTTAATCCAAGAGCCTCATTCTCTCCATAACCATTGTCATCAGAGGTATCACTTGACAAACCCTGTGATTGAGGAGACATGGTAAAATTATCAGGGTAGATTATGAAATGATATGGGAAATCATGTGGACATTGAGCAACATTAGGAAGTGTTGGGATGGTATATGAAAGAGAAGTTTGTGATTAGAATTGTATTATGTTATTACTATAGATGCATAGGTAAGATCTAGATATGCCCTTGAAGTCTGAAGCGACAACTGAAACTGCAGCACAACAAAGGAAAATTATGTTCTTCTCCTACATAACAGATGATAACATACATATTGGCCTGTATATAGGGTAGAACAGCAACAATGAAAAGATTATTCGAAGCAGGAAGAATCATGGAAATATAAATCATATATGATCATATGATTGTGTTGGGCAGATACCTACTTGTTCGGATTGTGTGTCTCTTGTGTCTTCAGAATATTCCTCAACCTGCAGTATTTAAGTGGATATCTAGTCTTATTGAATGCAAACCTCTGGGGATGGACATTGACATAGTTAGACACATATATTATAATAAACCCTATTCACTATTCATTAAACTGTGTAAGGAATACTGTATAATGAAAGATAGGTGTAGATAGTCTTTTTTGTTGCACTTAAAAGAAAATGCCATCTTCTAAACTGAACACATTTAACAATTCATTCATACCATTCCAAAATGCATACTTGGATACTTACCATACCAAACTGACTGTGCAGAGCCTCCCCTGACCCTGTTACATTGAGAAGGGCTGACCTCCGGACAGGGTTCAGGTTACAGAAGGTGATGGCTGGTAGGGGCAGGCGGCCCGGGTTGACCACATACACAGAAGACTCTACCGGCCATGACAGGTACTTCAACACAGAACTGGTCACCTGCCACACCATCAAACCTGCAAGGTAAAGATTAGTTTCATAGTCAATTCTGAGAAGGTTTTTATCACATCAGCAAACTTAATGTTTCAGTATATCCTACAAACAATGTAAATCTATTCACATATAATCCTTTCACAGTTAACTTATCCCCCATTTCATGGGAATTTACAAAAATAACCACTGCCGATTATAAAATTAAATAAATATCTTAATACCGATATTACAAAGACAAGAGAGCATGTACATACATGTATATCTAGGCCTAGTTGTTAATCTTGTTTGGTAAACAACTAAGTCTTGAATGTTAAGAATGTCAACACAGGTTATATTAAATGATGCACCTCTAAAAAGATTGTGAATTTGATAGAATACTCACCTAGACCAATGAGTAGTACAAAGAACCATGCCACCCTCCTGTACACTGAGGGTGCCTTGTACACATGAGGCAAGCCATGCATACTCATGTTGGTGCAGCCCTTCTCCAGTAGCTGCCCCAGCCGCACCTTCTCCTCCACATGGGCCATGTCTCCACCCTGCTGATGGGGCTTGGTGTCTCTGTGCTGCACCTTCATATCTGTCTCCTATTCTGTCACACCCATGGAGTGCCTGGAACTAGGTGTTGGGAAGCAGATAATTAGTATGACACAGGGAATACTTACACAGAGAAAAGAAAGAGAGTCAAAGGGGAGTCCTGGCTTGCCTCCAGAAAGACTCCCTTTCTGATTCTCTTTATATACCTGACTCCCATAGGAGTTATGTGACTTCTTTAAGTGAGCCCTGATTTGCTTCCAAAATTACTCCCTTTTATAACTCCTTTTACAAACACAATCCATGTCATGCCTAAACTATCGGCTCAGTGACTCCAAATGTAATGGGCGTCATTTAGAGAGATATTCAAGGTCCCTCAGTGTACATTAGTCAATATAGGAAGCAACATTTGAATAAGTGTGGATTTAACTTTCTCATTTTTACACAAATTAGGTGCTTATAGAAAGCTATTTACCTAACATATGTTTATTATGGAGCTTTAAACTAACTGTTATTATTTTATGAAATGTTATTCTGACATTAGATGTTGACATCCTTAACTGAATAGAATACATGAGCTTGGCTTGAAAGGGAACCAGCAATTTTGATTTAAACAGAGTCAGATGATCTCTAAACATATATACCAGATTGCTTACAGAGTCAGATGATCTCCAAACATATATACCAGATTGCACTACAATCACTCTACTGTAGTGCCACCTAGTGTGTCTCCTGTCTGTCTTGTACACTGATTCCCTTAGGCACACCACTGACTCCCTTTTTATTCACTTCAGCTGACCTAGACTCCATTTGGTCTAATTGAAATGGAGTCAGAGCCATTAGAATGAAATCAGAGTGCAAAGGGACCATGGGGTGACTTGGCTCTCTTTTCATAGCCTGGACTCCCTTCAAGACTCGGTTTCCTCTGTGTGTGTACAATTGGCAGCACCTTTGTTTTAATTATTAACTCAATAGCAGAGCTGTTAATGCCATCTTTTATAGCCCTGTGCCTATGCCCAATGCATTTCTATGTTATCATTACAATGACATACTAAATTTCATAAGATACCTCTAAAATCCTTACATATGGCATTTGGAGCTGTTCAGCCCCTATGGCATCACGAAAACTAGTCTTTGTTTTATAACTGGTCTGAATCTGTGAACCGTCTATGTGTAAATTATTACTGCTTGCCTTTTGATTCCTGTTTGGATCCTACCAAAAGGACGATAGTCCAGATCACCACATCACAATGGGCTTATCATTGTTAATGTCTTCATGTTTCATAAGGATGGCTTTATATTCAATGGGACATGTTCTGAAGTTCATAAACTATGTAAATACAAGTTGAACGCTGCGCGAGAGACTCACCCCACAACATTAAATCTTTCAGCAGTGTGCAACAATAGGGTAGCTTTGTCAGATATTTATGAGGGTGACTCTTGTGACCTCCTGCACTTAACATAAATATTAGATGATAGACTGCCAGTGTTGTCCCAGAGTGAGTATTCGATAACGCTGCTGTCTCTACATGATACCTGTACCATCACATATGAGCAGAGGTTTTCATATTAGACATTTTAGACTCATTAAAACCCACTTCAAATTGAAACTTTCCTCTTATAGCGTGCCCCTCACATCACATTATAATTGAATTGGAGAAAGGGGTAGATTATTAACCTAGTCTATAGAAGGTTGTTGAAAAAACTATAATATTCTCTTATATTATTGTTATGTTATAATCTACCACAAGTAGAATGCTAAACACTTACCTTTGTTACAGTTCATGTATAGCCTGGCTTTTCTAAATCATCCAGTCCAATGTAGCTGTTGCTGTGTTTGGTGAGGTACAGGTGTGTCAGTAAACCGTCACCAACTAGGCATATAGGCACACTCTCCTCACAGAGACCAATATAGAACTCAATTACTATTAGGGAGTAGTCATTTATTAATATCAGGGGGAGTGGTGGGTTGTGGTGGGAGGGGGGGATTAAAAATGTTGAGGAGGGGAGCGTAAGAAGTTCTAACCCCTCTTGAGGGGGTGGACATTTAAAAAAAAGTATGACCCTTTTTTCACAAAAAGGCTTGCTTGTTAATATAATTCAAAGGGAAGATATCTGCGTCTGCTCCGAGGGGTATATATTCAGTGTGCTCTAGAGAGGGGGGATATGTCCCGCCTCCACGCAAGATTTCCCCAATCCCCCTGGTTATCAAGCAATGACCACTCCGTTATGTCACATGTATCTCTGGTCAACCCAACAATTTCACAGGGGAAAAAATTAACGATTTCTGCTAACTTTGCACATTTCCCTTAGAATCTCATCCTGCTATCGATTAAACCTGACTAATATTTAGATGGAAACCAGAGTGACCTATTCTGTCATTTAGAATAACATGATCAGAAAATAGAAGTCGACGACAGTCATTAATATTCATTTATAGGTGGAAGTGCGAGCATCATATGTATCGATCCATTTAAGCATGGTCGTGGGATCTGGTGGATTTACCTGTTCAATGACTAGTGTGCACTGCATGCTGTACTCTACCGCCAAACATGTGCATCGCCCCTATAGCTGTTTTATTCACTGTAGATATAACAGAGTCAGAAATAATACATTGACGGTTCCTTTTTGCACTAAAAATGCATAGGTTGAAAGGGTTAGTCAGTACAAACTATCCTAGGTTCGTCATATGTGTGTTAGTCACAATGGCAAAGTTATATTCAAAAATGACTGAGGGGTCAGTCAGTAGTGGCTAACCTAGGTTCATCATTGGTGTGTTGTATTTGTATACCACTAGTTGGTGCCACCTGTAAGATACTACAATGACCACTCAGTGGCTCCCCTGGAAATTAAAAGACTATGGTGGGTTGGTCAATACTGACCAAACTGACAATAATAACTTATGTAGGTTGGTTGTATAGGGAGCCAAAAAAAGACTATAACTAGGTTAGGTACTAGTGACTGAGAGATTGGGAGTATAGGGAACCTAGGAATATCAGTGTAGCTGTGTTATTCACTGTAGATATAATAGAGTCCCAAGAAACAAAAACATATATCAAATCAGTCAATCAGTGTATGGTTTCAGCTTCGTTGTATTTACTCAAATATGTTTGTTGACTAAATCTCACATCAATCTTCCAACGAAGTCATTATGAATGACAAGAGGTAGAGTCTGTGAAGTCATCAATGTGTGAACAGGTAGAACACATTATAACATAAACAAAATCCACAACAAGTACTATATGGTTGGACGATGTGTGTGCCTCCGCTACTACACTCAGAACTGAACAGGTAAGCTCATTTTCGCGCTCCCTTGGCATGCTAGGCATGACATGTGATCACTTGTTCTATTTTGCTGTTCACTCATTGGCTGGAGACATGTTGATTAGGTCAAATTTACATTATCCTTCCCCATGGTAGGGCCCAAAACAAAGTTCAGTGATTTAAATCCATAAATGAACAGAATAGATTCAAATCTCTGGTTGTCTCCAGTGTGGAGTATTTATTCCTAAGTTAATAGAGATAAATATTTGGGGTTAGAAAAAAATATTCAATATTTTTTCTGTGCCCGGTGATTCAGCGTAGAATATGTGATTGGTGAGTTCTGGTGTTTCATCTCATTCAAAGATTCATCAGGTAGACATTCAGGAGTTTAGCAATTAGTTCTCACATGATTTAGAGACTAGTCTATCAGCCTGCAGTAATTGATGGAGTACATTTTAACCATAGTGTTTTCTATTTATTCACTGCTGAGAACTAGATTTGACCTATTTTGCAGGGCTTAGTAGTCTGCCAAGGTCCAATGGAGCAGCACCTGTCTCAGTGCAACCTACGAGGTAGGAAATATTTATACCTGTTCAAAACTATGTGGCAATAGTTTAGGTTAGGAAAACAGATCAATCTTATGATTGATTTTCTCCCTTTACTGTTGCTAATAGCGTACGAAGAATTCCATTACAGTAAATAAATTATGTGATTTTTAGTATGGTTTCCCTATAGATGTACGCCCCAGAGGGGGGGGGGGGTTAAAACCACAACAAGGTTTTAACCACCTTGTCTATGTGGAGCTGTCATGGCCTAATGCTAAGGGACCTGAAGGTGTAAGGCTTATTTATGTGGGTTCAAATCCCACAACATTCTCCCAAAATCTATATTATCGAGATTATTTACAAAATCTCCTGTGGAGGTTGTGTTCAAAACCTCCGATGAAGGCTCCACAACCTCTGCTCAGGGTGTATTATGTAAGCCTTCTTGTAATAGTATTATGATACTACATCTCTAAGAATAACAATAGGGAAGAGTCCAGACGGAGTGTAACGCTGATGCACCTTTATATGTACCTCCGTTGTTACAAAATAGCATTTAGATATGGCAAGATTGTTGTGTGTAGGTCCTCCGGCAATGTGCCTCATAATGAGATATCCACTCGTCAATATTAGATGAAGCTCAAGCAAGATTTGCTCATATGATATCACATTGTCTTCAGTCCCCAACGGTAGTTATTCTGTTGATGATAAGTTGTGCTCCAAAAGGTCAGAAGTGAACCCAAGTCAATATTAATTTACTTCTGATGGCAAGGTCTTCAGGTGGATTATCCCCTCATATTGGCATGTCCTTTCACAACCCCTATTTGGGTTTCCCCTTACCACAACACAGGCGGCACATGTCTATGATAAGTTCGGCCAGCTCAAACAACGTGATGATGGAGAGACCAAGGTACAGCCCCAGCAGACCTCCCAGGTCACTCAGTAAGGCTGTCTCCTGCAAGTTATATTAAAAAATATAAACATGAGAACATTGATACTGTAGGATATCAGTTTTTTTCGTAATGTAATATATTCTGATATATCCTTTCACGGGTTTATATGGTATTGCTAAGCTCCATGCAGGGCAATCTGCTGTTAAGTATACTCATAGCAGATGAATCGCTCAAGCCAATACCTAATTATCAGGAATTTTTGGGGCTAATGTGAGATTTTATCAATAATTATTGATAAAATCTCCCAACATAATTGGGCTCCTAGAAGTGTCATAAACGCCAAACTGAAATGGGAAAAAGACTCAAACTTACATTGTAGGATGCTTTCGTTTCTGTAACATGGGCAGTAAGGTCTCCAAAGTAAATCCGCAGCTTGAGAAAGTTCTTGCTGAAACACAATTATTCGATCAGGATCTGCTTCTCAACACCTTGGTCTCTACACCAATGCAGATAATCAAGATATAACAGGCTAACCCATTATGATGCGAGGGACTATATTCATTGATAACTTCACATTGATGGTGAAACGACAAAAAACGATTAATGAAAACAAAACATTGCATGTCTATTATTATGTGTGGACTCATTTCACATTTTGTATCCTCGAGCTTTAAAGTTCCTTAGTTCAATATTCAATTATACATAAATATAGGTTAATCTTACTGGGTGAACTCCTGTTCGTAAGCATGTGTAATGCCCCGAAACAAGCCGTTATTGTAGATAGCCCGACGTAGTGTTTGCTGTGTGTCATCAGGGCATAAGAAGCAAAGTAAGTAAACTGACCTTAGCATGGCTAAGCATGCAACTAGGATCGTACGAGTGTATGAATTATTACATATATTGGTATGCTATTGCAAATATATCCCATTGTCTATTCCATCTCATCAAAATATGAAAGTACTTGAATACAGATTGGCCTTATGAATGGTTATGCTGTGCATGCTTGTTGTTTGCAAATTGTACAAGAAAATCAACTCGCATTATTACAACGGAGTTATGTTTGTAATATGTGAACTATAACAGTATACAGAAATAATGATGAACAGGGTGCCGCCTGTTGGTCGGCCATGCCTTACCTGTACACTGTCTGAGGGCCACTGGGCTGTAGAGATGGTCACAACGTGAGTCGTCTCTCTTTGGTGGAACACAATTCAACGCAACAGCAAAATGGTATTAGACCTTAAAAATGCTGTGTATCTTATTTTCAGCTCTAAGAATGCTACAGCTTCTCCGAATTTATGGAAATTGATGCAATTTAATACCCTCTAAATTAAGGTTAACTCTAATTTGGGGAGCAAGATTAAATCCTGAATTTCGTCCTTGGAACCATAAAATATTTCTTCTGTCCTATAACAGCAATGATGACACCGTAAACAGCGGGAAACCCATCCTGTATTTTTCCTGTATATATGGTGATATGTACAGTTTTAATTGCCCTATAAAACTAAATCAACCTCAGTAAAATCATTGCGCTTTTTTAAGACAAGATTGTACTTTAAGTACAATCTGTCCATCATCCAAATATTAAACAATTTATGAATTATGTGAGCTGTATCTTTTTTTTAAACATATTTCAACAATATATCTAATCACCCCGATATAAATCATACAGAGACCTATGGGGGAATCAAACAGAATTAGAAGCTATAACAAGACACTTACTTGCAGACTGGTGGGCACATATCAGTACAATTCAGTTGATTATAAGCAAATTTCTCCTGCACATAATCATTGCATGAAGCTGGAACATTAATGGAAAATGTATGATAGAGATCGAGATTACTATATTCATCCTGGAAAAAGTACAGTATGTATCAAGCCCGTGTGGGAGTCAATTTAGCTTGGTGCTGCTTGGTTTCAAGGTGGCTGACCTAATTTGGTGTAGATTACTTGCAAGTTTCCTGCCCGATATTATTGCTGTTCTGCGACAACAAATCATAAGATATTTTTAAATCATGTTGTATTTTTCAAAAAAATCTATTTTTGTAATAAATGCACGTCTACAAATTCAATTCATTTTGGTCTGAGAGTTTTTGGACAAGGAACGCTCAATGGGTGTGCTTTGCATGGGCTCATGGAGGGTTCTTACTTTCATTTCTCTCTGAGCAAGGAAATATGTCACGCTGTTTATTGTCGGTGAGATGGTTGAATGCATCGGCATAGATTGGGTAGTATGGGTCACCACATCCACATTCGTCTATCACATGGGCCTGGTAGCAAGTTAGTCTACACGCCTGGATGCGGAGAGAATATAGACAGTACAGTAAGCTACCAAGAAGTAACTTGTTGAGTGGTTGATTGTTAGAAAGATATATACATTGGTGTATGGTCATTTAGTCGTTGTAAAATCATTACAACTAGGCATGTTTTAAATGTGATAGTGTCACTTGCAGATCATAATCAGTTCTAGAATTGCAAATTAAAACTTGACCTAGGTGTACAAGAAAGGTGTAATTACTGAATATCAACCCAGCAAATTAGTTCCAGATTGTTTCACCCTGTTTTACCCCTGGAACTGTGTGCTCATTTCGTGCATTTTGTGTGACATGTATACCATGTAACAGACTCACACACACTGACACAGTGTTCCATGGAACAGATTCACACAGTTCTGACAGATTTTTAAAAAGCTTATTCACACCAAATGACAAAATATATAATGCCCTAAACCAAAATGTTTAGTCATGTATTTTTAGTTTCATTATGAATTACTAAAAGATAGGAAATACTTTAATACTTTTTACAACCAGCAGTATTTGACATAGATAGTCATAGCACACTATTGGTGTGTGTGCTGCTGGTTTGTACAAACTCATTCGATCAGGTTCCTAGCATTTCAACATAGGGCTGATGAATATATGTACCATTATAACCATCAACATTAGAGTTCACATGAGCAGCAGGAGATAGCCAGGCTTTTATCCAAACATGATGACCAGAGGAAAGGTGTCTAGCATCTGGACCTCTTAATGCTGCTTTCATTAAAATGATTATGGCATCTATTTATATACATAATGAATGTTAATAGAAGGACAGGTGCATTGTCTGATTCACAATACATTGGGACCCTGTTTAGAAACTTATAGCTAAAGAAAATCATTCTCTTTAATCAGGAAAAGGGATACAATCAACTTTGATGACACCTGGTGTCACACATAACAGGTATTTGTGTGATGCAGTGTCACCTAGTTTCCCTTCTGGCACACACTCACACATCTTCAAACATAACCATTATCACTTTGTCAGGTTGGAATAGTGCATGGTTTTGACACCAGGTGTCATCTGTGTTGTTCCTTGTTATTCTCATGGGTGAAATGGAATCATTTTCATTGTTTACAACCATAATAACATGTTGTCAATGCAACTTAGACCTAGCTATACACCTCTAATTCTATCAAGTTCCATTAGTGATTGAAAAACACACCATATGATTTGATTAAAGCGGCATTAAGAGGGACAGACCACAGACACCTTTCCTCTGGTAATCTTGTTTGGATAAAGGTCTGACCTTTTGTTACATGTGTACACAGCTGATATTTGGCATGAATTGTACACAACTTCATCAGGCCTACACTACCATGGTAGGAATCTTGTTGAATGAGATAGTATGCCCATATACAGCAGGGAGTGCACTAACAGATTTCTGCCATGGTGCCCTATGCCAACTTCTAAATATAATGAGTATTACAAACTAAATAGACTTTCCTTTCTTTTTCAAAAAAAGAAAAAAAAAAGTGAAACAATATGGTTGGAAACATTTTTGTGCCATGGTTCATGATGCTGAGTGAACATGTGTGAATTTGTGTGAATATGTGTGAGTATGTGCCACTTCTTGTCCTATGGGGTATGGTGTCATATTGTGCCAATTAGTTCCATAGGACAAAAGTCACACAAAGTGCACGTTCCAGAAACTAAGTCAAACTAATTTGCTGGGAAGTTTAGCATGCACGCACCTCCTGACTGTAGGCCAGGTACTGCCGGCCATCTGTGTACATGTTGGTGTCTGCAGTCTCTCCACATTGTCCATATGGGGACGAAGCTCTTACCTGCTCTTCCTGAACGTAGACAAACAGGGTAATACATATATATTTATAGCATGTGCATAAGTCTAAAACTTAAGATGAGATTGGAAACCATGTCTCTATATGGATAATACACGTCCCTGGTGCAGGTTATGAACTAAGTTATACAAAAGTATAGATAAAGTGATAAAAAAGAGCTCTAGGCTGTTACAGCATTATTGCTAAATTGGTTGGCTTATCCTGCTTTACCCTCCTAAGGCTGACATAGGTGCTCTCCCCTGCGGGTACAGTGAAACCCCTGCTGTCCGGGAAGGGAGCCTCGGTCTGATTGTGGACAATGACACGGATGCCAACCTCCTCTGTCAGGGAGATGTACTCATCCTGCTGCACGAAGACGGTCACCTCAAAGGCTGAAATTAGAACATATCAAATGGTGCAGCATATAGATACATGGCTATAGTATTAAATCCTCTATTTGGAGTTTGGTTCCACAGTGGCAGTCCGGAAATGGCTTGTATCATTTATAAACGTCAAATACACTGTTAAAAGTTGGTTGCCATTTTTGTAGGTGTACAGTAGATTCTACTGTAGGTGTACCAGGTACAGCTACACTCAAAAAGGAAACTTGTCTCCAGACTCTTCCAAGTGACGATCATAAAATAAACGAGTCAAAAACTTGTCTAAGTGACAAGGAAGTGGGTCTTCTAGCTGGAGATAGAAGACCCACTTGTCATGTACCAGCCCAAAACCCGACATTTGTATGCCCCAGATTCTATTTGTGGGATGGTAACCTGATAGGTTAGACAACTTTCGATTCCTTTATTTTATGATAGTCACTTTGACAAGTCTGGAGACAAGTTTACTTTTTCAGTGTAGTTTATTGTAGGTAAACAGTAGAAATATATGCAGCTGCAAACTGTCCAGACACTTACCATACAAAGGACCAACCTTGGAAATATAATGCAGATTTTTCCAATTTATATCTGACTGGGTTTCCATCTCGCGAAATGTGTTGAACGTATAACAATTCCCATACACAGCATTTGGAAACAGACTGAAGTTACTAAAATCGAAAGCGCATGTTAAGTCCTTTTGTTTTGTACAAGTGTACCTATATATAGCGGTACAATAACAGGTTTGTATATCGCTATTCCATGTCCCAGCCCCTACATATACTCATTGACTACCAGAGACACATATCTTGGGCCATATTTAGCCTAATTATGCATCATTCCTATATTGTACATGTTTATGTACCCATTTCCAATGCAATAAATGAATGTACCCATGCAAGGGAAAACTCATTCATGGGAGATCTCTTGTTTAAGGCACCAAGAAAGGTACAAAACACACAATTAAACTGTTCTATGATGTATCCTTTATGTAGAATATGACAGTTTTCCAAGAATTATTTCATCTTTGATGTTAACATTCTATATTTGGAGTGCAAAAAGAGCATTTTGTATGGCAAAAAGGCTGAGAATATAACCGGCTGCCCCATTCATAAACCAAGCATAAAGTCCTTCTTCTAAATTCTGCTGATTAGTAATGTTTTTGTCATATTTCCGTTTCTAACTGGAGTATATACATCATTTTGCAGATACAGACAACCAATTTGAGATAGTAATCAATTGTCAAACCTTTCGGCGCTAAAAACAAAGTGGCTGGTCTCTTGGACTATCTCAACTGTCTGGTTACACTGTATATATTCACAATACTAACTTACCCCGCTTTGCACTTCATACCATTAAAGGTACAGTTGATGAGCATGTCCGTAATATTATGTCCTAGATCTATTCTGTCAAAAAATGAGAGTCTAGACAAAGTCCTTGTAAGACTTTGTCTTAATTCAAGATCCTCATCCTCTCCATAATCATTGTAATCATCCTCAGATATACCGTTGTCACTAGGGAATCCCTATAAAGCAAAAGTTAAAGTTAGTTGGATAGACTATCTAATAATATTGATCATCTAAACCTATTGACTCATAATCAACGTAAATAATCGTTATATTAAGCTGGGACTCCACTACCCGATTTTGTCATCAGATCGGGGCTATTCTCACAAATCGGACCCAAACAGATCTAAGAAAAGAGCTAATATAAAGAAGCCCTAACATCTGATCACCCATAATACCATGATCTGACAGATCAATTTTGTGAGAATATACCAGAAAATCGGTTGGTGGAGCCACAGCTTTACTTGTGAGTGAGTGATTGAGTGAGTGAATAATGGTCGTTTAATGCCATTTTGACAGCTAAGGTCATATTCATGGTGAGAAAGCTTCATTAGACATCAATTTTACAGATGATACATGATAATGTGTCTGTGTCTGCATGATATATGGGCACCAGACAAACAAAAGAGGGGATAGGAAAGAGGAGAAAAAGACCCTTTTAAGATGGGCTAGGGAAGCCCCAGCAGCTTACTTGTACAAATGGGTCGTCTGATATGTCTTCATAACCTTCATCGACCTGTAGGAGATCAATATTGTATTGCATAATTGGACCTGAATACTGTAATAGAAAGACTAAGGCCGACTGGGGAATGCAAGGAACACGAGAACACAGACAGTTTATGAATAAAGGCTTGTATTCAGGAAAGTGCTTGACTAGAGGTTATTAATTATACATAAGGCACATCGACAGTTTATGACCAACTGCGGAGTTAGGAGCTCAGGGAGTACGTCCGACGCCAAGCTTGAGCCAAAGTAGACTGAGGCACGACTCCGCAGCGCGCCCTAATATAGGGCTCGCTACGGAGGCGCCCTCTGGTGGGCGGCGGACGAACTACTCCTGCGCTCCAGACTCCGCAGCGGCTCCTTCCCGCTACACCCTTCCCTCGTTATTTACAGCTGTACCCTCCCTCCCTAATCGAAGTAGAGATAAATATAGCGACTCCGCAATACCGGATTACAATTGGTGGTATCCCTGCGGCTTAACTCTAGTTACTTTTGATTCACATGCTTATTTATATAGCGCTGCTCCTGCAAAGTTACAGTCATAAACGGTGAGATCGGCTCGATCCTATTCTAACAATAATAATATTTAAAACTGCACGACTCCTGCGGAGTTCGCTTATGATATAACCTATGCGTAACATGTGCGGAGTCCCCTGTGGGGATCTTAAGTCTCTAATGCTGCCGGAAACATGCTGCCCGAACTTCTAGGGGGTGAGGTGGTGGATGGTGATGATGTTGAAGATGACGGGTGGAGGGGATGACCGGTGCCTCCACGCCGGCCGCTCCGTCCGGACTTGCTGCGGGGTCCTACTCGTCCCTACGGCGAGGGGGGGACCCTCCTCCTTCCTACAAGTCAACACAATTTTAAGGTAAGGTCAGGTAAGATTTCTCTCTTCTTTTATTCCTCCCTCCCGTAGCGCTCACGATGGTAGTATCACTTCTCCCCTTCTTAAGTACTACCCGTGGAGGTCCTGTACTGGTCCTCCGCCGCCCCGGGGCCCTATACCGGGCCTCTGGCGTTTGCTTCATTCCCCTCCCTTCCTTCTTAGCGGTATCTGGTCGTTATTGAAGCTATGACATCGTAGGTCCCCGGGCCAATCACACGGAGACGGCTGGATACGTCGCCCCCGGTGGCCGCAAATTCCTCCCCCATGGAGATGGGGGGGAGTAAAAATGCAGCCCACCGCTCCAGCCGGTTTGGCTCCCTACCGGAGACAAACCACCACGGCATCCAGGCGGGTGGATCTGCCGTGGGCCCGTGCCGGTGGGATCCTAGCACTCGGGCGGCTGAAGGGGGACCACTCCCTGGGCGAGAGGTTGGGGAGTGTCTTTGCTGTCGAGCGCTGGTGGGTGTGCGGAGTGGCCTGGTTCGCGTTCCCCCCAGTCGCTGCTCCTCCGCCGCCTTCTGATGATATTTGGCTCTTCCCTGTAGCCCTCCCCACTTCTGAGTGGGCGCCGGGGGCACCACCCTTTCTGTCTCCGGTCTGGCGGACTCCTTTTGTAATTTACGCCGCGGGTGGCTGTCTTGTGGTGACCGCCACTCCTCCGGTGCCGCTGCAGGGGGAAAATCCTGTATTAGAGCGTCCAGGTGGGGGTTGGCTGGGGGGTGGGGTTCGTCTGGTTCCCTCAAGGGGGTAGACGTAGGGGGCCGGGTGGGATCATAAGGGTAAAACACTACTCTGTGCGTGGGGTTGCTGGGTGGCAACAGTGTTACCAAAGAGTTGTTCCACTCCCCGTCGTCGCTGCGCCCCTCCTGCCAGACTACGTCTCCCGAGCCATCCCACATAGCCAGGAGATGTACCATCAGGTTGGCGGGCATGATAAAAAGCTCGCCGGCTACCTGAGGCGTCGCGGGCACCACCCTCCGCGTGTCGGCCTGTCCAGTCGTGGGGGTGGACGTGCCGGGGATGGTAGCGTCTGGTTCTCCCTCTGGGGGTGGGGACTGTTCCGGGCGTGGTGACTCTTCGCCTGCTACCTCCCGTGGGGAGATGGTGACTGTGGTGCGCGTCACTTGCTCCTCCCCCTCCTCTTCCTCCTCGGAGAGGGCTATACGGTGGTATCGCACTGGGGGGCGCGGGGGGGGCTCTTCCACCTCAATGACGTGCGGAATAAAAAGACCTGGGGAAGTCTGGGCAGGGGAGGAGAGGGTATGGGTGAGCGACCTTTCGGTGGGAGGGGGAACTCCTGCTGCCACCAGAGCCTCCTTCTCCTCTGGAGTATCCCCAAAGCTTAGGTAGATGCGCATGCGCTCCTGCAGGCGGCGGGCCCTCTCTTGTGATGTTTCCTCGTCCTCTGGCTGATCCGTGGGGGGGGGTGGCGACTGCCTGCCCGGGGTCCCCATCGCCATGAGGTTGGTGGCGGCCAGTGCCGCTTCTGCCTCGGAGGAGATGCTGCCCGCCGGTCGGCCTTCGGGCGAGCCCAGGCTGAACCCGGGTGAGGGGCCCAGCGAGTCCGCCCGCTCTCCCTGCAGGGGTGAGGTGGTGAGCTGCTCGGAGGCCGTTAGGGTGGATTCACTGCCCGATGGTGCCGCCTCCATCTCTTCCGGTTCTTTGGTTGGGGGTTGCTTTCGCTCCGCTTTTGTGGGGGTACGGGTCAGTATCACCACCGGCACCCGCAGCCCTATTTCCTCACCAGTTGCTACCTGTCTCGGGGGTTTATTTGGGGGTAGCATGACCACTGTCTCCTTCCTTTTCTTACCCCCCGGTGTGCCCTCTTCCGTTTCTCTCCCCCGCTTTCTGTCTGAGGCAGAGGTGGAGCCAGTAGATGAGGTGGAGGAGGTTTTCTTGGCGGAACTGGTGGAGGTAGAGGTGGACGAGGCGGAGGAGGTCTTCCTGGAGGAGCTGGTGGAGGTAGAGGTGGAGCCGGTGGAGGAGGCCTTCCTGGAGGAGCTGGTGGGAGTGCCCTTTGAGGTGGTGGCTACCTTCCTACCCGACTCCGCGGATGACTCCGCAGCCTGTTGTCGCTCTCGGGCTTTCTTCTCCTCCACCCTGGGAGACGATCGATTCGGCACCACCACCACGCTAGGGACCGCTTTAGAAGACGAGGAGGTGGTCTTACCCTTACCAGCCGGGGGCGACTTGCTGTTGGCAGAGGTAGTGGGCCGGGTTGCGGAGTCGAGGCTCCTACTGGCGGAGGCGCTGCTCTCTCTCCGGCTGCTGGAACCCCGGGCGGGTGTGGAGGATCGTCGGCGGCTGGCCGACTCCGCAGACGGCGAGGGTGCCGTCTCCCTGGCCGCGGATGCTGGGGAGGTAGAGGAGGGACGGCGGAGGGTGGGGTCAATGGGGTGTTTTTCCGGCATGGGTTTCTCCCCGGTTACCCAGGGATGCTTAGGGTCCCGGTGATAGCCCTCCAGGTGTCTCCTTAGATCTCTTTTCCGCACGGCGGCAAACACCCCCCCTGCATTCCCTCCTCGGCATCGGTTGGTGCCTGTGCCCCGGGGGCACAGCCATCCCATGGCCTGGCCATCTGCGTGCTGCTCTCTGATGTGCCTTGCCCGATTACACGATTTAGTGAAAGTCTTATCACACAAGGAACAGTGATAC
The DNA here is from genome assembly GCA_947462335.1 of Harmothoe impar. Classification (NCBI taxonomy): domain Eukaryota; kingdom Metazoa; phylum Annelida; class Polychaeta; order Phyllodocida; family Polynoidae; genus Harmothoe; species Harmothoe impar. The sequence goes on along the minus strand of OX381708.1, from coordinate 66,275,659 downwards.
AACCCGTCTGCTTCCATGTCGTCTGCATGCGGAGTCGGAGCCAAGATGGCGTCTTTGTTATGGTGTTCATCCGGGCGGTGCGGATCTCGCCTCTCGCGAGACCTGCCGCGAGAGGATGACTCCGCGGAACTCCGCGCGGAGTCCCGGTCGTCTGCATCCTTAGTTTGCCTCCCTCTTCCCTTTTCTTTAGACCTACTTCGATCTCTACGGGAGCCTGAGCTTGCTTGCTCCTCCCTGCGCGTTTTTGATGGAGCAGTGGTTGATGTAACTCCCTTCCTTCCCCTCATTTTTGCTGTGATGACCTGGGACGCTCTGGTCGTTTCTGCGGAGCTTCGCGGAGTCCCCCGCCCGCGCTGGTGCGCGGCGATCCCCGGCTCGTCCCGCTGGTTCCCCCCGGGTGGTGCGGAGTCGACTCCGCAACCCGCAAAACCCGTTGTTTTTACTGTGGAGGGGGGGGCTTCCCTCTTTGGGCTGTGCTCCGACCATTTCCCCACCCACCTAACTACCGCTGCCCCCTCTCTCTCTTGTACTCCCGGGGGAGGGGGGGGAATGACCTTCAGTTGATCGAACGGTACTACTTTGGCCTTCCTGCCCTCCCCCTTTATTTCGTACACTGACTGAGAAATGCGGGCCGTTACTACCCAGGGGCCCGTCCACAGGCGTTGCAGCTTGGGACTTCGCCCTATCTTCTTGCCGGGGTGGTGGTGGTATACCGTGGCTCCCACCTCTATTTCCCGGGTGGTCGCCCTCCCGTCGTAATTGCGGCTCTGTCTGGCGACCGACGTCCCGATGTGTTCCCGGGCCAGGGCATGGGCAGTGGCGGTGTTCCTCTGCAGGCTAGCGACATACCCCGGTCTGCCCTCTCCCACCCCTTCCATGGGCTCTGGGTACAGAAGGGCCAAGGGCAGATTAGTTTCCCGCCCCAACATCATTATATTTGGTGTCACTCCGGTCGTGGAGTGCACCGAGGACCTGTATGCCGACATGACCATGGCGAGATGCTCGTCCCAATCTGAGTGGTCCTCGGCTACCACCGCGGAGAGCAACGCCTCGATGGTGCGGTTAGCCCTCTCCACCATTCCGTCCGAGCGTGGGTTGAAAGCACACGTGCGGGTCTGCCTTATTCCCAGAATGCGGATGACTTCCCGGAACAGGTTAGACTGGAAGTTGCGCCCTTGATCGGAATGGAGACTAACGGGGGCCCCAAACCGGCACACCACGGTGTCCACTAGGGCCCGAGCCACCGTGGCGGCCTCTTGGTTGGGGATGGCCACCGCTTCGGCCCATTTCGTGAAGTAGTCTATGATCACTACTATGTACAAATTCTTCCTGGGGGTTGGTGTCAGAGGTCCCATAACGTCTATGGCGATCCTCTCCATGGGCAGCCCCACCCCCACGTGTCCCATTGGAGCCCGTGTGGGGTGGGGTGCCGGCTTCCTTTCCAGACACATTTTGCACGTGGCCGTCCAGTAGGTTATGTCCCTTCTGAAGTCCGGCCAGTACCATCTTTCTTGTAGCTTCCGTATAGTTCTGTCCCTCCCAAAGTGTCCCACCATGCCTCCCCCGTGCGCTGCCTCGAAAGCCTCGGCCTTCCTTTTGTCAGGTACCAGGATCTGAAACGCTCTGTTGCTTCCGGGGACGAACCACCATCTCCCTAGCAGCCCTTGCTTAATGGCCAATCTACCCAGTTGTGTAGCCAGAGATTTCACTGCGTACCCTTGGTCTGCCAGTGTCTCCTTGCACGGTTCGGTCCCTTCCTCCACCCATTTGTACACCAACCCTAGAACGGCATCTTCCTTCTGGTCATTTTTCCAACTCTCTCTAACTTCCCCCGCTATGTCCGGGTCGTCTGCCCCCCGTCTAGTGATGGCCCGTACTGACGCCGGCACCGCCTCCTCTTCCTCGTCTGACCTCCCACACTGTCGGCAGGGGATCCGGGATAGCCCATCCGCATTGCCGTGTAGCCTACCGGCCCGGTGTTCTATAGTGTAATCATACGTGTCCAATATGGAGATCCATCTGGCCACTTGTCCCTCCGGTTCTTTGAAGGCCATAACCCATTTCAATGCTGCGTGGTCCGTGCGGATGAGGACGTTCCTCCCTAGTAGGTAATGTCGAAATTTCCGTAGCCCGAAGATAATCGCCAGCAATTCCCTTCTGGTGACGCAGTAGTTCCGTTCCGCTCTGTTGAGCGTGCGGCTGCCGTATGTGAGGACGATCTCTCGTACGTCCCCCCCCTCCCCTTGTCTTTGGGACAGCACCACCCCAAGGCCGGTGTCAGAGGCGTCAGTGTCCATGACCAGTTGTCCCTCATCCTCCGGGTAGCCCAGGATGGGTGACTCCATCAGTAGGCGACGCAACTCGTCAAAAGCCACCTGACACCCCCTGTCCCACTTAAAAATTCGTCCTTTATCTGCCATCTGTGTAAGGGGTTTCGCCAGGGTAGCGAATTCCGGGACGAAAGCCCTATAGTAACCAGCCAGCCCCAGAAAGCTCCGCACCTCCGTCAGACTCTCCGGCACCGGCCAGTCCCGTATAGCCTCTATCTTCGCCGGGTCCGTAGCTATCCCATCCTTGCTGACCACATGCCCCAAGAAACCGACCTTCCTTCTAGCCAGCTGGCATTTTGATGGTTTGATTTTCAGGCCGGCGGCCTCTAGGCGCCCCAGTACCTCCCCCAATCGTTGGAGATGGCCCTCGAAGTCTCGGGCGAAGACGACGATATCGTCGAGGTAGACCAGGCAGGACGTCCATTGTAGGCCCCGCATGGCTACCTCCATCAGTCTCTCGAACGTACCGGGGGCATTGCACAGTCCGAAGGGCATCACCGTGAACTGGTACAACCCCCGGTGCGTCGAGAACGCCGTCTTCTCCCGGTCCTCCGGGGCCATCTCCACCTGCCAGTACCCGCTGACGAGGTCCATGGTGCTGAACCATTGGGACCCCGCCAGCGTATCCAAGGAGTCGTCGATGCGTGGTAGTGGGTATGCATCCTTTCTCGTGGCCTCATTGAGACGGCGGTAGTCCACACAGAAACGCATGGTGCCGTCTTTTTTTTTTACAAGAACCACGGGGGAGGCCCAGGGCCCGTTTGCCGGTTCTATGATGCCCGAGGTTAACATTTTCTCTACCTCTGCTTCCAATAACGCCCGCCGATGCGGAGCGAGTCTCCTTGGTGGCATCCTAATCGGGGGGTGTTCCCCTGTTCGTATGTGGTGTTGAATGCAGTTTGCCCTCCCCGTATCCCCCGGTCTCAGCTGAAACGCCCCACAGTGCTTGCGCAGGAGGTTCTCCAAAGGGGTCTTCCGATCCTCCTCGACGCCCTCCGTCAAGGTGCGGATGAGGTCGTCCGCTTCCCCCGGGGTTCCCTGTGGATTGCAGGTGGCGACTCGGCACTTAGCCGCTTCCCCCTGATTTATTTCCGCCGGTTCTTCCACGGGCTCCAGCGAGGCCAGTGTCATGTCCTTGTACACGACGACTGCATCCTGTCCAGGGTTAAATATCCGCACTGGTGTGGTTTCTTTTGTAGTGTCCACCAAGGCACGCCCGACCAGCAGGCCCCTGTCTTCCTCCACCTCCCGTAGGCCTTCTACCAGGCCCCCTACTCCTCCCGTCCAGTCTCCCACCAGGTATCCCCCTATTATGGCTTCCTCCCCTGGCGGTATCACTTTGGTGTGGCAGCTTATGACTCGACAGAAGTTCAGTTCCTCTTCCTCCAGCGTTGGTAGCAGCAACCGTTCCCCCGCCAAATCCACCAGAAATCCCGTTTGTAACAGGAATCGTGATCCCACTATTGCGTCCGTAGGTAACTCGGACAGCTGAAACGTCACCTCCCACGATCTACATTTGACCCGGAGCAGCACCGTGACACGCCCGTATAATTGTAGTGGCCTCCCTTCCACCGAGTATACAGCCTCGTTTGTCACCTCGTAGGCCCCTGGCTCCCCATGGGTCCGCCACCAAGAGAGGGAGAGCATGTTCACAGTAGCCCCCGTGTCCACCAGACATTCTACGCTACTGTCCCCTATTCTCCCCTCCACTAGGAGGCCGGACCCGCCCTTCTCCAAGCGTCCTACCACGATCTCTGTGCGCCCCTCTCCCATGTCGACCCTAGACTGGCCATTGTCTAGGGTCGGTTTTAGTTTTCCGCCGGCTGTGGAATGATGGCCGGCGCGGAGGCGGTTCCTCCCGCTGCGCTCCCGCTTGCCTCCCTTGCGTCAGCTGCGGCTATCTCGTCCCTCCATCTGGGGCAGCTACTCCTTTGGTGTCCCAACGCGGCACAGTGGTAGCATCGGATCTCGGACATCGGCAGCCGGTCCTTTCTCGGTCGGTTTGTTCTTTCTCCCCCCTTGTATGACGATGAGGAAGAGGAGGAGTTAGCCGGTTTCCCTAGTGCGGCCTTCATGGCCTCCCGGAATTTGGCGTTCTCTTCCCTCTCCTTTACGGCATCCTCCCGCATGGACTTGAGCTCTTCTCCCATTGTTTGGCCCGTGGCCCGGACATTCTGTGCCGAGCCGTGCGGCCGCATGCAGGCTTCTGCATGCAAAGCCACTTGTACCGCCTGGGAGAGGGTAGTAGCCGACGATTGGTGTACCCACATTTGCATCTGGATGTCCTTCAAGGAGTCCACGAAGTGGTCCTTTGCCATAACGTCTACCGTAGCCATGTCCGCCAGTGGGTACGCCAGCCTTGTGTACCTCTCTACCTCCTCCGCATGTGTTTGGAGGCATTCCCCCTTGTTCCTCTCCTTGCCCTTTAGTATGGCCTTGTATCTGGCGGCCTGGTTAGGGGGCTGGAACCTCGCGACGAGCGCTGCTCTCAGTTTCCTGTATCCTCCCTCCGCTCCTGGTTCTATCCCCGACAGAAGACGTCTTGCTACCCCTGTCAGGCTTAGCCCGAGGAATACCCCGGCCGTGGTTTCGTCCCAGCTGTTCGCTGTACAACACAGATCGAAGTGAGACAGGTATTCCGAAAGGTGTGTCTGGCCGTCGAACTTCCCAGGCATGTAGACTGGTTTCACCGGCTTCCTGCCCCAGCTCCCTTCCTGCTGCAATCCTTTCCCTGCCCCCGGTGTCGTCGCCGTCACTGACCCAGCCGCATTTGGTGACAGGTACTTCTGCGCATTCAGCTGGTAACCTTGTGGTTTCCATTCCATTGCGTCCCCCCCGCCTGGTGGGCCTCCCCCCATGTATGTAGCTGAAACCAACGGCTGCATACCCCCCGGATTTGCCACTTGAGGGTCCACTTGCGGCTTGGACTCTGCGTACCCCGTCCCCCATTCTCTTTCCGCCGGCTCCGTGGACACTCCCGCATAACCCCCTTGGTTGATGGTGGCCCCACTTTGCCCCTGCACTTCAGCTGCTATAGCCGCCCTATACGCTGCTTCCCTCCTGGCTACTTCCTCTCGAGCTGCTTCTACCTTTGCTATCTCTCTCCGCACCGACTCCGCCCTCATGGCGTCCTCCTCCGCCCTTTCCACTCTCTCCGCCTCCATGCGTTTCCTCTCTGCCTCCAGGGCTGCGGCCCCTTCCCTAATCTCAGCCCGTCTTTTGGCCTCTATCCTGCTGATCTCTTCCCTTTCCCCCCTTCTCCTCTCTTCCTCCCTTTCCGTGGCTATTCGCAAAGCTTCCACTTCCCTAGCCACTTCCTTCTTTGACTCCTCTATCCTCTTATTTTCCTTCACCAAGGCCATCTCCTTCATCCTCGCCCGCACCTCCTGTAGGATGTACTCATGTCCCGTGGGGGTGGCCCCGTTTCCTCCCCTTCCCTCGACTCCGTTTCCTGCTGCGGAGTCGACTCCGCACTCCTCTCCCGCGAGATCCCGCGCTGACCGCGAGAGCGGGACGGTTTCCTTGGTAACTTTGTTTACCTCCGCCGCCACCTCCTCCTCCGGCGCCCATGGTACAGTATCCGCACTTTCTCTCCCTTCTAGACTCCCCTCGTCCTCTCTTGGTGCCCATATCCTCCTTCCTTCGTCTGCTACTCCGCAGGACCTCTCTTTTTCTTTGAATGCTTTTGCCATCTCCTCCCATTTCTCGTTCTGGAGCTGCCTTTCTCTCTCCATTCTGCCGATTCTCTCGGCCTCCTCGGATCTCCACTTCATCACCCATTGTCGTTGTGACTCCGCAGCTCTCCGCATTTCCTCCTCCTCTTTTCCTTCCTCCGTTTCTGGTCCTTGTGGAAAGCCTGGAGGTGGTTTGACCGTCTCCTGAAGACTTCTGGGTCCCCCATTCTCTGCTCTTCCCTCTACCTTCCTCTGCGGAGTACGGAGGTACACGTTCTCTCCCACATCTACTTCTTCCACCTCCTCAAAGTCCCTCATCCTCTCCTCCAGATTCGCCGATGCCAACCCTAATGACCTTCGTCCCTCCATCTTCTCCGGGCGTGATTTGCTGTCTTTTTAAACCGCTTGTCACCACTGTAATAGAAAGACTAAGGCCGACTGAGGAATGCAAGGAACACGAGAACACAGACAGTTTATGAATAAAGGCTTGTATTCAGGAAAGTGCTTGACTAGAGGTTATTAATTATACATAAGGCACATCGACAGTTTATGACCAACTGCGGAGTTAGGAGCTCAGGGAGTACGTCCGTCGCCAAGCTTGAGCCAAAGTAGACTGAGGCACGACTCCGCAGCGCGCCCTAATATAGGGCTCGCTACGGAGGCGCCCTCTGGTGGGCGGCGGACGAACTACTCCTGCGCTCCAGACTCCGCAGCGGCTCCTTCCCGCTGCAATACACTTAGATCTTCTGTAGAGAAGATAATTGGTCTGTGAATACACAACATTCAGCTACTCTCCACACTAACCCATTGATAACCTTAGTGTTTACACATGCCCCTCTATACTTCTGAATATCTACTCATCAAAGAAAGTACATGTAATGATTCATGTTCAATGCAGTGTACCTCAGATGTACAAACTAGTGTAGCATGATAAAACCATGTTCAAACATGTGATTAAACCTCTTTTTTTCAATTTGATAAAGTCCAAATTGTTTTTGATTCTTCCTCCATAGATACAAAACCATCCAGAATACATTTCTAGCAAAATTTCTTTCATCATCTCAATTCATGTCCAGAAGATAATGCATCGCTGACAAAGTTGCTTATATACTAGACCCTACAATATGTATACGACCTGTGAACTTTATGAATCATCCTCCAGAACACAAAGCATTACAGTGTTCAAGGTACAATCACAAATGCATGTTAATTGTGCTGTTGCTGTGGAAAAGTTAGTACATCGTCTATAGATAAGCATAGATACTTTTCTATCAGACTATAATGGGTGTATATTATGTTATTTGTATTTCTTTTACCAGGAACCATAGCCAGTTCAAAATGGCCAATGCACCGAATTGTTTGCATATCTGTTGAGCTTGCGCACTATACCAATGTACAAAGTGGTGGCACAGGGAACGAGCACAGAGTCCATTAAGGTGTAAATATATTATAAAGAGATGGGAGAAGGACTTTATATATTTAGTTCCCATTGCAGGGCTGTGACGATGTCCGCTAGATTGGATAATAGACTGTACTGTTCGCTGTATCATGATATAAATGACACAGCATACCAGCCATACATGAGTGGTGACAATGGGTAAAAAATCGGGCATGAGACTCAACATTCAATGTGGTCTGGGATACAGACCCCCAGTGCAGTATCCCTAGTGGCACCGAAAGCCAAAAAACTTTCATACAATACCTTACCCTCGCAACTGACATTTAAAACATTTAACTAAAGGTACTGTATCAAACACGGTTAATCTAAATCAACCAATATTGGAGGTGCAGAGGGCCCCCCCCCTGAGGTCGGAAAGTCGCCGAAATCAAAGGCACCAGGTCACAAAGTCGCTTTTTTACAGTATTTGTACAGTAACCAAATGTGCCCAAAAGTCGCCAGGTCGCTTATATTAATGTACCAGGTCGCCAGGTCGCCTGGAAAACAGCCCAAGTCGCCAGGTCGCTTTTAACCCCTCTGCAGTCACAATATTATGAGTCATCCAGAGCATTTCAAAAATTCTGATCAAGAACATTCAAGACCTACCATACCAAACATCCTGTGCAGATCCTCGCCTGACCCTGTAACATTGAGAAGGGCTGACCTCCGGACAGGGTTCAGGTTACAGAAGGTGATGGCTGGTAGGGGCAGGCGGCCCGGGTTGACCACATACACAGAAGACTCTACCGGCCATGACAGATACTTCAACACAGAACTGGTCACCTGCCACACCATCAAACCTGCAGTGGAATCCATCTCATTGAACCCCAAAATTAAGTCATGCCAGTGTTGTGGATGTCAGTCATAAAACATATCTGTCGTAAGCCTATCGGTTTCCCATACCATTTTAAAAATAAAAGCATATTTTTACTAGGCTATAGCTAGGTAGGCAGGTCAGATTTAAATCTACATTGTATCTTGTTGTATGGGCAACCAGGGTGTAACATTGTCTAAAAATGCCCAGGTTAAATGCTTTTCTGTGTCCTTTACTATTTTGGCAGATGTCCTTACCTAGACCAATGAGTAGTACAAAGAACCATGCCACCCTCCTGTACACTGAGGGTGCCTTGTACACATGAGGCAAGCCGTGCATACTCATGTTGGTGCAGCCCTTCTCCAGTAGCTGCCCCAGCCTCACCTTCTCCTCCACCACAGGGGCCATCCCACCCTCCTGCTGGGGTTTGCTGTCTCTATGCCGTACCTTCATACCGATGTCCTCATCTGTTGGTCTCATGGATTGCATTCAGCTAAAAGTTAATGAAGCAGAATAATTAGTGTGTAATGTGGAAAAAATATATTCTAAAACCCTCTTCAGGGTGGGACAAAAATTAAAAACATGTAATGTGGAAAGCTAGCAAATTGGGAGGATTCTTATTTGTCTTGATTTTGTTTACCAGGGGAAAACCTGTCTTCATTCTTACTGTCTTTCGAGGTCATGGAACTGGTATCTACTTTTCTCAGACCATTACAACCTAATCCTACGGGATCACATTAGCTGTAAGGTTAAAGTTGTTCTTGGTATACCCTTTCATAAGCAGGGGAACTTATCAAGGTTATGACAAATATAGAATTATAAATAAGGTAAAACTCACCTCCGTGGGGGTTTTAGTACAGGCTTGTGTCACCAAAGATGTGAAAAATTACAAATATTGATATATATTTCTTTTAGGTGTAATACAATGCAACAGATTTAGTTTAACTATTCCATTTTTGGTGCGGAGCTTAGAACTGCATTTGGAATGTTATATTTAAGGATCTCTACTGGACTATAAAGTTGTTGCCATAGAAGCATGATTTTTCCTTTAAATCAAAATGCATAAAGAATACATGTGCTGCAAGGGCTCAGAATGGTAAATACATTAAAAGGTAGAGACATTACAAAGTCAGAGGCTGCGGCCAAAAGGTTTAACTTGTTTGGTTATTCTAAATTAAATTATAGGCGGAGGAGCATTTTCCCTTGACTGTCTCAAATCGATTTATAGTTAGTGTGGCAAATATCGGTTGAAAGTTGTGGGTTATCATAGACATTTCATGCTGAATATACATGAAGCCATTCATAAATGATGTCATGTGATCGGGATTGGATACAGCCTCCCACACATATCCTATATACGATGATTTAGTTAACACATCACTATTACAGGGGGGATGTTGTCAAATACTGTCAAAAGTGGCATATATTTATGAAATCACTTATGGACGGCCCCCATAACCTAATAGAAATATTCAAACTTTTTCGAACCATGACATTGTTTCTATGGTGCTTTCATTAAAGGGATGTTAATATGGACGCGATAAAAGGTTTGCTGAGTTTTTCTCTTCTCTGTAAATTCAGTATGGGATCGTTGATATGTTCTTGTTTAGCTTGTCATTGCTGCCAGGTGTCTCCTAAAGAGACAGTCTATAGCCCACCTGAACTATATTGTGCTATTATTAGCAATGTCTTCATATTTCATAGAATTACTTAATAGTTGATGGGAAGGGTATGGCAGTCGATAACCGTGTAAATAGAATTTGAATGGTCAGCGGGAGAAACACGTTCAACCAGTTGACAGCATGAAATTTCCCAAAAGGCCTACTGTTAAACGCTCCATCACCTAAACTCAAAAAAGAGTGTTGACTTATTGCAGTTCACATTAACATTAATGTATTGGATGTCATAATGAGCTTGGGTCAGCATTTTAGTAGTCTAGGAGTTTAGATGGTTAATAGATGAATATCAAGGGTTGAGTGATCACATATTGTAATAACATTATTTCCTGGTGATCTCGTTCAAATAAACTACGTTTTTACAAAATTCCTACATAGCCCTAATGGTATACTAATGTGGTATGTAGTCTCCAGAAATACAGGATTGGGGGTCCTAATCTTGTGTCTGACATATTCAACCACAAGTTGAATTACCTGTGATAAGATTATGCCGTATTCTGTCGCATATATCCAAAACATGACATGAAAAGTAATTCATTTCTTTGTTCCACGAGCATTAGAATTCAGAACAACGACTATATATATATATATATATATATATATATATATATATATATATATATATATATATATATATATATATATATATATATATATATATATATATATATATATATATATATATATATAGACCCATGAGGGTAAGTGTTAGCCTGGGCAGCCTTTCAGCTGAAAACATACATGTATATGAACGTGTGTGATAATAGAAAATTTTTGAACTTCAACTCGGATATACCCTTGTAGGCCTACAGTTCACATAATGCCCTGCATCTTACATGTCACTTACCGGTATAAGAGACGAATGCCGTGTCTGTTGGCGTATGTCTAATGTAGTTGTTGGTGTGTGTGGCAGTCTGCTAGTGTCACCCTGGATGCAGGTCTGTATCCACCCCCATGCAGCACCCACTGTAATAGTTCCCTCTGCCACACGATAGTGTTATAAATTCCAACCAAATAACACCATCTGATCCCACCTGTATTTTTTGTAGCTTACATTTATCTCTGCCCTAACCCACAGGTTGGGACTTACTCTCGCAGATTTTGTTGAATTTCCTTTCGAAGTAAAATTCAAATTAAGATGGAAGGAATCCATTTATTGATTAATACAATGTAGAATGCTTTTTAGGGAGATACTGAAGATAGGTGAATAAAGGAACTACTTCTGTGTTTTGACATTACATTGTTTAGCGAGGTTAGGAGATAGGAAGAGCAACCTCCTTTCCCCTCACACTACACTGCGATTTCTGCCTTAACTTAGACAGAGACACATTGGAAGGGTAAGGGGGTAAAGATACCATACTCGGAGAGTGCATCGCACACTGGGCCCCACCACACCCTCAGCTGGTGGGACTTTCCCCATTCACACCACCCATACATAATACAGCACACCTACTTTTGATATATCCCCAATTCATCCACCGCCTGTCTGTAGCATTTGATCGTTCATCAAGTCTTATATTTAGAGGTCAAAGTATTGACGTCAGAATCTATCCAATGGCCGTGTGGCCTGGTAGATTTACCTAGCTGTTCAATGAGTGGTGCTCTGTGGGGATATTGTGAATAATGAATAACACAGAATGGACACAGTCACCTTCCATTGTTTGCCGTTCGTTAGGTAGGCAGCCGGGAGGAGGACGGGAATGGACCTTTACAATACCCTCAGTCTTAGCTATTGCCAATAAAGATAGATCATCTTGATACGCATTTTAGTAACAATCATATCATATAGTTAGTTTAATATTGACGATTTCTTTCGTACTTATTCCTTATCTAATGTACTATTTCACCATTTACATATAAATTTATGTTTTACTTTCCCAGATGATTATTATTATTATTATTATTATTATTATTATTATTATTATTATTATTATTATTATTATTATTATTATTATTATTATTATTATTATTATTATTATTATTATGGAGCATTCAGATATCTGAAGTATTACTACGTTGTAAACATTATATATTGCAGTGTTTTTCGAGGCAACCCCTAGTCAATAACATTGACGACATCAGAAGTGCATCGTGATTGATCAAACGTTTATGCAGATTGTGGGACACTGGGACTATTTCTGCTACTTCCGACTCCCAGCTCTTTCCATTGAGTGGGTGCCTGTGGTATAGGGGCTGTCGTCAGTATCAAAATACAGATTGATGTATATTTGGGGATGCTATTTACAGGGAAGAAAATGGGATATTATATAATAATATAAATAATGAGAACCCTGTTTTCACCCAAACAATGTGAGACTGGGAAGAGTGTACACTTTGGGCCTTAGAAGTAGAGAATTACAATACGACAAAATAACTCCATTTCTCATGGACAGCCTCCTAGTATAAGTTTGGGTACCCATGTATGTACCCAGGCTTCTGGGAAGGGCTTACCTTCAAAAGGTCTTGTCCCTCGTCGCCAGTGACACATGCAGGGCCAACGTATGCGGTGCCTTAAGGCTTTACTCCATACCGAGTGTCCCATACCTAGCCAGTGCCCACCATCCAAGCTGCAAGCTGACTGAGTCAGGGCCTGAACTAGTGTGGCTTTAGTTTTGGAAATTTTTGTCGTTCGCCTAAAGAGGCTACTAGAACTAGTGTGGCTACCCATACCCCGCCCATAAGAACGCCGCCGACCTGGAGAAACAGACAATTACACATTTCAATATACTACTTATACTGCCATTAGGCCCCTACAGCCCGATGCTCGTGTCTACTTTCTACATACTACTTACACCAGGATTATCCTCCCTACTACAGTCCCTCCAAGTACTATCTACACAGTAGTATACCTCTGGATGTGGGACCAACTCTCGGGGCCTCTATATACGCTGTGCATACTTCCCGTCATCTCAAAATTGTATATCCCCCGTAAGCTTAATGTCTTTCCACTAGATGGCGCAACGAAAATAAATCTGAAGAAGGCGCTCTTCACCCTCCCATCCGTTCTATCGGAAACGTGTTTAGTGGTAGCATTGTATAGCTTATATGTCGTAATATTAAGAGAGAACCACTGCTATATATCTTCACGTGTATATACGACTTGTACCAATATGGTATCATACCCCCCTCCCCCTTAGAGCCCGCCACCATATCCTCATTTACCAGTATGTATCATACTTCGACCAACCGCCATATTATATGAACCTCCCACATCATAGCCCTACCTACTACCATAGGTATAAATTGTAGGAAAACGGTTATTTGTGTGCGAAATCAATAGACTGAGATCAAATAAATTCTATATGGCTGTGGGGAAAATTTATTCGAGTAAACCTAGTCTTAGTTCTAACATATAAAAGTGACCAGGCGTCTCCCAGAAGGGTACAAGTTCACAAATCCCTGGGGGGAATGGTAGTCCTTTCAACTTGGAAAGTCATGGATGCTCAGCCTCAGATGTAACGCCTAGTTGGCAGTGCTGCCCCATAGTGGGAGGTGTCGTAACTATACTTGAGGTGAGCTTCACCACACCAGTGTTCACCACTAGGTGGGGGGATTGAGACATTTCTGGAAATACCTGCACGCATTCTGATAATCGGGTGCATATCTAGATGTATTACTATTATCTTCTTGTTCCGTCATGATGATGTCTGCAGTCCAGTAGTCTATGCTATAGTATAGTAACTCCGAATTTAGAATAAAGTGGTACTGTACATATTTTATATTTCCATTACAAAACAGTGGGTCCTCCACTGTAACACGCGTCGGGTGGGCTATATGGGTAGAAATACAGCTCTTTATGATACTTGTACTTACACTGTAAAAAAATTCCCTTGAATTCACGGAGAATCTCAGTTAAATTTGACAGTGTATCTCCGTTTTTTGGTTTACAGTGAATCACTGTATATCTCATCTATTTTACAGTGAAATTCCGTAATCCATTGCAGTGAAACTCCGTTATTTCTTTTACAGTGAACCTCTGTTTTCTGGGTAGTTCTATCTTTTCCTATCAGGTGGCAGCTTAGTTCCTCAGGAGAGTTTTCTGAAGGTTCTAGGTTCTAAAGCAGTATAAATATGCCAATACGTTAATAATTTTCAATACCTTAATTCACTATAAAGTAGATATACAGATGTAATTTAAATTTGATGAAATATTCACAATCAATAAAAGATTCAATTGTGTGGGACACTAAGCAGTACTTGTAATACCATAGACACCCTTCTTGTGATAATATGAAAAATATATATTCTCAGCACTGTAGTTGGTGTTCTATAACAATTTTAGAGTAATGTTTGCTCATGAATTGTGATTATAAAGTGCTGTGTATGTGCTCCATAATAATTATGAAGTCCAAGCACAAGATATTTCATGAAATAAAAATGGATATGGTTGATAATTATAGTGAACTATACACTGACATTAACAAAAAATAAAACAGGGAAATTCCGTAAAAATTACGGTGACTTCTAAAAACGGAATTCCCTAAAAAAACGGTGACTTCCAAAAACGGAATTCCCTAGAAAAACGTGGGTTTCCCGGCTCCTTTTGATGCCAGTGCTTCTCCGTTTTTTCTACGGAATATTTTTTACAGTGTACTCTATAATTTGATAACGCCTTATATTCTCTGTTATCATGAATGCCTGGAATGAGGGAAAAGCCGCGGAGAGACCTGAATACCCCCCCCCCCTCCCCACACACACACTCACACACATAGAGTGTGTAAGCCGCTTATGGCTCTAAGAAGGACACGTCACCATGGTAACCACAGACAGGGCCCCTTGCCTCCTCCACTGGCTGTAGATCCCTTAATGTGCAGCTCGTGCAGTAGTCCTCCACACCCCCACTGGTCTCCAGTGGTCATGCATTATATTACTAACCACTGCAGTGGGGCCCTTGATTGGTTGGGGGGGGGGGGTGTCCCCTGTCGATTCTAAGAAATGCTCATGTCCTCATAGCAGTACCCATGCATGTCTTATGTCACTGGTTTTTTTCATTTCTCCTATCCCATATCATTAAAGCCCTAAAAGGCCCATGCCACCACGTCGAATTTAGGGGGTGGTATCATGTTATCTGTGTTAAGGGCTGCACAATAATCGCTTTCGTGGATGTAAATGAGTTCATCAGTCGGATTGCGGTTGAATGAAACTACCCAAATGCTTTGCATTTACCTGCCCGTTCCTGCAGGAGTTACCCTTTGGGTGCAGAAGCCTGCCATTAGCAGCAGGCAGAATAGGTCAAAATGGAATTTATCTCCATCTCTGTATACGCCTATGTGTGATAATTAAAGTAGTTTGATTTCATATATTTTAGCTGGCATTAATAGCAGTGTATCATTAACATAATTATATGTAATAATGTCAGCTTTATATCATATTATTCATCGATACGAGAAACAAAGGGTCTGGCAGTGGACAGTAGACTCATGGACGAACTTCAGCTCCACATATACTAGGCTGTATAATGACTGTGTGGGGTGAGGATGTGGAGATTTCCATATACGCTTCAGGACGTGATTTCACAGATGGCTCTCATCACAATAGGATGCGCGTATAAAATGATAGCAATTTCAACCTGCTGCAAAACCCTCTCCCTAGAATAACACTCCACACATTTAGCCCTGCAGAGCTTAATTTCCCCGTCGTCCCCTATAGTGCCCCCCACCCCATCCACCCGTTGTGAACCATATGGGGATGGACAGTGTAAGCAGCCGGCGGTCTTTATCCTGTAGGCTGCTTTATGATGGCTGTGTGGGGTGGGGTGAGGGGCCGGGGGTGCTGGGTGAGCCCCCTGGGTGCTGGCTGAGCCGTGTGATCCCATTCTCGGCCCTGATTAAGTGGCGGTAAATGGCTGCTGGGTGGCCGGGGTTAATCGCCTGGCACCCGGCCGCGGGGGTGTAGGGGGAGGATGACACTAGACATGTTTGGCCACGTGCAGCTACCTGCTACAGGGGCGGGCTACAGGGGCGGGCCGGGACCGGGGGTCGGGGTGGGGATGGAAGGGCAAGGCTTTGCGAGAGACAGAGACAGAGATAGACAGGCGGGGTGCCATCCCATCTCGTCATCCCATCGCGAGTGATATAATAGTATAGGCCCATCTCGTATTTTAATGCCTAAATAATCCTACTTACTGTAAGTGTTGATAGGACAATATAGTAACATTGGATACCCTGGGAAATTTAATAATTATTAAAATGAAGAGGGCAGAAGTAGAAAACAAATGTAAGGGGCCTTAGGCCACAGAGCACACCAGTTGCGGTACGTTGTAACATAAAATACAAACGTGAGTAGTATATGAAATGAAGGTTTGACTATGGATATGTAAAGCGGCCAGCGACCCCCCCCTCCCTAATAGAAGGGCGGGGGCGTGACACTGGCGTTACGTAACTAGTAACATGGATGAGGAGAAGAGTAGAGCCTCCTGGCTGAGTGGAAGAGTAACCAGGTAACCATTGCAAATCTTATTGTACCAGTTAAGTGATAGCCACCCTGCATGGAGAGGCTTTGCCGGAGGGTTTGATATTTTGGGATTTTGTGTTACCCACAAAGATAATATTGCACTTGAATTAAAGAGTATGTCAGACCTCAGCTAACCTGAAATTGCAATCTTCTTTACTGGACAGCAAATCCCACCATTACAACATGTTTATCATACAGGGAGCCCCCGGGAGGGAGCCCCCATGTTTTCCACTGCCACCAGTTAACTGCTAAGTGTCGTTTACAGTACAATATGCACCTTTCTACAAATGTCCTTTATAATGCTCCCAAGGTGACCTTCAAACACAAGTAAATCTATAACAGGCCGTTAATAAATCGTTACCGTCACGTCCACCATACAAATGGCACATGGCAAACTTCCGGTTATATACCAAGGGGGGGGGCAGCGGTGACGTCATTCATGACGTCAAGTGGTGCGTGGAACTCTCAAATCACAAAGGCAGACGACAATTGAACAACTAACTGTTACGTAGCAATAGGCGTCATGTTTGCCTTGTTTTTCATCCTGAATGGAGTATGTCTTTCACTGCAGAGAGTAGACCCTCATTCATTCAAGTCTCCTGTTGGCTTTCCAGTGTTTCCAGTTTACAAATAACTGACGACGTATCAACTTTCCCGCCATTTTGAGAGGGTACTTGATGGGTCCCCACCCCTCTCAGGCACATTGTGGCCGCGTGGCAGCAGGCAGGGGAGAGTACACCAGCCCTTGACTACACACACTTGAGGATGAAGATCCAGAAACCTTTTCACGAAGTAATTTAAAGCTCAGTTTGTTTTGTCCCCGCCCCTCCCCTAGATATTTGAAAGGGAAGGCGTTGTGTATGGTGGTTATAGTACTATCAGGGTTACAATGTATCAGGATATAATGTAAAAACAAAGGCCTAGGAGTCTTTGTGCATGGTTCTTCATGAGTCGTTCCTGGTCCAACGAGTGAAGAACGAGTCACACAGACTGTGATCAGTGGGCATTTATGTTTTATTTCGTGACATTTTCTATTGGAGAATATTAAAACTGACAAAGAACTCTTTATGATGACGTCATAGGCCATGAGGAACGATAGATTAATATGGTATTCAATTGGGGTTGTAGAAAAAACGTATGTAATTGTCGTATCTGGCATGAAATGAAGGGCTGTAGCTAATACGACAGCGCTGGTAAAGCAATGATACGCAGGATAGCATTAATACATAGATTTAATACATAAACTCATGTTGTTCCTTTATGATTGACCAATAGACCAATTTTTAAAACGGGCATTCTATTACCGACCATATGTCAAACAGACGCCCAGCCGTCATGTTTTGATATATAATTTATTAATCTTATAGCCACTGTCAACTGAGAAACTTCGGCCGATTAGAGCCCAATGGACGGTGGCCATCAAGGGATACCTCCTTAGCGACCGTTTCATTGACAAATCATTACGGCCAATGGCACAGAAATCCTGAAAACAGTCACTACTATTACACAAATGCAACCAAACATATCTGATAAGTTATCGGTGATGGCTATATGTATAGTTTGTAGATCCTATTAAATCAGCATGATCGGCTGCTGTAGTATAAATGGGAAGTAGATAACTCTGGCCAACCCAGAGGCCCTTATACTGGATGAATACACATTTATCTTTGTAGTCCCCTTAAACCATTACGTGATGTACCCCACCTGATGTACAGCCGCGGTGTTCTGTACCTGGTCGTCCCTACCGGTGGGCGCGGACCTTGAATACCTACGGCTTGTGTACACATGTTTAATATTTACCTGAGGTTAAACTCCACACAATGGCGCACTCCATACCCCTCCCGGACCGCCGCCATCTTGGGAGTTGTTTTCACACAACTTCCGGGTGCGCGTGGCGCTGTGTGCGCAGGTCACGTGTGGGCAGACGACATACAATAAGTGGATATGTTCGGCGCATTGTGGGGCGGTAAAAAAGGAACGCCGCCGGAAGTCAGGGGTGTCTCAATGTTTCCTGCTTGCCGGGCTGGGCTGTGCATATTTTGAGGGGATAATTTGGGAACCTGGCAAACTGTTCTATGTGTTGTTAATCGGAGAGTAAAGCGGCCTGGCGGGCTGGGACGGCGGGTGGGGCGGACGCCGTGAGAGGGCGCCCCAGGTGAGCGGCCGTCACGTGTGCACGTCGTCACCCAGACACGTGCACTCTGTAGTTAAAACGTCATCAACGGCATATTAGCAGTTAGGCCTAGCAGTTATTTTTGCTTTTACTTTTTAGCCTGTCCCATGGTTCTTTTAGTCAATCGTTTGTCTCTCCCCAAGGATACTCCCAGGGGCCACTCCCTCAGTCTGGATATCATTTACGTACATAACCTCACTTTGTAATGCATATGAAAAGACCCATATATTAAAATAATGCTTTTTTACATTATTGCAGGGGAAGGGTTCTTTTCTTAAGGCTCTTTAGTAAGGTAGGGGAAAGGGTATGGGGTTTCCAAGACTTAGAGGTTGAGAGGAAAGGGATATATGCTTTCGCTGAATATATTTTCCTTCATATCATAAACGGTGCTAAAGTTAGGGTGATGTCGGCTTGGAGGAATCGGGAAGACAGGTCAGCATATGGTATTTGTATAGGCCGAACGTTTATATTTTTTAACAGTCCGCGTGTCCCATTTTTATAAAAGTGCCTAGTTATCCTGCGTGTAAACGTCCATATCCATCCCTAAGCAGTAAAATTCAATAGAATAGAGTACTACTAGTATACAGAATACAGAATATAGAGAGTTACCATGTATATGTACATGCATTCCATAGTTTGTATGCAGTATACATGATAATTCTATAATGAATACAAAATATGGCATTCATGCAAATAGACAATGGTGATGAGGTAAAAACTAAACCTATGATTACCTAACAAATATTATTCTCTTCGGCAACAAGGGACCCAGCAGAATTCCAATAAGACCTGCACAGGAGAGAGGCCACATGCAGGGTGTTCATCACCCAACCACTGCCTGCGTCCTACAGGCTTACCACGGCCACTGTCAACACCAGCTATGAAAAGTAAATACAAGCAAGCATAAAAAACTTCATGAATTGAAAGCCTCTGGGGGTAAGTCCAATATTGAGACAATCAGTAACAACGAGTAGAGGCAGGGTGCGCGGGCGGCGTCTGCAGGTGTAACACGCGGAACGATACACTGGGCGGTTCTCAGTCGTACAGATGCGCGGCAGGAAGTAGTTCCCACACCTCGGGATGATACAGGGGTCCCCTGTGTACCATAGACCACCCGTGTGTCGGCCGCCACAGGGGCAGACATAATGAACGCTCTGTGGGGGCACGCGACAGGTTGATTATAGATGTATTGTTAGCAGGGTATATATATCAAACATAATATATGCAGGTCATTTCGACAAGATGATAAGAGCATCTTGTCTACAGATCACTATATCTTAAGTATCACATCTAAATGTTCACATATACGGGCTTACTCACTTTGCACTCCACATTGTGGCAAAGTTCAATATCAATATCACAACATGTTGGTGTAGGCAGTGTGGTACACTATGGTGGTTTGCACCATCAAAACCCGATATTTGTGTTAGCAGAATTAGAATAGGGAGAATTAAAAACATTTTGTCACATTTCTTTAGCCACCCTTTGATTAATAATTTTCAATGAAGGAACTGGTCATATAGAGATGCCCGAATTATATGAATACTTTTGACCATTCACGAGGGTTTATGCATAGAATAGATATTTTCGTTCATGGATATGCTTGACAAGACTTATTATTATTCCTAGGGCGGACCAAGGAAGTTGAAAGGGGGGGACAGGATGTCCACCAAACACCAAAGTACCAAAATGTACCGTGCTGCGACTCGACTCTGGCTGTGGTTTAACTGACGTATGCCACACCAGTGATGAACCTACTATATACCTGGCGGTATTCCTTATACTTCACGGCCGGGTGTGGTGTAACTTATTATATAAAACTGAGCCGATATGTAGGCTGATACTTGTTTCCTTTATATCCGCAGTGGCCTTCTGTTTGTGTGACTGGTTACCATGCAGGGTCATGTAAAGTACTTTCCTTCTTGTGCATGGAACACTCCATACCACGTGGCCACACCGCAGGGGGGGGGGAGGCGCACGATAATAATTGGCAAGTCCTAAATCAATTGGAAAATAAGATAGGATACCAGAGAAAATCGCATTGCAAAATATTATAAGCCTGCCCCATTTATGAGCCTGCCCCGTTATAAGCCTGGTCAATATACCACTTGAAATCAGTAAAAGCCTTATAAACAGGGATATACGGTAGCCCAGTGGGCACAGAACATCGAATCAACATTGATAACTGGTTGTCAATGTTGATTCAATGTTGATTCAACATTGATTCAATGTTGAACTGATTTGTGTGCCCACTGGGAGTTGGATACATTTGGTCCATTTAGACACCCTCTAACTACTTCCTCACATGGGGTTTATTAGATTACCGGGTGAATAGGTTTAAGATCCTTCCACGGAAGCATTATAGTCAGATTAAGTTAGGGTTAAATCATCTAGTCTTTCACCTGATAGTCTCTTTACGACTTCTGGGCAAATTTTCTCACCCTTTTCCATCAATAATGGCCTCAGCCATCACCCCCACCTTCAGTGGGTTTTTTTAATCCAATTTGTCATGCGTTTTGTCCCTATTTCTGTGTCCACTTCACTATTATCCCACCCCTGGGAACACAGCTTTCATTGACTAATGGTGCTTCCATTCAGGAAGTGCTACATCTCTGTGTTGCCAAGCAAATGTTACAAGTTCAACGTATCCAATATTCAAAATCCTGGCTTTTCTCTTTCCTCCTCTCCTCTCTTGTCCCCTGGGTGGGGCGGAGGGAGGAATTAAGACCAATCTCTCAGTCACTATAGTGCCTAACCAAGTTAGTCACTTTTTGGCTCCCCATACGACCAACCTAGGTTAGTTAATTTTGCCAAGTTGGTCAGTAATAGTAGTAGGAGAAGTTATTGGCTTCTACCTGTTTGTATGATTAGAATGCAATACAGCTTTTGGTCACATAGCCAATCACCCATATTGATCCTAGAACATGTTCATTAATGTACCCCAACCGCAACTCCTGCTGTTCCCATAGCATTGAGCATGTGTGCTGTAACCTCTCAAACAGCTTATAAAGCATGGGTCTTTGTTGCACACATGTGGAGAACACTTTGGGCGTCATATTGACTTGCCTGTCTTCTCTTCTGCAGCAGCTCAGAGGGAAAGCTCAAGCACGTATTGATGCTGTTATCAGAAAATTTCTCCGACAATGTGGTCTTTCTATGTAAGAGTTGTCGCACTGTTATTGACGTTTACGGTAGTGGATGCACAAAGGGTGCGGGAAGCGGCTGGTAAGTGATAACTGATTTAGTATTCTTTTATAATACTTTGATGATATTCACTTTAATTTGTAAGCCCTTACATGCTCAGAACTATTTAACTGCAGTTACTTTTGCCCAGCATGATTGGTGCAATGTTAAAAATAACAAGATGGATTTTTTTTTTTAAGTGTTTTTATTAAGGTGTACAGTTATTATGTTAAAACATAATCTGCCTCTGGACTCGGCAATGCCGTTATGCTGTCCAGGCCTTCTTATGGTTATATTTTACTAACTAACTATTTGTGTAATGGCGTCGTATTATATAACTTTTTTGACAATAAAAACCCAAGAACTAATACAGTTTTGTTGTCATTTGATGAGGGATGAGATGAGGATGAGAAACATAGCGTAGACCATTTGCAAGCCTAGTATTTTTAGGCCTAACATCCATATAAAGAGGCATATGTCGAATATCATAGGCATAAGTGAGTAAATGAATATCTCTCCTATATATTAAGGGAATACATCCACTCATTTGTTGCATTTGCACAGTCGAGTAAAGGGGGGTTTCTTCTAGCTTAACCTTATAGATTATCCTCATTGCCTTATTTTGAATATTTTGTAACTCCCTTTCAAAATTACCCTTCCTATTATCCCAGATAATATCAGCATAATCGAAAATGGGAATAACTTTACTTTTGAATAATTTAAGCGCTCCATGTATATCTAGATATTTTCTAATTCTTGCTAATTGAATGACCCTAAAGTTAGTATTTTTAATTGTATTTTTTCTCAAAAGTTACTCAAAAGTTAAACTATCATCTATTGTTATACCCAGATAATTAAAGTCTTCTACCCTTTCTAAATTTTGCCCATCCAACTGAATATTATTATTTGGTACATTTTGTAGTGGAGGCTTCTGGCCAAAAATCATCCATTTTGTTTTATCTTTGTTGATAGTAAGGAGATTATTTTTACACCATTTGCTGACTATAGGCACAAGAGTCTGTAGGTCCTCAATGCTATTTACTGACATAGCCGCATCATCAGCATAAAGTACTGTTTTACACAGATCAGAACAATTTGGTAAATTATTTATATATAACGTAAAAAGAATAGGGCCCAATATGGATCCTTGGGGGACTCCATATTTTACAGCTTTAACCTGTGAAAAACAATTATTAGCCAATACTCTTTGTGTTCTACTAGTTAGGTAGCTTAAGAACCAATTGCAGGTATTTTGTGTAAGTCCAATATCTTTTAGTTTATTTATTAGTAATGGGTGTGAGACTGTATCAAAAGCCTTGGAATAATCCAAATAAAGGCTATATGTGGATCAACAAGGGAAAAGGGACCTCCACGGGGGATTTTTAGTACCAACTTTGGCCACCAGGGGGCTCCATATAGCCAAAAAGGACCAAAATATAGCAAAAACCTGTCTATACTACTTTTTTATGTAGAATATGATAGGCCACGTTGGAAGATTCCATTTTTGGTGAAAACATTCCATATTTGGAATGGAAAAGAACGTTTTTGGGCCTAAATTGGTGTTTTTGCACACATTGGTTGCCATGGAAACATGATTTTCAATCTAAATCGAAAATTTAAAAAGATTGAATGAAAGAAGGCCCCAAAACAATTTCTATGCTGAAAACAGAATGTAAATACCATTTTTAGATCAAAAGCTGTGACCAATTGTTTGAAAAAGTTAGGATATTTGGCAATTAGCATAATTATGCTGATTAGATAGGAATATCTCTAAAACAAAGGAAGATAGAGCTTATTGGCATTTAATATTGGACAGTGACCACCAATATTCAGAGAGCCAGTACTCAAAAACTAGAAGTGGTACCTGCTTATAAAAGATATCACTGGAAAGCTGATGACATCAATTTTATTATTGAGATTTTACCTTGGAGGACCCTTTTCCCCTGACTGTCCACATATACTTCTAAATCATTATCCAAGTCCTCATAAATATCATTTAGAAAAGTTGAAATTCCTGTTAAAGTAGATTTACCCGGCCTGAAACCATGTTGTGCAGAATGCATAATATTTTTATCCTGCAAGAAGGTTCTTAATCTACCCGCTATTGCTTTTTCAAATAGTTTACCAGGTAAAGGTAGCAGACTTATAGGCCTAAGATTGGTAACCAGTTTGCAATTACCCTTCTTGGGAATAGGCATCACCGTGGCCATTTTCCATAAATTTGGGAAACAATTTCTTCTTCTACATTCATTAAAAATGAAAGTTAGTTTTTCCGGAGCACATGTAAAAGCTATCTTAAAGATAAAAGCCTTCACATCCTTAACATTAGATGACTTTGTGCAGTCAATTTTCTTCACGTAATGTAATATTTCCTTATTACTAAAGGGGACATCCAATAACTCAGTGTCATCTGGTTTATCAATGTCCATGTGGGGTATCACAACAGGGGGGTGTTGCAGCGCAAGCTTCTCCCCTATTTGTGAAAAATAATTATTAATATAATTTGCAACCTCATTGGTGGCAATCTCTAAATGTGAATCATTGTCAATGAGCTTAATTAATACAGATTTACCCTTTTTTGGTAGCAATTTTTCAATAGCTGCCCAAAAGGCTTTGGGATCTTTGTGCTTTTTATCAATTAAAATATCAATAACCCTTTTTTTACTAAGGAAGGAAGCCATTTCAACCTGGTTACGCTTGGCTTTGGCCATTTCTTCATGTATAGTTAATTTGGTTCTATGAAACCTATTGAACATTTTATCCCTCTGCCTCATTAGATCCAAAACATGTGGGGTTAACCATTCTTCAGTATGCACTGGTATCGTCATATTGCGTAAAGGTGCAGAACTATCAAGGGCAGTGTGTACATGTTTCAATAATAATAGCCACAGCTTATCGGGGTGGAGTGTATCATTAAAATCTGTCCAGTCAGCATTTATAAATCTATTTACAAAATCCTCCTTATTAAAATTTTTATACGATCTGGCTCTAATTTTTTTCCTTTCAATTTTGATATGTTTATGCTTAAAGGTGATAAATATGGGATAATGATCACTATAATTTAGATTAATGGTACCAAAATTACTTATAATTTCACTATTGGTATAAATGTGGTCAATTAATTTGGAAGAGGCACCCACCTCACATGTAGGAGTACTTATTATCTGCTGTAGGCCATTGTCATCACACATTTTGGTAATATCCGCACAGCGCTTCCCGTTAAGGAGATCTATATTCATGTCACCTGTTATTACAAAAATGTTATTTCCTATAGCATTGCTTATTACATTATTGATATGGTCAGTGATGGGTTTTGGCTTGCCCTTAGGGTTATAAAAAGATCCATTCTCCTATGTCTTCATATTTCCTGAAAGGTCTTGAAATAACATTGCCCATAACAGAAACTCTTTCATTAGTAATACCAGACAAATGTACCTCACCTATCAACCCCCTGAAGAATGTCTGCTATTGGTATGAGGCAAGATCGAGGAGCCAAACCTCCGCACAGCAGGAATGTGAGAGTCACGGTGGGACGCTGGTGGTTATAGACAGCTCTGAAACAGCTACCTTTGTGCAGGAATGGGCATCTACTTCCGGAACCTCGTAAGTCTATAAGCTGTGCACACTCTGCTATGAAGATAGGCCTACACAAGAAGTTTGGTTCACATACTAAATTGTAATGCACAAGACAGAAAATGCGTGATTAGACTTCGCCTCAGAGGAGATGTACCATATTCTACAGCTCCGTGGATGTTTACATCACATAGGTACATCACTAACAACTGTTGTAAACTGCTTTTTTTTTCAACAACAAAAAAGATTCCTTTTGAACAATTATTAGTCACTTTCATTTACAGAAGATTGAACAAAATACACTTAGACAACTCCAAATTTCAATTCCATGCCAAAGTATCTTGTTTTCGTTATTAAAACATAATGCTTGCTTGGGATGATGTTGGAATGAGAGCCTGGCGAGTTTACTCACCAGGGCTGGATTCATGCATAATAGACAGTTCAAGGTTCGGCAACGTGTATGGGTACTGGTAAGGCTAGGCCTACAAGTACAAGTTAGAGTACAAGTGCAGGTAATCTAGTTATGAATAAATAGGGCCTACCCCTAAATGAGCCTACCAATAGCTGTTCATGACCATCCTTGGCCAGATCACCATACAGTTGAGAATGATCTGATAATTCGGGTAATTACAAGGGTATATATATATATATACATATACATATATATATATATATATATATATATATATATATATATATATATATATATATATATATATGTATATATATATATATATCCCAGAGCCAATTAGCACCTTCAGCAGGTAACTATGTATATACCATGTAACTATGTATATACCATACATATAGGGCTATTCGAATTGGTTCTAGGACAAGTACCCCCTAGATATCTACCCCTGCCATTTACCCCCCTGGACATCTACCCTGTAGGACATCTACCCCCTGGACTTTTACCCCCTTAGGACTTTTACCCCAGGGGCTACTTGTCCTGACACAATTCGGGTTCACTATAGATATGATCAATTAATTCATATCACAATTCCCCTAGACGTACAGGTAGATAAGGGTCTACATGCCCAAAACGTCTAGCCTACAAGTTTAATATTTGTATATGAGAATAGGCTACCCCTCACGTGACCTGTTATGCTACAAATTGCTGTTACCATACACATCATGATCTTAAACTGCCTAATACTAACCCTTTAGAGGTGTATTAACCCCTATTGGGTTGGCATGATGCATTACTGCATCATAATCATGATCAGAGAGGATGATGCATCAAATTACTATGCTGCACTTAAAGGGTTAAAGAATATGTTCACCATTCCACCTCACTGTTTTTAAATCAAACGATTATGTGTATCTTTTTTACCCTATTTTCATTTTGCATTCTTGTTTAAGACGAAAACTATGGATAGGCTACAACAAGGATGATGGCTGGTCTGATGGATCAGTGCCTAGCTGGACAAATTGGTGTGGTGGAGAACCAAATGGTCCTGGAGACAAGTGTGTCTTTTTGAGAGTCGATCAAAATGGGTGTTGGAATGATGTGGGATGTGGTGGTGCCTACCATAGCATTTGTCAAATATCTGGTAATCGTCAGTGCTATTTCATTACAGCAATTTTTGTTCTCAGATCATTATTTGCAACTTGTTCTTGCAATCTGGCTGGTAGAGGGTAGAAACTTATTGTAAGCCAGGCTTAGCTCTTCACATACATTTGTCCTCCTGGGTTAATTTTCAAACATACAGCCAGACCTAAACATTCTATACCTCATACCTCAGCAGGATAACGGCTTGTACACCCTCAGAAAAGTGAGAGTCATTGTCGCTAAAACTACCCTCACCTGAGAGTCAGGCAGTGTCTGACCTTCAGGTGAGGGTAGTTTTAGCGACAATGACTCTCACTTTTCTGTGTGTGTATGCAAATTACAGGGTTCTATCCTAAACTGAAACCATGAAAAGGTATCAGAAGTGACCCGTGTATATTTAGATCTTTCTAATGAGCTGAAATTGCAGAGATATACAGGCTAAATAAGGCCGATGCTATCCTCACGCCACAGGCGTGCGAATAGCGGGCAAATAAGAGCTCTTATTCCCACACAAGGTAGGGTTTGCATAATACTTCTTATTCCCACACCATATAGGGTGTGCAATACAGGTCTTATTGGCACCCTTTCATAAACTTGTAGGCCTATGGGGTGGCAATAGGGGTGTGAATTAGGGCCATTATTCACACCCCATATAGTGTGTGAATTAGAATCCTTAATCCCGCACTGTGTGGGGTGTGAATAAGAGTACTTATTCACACACCATACAGGTTTGGTCTGGTGTGTGAATAAGAACTTGTATTTACACCTTACACAGGGTTTGGACAAGGGTTCTTATTCACACACTGGGTAGGGTCTGAATAATAGTTCTTATTCCCACACCATATATGGTGTGTAGTACAGGTCTTATTGGCACCCTATACTAAAGCTATAGGCCTATAGGGTGGTGATTGGCGTGTGAATTAGGACTGTTATTCCCACACTGTGTAGGGGGTGAATTAAAGGGGTTATAAAGACCCTATGTAGGCAATGTGTGAATAAGAATGCTCATTTGCACAATGGGGAGGGTGTGGGTTAGAACTCTTATTCCCACACTGTATAGGGTGTGTATAGAAGCTGTTATTGCCACACTAAGGTGTAGGACTACAGGGATTCCAGGGAAAACTTTCCAATCTTAAAATCTTGTGATAATCTTAAAAATTGATAATCTTAAAATTAATTATCTTAAAATTGATAATCTTAACACCAGGCCCCTACACATTTACATTTGAGAAAAAGTGAGTTGTCCTGGAATCGAACCCTGGCCTCCCACACAAGAGGCAGGCAAAATACCTACTGCTCCACAGGGGCTATTGGTAATAGCCATGGATTTTTACATGTAGTCTTTCCTGCACCCTACTGGGTGTGGGAATAAGTTTCATTATTCACACATCATGGGTGTGGGAATAACAATGCCTATTTGCACCCTCTACAGGGTGTGAAGAACAACTCTATTCTACACACCAATCCACACCCTATAGGCCTATGTAGGGTGCCAGTCAGACCTGTAATGCAACCCTATATGGTGTGGGAATAAGAACTGTTATTCAGAACCTTCCCAGTGTGTGAATACGAGCTCTTATTCGCACCCCGTGGGCGTGCGAATGGAGGCCGCTATTCACACGCCTGTGGCGTGCGGATAGCGCTTGCCGCTAAGGCCCCGGACTACTATCTACTTTCATGTATTCAAATCCCTCCAGTTGAGGTGCCACAACACAGGAGAGTGGAGGAAACTGTAATTTATTAGGAAACTAGGCTCCTCTTAGCCAATATACAGGGAAATACTGGCTAAGAGGAGATTGATATTGGCTAAGAGCCCTTTCCTAAGTGTTGTGATTTAGAGAAATCAAATATCAAAACATTTAGACATTTTCTACTGATTATGCTTGGAAATTTGTGTATTTCAGTATGGCAACTGTATGGTTTATACAGGGGGCCACTCCAGATTTCTTTAGAATACTTTAGAGGAAATAGTCAAGAAAATCTTATTACCCCTAATTGCATCCATTAATCAGTCCAATACTCAACACTTGGCTTGTCTATATCTGCAAAAGTGTGATATCAAGTGATGTTTAAGATTTAATAGGTCCATTTTCCCAGCCTGTTGTCAGGCTTAGCCTTGTAGATACTGATTTAGTGTTTTGCTATTACTCTGAAACTGCTATTATATTCTCTAATTCTAGTTATTCCAGGAAGATCCATTCAAGGTTATGGACAATTGGAGGAGGTATCCCACATTGGTACATCAAGCCCACCAAGACGTGAGACAACAGCAGAGAGTGTATTTCGCTGCAGTCTGTTCTGTCTGCAAGATGAGCTCTGTGCAAAGTTCAACTTCCACCCCACCACCCTGAGGTGTGCTCTCTATGATGTAGGAGCAGTGGTTGATGAGATTGATGGTTCAAAGACATTCACTTTTTAAACACAGGATAATGGTGACACTAAAGTTGCCTCTATGAATAAATATAATTATACCTCAACAAATGACACATGAATGCCAGTCCACACAAGTCGAAGAGACTATATCAGATTTTTATTAGCTCAGTGCTATATCATCTTGATCCATCAACTGCGATGCATAGGAATCTGAGCTGACACAGGAATCAAAGATGGTATGAAACATATTAGAAATTGGGACAGCTGCCTGTATGAAATTACGTAATCAAAAATGTGTCAAAGGCGGTTCATAATAATGGGATGTTATCATAGAATTGTATGACGGTCAGATTCCTGATACCCAAGTTCAAGTTAATTATTGTTTATTGCATCTTCTTATTTACAGACCTTGAAAATTCAAGTTGTGGTCAGGACCGGTAATTATTTCATGAATTGAATGACAGTTTGGAACATCAAGAAGAAATATATAATTTAATTCTCTTAAGAGACCTGTAAATCATTGATCTATGCACTAGCGATTAGTCGATTTCAACTTTGTATACACAATATAATAAAGGTGTTGTAAAAAATAACCAGGGAGTTCTGTTTTTTTTCCCTTTTGATCACAAATGTGACATTTTTAATACCCATGCACACAGGTAGAACCCCAGAAATACTGAGCTAAAAGAAAACCTCTGTGTTTTCTTAATTATCACTCAAAAGAGCAACGGCAAAGAGCATGAATTCTTATCCTTGGCCGAAGTGTGCCCCAACAAAGCTAGAAGCGCTAACAGGATCTCTTCAATAGCCTAACAACTCATCTACCTGAGCAGGGGACTATAACAATCTAGGTGGGTGTTTCCGATCCTTAACCTTCGATTTGAAGTCAACTTTGGTAGGTAGTTTTTGGGTGGAGTCTGGGTTAGGTCCCATGGTGTTATCCCCCTAGTAAAAGGACTCTTATCGGTACTCGCATAGACAGTAATATATGATTCTTGAATTTCACCTTGTGGTCACCTCCTGAATATTGATAAAAACTGGACATATATTCTATGTCGATTTGACCCCAAGGTTGATTTTTTTGGGGGTCAATGAGCAAAAAGCGCGCTCATTTATTTACAGAAGGTAACACACTCGGTGATGTGGTCTGTGCAACTTCATCCAAACAAATCTCATAGGATTCTTGCGATATCAACAACCTTTACAATTGTGGCTTGTACTGACTTCATTAAACTTCAACATGAGAACTTGGATACACAAAGAGAGAGTGATGCAAAGCAAGTAGAAATTATTGATGAGACAGTTGTGTAGACTCACATAGTATGCATGCATGTAGATAATACAGAGATATTATCATAACATATCATGAGGATATAGTCTTGATCACGCTTTTATACAACCTTGCCGTTGTGTCATGCCGGAGGATGAACCGTTCGTTTAACATCATAGATTTATACTAACCACAATGCCGTGCAGCGCAAGTACAGCTATAACAAATACTGATATATTTGAGGCTCAAACTATGCTTAAGCATGTCCATTCGTCAGGTACTTCTCCCTCAGATTTTCTATGCATCTAGTACTGCGTTGGAACTGAGTTTTTGATTTGGTTCCCCTTCAGACAAGGTCGATTTTGACTCCAAGGTGAGGAACTATCAATAAGACAGACATCTTCCGCATTTTGCATAAGAAACTGTCAATAACATGCAGGAAGATGTTCTACTATTGACAGTTTTAACTGTGAAGAACAGGATCTCATTTCCACTGTTCACATTCAGTTTGAAATGTTAATAGTGACTTTGATTTGGGTCTTCAATTTGGCTCGGTAGAATAGTCAAATTTGACTCCATCATGTCAAGTGTGATAAACTTATTTTACAAAATATCAAAGTGACTATTATGAAAAATCGAACTTGTCAAAATATGACCATGAATCAAATTTGATTTCAAAATGATAGATTTAAACGGGCATTCTCATCACTCGCACTTACCACATCTAGCAGACTAGAACAGTACTAGAATTGTGAGTGGGAAACGCTCGGTGAGAATGCCACTTCTCTAATTGACTGTCAAAAATGAATCTGTACACACCCTTGGCCCACTCCAGCCTACTACCACTGTACCAGCCAATTTCCATCCCAGTCTACCACACCCTAGTAGGTCCACCCAGGCCACAACCAGTCCAATCCTACCAAAACTCAGGCTCACTCCACCACAAGCCCACCCAAAGCCACCCACTAGTGAGTTTAATATATAACCATTAGCATGCGAGGTCTGCGGAGCCCCCCCCCCCCCCATGCACTTGGTTCACCCCCCGAATTTGGGTACTGGCTGGGTGAGTATCTCCCCGGCTGCTACTCTCCACGGTTCCGGTATCGTAACCTGAACCGGGATTTTCCTTATTGATAATGCCACATTTAGACCCTGCAGTGCACAAAGCCAGTCTCATTGACACTCAAGATTTCCTGAATGATTAGAAAGGCGTAACTATAGCCAGTATTAACACCAGGAGCATAAACAGAAGGAAACTCACTGATGTTAAACTGAGTTTGGACTGTGATATTCTATGCTGCTGTGAATCGTGGGCACTGGATGGGACTGGTAATACACTATTTCACTGGGGTAACAAAACCATCTACAGGATTGATAGACCGGGTAAGACAGGTGGAGGTCTGTTAACTTATGTTGGTGATTTTTTTGGCCCATACTGTCATGTTGAACCGGCCCTACAGATAATGGATCCCAACATAGAAGTCCAGGCCTTAGCCTTTGAAAAACCCACGTACCGTAACTTTATTATACTTAATGTATACAGACCACCAAACTTAGAACATGATGACTTCTTTGATAAATTAGGGACTATTATAGGAAATATTGATAGAGATCGTTATGAGCTCTGGGTATTAGGTGATTTTAATGCTAACACTAGGGAACGCAATTCTGCGCCTGCTAAAGGGCTTTTCGACTTATGTAGAGAAAATAGCATAAAGAGATTAATTGAGGACATAACCCGCCCTAATGAGAATAACCTACAAGGTGGCACTTGCATAGATAATATACTAACAGATTGTGATATTGTAAATAGCAGTGGAGTATTGCCATGTCTGATATCCGACCACTATCCTATATACGCCTGTAGGAAGAAAGGCAAAGAGGTGAGAAACCCCTCAAGCTTTACTGGCCGGTCATATAGGGATTATGATAAGGAGGATTTTATTGAATACTTATCCTGTCTTGACTGGACATGTTTCCACTCTACTGTGGATCCAGATACTCAATGTTTGTTTGTCTTTGATGCAATTGTAGCATACCTGGACATTTATCGCCCTATAAGGACTATAACCCTAAAAAAGCAATCTGAGCCATGGGTAACAGCTGAAACGATAGAGTTAATAAATGACAGATCTAACTTGTTAAAGGAATATAGCGTAACTAAGGATAAAACGGTAATCCAGCGGGTACATAAGATGAAAAACCGTATTCAAAGACAGTTAGAAAATGCTGAAGGTGATTACGTAATCACGACCCTGGAACGTTGTGAAGGAGACCCAGGCAAGTTTTGGAGAGAAATCAATAAGCTTGTAAACCCAGTCACAAAAAACCTCATTATCCAATTAACAAATGAGCTCACAGGTGAGATTATACCTATTGAGGAAACAGCTAATTATATAAATAATTATTTTGCCACGATTGGTGAAAACTTGTATAATCAGCTTCCTCATGTGGGTGCTACCCTATTAGCACCAGTGCCTGATAACTTAGAGCCAACGGATGACGATGACTTTGTACCAGCTGAGCTAATTAGCGAAGAGTTAGTCGTGTCTCTCATCAAACGTATTAATGTTGATAAGTCTTGTGGGCTCGACAGGGTGAACACCAGAGTACTAAAAGACGCCATGTCATATCTATACGAGGAATTCACCATCATGTTCAGGAACTCTCTTAA
Source organism: Harmothoe impar (assembly GCA_947462335.1). Lineage (NCBI taxonomy): Eukaryota > Metazoa > Annelida > Polychaeta > Phyllodocida > Polynoidae > Harmothoe > Harmothoe impar. The sequence goes on along the minus strand of OX381708.1, from coordinate 66,242,476 downwards.
TGAGGGAATCTTCCCAGTTTCATGGTCATGTGATACTCTGGTACCTATCCCTAAAAAGGGTAATCTGAATCTCATCAAAAACTGGCGCCCTATTACCCTGCTGCCTCTCCCTGGCAAGCTTCTTGAGAAAATAGTGCACAAATTGCTGTCAGATCGCCTAGAAGCTGCCGATATTTTATGTAAAACTCAGTTTGGTTTTCGTAAAAACAAGGGAACTAGTGACGCAGTATTCAATGTAGTTAAGGACTTGTATGAGGCCAGAGATGACAGCAAGGTCACTGCAGCATGTTTTATAGATTACTGTAAGGCATTCGACAGTGTACACCACCCCACCCTAGTCAATAAGATTTATGCTCTCAACCTACCCCGGAAGCTAAAAAAGTGGCTGACTGAATATCTAGCGCACAGGTCACATTGCACCATAGCTAACGGAGTAAAATCGCCCAGTTCCCATGTCCGATTTGGCGTTCCACAAGGCTCAATTTTAGGTCCTTTATTATTCATCCTATTCATTAATGACCTGTCCGACAGCATTCAAAATTGCAGCTTTACTATGTACGCCGACGACATAGTCCTATACGCAAGTGCTGCGAGTCATATAGACGCCAACCGGCTATTGCAAGAGGATGTGAATAGTGTGGGCACTTGGTGCCTGTCGAATGGCATGACGGTAAATACTCAAAAGAGTATGTGCATGTACTTTGGGTCAGACTGTAAAGTTAATAATATTGGTGACCCCTCTGTAGCCTTAAATGGAAACACCCTGCCCACGTGCACTTCCTACCCTTACCTAGGAGTTGAGCTAGACCAAAAGCTTAGTCTAACTCCTCAAATCAATAGGCTGAAAAAAGGTTTGGGCAATAAAATCTACAAATTAAGTAAATTACTTAATAATATGACCAAAAAGATTAGTATCCAAATTTATAAGGTAATGATAGCTCCTACATTGGAATATTGCTCTTTTTACACTGGAAGTGCACATGAGGGTGAGCCAAAGAAGCTGCAAAGGATGCAAAACCATGCACTGCGTATCTGTTTGCGCACAGGTATCAGAGGAGTGAGTATTAATTATTTACACACTGAGGCCAGTCTAGAGTTGCTAGAAAGACGACGCAAGGTACAGCTTCTGATGATAATGTGGAAGAAGGGCCATGGGGGTGAAACCATTGAGCAAGTTAATGTACGCACCAGGGGGGACTTAAAAATTCGATTCCGGAAAAGAAGGGCAAAAACCAGTTTCTATCAGAAATCACCATATTATAGAGGGGTCACTCTTTGGGACTCGCTACCAAAGGAAGTACAGAAACTCCCAACAAAAGATGCATTCAAAAGTAAAATTATCACAATGCCATTGGTCGCACCCCCCAACTAACCCATGCTGCCTATCACTAGGACCTGACTCCGCTACCTTAGTCTACACATCGGCATGTGCAGCTTGCCCTATAATGTATGGCGCTGAGCTCATACGCATATACATTAATTAACTCTAATTTCTTTAGTCCTTTTGGACATTATTGACACGGATCGCGAATGTTCAGCAACGTATGATAAACCCATTTGATGTATGTGAGGTATCTGCGTGTGCGATGAAAAACGTTTTCAGAACGATTCGTACAATAAATTAATCAATCAATCAAGCCCAGACCCAGCCCAGCCCAAGCTCCAACGCCAGCCCACACAAGTCCACCCAAAGCCCAGCCCCAGCCCCAGCTCACTCTACTATGAACAAGATTACTGTGTCAAAAACATTATACTGGGTAAGTCCTTTTGATACAATGAACATCGGGAATACCTTCTACTATGAAGATTTTTCAAAATCAGTTAGTAATCACATTATGACTAAAGATTATTTTGAAGATAATTTTCCCGCTGTGCAAAAGGCCACTGAGGCAGGTATAGTAGACTGGGTCTTAAGCTGAGTCTTACCTTTCTTATTCTACATCTGATCCCCCAAGGGCACGGTTTCAGCATTGTTAAAAATGCACGGCCGGCCATTTAAAGTCGGGTGTTTAAGGGTAAATCCGTATATCTCAAAATCGTATGTAAACCCCCTGAGACTTATGATATGTCATCTACAATATATAATCAATGCTCAACCCCAAAATGGAAGTCATTGACTAAGCCATATTGATACTGCAACTTTCAACAGAACGTGTATCTTCACATTGAAAACACCTCCACAGGGTCCCGCTACTAGTTTCTCAATATTATCCTAACCATTGCTTGGGGTATTGGGCGCGTTTGGGGGTTGTTTATTGACATTTCCTTACAAGGTCGGGTGATTTCAATGTCAGCGGGATACATTGCCAGATGAGGTTCACATTTAAAAAAGAAGGTTCACTGGGTGAGGGCGTGTGTGTGTGTGTGTGTGTGTGTGTCAGGGGGGGGGGCTGGGTGGTTAGCATAACTCCAAGACCGGTGGTTGTGGTTGGAGCTAAAGTAGTGTTACATGCCCCATTCATTAACACAGGGGTTTGCCGACACCCTGCACACCCACCTGATCAGTACGGTGATTTGTATAGTCCATTGTGCAATAACTGACCGCGTCCTAATGGCCACGGCCAGGAAATTAACACTCACTCTGTTTATACAATAGGGCACCTATCGGCAAAGTGGTCCGAGCTGAAGTTATCTGCGTCTGCTTAGATGCATGCCTATGCCACTCCAAAAAACCACATGTGTTTCTCATCACCAAGCCATGAAAAATATGATTACATTACATTACCAACACTGTAAGCTTTAATTTGGTACCTGATATTTGTCTATAATTATGATTAAAATTGGCGAAAAAAGAACTTATAATGTGCACTATGATGAGAAACAAGTTTTTATTGGAGTGGTCTAATAGCATGACTAAACTGCTATACAGTTATTGGCTGCAACCAATCACCCATATTGATCCCAGAACATGTTCATTAATGTACCCCGACTGCAACTCCTGCTGTCCCCATAGCAATAAGCACGTATGCTGCAGTAACCTCTCAACTAATATATAAAGCCAAGGTATGCATGGGTTGCAGACTAAGCAGAACACGTCACACATTCAATTGACTTGCTTGTCTTCTCTGCTGTAGCAGTTTCGAGAGAAAGCTCAAGCATGCAATGCTGTTATCAGAAAAGATCTCCAACAATGTGGTCTTTCTATATATAAGAGTTATCGTACTGTTATTAACTTTTACAGCAGTGGATGCACAAAGGGTGCGGGAAGCGGCTGGTAAGTGATAATTAATTTAGTATTCTTTACAAATTACTTAAACAGTATTCAATTTAATTTGTAAAGCCCAGAACTATTTAAGAACACTCACTTTTGTCCTGTATGGTTGATGCAATATCAAAGATCACAAGAAGGATTAATTCTGTGTTCATATTTCCTGAAAGATATTGAAATGACTCTCTTCAGGTATAAGACACATAATCTTACATTGTTTGTAATAGAATTAACAAGTATTCCATCATGTGTCACAAATCCACACCAGTTCATGCATGTGTCAGCAAGGTGCACGTTGTGATCCTTGTAACACCATGACATCACTGGGGAGTGATCCAGATTGTGTGATAATATTCTATTATGTTCCAAGATGATATGAGCTCACACAACATGCCCCAGGAGATTTATGGGTATACTGTAAACGTACATATTTCCGCGCATTAATATTTTCGCACATTGACTACAAAGTGCACTTTCACGTGTATTTAAATTCGCGCATTTTGCAGTATAGTAGTTGTATGCCTATACTGGATAAATATTTGCTCTGAACATATTTTCGCGATTTTTAAAATCCGCGAAAATATGTACAGCGCGAAATAAAGTACGTTTACAGTAGTCGGTATATATGTCATGGAACAGGCTCCACACATCATCAAACAGTATCTACCATTTTAGTACCCAGCAAATGTGGTAGTCTACCAACTTTGCTTCACACTAATCAGTTAACTAATTATGAGGATATAATTGCTGGTATCATGATTTTTTGAAGAACTGAATATTTTCCTTCATGGATGTTAGAATTGATAGTCCTATTACACATTATAGATGTACAACCGTATCTGAATTTTTGCCATTGTCCTATTTAATTTTTTTTAAATTTCTTTAGTCATACCCGACAAATGTACCTCACCTATCAACCCCCTGAAGAATGTCTGCTATTGGTATGAGGCAAAATCACGGAGCCCACCCTTGGCACAGCAGGAATGTGAGAGTCACGGTGGGACGCTGGTGGTTATAGACAGCTCTGAAACCGCTGCCTTTGTGCAGGAATGGGCATCTACTTCCAGAATCATGTAAGTCTATAAGATGTGCACACTCTGCTATGAAGATAGGCCTACACAAGAAGTTTGGTTTGAATACTAACAGAATATGCATAATTAAACTCTGCCTGCGTGTTGGGCCTATTGTTCTCACTGTAGGTTTTATACAATATTCTACTTCCTCTACCCTGAGTTTAAGTGAAGAATTATCCTTTGCCTCAGAGGATATGTAACATATCCTACAGCTCCGAAGACGTCTACTTCACATAGTCACATTACTAACCACAATGATTCATTTTGAACAATAATTTGTCGCTTTCAATTACATAAGAAAACAAACAAAATTAAAAAAACAACACCAAAACAACTCCAATTCTCATTTCCTTGCCAAAGTATCTTGTTGCCTTTTGGAGGGTTGTCTAATTTGGGTGTATTACATCTAGGCCCTCATGAGAAAATCATACTTTTCTACATTTTTCCACATCGAAAGAAATTCCCCAACAAAATCTAAATGAAAATGCAGGCATACATTCATATGATCATTAGAAACATGTTGAAAAAAGAAAATATAAGTAGTGATTAGGGTGTGCAGAACGCCATGGTGTGGCACTTGAATGGCAGATAAAGGAAGGTCATAACATATAAGTTATGGAAATCTGCAAATATCAAGGATTTAGGTAGTACCATTTTTTTGCCACTAGGTGCCATATGCGTAGATCGTGTTAAGTACCTTTAAAACATGACGCCTGGTCTGGATGATGCTGGAATGAGGGCCTGGCGAGTTTACTCACTAGGGCTGCATTCATAAATAATAGCCAGTTTAAGATTGTGCAACGTGTATGGGTACTACTACAAATAGCAGTACATGACCACCCATGGCCAGATCACTATACAGTTGAGAATGACATAACAATTCAAGTAATTACAAGCGTGTATATTCATCCCGGAGCCAATTAGCACCTTCAGCAGGTAACTATGTATATGCTATATGTCCAAAACGTCTAGCCTTTTACCATGCATATCATGATCTTAATCTGTCTAATCCTGACCCTTTGGAGGTAATGATCAACCCCCATTGGGATGACAAGATGCATGAGTGCATCATCATCATGCTCAGAGAGGATGATGCATCAAATAACTATGTGGCACTTACAGAGTTAAAGAATATGTTTATCATTCAACTTCACTGTTAAATGAAACAGTTATGTGTATCCTTTTTACCCTATTTTCATTTTCCATACTTGTTTAAAGACAAATCCTATGGATAGGCTACAACAAGGATGATGGCTGGTCTGATGGATCAGTGCCTAGCTGGACAAATTGGTGTGGTGGAGAACCAAATGGTCCTGGAGACAAGTGTGCCTTTTTGAGAGTCAATCAAAATGGGTGTTGGAATGACGCGACATGTGGTGGTGCCAGGCAAAGCATTTGTCAAATATCTGGTAATCATCAGTGCTATTTTATTAGAGCAATTGGTGTTCTCATATCTTTATTTGCAACTTGTTCTTAAAGAACCTTTTTATATCCAGGCTTAACTCTTCACATACATTATGAGTATGTCCTCTTGGATTAATTTTTCAACATACAACCAGACCTAAACATTATATACCTTATAATTACACTGTCACTATGTTTAGGCTGTATGGAGAACAGGGGTGGGTACCTCCCTAAATCTAATTACATAAAGGGGTGGACCCACTGAGGTAAATCCGTCGGATCGGACGAGATTCGTCCATAGGTTTAACATTGTGAGGTGCATTCGATCCGACGGATTTTGCCTCAGTGGATTCACGCTTTAATTAATCAGCTTGTAAGATAGTTCTACTCAGTAGGATAACAGCTTGTGTGCAATGTACAGGGTCCTATTCTACACTGAAATCATGAAAAGGTATCGGAAGTGATCCCTGTATATTAAGATCTTTCTAATAAGCTGAAATTGCAGATATACAGGCTAAATATGGATTACTCTCTACTTTCATGTATTCAAATTCCTCCAGTTGAGGTCCCACAACACGGGAGAGTGGAGGAAACTGTAATTTATTAGGAAACCAGACTCCTCTTAGCCAATATACAGGGATATATTGGCTAAGAGGAGATCAATATTGGCTAAGAACCCTTGCCTAAGTGTTGTGATTTAGGGGAATTAACTATCAAAACATTTAGACATTTTCTACACACACAGAAAAGTGAAAGTCATTTATGCTAAAACTACCCTCACCTGAGGGTCAGGCACTGCCTGACTCTCAGGTGAGGGTAGTTTTAGCGACAATGACTCTCACTTTTCTGAGGGTGTACTGATTATGCTTGGTAATTTGTGTATTACAGTATGGCAACTGTATGGTTTATACAGGGGGTTACATCAGATTTCTTTAGGATAGTTTAGAAGAAATAGTCACGAAGATCTTATTACCCCTAACTGCAACCATTAATCAGTCCAATGCGCAACACTTGGCTTGTCTATATCTGCAAAAGTGTGATATCAAGTGATGTTCAAGATTGTAATAAGTCCATTCTCCCAGCCTGTTGTCAGACTTAGCCTTATAGATACAGATTTGATGTTATGCTATCACTCTGAAACTGCTATTATATTCTCTAATTCTAGTTATTCCAGGAAGATCCATTCAAGGTTATGGACAATTGGAGGAGGTATCCCACATTGGTACATCAAGCCTACCAAGACGTGAGACAACAGCAGAGAGTGTATTTCGCTGCAGTCTGTTCTGTCTGCAAGATGAGCTCTGTGCAAAGTTCGACTTCCACCCCACCACCCTGAGGTGTGCTCTCTATGATGTAGGAGCAGTGGTTGATGAGGCTGATGGTTCAACGACATTCAATTTTTAAATTCAGGATGATGGTTTGAGTTCAATTTCAATGCTCTAGTCAAACCATACCCAGCTAGCATCCTGACGTTGGCCCAACGTTGGCTCAATGTAGTCGAGGGTCGGACTGACGTCAGCATGCCAATGTTGGCACAACGTAGTTTTGGCCGGGGGCATTCCGTTTGAGCCAACGTCAGCATGCCAACGTTGGCTCAACGTTGGCCCAACGTTATGCCAACTGTCATTATGTTGATAGTGTACCAACGTCAGGTGCAGATATTGACACAACATAGTTTTTGCCAACAGGTTTTCCATTCTAACTTTGTATTATGCTCATATAGAGTATTAATGATCACTAAATTGTGATTTATTCTGCTAAAGACAAGAATCAGTTTAGAAAAAAACATTTCTGTCTTTGCATTTCACCTTTATATCAGCTTAAAGGGGCCAGAGGTGACTGACGCAGTGACAGCCATCCCATCATTTAGACCTTATATACCTACCATTACCTTAAAAAAGGTGTCCTCATGGCAATGTTACTGCATTTCGTTATGTCACTGGGAAAGTTGGTAATTAAGTATGTTATAGCATATGAATGGAATATCCCTGGCTTTTAAAACCTATATAACACACGTGGGGCCCAATTAATGGCCACTTATGATGAGAGATAAAGGACCTGCTGGGCAAAATCTCTTCTGACAACCTTCCATGCCCTCTAGTGGAGGTTGGACATGCAACGTTGGCCCAACATTAATATGCCAACGTTGGCACAACGTTGGCATTTCAACGTTGGCACAACGTAGTTTTGGCCGGTGGCATTCCATTTGAGCCAACGTCAGCATGCCAACGTTGGGCCAACGTTGGGCCAACGTTATGCCAACTCTCATTATGTTGACATTGTACCAACGTCAGGCGCAAACATTCGCCCAACAATGCAAAGTTGATATAGCATAAATTTCCCAACGTTGGCATTTCAACGTTGGCATTTCAACGTTGGCACAACGTAAAATTATTGCCTGCGACGGTGCCAACCATTGCCAACGTTGGCCCAACGTAACTATGCTAGCTGGGTATAGATTATGGACTTCATAGGGGATTGACTACCTTTGTAACCAACGGCTTGTCCTGTTCAATTAAAGATCCCGATGGGCCTCTTCTCCTAATAAGATTTTGTGAGAAAGGTGCAATTCTATTCGCGAAATAATAGTGACAAACCATGAATCGATCATTAGACGACTTCACATACCCCCTTAGATTATTACCACGTGGCATGTCTGCAGGACATCGGTTTTGTAAGTGTAGGGGTTTACTATTACGGGGGAAACTATGATTATATGCATTTACATATTTCATCACAGCATACTGCATACATTCGGAGTCCTGCATGACCTCAGTCACATGCCACAAACCTGTCCTTGACCTGTCCTCAACCTGTCCTCAACCTAGTCCCAATCACCTATTCCACAAGGTTCTCCTTATTCGCGTAGTTCAGGGGCTCGATTCATAAGTTTCTACGACACAGAGAGCCATTTTACTGCTACGACCATTGCTGATCGTCCAGGTGTCATTTTATGCCATACCTACGACACCTGTATATCAGTTGTAAAGGTGGAGAAAAATAACCACACTTACGACCAGCTTATCTCATACGACTAGCTTATCTCAAGAAAATCGTAGAATGCTGTGGTACAAAAAATGGGGTGCATTTCAAAAGAAAATTGTAGCAGATTTCCAATCTACCTGATCGTACAGAATACCTGTAAAAGGTGGTTTTAAGGGCAAAAATGCCCATTGCACAACAGATGGCTGAGACAGCCTCTGAAGTCATCTCAGCCATTCAAAAAATCTTTAATAACGGTTTATTTTGTACCAAACCAAAATGTAATAAATCATAATGATATATAGACTGCCCTGTAAGAATGAGTGCCTCATAAATTCACTTTATCATACATTTTTTGAAAATCATATTTCAACTATTTCCCCATGTATCGTAGTGTGGGTAATGTTCTAATGTACTCTGTAATACAAAGTTATATTTTTTTTACAACAACTTTTTAAAAGCTAGTCATACAATTGAGTAAAGGAATTATGTCCTATGATAACCATTGTGAAGTGCACTACATTTTTCTGTACTACTGCCTTGTACGGCTCCTTGACTACAACCAGTGGAAAAAAAGTATTTGCTCTCTTTTCCCTACAGACATGTTTTTTTGTGGTCGTAGCATTATTGAGCTATCGTATATTGTTATGAATCGAGCCCCATCCCGTTCGGATTCTCGGAGTTACCTTTCCGTAACCTGTCTTAAACTACTCTTGCTTATTACCTTATCGTGAACACGTGGTCCCGAAGCACACTCTTAGCTGTAGTAAGCAGAATTTAGCAATAAAATGTGTTATTTGAAACCAAGCGGAACTGGGTTTGTTGATAAATCTATCGACTACATAAGCATAAATGATAGTGTATACTGTCTATTCTCTATGATAATGTAATGTAATGTTTCATTGACAATAAAGCAAACATATGCATATTATAAGCTATTATATGGAGACTGAAAGCAAAGTCGCATTGTTCTAGCTCTGACTGAATTGGTGATCATTTCAGATTGAAACCACAGAAACTAGTATGCCCAACCCCGGGGCCCAATCTCCCCCAGCCGCCAGACGCCTACCACCAGTCCCCCTGCCCCCCCCCCCCCCCCCCCACCCACCCCATCTCAGCCCCACTGAGTGATGTGAGGGGCGGTGGGAGGCAGGCAGGGGAGGCAGGGAGGGCGGCAGGAGGGAGGCAGGGCGGGAGGAAGCTTCTCTGGTTAGTGTGTCCGGTCAATACAAGATGGCGCTACCGTCTGAACACCTGCACAGCTGAATCTACCGAGCCCCGGCCGAGATGTGCCGAGCGCTGCCGAACTGCGAGCAGGAGGCTCAGTGTGGGAGGGGGCTGAGGGGAGGGGGTAGAATCAATGAGAGGCTGCAAAATGAGGATCCGTGGTGGAGGTAATGGTAACGCAAGGGTTAACTGGGATTTACCAGTGTGCAGGAGATTACACAGTGTGTTTAGTTAACTATTTATCAGGGAATTCATACGACCCTTATCTAGGCGTCTCCAATCTTAACTAATATCAGATTTAATGGTTGTAAAGGGTAATAAACACACAAATACATGTATATGAGAGAGAGAGAGAGATAGAGAGAGAGAATCTCATTGAATCTATTTTCGGTGAAAAGAAACATGTGACTTTTGTGTTTCTATATACCCTGTGTAAATTGCAATGGCATCCTGAAAAATAACAAAGATTTACATATTATACTCAAACTAGTAGGCACTAGTATTTGGTAGATTTAAAAAAATCAAAAACAGGAATAGTAAGTTACCACATATGATACAAAGTGGGGACATATAAAGAGCTCAATGGCTCCTCTGGGGCTCACTAAGCAGGGACTGCACTGTTTCCTAACGAAAAACGGACGCACACAGGCCTGGTTCAAATCCACTTTTCCCTGTACTACTGACGCACAAACATGATCTCAATGTCGCCTTATGAATATCCCACTAAATACACTACTGAACTACATTTACATAAATAGAAACACAATATTGGTGATGCTTTCTCATATGCCGTTAATATGAAATAGTAACCTAGTATAAAAATATGTAGTAACCCCAGAGCAGTTGGCATATAACAGGTAAACTATATGGGGCCGTCTCCGACCCCTACACGATGCCCTCAACCTACACCCATGTTGACGTGTGTTCCACAGCTGTGGAGAAGCATGTACATAATACTTGCATACTAATCTTTTCTGATACATTGTGACTACTAGGATGTAGTTATTGTATAGTATGATATCCATAATACGATGGTGATATAAAAAGTACAATACGGCCAGTGATCATAATGCCCTTACTCTTACTTCAAGCCCCTTTAACCTCACACCGACCCCTCCAGTCTCCAGGTGGACCCTCACTCACCACCCCACATCACCCCTGTCTGTTCACCTCTGTCAGATGTCCCTCACGTTACCCTTTAAAGTCACATTTTGTAATTGTACTATTCATCTTGGTGTTGTGGCGGTACTCCATGTTACCGACTGAAATCCAACCTCAACAGCCGGGACCGACCACATTTACCACTTGCCGTCACCTCCCAACCTCAACCCCCCCCCCCCCCCCCACACACACACCGCCGCCACCAACCCCACCCCACTCACATCACCCCCCCCCCCCCCCCCATCTCATCTCTCCACCCTCTCCATGTTGTGAAGTACAGGAAACGGCAATTGTTAGACAATTGTTATGTCGAGTGGCGGCTGGCACTGCCCCGCCACGCACACGGTCCGTGATGGGGACAAGGGGGCGGCACTCCACCCCAATTCCAAGCCAGGAGGCGTCAGATCATCCCATTTTGGCAGCGATATGTAACTTCGGTTTCAACCTTACAAGATTTAAATATATAGTTGATAATCTGACCATTCCTGTTCTGTTTAGCGGTCACCGACCGTTTCAACATTCTCCAATGTTAGAACGGATCCCAGGGCAGGGGTGCTCATCCTCCGCTCACCCTCCGGGCTGGGGGCTGGGTGCCGGGGCCTGCCGCTTGCCGCGCCGCCCGCCTTCCGCTCCTCAGCTGCAGTGGGTAGCAATGCATTACCCCACATATAGTTTATAATGGCCATCAGTAAATGATCTATACATGTACATTGTACAACCATTCCAGCCAGGTTTAAATCTGGAGTTTTTTTGTCTGCCCGTTGTTCTTTTATAGGAAAAATCTAACACACAGGAACCTGATTTAAATCTCCTTTTTCCAATACTACTGACGCCCAAATACATGTACCAGCTCAATGCCAATATAATGAGAGGATTCCTAATGTATAGAAAATCTTATACATGTACTCCCAATTGATCCCCCCCCCCCCCCCCGCCCCAATCAAGTTGTGATTCTTACGCCCCTTAACACTTCAGAAGAGTCACTGGAAATCACTGCTTCTTGGGAGACTTCCTTTCCCATGGCGCTCCATCATGGTGCTCCACTAACCCTGGAGGATTTCCATAAAAGTTGTGATAATACGTATTGCATCGTCATGATCTAATTTTATTTCAACTCATAGCCAAGGTATACAAAGTCGGAAAGCGGACGGCTGAAATGAGTATGTACGAGGTTCGGTATGAAGGAGATTTGTATCTTTGAATCTTTATGAGGATATGAATAAACAATTTAAAAAAATAGTGAGAGTTGTACAACACACTACACCTCTCGTTTACTGCTTTCTGCTAACTCAGCATTTCTCCATGCGTCCCGCGGCACGTCGCCACCTGCGGGCGGCCTTTGTTCACACTAGAAGGGATCCCGCGCCGCCCCGGGCCGGGCCTCTGTTTGCCCGCCCTCCTTCTGCCACCCGCCGGACCCTTTTGTCTTCTTTAATTGAATCTTTGTTTTCCGGGATCCGCAGGCATCAAAGACATCTCAAAACACCAGGAACTGCTTCGGTGAATAAGTTGGGCGGCTCAGGCGTTGAAAGCCCTGAGGGTTCAGGCTGGGTGGGGATTAGTTGGGGGATGACCTAAGGTGACTGAGGGGGGTGTGGGAGGACCTTGAGTGGAGGGCAGTAGGGTAAACCTCTAATGCCCCCAGGCTTTCCTCTCAAATCGCCGACTTGATCTCATTATATGGCGGCTTGTTCTCGTGTGTGGGACTAGGCACTTGGCGGCGTTGCTTTAACCCATTCTCCTTCTGTTTTCTGTTTATTGGGGTAGGGTGGGGGGTGGTCAGGAGAGGAGTGCAAGACCACGTTGTCATATTTACACTGCAGGAGTAAACTATTACATTATTTTCTTTGAAATATGGCAGTGCCATTGATTTAATCAAGGAGCGCTGTATTTAAAACTCCCCATGAAATAGCCCATGGCCGTATTTCACGGCCCTGTGACTTCATCAAAATGGCGGTTTGTTAACATTTGAACGGCGTAGAAATAAGTTATTTTAGGCTCCCCCTACCATAATTTTGGTGGTTTGAATCGGAAAACATAAAGATTAATACAAAGGCACACTCGTTTGAGCCTGTAGGTCTGGTTATTCCCCGGGGTTATTCCAGTCGCAGGCCTGTGGGTCGCATTTAACTCGGCCTACGGCCTCGTGAAATACGGCCCACAGGGATGCTTTTGCAATAACCACCCATGCAGACTTAAACTCGTCTATTTATTTGATATATCTTTACCCATGAGTATGGAAGTCAATGGTATACGAGTGAACATCTAAGAGGTGGTGCCTTGGGATGACTTGAGAAGGGGGATGTTACTACAATATGTAATCCACCTGGGGTAATCCACCTTTGGTTGTGTTAGTGTTACCAGCCCTCACCGCAGCCTGTTGACATAGCAACCAGAGGTGGCCGGTACCCCACCCACCTGAGGACAGGTGTGACAGGGGCTCCTACATGTAAGGGCTGTCCCCCTGACGGCCGGCAGGAGAACTCATCATCAAAGGGCACCTTGAGTCTCATGTGTGTACTCAGTGGTGGGGTGGTTACCATGCAGATAGCCCTTTAAGGAGAGCATACTGTTTTAATAAGGTGTCATGATGCAGCCCCGGCGAGTAACTCGCCTGTGCTACATGCATGCACTATACCCACACTTTGTGCGTGTATTAACCCTGTATCGCCCTGATGCAAGAATGTAGCCCTGGCGAGTCACTCACCAGAGTTGCATTCACGTATCAAGGCGACAAAGGGTATCGTGCATGTGGCCCGTAAAGGAGTAGGGGATGTATGCAGTGTTTGGGGTTATTTCTGTGCTGTGTGAGACAGTGTTTGTGGGTTGGTTGTGTGAGTGTTACCCAACCTACAGCCTTTGTTACCCCGCCCCCTGTACCGCTACTGTGTGGGTTCGGGTTGTGCCACTGTACCGCCCTCAACACCCAATTATCACAGGTTATGTGTGTTCTCTGCATTCATTATCAGATATTCTCAGTAATGCTCGGCAAACCCTAACTGATAGGGCCAAAAAGAAAATGGGTGTGTCCCACGAACCCCAAGCCCAGGAAACATGGCCAGAAAATCTAGAGTACTTTTATCCATTTGTCTACACCTTTTTCCCGATATGTAAACCTTTGGATTCAATTTTGAATATGCCAACTTTTGTAGACATGTATTTTCTCTAAGGGAATAATGAGATATTGTGAAGAAAAATACAGTTTGCGCTGCTCTTTGCTATAGGTGACGTCGGTATACATGAAGCGCATCTTTTTTTGCATAGGTGCTGCATTGCCTATGTGATCAGGGGAGTTGGGTCTAAATGTACCAATAGCCTCAGAAGAACAGAGGGTTCCACCCATTCACATAATAAGAAAGAGTCAATATTTCTTCTGCTACATGATCAAAGTGCGGTAAAGGAGACCCCCATGGCCTATTACTGTGGATTAATGCTGTGTGGTGTGTAGGACAGGCCCTTGTTGTGTCCTACAGAAACCTGTGTTTGACACAAGTCAATACACAGTCTATAGAAGGGAATTGTGCTTTTAGCTTCTTACAGTGTGTTTCCGACACAAGATATGGGGAGGCCCCATTGACTTGCGGTCCATGCACATCCTACTTTAGAGGCTCTAAAATGATCTTTAATGGATCATGTTTCATATTACAAAGCCTCTTTTAAAGTAGTTACTCATTGTCCATGAAATCGAAGACAAAATTTCGTGGAAACTAATGGAAATGTGTATAGAAATCTCCAAGGTCTTTTTTCATCGGAAAAGCTGTTGGGATAAGTCGAAGGAAAACATATTGGGTTACGTGAGCAATGAAAGCGCTATTTTAAAGTTCGCAGACTTCTATCGTGTATAGATGAGTTTGCCAGTCGACGTAATGGGAATCTTCATATGCACCTGGTGTTTAGAAAACTAGAAATAAGAATGCCACTATTACCCGTAGCTCCCAGCTAATCAACACGGGCTACAGCAATTGACACCAACAGCACCATGGTCATGCGTGTGTCGCACGCGGGTGTACAGGCGCAGCGTAGCCTACATGTATGTAGTAGCATATAGAAATGGGGAATACTCTCAGGTCCCTGTTTCCATATACTACTATGTTCACAAGTGTGCTGCGCGCGTATTGATATCGGATGCTGTAGCTCGCTCAGTGAGACATTCAACAATCATGAATCTTATATTAATAAGTTTTGCCTTCTATAATTGACTCGCCCATAGTTTTCTCATATACAAATACACCCATAATGTACATTGGCTGGTGTAAAACAACTCAATCCTGGGTCACAGAGAGCAGAATTTTGCTGGGTTGGTGCAATCTGGAATCGTTTAATTAATGTGCTCCCGATATAAAGTACTGTAAACGTAGATATTTTCGCGTGTATAGATTTTCGCGAATTTGCTGAAAAGTACCTTTTCACGTGTACTTAAATTCACGAATTTTGGAAGGTGGTAGTAGTATCACAACACTGGGTTAATTTTCGCTCTGTAGGCCTACATATTTTCGCGGACATTCAAAAAACGCGAAATTCGCGAAAATATGTACAGCGCGAAAATATCTACGTTTATACATGTAGTATTTGAATCAAACCTGTTGGGTGAAGGTAACCTTAAAACAAATCAACGGTGTGTTTCAATGAAGAATAATCCATGTCCAATTTTAAATCAATTATTAATTTCGCCAGTTTCTTATGAAAGGGAGTACCTGATACAACTATTTTCATGAGGGTACACATCCAGCATTGTCCCATTGGGGTTCTCTCAACAGTAGCGTTTACATTAGCTTAGGTTTGGCGGTTTGGCGGGTGATGGTAACATTTTTGATGATTCCGTCTCGTATTCCAAAAGCAGGTGCTAGGGTGACAGTCCTTTTTCTGCTGGTCATTAAAATTAATTTGTATTTCATCAATAATTCCTTACTTCCTCATAGTACCGTGTTTCATTTTCACTTTCAACCTTTTCTTTTTGTTGGCGGCACAATTCAGCCCTCTGATGTTTCAAGTCAACACGAGCTAGCCGACCCTGGACCAGCCTGGGGACCAGGGAGAGGTGAGAATGTTACCTCGGCCCAAATATTGCGGCTTCCAAACCACAGAGTGCTTTCTCTGTGGTCACAAAAAAAAGAAAATGGCTTTATTTCTCATAATTATGACGTAATGCTGCTTTGAAAGGGCATGCGCAGGGCAAAGGTCAAGGTTCTCCGTAAATGATAGCTACAAGAGATTGTTTGGGGAGCGTGTCTGGAGGGGGGAAGGGCACTTGATAGAATAGCCACCAGGGGGCAGCCTTGTGGAACGCTGGCTCGGTCACGTGATTCAACAATAGTGGACGGACGCCGGGCCACAACGACAAAGTCAGAGTGTTCACCAGCTTATACCAGCCACCCCGTGTTTTCCCAACCCTGTATCAGTTTATACTTTTGTCTGCACGAGCACCTTCCATGCAAAGCTGTCCAGAACCCAGTTGACATTGCTACCAATAACTGATGACGGAGGGAGTGCAGTCCATGCGGCACCGCCCTACTTGAAGTAGCCTGGTGAATCATTCTTGCGATCCCTTCACGCAAAGTCTGAACAATCATAATTGTTCAAAGATTAAAGGTTAAGACAACTCATACAACCATTGAGTCCCAGTCGGGTCCCAGTGGCCAAGGTGAGTTTGGTCTCCAAGAACTGGAACCAAACAAGGCAAGAATGCTGGGCGTGAAAACGACTTGTCAAAGTCGTCTGCAACCTGTCAGTTGTCGTCTGCCCGGCTGACTAATAGACGTGTGGGAGTGGTTTCCTTCCTCTTGTGGTTGCTCTTTGTAGCAGGTGACCCTAACCTGGGGAGATGAGTGGTAACTTTGTTTGGCAGGTATTGTGGTGATTAGTGCTTATCCAAGGTGGGACAAAAAGAAATCTCTTCACAAAATCAATTTGGACAATTTCATCCAGTGCTTCAGATACGCATGGAAAGGCAGGGGCTGGTCTAGAGGGAGGGGGAATGTAATACATGTACATTGGAGGGGGCGGGCGGGCGTGCATAATTTGGGGTTCTGGGGAAATACATGAGTTTGAGTTTGAGTTTGAATATCTTTTATAATGCCCCCAGGATTTGACGAAATAATCCTTTTGTGAATGATGACTTTGGGATTTCTACATAACTATTTTAGATAGACGGAAATCAGGATTCACACTCCGGGTCTATATGGAATTCGTATATTAGATAGGGCAATACCAGTTTGTCATGTCGTGAAGCAACCCTACAGCCCAAGGAGCTCTCATATATATATCCACTTTTGGGGCTGATTTTGAAATAGTTCAGATCTTGCTCTAATATACATTTGTACATGTATATTTATATTATAAGAGAAACGTGGTTACCATTACTCCTTGGGACTGCCGGGACTGCCACATGCGATTGGCATCAGTGGGAAAAACTAACAGGGTACCTCCTGAAAATATATTGGATTACATAGGTTAAAGGAGTCTTTGTAAACATGGAATTTGAATTCAAAATACTTGCCAGTAGCACAGTCTGTCGGCTAGCTCCAATTTGGTGTTTGCTGTCTGTCTGCGTCCCTTTCTGTAGTCTGTGTGTGGGACTATGTTACAACAGGGCTAGATGGGCGCTGGCACTAATTAACCTTGCCTTACACTAACCCTACTTAGAACAATACAGGATCACCTACCGGGACTTACCATGTCAATATTAACACTGGTTAAGCGCCTCCCCTCTCAGCACTGGCTGCTGGGGAGGGAGCGGCAAGTGGGGGGAGGGATGGGGGCGGGGGGGGGGGGGGCACGTGCCCCTCCATGTTCAACATGATACCGGCTGGTGGTGCAGGGTTTATGTGGAGGGTGGGGCGGATACCCGTGTGTGCAGCAGGTATTATTCAGATTATAACTGTCAAGAACACTGATCAGGGATTAAGGGGCCTAGTACCTGTCCACCTAGATCAAGCTCTCCACATTGAAGTTGGTTTATTGTACTTGAAGTGGTCGCGCTCATGAAAATTGCAACCGATGCTGCCAATCACTGGACGCAATACTCATAGTGCTGTACATCGTAGATAATGGACTATCTGTGAGTAATTATGTGGATTTCTTTTCAACTATGACCCTCCATTTATGATCCTATATATACATTTATCTACCCGAATAGATGTCTCATTCATTTTCAATATTCCGTAAGTAAACCCCAATGGTATGTCTCAAACCATCCTCATGCTAAATACATCGACCGTTTATTAGATTTATAATAAATACCAAACCCTCATCCAATCAGACCCCCATGGTGATGGATATATAAGTAGCTGAGGGAGGCGAATGGACGCTGGAAATGCCAAGCTGACAAGAGTTGACGGCTCTTCCTTACAAACTGAAAGTCAACACGGATTAATCTTGACGTCTAAATAACATTACGTCCTACCCCTTCACCCCTCCTTTACATCCCATGTGCAAATATATAGTCCACTCACCGGTCGTTTGCCATGGGCTTAACGGGCACCCACCCCATCCCCCCGCGCCACCCGCTGACGGACGCACGCCCTGCGCATGCGTGAGGCAGTGGACGCAGCTTATTAGCATATGTCAATCAGGTTGGATCTGCTGCAGTGGGCGTGGTCGGGGCTGGGGGTGATGGAGGCCGTATATAGAGGTGCAGCTGAACAGACGACTTTCAACATCCAAGTCGGTGCACGTGGGGAGAGTCAGGACACTGGTCACACCAGCAGACGACAAAAAACGTAACTTATTGATAACAGACAGCTGAGGCGATACGAGCCCACGTAGAGGAACAAGGACAAATACGGCTTCAGTAGGAGCCAGCACCAACTGCAATCAGAGATCTGCTACCTGCCGAGGTCTTTATAAAGACACACACATAGACAGCACCAACGGTGAGTGATCTGACTAAGTAGCACATGGACCTTCATTACCACCTGTGATATCATACATCGACTTCCTTTGACACGTTGTAAACTTTGGGAGATTATTAACATATCTACACTTATAACGGAACATTTCTTTATCTGGAGGTCCCGGCTGGGGTTTACAGAAGTAACAATGAGGGATTTGATTGACAACAGCTAAGACTCCAAGAATCAATTACTCATTGGTATTTTCTGTTAGCTTTACATATGAAGAAAGTGGGACTGTATCTTTCACGTCCAAGAGAAACACACTTTTATTGGTGAACCATGCAGTCTTCTAAACTATAGAAATACAAGCTCATAAATGTAGCCTGTGCCAAATATGGTAGCTGAGAGACTGTGCTGAGAGTAATATACACTGAAACCCGTATGGCCTACAATGTACTCGCTATAATGATGATCCTTGTGTGATCACGGTGATAGTGACTGGCGAGTAACCGGCGCTCACAAGGGGGTTCATAAATTATGTGATGCCACCCCGCAGGGGAATCACGATTCTCTGCCATGCCTCGTTGCATAGCCCATGTCTGTAGTTCCTTGAAAATATATCCCTCTTCGTAATCCCAGTACATGTAAAGGTTTTTGAAGCATACAACTGAGGCTCCATAGGCGGCGGAACCGTGGGGGATGTGGGGGTTGCAACCCCCACACTATTTCAAGTGTGGGGGATGGAGTGTGGTTCAACCCCCACATTTTTTGGGAAGGAAGTTTAATTCTTTTTTGGAATGAAAAGATAAGCATTTAATTCTATACCCCTTTACTTTATATATGAGGAATATCCACAATAAATAACTGTTTAATGCATATATTTACGTTTTGTTTGTACATGGAGCTTTTGAGAAATGTTAAGGGAGGGAGAACAATGTATTGATATTGATACTTTATATATGTCCATGATTTTAAAATGCATTATATTATAGGCCTACTTTGTTTTAAGACCCCTCCCTCCAATTTCATCCCCACTCCCCCCCCCCCCCTCAGCTCAACCCCCACACTTTTTTGACTGCTCCGCCGCCCATGCTGAGCATGTATTGGTATGAAGCAGCCTTGTTTATACCACAATTTTCCATTTAAGTATGGAGGTTTCAACAGAGTGATAGTTTTATTTAGGAGCAGGTAGATGCCCCCCCCCCCTGAAACGCAAAATATATATATCCCAAATGTCACATATAAGCGCAGGTCCTTTTATAAGCGCAGCGGGTAACAGGGACTCGACATTTCTGAGCATGGGTACTTACGGTAAGGATTGTTATTATGGAAGCAACGTTAAAAAATACAGATTTTTATATGCAAGCCCACAAATGTATATGTGGCCCGTTATTGATTTTGCTACACAGTTTGGATCATTGATAAAATGTTATAACGAAATAGTTGGTTATGATCATTCTGCAGTGATATAGGGAAGAGGCAGGGCCATAGCATAGGCTGCATGGGAAGAGCTTTATTAGTCTAAAACATTATTTTCTATAGAAAACCATGTTAAGTAAGGATTTATACAATGTATGTAAGTAACCGTGGGTGTATGAGACTATGAGCTGGTCCCCAATAAGAATTGCTGTGTAAACCCTATAGATCTGCAATACAGCAGTTCTTGTGGTGCATCAGTCATGTGATATTAACGATGGCTTTAACCACAGTACAGATCCCTAACAGACATGTAAGTAGCTCCAACAAATAGATGAACGTGGCGTTAAAGACGCCCTAATAGTGGGGAGCCCTCAGGGTAACGGCAACCTGAGACGGACACACGTCTCCAGGCAGGCAACACAACATAATCAGTCAACCGCAAATAGTCAACTTTTTGTCCTTCTCTGAAGTGAGTGTTTGTTCACTGACTTCCTGTTTGTATTTTGGTTACCGGAAGTTACCGGCGGCAACCGGAAGGAGACGCGGATGCGCGTGCTGGTCACGTGACATAATCACTGCGCACGCGCGGCCCACTGACCGACGCGCGCCGCCGCTGCCGACCTTTGGGGTGTGGCCTCGGTTTGATTTCGACATGAACCTGGTGTGCGAAACCTAAGAGGGAGGGTGTTTTCTGACCCCAGGGTGGGGGCATAGAGGATGGATGGACCCGACACATCCACGTTGTTAAGGTGTTCATGGTGGCCCTCCTCCAACAAGTCCCTCTGGGTCCTTCTAATGCCTCCAACTCCAAGCACCTTCACTTGAAATACCTTGCCACTCATTTCCTACTGCATTACCAAAAGTTCTCTAAAAGCACACTGTCCATTCCTGTCCTGTTCCTGTTCGATACACTGTATCCCCTTTCCATCTTTCTGTTCCCCTTTCCTTCACCCATGCATAGATCCTCACTACTCCTTCTTTCTATAGTCCCCTTCTTCCTCACGATACCCCATGCAACGGTCACCCCTCCCCCTCAACAAATCTACCAATCTCTCCCCCCTCTCTGTTAGCTGTCACCTCGGCCCCAGGGTTGATCCGTGGGGGACCCCGGGGCACCTTCCAGCACCCAGTCTCATCATTAACAAACACGGCGGATGTACACAGCGCCATGTTATTGTGGCGGCCATATGGTCAACAACAGGTTCTGGTGTCTCGTATATTGACTCTGTGAGCACAGCAGCAAACACGTGTCATGTTACCGCCATGAGAGCAGGGATTCCTCCCGGTCAGCTCATGGCGCGTTAAGCAGGGGCAGTGCTCCAGTCGTGCCCTTAAGGCTCACTTTACTACTTCTTTGTCAGCGGCTTTTGTTGTGGAGTTACTGAAGTTTATTGATGAGAATCGGATTGCTGGTTCATGGTTACTCGGGTGGTGATGGGTGTTGGAGACTGACCGCAAACATCTTAGAGATACACAGCTGTCGACACGGTCAAGGGTGGGGATGTCCCCCTCATGGACTGGGGACTTTCATGATGGGATGGCCCTAGACCCCTAAATTCGACATGGCGACATGGGCATTTCTTAAATTCGACATGCGACATGAGGCCTAGTGACATGCGACATGAGGCTTAAAAAGATAGTGACATGGGACATGGACAGTTCTTAAAATTGACATGGGACATGAGCATTTTTAAGCGACATAGACATGCGACATGGCCATTTCTTAAAATCGACATGCGACATGGGGACCCCCCCATCAAGGGCCCCGATGGGGGGCATGCAGCAGTAGGATAGCTTCATCGGGAGCCTTCCATAATACC
The DNA here is from genome assembly GCA_947462335.1 of Harmothoe impar. Taxonomy (NCBI): domain Eukaryota; kingdom Metazoa; phylum Annelida; class Polychaeta; order Phyllodocida; family Polynoidae; genus Harmothoe; species Harmothoe impar. Next base: position 66,220,350 of record OX381708.1, on the reverse strand, counting down.
AATGCGGAGACCGGAATCGTAAAATGTGACAAATCGCCCATCCGCCCATGCATGATAAACCCCTAAGGCTTCATTTATCTCTATACTATAATATAGACTGCTTTTCAGACCATCTTACTGGAAACCAATTAACATTTTAATATTTGTAGGGTGAGAGGGACAGGTGTCCGGGGAGATCCCGCCGCCCTAAATGCCGCGTCTCCCGCCCCCTGTCGCGTCTCCCGCGTCTTCCGCCAATTGATCCTGCGTCTCCCGCGTCTCCAGCGTCTCCATCCGCCTTTGCCGCGTCCGCGTCCAACTGCGGATCAGACAAATACAAACACACCTCCGAGGGAAAAGCCCACTAGTCTAGCGAAACATATGATAGACCAACTAAAGAATCCCTTTATTCGATGCGAACTTCTAAAGTTACAAGCACTGCAACAAGGTCAACTGATACCAATCGCGACCGCTTATGCAGTTCTGATATCGCCATTCACAGATCAAGTTATGGCTGCGCCCACTGGGGAACTACTTTATGCTCTCCTCATGTATGTACATGAGTAGGTAAACTGTACATGTACTTGTTATCAGCGAGTCACGGGGCCAGAGGGTGAGAGACGATCAACGCTGGTCGTCGACTGCCCGGTCACCGAGAGGTCTGCTTCATGCGCGCCGTCCCGCGGGGGTCTCGCGCCGTACACGCGCCGTTCCCGCGTCGTAGTCGCGCCCATGGACATGATTAATGTCCAGTGGTAGATTTAAAGGGGCGCGGGGCGGCTCTCCCGTTTAGAGGGAGAGCTTAGCGGTACATGTTTTAATGTAAATGAAAGTAGTCAAATGCCAAAATATAATGACCGGGAAAATATAATGACCGGCATTTTAATAGGAGGTGGGGTTTTAAGCATTCCTACATGTCACACGTCCGCCCTTTTTCAAAATCCTGTATCCGCCACTGAGTGGAGAACATCGCTCAGCGTTGCATTGTTTAGCCAAGACGACTATACCCATGTATCATTGTTTGTTTTAACATGTCATAGATTCGGTGGCCATTTACAGTGGTTAATATATGGAAACGTTCAATTATAATTTTAGAAGTTTGTAAATGGACATCTTAAACAGTTACAGTGGCACTCGGCTTACAAGTAGTACAATATGGCAGTACTAGCAAATACATGCACTTTTTAAAATCATAGAATCCGGGGTATAGTCTTACCCCACATTATACCACACTCACGTGTTTGAACACAGGTTTAGGATGTCAGGACACCAGTCAGACTACAGCCTACCATACGGCGTGTGGTCATGTCAGCACCCCTTACATGACCCCCCCCCCCCAAACACACACCCACATACACACACAGCATGTCACCCCTTCCACCCCTGCACATCTAAACACAATACTACACAAGGGAGAGGGACGGTAGAGGGTCAGAGGACATGTTGACATGGTCTAGCGTTACATTTATCATTACATCAAGTTATGTCCATGTGTGTATATCCTCGCACCAGACAAAGAGTCAACTGGCGTACATTGTACACATGCACAGAAAATGGAAAGACATATTTATTAGACAAAATCCATAAAGATTAGTATCGCTCGTCATGCAAATTTATTTTTAAATGAGATTATCAAGCTCTACAATGCAATCTATGCGTATTCATAAAAACGAAAATATATATCATGATAGTGTTGCCGAGAGCTGCAATGCCACAATATTAAATTTAGGATAAACTGTGACACAGACTATATTCCTGTTCTCCTAATCGTTTAGATATTGATCAATGCCTTCTTTCATCATTTGCAGGTGAACATCTGACTTTTCTGAAACTCGTCATAACCGGAAGTGGATTCAGGTGCCCTTGACGGCGGACGTCTCACAGTGGTAATCATGGAGTTTGAGAGTTTCTCCATCGGCGACCTCCACCATCACATCTCGTCCCCCACCTGCGAGGATCTTGGCATCCCACGGGATTTGGGCCGAGATCTCACGGGCGGGCGCACCGGCGTCGACACGCCGTCACCCCTAGGCCGGATGTTCCGCCCCGGAAGTGGTAGCGGGTCGGAGGGGCCTAACTACGACGGCCATGTTCTGGCGGTAGATGGACTGAAATATGAAATGGAAAATCCCAATAATCCATTCTCTCCCTTCTGCCAGATCCCTGTCCCTAACCCGTACGCCGCCTACGAGTGCGGCTTTGAGCCCGCGTTCATCCGGAAGCGCAATGAGCGGGAACGAGAGCGTGTGCGCGGTGTGAATGACGGATACCAGCGCCTGCGCAGTCACCTTCCGGTCCTGGAGAACAAGGAGAAGAGGATCAGCAAGGTGGAGACGCTGCGCAGCGCCATCAAGTACATCCGGCACCTGCAGACCATGCTCACTGAGCTGGACCGGAAGCAGACGACAACTGACTCAAATAGTTCAAAAAGTGCGGGAAATGGGGAGAACCGGCAGCCCGCAGACATAAACAGGGACAGTGAGAGAGACACTCATGTTAAATCTCATAAAGGACACCACTCTGACCATAAAACCAAACGGAAACCCCTAGAAAGAGATGATTAGGTTGTGGCTTTTGAATAGTCCATGTTGATGGCTAATCAACAGGTCATGCAAAAGAGTAGAAATGTAACATTAACACAATAGACTACAATGTATTGTAATAATCACTAGTCTCTGAAGAAATCACCAATCATTCATCAAATGTAGCTTCATTACCAGATTCATTATCATTGTGCTTATCAAAAAATTGATATTCATTGACAATATTACAATGTACGTCATATTGATTAACATGATATCAAATGTGCATCATCATACTCTACCCATACTACAAAGGTCATCATAATTAGATATAGACTCATACATGTCATTTGTAAATCTTCCATTGTACATATCATTGTGTAGAATCATGTGTATTATATCTGTAAAGTATTAGATTCCCAGTTGTGCTAGCCACGTGTAGGATTATAGATGTATTACTTAAGGCATTGTCACATGGAACTACATATTAAATGATTCCATGTGTTTGCGACACTTGTCGGAAAGGAAAGGCGGATGGACTCTATTGATAGGGGGTATCTTAATTGTCTTATTGGTGTGAACAGAAATGTTGGCATGGTGAACAAATCAGTGATAATTAAATATATATAGTGGAAATCAATGAAATGCCGTTTCCGTGTTTTAATATGTGTTTCCATTGTTATATCGATTATATCCTTTATTAGCCTTATGTATAGCTTGTCTTATGTTAAACGACGGAAGTAATTTAGGAGTAGGCTATATCTATAATGCACTATCCCATTATAGACCCCATACCCCAAAGATGTTAGGCATAATACCAGGGCATATTATGGATGGGCTGGTTAAAAATAACAATAGTGACGTTATAACTTTATCCGTATTAAGGCTAGACAGAAGTCTGTTGGTCCCAGATGATAGAGAACTAGATTCCCGTCATACTACCCTTTGTCCATTCTGACACCATCATCATGATAGCATTCCCCAAAACACCATCTTCTCCCAGATGTTTTATAACAAATGCCATAGGCTATAATATCTTTAGGAAATCCTACTCTTAAACATATAGGTGAATATCTCTAGAAACTGCACCTGTCAACAAAATAGTACCCCCCCCCCACATACCAGTGGGCACAAAATTCTGTTCCACGTTGAATCGACATTGAATCAGCATTGACAACCGTGTATGATGTGGATATGATTCATGACTGAAGGACATGTGACCACGTTGATGGTGGTGAGGAGCACAGGAAGTGCCGATGTCGGGCCTACGTGTACATGTATATATATATAGCGAGTATTCTGCCAGCGTCAAATCCTACTTTTGATATACTACTTCCAGATACCATGGGACTTTTCCCGCAGTTGTCAACATATACACGCCTCATTAAAAAGAGGTGATTCCCGCCTGATTACAGTCCAATAAAATGGTGATAATAATTCGGCGCAAAATGTAATAATAGCAATGAAAAGCAATTATGATATGGATTGAAGTACCGCCTTTCAGATGGATGCAGTAAAACCGACCGGGGAGATCCATAGTTGGGGGTAGGGATAGGGGGCATGTTGGTGGAGGGGTTCTGCATGTGTATATGCCTTTGCTCTATACACACACAAAAACACATAAATGCTCCCCACACCCAACACAGTGCTAAATTCACGTGAATACCTGGCGATGCCAATATCATAATTGTTGCTGGGGTTCTTTCTTTTCCCCTGACTGATTTACCCTTTAATTGTTTTTTAAAATAATTATGATATATAATTTGCCGGTTAAACTGGCAGGCTGGTGCAAGGATAAAAGTCACCCAGTACATGGTAGGACGTATGTTTCCTGTGAGCGGAATGGCTGTGTGGGTGTTGGGGGGGGGCACCAGTGAGCAGCTCTGTGTCTAGTTTATTGATACAGGTGAGCGATATTTGCTATAGGACCATACCCCTCTAGTTGAACACTGGGTAAACATAGAGACATTTAGGTGCAGGTATACAGGTGAGTATATATAGGTATTGTATTATACTGTGTGTACAGCCATGCTGGCCACTTCATATGTAACCTATCTGGGACCCGCTGATAAGAAGGGGTGAGGGTGGGGTATAGTTCCAGTTGAGGGAGCAACACTTTCTCAAGTTTAAGGTTTCTAAACATATCCGATAAAAAGCATGCCACACGGGTAGGCAATATGGATATTGGGACTGTATAATTATACGAATTAAACATGGAACAATCCGTTTAGCCACACACTCATATATTCACTTGGTTTATGACTTGACCAACATATTTAGAGTGATCAAAACGTATTACATCGTATCACATAAATCCGTAAGATTGATCGCCACTCTTCATTCAAAGGGAAAATAGGAAACTTCTGTTTATGAACCATCAACCCTACTTGAGTAGCGAACATCACACAGCACTTGTATTATACATATGTACTCCTTATCGCGAATTAGAATGGCATTCTGAGGGGGAAATTTATGCTTCGGGGAAAATGGATAAATTGTAATGGTTGAAAACGGCATTTTAATTCTTTCAAGTAGCTTTCTCGGCAAAGATCATTTGCTAACATATTTATAATTTTGATATGTGGTCCCACACATAATCTTAGAGTTTTGAGCCTTTGAAATAAAATAAAAAATGTAAAAAAGGACTGCATTTGGTGTCTATATTGAGACCATGAAACATAATGATGCAGTACGGTATTTCCTACACACCTTTTTTTCAGATCTCATTGGAACACTGGATAACACTGTATAAATATTTTACAATACATAATCAAACGACGCTCCTTTGCTGCCTCTCCCTCTGGTCCTTAATTGTGTCCTTCCCCAGTGTCTCCTACCCCCCTCTCCTCCACTGTCTCCAGCCAATCCCCCCCCCCCCAGCTCTGGTTGTCGCCGACCACGCCCACTGTTTGATCATCTGCCGACCGGGACACACAGATTATCGACGGTGCTGCCGCCACCGGCAACAGGAGGAGGCCCTCGGCGGCCGCTGGTTAAACAAGAGACTGGTGGAGGCGGGAGGAGGGGTGGTGGGAGGCGGGAGGAGGTGGGGGAGGGGCTGGTGTTTACCTGATCATCCCCTACCTGGTGACGACACCTCCACCCCACCTCACGTCCACACACACCTACACACGTGTAGCACTGCACGGTAGTCTACCAGGCATCTAGGTACGTCTAGCTGGGTACTGATGTGACACACTGAATTTCTTGGGTTCTTAAGATCAGAACACAGATGGCAATCTAGATCCTTGAAGTCATGAACGCCTACTATAGATCTGTGTCGATTCGGATTTAGGATGTATGCATGTTTCCATCTTTGGGGAATCGTTGATGTCCATTCAGGAGACACCATTGGACCATAACGGTCATAATTTTAGGATACTTATCCATCATGAGGAGATTCTATAAAAGGGGAAGAAGCCCATCACTCATATGACCAGTGTTAGCAATAGAAGGAAAAGAATCTTTTTTTTGGGACAGAGCTTTCAGTGGTCGCAGGGGAGGTGGTCGCAATAAAGGGGTGGTCGTATTCAAGTACTCATTCAAGTCCTCTATTTTACATTAATAGGGAGTGTTCATTTATTAATTACAGGGGTGGTGGTGAGATTTCGCGCGGAGGGGTGAAATCTTTTTACGCCCCCCCTTGACAGCGTGTGGAATGTTTTGCGCCCCCCCCCCCCCCCCCCCCCCCCACTCGCCGAAGGCGCCGAAAATTTTTCGCCCCCCCCCCCTTTGAACCATAGTAACGCGCTGGCTTTTTTTGCTAAAAAGGGGCTTACATTTTTACGCCCCCCCCTCAAGAGGGATCAGAATTTTTTACGCCCCCCCCCTCAGGAGAGGTCGGAAATTTTTACGCCCCCCCCCCCCAAACCCACCAACCCCCCCCCCCCCCTGTAACTAATAAATGAACTACAATCCCTTAAGGGAACGAGATAAAATCACGGGATGTGCAGGCCAATCTTTATAAGGAAGCTTTCTCAGGAAATGGCTTTACTATTTATGTTATCCAGTGTACATTATACATGTACATCATACCCTATACCAGCTGGAGTGGCCAAATTTAATTTAAATGGTTTGAATTTAAATTTAAATCAGAGGACAGGAGGTAATTCCTCCTGTCCTCTGACAGCCTGCCTTCTATACCCTCATGTACGTTGCGGTACTGTAGGCTATCTATAATAGATAGCAGTATTTTGTTGTCATAGTTGTGTTCTTGTATTTAAGTTGGATCTGAGGAAAGGGCAAAATGAAATTCATCATTTCAAGCATTCTGTGATGCCCCACTCTGATTGCTGTACAAGGTGGGTGCTGTACAAAAACTCCCGTTGACAGGCTACAGGTCATTCAGAATACGATGCAGAGGTGCATCAGTCGATATAAAACCTTCACAGCTTGTGTGAGATAGCCTACCTATCCTGGCTCCCAGAAGGAAGGAGCTGCTCGTCCCTGATATACAGTAAGAACATGAAAGCACCCTCACCACCACCCACTATAGGAGGAGGATAAGGAGTGAACATAAAGTTGAAGCCTCTTTTCCCACTTGGTCCCAAACTGAAGGGTCAGGCTTAGCCTATTCATTGTGGCCGACCGCTCTATTACAAACTCCCTCTCTAGATGTAGGAGGCAGAAACCAATTTAGCTCACCTTTAAACAAAAATAAAGTGGTGTGGAAACAACATGGAAGGAACATGGAAGGTGAGTAGTATAGTATGTATCGGAACGGGACTATAGTTAACTACTGTTTATTACTCAATCGACCTGCAGCCAATCAGAGGCCTCCATTTGGTCACGTGACCGGAAGTGACCTACTTAGGGGATTAGTGGTGACGTCACGTGACCTAGTTAGCCAATCAGAGGCCGCCATTTGGTCACGTGACCGGAAGTGACGTCATATGACCTACTTATGGACCGGAAGTGACGTCATATGACCTACTTAGGGGACCGGAAGTGACGTCATATGACCTAATTTAGGATCACGTGACCGGAAGTGACCTGATGAGTCACGTGACCGGAAGTGACGTCACATGACCTAATGGCCAACCGGAAGTGAGTGACCTCATTGAGGATCACGTGACCGGAAGTGACCTGATTGACCACGTGATCGGAAGAAGAAGAAGAAGAAGAAGAAGAAGAAGTTTTTTGTTTAGGAAGTGAGGGTCTTTAGGATCACGTGACTGGAAGCGACGTCGTCACATGAGTGACGCTTTAAGAGACTGCGCGACTTACTAGTAAAAGAAGACGTATGAAAATAAAAACACAACAATAATTTATTTTATTTTTTTTATTTCTTTTTTTTCAATCTTGATAAACACTCTATTTTTGAAAAGATGCACTCAATCAAGCAATAACACGCTTATTTTTTTTTTTCATATCTCTAAAGGACTCGTTGTCACACCGTCAGAATGCACGCGACGCTTATAATACAAGTAGCGCACGCCGTCTTTCTCTATGGTGTAGGTGACCATTTTGTTTCGCACCACTTTGAAATTTCTATTTACAGCAATGAGAGTTTTTCGTTGGCGAAGAACATCCAAGAAGTCGTCTGGTTCCTGAGGGTTTTGTTTCTTCTGTACGCCTTTTGCACTCCAATTTTTTGGATTTTCTTTCACCGGTGTCGCTGACTCGATCGTAGCAAATGTAAGTCTTAGGGTTGAGACTTAGGATCCCGTCACCTTCCCACTCCGCTTTCATAAGCCCCGAAGTTCTCAGATCGTGAAGGTACCGTCTCTCACAACATCCGCCGGGCGGCGGACACCATTCTCGCACTCTTTCCGTTTTTGTCTTCACGAAAGCTCTAAGTGATCGTCGCACACCGCTGTCGGAAGCCACTTTCGTTTCTCTCTGAAGTACGTCTCTCTCAGGCGAGGTTTGACTAGGTCATCCAACGTGTCACCGCTGAGAGCCATGTAAAGACTGTCGGTGTCCATTTGACAAAGGGCATAATCGCGCCGATCGACGAATCTATCCAAGAAGTCGTATGTGAACTCTAACATTTTCAACTTCGCGTACTGGTATACCATGAACCCTATTTGAATAGGGAGGTTGTTCTTGACTGTTTTCGGTTGTAGTTCGACTTCAAACAGATCGGAACTCAACTCGGACGCCTTTTTGAAGCGCCACGAATTGGCCAATAGTTCGAACTTCCGACTGTCAGTGTATCTCACCGCCGTGTGTTTTTCTTTGTTGCAGATTGTTTTACCGTACATAGCGTTTCCCATTAACTTGTAACAGTCTGACAGAATTTTCTCGTTCTCGTTCACGTCGCCACGTCTTCGCGCCGCCGTTACTTCGTCCGCGAAACCGGCAAAGGAGCGTTTAGGTAGGTATTCTACGACCAGCTGCACTTTGGTGACTATCAAACCGTGCTCTAAATACCACTTGAGAAGCGGCGTTCCCAAGAGAATATTTTTTCCGTGGTAACTCCCTATCAGACATCTCTGAGGCGTGTTCAACAGCTTTTCTTCCTGCGCAAAGTCTGACATGTGAGGTCCTATGTCCGATTTTGAAACGGTCACGTTCTTGAAAACGGGGGTCATTTCTTCGAAGTAGTCTCGTAGGTGAGGCGGCATAGTGATGTCCACTTGAACTAAACCGAACATTTTCCTGTCTTTCACAGCGGAAAGGATGTCGCTCTCGCTCATCGCGTTTCGAGACACTTTCAAAGCGTCAACCTTCCAGCGTTGTTGGGAGGCCTTAACCCGCTCATCTCGACGCTTCATCTCTCTCCATTCGCACTCCCACACGACGACCAGCTTGTAACCTAGCGCTTTCAAGTACGCGCTTACTCTAGTCGTTCTGTCGCGTCTCTCCTCCCTCAGTGAAGCGCACTGATATCGGTGCGACGGTATGCACTCGTGAGCGTGGAACCAACACCCGTGAAACTGGGAAACCGTATTAGAGGCCGCGTGAAACCCGTCCACGCGAATTCTCCGACAGCCTACAACCATCTCGCCGCCGTTCAAAGCGTGGCGCAGTTTCACGTCGCGGTCGTGCTCTACGAAGCGTAACCACTCCAAAGCGCTGTGAGAGTTTCTTTGCCTAATTTCGGGCTTGAACTCGGTCTCAGGTCGTCTCACCGCGTAATAGCCCGTGCAGTGCGCTTCGCTCATGCAGCGCAAGTACAGAGAGTTAGCGTCTAGTCCTAGGATGTGTTGGCACGGTCTCGCTTCTTCGCCGTACTTGTGCTCCCTTATCCGCGTGGTGCCCTTCTCGTGAAATCTATGGAAGATGATGGAAGGACCGCCGACTAGATTTTCTTTGATCAGAGCGTGGAGGACGGCGTCGAACTGGGGGAACGTTGTGAACGCGTCTTCTAGGTTTTGGAAGAGGAACCGTAAAGTCAAACCGGCGAGAGAAACTCCGTCTTTCAACATGTCAATGCCGCGATCTTGGAAAAATTTAGCGTGATTTTTCAGAGCTTCTATGAAAGGTTTGACGTCTTTGTTGTTGTAGTGGATCAAGTAATCTTCCATAGTTTGCATCTTCTCGTCGGACCAAACTTTCTGACATGCGGCGTAGTCGGATTCGGACATTTTGACGCCCGTCAGTTCGCTGTCAAAAGCCGATATCGGTGGCAGCGTTCTGTTTGCCAGTTTCCTGGTAGACGTCATCCATTCGTAAGGAAAGTGACCTTTCTCTTCGTTCCTGGTGAAAGCTCGCAAATAGGTCGCGTAGTTGTAACCGGGTGCCAAATAGTTGACTACGTCCAAGAAAACCGTGTGCTGTGTGTAAACCGCCAAGTATTGATTGCTTCTCTTTATGACGCTGAATTCTTGGTTTCTTCGGTCTCCGGAGGCAAAGAACGAGTGAAGGCGTATTTTGATCAGGTTCAAGTCGTAACGCCCCGAGTTGAAGCCCACGACTGGAGCTTGACGGATGTATCTCAGAAGACGCTTCTTCAGTTGAACTAACGGGTGTCTGGTCTGAGCCGCAGCGAAGCCGCCTGGAGAAGGGGTGAACGTCGCCTCCTCCAGCAGGAGAGCTTCACCTATCGCCGCATCTAACTTCGCTAACGACGGTCGGTAAAGTTCTAGCACAGCTTCCCCGATGACTTTGGCGTTCTCGTTTATGTGATTTAAAACTCGGTCCAACAAGGGGTCGGAATCTGCGTCGGATTCTCTGACGAAGCAGACGGGCCCCTCCCACCCCGGAAAGTCGGATGCGACGCTAGCCGACAAAGGGACGTGATCCCACAGCAGGGACACGTGTTCCGTCGACGGTTCTTTGCACGGTCTGAAGAAAGCCTCGAAATCGAAGGCGATCTTGTAAGGGTAGATTCCGGAATGTCCGTCGGGGGGAAAAATGGAGAAGTCTGCTAGCGCTTCGAAAATCGTTCTCGAATTTTGGTAGATGCCACCTACGTAGCGCAACTTGACTTGTCGGCAAGAGGAAAGCTGGTTCCTGTGTCTCTTCAGCAAGAACTCGGTGGTGAACGCCGCCTTACACTTGCAACATTCGTATATGCCCGCGTACGCGTTGAAGTCCGTGACGAGAGAGACGTGCAAACCGCCTTTCGCCGTCAGGTGTAGGTTGACTTTACCTCGGGCGGCCAGAGTTCTGGAAGGCGGTCTGATCAGAGTAACGCGTCTTCTCAACTTCCGCCCCGGCACTTGACGCGACGCGGTGTAAACCGCTATCTGTACGTCAAACAAGTTCTCTAACGCGGGTAAGTCGCGGATGTTCAGACCCGGAAAGGATTCAGGTGTGGCAGCGGGACAGAACTGACGTAACAAATCTGAAGCGCGCTTGCTGGTGTTGTATAAGTGAAAGGAAATGCAGCGGAAGATGCAGAGGTTGTCCTTGTTGGGAAAATCTAACACGCCGCTTCTCTTTCCAACTCGACCGGCCTGAGTGATCCTACCGCCTATGGGGAATTCCCCCGGTCCCATGTAAACGCAAATGTTCAAATTGGTAGGAAAAAGAACGTGCCACTTTGTGTCAGCGTCGCAAAGTTTCCGTACTTCCTCGCAAGCGACGGTGTTTTCCATCTTTGAGAGGAGCTCTTCCAAAGTTTCTGAATTAGTTATAGTAGGGAGCGGTTGTATGAGAGTTGCGTTGTTCTGGGAGGCGTGAAAGTAGCGCAGTTTGCTCTTGTCTTCTCTGTGTTGTAAGAGTAAGCCTACCGAGAAACCCACTTTGTATCTGAATCTTTGTGTCAAGTGAATGCGACGCATAGTATCTACAGCGTCACTCAACTCGCCGGTTGGTAGCCTGAAGTTTGTTACACTCACGCGAGTCCCGTGCATCCTGACGCCCGTTTGTATCGCAGGCCAATTCGCCGTGAACGTTTCCTCCCCGTTCGGTACAGCACGTATGCGCGGAGGGATGGTCACCCCGTCCAGAGATTCGCGTCGACAGGCAATCTTTCGGCAATCGCCTTCGCCGCATAGAGGGCAAAACTTAGGTATTACTCTACAACTTTCTACGTGTCTCTCGTGGTTGTACGGTCTTTTAAAAATTTTGAAACACTTTTCGCATACGTACTGTGTCATGTTTTTTTCACTCAGTTACCAACTACTTAGCCGTCTAACTATCTATCTATCTATCAATCTATCTGTCTATCTATCTATCTATCTATCAATCTATTGTCTATCTATCTATCTATCTATCTGTCTGCTGTCTGTGTATCCGTCTGTCTGTCTCATACAGCGTACGTCAAACGCTGTGTGTGTGCGCGCGTGAGCGTTGAGCGTCTCTCATTCCGAATCTATACCGAGATATTTGAGAATAATCTCTGTTTTGTCATCCAACTCTTTGAGCGCTCTGGCGGACAGCGTCACCCCCTGCTGTGTGGGTTTTTTGTCAGGACCTTCGTACTTGCGCACGTGGACGAGGTTCTTACCGCTGTAGTAGCTCACAGCTGCGTACACTTCGCCCTCCTCATCCAGCACTGCGAACCAGGGGGTGTGATTAGGTCTTCCTTGCGCGGCCGCTGTGTCGCGTATGCGCACCACTGCGCGGATATCGGCGATGCGTGCTATTAGCTCGCGCAGCGCGTCCGCCGTGAAGTGCACTCGCTTGCTTCTGGTCAGAGACGCCTCTTTCACCTGGCCGTCTTTTGTGTAGCGCGGCCTCCTAGACAGTCTAGCCACGTCCTCCCAGATCTCCAGCGTCAAAGCTCCGTCTAAGCAGAACTCTAACCCGAGAAGACGGGAGAAGGGTTTCTCTGCTTCTTCTCGTCCATCTCGTTCTTTTTCTTGTATTTTTCTCTTCTTAGTAGGCCTTGTTGTTCTGGAACTCACCTTAGAACGTTTCACACCCGCAGGAAGAGTAACACCATCAGCGTGAGCTGAATCAGCAGCAGAACCGATAGCAGGAGCAGCGTCAGCGCTGGTGGTATCCGAGGCCTCGTTGTTGGAACAGAGCAGCCACACGCCGTCGGTGCTGAGTGAAGCGGTAGAAGATGAAGCGCCGCCGCCCTCGTAAGGTGGCGGTGAGGGCAGTCGCCACGGACCGGACGGGGCGCTACTAGTGGAAGTGAGGTCGAAAGGTCGAAGAGGGGAGCCGAAAAACGTACCGCCCACCCCTTTCCCTTCGGGTTCTTCGTACGCCTCGTCGTCACCGTCGTTCTCTGTCTCACCCTGTTGCTGCTGCTCCTCCTCCTCCTCCTCTTCTTCTCGGTTTAGGGGCTGAGTGTCCGAATAGCTGTCACTCGACGAGTGGCGTCGAGGGCGTCGGTCGATGTAGTGGTGGAGGAGAGGGGCTGTGCAACGTGCGGCAGGTCATCAAAGTCATCAACAGTAGTGGGGAGGTAAAAACCCGGTTGCCAGTACTGCGCTGTGCCAGGAGCGTTGTCGTCAGTAGTAGTAGCGGTAGCAGCAGGTGCAGCAGAAGCAGCAGCAGCAGCAGCAGCAGACGCAACAGTAGCAGGCGCAGCAGCCTCAGCAGGCGCAGCCGTAGCAGGCGCAGCAGTAGCAGGTGCAGCAGCAGCAGCAGCAGCAGCCGCAGCCCGAGGATCACCAGCAGCAGCAGCAGCAGCAGCAGGCGGAGCGGCAGTAGCAGCGGCAGCACGCTTAGCAGCAACGTGTACCGTCGCGAGTGTAACAACGTCGCTAGCACGACGACTACTACCAGTAGTACTACTACCACTACTACTACTACTACTAGTACTACTACTACTACTACTACTACTACTACTACTACTGCTGCGAGCGCTCGCTACAGCGGGAGGGTGATAAGACCAAGCGGCTGCGGCGGTAGTCTCATTTTCAGTAGCAAGAGGAGGCACTGACGCTAAACGAGCGCTGTTCCGCGTAGTCTTCTTGTTCTTGGACGGCGCTAGGTGGTGGTGGTGACTGTAGAGAGCAGCAAAAGAATGAGTGAGTGAATGGAGGTTTCCAGGCCCCTTATATACGCCTTCTCGCTTCTAGAGCTAAGCAACTTACTGACCCTGTTCAGCTGCCGCCGGCTGGCCGGCGGCCATTCACAAAGAGAAACAAAAGACATAAGGCATGACGTTTTCAGCTGGATCCCTTTCCCCCCTTTTGAGAGATCGACTGTCATGAGCTAAGCCGCTTACCACCCTGTTCAGCAATTCAACGCGCATTAGCTGTATAAAGGATTAAGCGGTTGCTGCCGTCGACTGACCGGCGGCCATTCACAAAGACATAAGGTATGACGTTTTCAGCTGGATCCCTTTCCCCTCTTTTTTTGAGGGATCCACTGTCATGAGCTAAGCTACTTACCACCCTGTTCAGCAATTCAGCGCGCGTTAGCTGTATAAAGGATTAACGGTGATGAGCTTAGAGTGTGTATACAAAAAAAACTACAGGAGGCGTGTGGCGTGAAGCAGGACCCCCCCTAAGACGAACGTGTCTGTCTGTGAGTAGAGGCGTGTGCATGTGGTGAGCGACTTAAGTGTAAGACAAAAAAAAATCACCACCTCCTGCCGTGGTGAGTAGACCGGGCCGGCCAGGTGGCGGCCGGCTAGTTCAATAGGGAGGGGTGACAGCTGACTAAGGCTGTGCATGAAAAAAATCCGATTTTCACCTGACCTCTGACGTTTGTTACAATGAATGTCAGAGGGAGGGAGACGTCCTCAGGTAGGGGGTAGGAGGTAAGGCTATGGATGAGGAAGAAACACCGTTTTCAGCTGGTCTCCACGGATAGCGATGACATACCCCTCGTCATCTAAGCTCTTAAGGAGCGGAGCGGCTGAAAAAGCGTCATGCGGACAGGTGGCTAGACAGCTGGAGTGCTGTTGGAAATGGGATTAAACTCCCTCTGTATAAAAGCTCTGATTTCTGTTGGAAAAAAACCATATCGCCTCTGACCACAGTAACGTCTACTACCACCACCACCGCCACCACCGCCGCCGCCGCCGCCGCCGCCACCGCCGCCGCCAAGACGAGACGAGATGGCTCAAGCTATTCCACTTTCAAGCTCGCCTTCACCGCCTTGTCCACCTGAAAAAAAGTTAATGCGGCTTGACGACGTGAGACGCGCGAGGCAGACCGATGGGGAGAACAGAGAGGTAGGACAGCGGCGGTTAGCCTATAGCGACGCCTTGCTTCGTCAACTAGGTAAAGAGTTGAGCGGCTGTTGGAGAGAGTTGGGCAGTAGCTTAAAAGTTACCGCCGCCCGTATGGATGCTCTAGTAGAGCGCAGTGTCAAGACACCGGAGGAGCTGTGTACGGCGATGTTCCGAGTCTGGTGGGGTGAAACCCCGCATCGTCATAGATGGGGAGAGCTCGGTCGCGTCTTCACCCGCATTAGACGCGTGGAACTGTTGGCTCAGTGGATGTCCCTTCTCCACAGACAGGGGTTGGATTTCAAAAACCCCGACTCGCGCGCGATGCATAAGCACTTGGGCACCCTCGGCAGACGTCTAGGTAGCAGGTGGAAAGAGGTGGGGGACCATTTAAAATTGTCGCCTGAGAGGTTAGATAAGATCGCTGAAGAATGCGAATACGGAGGAAGTCCCGCTGAGTGGGCCTTCCGAGTGTTGAAAATGTGGCAAGATGAAGCTGACGGTGCCGGCGGTACACCTTTTGAACTCCTTCGAGTGTTGACTGAGGACATGGGAAAGTTTGACCTCGGCATCGCGATATTACTTGACTTTATCAAGCAAGAAACAACGAGAACGACGGACATGTGAATTGTTGTGTTTTATTTTCATACGTCTTCTTTATTAGTAAAAAAAAGTAAAAAAAAATATCATAACAATTAAGACGCGCGCCCTCTTAAAGTGTCACTTGCTCCAGTCGCAGCTGATCGCCTCATCGAGGCACGTGATAAACAAAAAAAAATGAAGAGACACGCTTCTTCCTCTCGAGAGGAAGAAGCGTGTCTCTCGATTGAAATCTTTTTCTTTTCTTTTTTTCTTAAAAGAGACAAACGCCCCTTAGAGTGCCCCCCCACCCCCCTAGAGTGCCCCCCTCCCCCCTCCCCCTTAGCTTAGCAGCAACGTGTACCGTCGCGAGTGTAACAACGTCGCTAGCACGACGACTACTACCAGTAGTACTACTACCACTACTACTACTACTACTAGTACTACTACTACTACTACTACTACTACTACTACTACTGCTGCGAGCGCTCGCTACAGCGGGAGGGTGATAAGACCAAGCGGCTGCGGCGGTAGTCTCATTTTCAGTAGCAAGAGGAGGCACTGACGCTAAACGAGCGCTGTTCCGCGTAGTCTTCTTGTTCTTGGACGGCGCTAGGTGGTGGTGGTGACTGTAGAGAGCAGCAAAAGAATGAGTGAGTGAATGGAGGTTTCCAGGCCCCTTATATACGCCTTCTCGCTTCTAGAGCTAAGCAACTTACTGACCCTGTTCAGCTGCCGCCGGCTGGCCGGCGGCCATTCACAAAGAGAAACAAAAGACATAAGGCATGACGTTTTCAGCTGGATCCCTTTCCCCCCTTTTGAGAGATCGACTGTCATGAGCTAAGCCGCTTACCACCCTGTTCAGCAATTCAACGCGCATTAGCTGTATAAAGGATTAAGCGGTTGCTGCCGTCGACTGACCGGCGGCCATTCACAAAGACATAAGGTATGACGTTTTCAGCTGGATCCCTTTCCCCTCTTTTTTTGAGGGATCCACTGTCATGAGCTAAGCTACTTACCACCCTGTTCAGCAATTCAGCGCGCGTTAGCTGTATAAAGGATTAACGGTGATGAGCTTAGAGTGTGTATACAAAAAAAACTACAGGAGGCGTGTGGCGTGAAGCAGGACCCCCCCTAAGACGAACGTGTCTGTCTGTGAGTAGAGGCGTGTGCATGTGGTGAGCGACTTACCGTATCGTCGCAAATAGGCGCCCAGGCGCTTATTGTTTTCAAGTTACATGTACCCCCGGCCCTTAATCAAGACCGGCGCTTATTCAAGACCCAGCGCTTATTAATTTAGAACCTCAAAAATGTATTATAAGGGAGTATATGGGTCGGGTAATACACGCAAAACACCTCTGCTGATAGGTGTGAGGCTGGGTTCACTGACGGCAACAATGGGGAAAGCTCCCGGAGGTGTGAGAGCCACATAGGTGTCACAGCAAACTCACCCTACACATCGTCATGCAGGATGTCACACCTAACTGTTACTCCCTGTGGTATTACATGTAATGCTTTTGATAGATTTATGTGTAGCACTACGTTGTACATGTGTAATAGTATAGGATGCATACCATTATTCTCTGTTTGTCCTTATGTGGTTATAACAGTCAGACCCGTATGATTGTGGTATACTAACATCAGGCTTTGTCCACCTCTCCCCAGTCAAATCTCAATATCCCCATCTGTTATGTTTAATGTTATATACACCAAACACTCCGGGTAGCTCTAATTGTTTCCCTTTCATACATTGTTTTGTTAGTCTGTGTGTCCGCTGCTGTATTGGTAATGTGAGCTTTTAGTGCCTAGGGAGTAATGCCTACTACGGGCCTACTGTAAACACATGGCTCCATGCCGGACTCACTGGACTGGATGTCAGCATGGTGAGCTAATCCACGTGTCATTTAGAGAGGGGCCCAGGTATTGAGACACCCTTTCCCTCATTATCTCAGTAACCATGGCGGACTCCCCATCTCAAAAGAGTAGAGTGAATAAGAGCTACACACTCGTTTTCAAGCTTGAAGCTGTTGATTACTTTAAGAGTGGTCATTCAAAGGAAGCTACAGCCAGACACATAGGGGTAGCTAGCAAACGGATAAGAGAATGGGTTAAAAATGAGGACAACTTTAGAGCAGCCTTGTGTGGTCAAACACAAGGGCAGAAGTCCAAGATCAGGAGGCTGGAAGGAGGAGGTCGTAAGGTTATGTCTGAGAGCTTGGAGGACGAGCTCTTTGACTACATTGAAGAACTCAGATCCAAGAGCCTAAGGGTTACTACGAAAATGGTGCAGATCAAGGCAAAGGCTCTCTTTGACACAGAAGGGGTAGCAGAGGATGCCAAACAGGAGTTCTTCTCAGCAAGTAGGGGCTGGTTGTACAACTTCTTCAAGCGACGTGGAATCTCTGTGAGGAAGAAGACATCCCAGGCTCAAAAGGTACGATGTGGTTGATACTTTGCAGTGTTTGTATTTAATGCTATACATGTAGCACATGTGGTTAAAGTGTTTTATGGAAACGTATATAAAGAGATTGTTGCAAATACCAAAATACATAATTACAAAATGTCTATAGTGCTGCGATATTTGGCACTCTCATCCAGTATCATTGTGTCGTATTATTAGTGGAGAAAACAAGGAGCACAATGGACAGGGTCATGTGTAGCTGTGGGTGTGCAGGCCTGGGAGTTGGTAGACGGAGTTGGAAGGCCCTACTCACGGGGATGCTACTAGTTGAAAGGCCCTGCTCACGGGGATGCTACTGTTACCACGGCCTCATGGCGCTCCTGTCCTATTATGGCGACCATAATTAATCCTAACATCATGGTTTTGTGACCAAAGTCGGGAGACAAGTGAGAGGAAATGTGTGATAATTAACTATTTTGTATTTTCTACTTTTCAGATGCCATCTAAAGTCCGACCAAGGCTGATCAACTACATACTCTTTGTGAGGGCTCTGCAGATCAAACATCACTATGATTTATCCTGTATTGGGGCAATGGACGAAACTCCCATATGGATGGACATGGCTGGAGAAACCACCTTAGAAAAGGTTGGATCGAGGACCGTTACTGTCAAGTCCACAGGGCATGAGAAGGCACGTGTCACTGTGTGCCTTACAGCCAAGGCAAACGGTACTAAGCTTCCCCCCTTCCTGGTGTTCAAGGGAGTCAGGATGGACAAGCAGCTGGAGGGTGTTCAAGGGGTCGTCAGTGCCATGTCCAGGAATGGATGGATGTCAGAGGGGCTGACCATGATGTTCCTTGACAAGGTGTGGGGTCGGCTATCCTTCAAGCGACGACTCCTATGTTGGGATGCATTCAGTTGTCACACCATGGACTCTGTGAAAGAGCAGATGTCTAAGATCAAGACTGACATGGCAGTAATCCCTGCGGGCTGCACAGGGATCATCCAGGCACCAGATGTGTCATGGAACAAGCCTTTCAAGACCTACTACAGAGAACTGTATGAGGCTTGGCTAAGGAGCGATGCCGTGGAGTTCACCAATGCCGGCAACATGAGAGCCCCAGCCAAGCACCTGGTAGCTACCTGGGTAAAGCAGGCATGGGCCAAGGTGCCGAAGGAGGTGATCATCAAAAGCTTCCTGGTGTGTGGAGTCACCAATGCAGTAGATGGTTCAGAGGACAATGAGATACTCTGCATGCGTGAGAATGAAGTAGCTCACTGCTGTATGGAGGAGCTCCAAGAGAAATCAGCTAAACTGAGGGAAAATGGAGGAGACCTCACTGACATTCTGGACAATCCCGTGGAGCTAGGTGCTGCAGCGACCCATGACCAGGAGGAAAATGACATGGCAGTGTCAGATGACGACTAAGTGTTAGGAATATGCTAACATTAACAGAACTGTATTTCATGGCAGTAATAGGCAACTCTTGACTTGAGTCGTGCAAAATTTTATGTGAAATGATGTATATGAAACAAGATCATAATCATAGATTGAGAGAATATAGGACTATACCTACATTAGATTGTATATGTAGACTCTAATATCATAATCAAATAAACGGTACTGGTACCCAAATCCTGGTGTTGATTATTATTTTCCTTTATCTCCATTCATTTTGTATTTAACGTGACATCACCATACTAATTTATTATTTTGATATACACCATCGTATTCGCCATAAAATTACCTTTCAATTGATGTATAATGTGTCTATATTGACGCACAAGAACTCTAATGAAAGTTGATGAGCCCTGCCATCGTAAAAACGGCCACCCCGGCGCCTATTCAAGACCCGGCGCTTATTAATTTCAGTAGTCCTTTACCCCCGGCGCCTATTCAAGACAGGCGCCTATTCAAAACCCGGCGCCTATTTGCGACGATACGGTAAGTGTAAGACAAAAAAAAATCACCACCTCCTGCCGTGGTGAGTAGACCGGGCCGGCCAGGTGGCGGCCGGCTAGTTCAATAGGGAGGGGTGACAGCTGACTAAGGCTGTGCATGAAAAAAATCCGATTTTCACCTGACCTCTGACGTTTGTTACAATGAATGTCAGAGGGAGGGAGACGTCCTCAGGTAGGGGGTAGGAGGTAAGGCTATGGATGAGGAAGAAACACCGTTTTCAGCTGGTCTCCACGGATAGCGATGACATACCCCTCGTCATCTAAGCTCTTAAGGAGCGGAGCGGCTGAAAAAGCGTCATGCGGACAGGTGGCTAGACAGCTGGAGTGCTGTTGGAAATGGGATTAAACTCCCTCTGTATAAAAGCTCTGATTTCTGTTGGAAAAAAACCATATCGCCTCTGACCACAGTAACGTCTACTACCACCACCACCGCCACCACCGCCGCCGCCGCCGCCGCCGCCACCGCCGCCGCCAAGACGAGACGAGATGGCTCAAGCTATTCCACTTTCAAGCTCGCCTTCACCGCCTTGTCCACCTGAAAAAAAGTTAATGCGGCTTGACGACGTGAGACGCGCGAGGCAGACCGATGGGGAGAACAGAGAGGTAGGACAGCGGCGGTTAGCCTATAGCGACGCCTTGCTTCGTCAACTAGGTAAAGAGTTGAGCGGCTGTTGGAGAGAGTTGGGCAGTAGCTTAAAAGTTACCGCCGCCCGTATGGATGCTCTAGTAGAGCGCAGTGTCAAGACACCGGAGGAGCTGTGTACGGCGATGTTCCGAGTCTGGTGGGGTGAAACCCCGCATCGTCATAGATGGGGAGAGCTCGGTCGCGTCTTCACCCGCATTAGACGCGTGGAACTGTTGGCTCAGTGGATGTCCCTTCTCCACAGACAGGGGTTGGATTTCGAAAACCCCGACTCGCGCGCGATGCATAAGCACTTGGGCACCCTCGGCAGACGTCTAGGTAGCAGGTGGAAAGAGGTGGGGGACCATTTAAAATTGTCGCCTGAGAGGTTAGATAAGATCGCTGAAGAATGCGAATACGGAGGAAGTCCCGCTGAGTGGGCCTTCCGAGTGTTGAAAATGTGGCAAGATGAAGCTGACGGTGCCGGCGGTACACCTTTTGAACTCCTTCGAGTGTTGACTGAGGACATGGGAAAGTTTGACCTCGGCATCGCGATATTACTTGACTTTATCAAGCAAGAAACAACGAGAACGACGGACATGTGAATTGTTGTGTTTTATTTTCATACGTCTTCTTTATTAGTAAAAAAAAGTAAAAAAAAATATCATAACAATTAAGACGCGCGCCCTCTTAAAGTGTCACTTGCTCCAGTCGCAGCTGATCGCCTCATCGAGGCACGTGATAAACAAAAAAAAATGAAGAGACACGCTTCTTCCTCTCGAGAGGAAGAAGCGTGTCTCTCGATTGAAATCTTTTTCTTTTCTTTTTTTCTTAAAAGAGACAAACGCCCCTTAGAGTGCCCCCCCACCCCCCTAGAGTGCCCCCCTCCCCCCTCCCCCCCTCCCCCCCACCCGCCCCATGCATCCTAAAAGCGCCCCCCTCCCCATGCATCTTAAAGGGGCCCCCCTCCCCTTCCCTCCCCTCCCCTCCCCTCCCCCCCCCCTTATACACTCTAAAGAACGCTTCTACCTAGTTCAATAAGTCACTTCCAGTCGCTCGTAAAACAATAAAAAATGAAAAAAAAAAACAAACTTATATCGTAGTGTTTTTTATTAGTTTACCGAAAAAAATAAGAGACTCGCCTCCTCCTCCTCTCCTTCTCCTCCTCCTCCTCCTCCTCCTCCTCCTCCTCCAAAAAAAAAGATATCACATTTTAAAGCGCGTGACCCCTTAAAGACGCTCATCTCTTCATTAAGTCGCGTGACGTCACTTCTTCTTCCGGTCACGTGATCAATCAGGTCACTTCCGGTCACGTGATCCTCAATGAGGTCACTCACTTCCGGTTGGCCATTAGGTCATGTGACGTCACTTCCGGTCACGTGACTCATCAGGTCACTTCCGGTCACGTGATCCTAAATTAGGTCATATGACGTCACTTCCGGTCCCCTAAGTAGGTCATATGACGTCACTTCCGGTCCATAAGTAGGTCATATGACGTCACTTCCGGTCACGTGACCAAATGGCGGCCTCTGATTGGCTAACTAGGTCACGTGACGTCACCACTAATCCCCTAAGTAGGTCACTTCCGGTCACGTGACCAAATGGAGGCCTCTGATTGGCTGCAGGTCGATTGAGTAATAAACAGTACTTAACTATAGTCCCGTTCCGATACATACTATACTACTAAGGTGGAACTTGAAGAGGAGTAATAAATGTGACCCTGATATAGTTCAAAATATGCCACAAAGATCAAATCTACCCCTAATAGATCTAGTAGAATACCCGGTACCTAGTAGGAGTGCTAATTTGTTATCTATGAGCCTGCCCCTCCCCCTACGCCCCCCACCCCCCCCCCCCCCCCCCCCCCCCCCACCCGGGAGCACCACCACCACCGGGGAGGAGCAGCAGGGGCCTGTCTGCTGCCATGTATCCTGCTGCAAACCCACTTTCCAGCTACTACTCACTCTAGTTCAGTGGTTTCCCGACAAGGTGGCGCTACCATCTTGCACCGCGGCGCCATCTGTGGACACCTCAAAACACTACGACCCACAACCATGTCGGACGAAAAGCCAGCTGGGCCCAACAAGGGAAAATCTAACAAAAATGGACCTAAAGGACGATTCAAAGGGAAGAGACAGAAGTTCGACCACAAAGCCAAATATGGGACAAGGGAGAAGAAGACGACCACGATGTTGGCAGAGATAGAGAAGCTCCAAGAACAGTACGCAGAGGTAAACAAGCAGACCACACAACGCACGTGTGTCCCAAAAATGGCAAAATTGCGAAATTCTGTTTCTATTTGAGATCGTATTTTGTTCAACAGTGGCAACTATAAACTAGACAATACCAATAGAATGAAGCTATCGTGATTTGCGTATGTTGTTCTAGAGCTGCTGTGCTTCCACCATCTATATTTATGCCCTTTTACAACGTGTATTGACGAATTCAACATATTATCGCCCACCAACTTGGCGATACCCCCAACAGAACACCCCCCTTTCACGTTTCTCTTTAGACTTTAAAGTTATGTCAATTCGCTACATTTCATACCAGCGAAAACATCTACAGCAATAGTATGTCATATTCTTGCAGATCGATCCTTCCAGGATAGAGACATTCACAGATTTGCCCCTCTCACAGAAAACACTCAAAGGTAAGAAACCTGGTCCTTTCTTTCTCCTTTTGAGAGAGTGATCATTTTTAATATCAGCTAGTAGTGGGGGCGGGACGGGTTGGTGGGGTTTCGGCTTGAGTGCAACATTTTTTACATCCCCCCCCCCCATGTATCGAAAATCGGTGTGCACGAGGGCCCTTTCTCAGGCTTTGAAGCGTATAGTAATTGTAAGATGTGTAGGATACTAAAGGAATGATCAGAATGGAAACACAACCATGATCGTTCAGTGTCACGTGTAGACTGTCCTTTTATTATCGCTCATCGTCCGTAGTTCCCTCCTCTCTCACCAGGCGGCAGCACATACGTTACATCTCCCCTTCTTCACACTTTTTTTTTTTTTTTTTGAACAACAAGGAACACTGGATAACTACAGCAACATATGAAAGCTGGAACAAGATAATTTCCTGGAGTAGCTACTGAGTCAATATAATAGGCTTTGAAAATACCCTGAAAGGAAACACAATAAAATACAAATAAATAAAATCAGTCACTCAGAACTTGCACATAATAAACACTATAAATGTCAACGGCAGTTTTTTTTGGTGTTTTTTTGTTGGTTTGTTTGTGTCACTCTTAAACAGACACATTACAGGTCAAGCCTCCTTGGGGGTCTGCTCAACCTGCCACTACTGGTGCGATATTGTGCACCCTCACTATGAACAGAACCCTCTCCGCCAGCAGGAATGGGAAGCACACCCATGGGGCTATCCACAGTTGGATGGGTGGCTTTCTTGGGCGATAGCGGCTTAGGACTTGGCAGAGATGGCATCGGGACAACCGGCTGTTGTGGTATTACATCCATTGTAGGGCTAGGGGCTACATTAGGCCTAGTCAGTTCATCCGAGGCGCCAAAACTGTTAGCTTTGTGTGTTGCCAACCGCAGATGTCGCCTGTTTCTCCTGTACTTATGCCCTTCACGATCCACTATATAGGATCTTGGTTGCTCATGGTGCCTGACAATGGTAGCTGGTACCCATCTCTTGGTTCCTGGGAATGGTGCCATTCTCACTGGGTCACCCACTTGAAGTGGTGGTAGATCTCGTGGGTGTTTAGCATCGTGATAGTGCTTTTGTGACCTTTTGGACTGATCCAAGGCCTTCCTCACCTCCTGCATGTCAATCTGTTTTGGGTCCAACAGCTCCGTTGCTATCGGGATCATATTGCGGGGTCTCCTGCCCATACTCAGTTGGGCTGGTGATAGGCCACAACTCTCCATGGGAGTCGTCCTATAGTCCAATAAGGCCATATATCGCTGGGCTCTGTCACTGGACTTAGCCCAAAGTCTTTTAACAGTCTGCACTGCCCTCTCGGCCTCTCCGTTCGACTGTGGGTAGTTGGGAGAAGAGGTCACATGAGTAATCTGCTTTTCGGCGCAGTACTTTCTGAATGCTTGACTTGAGAACTGTGGCCCATTGTCAGTCCTTAGCACATCTGGTAGGCCATGTGTAGCCAGCTGGCGCATTAGCGTCTCCTTTGTGGTCTCGCTCGACATGTCTGCTAGTTTGTCCACTTCGATAAACTTAGACATATAATCCACAGTTAACAAATAGTTCTCCCCTTTCCACTCAAATATGTCACTGGCTGCCTCCTGCCAAGGACGTTGGGGTGTCGGTGTGGGACGCATTGTCTCGGCTGGCTGTTTGTTCTGAAAGGTGTTGCAGATCGCACAGTCACTGACCAAGTCTTCGATCTGCTGTGACATCCCCGGCCAATAAAGTGCTTCTCTAGCTCTTTGCTTGCACTTCGTGATTCCGAGGTGCGACTCATGAACTTGTGATAGCATCTCTGGGCGAAGGCTTGGTGGTACCACAATCCGCATACCCTTGTATACAATCCCGTCTGATACAGCTAGTTCATCTCTATTTGTCCAATACACTCTCACGCTATGTGGAACTTGCTCTTTAGTGTCTGGCCATCCCTTTAGTATCAGATGGTATAGCTCATTCATTTCATCTGCGGTGGCTTCCTGGAAGCTACGATATCTCGTCGGCGTGACCGCGATGAAGTTGACCATGTTAACTACTATGTGTTCAATGTCCTCTTGTTCACCAGGTAGGTTTGCACGGCTAAGGGCATCTCCCATTGGCATGTCCTTCCCTGGAACATAGCAAACATTCAAATCGTAGGGCTGGAGGCGCAGCATCATCGTCTGGAGTCTCATTGGCGCCGCTAGTATGGGTTTCTTGAAGATAGACTGAAGCGGCTTGTGATCGGACTCCACCAATACCTCCTTGCCGAACACATAGTGGTGAAACTTCTTACAAGAGTGGACGATGGCAAGAGTCTCTTTCTCAATCTGTGCATATCCTTTCTCTGTGCTTGTGAGGGCTCTTGAAGTGTATGCCACCGGTCTATCCTCTTGCAACAGAACACCTCCCAAAGCATAGCCAGAGGCATCACACTGAATCCTAACTGGCTTCCGCACATCATAGTAAGCCAGTACTGGTGCGTTGCAACACAGGTCTTTTAGCTTGTCAAAGCTGCACTGTTCAGGCTCTTCCCAAACAAAGTCTGAATCCTTCTTTGTGAGCTCTCGAAGGGGCGCATCAATGTCACTCAGGTTAGGGATGAACTTAGAGATGTACTGCAAGAATCCCAAAAACCTACGTACGTCCTCCTTTGTCTGGGGTCTTGGCATATCTCGAACTGCCTCGACTTTGTCAGGGTCTATCTGGAGGCCCTCTGATGAAAGTATGTGGCCAACATACTTCACACTCGATTTCTTCACTTGGCATTTCTCGAAGTTTAACTTCAGGTTCCATTCAGTTGCTCGTCTGACGACCTTTGCCATGATACTGTCGTGGTGGCTCTCGTCACGCCCTGCCACTAGTATGTCGTCCATCACTGCATATGCTCCTGGAATGTCCTCTAACATGGCATCCATTATCCGCTGATAGATCTCTGGTGCCGACTTTATCCCAAAGGGCAATCTTAGCCAGCGGTACCTTCCCACTGGCGTGTTAAAGGTCGTCAATAGGCTTGATTCATAGTCAATCTGGATCTGTAGGAAACCTGACTTGGCATCAATAACTGTAAACACCTTTGCATCTGGTATGGATGCCACAATGTCCTCTACTGCCGGTGTTGGGTAATGCTCCCGTCGAATGGCCTTGTTTAGGTCCCTTGGATCTAAACATATCCTAATTTTGTCTTTCTTTTCCACCACAACCATGGAGCTGACCCAATCAGTAGGTTCTTTCACCTTGGCAATGTGACCATCTGCCACCATTTCTTTTAGCTTAGACACAACCTTCTCGCGCATGGAGTGGGATGGGCGACGATTCCCATGTACAACTGGTCTCACTGTTGGATCAATCTTCAGTGAGTACACTCCTGGCAGAGTTCCAGTCAAACTCCTCAGCTCTGGATATTTGTCTATACCTCTGTCGACTGCATGTATGCGCTTGATGAGGCCCAACTCGGTACATGCCGCTCCAGACAAGAGGGTACTCTGGTCCTGTTCAGTGATGTAGAACTTGACCTCAATCTCCTGAGATTTCCACCACACCCGGAACACCGCAGATCCAAGTAGGGGAATCGGGTGCTGTGTATATGACAGATATACACGCTTAGTGGGTCGAATGGCAGGTCTTTCTGGTATCTTATTGTATGTCTTTGCAGACATAAAGGACTTTGAAGCGCCAGTATCTAATTGCATCCGTACCTTGATACCACCAATCGTCAACTTCTCCCACCATTCACCTTGTGGCTCTTCCCGTACTGGCTGCACTGCGTGCACTAGATGGGCAAATCCGACGTCAGACTCGTCACTGCTCGACTCTTCATTTGAGCGCTCGTCAACGGCATGCGCACTTTTCTTGAATGTCCTCTTGGACTTAGTGCATACCGATACAAAATGCCCCTTGCCTCTACAGTAGTTGCAAGTAGCATTGCGTGCTGGGCAGTTGCTGTGACTCGCATCATAACCACACTTTTCACACATCTCAGATTTCTGGTTACCCTTGGGTGGTTTCTCTCTAGGTGGTGCTTGCTTCTTTTTATTTTTACCGTGCTTGTTGTGTCTGACTGCGTGGACAGCGCTGTCCTCCTCCCAGTCCAACACCTGCATAGTCTCCCTTGAGGACTCATTGCTACGACCAAATGTGATGGCCATCCGAAGGGTGAGCTCCTCCCCCTTGTCAAAGCACTTTTCTTTCACAGATGCCTGACGCACTCCTATGACAATCACATCACGCAGCATCCGGTCCTCATGAGTGGGATCATATCCGCAGTCTTTTACCAGTACACGCAGCGCCGTGACAAAATCGTCGGAACTTTTCATCTGCCTTCTGCTTCCTGCGCAGGAACCTGGCAGTTGCTCTGATCTCATCTCTGAATGGCTTAACATAGTCCTCATATTTCTTGTACACTGCCTGTAAACTCTCATTTTCTGCTGGATCATCCCCAGTGGCCGGTAACCAGGTAAAGGTACTGTACAGCTCACGACCTTTATCCCCGATGAATGTCATTAAAAAGTTCACCTTCTCTTTCTCCGACTTCTTTGAAAGGGGACCCCCAAAATGGAATGTACAGTGTTGCTTGAACCGTTGCCACTCCCTGGACAGGTCGGTAGCCTCCCAGTTCATGGAGGGAGCACTGCCGTTGGAGTAACTTTCTGCCATCTTAACTTGAGCCTTTATACTTATTCCTTGCAGAATTGCTCACCACTAGCTATCAGTAGGACTACAGTGCTGGAACAGGTCTGGGAACCAACACACTTGACTAGCTAGAATACACTATATAGGCTTCACACACTTGACATATGGCACATTGACTCCTTCAATCCAGATTGGGTTCAATACTTGTATTGTTCTTGACAGCACATTGGTTACACAAAAGTTCAAGGCAGGTCACTTTGTCTTTGGGGCATCAAGTCTACTCACTGTTTCCTCAGTCTTGACAAATCCTTCACACATCTCCTGGTATGCACAAACATCATTTCATCACTTAGCAATACCAGGTGGGTTCAACCTTCTCTCCTGTGTAGAGAAAACCACTTCTGACAGCCATGTAAGATGTGTAGGATACTAAAGGAATGATCAGAATGGAAACACAACCATGATCGTTCAGTGTCACGTGTAGACTGTCCTTTTATTATCGCTCATCGTCCGTAGTTCCCTCCTCTCTCACCAGGCGGCAGCACATACGTTACAGTAATGCACAGGCTTTTTCAGGTCAAAAGTCGAAATTTTGTACATCCCCAACCCCGGTCAAAGGTCGAAATCTTTTTGCCTGCCCCCCACAAATCCACACCCCCCCCCCCCCCCGTTGTTAAAAGATGATCACTCCCCAAAGCTTAAAAATAGAAGTACCTACCAAGGCCATAAAAAACAACAATAGGCTATGGCTATGTCACCAGAAAATAGGGATGTCCTCGATACCTCCCAAACCGAAATACCGACATTATCGGAATCGAGATCATCGCATTGAGATAATCGTTATATCGATACACCCTGAATGAATTATCTTTTCAAAACTGAAAGAATTTTGGTGATATTCCAACTAGAACCAAATATATCATTCAAAAGGAATTGCAATCCCCAAAATGAGCCTAACATAGACTAAGAATTCATTTAAGAAAGGCTAACAATTAATCCTATAAACACATATCAATCCCTGATCACACAATATACCGGTATGGCACTTTGGATAGAACAGGACTTATTAAATTTAGAACACCATCCTCCAAATTCACCTGCAGTAGAATATACATTTATTGGGCTGATTTATTGCTTTGATTTACTCTATTTTGACTTCGACAAAAATCGGAAAATCGAGTCCAAAAATCGCGATAATCGGAATCAACAAAAACAGGATGTCAATGAAATCCCTAGCAGAAGATACTGGCACAAATAGTATTTCATCGCTGTGCCAAGTCGAAATGACTGCTCTAAAAATATAGGTTGAGACCCTAGTTTTAAAAAGGTATTTGTATGTACTAGTACTCATGTGAAACAGTTTAAGAGAAGAGCACCCTGAACGGAATTAAGCTGTCTATTCAAAGACACCACATCTTGCTTGTTACAACAGTCTATCTTTGTTAAACTGGAGATTCATTACACTTTTACAGCATAGTGTTTCTTTTATGTCTAGGTCTGAAAGATGGAGAGTATGAAAAGCCAACCGAGATACAGAGGGAGTCTATCGGGCTGGCGCTGCAGGGGAACGACATCCTCGGTGCTGCAAAGACAGGGTCGGGAAAGACGCTTGCCTTCCTCATACCGGTAACTAAATAATATTGTAATGGAGACGACAATTCTACATGTAACCAATGCATTGATTGTGCTTCACAATATTCTCATTTCAATAAATGCCCAGTAAACAATAACAAATGTGTCAATTCTGTTAGATGTTGGAAACACTGTTCCGGGTGCGGTGGACGTCAGATGACGGTGTGGGAGCGCTGGTTATCTCACCGACCCGCGAGCTAGCCTACCAGACGTTTGAAGTGCTCAAAGGTCTCGGCAGGTTCCACGACTTCTCAGCTGGACTCGTTATCGGTGGCAAGGTAAACATAATCTTTGTACATGTTTCTAAACAAATGTGCCCAATTTGTAAAAGTACAGTTAAACCCCTCCTTTAAGACGACCCCTTGTATGAAAAAAATTTGAATGGATTTCTCTTTATTAAATACAATTTGATTGCTCAAAAATGCATTCCTCTCAATGAGTCTGATATGTATCAGTGGACTAAAGTCTGGTTTCCATGAATACTCAAGTCTATGTGACTGTTTAGTTTGTGAAAGAGGAGGCGGAGCGCATTAACCGCACCAACATCGTCATCTGTACGCCCGGCCGCCTGCTGCAGCACATGGACGAGACATTCAACTTTAACGCTGACAACCTACAGGTCTTAGGTAACCACTTTGTTTTTAATTAATTTATTAAATAATATTTATCCTGGCATCCATAGGTTGACTCCTGTGACCCTTGCCTATATAAGATCACATCAGACATGACCTCATAAAACTCTATACCACTCTTCTCTACTCCCACTATATAAAGTTTATATAGTAGGAGTAGATGAGAGTGGTATAGAGGAACCATGCACAACCTCCTATGTATTTAGTCATTTTAACCTATACTATAGTTTTTATCCATCTATAGTATAGATGGATAAAAACTGATTACAGGTTTCAGGCTGAGAAGTCGATGTATATTTTCGTAATCGAAGAGCGCTATGATTGGTTTACCTATACTAATAAGTTGTGCTACTTGAACTTGTGTGGTTTCCCAAGGAAGGGCACGGTAGGACACTATCCTACTAAAATATAAATATCACTTCTGATTTCCAGTGCTGGATGAAGCCGATCGTATACTGGACATGGGCTTTGCACAGACGATGAATGCCATCATTGAGAACCTTCCAATACAACGACAAACTATGCTCTTCTCTGCCACACAGACCAAGTATGTAGCATTTTGTTGTTCGCCATCCTACATATCGTTCATGTAAATAAAAATACATATGTTTGATGTCGATAGTAATATGTCCTTGTTGTAATCCTAAATTCGGCAACACATAGGCCCTAATCATAAATGTATTAGTCATCTTCTATGCTAATACACATACCCGTAAGTAACACTCGCTATTAAGGGTTGGTAAAAGAAAGGTTTGACATCAGATAAGATTGGCATTCTAGGTCATACATATATGCTATACATGTATAAGATATGTAACTGGTTTTATTATTAAGGTCAGTGAAAGACTTGGCGCGTCTCAGTCTAAAGGACCCGGTCTACGTCTCTGTACATGAACATGCCGCACACAGCACACCCGCCAAACTAGAACAGGTATGTGTTATACCCTATAAAATCTCGAGAGATATAATTATTCCTAAAGCAGAAAATTATCGAAAGGCTAAAGGGCTTCAGTATTTTATCTTGATGCTAATAAAGTCATCAATCCTTAAAACTTAGTTGATAAATACATTATACATTCTGTACACATAGTGAGTGTCATGTTTTCTGGTTGACAGAGTTACATTGTGTGTGAGCTGCACGAGAAGCTCAACGTGCTGTGGTCGTTTGTCAAGAATCACCTCAAGACCAAGACGCTGGTCTTCCTGTCCAGCTGTAAGCAGGTAGGTTGGTGTCTTATAGACGTTTGTAGAGTCGTATTAGGCTGCCTTAGAACAGTCACACCTTCACATCAAGTTACTTGAGTATTTCTGACTCAGGGTTAAACCCTGAGTTGTAGTGAGGCGCTCCAGAATCTCTTTTAAGACTTTAACAGGAAATGTCAAGTTAAATATCCAATTTTGAGATGATTTATTTTGAAATGATTGTATTACTGGGCAGATTAACACTAAGACTGATATTTGTGTGTGATGCTGTAGGTGCGGTTCATCCACGAGGTGTTCCGGCGGCTGCGGCCCGGTGTGACGGTGCTGGCGCTACACGGCGCCATGCA
Organism: Harmothoe impar; assembly: GCA_947462335.1. Classification (NCBI taxonomy): domain Eukaryota; kingdom Metazoa; phylum Annelida; class Polychaeta; order Phyllodocida; family Polynoidae; genus Harmothoe; species Harmothoe impar. The sequence continues at coordinate 66,188,730 of OX381708.1, read as the reverse complement.
GCAGCTGAAGCGGATGGCCATGTACGACGAGTTCTGTAGGAAGGAGTTCTGTGTCCTGTTTGCCACTGACATTGCTGCTAGAGGATTAGGTGAGTGCATATAGTTTACATCATGATTATTAACACATGATGACATTATTTAATTATAATCTGTATCTAAATAGAATTTGGGCTCCTTACAAGTTGACACCATACACGTGGTGGTAGATCTCGTGGGATTATTGCCAGGGGTCTCCATTTGGTCATTTCAATTAGTGTTTTTCCCATGGGTCACCTTTATCCTCGCACGACTCTCTCCATGATGGTTGAAACTCTTTATATCACCTACTTTTTTATATGACATGAAGTAGAGTGACTAAGTGTTTGTTGTGCTTGTTGACAGATTTCCCGGAGGTGAACTGGGTGGTACAGTACGACTGCCCTGAGGACGCCAACACCTACATCCACAGAGCTGGACGCACCGCCAGGTAGGACACCTCTCACTGTGGTAGTCATGGCAGATTCTTATCTTATTGACCAAAACAGCTTGTAATCATTAGTGGGCTTATTACAAATAATGTGCTACAGGATATTGCAACCTGTGTCCTGTACATGTATGTACCAATTTACATGTCTTAAAGGAACCCGGTCTCAGTAAAGGAAGAGGATGGAATATCTTCAGCCTCAATGATTATGTCAGTATTTATATCCAGCAAAAATGATAAATTAAAGATAACAAAATGATTGACTGACTAGGCTATATAACGATCATACTAAATTCTATGCTGGCTCCTACCATGTTTCAGGTACCAGGATGACGGAGAGGCGTTGTTGATGCTGGCCCCGTCTGAGGAGGAAGGCATGCTCAGACAGTTTGAGATGAAGAAAATACCCATCAATGGGATCAAGTAAGTACAACGCCTAATGATTTAATCTCTTATCTGACCTGTTACATTAACATAACATAATCTAATATGATGTGAAGCTAGAACTTAAATCAAATCATTCATGAAACAGTATGTTTGATAGAAGGAACATTTACCGCCGGTAGGAAATTCAAAGAACTTCCCTGCTTTAGAATGCAGAGATGTTATGTTAGGTTGACTATAAATGAACACTTGTGCATTATTATACAATCTGGATGAAACATTCTTTAAACTTCCACAGGGTGAATTCAACAAAGTTATGGGACCTCAAACCGAGATTAGAGTCACTGCTGGCCTCTGACGTAGAGCTCAAGGAGTTCGGACAGCGGGTAAGGATGCTGGTTCTTTACTCAACCTTTATATTCATGTACCGGTATAAGAAGTCTCTAACCTGGCACATTTTCTACACTGTATGATCTAGCTAACATGAGACTACGGCATGGTCAGATGAGTGAGTGTCTATTATCATATCGCGATAAAAAGATACTCTACTCGGTAATGCAGACGAAGTAAGATTGTCCAATGTATTCATAGTTATTGGGAAAATATCAATGGATTTTCTTATCAGTTTTGCTCATTTATAAGGTTCACTATATTAACGTGCTGTGTGTTTGTTCAGGCGTTTGTGTCGTACGTCAAGTCGGTGTACATGATGAAGAACAAGGACGTGTTTGACGTCAGTAAGCTGGACACGGACAGCTACGCACTGTGAGTACCTCTAGAGTAAGACGTATATTACATGTGTGGCACTTCAGTCAAGTGACACCTCCACTAGCTCCATAGTTTTCTGGTTTTAAGTTAATGCGGGAGCATGCATGGCAAGCGAGAGACTTTCTTCAGTAAAGAAAAACTAAATGTTTTGTCCGTGGACTCTATATATCAAATTGTATTATCCATATTTGAGAAATTGTTCTGGAAATCTATAGACCAACTTGATTTTAGGTTTGGCAAAGGTCAGATCAAACGTAACATAATGTCAACCTTTATATGTAATGTGCTAATGTTTTGTGCAGTTCACTCGGTCTGGCTATTCCACCACGGATACGGTTCTTACAGAAGGAGGAGAAGAGAAAGAAGGACGCAAGTAAGAAACTCAAACTTGACGCGGAGGGTATCCTAGAGATGTTCAAAGCCACTGCCAAACCCGGCCCTGGTGCCAAAACCTCAAAAACAGCCAAATCTTCCAAACAGAAAGACGATGAGAGTGACAGTGGGTCAGAGGAAGAAGCCGTAGAGGGAGACGCTGCCTCAGAAGACGACAGTGGGTCAGAGGAGGAGAGCGGGTCGGGGTCAGAGAGTGACTCGGGCTCAGGGAGCAGCTCAGAGGAAGACAGCGAGTCAGAGGATGTCGAAAAGGAGCTGCAAGCCAGTAAGGAGAAGGGAGACAAACTCAACTTTGATGTCGGAGATGAAGACTTAGACGACATCCTTACCATGAAGTCTGTCAACAAACTGGACGACAGCGACAAGGAGGAAGAAGAAATCAAGGAAGAAGTGGAGACAAAAGTAGGTGTTTCTGAAAATAAAAACCGCCACCATTTAATGGATTTTTTAGATGAATACTCTTAGCTCTAGTGGAAGAATGATGTTCTTAAGAATGACATGTTCGTGTTGCTGTTGTACCATTGCATTCTAAATATCTATTAAAGCATATTTAAAAGCTGCCCAAAATATCTAATACATAGATAAAGAAAAATTCAATTAAAAAAACATATACATGTAAAATATATATAATGACATCTCGGCAGATATAGAACTAGTGTTTGTGTGAAATATTTGGCTCTGCAACATTATGTACTGTTATATAACAAAATATTGTTAATGTCACAGACACAAGCCAAGAAGAAGGCCAAGTCGTTAACGAAAGCAAAACTAGCTAAGTTGGCCATCAAGAAGAACATCAAGATGAACGTCAAGGTGGTCTTTGACGAGAAAGGAGAGGTAAGAATGTGTAATATTACCGAATCTTAAGTCAAATATGTTCTTTGATGTCCATGAATGACCACTACACAAGTAACCCTATCTTACATCATTTGGGTTAAGATCTGTTTAGTTCCCATGTCCTGAACGTGTATAATGGTGGGGGATTTCTGTTAGTTTTAATTTCAAACGCAGTAGGTAAAATGCATAGGTTCTCATCGTTTCAACAAATGATTGAGCAAAGTACAAATACGCTTCTCCTGACTATATCACTATGGGTTACTCGTATACAATATACAGGGAAGGGTGTACTCTCACGTTATCTCAGTGTGTTGATATATATGTCCTGTCCTCCAGGTGTTGGACGACAAGATGAAGAACCCGCAGGTACCGTTGGCCCAGGAGGAGGAGGAGTACGAGGGAGGCATTAACATCGAGCTGGCACAGAAGCGCATGCGTGAGGAGGACAAGATAGATCGTCGCACTGAACGAGAACGTATCCACAAGATGCATCGGGTGAGTACTTATAAAATGACACTTTTTATTTTGGAAGTAATGAGTAACGTCAGTCACTAATAAGAACCAGTTACTTCCTCTTCCGAAACGGCTCTGCACCCGGGACCTGTCGTACAAAACAACACTTTCGCTTGGTTGGTGATTGAACCTATCAAGTGAGGATAGGTATTAACAATGCTGCTTGTCAACAATCGAACCTGCACAGGAACTTAGAATGCTGCTTGCCCAATACAGAAATGATCGTTATTTATGGGATGACAAGGAGAAAACCGCTACCAGGGCCCGGGGAAGATTCTTTATCGGACAATAAAACTAGCAGCAGTGTATTTGTTACATTGTGTTTGAAATTTAATAAATGTTGTTTGTTGCAGGAAAAGAGATTGAAAGAAAAAGCGAAAAAGAAGGGCGAAAAGATGAAGGATAAGGTAAGACACCACTTTTTTGTGTGTGTTCCCGATTTCATTTAATAGTATCAGTTCTATTCAAACCTTTTTCATAGATATCTGCAATGGGTCCTTTAATACCATTCTTTTCTGTTACGCTGGATTCACCACAAAGGTACCTTTAATATCTCACAAGTAATTATATTTCACTACGAATTACACAAGTTGATAATGTCCGCTGCTTCCAGGAGACGGAGGAGAGTAATGCTGTCCTGGCGGCTGATGACGAGGAGCAGGACACGGGTAACCCACTAGACTTCATCCCCGACCCGGACAAGGTGTATGGTAAACAGCAGTCAGACAGTGAAGGTGACAACAACCAGGACAGTGAATCAGAAAGTGAAGAGGAAGGGTAAGATATCTATTTTTAATCAAAATAGATGGATCACAATATTTAAATCAGGCCACACTTTAAAAAAAGTTTGTTTCCGGTGGAGCGGGCGGGTGTTTTTTTTCCCCAAAGCCACCCGGCCGCTTTTTCTTTTTTTTTGTTACTGCTGTCAAAGTGTCTGGTGGTGACATAGTACACCCTAGGACATTACTGTGGTGCCTCAGACGAGTTATCACGGGTGCCTCAGCTGTCGTTGATAAAAGGTTAATTTAATGATAATGTGTTATTTTGGGTAAAGGTATACCCCTCCCCACCCTGCCAAAAAAAAAAGGGGAGGGAAAAAAAGAGTGGCCTCAGAGATTAAAGTATAGGCTATGGTCATATCATCTTGCTCTACATTCATATCTACAATACGTAATTTATATGTTCAATTTTAACAGTTTATATAGTAGGGACTTGAAATGTAATCATTCAAGACTGACAATCGACGTTTTTTCTATTATTATTATTATTCATCCAGGACCTCCCTTTAAAAATTACCTTTTATACATGTAGTTTGAAAATTCAAAATCATATGCGGTTGCTCTAAAGGTTGTGGACAGAAACAAGGCGGTGTGCTTCGCTTGTAATGCGACCACGATATGAGCTCCAAAAAAATGTTTCTATAAATCTGTAGGGTGGGAAAAAAATGAAAAACACGTTGCTCTAAAAGTTGATTCATTATCTTAATTATTTCCTCCTTTCTACCTGCACTTAGGCCACCAGCAAAGAAAGCACGAAAGCCGCCAGCAAAGAAACAAAAACAGAAACAACAAACTAAGGATGAGAGTGACAGTGGGGAGGAGAGCGAAGACAGTGAAGGAGACGATTCAGAGCCAGATATGCCAATGGACACTGGCCTATCACTAGTAGACGATGAAGCTTTAGCATTACAATTCTTACAGAGCTGACCTGTTAAATAGAGAATGACTTTATAAATGATGTATTAATAAAAGCTTGTATATACCTGTTATATATGAATGTATATGGAAATAAAAGTAACAAATCTGCTATCAACGTTGTAGGCTTCAGTTTTATTGATTGCAAATCAGGTAATCCGGGAAGGGTTATGCATGTGGTAAATGTAATAGCTCAATGTTGTGTGATACATGGGCATCATGTTAGGATAACTGTCCCAAAGCACTTTCAATGTGTATGCGTATGACTAAACGGTGGTCACTTGTTCTAGGATAATGCTCAAAATTTGGCTTATTTGGGGGATTATGTGAAGCCCAATCCAGAGTTTTACTTGCCTGGTAGCAATAGATTATCCTTCCATGAAATGCATGCCTCGATTTGACCCTGGCGCACTATACAATAACTGTCCCAGAGATGATTATGGATTCAGAAAACTTATTAGCCGTTGGGTGAGTGACAGCTGAGAGTGCGGCCGAATACTCCAGGAGTATTATGTGCAGAGTGAGACTTTAAGACACCCCATCTCAAAAATAAGATTGTCAGGGGGAGCCTGCTATCACCATGCTGCATATGTTTAAATTGTATTTTTTCCCTTGGCTCCATGCTTACAACAGGATGGAGAGTGGAGGCGTAACTGCAGACTTTTGGTAAATGTTGGTACTATAGTAGGCTATTACCAGTACCCCGGTAATAGGTATCTTTAAGAGTCTTCCTCTCAGTTCGTCTATAAACTGTTGAATGGCAATTCACTGCCCACATCCAAATCCGTACCATTCTAACCCTGTCATGTCCTGTACTGTACCGCAGTTGCAGCATGCCATACATAGCCATACAGGGTGCCGGGGGTTAAGACGTCCTGTGCCGTAGGGGTGGCCAGGTGTTAAGACGTCCTGTGCCGTAGGGGTGGCCAGGTGTTAAGACGTCCTGTGCCGTAGGGGTGGCCAGGTGTTAAAGGGGCATTCTCACCACTCGCACTTACCACATAGCAGACTAGAACAGTACTAGAATTGTGAGTGGGAAACGCGCGGTGAGAATGCCACTTTAAGACGTCCTGTGCCGACAGGTGGCCGGGTGTTAAGACGTCCTGTGCCGTAGGGGTGGCCAGGTGTTAAGACGTCCTGTGCCGTACAGGTGGCCAGGTGTTAAGACGTGCGGTATTTGCGGATGGCCCCGTCCCTACACACGGTGTACATGAAGGTGCCGTCTGTGGCCGCCCGGTACACCGGGTCACAATCCGGACCGCTCAGCTCCAATGGACAACTCAGGTCCTCACTCACCAGGAAGCACGAACCGTCACCTGAAATCACATCATCCTGTTGGTATTTTGTTCAGCATTTGAAAGATGATTGATTGATCCAAGATGGGATTGTTCAATTTCAGGATAACATAATTATATTCAGAGATGCAACCGTTCCCTCTTCCATCGGAGTGTACCTCTAAAACATATTTACTTGTATTTACCGAATACTACTGAGTTTTACTATGTATATGCCACTAGCTCTGTCATCTCACCTGTCGTAGTGAAGAAGCCTTGTTGGTATGGTAGGATGGACAGCATGGGTCCTCGACTGTGTTTCTGGTGGGAGATGGGTTCACTGCAACAGAACATGAACGCCTTTATGATATACATCCGGAAATAAATATTTTAAGGTTGGTAAATACTCCCAAAATTCTCTTCCTTTTATAAAATAGTTATAACCCCCGGAGGGGGTCCTCATTGTATGTCAATCATGGGAGTGTTTTTTTTAACATGAGCCTTTTAGGTATAGGATTCATTTTATATATGCACGTAATATAAAGGAAATTATAAGAGAATTTACTCACCTTGTATTTCTCACATCAAATACGTATAGCTGCCCATCGTGTGTCCCGCAAGCAAAAGATGATGGCGACACAAAGGAACAGCAGTTCACAGGTCCTTGACAAGCTATACTGAACACCTACATGTGGGAAAAAACATTTTTGAAATATAGGTATTTCTCCCACCCAGGAATAACGCTGTCACACAATGTCAGATACTGGATACTCATTGATTAAGTCGGAACTTCAATCAACGAGGAGAGGATCTACGTAGCTTGAAACAACATGAAAAGTCTCACACAGCCAAAGTGACATTGTAGTTTAAAAGCTACTTTTCATTCACTTTAACTGATATAGACGTTACAGACAGTTTTCGAATTTTATTTAGTATAACTGATATTGTATTTTTAACATTTCATTTCATTTAGTTTAATGTTGTAGTTTTAATATACAGCAGTCCAACATTATAGCACTCCAATGCACTATATGGATATATATCTAAAACTGGACATCGACATCCATGTAACAGAATCCTTCCAACAGAAATCTATATTTAGTAGAAGTAGGAATCCATGAATATCTATATGAAGGAGAACACCATGTTCATGCCTATGAATATTGTCTGTGTGTATGTTCATTTAAAGATTCAAGATTGCAACCATTCATTGAATGCCACCATGCTTTCAATGTAATCTCGAATTGCAGTTGCAGTAATTTGATACTAAAAAAAAAAAATCTATTCCATTTTTCTTTCATGAACAGTTGGCATCCCATAGATTCAAGATGGTTATCACTCATTGAATGTCCCGATGCTTGAAATGCAATCTTGACTTGTAGTTGCATTAATTTGATACTATCAAAAAAACAAATCCTATTTGATTTTTCCTTCATTCAACCCATTCAAGATGGCTACCATTTACTAAATGCCACAATGCTTCCAGTGCAATGAAGAATTATAGTTGCATTAATTTGTATAATTCATATAAGAAAATTTCTATTTGATACCTTTTTCAAACACAGTTGGCACCCCATAGGTTTAGGATGGCCACCATTCATTGAATGCCACAATGCTTTAAATGCAATCTTGAAATGTAGTTGCATAAATTTTATACTGTTAAAAAATTCCAATTTAGTTGTTCTTTTCATGAAGAGTTGGCACCCCATAGGTTCAAGATGGCCACCAGTCATTGAATGCCATAATGCTTAAATGCAATCTTGAATTGCAGTTGCATTAATTTGATTCTTAAAAAAAATACTTTCTTTTCTTTCTTTCATGAACAGTTGGCACCCCATACATTCAAGGTGGCTACCAGTCATTGCATGCCACAATGCTTTAAGTGCAATCACAAATTGAAGTTGCATTAATCTGATACTAATAAAAAAACTAATTCTATTCTTTTTTTTTAATTCATGAACAGTTGGCACCCCATATATTTAAGATGACTACCATTGATTTAAGATGCTTAAAATGCAATCTCGAATTGTAGTTGCATCAATTTAATGCTAATAAAAAACAAATTCTTATAGATTTTTCTTTCATGAATAGTTGGCACCCCATAAGGTGGCTACTATTCATATTAATGCAAATACAATGCTTTAAGTGCTAAATTACGAATTGTAGTTGCATTAATCTGATACTAAAAAAAATAAAATATTCTATTTGATTTTTCTTTCATGAACAGTTGGCACCCCATAAATTAAAAATGCACCCAGCACCCAGGTCAACAGCTATATACGGACACATGAACCTCCCCTGCCTGTTCTCCTTCAATGCAGAGTGAAGTGGGTGGGAGGGGGTGACCATCAACAGTGCATAAACACTTTGATTGGATGACAATGCAGTTTTTATATTACAACCCTAAATTTGTGCAACGAAAATCATCAAGAAATACTAAGTATTTTTTCCAAAGAATAGCTTTTCTAGAATGGCTCGATACTCAGAAATCCTACTGCGAATAAAAAAAAGTCAAATTCTGATTCTAAACACCTGAAAAGTGAGAAATGCTGGCGTTCACGGTTTATGTAGGAAATGTACTAAAAACACCAAAAATATGCAACAAAACCCTAATTTTCTCAAAAACTGTTAAGTAGGATTTTTTCTAACTGAGGTTCCAGTGTTTTCTACCCTCATATTACACATTGGCATAGAGAATATATTGGCACCTAGTCAGAATTTTGCCCTAGAAGCAATCTGTGAGGCAAAAAACAGCCAAAATGAGCCACTGGTCTGAAGTATAAAACTGGGCATCGATCACTATAGAGCTACAAAGAGAGAGAATCGATGTCCAGTAAAAATGTCTCATCATTTAGTTTAACTGATATACATTACCTTGTTCCTGCTCTGTAGTCCATACCCGTGCAGAGATCCACCCTCACAGGCCAGCAGCAACAACTTGCCTTCAGTCAGCACCTCCCGCTCACCTACACACACGCAGTATCTGTACTATTAAACACTTCCACTTTTTGATTTACTCCGGTTTTAATTTGTATTTAGGGTGGAGTGTTTTTTTTACCGCCATTTGAATATCTTATTGAATGCTAATATATACAAATATTAACTTAACTTTAATAGGATCAGACTCTAGGAATGGGGATATATGTATAGTACGATGGACCGGGTATACATGTATAAAGGCAATTAGAGTAAGAATAAGTTGCAAATATCAATTCAGACATGAGAAGAACTTTTCCTTAGCTTAGTTTTGGGGGCGGAGGGGAAATGTTCAAATTTGGGGAAAAAAACACCTACTGGGAGCATTAGTTGGAGTTCCTAGGTCTACACTTCCCCCGACATCTCCCAGTGCGCATGCGTTGATGATGCCTCCCTCTACGTCATCAAAGGTGTGAATAGCTGACTTCTGACCGACGTCCCAGAGTATCGCTGTACCGTCACGAGAACACGACACAACGTTACGACCCCGCTCCACCACCACTGTGTCCATTACACCTGTAAACAGAAGGCCATGTTGTTTAAAATGATGTTCACAATGACATGTTTAATTTTGCTCTATAAATCTAACTATAGTTCTTGTACGGTAAACGGCCTTTTTAATTAATTCAAAACATCATTTCTTCTCAAAGCTTTCTTTGAAATACATCGGAGGTACTCCCTGTACTAGTAAAACACAACCTCATTAAAGGACAGATTTATTTTGAGATTTATTTTTCCTATAAGATGGATCCCCCCCCCCCAAAGTAGGGGGTCGTTCAAAGCTTTATTATACAGGATCATAGAGAATACAAACTTTTCAGACATTTTTTTTCTCAAAGTAGAATGTTGTCTTAAAGGAGGAGTTTTACAGTAGTTGTCATTATGCTGGGTTATTCCTGAGACACCTACCTGCTTTGTGGCCGGTGAATGTGGCGGCACACTGCCCCGTCTCTGCTGACCACACCTTGACCTGCGTGTCTGCACCCCCGCTCAGCACCACCATGCCCGACGGGAAGAAGCCACACGTGTACACGTCTCCATAGTGGCCTTCCAGGTTCCGCTGTGGATACAAATTTATCAGTGATTTGAGTTCTACACAAAGATAGGTACAACGACAAACTTTATATATAAATTGACAGCTATCCAATAATCATTATATGTAAATAGATCTAATATAACACTCGCAATTATTACAGGTTAGTTATCAATGTTGGGGTCTATGTTGTGCAGAAGGTACTACCATAAATTCTCGCGTATAAGCCTAACTTGTGTATAAGCCGCACCTCGTCTTTGGGCCGATCCTATAAGCCACACTGGCGATCTGAGTTGTACCATAGTGGCTAAAACTCGCGTATAAGCCGCACACCGACCATGGGCCGATCCCATAAGCCGTACCAGCGATCTGACCCTCGTTACTCGTACTAGCCGCGGCTTCTACGCGAGAATTTATGGTAGGTATATATGAGCCATGTTTATGATGTGTACATACCCTGATCTCGCCGTTCTGTGTTGTCCATATTTTGAGACCTGCGTCTGTGTCGGCGGACACAGCTAACCCGCCGGGCGTGGTATCCAGACATGTTACCTGCAAACAGAGATATCTCATAGTTTACTTACAGGCCATCGCAGCTGTCTCTCGTACAGCAGGTTCCTTAGTTTTTTCCCTCGTGTTTCTAAATTGCATCTAGTTAAATCCCAATACATATTTAACTGTAGCAGCATATTATTGTAAAAACTAGTGACAGGAGGTTGGATTGGTTGCGCTGTGTTACTCTTTTGTGTTGAAAAAATACAGGACAAGAGGTACATATATGAAACGTTGTAACAATTGAAAGAAAATACAATGTAACTCACTCCTTTTTTCTCTGGATGAATGGTGTAGAATGTTAGAAGTGGGGAGATGAATTTGCATCGACAAACACTATCACTCTGGTGTTGCACTGTGATAGCTTTCTGTAAAGAGAACATAGATCCATCAAAGAGACATTAGTCCAATGTGACAATTATGACATAAGTATAACATAGCTAACAAGTGATAATTTAATGTTACGGTACATAGTATTGCAATATAGCGATTGAAATTCCTGGTATTCTTTCACATACATGTATTTGTGTTGTTCGGTTGGGAAAATGATAATTCAACAGATTGGTGAATTAAAAGATCACTAATTGTGCAGAATTGAAAAATCGTTTTGCATGCCAAGTGTCCTTGCTTCCAACATGATTTGACCCATGGATTCTTAGTCGGGCAGGGGCCTATATCATCTAGAACTGTCTTTGATACACTTGTCAAATGCTGGAACATAAATAAAATATCCATAGGCATGCACTTCTCTTGATTCTAGAACTTACCTTTGTGATTTCTGGGACAGCGAATCCATCAGATGCCACTACATAGGGTGTTCCATCGACAGAAAGTCCTTGTGTTTTCACCTCTCCGTGTACACTACTGGCGCCTGAAATGGGGATGTGAAGTACAGTTGTATGACTCTGGGGGAGGTGTGAATTTTTTGTAAAGTGTGAAACCCCAGCTCCCTTTTCTTCGGGCACAACTAGGCGTCAGTTCAGAGGACATTCAAATCAACCACTCGTCTCTTGGTATTTTTGGAAGTGATCATTTTTTTAAAAAGAGGAGCGAGGGAGGAGGCTGGAATTTCGCACCCTCCGTCCTCCAACCTCCCATTTTGAGCCTGTTTTGAGCCGAAAAGCCTGCGCGTTACCAGCGATATAAAGTACTATACCCCATGGCGTTACTATAGGTGGTGATCCAATGCCGCGAGTTTGCTGTGATTTTGCTGGGAATTACTCGTACGAGTAAGGGGGTGATCATTTATTATCAACAGGGGGGGGGGGAAAAAAAAATTTGGACCCCTTGACCGGAGGGGGGCAAAAAAATTTGGACCCCTCTTGGGGGGGGGGGCAACAAAATTTAACCTGTTTTGAGCCAAAAAGCCTGTGCATTACTATGCTTCAAAGGGCCCGCGCGCGAGCCGATTTTCTACCCTAAGGGAGTGATCATTTTTTAACAACAGGGGGGGGGTGGTGGGTTTCCGCGCGGAGCGCGCGTAATTTTTTACACCCCCCCCGGTCAAGGGGTCAAAATTTTTTACCCCCCCCCCCCTTAGGGTCGAAAATCGGCTCGCGCGCGGGCCCTTTGAAGCATAGTAACGCGCGGGCTTTTTGGCTCAAAACAGGTCAAATTTTTTTGCCCCCCCCCCCAAGAGGGGTCCAAATTTTTTTGCCCCCCCCCCGGTCAAGGGGTCCAAATTTTTTTGCCCCCCCCCCAAACCCACCACCCCCCCCCTGTTGATAATAAATGATCACTCCCTAAGGGGGGGGGGGGGTAAAAAATGTTGACCCCTTGACCGGGGGGGGGGTAAACAATTTTGACCCCTTGACCGGGGGGGGGTAAAAAATTTTGCGCGCTCTGCGCGGAAACCCACTCCCCCCCCCCTGTTGTTAAAAAATGATCACTCCCTAAATACGGAGAAAACGTTCCAGCAGTGGATCTGCTGCCACGAGTCTCTGCGACAACGTCGTCGCGAGGGACGGGTGTGCGACGTTCAAGTACATTCGCAGAAATCTAAAAGTTTTTATTTTTGCGAGTATGCTCGCGAGCAGTTGTCGTATGATGACATTCGCAGGAAACTGGTACCGGTAGCCTATAGTATAGGATATACGGTAGTCTATATAGTATAGTACTGTATAGGGCTTAGGGGTGGTTGTTGGATTGCTTCCAACCTTACATCGACAGTACCGAGGTACGCTGTACCTCGGTACTGTCGATGTAAGGTTGGAAGCAATCCAACAAAGGGGTGGGGGTAAATTTGACCTGAAGGCTTGACCGGGAGGGGGTGTAAAACCTCCCAGTTACCAGCTCTGAGGGAGGACGGCTGTATGTGTAGGCTATTCAAGGCCTATAAATGCCCTGTAGACAGTGTAGTGGGAGCGGCCAGCCTTCAAGGCAGGTAGTCCAGCCTATCCCACACTCTCACTTGTTTTTCATTTGTCATGCAGTGGGCGATAAGAGGGGACTTTATGAGCTGTCTCATCATTTTTGGACACAATTGGGGTATCTACATGTAGTGTAATCATACTTTACATGATTTGTACTTGGGATACAAAATGTTATGATGATCACTGATTGATAATATTGATGGGTAAGATGAGAGACGCAGAGTTTACCGACTACAGAGTGTAAACAAAACTTACCGGGTTTCCGAAATGTCACCCATGCAGTCCCGTTATTTTTACTGCAAAAAGAAAGCACACGTTATAACCACTCAGACTACAACATTCAGTAAATGTATGGATCAAATTGCAATGATTATATGTCATCTTAAACCCCATAGTATCTATGTATTTACCGTAAAGCTTCATTCCAGTCGCTCTGAACGATCACACGGGGATTTTCGACCGCCATCTTGTGATGCTGGAGCTGATTGCTGGTCAGTGAAACCAGCGGAAAGGCGGCCGCAAGGGCTTGCAAACCTCATCATGACATCTACGACAATTGTGGAGTATTTCTCAAACGATTCTGGCTATAAATGTGGTTATTGCGGTAATGAAGATTCAAGTATGTCCAATGGTAAGTTTCAGATCTAAAAAGTAAAAGGAAACAAAGCAGCACACCAAAAGCTGAAAACGGTATGAGAACTCAGCACCGCCGTGAACTCGGTACGGAAACTTGGGAGTGGGAATTCGGGACAGCGGAGAACTGCCACTGAAATGAAAATTGAACAGTAACTAAACTGGATCTAGATCTAGTTGAATCTGCATGATCTGTTCGCCTTTACCATCTGACAGGTATTCCCTTGCTGCTTGCAGTCTCTCTGGGAACATGCCTTATTAAAATTATTACTAGATCTAGACTAGAGGTCCACAGGTATTTGATCTAACTTCTAAGGCCCTGAAGTGAAGGGAGTGATCATTTATGGGAGTGTTCATTTATTAATTACAGGGGGGGGGGTGAGATTTCGCATGGAGGGGCAAACATTTTTACGCCCCCCCCCCCCCCCCCCACCCCTCGGGAGTACGTGAAAAGTTTTGTGTCCCCCACGCCGAAGGCGGAGGCGTCAAAAATTGTTCGCCCACCCCCGTTTGAACTATAGTAACACATGGGCTTTTTCGCTAAAGAGGGGCTAAATTTTTTATGCCCCCCCCCCCCTCAAGAGGGGTCAGACATTTTTTACGCCCCCCCCCCCCCACCCCTCGGGAGTACGTGAAAAGTTTTGTGTCCCCCACGCCGAAGGCGGAGGCGTCAAAAATTGTTCGCCCACCCCCCTTTGAACTATAGTAACACATGGGCTTTTTCGCTAAAGAGGGGCTAAATTTTTTATGCCCCCCCCCCTCAAGAGGGGTCAGACATTTTTTACGCCCCCCCCCCCCCCCACCTCAGGAGTGGTCGGAAATTTTTACAACCCCGCCCTGTAACTAATAAATGAACACTCCCTATTATCATGGGGTATAGTACGCTGCTATTATCAACGGGGGGGGGGGGGCAAAATAATTTAGACCCCTTGACCAGGGGGTGCCGATTTTCGACCCGTAGGCCTGAGGGGGGGTTAAAAAATGTCAACCCCTTGACCGGGGGGGTGTAAAATGTTTTGCACACTCTGCGCGGAAACCCCCCGCCACCCGCCACCCCCCTCCGTGTTCTTAAAAATTGAGCACTCCCTAAGTTTAGGCTGCGATTATGGCATGCATGGTAGTTCTATTTCTAGGGACCTGTCAATAAGATTCAACATCAGCCAAAGACCGGGGCTAAGGGAGTGATCATTTTTTTACAAAGGCGGGGGGGGGGGGGGGTCGGGCGACACTTTTTTTGCACGGTCAAATTTAATCACTGGTTTGACCCTCCAGGTTTTAAGTTTTGGACCCCCTGTCGAGGACCTCTTTGTAAATTGTAGTTATGGCAAGTTATGCCCCCTGTCCCTGAGCCATATCCACCGACCCCACCTCACACCCCTCGCCCCTCCCTGTGTAATAATAAATGGCTTGGGCCAAAAAAAAAAAAAGTTGTGTTCAGGTATCCCTAGCGACCCTATTTTTTTGGCCCTACCCAAATTTTTTTTTTTTTTTTTTTTGGAAGGCATTTTTGTGTTTTTTCTACCAAAAATACATTTTTTTTCCTGAAATATTTTTTCTCCGAAAAATCATACAAAAATGGGAGGAAATCTGCCTCAAAATCCTTAAAAAAATTTGGTAAAAAAAAAAAAAAAAATCGACCTACCTACCCTATTTTTTTTTCGGCCATGTTACCTGAACACGACTATTTTTTTTTTTTGGCCTTGGCCCTGCAATATGGAAGGCCCATTGTATTATAAAGTCGGGGGGGGTGGTAAATGGCATTATTTTGGCAATTGGTACCGGGTACATTTATGTAATAGATAGACAATGGTTATTATAAGGTATGTAGAATTAACCACAGCTTGCTGGTGGGGGCCAGACGAGGGCGAAGCCCAAGTCGCCCTACCAGCAAGCTGTGGTTTATCTACATACCTTTTCATAACCATTGTCTATCTGTTTTAAACCAGGGTATGCAATATAACCAAGGTGCGAACTCTATTGTTCTAAGCCACCACCGTGGTTTAATATCTAAATAAACTTCAATCAATCCATCACTGAAGCCGCCTATCGTGAGTCATTTGTGATACAAATCACACCATCACTGCTATTGAATGATCAACTTTTTCATTAGGTGTTGCCTAAAACTATCGAAGCATGATGAATAGACCACACATGGTCATTTCAGATAGCAGGATAGTTTATAGAATCACCTGTACAGAGTCATTTGATAGTAGAAAGTAGGCAAATCCCTTTACTCTTATTTGATTAGCTTGGATCTTTCCTCTTTGTTTAAAAGGAGCTGAGAAATGATAGACACATAAGAGGGTTGAAACACAGTCAGACGCGAGGGAGCGGGGAGAGGGAAAATGGAGGAGGAGCCGTATAGTATTGTATCCTACCGCGGACACAAAGACAGTTACCGATGCGGCTACTGCCGGGGCTATGGCAAGGTGTCAGATGGTGAGCGCGCCACTTTGAACTTTTGTATCTCAGGATAAAGATAATATATTTTCGACAGCAAAATTAACCCTGTGCTAACTTGCAAGGGGATCTCACAAAGGACAGGGTGAAAGTTTGACAAACTTGCATGCAATGTACTAGAACAACTTTTTGCTGTCTCCTTGCAATTTATCTCCTATTATATGGATGGATAACATATGATTTAAAAGCATGAAAACGATTTTAACACCATATTCCACGGGACATCTCCCTTTGAGGCCTAAGAACAACAGGGGGGGGGTGGTGGTGTGCAAAATATTTTCAAGAATTAGACTCTAAACATGCCCATATAGAGTGCGGTTTATACGACGGTTTTAGGACTATACATGTTATGTACAAATTATAGTCCAGGTGCGGGTTATACCGCCACCACCACATGCGTATTTCTCCTCCCTTGTGGTTACAGGGATTGGCTATTGAGGTTAGATATATATGTTAGCAGTCCAGCAGAAAAGTCCCATGCGAAGGCGCACGGATCATCCTTTTTGGATATCTGTTCACATTTACTTCCTGGAATCCCTAATTTGCTTCCTCAGACATTTTTTCTCGCATTTTCAAAATTCGAGGAAGTGAGGGCTGTCTGTAGTTCTTTTTCAATCAAAAATGGTGAGGGTGAGGCCTGTTTTGTGAGGTAGATTCGGGTTACCTGAAACAGTTTATTTTGGTAGGCCTTGTAAGTGCATGTCGCTGTTACCAGTGCAAGTACCACCACAGTCCTATACATTGTACAGGTGTAAACTAACCCCCTTATCAGGTGCCAGATAAGGGTCACAGTAATCTGTACATCGAAATCATGTGAGCTTCCTTGAAGTTAGGATCTTGTCTACAGTATCTACGTACGTGAACCAGATAACTGCTTCTGGATTTTGATCTTAGATGATTGACGTGTCTGGATTGATTATGGTATCAAACTTAAAGTCGATGTCGGTCTCTCAGTAACAAATATAACGATTGTAAGAGTCTTACAATCGTTATATCGGTAATCACGAATCCTATATAGGTTTACAAGTTTAGAAATTGACCTGTCTATTTTTAATATCAACTTATTTTAACAGTTTAATATCGATTTTACCTCGGCCTGTATACTCTGCACCACTCGTGGTGCCCTCGGCAAAATTATAATCAAATATCGCCTTACCCTGGTAAGTCTCATTTAATTTCACAATTAAATAAATAAATTTACTATTTGTATTCGTTTACAGGAATGTGGGCTCATCGCCTCACAGTCCAGGACTACCAAGATCTTATTGACCGGGGATGGAGAAGGTAATTCTTTTAACTTTTTTAGGACTAAACTTTGACCAAGATAACATATATGGCACATTATGATTTTTTTTTTTAATTTTTAAGTCTAGCCATTCTAAATATGAAATTAAGGACCCTTAAGAAGAGAGTGATATATAGATTAGTTGGACATTCTACTTGTTCCTTGTCACTAGTAATGCTAATTGGGGAGCTTGATTTACCCGGTGTATGTTTAACACTAACTTCTTTTTTTCAAAAGGAGTGGTAAGTATGTCTACAAACCTGCCATGAACAAAACCTGCTGCCCCCAATACACCATCAAGTGTAGCGTGGCCGACTTCAAACTCAACAAGTCTCACAAGAAGGCCATCAAGCGGTTTAACCGCTACATTAGTACCGGTCAGGGGAGACCTGAGCCGGGGACAGCGCTGAGCGACTGCGAGCAGCTCCCTCTGGATGGTGGGATCAGCGACGTGCCAGCCGAGCGGATGAGTCGAGACGGTCAGGATGACCTGGTCACAGCTGACATAGACACTAGTCGGCTCCAACCCAGCTCTAGTGAGGAGACGGCGCCGGCTGCAGCGGGAGTGAAGAGCCCCACCGACCAGTCCCCAACGAGCAGCTCGTCCTCAGCCGGCACAGATAACAGCAGCAAGGAAGAAGAAGCTCCAGTCTGTAAACCAACCAAGAAGGATCCCACACCTGGTGAGCGTTACAAAGTTTACTCGTGTAATTTTATATCCGTCGTTTATGATTCTGGTACATGCCCCCTGTCATGGGATCCTCTATATTCATGAAGCAATTCTAATTTCATACCATCATAATTTGTCTGTCCAGTGATATACAATAAACTATTGTGTAGAACCTACATCTCGCGTATACCGCACCTGGGTCTGATTATTACTACACTAGTACTCTCCTATACCCGGGCTGGTAAGACCAAGGACCGCTGTATTAAAAGTATCTGCTATTACCGGGTATTTGTTATAAAATCAAAGCATACTCTATGCGAGGGTGCGATTTGAGAAGGAAGCAGAATGGTGGAAGAGTGGCGATATGATGAGTGAATCTATGTAATACGTTTGAACCAAAAGCTAAAATATTACAAAAAAACAGAACGATGTGGAATGAGTCTAGAATCTCCATTTGGTATGCACGTATGGTTCAATGAATGATGGCGTGTTTGTACATAGGTGTGGGCGCTGATCCTAACCGACCCCCGTGTCAAAAAGGCAGAGACCGACGGAAGGAACGGTGGCGCCAAAAACACGGAGCCGACGCTGAAGGACCACAGGTAAAAATTGGAAGCTGAAAAATTAGAACCTGTATCAGATAATCGAACCAAGAAAAGGAAATTTGAAGGTTAGAAGAGATTTAAGCAGGTCCCAGCGTAAAAAGTCTACCAGTAGTATAAGACATAACAGCAATATGAAATTGTGGTGCAGGGCCAGCCCCCTGAGGTAACAAAAGATCTAGCTCTGTTTTATCTTCATGTATGTATATTTGTGTATGTATAACATGTATTTCCAGGCCAAAACAAGTAAACCAAACGACGCCAAGAGTTTGGAGCAACTTCTAAAAGAAATAGATAATAATTCAAAACATAAATTTGAGGTAAGTTGTCTTGAAATATCACCTGCATTGCTTGATATAACATTCATAACATAGATAGAAAATATCGAACCTTAAACTTAATAAGTTAAAGATATTTTCAGAAAAATATTTTTCATGATTCTTTGCTGAATAGATATTGTGACACACTTGAGCCTATCTACCTGTGGTGGTTAGCTCGGACTGGGCCTGTTGTACCCCTCACATTATTAAAATGAACAACATTTATCAATACTAGGATATGGTAGACTTTAGGTGGAATTATCCTGCAAGAAGATTGTAGGGTCACTGAAACACTAAAACATCGTGATGCTAATTCAGCTGAGCGTTCAATATAATGCATACCTTTAGCTCATAGCCCATGCCCTAATTAAGTTACATCTAATCAGACATGCACACATTTAAGATACTCTTTGTTTTGTGGGGTTTTTTTTTCTTCTTCAAATTTGCAATTACAAATTTGCAACAATAAATCAATATATTAAATGACTCGGGACCGGCATCTCGTGGTGATATTTGTTTTATCATAGTTAAATAATCTTACCCCTAACTCTCATTATCAGGTTAGGCTGGTGCGGTCTAGTCCTCGTAGCGATGAATTCAGTGCCACATTTGACGAGTCTTATCAACTTTACAAAAAATATCAGATGTCAGTTCATGGGGACCCTCCGGACAAACCCACCGAGCGTCAATATAGCAGATTCCTGGTCGAGTCACCACTACAGGTAGATAAGGACGGTGTGAGCCCTATTGGATCTTAGACCAAGTACCCTGACAGACCCTGATATACAAGGTTAAAACACCTCCACACAAAACAGAAAGATGGAGCCTTCAGATCATGATCCCCTATTTATGGAAACACATTATCTGCATTGAAGTGATTGTATTTGAATCTAAAAAAGATATCCCCACATTCCCAACACTGAAAGAGAAACTAGCCTATTCTAAACTGTCAGGGTTCTTGGTTCTGAGGTATATCCAGGTGTCTTACTTACAATGTTATAGCAGGTATGTCCTTCTTGCCTTGGCCCATTGTATAGGTGCGGCTGGTCCGGTCCAGTCCCCAGTCAAAGGCGTTTAGCGATAGCCTGGATGAGTCTTATGACGTATACCGCCGCTACCAAATGGCGATTCACAAAGATGCACCTTCCGACTGTGATAGACATGGTTACATGCAATTTCTTGTCAGCTCCCCCCTCCAGGTACACAATCACTAATCATTAGGAATTAGTTATGTCAGGAATTATATTGAACATCAAAAAAATGTTAGTATTGTATATGAATCACCCTGATGAATTCAAACTAATTAATACATTTTAATATAAAGTTATAGGAAAACTAAAACTAATTGATGCTCTGACATTTCTGAGCAAAAATGATACAGGAGTCTCTTGTGATATTCATACCCTCCCATTTTTAAAATGTTACTACTCCCTGACATTGAATTGCCGCTATGCTTTAGTGAATACAGAGGAATAGGATTGAATATAAAGTATATAGTACATGAAAGACAATATACACAAAGTAAAAAGAATAATTACTTAGAAATTAGACCAATATTAGATATGCATTAATTCACTTTAAAAGACCACACTAATAGAACTGCTATTTCAGCCTTACCACAGAGAGGGTGGGTCGGCTGATGGCTATGGCTCGTTCCACCAGCACTATGTGATAGATGGCCGTATTGTGGCGGTCGGTGTTCTCGACATTCTGCCCACCTCGATCTCCTCGGTGTACCTGTACTACGACCCAGAGTACTTCTTCCTCTCCCCCGGCACCTACTCAGCACTGCAGGAACTGGCCTTCACGCGTCAGATGGGTCTGAGCGAACCGAGTATTGTGTCCTACTACATGGGGTTCTATATCCACAGCTGCCCCAAGATGAGGTACAAGGTGAGTGGGTGTCTGGTATTGTGTCCTACTACATGGGGTTCTATATCCACAGCTGCCCCAAGATGAGGTACAAGGTGAGTGGGTGTCTGCTATTGTGTCCTGCTACATGGGGTTCTATATCCACAGCTGCCCCAAGATGAGGTACAAGGTGAGTGGGTGTCTGCTATTGTGTCCTACTACATGGGGTTCTATATCCACAGCTGCCCCAAGATGAGGTACAAGGTGAGTGGGTGTCTGGTATTGTGTCCTGCTACATGGGGTTCTACACACAGCTGCCCCAAGATGAGGTACAAGGTGAGTGGGTGTCCGGTATTGTGTCCTACTACATGGGGTTCTATATCCACAGCTGCCCCAAGATGAGGTACAAGGTGAGTGGGTGTCTGCTATTGTGTCCTACTACATGGGGTTCTACACACAGCTGCCCCAAGATGAGGTACAAGGTGAGTGGGTGTCTGCTATTGTGTCCTACTACATGGGGTTCTACACACAGCTGCCCCAAGATGAGGTACAAGGTGAGTGGGTGTCTGCTATTGTGTCCTACTACATGGGGTTCTACACACAGCTGCCCCAAGATGAGGTACAAGGTGAGTGGGTGTCTGCTATTGTGTCCTACTACATGGGGTTATATATCCATAGCTAGCATGTCCAAATTTCATTGCAGGGATCATTTGTTATACTTATTCATTTTGTAGAGGGGGGTGTAAAAGAACCCTTGCTTCACAGTTGAGGTGGATTTCTATCAAGATGTATCAATTTTATTTGCAGAAAATGTATTTTGTTGGCCATCCCCTTTGACATTGACTTTCCCCGAGCTCACAGTCTAAACCTTGACTTGTTCACAGGGCCAGTACACACCATCCTTCTTGCTCTGTCCGGAGACCTACAACTGGATCCCTATTGAATCATGTCGTCCAAAACTTGATGCTAAAAAATATTCCCGGTTAGACGAATCTCCTGATGCCAGTAAGTACACTTGAAGTTTGATATAATGAATAAAGAGATATAATACGTTTATAAAGCAACCCAATCTTGAATCCAATACAGAATGGCTTTCCAACTTTGACCTTAATTTCGACCTTGTTCCCTCCCCCATGATAGGCCCTCACATCATGTTCAGAATCAGCAAAATCGATTTTCCCTAGTTCACCCTATATACATGCAAATCAGCCTCAAGTTGAATATCAACATTTGGCCTCCTTGCCCCCCCCCCCCCAAGAATAAGGCAAACAATACATTTAAAAAAACATACGTAAAACCCTAAGCCAAACCCCCCAATTTCCCGTTTTGCAGAGGACGCCCAGGGTGATGTGGAGCTGGGCCGTATCCTGGTGCTGTACGAGCGGCAGGCGCTGCCCTACCAGTTCTACACCCTGCTCAACCCGGAGTCAGAGGACGAGGCCGAGGTGCTCGAGTACGCCACCCTGGTCGGTAAGGTGTGTGCCGAGCGCATGATGCTGGTACGCAGTTAGACGCTGAACTCTGCCTCAGTCACTGCCAGCAGCAGCTCACTGGGATCAACCACTATAGAATATTCAGGGTTCCCACCCGTCAGTTAAAAGTCAATTTTGTTTTATTTGCTTTTAATGTCATATTCTGTCAGTTAATTTCCAGATTTTTGAGAAAATGGCAGTTAAAAGTCAGTTAGGCCCTAATAAACATTTTCAGCAAAAATTTTAGAATACACAATTTAATTATTAGATTTAGAAAAATCTTGGTATGGTTAATGATAAACCGTTATACGCGACATACGAGTTATCTGCGTAATTTTTCGTACTAAAACGTGTCAGTTAAAAGAATTTTCTGTCATTAAAAAGTAGTGGAAACCCTGAATATGCTTTCTAATCCTCATGTTACAATGGCATGCTGTTATAAAGGAAGAATAGTCGCACCCCGAGTCACATGTGTTGAATGTTTATAATGACCAATGACAGGGGGGCAATACGTTACCATATGTGGTACAAGAAATCTGATAACTTGAAAAGGTAAACATGATATATTAAATTGAATTTTCTCTCGGAGCAGCGTCGTATAATAAAGTAGTCCCATGAACGAAAAAAGTCGCAGATGCAGGTCTTATTTTGCGTCATTTTCTCGGTAGATAGGAAGAAAAACAATATACTGCTTTAAAAAAATATTTATTCTTTTTCCCACCTGTATATCCAAGAATGAACATATTAGGTAAATGTCAGAAAATGAAGCTTCTCGATATTTGTAATACACTTCTTAAGGCTGCTTTTGAAGAAACCAATAATTTATTCAAGGTAACTGTCTAATGAGTGTTAATGGATATGCAACAGCATTCTCATATTGGTATTATGGCTGCAAATTTCGTTAATCAAGATTATGCAAAGCGAATGTCTGATGTGAGTTATACCATACTATATGTTATAAGTGCATGTACCAGGTTACTGTCGTGCGAGAATAACCACGGTGTAAAGTGTATTTAGCATCTCTTTGATGATATATTGTGTGCCATTTGTTCTATTACTATTTGTTCTATAACTTAAGATAAACCGTACGTTTGTCTTATGCACTACATTGAACATGCTCTGTGATAGTAGCATGAATAAATAAGAAATTGTTATCTTCATGTGCGGGTTCTTTGTTCTTATTCGGGATAGGTTTATATATATTAATGTGCAAGTAAACATAAAGAGTGTGGAAATACAAATGGAAGTTATCATGAAGCTTGTGTCAATATCACTTGTGATTTCAATGAGATTATTCTTGATAATATTCACAAGAGTTTAAATCGTTTTCTCAGGTCAAAGGAAACAGTTCAGATGTGCCTAATGCAAGAGGACTTGGTTCTTCCATAATGCTAAAACTGCTGGGTAAAATTATTTTCAGGAATTCTGAAAAATGGAGATTATGATTTACAACTTTCTTCCTACTTATCAACCTAGCTTTAGGGATAATCTCTGATTCTAATACTCCTTTACAACTTAAATGTAGGCTTAGTACTGAGAACTAAGACTGAATGATTTGGTGTGTTTTCAACAGATGGCAGCACATACTAGGGAAGTAAAACCATTCTGCTGGAGACCAAAGTATGCCACTATGGATCAATACTTGTTTCAAACCTTCAACAGAGGCATTACTCTTTCAGCACAGTCCTATTGGTAAACTAGAAGCATGAGCTGAACTAGATACATACATTAGCCACCACTGGCTGAACATGGCATCAACTGTACAGAGAGTAGGTCACCCTGGTGCCAGCCCTTGTGACAGAATGGTTACTAAGAAGCCTCCAAGTGGAAATGGGTCAGTTAGCCTCGTGAGTCATGTAGCGGGGTCATGTACACAAAGACATGTGATCTGCTAGCGGTGGGTCCAACTCACATTGTGTGTTTTTATTAGAAAATATAAGGCAAGCACACAGCTACTAACAAGTCACACATGCCAGCTGCCCAGATAGATGACAGGGAAACCCTCATGTATGCTATACAGTTGCACAGAGACACTACAGGATTTACACTGACTTTATGACAGTACATCTTCATGTGAAGCCCATTTGTGTATGAAGGCAGGATTTATTGTGCCATACATAGGACTCTGCTGCCTGGAGGCAGGACTGTACCACTAACAGAACTTTTCTCTAAGTAGTTTACAGAAGTAGGATAGTACTATACCTAGAACTGTCCTGTGTGGAGGCAGGATTGCACCATATTTATGAAACGCTCTTGAGTGGAGGAAGGATTGTACCATATATACAACTTTACTCTATGGAGGCTGGACTGTGTCATAGAAAGAACTCACCAGGATGGAAACAGGACTAAATATAGAACTCTGTACTTTATATAGGACTCTCCTGTATGGTGGTTCGATAGTACCATATGTAGTACTATCCTGGGTAGAGGCAGGATTCTACCATACATAGAATTCTCCTCTGTACAAGTATCCTGTGTGGAAAAAGTGACATATAATCATGTGGAGTTTTATTGTATATTGATAAACTGATCATCGCCATTACAACTAGTAACTTTGATGTTACAATTAGAACAAAGTTTATTCTGGCTGAAGTATTCTGGATAGCTGTATAACTTTTAGAGTAATATGAAGAGGTAAAGTGTCTTAAAGATGTCGAGAAGAGCACTTAAAGGTAGTCTAGGTGCCACCGGCTGTGATGAAAAAAGCCAAGACATACTCAATGAAACAAGAAGCAACAATGAGCAATTCATACAAACATCTATTTCTGATGTAGCTCTGTGGAGGCATAGATCTAAGAGAGGCCGTCTTCAGAGGTCTGATGTCATTGATGGTCTCATAAAGAAGCAAAGGGCTGACTATTTGTCGGTGGTTGTGCAGCACGGTTGGGACGTGAATGAGATGCTCGAGGTTTACGTGTCAGAGAATGGTCGTGTACAGAGAATGGAGAGGACGGCACTTCACCATGCTGTACACCACAGGTGGCATGAAGGGGTGAGGCTGCTGCTGGGTGCAGGGGCTGACTGCAACACCAAGTGTACATGGTCAGGTGTCTCAGGCTCCAACACTGAGCCTCAAGATAAGCATACACCAATGTGTGTAGCCATTCAGGAGGCCAATCTGGAGATGGTGAAATTCCTACTCAAGACTGGCACAGATCTGAAGTATAGCTGCTGTGATTACATATTAGTTAATCTCGACAGGCTGAAGAGGATATCAAAGAGGCGGAGGTACAAGGGTGAATTAGAACCCAAAAGAAACGCTGACGTTCTTGATGAACTGTTAACTAATGGCCAATGTGTGAGAAGGAATTTGCAATATCTGCTAAAAGAATATCTTCTTTTGGTGCAGTTCCTCCCAGATCAGTTAGATGTTCTGTTTAGAAATGGTGTTCATATCGACCGCTACTTCAAAGGAAGTACCATGTACTATGCCATGAAGCAAAAACAAATTTTAGTGAATACTACGAGATGGTTGATCAGGCATGGGGCCTCATGTGCAATACCATTGTGCCATATTCTTACGCTGGTCCACTCAACCTGTGGTGATGTTAGTGTTGACGAGGATGTCGCAGCTATTCAACAGTACAAACTACCTGTGTTGGAGTTTTTCCTCCAGGTGGGCATCAAACACTCAGACACCCTTAAGGTACATCTGGCTGAGATGGAGAGGGTTATCTCTCGTGTTCATGAAGGAGTCCCTCCGGACGAGGAAGAAGCCCTCATCAAGAAGATACATGATATATACTCTACTATTGTTAGTGAAGAGGAACTAAATCATAGCGAGAAGAACCAGGGAAAAGGAAAACCCTTTCTCACAGATAGAGAGCAGCAAATGGCACACCTGAGGAAGTTCAGTGATCAGTCCTTGGATGTCTACCCGGAGGAGCAGGACTGGAGGAAAAGGACACAAATAGAATGCTGGGAGCACACTTTAAAGAAGATTTCCAACATGCTGCACTTTCTGGATCAGCCGCACACACTGCAGTGGTACTGCCGTGTCAGTCTCCATGAGAGGCTGCTGTCCCTCTCCCCATCAGTGATAAGGACTCTCCCAGTACCAGCAGCATTGAAGCGCTACATCCTCTATCATGAACTTTGAACTATTTAAGGCAAAGAAATATGACTGTGTGTTTGAGAGAATGTTAGCAGGAAAATCAGATTACATTATGTTGACATTTTTGTGAAAAACTGATCACTTTCTTGCATAGATCTATGATACCAAAAAATCTCCCCTAGTGACTCGTTCTGGTCCCAATAAACGCCTAGACACAATTATTCTTTGAGAAATTTGAAGTATTTTGGGTTGACATTGTGAAGAGTCATGCACCTCCTGTTTTATGCTTTTACCCTAGCCCAGATAGATGCTATTAAATTTGGATAAAAGAAGTCTCCCTACCAGGAGAAACATAGGTAAAATGATGGCAATACCACGGTCATTAAAGTCCATAGAAGTGTGTAGTCCTTACTATACAGCAATAGCCAGGTAGTGCTCCTTATACTTTTGTACTGAAATTGAAGACCTTAGTGCATTTAAACTATTCGTTAAGACAAAACTACCATACGTGTTTCATGTGAGACCTGATGTTATATATCATTAGAGAATGATGTCTTATTGATATAGATATACACGTTTTATTTCATCTTCATCTCATCTCATCGTATAACAGTGAAATCTCGTTATAAGGGCCTTTTCACAAGGCGAATTTGCTCTTCATAAGCCATGTTCCTTAAATAACCAATACTACATAAAGAGAGAATTCACAATTTTGGCAATGGAAACGTGTTCCTAATAACAGAAAGTTCCTTATATCAATCCTCCTTTATATAACGAGTAATAGCAATAATTATCAAGTGTATTTAGTTATACGCCATTATTATGATGAATAAAACTGAAATGTAGACTGCCATATCATGTTTTTGAACGCTATTTTTATACAGGACTGAGAGGGGTCCTAGCAGAAGTAATACAACGTGCACGTGCTAGGTTAATACCATTTACTTTGTTTATGTTGTTATTTAACCCAATAAAAAAGGCTAGGTATTTTAAAATGTTTATTGGGTCTAAAACTTCAACTCAAATTAGGTACATATAAATAAATGAATAAATGTTATCGTCATGATGCATTCCTCATGGCAATTTAATATATCCCCGTCCCCGGCCCCCTCCCTCCCACTTCGACACATTTGCCCATCTCTACCGTTTCTGTCCCTGATCATCCCCATTTTGTCGCCGTTTTATTTTGTCCATTTTGCCCCACCCCTTCTTTTCTCTCAGTCCCCCCGTCCCTCTCCTCTGTCACGTTCTTATCTGCCATCTGTCCCTTATCCCTCTGTAATCTTTCCCGTTTGTCCCTTTTTTTCTCAGGGATGCATTGGATTTTTGTCCCACATTTTCTAGCATTTTCCCAGCATTTTTCTCCACTCTTCATCCACATTCGTCCACATTCTGTCTACCATTTTGTCCACTGCTTGTCCCTGGTCCAGCGTTTGTCCACCATTTTGTCAATTATCCATGCTTTGTCGATCCACTCATTGTCCACCATCTTGTCAACTCTTTGTCCACCATCCATAATTTGTGCACCATCCACTCTTTGTTTACCATTCTGTTCAGTCTTTGCTCGCTCTTTTGTGCCACTCTTTGTCCCACTTGTTTTGAAATTATTTTCCAGAATTTCTCTCCTACTTTTTTCTTCATAGATTGACCAGAGAGCGATTGACTTTTGTCACATGTTATGAAATAGGATCACTATCCCACCAAGTGCCCTGGATCATTTTTGATGCAAATCACACATTTCAATCTTTAGACCTGTGGATTTCAATAAGTGTGGTTCCTTCTTGACAGAGGCCTACTGTATATTATTAGCTTGATTAGACCAATGTACAGATCTAGATCTACCAGTATACTGGTTGCCATGTTATATTACACCAGTACACTGGTTCTTCTTATCTTATCCCATTGCTACTGATTAGTGTAAGGCATATGTCGGCTTCCCTGTGGTATACCTTGTATATACGGGAGTGGTCTTTTTAACAAGGAGGGGGGGAGGGGAGGGTCTATATGGCTGGGTGTGGTAGAAAATAATAGTTGGGGAGAAATTACCGTAAAACCTCGCGTAGAAGCCGCGGCTTGTACGCGAATCAGAACCAGCTTTCATTTGATACCAAACATGCCTATATAGGGTGCGGCTTATACAAGAGTTTTTGCAAGTATACTACAGTACTAAATTGACTGTAATCAGATCGTCAGTGAGGCTTATAGAATCGGCCCAAAGTCGGGGTGCGGCTTATACGCGAGTTAGGCTTATTCCGCACTAGCTGGATGTCCACTGGACAGCGCCATATTGGACTGGTCCCAGTATGCACCCTCTCCTTTCCAGTCACTAGCTTCAGCAAATCATGTGGACCAGATCAGGGAGCTAAAGCTCTGCTTGGAGAGTGGAACTACTACATTCCCTGCATGCTAGGACACCTGCAATCTTTTACCTGTCCAAGATAGGGTTGTGGTTAGGACAATGGACTCATGACTAGCAGTACCTAAGTTCAAATCCCCTCCAGGCTAGGTGTGGGGACCATTTTAGCCCCATTGATTGCAAAAGCTTGCGCCAAAGGTTTTGGCAAAACGTTTTTGTAAAATATTTTATGAACCTTTGCAAAAGGTTGGGGTATAGTGTTTTGGTAACCACTTTTAGTAACCATCTATGTTACACTAAAAGCCACACCAAGGACCAAACCCGGGACCCTTAGATTGGGAGTTCCAGGCTCTCCTGGTTGAGCTATCAAGGCTGCTGGTAGATCAAGGTACAATAGGTAAACATAAACTTTGTTATTGATTATCCTCATTAATGATTAATGCTATTAGGGACCTTTAGCAACCACGTAAAAGCTCATTAGGGACCTTTAGCAACCCACGTAAAAGCTCATTAAACGCAGACGTATCCTATGTCTTCAGCACTGCTACGTCTGCGTTTAATGAGCTTTTACGTGGGTTGCTAAAGGTCCCTTTTAAACGCAGACGTAGCAGTGCTGAAAGGATAGGATACGTCTGCATTTAATGAGCTACGTCGGGTTTGCTAAAGGTCCCGATTATTTAGCATTGATCATTAATGAGGATAATCAATAACAAAGTTTACCTATTGTACCTCGACCTACCAGCAGCCTCGATAGCTCAACCAGGAGAGCCTGGAACTCCCAATCTAAGGGTCCTGGGTTCGGTCCTTGGTGTGGCTTTTAGTGTAACATAGATGGTTGCCAAAAGTGGCTACCAAAAGACTATACCCAAACCTTTTGCAAAGGTCCATAAAATGTTTTACAAAAACGTTTTGCCAAAACTTTTGGTGCAAGCTTTTGCAACCTAGCCTGGAGGGGATTTGAACTTAGGTACTGCTTGTCATGAGTCCATTGTCCTAACCACTAGGCTATCTTGGACAGGTAATAAAAGGTGTGTCCAGGTACAACCAATGCATAATACACATGTAGAGGCCTAGTGTAATCATTGCTCCACTCTCCTTCCTGATGTTTGCCCCCCCCCCCCCCTGAGACCCACACTGCTAGTTCTAAGTGTCCCCAATTGTGGCAGCACTGGTATCCCGCTAGTGAGGAATACGCGAGGTTTTACGGTACACTAATTTAGGGAGAGGGGAGTACAAACAGATTGCATACATTTTCAATGGCAATATAGATACCAGGTAACAAGGGTGACTACTAACATAATAACCTAATAATACCCTGGTGTTTAAAAACTGACGAGTCCTATTACTCAAAAGCTTGATGTCAGGGAACATTGCAACCACCATTAGACATAGCAGTATGTACATGAGAAATGTACACCCAAGAAGCACAGACATAGTAGAACAGTACAATTACGACAACTATGCAGTTACAGTGAGTATCTTTATAATGTAAAGCTTGGCCATAATGGCATTGCCTTTTCTCAAGCAGTCTTCTTGTTTTAAGCTTTTGAAT
The DNA here is from genome assembly GCA_947462335.1 of Harmothoe impar. Classification (NCBI taxonomy): domain Eukaryota; kingdom Metazoa; phylum Annelida; class Polychaeta; order Phyllodocida; family Polynoidae; genus Harmothoe; species Harmothoe impar. The sequence goes on along the minus strand of OX381708.1, from coordinate 66,158,216 downwards.
ACAAAACATATCCCTGAAATGCAGGGAAAACTGAACTAGTGTAGGTGCTACATACAGATTCTTTCTCAGCTGGCTACTGCTGTGCCTTGGTCTGGGGTTGTGGCTGGTGGCAGTGGTAGGTACACAGCGGTTCCTGTCTGTGGAGGGGGACCAGCTGCGGCTTAAAGGGACTCGCTACTTGTCGCAGGATTACTGATGTTCTATTGACTTTTGCATATAACTCAGGATTATGTTAGTTTGATTTATTATATAATAGAAAATGGAAAGAAATTACCATGTCACGGTTCTAACTTTCATGATACAGCCATTTGAGCAAAGGAGTACCTTAACTATAGAAATGAATAGGAAAACAGCATTTTCACATTATCTGTCATGGATAATCCCCTTCTTCTATTGATATTGCAACCAAACCTTGGGAATGTATAATGGACATCTATACAAACATTTTAGGACCAATAAAACAGGGGGTCACGGATAAAATGAGAAAGGCATGAATTTTGGAAAAATATTTCTTTTGCCTTAACTACAGGATCCTATGGGTGTCCTAGCAGTGAATATATGTGAACAATGGAGGTATACTGTCAAAGTAGCAAATACAAATACTTGATTTAGGGAAAGTGGTCTATGTAAGAATATGAATACAGCTTAAAGAATACTTTTCATGACCTTTGATTTTTGCCGCCAGGTGGCTTCTGTGTAGGAACCAGCAATTCCCTTTAATGGACACAAGGTCTTCATGTCCGGTATGAACATCGCGTGGCAGGACTTTGGTGGTGACTTTGGTGAAGGCCGCTACGACTGCTGCACCGGTCACAAACTAGAGGATTTCCTGAAAAGGATCTCCACGAGTGGCGGTAACTCCATCCATGAGTGTTGCAATGTTGGACATGCATGCTATAAAATTTGTCAAGACCTATGGAAAGTCATACCACAAACGTTAGTCTTTTTCCTTTAAAAGATGGTGTAAGTATTAAAGCAAAGGTTAAACAGGGGTATCTCGAAACCATATGGAAATCCTTGAGACTTATTACGGTTCATCTATAACCCATTACTCACTACCCAAATCAAATATGGAAGTGATTGAGTCGTGTACTGTCATATTGAAAGAACTACAGCTTTCCACTAATTATGAATATTTACATTGAAAATGACACTGTTCTGTCCTAATGACACAGCATTGTAAGGAATGCTGTGTTGTTAGACCTAGCCCTAAGTTGGGGACATTATCTATTCTGTAACATGCTTAATATATCAAAATAACATATTGGTTTGTCATTGTATGAAAAGTCGGATAAAGAATATTGTGCCTCTACATGGGTTAAAAATCGACACGGCGACACGGTCGTTTTAAAAATCGACACGGGCGACACGGGCCTTTTAAAAATCGACGGACACAGACTTGTTTAAAAGGAACTAGTATATTCCATATTGCTAAAAATCGACACGGCGACACAGCCATTTTGCTAAAAATCGACACCGCGACATGGTCAAAAAGGCAGGTACCCATGTAGAGGCACAATATTCAACCTGTCATCCCAGTGGAACATTCTAAGCTATGGTCATGGACCATTGACTATCTCATCACTATGCATCACTGACACTTTCCTGATTAGCTCAGTTGGCAGCAATCCTCCTTTGAAATCTGAGGGTTGAGGGTTCAAGCCTCTCATGGAAAAACTAACTTAAAACATTTTCTATTAAAACTGGACCCTGAACCAACACACACCAGGGGGAGTTCGTGAGCTGCTGAAAGTTCTGAAAATGTCCACAGGGTCCCGCCACCAGGTTCTCCTATTTGTCATGAAATGCTTCTTTTAAATATGTGTACATGAAAAAGAAAGTGGAGCAACAATGAATTTCTCACTTTACCCCATGCATGGTGAATACAGGAATCTGGATACATTGCGATGGTTGGATGACACCTAAGTTTGACCAGAATGGTTTTGTATCCATGTCGGACAAGGCTGGGTCTCTGATAAAAGATCTCGGAAAGTGAGTATGCCTACTAACTTGTTTATTACAAATGTAATCAGTTACATGAAAATTCAAATTAGTGCATTCATGGCTTTCTGATGTGTATAATAGATCTGTACTGGTACTGGCCTGAATATTGTATATATGACTTTCGGGATTATTTGGTCTGGCAAAGATAAAGTATGGGAGGTCCATGTAAAGTGCACTAGCGGACATACTATCCTGGGAACGTGTACAAGAAAATCTTTCCAATCTTAAAAGCAGTAATCTTTATTCTTAAAACGTTCCCCTCCGCATGTTAGGATAACATTTATTTCAGATTGTTCTAGCATGACAATCTTAAATTGAATATTCTAAACACCAGATGGCACCACTGTAGGCCTATTATACATGGCTCAGTTGTCCATAGTTGTGTTTGATATCAGTTTTGAAGATAATTGAAATTACCACTTTCCCTGACCCTAAGCCACGAATTGGCACTGGGTGCTCTTCAATTTGACAGAGCTTTAAGACGTATAGCAAAATCTCACAAGATTCTCTGACTATTTCTTTACATGACTTTCTGACACCTTTACTATTTATACAATATCTACTACTGTCCTATAGTATTTATAGATGGCACTAACTAGTCGACAAAAAGTAGGACATCTTGAGATATTGGTGAAATATTTGTAGGAAATAAAAATAATTACAGAAATTCCAGTGAAAAAGTAGGAAATGTGGAATCTCTGTACTTCAGTACTTAAATTACTTTTAGGTCATTGGGTGGCCCCTCGTATATTGGTAAATAACTAAATGTATAACGGCAAAGACGTGTACATGCTTTTAAATATTTATTTATATATCTAATGATGGCGCACACTCATACACGATTCGTTATAATGAGAACAGATTTAATGATTTTCATTCCCGAACCACACCAGAATTACATGCATACAGAATTAACAAGTTTCCCACAGGGGAATCATTCATAACTTAATTAAAACATGTGGCATCACAGCTCACATATAATGATCATTGCAACTAGAGACTAAAATTACATATATTACAAATTCATTGTATACATAACTAAGAACTGAGGATGGCACTATCAGTTAATGCAGACTAAAACCTCAATTATGAAATAATTCATGAAGCACTCTAGATTTATACATGGCATACCGGAACAATTAAAGTATTTGTATAATCAAGAAATATGGTATGCCAGACCCCGGTGCAGTATTATATATACCAAATGTGATAAGAAACCGGACAAGTATAGCATCAAAATTATTACATTTTAATATAGAAATAGATTAGAATTCCAATTCGCTATGTACAAGCAATAGATCCCAAGCATATAATACAGGAACTGCACATTTAGATAATATAATACTGTTACGTTTTGAGGGAACCGGACATGACTTCTATTTTGATTTACAGATTGTGTAGTTTATCATTGACAACCACTCCCTCTGAAATATTAAATAACAACTGTGATTTAATAAGAAGGGGTTAATAAATAACTAGAGAAATATATTCTAAATTCTATTCGTAAAACTACTTCCAACATACACAGCATCTTGTTAGCCTAACCTGTTTTGACTAATCTTATTAATAATCATACATTATTGTAATGTACGACTTAATAGTACCTACAGACAGGAGTAGGTTCTAATAATACTTTGACTAGTACTATCAAACACTCAATATACATAACCTTCACATACATACCAAACATGATCTCAAATTTCATGGGACACTACCATACAATTCATCCTGTAACAATTATAAATCACTAACAAATTCACAATAATTCAATCATTCCAATGGTAATAGTATAAAATGGCATCACTACCATCATATCCATTCCAATAATGATTAATGGCATCACTACCACTAAAATTCATTCCAATAACAATCTTCATATACTATTTAAAGTACCAGTATTACTCATTTAATGATAAAGGAAATAGCACATTTATGTACACTTTTTCATAAAAATACTAATAATTTGTGGTAATACTGTGCATAGATATACGAAAAATGGCATGCACTGTCAGATAATTAATATAGATATTAACTTCTATAATGTGGAATGTGACATCTATAGGACACTGTCTCCTTCAACAAGTGTGAGTCTCCTGGCAGTGGATGAGACACTTGTCACATGCTGGTGACTGGCGAGTGAGTTGAGTGGCTGGAAGGCAGACAGAGACTGGCCGAGGACGACCTGGGGCATGCTGGTGAGCTGGTACATGCCCCCGGGGGTGCTCCTGAAGTAGGTGGAGGGTGTGAGCGGCACCGGGCCCGAGCTGCTCATTGTGTAGGTCGGGGTGTGCATCTGGGCCGGGGACTGCGTGGCTGGGTCGTGCGGCGTCAACATCACACTACCCGGTGTAAGGCTGGTACCGAGCTGATGCTGGTGGTCGACCGGCGAGAGGAAACCTTGAGTAACGGTGGAAGGTTTGCGTACTAATCGGAATGACTCAGCAGTAGTGACTGGTGACACTTTGCGGGGAAGCTGTGGTGCAGTGGCAGAGAGATCTGCTGCTGTGGCAGTAGGTTCTCCTGTCAGGTGGGGGATGAGGTTCATGATGGCAGAGGAGGGCTGGATGCTGCTGCGGCCCTGCTTCACTGTAAACCCAGCACCCGGCACAATGGTAGCTGGGGACAGGTGAATCGGGACCGGCGACACAACATGAGAAGACGACAGAAGCGAGGATCCCGCAAATCTCGGACATGAATGCCGCAGAGCACCCAGACTTGAAATGCTTGTTTGGAACTGTTGGGGCTGTGCCGTGCTGAATGAGAGTGCCACCTGACCGGGTAGTTTCTGTCCGCTGGCTACCTGCAGGGGCTTTGTGTGATTAGTGCCAGAAGACACTGGAGTAGACAGCAGCATGACCGGGGAGCTGGCTCTGGTAAACTGGAACACCCGCTGACCTGCGGCACCATGAACAGCTGTGAATGCACCCCGGATGACCTCCGGTGTTGACTCACGGGGAGTCACCCTTAATGATGGCGGTGTGCGGGTGAGGTTAGAGTCCAGTGGTGAGGCGAGCACCTCCCGGTCTGCCTCCTGGGGCCGGGGGGCAGCGAGCAGCTCGGGGGATGGAGTCTTCTCACACTGCCCCGCGGACGGCAGGAACTCAGGGTCCAGATGCAGCACACGAGGAGACGGCCGGCTCTTCTCGTCAATCAGCTGACTCACCTCACGGTCGTCCTGCGGGCTGGGCTGGTCCACAGGAGCCTCGCCAGACCGTGGTCGTTTTGAATCAAAGTAGCAATCTGAGCCCGCTTCAGGGAGAGACTCCTGGGCGGGCCGCTTCCGTGGGGGCACCCTGACCATGGGCTCTGTGTTCGGGGTCGACAGGCCTGGTTGTGTTGCTGCCTGCATCCGGACAACATGGATCTTGGGAATGGGGCGAGTAACTGTTGTCATACGGTTTGTCGTTGAATGTGCCACTGTCTGCCCATGACCCTTTTGTAACGACTTGAGGACAGAGTCTAACTGGTTGCGGGACACCTTGACTAGCCGGGCTTGTCCCTCACCACTTCCCTTTGTTTGCTGCAACAGTTGGGTCTTGAAGAGCACCTTCTCCTGGCCCTGCCCTGGGCCATCACTAGAGACGGCTCTCGTCTTGAATGGTAGCTTCTGAACAGTCACTCCAGAAGATTTCTCTCCCTTTACTGCTCCTTGTGTTGAGCGTATCATGACGAAATGCTTGAGTTGGGCCTGTGTAGGTTCTGGGACGGGGCTACCAGAGTTTGAGATATCCGCAATAGGTTTTCTAGATGGAGCTTGGTTCGGAATTGGAGGCATGCTCTTTGTCTTGGGTAACAGAGCACCTAAAAGAAACAATGAAGCAAATGATAAGTAGTGTTACCAATGCCTCTGACATCTAGATTTTCTTCTTTTCATAATGCTAAGAAATATCAATGATTTTCATTTCTGTAGGACATTTAAGAGCGGCGGGTACTTGGGAAAATTTAAGTTAGTATGCAGTACTGTGCAACTGAGTGAATACACATTGCTTTTATCTTACTCATAAATTGTGCATACAATGTTAAATAGGCCAATACATTTTTCTTTTTACTTTCTTAGATTTTTAGTAAGTACACAATATACATGTGTCAGCTACTTTTCAAACTCACGTTTTGACTTTGGCTTTGTCTTTACTGGGCTGGATGGCTGGGACTTGGACTCGAAGTAGAGGCGGTTTCGTTCTCGCTCGGCTATTTCACAGATCTGGTCGAGTGACGAGTGTCTGCTGAAAGGCTTCCTGAGTGGCAGCTTTTGTGAGACCAGGGACTTGGGTGCACCTAGAGAAAGAACAGCCTCAGGTTACTATAATGTATGTTACGAAACACACAAAAAAACAAATAAACTAGGTTCCCATAGAAAATCTGGAGTCCTTAGACCTCTTCTTTGTTAAAGAAGGTTAGATTTACATTAAGGACCAAGCATTAGAATCGCGTCAAGCACCATCCTCACAATAAATCACCAGGGAGAAGTATATGAAATACAAAAATTAACAGTCATCATGAAAAAAAAAGAGTCGATTTAAGAATATAGTATGCACAGAGAGGTATGATCTTGTCAGGAAATGTCAATTATGCCTATCACTTCAGAATTGTAGTTATTAGATTTACAGGGCCTCTTATACTTACTCTTTTCTTCACATGGACTGTCTACCCTGAAGAGGACGTTCGTTGGTACTGGTGAAATAGCTGAAGGAAAAGATCAGATTATGAACATTCTGCATACGCGCAATCGTAAAATACATATCAGTCATCATTATTTTTAGTTTCAAACCATTGTTCTTGTTATCCAGTGATATTTTAGAATGGGATTTCCTTTGTAATTTTAGATAACACCTTCGTTGGAATATAAGATTGTTGGTATCACAGCATTTAAAAATATTTTCTCAGAGTTTGTCCAGCGTTGTTTTCCTTGGACACATCTTAAAAGGGTGAGTTTTACATGTCCATGTAAACCGGTACTCACTTTGTGGTTTCTTTACTCCGTCGAGGAGAGAATGTCGTGAAATGGGTCTCTCACTTTCATCTCCTGTAAAGTGAACAAACAACGTGGATTAGATATGTATCAAGTGTTAATGCGTCTATATATTAAAAGCATGAGATAACCGTCTAGAGTTTTACAGGGGGACCCTGCTTGGACCTAAGTCCAAAGATGAGCTGCATGCTCCCGATCCCACTTGCAAGTCACAAGAAGTATCGCAAAAGAACTAATGTTCTAAGGTTCTAACGGGACATGCTGCATGGAGAACTTTAATTGAGAGTAGTCACGTAATTATAAAAATCTAAATTACCTGTCACTGTTTTGATGACGGTAAGTTCTGGCCCGATGTACTTGAAGGCCGGCTTGCGTCCCTTGGTCTCCGTCAGGTGCACCTTACGGATCAGGTCCAGACTCGTCAGGATGTTGGCAATGTCGTACAACCGACGAATCTTTGCTGTAATGAAATAAAGATCTTATATGAGCTGAATACATCGATGAGTACACTCGACTCACTAGTAAATACTAAAAAGTACACAAATGCATCTACTAGGTACATCATGTATTTGTTGATGAAAATGGGATGGCTTCCAATGACTGGGCTGAGGAGGTAGGACATTTGGACGTAGTCAACCTTCATCTTTCTCAAAAAAACAACGCCCGCCCGTGCCTTAGAATTTCTCCTTTTGGAACTAAACAGCAAGAAATTCTACAATCCATGTAGAATTGTAGTACATGTAGTACATGTAGGAGACATCGTATTGCTTGGGCCACACTTTTTTATTTGGGTTACAGGCCCGCCGCACTAGGAAAGCCCAAAATCAGAATGAAAATAAAATTTGGATTTTACTTTTTTTTTTATTCCCTCCGATGTGTATTCCAGAGAAAACAAAATAAAGAAAAAAATAAAAGATATATGGCATAATATACCAATGGAAAGCAAAAATCAACAGGAAAACAGCTATCTACCTCTCATTAAACCCCCAACTCTTACTGCCTGTGCAGTAAGGATTAATGTATTCAGGGGGAGGGGCTAATTAGTTTAATGCTGATAAATCAAGAAGGCAGCACCTGTACAGCTGCTGTATAAGTTAGACATGGTCCATCAGGGGGCAGGCCTGTTACCCTTTGGGTACAGCTACAACTCGCCATGTATCATAATGCTGGATAACCCCATTTGTGTCAATACACTCACCATCTGAGGTTTGGTCCATATATAAGGTGATATTACTAAAGCTCAGCTTGGAAGTGTACTGACCTATATCCCTAATGCACATGGGGCAGGTGGGTGCCAGGCTGTGTGTGAGCCATCAGCAACGACTACTTAGTAAAATGGCCCACATGGTCCGAGATATGTACACAACAATACAGAACGCCTGTCAATCACCCAATCCAAACCACCCACTCAGCTCCTACCCTTGGAAATGTTTTCCCTTCCCCTGCTAATTCAAGTACCATATTTAGATTAATCTTAATATACCTTACTCTGGTAAGCATTCATGTGTTACTATGACAAAATACAGTGTTAGTTAGCAGCTAAATACTTGTCAGTATACAAAAATGCTGTCTCCCTCTGACGAACCATGGTCTGACAGCTCATTTGCATATACCCAAGTTGAATGCTATTTATATGGGCGCTGGGGGTTTAAGGTAAAATGGAATGTCAACATTTTCTCCATTTTTTTTAAATTTTTTTTTTTTAAATCTCTTCATGTAAATATTGTATTTTTATTGTCGGATCATCCTTTCTATAGTGGGTTGTGCTTTTGGTAGTACAATAAATAAAATACCCAGAGGCCAACTTTTATTTTATTTTTTATTTCTTTTATTTCGTCCTCCGTGCGTTGATAAATTTTTGAAGTGTCCGTAACCCAAATAAAAAATAAAAAGTGGCCTTTTATAGGTCGTAAGAGTGATTAGGCAGTTTTTAAACTGTTGATGGTCATGATTGTATGATTAATAGGACGTAAAGAACGAGGGAAATCAGACAAGTACCATCTCTGTTGAAAATCATCATAGATCTATGTTATATGTAAATAGATGGACACAGACTAACACAATCTATGTTTGCCAAGTACACTGTAGGCATGGGTTGAGGTGGGGAGGGGGGGGGGGCAATGTGCTGTGTATAAAGACATTAAGCACACATTGAGCATGTATGTACCAATTAACCTCTTTCACTGCTTGTCTAATGCCCCTATACTCAATGATCTGTTTACACGCTAACTGATGCGACCCCTATACTCATTATCATTACTACTACCCGCACCCTGCTACCTGCCACTGTCACCCCCCCCCACACACACACACCCAGTGTTAGCCCTACATACAATACAGAATAGCAATCAGGTCTGGCATGTGGCTCTAGTGGGTGTGAACGTGTCAATAGCCTGACAGCACAACTAATTAGGGGGTAGGGGGATGTGTTAGCTATTGGCTCGTTAAGATTTAATATAAACAATGCCCATCTATTTGGGGATTAATCACTCATACCACCATAAATGCATAATACCCACATTAGGGATGCGCCAATGCGCTATAGTTTTAGCTTTCCTGTCCTAAAACTTCCCCATGTATGTGGTAGAGGAGAAGTGGGGTTGGGGGGGGGGGGGGGGCAACAATTTGTGATATTCAAAATGCGATAACTCTATATTTCATCATCGATGATGTGCACAATTCAGTACTTTTGTAAATCAGCACTTTTATACATGTTCATGTTGAAGATATAAGTATAACAGTATTAACTATAAAATACATCAAAAATATAGAACAGTATGTTTAAATGTTTCAGACAAAAAGTATAAAATGTTATACATGTTTGATGTATGAATGTTTCAGACAAAAACAAGGAAACACTTACTCTTAAATTTGGCGTTCTCCGTCAGATCTACACTGGGGTCCCCGATCAGAATCTTTGCTGCTAAGTCCAGGTTGATGGGTTTGTTCTGAGGGAGGAGAATTGATATTATATTAATATACAGTCTAATATATAGGACATTTTTCGCTTTTAATGCTTTCAAAATGCAAGGTTCTCTGCTGTAAATGAGTAGCCGACATACCTTGGCGACCAGGAACAGCATCAGGAACTTCTGACTCATGATACCCAGCGACTTGTCTTTCCTGAAGTAATCTGAAACAAGAATGAAAACCACATGAATATGAATACAGATCTAAATTAAGCCTTCAACATATATTTGAAAAAAAAATTCTCAATTACACCAAAAAAATTAATATTCCGAGAAATTGATTGTATATAGAACAAGTATAACTGGCGTATTTCACTTAAAAAAAAAAAACTCCGTCCAGAGCCTGAGCTGCATTGTTAGTGACGAGACCAAAACTTGGGGGGTGAAAATGCAGACCTAAAAGTAAAAACTTAGAATAACCAGAATATTTGGCTCAACGAGTATATCATTTTAAAATTAAATTGATTATGATGGGGGTGGGTTTTTTTTTCAAAAGAAAAGAACCACAATTACCTTTGAATGTAGAGCCTCTGTGCATATTGCTGACGTCATTCAATGTTTGTGGTCCCTTTTTGCGTGGAGACCGGGAGACGGAAGGTTCCCCCAATACTCGGTAGGCCTCGTACATCCGGATCTGGTTGATCTGTTCTGCAAATCCTTCCCGCTCTGCAAGCACCTTTAAATGGAGAATGGAGAGATATTTAGTCACTAGTTGAAAGTGGGACAAAATTAATAAAGGGGCAGATTGCGTACAGTAACTGATATATTTATTCTTAGTGTGCAAATGATTAAATGGTTTTAAGTTCTCACGATTCTATTCTCGACTTCGATTATCATTACAATGATCGATTTTAGAAAGCCCCCTTTAGAAAAAAGTGATGCAATGTAACATCTTTAAGTATAGGAGACACACCTGTTCATGGTATGTCTCTGTGATATTGTAGTGTCTATAGCCTACCTTAAGGTTGATGAGGGTGGCCTGTAGCGTAGACTTGCCGTGCCACGTGTAGCGGTTCTTAGCGACCCGGCTCACCATCTCCACACTCTCCAACACGTTCACGATGTCGTAAATCCGCCGCCGCTCCACCACTGATAATGAAAGACAAATCTAGTCATGAAACTTCTCTAACACAAGATTCTGCACTTTTACAGAAATTATCTGTGCCCCTCCCCCCTTCTGTTGTGGTTAAGAGTGCATACTACTGTCGGTTTTCTTTTAATTTTGCCCAGGAGTTATTCATTCATATTAAATTTGACCCAAAGATGACTACGGCAAATTTGCTATACTAGTTTGTTGACATCATAAATGTGGTTATTGTGAAATATTGCCTTGTTCTAAAATTACAACATGTACCCTCACGTTTTACTATGACCAGTCAACTTACTTAGTTCCTTGGCGACTTCATCTAAGCAAATTATCTCCCTCTCAAGTGGTCCAGGATTCTCTGGATACCTCTGAAGAAACCTAAAAATGTAATGCATAACATATTATTAGATTGCAATAAAGTGGTTCAATTCCTGATGTCCGAAATAATAATGCAAGTATTTTGATGAAATAATGGAACCGGGGCTGTTGACTTTCTTGACCACTGACCATATAGACTGTTGTATACAATTTACATATGATTCTTGTATAAAGTTACATTAATGAAAAGATAAAATTTCTGAAAATGGTACAATCAATTTTTAGGGTCGGCCCTGCTTTACTAAGTACTGAAACGCACCTCTTTTTGGCAGGCCGTATTAAGATGTTCAGACGTTTCAATGATCCCCGTGTTTAATATGCTCAATATTCCCATGATAATTAGACTTATCCACCGGCCCCTGGATTGCTACTGTGGCTTGGCGGTTAGGCTCTTGGGCTTCTTATCTAAGATAAAGCTTTATATCAGGGTGCAGCTTATAGCATACAGGTAGGGTTGTTATCTCTCTAACCTGTGATCAAAGTATGCCTACCTGAGCCCTGGGCAGGTCCCAACAGGTGAAGCCTAACCGACTTCACACTGACTTGGGTTCCTTCTATTGGCCTCATCTAAAAACAGACTCCCAGTGAATAGGCTGTCTTATCTATCTAAGCCGTGAAGAATACACCAAATCCAGTATAGTGAATAGGGATTATGTATATATAGACACTCCCCCACCTGTGCCATTTCTGTTTATACCCAGGCCATCTTTGCATGGCTATGGACATGTATGGTTAACTACAGTCCAGTGCATGCAGTGAATACACATACAATACACATCCACCATTGATTACCCCCATACTATCCCATACTCTAGGACCGGTACTGAAATTAAGCAGTGTGCTATTTAGCATGCACTTATAGAGAATTATTCCGCGTTAATCACTATTGGCATATAAAATGTTCGTTACAGAATTAGTTCAAAGCCTACCGGTACTTTGAAATAAAAATGGCTCCCATAATTGCATAAATAGCTACCGGGGTAGTTTTAAATAATTATTGTAAATTTGTATCATGCAATGTATCAGGGAGAGTACACTCCATGAATGTATGGACAATGTACCCAGTTTTATTAGGAACTAAAAGTTTGAGATAGAAGTTCCATCTTATTCCATTACTACTTCATATATCTCCATTCGAAGTGTTATAATATGCCTAATAATGGCCCCAATAGTTTCAGCTTAATTGGCTGTCAAATCACTGAGCTTCCCAAAAGCTGTTAATAACTTCCCAATCATTACATAATCCCCAGTCTTAGCAGCCAGATTTCCCGCCATCTACACAAGGGTTTTTGTACTAATAATAAACGGCAGTAAGGGAATCCACTATATCAACTGTCAACTGGGAAACCACTCATGTGTATCGGTGCACACAATGGAACCAAGCATGCGAGCCGGCAGATGGTGGAGGGGTTGGGAGGCTGAGGTGGCGGGGGTTATGAGTACGGGGAGGGGGGGGGGGGGTATAATACCACAATAACAATAACACACCTAACGGCAAAAGGGGGCCTTCCTCAGGGACGACTGACTAGAGCAGTCACGCGCCAGCCGGTAGGGTTCCCGCTGGGTGGGTAGGCCGGTGGGAGGGAGGTGTGGGAAACTGGGGTATAAGGGGCTAGATTAAGACAAAGTGGACCCCCATGTTTTTCTCATATAGGATGGCAGGCGCGCGAAAACTGCGGCACCCTGCCCACCTGGGGCTAGTGTTGGCGGGAAGCAGTGTGCGTTGGGGGGAGGGGGGGGGTATCCAGGGGTCCTCCTTTGAGGGGTTTCTTTGATTACAGATATAATAATAAGCTGTCCAAGTACAAGGGGAGAGAAAGGCAAGGTGTTAAGTAACCTCATCATGGGAGGTCTTAGATGTTGTAGGTATGTGCCACATGCTCACCGGGCTGAGGTGATAATACCAGGGTCATTATGAACGTTCTGCAGCTGCCAGCTGCCCATTAGGCCAGTCTTAATAACTTAACTGCTAAATAATCATATGACATGTGGTCTAACTGATAAACCCGATATGTGCTTCTGTATGTGAAACGTATCATGTCCACCTTCACTAGGAAGCTGCAAATGGTCAATTCATTTAACCTAGAACAATCAACTAACGTAATCAAAATATGAATAAACAGAGAATACACAGAGATGTTCATAAAATTGATATATTACCTTTGACATAACAATCCAAGAGACTTCTCCTTTCTGCTCACCGTAGCACTATCAACCGAGTCTTTGCCCCCGACAGGGAGGGGTTTCTCAGTTTCTTGTGGGATATATGAAGCCATTTCTTCCTCTTCTTCCTCAGTTTTCTGTTGTTCTTTTAGCTTTTCCCGTTGCCTAATTTCAGGACTGGCTGCACTTAGTAACATTTTGAGATTTGCTGTTGGTGTCAAAGGATCTACTTCCATATCCACTGTGTTTTTAACCGGAGTTATTTCCAACCTAACTGTAAGATCCCTTTCTGACTTAACTATGTTTTTAGTTGGCGTTCTACTCCTGGGTATTTGACTGTCATTGTCAGCCTCTGGCACATTTCTAGAGACTTTGGCAACAAGGTTGGAAAGGTCAGGATAGTCACTACATTCCTCGTCAGTGTCACCATTTGAAGTTTGGGAACCAATGTTGAACAGTTCAAACACTTGACTGGACATTGAACCCTGTGAACTTGGAATATCGTCATTGTCACTAGAGGGTGACCTGGGCCGGAATAACGTGGCAAGATGTGATGAGAGTGTTTGGCTGTTGAATGCTGGTTCAGGGTGACAGTCGTCCTCCATACTGTCCAAGTTAATGTCCCCAGGAATGAGACAGACTGGGGGCGAGTCTCCCCTTGGGTGTTGAGGCATGGTGGTACTTTAGATCATCAGTTTGAACGACAATATGATACTTCTGAAAAGAAAGAGAAACCATATTATATTGTGATCAGAGATCTACCCAGTCCTCACAAGAGGGATAAGTTATAAGAGGGAGTGAACATGTTGTCTATCATAAGATTACTACCGGTACTGCCCTGTTTTGAAGTTTGCTTTAAGAGCTCAGGACCTAGCCCTGCCGAGTTTTGTACGCAAATGACGTCGTGGGTTCAGTGCGCCTTTAAACTAATTTAAAGAGTGCATCCCTTGGCCTTGTCATCCTCTTTCACAAGGTAAAAGAAACAACACACAACTCACAAGACTCAGATGTCCTAGCTAAGGACATAGATAGGCTGTCCCAGGGAGAATCATCCAAATCATCCCTGGGCCATCAACAGACTACAAATTACAACACACAAAATAGTAAACTGCACTGTACGGCCACGTATCAAAGTAGGCAGCACAACGCTGTCAACGGCAAGGGCAACGCCCACCACAACACTCAACAGTCGCCGATGATTTTTTTTGGGGTTTTCATACACATCAACTTCCCTGTGATTAAATAGTACACACTGATTATCAATATCATCTCCGCCAACCCACGTGATGGGTAAGTCAAGTCTACAATACACTTAACGACTTCTACAAGCCGATTTCACTACAATGTCAGGACTCACCGCGTCTGTCAAACTTTCAAAAATGGCGCGTGAAATTCCACAACACTCGTAGGGCCCCGTAACATGGATACACAATGTTAAGAGGATTGGAGACTAACCCGCTCGCATTATACCACAGTTATGACAAACAAATGATCCAAATTGGTAGAAATAGCTCCTGTCAATCCATTAACACCACTAGTCTGTCTATGTGACAAGAATTTCTCAGTTATCTGGAAAATGTTTAGACCCTAGGCCCCGACCCTGCATTATCAAAATCACAAACATGTTGTAGCCAGTTTAGCTCAGTTTGTCTGGCGAAAGTCCATGTACTAGTCCCCTGACTGTTTAAGATTCCAACCATTTACACACTAAGTCTTATTAGATATTAGAAACAACCACATAAGTTACAGATTGAAGAGAAAGTACTGATGTTGGTGGCAGTTGGGTTATTATTTCGAAATAGCGGCCTAGATTATTTCGAACATCCAGGAATAACTTCGCCCCCGGTGACAGAAGAAGGTGGGACTGGCTTCATTTGGCCAAAGAAATCCAAACGTTTCCAACAATACCTTTGTTATTTGCAAACTGAGTTCTATTCATTACATGTTCAAGTATGGAAGCATAATACATGATAGACTATACTCATACATTTCATCTGTGCGAAGTCTTTAAGTTTGTGGATCAAAACGGCGACTGGTATGGGCGTGCACTGCAGCCACGTCAGAATTTGACCTGCATTTCACTATTTTCAGTAACAGATTTCACCCCATAGTCAGGGATAACGCGTTCAAATCCTCATATCACTGTATCGTTAGGCTACTTATCCTTCGATTCGTAGTACTATTTTACAGAAGGTAATGTAATTTCATGCATGTCGAGAGAAAAAATTGTACCAACCTTCTCGTCTGTCAACATAGGAGTTTCTGAATTTGGCGCGACCTGTCGTTTGGACGCGAGTGTTGCCCCGCCCCCTCACTGAGCATCCAATCAGCGGCCAGCACGGGCTGTGATTGACAGGCCAATTTTGAAATCAACCAATCAGATGACGAGACGCACGGTCAGAGGTCACATCCGGTAGTTTGGCTCGGGCACGTTTCGCGGAACTTTGCGGGAAATCTCACGGCTTCATTTCGTGTTCAGACCCGCCAAAGAACAGGCAACACATGATGTGTTGGTCTACTGGCTGTTCTGTGACGGTGTGAGGATACCCAAGTCACAGATTGAGCTTTCAACTGAGTAAATCAACATTCCCTGCGAGATTGCATTCCATGATCGCATCGTTGATCGCAACACCAGTCAAGTGCCGTGGCCTGTGCCCGACTGGGACCCAGTCGGGTTTACCCTGGCCTTGGCTTGGGCTTTGCCTGGGCCGAAGAGGGGCAATAGGCGTCTAGCCGGTTGCATTATCAACCAATGAGAAAATTCCCTGGCCTTCACTGCGGAATTCTTAGGGGGCATTATGTAATAGCCTGTACCCATTGTGATTGCTGTATCAGTGCTTATCTCGTCGGTTACCAGATCAAGCAATGGGGCCCCCTACTAAGGAACCTGCAACCTCGGTATACCATCAGGGCTCCCATCCCAAGACAGTGAACACTGCATCAGTCTGCTCCGGTTTCCTGTGCACATTTTTGTGCCAGATTAGTGGTGTAAATCAGATGTGTATTGTATTTTGACTTGATGGGCTAAGTTGTTGTTTTTAATTTGAAAAAATGTCTTTAAAGTATTCCCTGGATAGGCTACTAAGTCTAAGGGAGTGCTCATGGGTTAGGAGCTAATTCTGGGTAGATTTTTATTTTCGAATTACACAATGTATTTGTGTTCATATTAAATGTCCATATAAGGCCACTCAAAAAAAAAAGTGGTTTCTCATCACCAAGGTCTGAGAAATCTGACGAGGGAGGCTTTTTTTTTTTTTTTTTTTTTTTTACTCGCGGGCCAAAATGAGTAGGAGAATTTAATTTTTTTGTGACCAAAATTCAGATTTTATTGGTCAAGAATTAATTGATCTTTAAAAGTGGAGAAAATGTAAGTTTTGTCTATACCACTGCATTGCTGGCATTATAAGCTTTAATTTGATACCAAATATGACCAATTTTGTTCATTTCTATCAGGTTTTCCATCAAAATTTGGCAAAAAAAAAAAAAAAAGTTTTCCTCAAAACCGGATTTTTATGATGCGCGCGGTGATGAGAAACCATTTTATTTTTTTGAGTGGCCTAAATATGTGTAGCTTTTTTTAGTCATTTTGATACGAGTAAAAAAAAGAGAAGGTTTCAGGTCACCCGACCGACCCTACGTTTTATTATGCAATTTGGAAGAAATTTCCATATTTTATCCTTTTTGGTCAATTTTAGGGTCTTTGGACCGGCTGGCTAGTAATTTCATGTTCCAAAAAAACGTTTTAAAAGCAAAAACAACCTACCGACCCTACATTTTCTGCCCATGTTACCTGAAACAAACCTTTTTTTTTGGCCTATAAACTGGAAAATAAAAATCTACCCCAAACTAGCTCCTAAGGGAGTATTCATTTATTAGTTACAGGGGTGGGGGGCTGGTGGGTTTGGGGAGGGGCATAAAAATATCTGACCCCTCCTGAGATGGGTGTGTATGAAATTCCGATCCCTCTTGAGGGGGGGGGGATGTAAAACTTTAAGCCCCTTTTAAGCAAAAAAGCCAGCGTGTTACTATAGTTCAAAGGGGGGGGGGCGGAATTTTTTTGTCGCCTTCGGCAAGGGGGGCCCGCAAGATGTTCCACGCGCTCTTGAGGGGGGGGGTGGGCGTAAAAAAAATTCGCACCTCTGCACGAAATTAATCTCACCACCCCCCCCTGTAATTAATAAATGAACACTCCCTAACCCAGGGATGCCAAGTGTTACGATTTGTTCGTAATTGTAAGATTTTTGACCCTAAGGGAGTGCTCATTTTTTAACAACAGGGGGGGGGGTGGTGAGATTTCGCGCGGAGCGCGCGCAATTTTTTCATCCCCCCCCCACTAGAGGGGGTCGAAATTTTTTACCCCCCCCCCCCGGCAGGCCGAAAATCGCGCATGTTCGCACCCCTTTGTAGCATAAGGTGCAATATATAAAAGCGAGGCATTCTCTCTACACCATCCTCCCTAGAGTGGACATGCAGGAAGATCAACTGTGAAGCTGATGTACTCTTACTCTAGGAAAAAAAAAAAAAATTGTGAACTTGAACTTGATAGTAACGTGCAGGCTTTTTCCCTCAAAACAGGTTGAATTTTTTTGACCCCCCCCCCCCAAGAGGGGTCTAAATTTTTACCCCCCCCCGGTCAAGGGGTCCAAATTTTTTACCCCCCCCCCCCCCCCGAATCCACCCCCCCCCCCCCTGTTGTTAAAAAATGAGCACTCCCTAATTCCGACCATTACGAATTCTGATGGCAAATTACGATTTTTAGGAATTTTTGAAGTGTCTATAGAATTATAAAGGCCTAGTCCCCAACCTTGTGTATTGCAACAGGGTGGGGGGTTATATCCCTCCACTTTGGACCTAGACCAATAACACATCTAGTGAAAAGGGGTCGAAAAAAATGAGAAATGTGAAAGAACTCTTTGATCCCTTTCTTTTAAACATGCTTGCCACACCCCTGCCTACAAATTAGGCTGTTTTAGTATGAGTAGGCAACAATCATTACATAATAATGTAGCATAAAGCACAAATCTTTATGTGCAGATTCATTCTAAAGAACCAACTATTGTTACCATTTTTGTTACGATTTCAAGCAAAAATGGTTACAATTTTGGAGTCTAAAAATCGTAACAAATACGATTTGGGGGTGAGGTAACTTGGCATCCCTGCTATTGACCGGGATTGGTAAAAAATCGGGTTGGGAGGGGTCAAATGAATTTCGCCTTTCAGCAAAAACCCAGTGCATCATCGTCCCTCAAACTATGCACAGGCCTATATATGCGCCCTGATTTTCGACCCACCAGAGGGGGGGGGGGCGTTATGGCACATTTGGGGTGGGGGGTGAAACATTCCATGCAAGTATGCAAAATCTCACTGACCCCCCCCCCCCCCTCCCCCTTCCATTGTTACAAAATTTAGCACTCTCTAAATGATGCTCTGAATGAAATGTCAGTTTAACTGTCTTCTTGGACAGGCTTTTACTGCAGGCTGTCAACAGATTCCTATTTTCTCCAATATTTGGGCAAAAACTCCTATATTTCCTATTTCTCCTATATTTCCTATTTCTCCTATTTTTGTTACATGGATCTCTACCAGATAGTATGCTGGTCCCAGTCATAAAAAATAAGACAGGGAAAATAAGCACCTGCTCACCCACACCCACCTGCTACCCTAAAAGGGAATAAAGTACATGTATGACACATGAGTTGAGGGTATTTTTAACAAGAACTCCGTTTCTAATACCAGAATTGACCAATAAATGATTATAACCATATACATCTACCTAGTGCCAAATTGGTGACTATACATGTAGGCTGTAGACCTCCCTGTGATATGAACGACCATAGAAGTGGGCTACACTCAGACTCCAGTCAAGTTACTATACATGGGTCCAGAGAATTTTGACTGTGTTGCTGTGTCGATTTTTAGCCGAAGGGCCGTGTTGCTGTGTCGATTTTTATCTAATGCATTAATCTCTATTTGACTGTGTCCGTCGATTTTTAAAATGGCTGTGTCGGCCGTGTCGATTTTTAAAACGGCTGTGTCGCCGTGTCAATCCAGTCAAATTTTACCCATGTATAAGCCCAGACTCCACTAGGGCGGCACAGTGTTCTGCGAAACAGAGCGATCTTTTTTTATGTTTTGATTTGCACAATTTGCTTCATTTCGCTGCAGTGTCGCCCTAAGTATCGCCAGAAGTAGGGCAACACTGAGGCGAAATGAAGTGAAATGTGCAAATCAAAACATAAAAAAAGATCGCTCCGTTTCGCAGGACACTGTGCCGCCCTAGTGGAGTCTGGGCTAATGTCACAGATTGGTTCCGCCACTGCCCTCCGGGTGTCCCACCCATCCATGCATGTTATGTCATGCTGGAGGACCATAATGTCACCCTGGGAGCAGCTTGCGCCTCCCTCTGGCCACCCACCAAACGTCACGATATGTGTCCTAAGGTAGGAGGTTACATCGAAAATGAACTATGGTCCGCAGAGTATATTTCTCTAGTGGCCAAGAGAAAAGAGGTGTACAAAGACAATGCAAAAAACAGAATAAAGAAATCTGTAGTATTAAATCTTTGAGAGTGCTGTAAAGTTGAAAAAGTCCTCGTATTTGTACCCCTGCTGCTCTATATATAACCTATCAGTCTCATGGCACTCACACTGAGGGGGCATGGTGGTCACTGCAGGGTGCTGAGGGCTGAGTAGCCACCCTGCAGGCAGCTACAGGCACTGGGAGTACAATATTCATTGAATGTAGAATCTAATAGCTCAAAAGAAGAGAAAGTCTGCCATGTCCACTGTGCAACAGGTAGACATGAGATGACAAAAGGTATGGATGGGCAAGATCAGGGGACAAATGTTTCCTTCGAAAAGAAATCAAATATCTCTTTTTTTCAATATGATATTGAACTGCGATCTTTCGACATGAATTTCTCTCTTTCGCATAAACTCTTGACTACTGTTAAATTGCTACCCTCTAAATGAACTCTAGACAGACTACAATGTTAAACGAAAGATAGAAATGAGGTTCTAGCCTACACTGCCTGGTATTTCTCTCTTTTCATACAGGAATGCCATCTACTACAATAGAAATACCCTCATATACACAGAAAAAAATCATCTAGCTCTTTAAAATTAAATTTACATGTACAAGAGAAAACCAGAGGAAAAGAACATGCGTACTATAGTTCCTATTCCAGCCGTCATGCACATGATGGCACCACTGGTACTTCTCGTACTGCGCTAGATCTTAATGTGTGCAGAGCGAAATTATACCACCCATATCTTCACAGTTTATAGTCCGATCGACTCGCTTTTTGATAGGGACAGAAGGCGGTACACGCCCGCAGCCTGCTACTGTTGCCCACATCCACCTGCACACCCACACCCACCTGCTGGCCTGATATGGAATAACATACATGGATGACACATCACTTGAGGGTGCCTTTTAACAAGGAATTCATTTCTGATGCCAGAATTGACCAATGAATGTTTATAAGGGAGGATTATATCTAAGTACATGATAAGCTACAAATCCAGCTTACCCTGAGTCATCTGTGAGGTCACTCACACGCTCAATCTTTTATGTCTGAGGTGTTATCTGTGAAAGGATTTATAGTCTTAACAAGACCAAACATCTACTCAGAATATGGGGGAAATATAGGGCTACTTTGACTTCAAGTATGGGGGATTTGGCTATTGCTATACAGTGTATTATGTTTTGCGGATGCATTTTGTCCATCAGAACATGTAGTTTTATGAAATGATGCACATTTTCATATCTGGTTGATGGCTGGTGATAAAAATTTACATAATATTGCTTCCAATAAAAAGGTGCAACTTATGGGAGACCCCAATATGTATGGCTTTGAATTTATGAGGACATGTGCAGCTCTGCCACTGCAGATGTAGGTGCTGTGGCTGGGAAAATCCCGTTCACATCAATGTGGGGCATACAGATGAGAGATGAGACGTGAGATATGGTACTTAGTATCTTTTACTAATAACCAGCCCCTTAGGGGACTGGGATTGTGGGCAGGGGCGTCTAGGCCTATTTGCCGTGTCATCTCAGTCGAGTTAGCTAGGCCTTTCCTCACTGGTTCACAGCCTGAGAATTTTGCTTCATCTGGTACCCAAAAGGTACTCTAAGGTGAAGCAGTAGAACAATGAGAATTCATAACCAGCGAAAGAGTAATCCATTTTTATATATAGTGTAAAGATATTAATAGCAGAGTACCAGTCACCAGGGCTCAGTATCGTACGTAATAGATGGTGATTACTGAGTTCCCTCCAGCTGACGGAGCTTAAGTACAGGTGCCCGGCAGGTGGAGGGGGAGCCCACGTGACCGGAAATATATGTAACAGTGGTTTTCATTGGATAACATTGGATTGACTTTTGATTGGTTAATTATATATTCATGGCTTTAATAAGGTGAGGCACCGTACTGGAGGTGGGCGAGCCTGCCAGCTGGTGCATTATGGGTAATGGATTACATAATAGGTAATGTCGCCTGCCTCCTGGTAGCATCTAGCCGTCTGAAGTGGGCCGGAGTGCTATACTGGATCGTGGTGTACAGATTAGGTCATTGTTTGTGGGTTGACTGTTAATCCTCTGGTTAGCATATTGTTCATTGTTTGTGGTTTGAAGTGTCCGGTCGGCGCCTCCGCGTCTGGGGGCTGACCGTTACCTTTGTATAGGGAGATATGGGTCCACTTGTGACATGGATTAATTATGCATGGGGGGATTAATTGGCTGGCTAAATGAG
Source organism: Harmothoe impar (assembly GCA_947462335.1). Taxonomy (NCBI): domain Eukaryota; kingdom Metazoa; phylum Annelida; class Polychaeta; order Phyllodocida; family Polynoidae; genus Harmothoe; species Harmothoe impar. The sequence goes on along the minus strand of OX381708.1, from coordinate 66,135,894 downwards.
AAACATGTGTAACTGACGTCTGGGTGTACCTTGATAGGCATATGGATCAGAAATATGGATAATCTATTGTACCTATTAGAAATAAGAATAAGTATGAATATTAATAATCATAAATCATAATTATGACGTAACGTTACGTAATACCTCGATCGAATGTAAAATAAGGGGTTTTGTGGCCTGACAGTGCCACAGGCCACCCATTCATGCAGTGCCAATACTCAGGGAGCACTTTGCATGGCCAGTGTAACAGTAACACCCTACCTAAGGGGTGGAATGGCCTGGAATCAGTTTACATAGCCTAAACATCTTTATTTCATGTGGAGAAACAACTTTACCATTGTTTTGTATGGGAAGAGCCGGTCTCCACACCCCTGTGGAGAAACTAGTCTCATTCTCCACAGCTCCATGGTATAGTTGTGAAACCAATCTTTAAATGTTGTTTTAAAATGGAATTGATCAACATTCACATGAGATCCACTCAAATCAGTCTGAACTCCTGGTTTCTCCACTTGTCAGACCTTGGGTCGCATCACACTCGGCTGCGCCTCGTGGAGAAACCTGTCGTTCATACAGATTATCGTGGACCTCTGTCTATATATCTAATACTAGCCCCCCCCCACAGTCCCAGCCTACCCTGAGTCATCTGTGAGGTCACTCACACGCTCTAACTTTCTGTGTTTTGGCAGGATAACTTATGCAAATTAGGTATGTGGGGTCTACAATTCTAGAGCCCTCTGACCACATTTTCCCTGAATTGAGATGTCCTGCCTTTCAGGGCAGCTATGGAAGCCATCAAAGCAGGTGGGTAGGAGCCAATGTGTGAAGGTAGATGGCATCAATACGAATAGGGGGATGTTTGGGATGAGAGATGGAGGATGTTTGGGATGGGGGATGTTCAGGATGCGGATGTTCGGGTTCAGGATGTATGGGTTCGGGATGAGGATGTTCGGGAGGTTTGGGTTTGGGATGTTTGGGTTTCGGGATGGGGATGTTCGGGATTTGGTATTTTTGTGATGGGGATGTTCGGGACTGGGCTGTTTCGGATGGGGATGTTGCAAATGTTGCAAAACAAGCACGAACACAATCACATGATTTAATTCTGACACTGCCAATCAGTCCCTCTTGCCCGATCAGTGGCGTAGGAAAAGGGGGGGCCGGGGGGGCCTGAATATGTTTGGGCCCCCCCAACATTTGTCAAGACCTGTAATATAATACTCACAATTTTCAATCCTTAACTCTCCCACATAGGGAAAAGTGGTCGCAGAGGGGGCTGGGCCCCCAATTCAGACCTAAAGGAGGCTCAAATACTACTTTTCCATACAATCTAATATGAGCATGTATATGATACATCATGCATAAAAACCGATACTTTAAGTCGGTTGGACTGGGCCCCCCTTGGGCCCCCCCAATGAAGATTTGCTTCCTACGCCTCTGCCGATGAACCCTGAGTCCTCCTATGATGTTAGTTACTTGCTTCCTCTTTGATTTGACCCACGTTTATCAAAATGACTTACTACCATACAGTTCACTAGTACTAGGTATCCCAGTGAGTTTGAAGATATTATTGTTGCACATGTGGAAACAAATTAGATGGATACATCATGTTAAAAGAAGAAAAACAGTTTTTATATGGAATAGATCGGTCAAGCGGTTTGGATTTGAGAGCCATTTGAACATGTGAAAATGAGGTATGGACTTAGCCAAATTTGGCCCTTCTCCTCAAGCTCATTATGCATGCATACTATAAGCATTCTGTAATATCTGAGATAACAAATTCTTCATGCAAATTGATTGGATCATGATGACAGCATATATCTCATTATTTCAATGAAGAATCGATGAGTTCAGACTTCCAAGTCTTATTTTTACAGACCCTCAAAATCCTGATATATTACATGTAAGTCATAGATTTTGCACAGAGTTGGCCAAAATATCGCAAGTTTAGTAGTGTCTGATTTCTCCAATATGTCAGATATCCCCTTGGTTCTCTGGGAAATCCTTCTATAGGTAATATAGACTTTGCCTATTTTTCCCCTGTTCTGTATAATAAAGGCTCACTTCATATTATTTATTCAGAAATGAGGAAAACACTGAACAGTAAAAATGACCAGACTCAAAACCAACATGGCACAACTGTTGTCTCATATATCAAGTTTAATTCTTTTTATGGGCATAGGTCAATATACTATACATCAGTTCCAAGCAATATCCACCCATTAATAGCATTACATAATGCTCAGTGATCTGATGAAAATCATGAAAATCTCTGAAATTGCTGAAATATCACTGATAGCAGGTTACTTTATAACATCTTAAGACAAAACTTCTTCCTGATATCTGAAATCAACTTTTAGTACTAGCTCATTTATACATTTCTTATAACCTAACAAAACGATTATGTAACTTTTAGGCCTATTACATAATGGTTTACAAATCCCAATATTGTTGATTTCTATGCAGGGCACAAATGGGCCTACAATAGATAATCTCTTTTTTTCGGTATGGGATTTCAGTTATGAGTATCCTAGGGGTTCATACGTTGTATATGTCTTGATATAGCATCTTATGTAACCTATATTTGGCCTATATGCAAGCTAATATGCCTTTGGACCTAGACTCTGGAACAGGGGCTGGGTGCTTCATGATGCTCTCCCTCGTACACAGTTAAAGATGGGTTAGGAGCTAATTTTGAGTCGATTTTTATTTTTCATTTAAAGAACATATTAATGTTCATAATGGCCATATAAACATGTGTGTAGCTTTTTAATTCATTCCGATGATTACAAATGCATTGAATATAGAGAAAACCAGGTTAGGGGACCCCTTTCTGTAATAGAGACGGGTCCCCTAACCTATTCTGACCTGGGGTTCTCTATATCTAATGCATTTATATGTATCAGAATGCTTTAAAAAGCTACAAACTTATTTATACAGACATTATAAACAAAAATACCTTGAAAAACTGAAAAATAAAAATCGACCCCAAATTAGCTCCTAACCCATCTTTAATCGCATCAACCAACTCTACAATGCATCTTTCAAATGGCCCAAACTATTTGTATAAAAGATTTCTGAAAATTGCCGAAAATTGTCCAAAAACTAGTATTTCTGAATTTTAAAAATGGTTTTGGTAGGCCTAACCTCACCTTCCATACTTCTAATTAAAATTCAGAGTGTGCTGCTTACAGTGGTAAAATTCCTGAGGCTGTTTATCTAATGGCATGGGCCTGAGAGTGATACATAGATAGTGTCTCCTCCAGGTTGGGTACTTCAAGATGCTCTCGCTCTTACGCCGTTAATTGCATCAACTAAGTAGTTAATTAATAGTAGTATAGTATGTATCGGAACGGGACTATAGTTAACTACTGTTTATTACTCAATCGACATGCAGCCAATCAGAGGCCTCCATTTGGTCACGTGACCCGTTGCCATGGTAACGTGACCTACTTAGGGCTCTCAGCCAATCAGAAGCCAGCATTCTGGGTGACCTACTGACCTACTTAGAAGCTCTCAGCCAATCAGAGGCTGGCATTCTGGTAACCATGGTAACGTGACCTACTTACGTCACGTGACCTACTTAGGCTCAGCCAATCAGAAGCCGGCATTCTGGTAACTAGGGTAACGTGACCTACTTAGGGTTTTGTTTGTAAACAACACCACGTGGCTCTCTTGTTTGTAAACAACACCACGTGACACGTGACTGTTTGTAAACAAACAAACAAAAAAAAGTTATGTAACTTAGATATAGAAATAAAAACACAACAAGATAATTTCTTTTCTTTTCATTTTATTCTTTATTTTCATTTCAATCAGAAAAAACACACAAGTTTATGCTTTTTTAGCTTGCTTCTTTGATTTGCAGCAACTCAACAGGCCGCAAAGTCTCACGCCGCCGTCACTCGCACCACCACACCCCGGACGACTTCTCTCCAATAGACATTGCACGACTTTGGATAAATCCAACACCATTTCGGCAAGGCAGAGAATCTTTGCCTCCATGAAACGGCCGCCATCGCAACAACCCGTCACAACAGCATCATCGATAGCTTCTGACTCACGACCCGGTCGCTCAGCTTTGGGATTTTGCTCATGCGCATGACGCACTTCTTGGGGTTTCTTGTTCGACATGCTTCAATTAGGAAATGAACGCAATGAGGTCCACAGGTGTCAGCAGAAGTGTCTTGTAGTTGAATGCGGTTTCTTTGCCACTTGAACGGAGCAGAGCGTTCCACGAAAGACAAGAACTCCGCACTCAGCGGCGGTAAGCCGAAGGAATCAAAGTAGTACACTTCACCCGTGCTCGACACATAAAACGCCACCCAATGCTGACCTGGTAAATGTTGCGGATCTGTGTTGCTCACGAAACAAGTGTCTTTGATAGGGTGCTTCGGAATAGTGTCACAAGAGAAAACGCCCAGGAAACGATGTTTTGTGTGAACGTTTTCCTTCAACACTCTGCTTATTTCAAGCGTGTTCATACGATACGCCAAGTACTGCTGTCTTGTCTTCAGTTCATGTGGTAGTCGGTGATGGGGTGTCGATCTCGGGTCAGCTCGACGACGTTGTCGTACACCAAGTAGAGTAGCACCGTTGTTGTCGCTTGTAGCGCCGAGCGGAAACTGACTTCCACCCTCAGCTGACCCGCTCTTATAAGGTTCACGCGACACCCGTCGTGCGATCTGTCTGGGGTTAAGTCGAGGGGGAACACCGTGTAACCGTTCAGGAATTGATCGTATGAAATACCGCAGGAGCGCGCGCCCTCGTACATCCCCGTTTCCGTGTGTAGCGCCAAGTACTCTCTCACGGCCGCTTTGGTCTTAAAGTCGGGCACGTAGGCGTCGTTCGGCACTTTCTAATCGTTCACTATCACTTGAAGCGAGCTGATGTCGTAATGCTTCATCTCGAACGGGTTCTTGGTGTAGCTACCGTTGAAGGCGTCGTGGTCCAGGAAGCAAATCATCATCGACTTGGGAAGCTGGCCTGTGTTGGAGTGCGTGTAGCTGTGATCTCTGTTACCTTGAGGGATGGCGTACGTCGTCACCTCCACTCTGTTCACCGGGTAGGCGAAGGGCCCGTGTTCTATCACCGCTCTCTCGTGCGTTTCCGCTACAGCGTCCGCCACCAGCACGCGTCGCACGTAGAGCTTTGCTTTGTAGATCTTCAAGCTGTAGCCTCCGTCAGCGGCGCACATCAGATAGAAAGAGGGCGCCGCCTGTTTCAGAGTGAGATTGATTTCTGTCTCTCCAACGATGAGCTTCGGTTGATGAGCCAGGTCAAAGTGCAGTCGCGCCATCAGCGAAAAGCGCTTGTTGGAGATTAGCTTCTTGCGCGCTTTGTACCCCGCATTCGCGACAGTCAACGTGTCAAACTGACCGGGCGTATCTTCATGCCACCCCTGGGCGCTCATGACGCCGTCCTTCACGTCTTTGTTGTAGTTGAGTAACCCTTCCAAGTAAGCTCGGTAAGGGTAGGTCTCGGTGTTGCCAGACACTTTGAAACCGCCGATGGAGACTTGGACGTCTTTGAAGAGCGAGTGAGCCAAGTTGTTCACCGGAGCTACCGCGTCGGTGTCCTCGATCGCCGCTCCGTTCGCTTTCAGCACTTGACATTCCAGATGAAGGTAATTCTCGTTCAGGTCTGTGTACTCTTGCGACTTGTTGATGGTGAAATTTATGTTACCTCCATCCTCTAAAGAGTTTTTTGTTTCTATCCCCAGGAAAGACGACTTTAAGATAGTAGTCTGAGTCGGCGCTACGGTGTGCAGGTCGAGCTCAGAGAGCGCGCACTCGTTACTGCTCTCGTGTACTGAGCCATTGTGTTCTCTCTTCACGCGGCCGACAGACTGACGCCGGCCGCCTCCAGTCTTTTTATTTATACCTGAACGCCTAGGCGCTTACCGGTCGAATACGTCCCCTCTACGTCTCTTGCAAGAGCCACCGCCCGTCTGAGGAGAATGCCGGCGACGTTTCGACCCTTTCTTAGACGCGACAGTCGTCTTTCCTCCCGAGAACGCCGTACTCGCCAGTCTCTTCAGAGCGCCTGCGCCTCGGTCTTTCACGCTGCTCTTTAAAGTCCGACCCGCCAGCACATCTTTAGCTACGCCCACACCGGCGCGGAGCAGCGTTTTTCCCACCGACTTCAATAGCGGGGTAGCCGAGCGCATCAGACCTAACAGAGCGCCGCCCAAACCGTGCCCGCTCTGGAAAGAGCGCCCGCTGTACACGTTGATGCCGTTGCCCAGCTGCGCGTTGTAGTAATCGCTGTACCCTCTGCCGACGGTGCGCCTGGGTGGAAAGTACGGAACGCGTTGACGCATCATTTTTCTCTCTTTCAGCGCTCAAAAGGTCTCATATGAAGTGTCACGGTCACCTCGCCTCTACCGAATGGGATGGAATGACCGGATCGGTCTCTTAAATAGATGCCGACCTCGGTAAACCTCTTGGATTTCAAGGGGAAATAATCCAAATGGGGAAAACTGATAGCTTGCACGCCACCTCGACGCTTTCCGCCTCTGTCCACCGCGACGCAGCGCAACAGCGGCACTTGCATGTCGCCCACACGTCTCTCCTGGATCATGTCGGTGTATATGTACACAGAGTGCACGTCCCCGTAAACATCCATCGAGTAGGCGCCGGTAGTCGGCGACGCGAAACACGTCTTCTCTCCGAAGCCTAGAACGCATGCGAGATGCTGAGTCAGCAGGACAGCGCAGTGTCTCGGCGGTTTGATGGTGACGCGTTTCGTGTTGGCGTCGTACGATAAGATCCGCATCGGTTTGAGCAAGAAGCTGGAGCCCTCTAGTCTGTCATCTCGCATCGTCTGACTCAAGCGCTCGACTAGGGTGTGGTTGCTTCCGGTGAAAATAGGAGGTATCTGGAATATGTTTGGCATGAAACTGCGCACTCCCATGTCTTTCTCCATCTCTTCGATCATCTGTCTTGCTTGATCGCTGATCGCCTTCTTCTTCACCGCCGGGGACAAGAACTGCTTGTATACGGCATTCGTCTGTCTCAAGTCGACCTCTCTCTTGAACCTTTTTGTTTCCGGTTTCAATCGCTGCTCTTCCGACGTGTCTGATATCTCTTCCACCGTTACATAGCTCGCTTCCTTCCAGCTCAGCGGGTATTTTGAGCTGAACGTCAGCTTGCTCAGACCGTTCGCGTTTTTCATTCCCCTCCAGTCTACCTGTGGTTTTCTTCCTTCGGCGAATTTAGTTTCTTTTAAAACGTTGATCGCCTCCTCTAGCGAACCCTTGGTGCGCAGAGGAACAACGATGATCAAGTCGTCGTCGTGCACGTTAGTCCATTCTGTAGGGAGGATGATCTCAGTCAGAGCCGCTTCGTACGCTTCGGGCAGAAGGAGCGGCGAGTCGAAGTGAGTTCGGAAAGACGTCAAGCTGTTGTCAGGATAATACTCCATAGAGCTGTTGCTAGGTAGAGTGATGTTCATTTTTTTCTCTTTTTTTTTTCTACGTTATTTTTTTGACGGGGATCCACTCGTTGAACTTGTCGTCGTAACCTAACCAACGTACGAAAGCTAACTCTTTACCGTCGACGGTCTTGCGGCGCAACACCTCGTCTATCAGGTAGTTGTTGTCGTAACGACTCTTGTACACCTTCTGAACCTCTTCCGGGTAGAAGACGCCTTTTATCTCCTCGCCCTTGTCGTCTTTCAGCTCGAACCCTCTGCTTCCCAACGTCTTAGCAACGTCGACCACTTCCTCGCGCCAGTTTCCCTCGTACCCTTTGTCGAAGGCGCCTTTAGTTCTCAACATCCTCACTCTGTCACCCGGAGCGATGACGTCGACGGCGGACGTCTTTGTTTTTTTCTTCTTTTTCCATATTTCGTCGATTTGTTTGTTAGTTGGGAGATCTTGTCGGTAGAAAACTGTTTCGCTGTTTTCCGAGCTGACTTGAGCCGGCGCCATTTTCAACGTCTTGTGGTGAGTGCGATTGTAAGAAGACACTACATGGTGCAGTACGTCTACGTAGCGATACGTGCGCTTGTGTGTGAAATAACGCCACAGCTTCTCCTTCAGACTGCGGTTCAAGCGCTCCACTAGACTAGCTTTGATGTCGTCGTTCTCGCCAGTGAAGAACTCTATGCCCTCGCTCTTCAAGTGATCTTGAAAGATCTTGTTCAAAAACTCTTTCCCCTTGTCTGTCTGAACAGTGCGCGGTCGTCTCTCGCCAGTGCCTGTCATCTCTCGGAAGGCCTCGGTGACATCAGCGCCGCTCTTGGATTTAATGGGAACGGCCCACGCGTACCTAGAGAAAACGTCGATCGCCGTCACCATGTACCGGAAGCGGTCGTTGTGAGACGCCAAAGCTTGCATGTCCATCAGATCTATCTGCCACTGCTGATCGATTGCGCCGGTTATAGTCTTGTTCCTTGCGAATTTTCTCCGAATGGGTTTATGTTTAGTGTAGGCGTCCAGCGACACTAAAGCATCTCGGATGACGGCCGGGTTCAGGTGGCGAAAATGATGTTTCTGGAGTTTAGTCACGCTAGTGAAACTGGAGGGCGCTTTGACGTCGGTATATCTAGCTACTACGCGCTTCTTTTCTTTTTCCTTCTTGGTCAGTCTCTTCACTGGTTTGCCCATGGTGGGCCTGTTGAGGGCGTGAACGACGACCTCGCCGCTAGGCGGTTGCGCCCTTTCCTTTTCTTACTCGCCACGCTCCTATAGGAAGTCGGAGTTTGGAAAAGTTCACTGTCCTCCTCGTCGTCAGAGGATGGATCGTCCACCTGGAGAGAAGAGTCTGCTGCTGCTACTGCTGCTGCTGCTGCTGATTCTCCTTCTTCCGAGTGGAAGCTCGGTCGTTTCCGACCTCTGTCAGCGAGCCGTGTGTCTAAGCTTTGGCCAGGTCCGCTCGCTTTATACAGATGGTTTCCGATCAAGGAGTCTGTGGGAACTGCTTCGCGCAGCGCTTTCGTGAACGGAGAGTAGCCCGCCGGTCTGGGCGCCGTCTTCCTGAACCTGGCGGCGTCGTTCAGTAAGTCCACTATGTTGATGCGATGCTCAGGTGGTATTCTCCGACCCGACATCTCGCGCACCGCACCGTCCTCGTTCCACTTGATCACACCGGATTTCTCCAATTGTTTGTACAGCGCCACAGTCCGGGTGCGATTCCTCTTGGGAACTTGGTTCGCCAACCGCTCAAGTAGGGACGCGCTGGCCTCTTCAGCAGACTGACAGAGGTGAGCTGGGGGCGAAGAAGAGTAGGACGAAGAGATGTTGCTGTTGTGGGGATTCGCGAGAAAAAATTGCAAACTATTCAACAACCTTCGGTATTTCAACATTTTCTCGCGCGATTCCAAAGTGGGATCGTTCAACACTAAGTCCAAGTCCCTGTAGATAAACTGTAGCACCTGGTGCAAGGCCGCGTCGGGATGAAGGGACTGTTCTGCCTGCTTGTGGTAATAGGCCATGTCGGCAGGTAGGCGAGCGGCGGTGGCAGGAGCGGAACTCTCGTTCTTTTCAGTGCGCTCATCAGGAAGAGGAGGAAGGTTTGGAGCAGTAGAAGTACTAGCAGCAGCGACTGCAGTAGTAGCAGCGCTAGTAGTAGCAGCAGCGGGCACATGATGAAGTAGACCTGCTCGTGATGATTTGTAGAGCGTCTCAGGATCCACGAGCGCTAAGCGTTTGTAGTGTTGTTGCTGCTCTGAGTCCGTCATGGGGACGACGGTGGCAATGACGCTGGTGGTGGCGGTAGTGGTGGTGGTGCTGTCGGCGAGTAGGTGTCGAATGAGGTGTCTCATATACGGAGAATGCTCTTTATAAGCGGTAAGGCCATCCCTATGAGAGCCGGAATGAGGAAACCTCCCTCTTGTACCAAGACGCGTCTCTTTTTTTTGATGGGCGTAGATTTTTTGCCGACCTCCCTCAACACGTCAGCCGATTCTCGAAGCTTGTCCAGTTGTTTGTCGCTGAGCGGGATGTTCCCTACCAGTAAATTGTGACAGATCTCACTCAACGCTGCGATCAGATCGTCGCTTCCAGAGTCTATTAGATGCGAGCAGTCCTTTGGCGAGCACTTAGCTAAGTGCTTGAGAGTACCAAAGTGTCTTTCGAGTAGATGAGAAGACATTTTTGCCCCATGTCGCGCGGGTTCTTGAAAACGATCATGTAGTGAGCGTTCAGACTCATAGTTCGAAAGTCGGGTGATTTCTGGAATAGGTTCTGAGTGATGTATATGACGCTCACGTTCCAGTGATGCGAGTATTTAGTAAAGATGTCGGCTACCACTTGCTGATTGGAACTGCTCATCAGATCGTCCAATATCAGTAGAGTGTGGGGTCGTAAGGCGTCTTCTGCTACTTCCACGTCTCCCGCTATAGTCTCTTTGCTAGGAAGACCTTCTCTGAATTCCACACCGTACTGATTTTGCATTTTTTCAAACAGAGGTTGCCACTCGCCTTTATGGTAAAAAGTCTTTTCCACCGGCGGCGTGACCAAATTGTTCACGTCGCTCAGAAATTGATCCACCAAGCGCGATTTTCCACAACCCGACGGACCGCTAATGATACAACTAAAGGGTCCTTGTAGTCGAGCGTCGAAATGAATTTCTGTGAAAAGTTTGCTTCTACTGCTCGACATTTTTTTTTTTTTTTTTTTCAGCACGCGTGAGAGAGCGGTTGTGTGTCTGACTGTCTGCTGTGTTTCTCACTCGAACGGTCGGTAGTGAATGGTTGTGGAGAAAAGTCCGCCGACCTTTTTATTGATTCCGGCCGGTGTCACAGTAGCGGCGGCAGAAGTGTCTTTTTTTTTCTTTTTATTTTTTGCGATAAAATTCTATTTTCACTCAATAGTCATAAATGTTTTGTATCAGACTCCAGAGGAGTCTGATACAAATATTTATTTTTTTTTTTAAAAGAAGAGGGAAGAGCTTTGCCGCTTTTTTTTCTATTTCTGTGTTGTGACACGATCGTCTCGAAAAAGCAATAAGGCGTGTGAGCGCGGCGGTGACAAATACATATTGGAGCGTATGGTTTAAAATAGTGCGTCCCTATCTTCTTCAATTCGGCTGCGTTGCAATATGCGGGATAACAAGTGACGACGTCGAAACGTTTAGAGACCGTGTTCACGTCGGCCACAACGCGCGCCCACCGAGTGGGAGCTGCAGTCGCTCCCAAGAAACCGATCGGCTTGTCGAATCGTTTCATAGCACTTATTCTCACTTTATAAGAGGAGGCAGGGTGAGGAGAGTAGCGGCGCTCTTTCTTTTCATGAAACGCCCAACGAGTGGGGGCGCTGAGAGCGGCTGTCATGCAATGGTAGAGTAAATACTGTTCTGAGAAGACGGCTCTCGGCCATGTCGCTACGTTTTCCTTTTCCGCTCTTGTATAACGACGATGGCGCTCAGCTTTGCATTTCTCGAGAATTCGGTACGCTTCAAGAGATGCGTGAACCTCAACTACGTGACGCTCTCTCCTTTGAGATAAAAAAATAGCCGGGCAGTTGAGGAGGGCACTTTGTTCGCGCGACCGTCTTTTAGAAACTCGCGCCCTCTGCAGCGCCATATTTCTTTCCTCCGAAACAAAAAAGACTGAGTGAAAATAAAAATTTTAAAAAACAAAAAGCTCAAAGAAAAAAAATAAGCAATAAGCAGACTCAGCTCGAAATTCCCTGCTGGCGTGATGGCGGTGACTGCAGGCAGTGGCGGCGGTCGGCTGGCCGGCGGTGGCGGTGTCGGCGGCGATGGTAGAAGGGTGTGTGGAAAGAGAGACGCATCTCAGTCTTTTATAGGAGCGGCGAGTCTGACATTTTCAGCTGTCGCATGCTGACCTGCTGCTATCATAAGAGAAACAAAAGCCCTAATCACGCTTTTCAGCTGGATCCTTCCACCCCGCCAGACATGGATCCAGATGGGAAGGTGGTTTAAAATTAAATCTGTGTACCGACTGTCATACAATAGAGTAATTAGTTGAACGCGTGTTACCTGTATAAAGGATTAGCGGGTCATGGGCTCAGCGTGTGTATAGAAAAACAACTACAGGTAGCGTGAACAAAGCGACCCCCTCCCTTTCTGTCACTCTGTCTGTGACTAGAGGGTGCGCGTGTGGTAAGCGGCTTAAATCTAAAGAAAAACAAATCACCCTCTCCTGTCGTCAGCAGTCAGCCGGCCGGCGGCTGGAAAATGCGATTAGAGGGATGATGAGCCGCGTAGTAAGCGACTTAAGGCTGATCTAAAGACCTGCCGTGAGGGGGCAGCTGGCCGGTGGCTTGAAAAAAAGGGGGGAGTAAGGGTATATAAGGGGGAGTGAAACCGTATTCGGCATCGTCATCATCGTTCACGCTACTACTACTACTACTACTACTACTACTACTACTACCACCACCAGCACCGCGCCTCAATTTGCAGATCCCCATGATGGAAAGTTGCTACCGTGACATGAAGCGGAATGACGAAGCGGCGCGCGAATGTGAAGCTGATGCTGTAGCCTCTGCTACTGCTGCTGCTAGTGCTGCTCAGCGTGCTACTGCTGCATTTACTGCGGCTGTTAGTGACGCTGGTTGTGATGACGTTGTTGTTGTTGCCGCTGCGGCTGTGACTGCTGCTGTTGCTGCCGCCGATGCAGCTACTCATGCCACCGATGCCGACGCTGCTGCTGCTGATGCTGTTGCGGCTGCCGATGTCGCCGCTGATAACGCTGCTAGTGCCCGCTCTGCCGCCCTTGCTACTGTCGCTGCTGCTGTTGTTGCTAATGCTCACGCTACTGCTGCTACCGCTGCTGCTGCTGCTGCTACCGCTGCTGCAGAGGCTGCTGCCGCTGCTGCCGATGCTGCTGCCGATGCTGCCGATGCTGCTGATGTTAGCAGTCGCGTCGACAAAGAATCGTCATTTGTCACTCTTAAACCTCCAGTTGAACGCGCGACGAGTAGTAGGGCTACCAACGCGACGGCCGGATGGTGCAAATGGTGTCGTCGCTTCTGCTCGTGCGCTTGCTTTTCTTCCAGTCCTACCTGCTGCTGCTACGGTATGATAGTGTTATAGTGTTTGAATGAGAACGCGCGTAGTTACACATAGACGCTGTAACAGATGTGCTTTTTTTTTGAAAATATAATTTTAACATAACATGGAACTTGTTGTGTTTATTTTCTATATATAAGTTGTTTGTTTACAAACAGTCACGTGTCACGTGGTGTTGTTTACAAACAAGAGAGCCACGTGGTGTTGTTTACAAACAAAACCCTAAGTAGGTCACGTTACCCTAGTTACCAGAATGCCGGCTTCTGATTGGCTGAGCCTAAGTAGGTCACGTGACGTAAGTAGGTCACGTTACCATGGTTACCAGAATGCCGGCCTCTGATTGGCTGAGAGCTTCTAAGTAGGTCAGTAGGTCACCCAGAATGCTGGCTTCTGATTGGCTGAGAGCCCTAAGTAGGTCACGTTACCATGGCAACGGGTCACGTGACCAAATGGCGGCCTCTGATTGGCTGCATATCGACTGAGTAATAAACAGTAGTTAACTATAGTCCCGTTCCGATACATACTATACTACTATTAATGCATGTTGAAGAGGGAAAAAATACCTTTCAAATGATCCCAAATATGTGTATACCACATATCTAAGAGTTGCCCAAAAAAACTTATTTTTGAGTTTAAAAATACTTCTGATAGGCCTACCCCCACTTTCTTTACCTCAAAATGTAGCCCTGAATGTCCTGCATACAGTGGTGCATCTCCTACTCCTAGGGCCATATCTCTAATGGCGTGGGAGCGAAATTGGTATATAGACAGTGTGTGCTCCAGGGCTGCAGGACTACTCAGTGACAAAACGTTCTGTTTTTCATTTCTTAGTAAACTTCACAGTATCAGGAAGTGCACTTGGCCTTCTGATACACCTAATCTGAGTTATTAAGCTGATGCGCAGGCATTAAAGCTTTCAGTAGCATATTTCAAATTGGCAGTCCTATAAATAGTATAGATAGGAGGGCATTTCTAAAAGTATGTGTTTTGAAGATATTTTAGGCGAGGACACGGCCAGCGGCCCTGTACTGGGATACCTACTAGTACATTGCCTCACATCATCTAGTGCATTTAACAAAAAATCATTTAAAAGTACACCCCCATTAGCTCTCGTTTATGGCACTGTAAGGAGTTCACGCCCTCTATTTTTTCACTTAAAGGTACTTAGGCCAAAAAAAATAAAAGGTGTGTTTCATGCAACCCGACCCTAAATTCCAAAAAGGGCCGACCCTAGCATTTTTTTCCCAATTTTAGAGATTTTTTATTTTTTTATTATTTTTCTTACTTTTTTCCTCATTTTACCCTAATTCTTTCAAGAATAACAGGCTCCCAGTGACCTCAGAGGCCTGAATAATTGATCAACTTCAGGAAATGGCTTTCTAAGAGGTATATCCAACAACTTCTTGATATATCTAGTCAATGGAGGAATTATGGAGTCATTTTGGTGAGTCGCGAATTGATTTGTCGATTCGCGACTCATTCCTGGTACTTTCTCTATGTAAAAAAAAAAAAAAATCCGACCTACCTACCCTAGAAATTCTGACCATGTTGCCTGAAACACACCTTCTTTTTTTTTTGGCCTTAACACAATCTAACTGATTGTAGATAGACCAACAATTTTTCTTAATGTCAGACTCTTAGGGATATTAGCCTGATGCTTGTAAAACACAAAGAAAAGAAAACATGCTATGTCACAGGATTAGAAATCTCCCAACAATATCTCAATAAAAATGCAGGTACGCATTTATATGATCATTAGAAACATGCTGAAAACTAGAAAAAAGGGGGTCACAGGCAAAATGATTTCTAATATATTCACTGTATGAGCCTATGGGCATAGCAAATATATAATGATCAGGATGTGTAGAATGCCAAGGTGTGGCACTTGAATGGGAGATAAAGGAAGATCATGACATATATTATGAGTGGGGGAAATCTGCAAATATCACGGTTTTAGGTAGTTCAGTCTTTTGCCACCAGGTGCCGTAGGTGTAGATTGTGTTAAGGCTTTATCCGATTTTTCCTCAAAATATAAATCTCCCTTAAATGTATTCCAAACACTGTATTAAACAGTATAATATTTAGAGAATAGGGGTCAATCAAATGTCATAAATGGGTATTAATAGTTGTACTAATTGATTAGTCCATGTCATTTTCAATGGGGTAATAAAATCGTGCACAGTTTTATTCCAAAATGACCATGTATTGGACAATAAAATCAAATTTGAGCAAAATCATAGGGAATGGAATAGATAGGAAGTTAAGGTGGATCGCTACCCTTTGATTTGCTCAAATTCTTAAATAATGCTAATATTGCATAGCCAGATACATATATACATTCCCTAAGCTGTATAGAAAATTTGGACCATTTGAAGTGAAATTTTGCATTTTATGATACTTTAATATTGAAATTTTGGTAACTGATGCTATTTTTGTTTTCCTTAACATGAGCTAATAAAGTGGAATCATTTACTATTTAGAACACTGTAGATGTTATGATATTGCTCAAAAACCAACTGGTATGAACCATGGCCATTTTATTCATTGATTTTTGCCATTTTACCTATCATGCAATGCCATTTATATTTAATTTAGTCCTTTTTTTGCATTATTATTTATCTTTAAAGGTCCGAGACCCTAGAATTATGCACGGGACCCCCTATCAAAATTACTTTGATATGTTAGCAAATGATCTGAACTATTTTCTGAGAGAGTTTTAAAAAATTCTGTGAATTTTGAATACTATTTTTTAGCCAATACGGATAAAAATACTGATAATTTAATCCTACACTTTCCCAAAACATTACATTTTTACCCAGAATGCAATGGCATACATCTTCAAACATATTCTAGCAATAAAGGGGAACATATTTGCATTTCACATGTAATGTTTTTTACATTTCTGTGTATAATGGTTGATATGAAAAAAATCATTAACGTTTTCAGACTTTTTTTTCTCATTTTTTAAGAGAAATGAAAAAAACTCTACATTTAAAAAAGTAGTCCGGGACCCCCCATTTTTCTTTGCATTTTCCGTTTCTATATGATTGAAACTGCCTGTAAAAAAACATGTAGCGAGATTCTGTTAAATATCAGTGAATTTGACCCAAGGGTAGTGACCCACCTTAAGTATGTTATTTGTAAACATTCTGACTCAATTTTAGGCAGATTAATTTGGATGTACGGTCTGTGGTGCCCACACCACAGTCCCTGCCACTGGTCCATAGTTTTCTATTAACTTTCCGACCCGTATTGTAAGACACGTTTCCATTGGCATTAAAGTTCTGTGTAAATCGCTTTACTGTACCGATATTACTTTCTGATGTCTGTTCTTTTCTGTCTGTTTCTCTCCAAACCCACCAACCGTCCCTGTAGGGGAGACCAGGGCAAAACGGACCCCCACCTCAGTTCTCAGCTTTTGATTCCATATTTTTTGTCAAATTGGCTCATATAATTGATAGAAATAGCATGTTTAAAAAGAAAATGTTTATGCTACCTATGATATTCCGGATTCCATGAAGAAAAAAATGAAATTAATGATTTTGATCTAATTTTTCAAAAATCAGTTCATAAGCTTCTGAGAATTATAAAAGAGATATATGATTTTATAGATAAAATATTGTGTAACATATTTACAAATTCATTCGAAAAAAAAATTACCCTACAGTTATCTATTTTGTCAAGATTATTTTTTACATTTTCTTTTCATGACGCTGGGGCAAAACGGACCCCCCACTAACAATCTTAATTCCTATGGTGAAACCCCATAGAAATGATTAAACCATGAAGAAATAACCATGCGTAGGCTAAAAAACGATAAGAATGATGAGACATGCTTATCTGATTATAAAATCATTTCTTATAAGCTAATTTTTGGGGGTTTGGGGATTTTTTCCTGAATGTGGGGGAATTTTTATTGAAATGTGTGATATTCAACAGTCATAAAAATCAATTAAAATTGAAATAAGATAGATAATGGTCATGCATGACAAAAAATAATACCTAAAGAACTAATCAATAACAAAGCTAAATGATGGAAGCAAGAAAATTATTTTAAAAAATACAATACAAATTTCCAGGGTCCCTTTTGCCCCGCCCCCAAAAACGTTTTGCCCCGGGACCTTTGGCCCATGACCTTTGTAGGTCAGAATATGCTAGGTTATATGCTATGTTATCCCACTATGCTATTAATGGAATCCACTAGCATGCACAGTATGCCTATTAATTATTTTCATGGATGACATACTTCTATGCTTTGTTATAAAAAAAAAGATTAATTGTGTGATATACATCACATGCGACCCAGGGCTATGATAACCCATTAAGAAACAAACAGGCAATTTGATGTAATGCAGGCCTAATGCACAGTCTCCCAAGTCCCAATACCCAAAAAAATTTGGACCCCTTGACCAGGGGGGGGGGCAAAAAAATTTGGACCCCTCTTTGGGGGGGGGTCAAAATAATTTAACCTGTGCGCGCTCCGTCGGAAACCCACCACCCCCCCCCCCCCCCTGTTGTTAAAAAATGATCACTCGCTTACTATTACCCTATCCTTTTCCTTTGCCATGAAAGGGGTTGTGTGTGAATAAAATTGAATTGAATTGAATTGGTTATTTCACTCGGCTTCGCCTCGTGAAATAACCCTCAGTGGGGAACTATACTCGTCAACCTTTGTCTATTTATATGCGATGGCCCTGTCATTGAATTGAAATTGAACTTCTTTGATATAGTACGTAGGCCTACATAGTGGTAGGCTGTAGACCTCCCTGTGATAACATACAGGCAGGGAACGCTATATGGGTGACCTTCCCCTATGTTGGGTGTATATTGACCAATACACACCTCAAGATCAGAGGGGCAATTAAAAACATGAAAGGGGTCATAAAAATGTTGTTTGTGGTTAGATGTGTATTTCCCAATACACAAGGCCTGCACATGCACATGTTTATGGTAGGCTATACCAGCCTCTGATAGGCTATCAAGCCAACCAATCAATTTAGCTCAGTCATATCCAGTCATGTATGGAGGGGTCTGCCCACTCGTTCTCTGGGTGATATGAACGACCATAGAAGTGGGCTACACCCAGACTTATGTCAGGTTAACATAGTGGACTCTCTTAGAGTATTATTTGGTCTTTGATAGATAGCCTCTTTAGTTCACTAGAGGGAGCCACATCCTCTTTGTAGGTAGTTCAGATTCAATCCGCCAGTCTGAGGTATAGTCTCAATCAGCCCTAGACGGAACGATCTAGGTCTGACAACCACCAGCCCATTCTGCAGGCTTCCCCCAGCAGATCCCAAACTGCTCAAATAGGGAATCCCGAGTGATGACGTCATAGTGCGGCCAATCACAGCCGTGCACACATTGGCAGTGGACTGGCCCGATACCTACTACGGGCCAAGTACAGGCTAATCTGAGGTACGGAATTTTCCATCCTGGTTCCCTGTGCCCCGAACCTTCGCTCACCACCCCTGCATCTTTCTGCCACCACTGAGAACCAGTGTAAAATTTCCACCGTGCCGTTGGCTCCAGTCAGAGCGCCGTAGCATCTTCTCACCGATTTCTGGGAAGCTACTAGCAGAGGGATCTAAAGGATTTACCAAGCGTCCGATTGATCAGCCTCTCTCACGGACACTTGTAGACTAATGGGGATACGTGGACACTCGATCTCACTATCCTGGTAGGTTTTTCATCATATTTTCGCGGACCCAACCATGGACCATGGCCAGGCTTTGTTGTGCTTCCCCCCACGTGTGCCAGCCTCCGCAGGATGCTACGCGGGTGCCACCAGACTGAACTATCTTTGTCTGCGCTGCGCAGTGCCTGCGGTGCTTATCTTGAGTACTTTCTAGCACGTCTATCTTGTTCCTTAACCTAATAATACGACGATTGTAGGAGTTTCAAATTAGAACTGCCTTGTAAGTCATGGGTTGTGTCGGGTGCCGGGGTCGGATGGTGCCCGCCGCGCCGGGAAGGGTGTGCCGGCCATGAGGCTCGGGGGTAGCCGCCGGGCGGGGGCTGATCGAACCCGGGGCTGAACCCAGACTCGCACTACCAGTCCCGAACTCCGTACCTTCGTAGGGACTGGTCGCACTTGGAACGTCAACATTCGATATGCGCGCGCACATTTACACTCGCCAATCATAATTCAGCTATCCCACACAACGTCACTAAATTCTGCCCGGCGAGTGCATTGGTTTTCTGTGGGAACAGCCAGGTATCCAAGTGCGACCAGTCCCTACGTAGGGTAGCGGAGTTGGAGACTGGAAGTGCGAGTCTGGGCTGAACCCAGGTCCCAGGCGGTCTCCCAAAAGGGCGGAGTCGTTATCACTAGCTGGGAGGGGGAGGCGGGGGGGGGGGGGGGGGGGGGGTTGAAAGCTTGGTGGATTTTCCCAAAAGACTTTTTTTTCTCGATTCCACCACCAATTCATGCCGAAGTAATCTTGACTCCTATTAAAGGGAGTGATCATTTTTTTATCAACACAACAGGGGGTGGTGGGTTTGGAGCCAAAAAATTTGGACCCCTTGACCGAGGACCCAGCTAGCAAAACTCGTATAAATCACGTTATCTCTACGTCTTTTCTCAACAGATATTTACTACATTTGGTTACGTCAGAAAGTGGCGTCCATTACATACTATGTGCAAATCTTTAAGACGTGCTTTTGACTATGTAATATCCATGTAAAAAAAATCATGTGTATCTTACGTATTAAGTTACATGAAGTAGACATCATCATCAATTATATATATGATATATATACACAATGTAATTTAGATGGTCATGGGTGACATTAATCTGATCTCAGCATAATTTTGTTTTTGAAATAAATCCCTATGTATTGTATACACAGACAGCATAATTATGTAAAAAACATGTAAAACCAAAACATTATTTGCACCTATTTTCTCTGTGTGTGGTACTCCATCAGAAGCAAGTAACATCCAAGCAATCAACATAATCAAGGGTTTTTTGCCTGTAGACATCACCAATAGTCCCACAGAGACTTAGCACATTGATCCTAGCAAATTGGCCAAGATGTGATGCCAGCTCATGGTCAGTATTTTGATTTGAATAGTTGTAGCAACCAAAGAAAAGGTGTGCTCATACTAATCTCCTGGTTTTCCCTTAAACAATCATTCTACAGGAACAAAAATGACATATCATACATTGCAGACAAAAGTTGGCCAAATTTCATCTTCTTTGGAAATTCTTTGTGTTAAACAAATACTCATTTATGGTCAAAGTATTGCTAATGTAGATTGGATTCTATCGATATTGGTTAAGGGAGACATCTTGTGTTAAAAGAGTGAACCACTTGAAAGGTAAAGTACAGATGTGTTATAGACGTCAAAATCTGACCAGATAAGTATATAACATATGTATAAAGTATACGTAATATTGATGTCAAATCTATCACATCATTTTAGTATGCACCTTAAGTCATGAATTTGACACCAATGTTTTACGTGTATAGTTTCTCCTAAAAAAGATGTAATATTCTGATCAAGATTTTACCACTCGTTATGTCAAATAGTAACCACATTCAAACGTATGGATGATATCAAATGACTAATGTCTTTTTCACATGGCCATTTAGATGTAAATAATACGTAAGTTTCCTGTCAAACTACTATGTGAATTGATTTACTCCCTCAAGATGTAATTATGGGGTCATTTTTACGTATCAACGTGAATATGACCAGTAAAAGACGTACTTTGTACGTAAGGTGCTAGCTGGGGAGGTGTGAAAAATGTGGACCCCTTCTGAGGTGGGGGGGGGGGTAACAAAATTTAGCCTGTTTTGAGCCAAAAAGCCAGCGTGTTACTATGCTTCAAAGGGCCCGCGTGCGCGCCGATTTTCGACCCTAAGCCTGAGGGGGGGGGGGGGGGGGGGGCAAAAAATCGCATGTCAGGGAGTGTTTATTTATTAATTACACTTTTACAGGGTTGGTGGTGAGATTTCGCGCGGAAGTGCAACATTTTTCTAGCCCCCCTCCCCTCGAGCATGCATAGAATAATTTGTGCCCCTCCCCCCCTTCGCTGAAGCCTTGAAGGCACCGAGAAAATCCCCCCCCCCCACTTTGAACCATAGTAACGCGCAGGCATTCTTTTGTTAAAAAGGGACCTAATTTGAGATTTTTTTACGCCTCCCCCCCCAGTAACTAATTAAGAATGCTCCCTTATCCCCATATTGTTCCTGTGGAATCAGGCGTGGTCGCGAATATTCAAATAGACCCTATTAAGGCCACTCAAAAAAAAAAGTTGTTTCTCATCGACACTGCGCGCATCAGAAAAATCCTAATTTGGAGAAAACTTTTTTTTTAAAAGATTTTTAATGAAAAATATGTTAAAAAGTGGTCAAATATTGGCATATTCGGTATCAAATCAAAGCTTGTAGTAGTACTGACAGCAATGCAGTGACCTAGGAAAAAGTAGGCCTACCAGTTAAAAAAAAATAAAAATAAAATCCCATCCTACCTACCTAGCTTTTCCATGATGATATTCTTACCGAAAACACAATTTGTATTTTTTGGCCTTTATCAGTTTTAGTAAGTATATTAAAAAAGATATGATAAGATGACCGCATCTTATTCATTTTAACAGCACCAACTTGTGTCTTTGCTTGACCCGCGATGACCCTGTGGACACTTTGTGGCCTGTGAACAAAACGACAACTCCACACCTCTCGCTAAAGGTGCGCACCTGCGCTTACCCGTATATAAGACTATACAGGGATGTCATTGCTATCAAATATCTAATGTGGTCACCTTGTATTGTGGTCACTAATTCTGGCGCCCTAATTCTCCAGTCCCAAGGTCGATATTATTCTCTCTGATGTGGCCAACACATATGTTTAGCCAACAAAAAAAAAAACAAGTGTGGATTGCCTGGGCAGTCTGACAGTGTGGTCTAGAATTCTTTACAAGACAGAGAGTTGAGGTCTTCTCCCACCGCGAAATGACAGTGTGGTTTATACTAGATGTTATGTCTTTAAATATTTGTTAAGCCAACTAGATAAAGGTATAGTTAGGGTAATGAGTTCATTTTCACACAATCTACACCTCTTATACGGGACTAGCGCATTAGGCTATGGGGGCCGCCATCTTGGCTCTGACAGAGCAATGCATTGTGGTTAGGCCTACGACTCCAGAGCAGTGCATCATGGGAGAATTTCTTATCAGCCCCTTTGTTCAAGGTGTGAAGAGAGGAGATTAGCCTGATAAGGAGATGAAGTTTAGCCCCCGACTACCTCAGGTACCAGGATGTGCTAATCCCGTATACAGTGTTGCCGAAATGACGCCGGCACGCCGGCTTTTGCCGGCGTAGAATTATAATGGCCGGCGTAGGCCTTTAGGACGCAGGCCAGAATGGCCTGCCATGCTCTCAGCTTTATAATGCTGAAAGAATTTTTCAAATCGGCCAATTAGAAGCGAATATAGGGTAATTTTAGTTAAGTTGTTTAATATTCAAATATTCTCCAAATTCTTCGCAGTTATGATGAAGGTTATATGGGCACCTTAAATATCAATATTCATATGGCCTGCGTGAGAGCAAAATGGCCTGCGTAAGATGCCATGACGCAGGCCACTTTGGCCTGCGTCGATGAAAAGTTTTCGGCAACACTGCGTATAGGACACCTATCACCCTCTCCCCCTCCTGCCCTGCCTCTCTTCTCTTCCTGAAGTGAGGTTGCGGTGACTACAAATACCGTCTTCCCACTGTATCAAAGTCATCCCTTGTGATAGCATCCTACCTTTCTTTTAATACTGACCTGGCCTCCTGCCCTACCTCTGACTTATACTGCCCTATCTATAGATGAGAGGAGTTTTCTCACTTTTCTTATAATTACGGTTAACAAATAAAGGGTTGGTCGGGGTACCTCAAAACACAACTATCATTTTGTCCTTACAGTCTGTGGCCGCCTCCAGCATGCTCTGCAAGTCCCCTCTGCAGCATTAAGCTGTTGATTGGTACATATGGCTTGCTTTGCCCAGGCATATATGGTTTTAGGCTTAGTTCCACACACACACACATCGTAACTTAGCCTGTACTTGACCTCGATGAATCTGTAGATATTACAGACTACCCCTACCTCTGCCCACATCCTATAAGGTTCTACCCACTTGGAGTTAAGAGTACCGTAAAATCTCGGATATAAGACGAACCCTCATATAAGCCGCACCTCTAACTTGGGAGAATCCAATGAGCCAAATCTGGGGTGTGATTATTGCCATTTTAGTACTGTAGTATACTTTAAAAAACCCTTGTTAGTTGTATAAGCCGCACGCCATTACAGGGGTGTTTGGTATCAAATGAAAGCTAGTGGTTCTGACTCTTATAGTCTGGAAGGGGTTGATTATTTAATGTTCACAAAAGCCATCAGGTGGCAGTACTGAGTGGAGAGGAGCCTGGAAGTTTTCCATTGCTCGACTCACAAACACAGTCTACTGTTACCTGCTGTATCCCTGTAGGTGGCACTACCTTATTGATGTAATCAAGTGCTGAGTAGAATGCTGGAAGCATTTTATTTTCATCATCAATTTCCTTAAATTTAGAAGGGTTAAAAGACAAAATATGATGGGATGCTACCAGTACACTCCTACAACGAGACTCTTTACAATTATGCAGAAATTGAACTATCTATATATCTGAGGTCGTATAGCAGCTTTAATAGAGCAGCAGAGGTCCATGTCTCAGGCCCGTATCCAGAGTTTCCTGTGGGGGGGGGGGACCTTGACCACAAAAGTGGACCAATTTAGAGAACCTGCATGGTCGCAAGCGAAGCGCAGCGAAGTCGCAAGCGAAGCGCAGCGACCTCCCTAGGGGGGTCTGGGGGCATGCCCCCCCAGGAAATTTTTGAAATCAAGAAGGCAAATGGCGCATTCTGGTGGATTCTGAGTGCTAAGATTGAACTAATTTGCAGCCATAAATCAGAGGCAAATCAAGATTTTTCAGTAAGGGGGAGGCTACTTTCATCATATCCATTCTCCTCCTCCTATACTGATTTTCTCTCCCTCAAGGTATTTCTCTTCTCCATGCCTCCCCCGATCCTCACCTTCTCATCTCATATCTACAGCCTCCCTCACAAATTCCCCGGGGGGGGGGGGGCACTCTCTATATGATCTATAGTAACCATGTGCGTACACAAAATCCCGGGAAAGGGGTGCCTTTTGGGCCCCACTGGCAGGTACGGCCGGACCTGCCATTAGGGGTCCTTTTTGGGCCATTTTTGGGCAAAAGGGGTATGTTTTTAGGCCAAGAATATCCAACTAAAAAGTCCAAAAAATCCTGTTAAAAGGGGTATATTTTTCCTGGAATTTGGCCCAAATTTAGGGTGGTATCCCACCAATTTTGCCCGCTCCCTAAAGTTTCTGTCTGCCCAGGTCCCCCCCAGGTCCAACCAATTGGTGTACCAGCCCCTGAAGACCTACTGGCCCGCTCCCTAAAGTTTCTACAGGTGTGCCCAGGTCCCCCCCCCCCCCCAGGTCCAACCAATTTGTGTACCAGCCCCTGAAAACCCACTGTCCCGCTCCTGTCCTGTTGCCTTATATGTATGGGTGCCTTCTGAAAATACCTATTGACCAAATCATTTCTCTGAAAGATTTCCCCCCGCATTTTCCTCAATAGAAACCTTAATAATTGTCCGATTGAAAAACCGTAAAAAGCTCCAGATAGCCAGTGTTTAGGGCCCCATGATGTGGACCTTTTCTTGTCTGTAGGCCCGTGGGGGGGGGGGGGACGCGTCCCCCCCGTCCCCCCCATTGGCTACGGGCCTGATGTCTGTTTCTAACAGGAGGGGGGGGGGGGGACGCTGATGCTCACCACAGGATGATATTGTCCAGAGATGAAATTATCCCAAGCCCATTTATGTTGCGCCAAGTTGTGTCTGGTGAATTTGCGAAAATTGTGTCTGGAAAATTTGTATGACATCATTTGGTATTAGTCTTTACTGAGGGACACATTTGTTAGATATAAATCACGTTCAATTTTAACTTTGTGCCATTCTCGGCCCCTCTTGCCCCTTGAATCCTCCCAAGTCCCATCTTGAATTCCCCTGGGAGAATGGATTTTAGCTCTGACTTGAAATGCTCTTCAAAACGCAGTGCTAAGCCTGTTACCTAGTTGTTTTCTATTTAGGTCTACGATAGAATACCGAATTGAATGACAATATGTTCCGTACACCTTCACTGTTAGGTCAAACTTTGTATGGATGCCCTCTAGGGTCTAATGTACAGTCGAAGGACAACACCAATAAAGTACCGTAGGTTTTGACAGGTCTGGTATTACCAGCGATATAGTCTGTAAATACCTGACACAGAAAGTCATGGGAGGCCAAACTCAGAAAGTGGGGTTCATTAGGCGCATGCGGCACACACTTTTGACACACCTGCAGTGGTGGAGATGTGCGGAAAGGTGCGAGCTGTGCGCCTCCCAGATGCCTAATGAACACACCTCAGCCTCAGGTCCCCTCTGATCTGCTTACAACAATAGGGGTATAGATGGGGGGTCCCCATGTCGCCTGTCGATTTTAGAATTGCCCATGTCCCTTGTCACTATCTATCTATTCCTCCTGTCGATTTTAAGAAATGCCCATGTCACCTGTCGATTTTAGGAAATGCCCATGTCCCTTGTCACTATCTTTTTATTTCTCCTGTCGATTTTAAGAAATGGCCATGTCGCCTGTCGATTTTAAGAAACAGCCATGTCGCCCTGTCGATTTTAGGGGTCTACCCCCATAACAATAACAAACTTGGTCCAAGACTTGGTCCAGCTGGTAGTAGAAGTTGTGTGAACAGCTCAGGTGATCTGAAATAAAACATCCACTTTGTAAGATGTTATCATTGCGACTATTTATGAGGGGCTTTCGTGTCAGTAAATTACATCACGATGTGCTAGCTTGTTAGCTGATTAAACAAGCTGACTTGCCTTTCTATCATGCTTTTTCAACATATGCAGCTTAGCACATGCATTCTGATCATATACCGGGAGTAATTGATATTTGTAACCTGTATTTCCTAAATGGTACTAAACTCAGCACATATTTTCTCTCTCCAGATTACAACTTTACCAGTGGTTGAGTGTATCCTAGCCCGACTACTTGCATCATGTGGGAGAACCACACGGGCCCAGAGGAGCCGGAGGAGGAGTACGTCGATGCTCCTATCGCCAAGTATGTGGATGAACAGGACGAGAACAAGGTGCGCGGAAACTGGAGCGGCAAATTGGACTTCATCTTGTCGTGTCTCAGTTACGCGGTTGGCCTGGGGAATGTGTGGCGCTTTCCCTACCAGTGCTATAAGAATGGAGGAGGTAAGTTATAATGCTGCCTTGTTGATTAATGTGATTTATAGGTTATAGCATACCAAAGGCCTGTCCCTCTCATACCATGTCTATGTGGTGTTGGAACCCTTGCGTTGGTAAAAGTGTGTAGGCGCAGGATTTCTATCTTCAACTGATTTCATAGATTCGATCATCCTGTATGTGATCAATCATTGTATTCGGCCTACCATCACTTGTGAAAAGCTTAAACTTGAGAAAGTTTAAGTCGCCGTTTCACTCGTTTCATAGAAATGATCACTCCCTTAAAGAGGACAGGAAAAGCATTCGGCAGTGGCACGGATTTTACAACCAATAACATACCAACTTAACATAATTAAATGTTGATTTTTAGTTATAGTGTAAGGTCAAACGTAATTGCCACTTTCCTGATATTTGCCAAAATATGAAACTTACGCTCCCTCGCCAAAACATAATTTCCTGAGACACAGGAGTGTTAATGACGTCATAATAAATATTGCGGAAAATTGGGGAAAGGAACCCCGGGGACAGGAAGCCAGTGTAGGTTACATAATATGCTGATGTAATAGATGGGCTAGATAGGCCGCTGTCCCGAACTAGACTGAAATTGTCCTTTTATACCCACCTTTAATATACTACTGCCTAGTATACTAGTCCACACTACTGCCGGAATTTAATGGTAACCTCACCTGGATCTCAGCCAGAGAGTTGCCCACTACTAAGATAAAGGCTGAATGCCAGGAATAGACAGTAAAGAATGTAGCACGTTATTGACCGGCACCATGTCCCATGGGTCCGGTCAATATGTATGAGAGTGAACACTTCGTAAGGTTTCAGTGAAGAATCGCGCATAGACCCTTTAGCACTGAGGCCGTGAACCGTAGACTAAGACCCTCGGACAGCGTTAGGAGAATCAGAACCTCCAGAGCGTGACATAGTCTCCATAGGCTCCCTGTCCCTCCCTGTCCCTGAACCAATGGTGCGCAACCTAGACCGTGATGGCCTTACTCCAAGGCCTAAGCTTGAAAATTTGTTGAATAATTTCCAATAAACACATAGCCCTAGATACTGATTTAACCCCTTGCATATTTATGTATCATTGGAATGATGGACAAGGCAAGTCTAGTGGCATTTGAAAACTCACTGGAGCCCGCCCAAGGTTATCACACCTCCCATAGAAGCTCCCCAGTACCACCGCGGTGGCTTAATCTGTACATTGCGGCCCTTAAAGGGAAGTGGCAACATGTTTGTGACACCTGGATAATAACCCTTTAAGGCCTTCTATATACACCCATCCCCAACACACTGTACACCTTGTAATACGAATATAGTAATGGGTAATGTTGGCCTCAAAGGGTTAACTATATGGTGAATGTCGTCTGCTATTTCCTATGCCGCTCTCTGCTACTTACCAGGCCACCACAAGCCTCACACATACCGCTTTTGTCATTAGAAAGTCGAATGAATTATCTAATTTGAGTACAGTACGTTATTTCTCATTTCTGACAGCAGAATCGTAATCGCCAGAAGAAGCTACCCTAATTTCATATATTGGAAGTCATATATAATCGAATTCCAGGTGGTGGCTGTAGGTGAGCAGGTGGCTGTGGGAAAGCAAGTGGCTGGGGGCGAGCAGGTGGCTGTGGGCGTCAGCGCCCGGCAGCGCGTAACCGCTGTTTTACGTCTCGGCGGAAAAAGCGAGTCGATCGGAGCGTCAGCAGCGACACCATCTTCGTTGCAGCTTCGTTTCTGGTTCGATGTGTCGGGTTGGCTGGGGGGGGGGGCAGCGTGAGCTGCAGATGATTTTGCCTCCAAAACCGATTTTGCCCCCAAAATCGATTTTGAGCCCCGAAACGATTTTGATCCAAAAACGATTTTGAAGTTCTCCTACCCCTCCGAAAATCGGGGCGATCGGAGCGTAAACAGCGAAGATATTCGCGATTTTCGTTTTGTCGGATTATTGGTACCTAAGTGTTCTCCGTTTCTCCCGTTCTCCCTTTCTCCCTTTCTCCGTTTATCCCGTTCTCCGTTTATCCCGTTCTCCTTTTATCCCGTTCTCCGTTTATCCCGTTCTCCCTTTCCCCGTTTATCCCGTTATCCTTTTATCGTTTATCCCGCTATCCGTTTGTCTTTTATTCCGTTTGTCGTTTATAGTGTTCACTGTTTATCCCGTTCTCCGTTTATCCCGTTCTCCGTTTATCGCGTTCGTCGTTGATGGCGTTCTCTGTTTATCCCTTTCTCCATTTATCCCGTTCTCTGTTCATCCCGTTCCTCGTTCATCCCCTTCTCCCTTTGTCCCGTTCTCTCTTAATCCATTCATCCCCTTCTCCGCTTTCCGTTTCTCCCGTTCTCCTTTTATCCCGTTCTCCCTTTCTCCGTTTATCCCGTTCTCCGTTTATCCCGTTCTCCGTTTATCCCATTTCTCCGTTTATCCCATTTTCCGTTTATCCCATTCACCGTTTATAGCGTTCACCATTTATCCCGTTCACCCCTTTCTCCGTTTATCCAGTTCTCCATTTATCCCGTTCACCGTTTATAGCGTTCACCGTTTATCCCGTTCACCGTTTATCCCGTTCTCCGTTTATCCCGTTCTCCGTTTATCCCGTTCTCCCATTCTCCCGTTCTCCCTTTCTCCCGTTCTCCCTTTGTCCTGTTTTCCCTTTCTCCGTTTATCCCTTTCTCCGTTTATCCCGTTCTCCGTTTATCCCGTTCTCCGTTTATCGCATTCTCCTTTTATCCAATTGGTCGTTTATAGCGTTCGCCGTTTATAGCGTTCTCTGTTTATCCCTTTCTCCATTTATCCCCTTCTCCGTTCATCCCCTTCTCCGTCCGAATATCGGGGCGATCGGAGCGTAAACAGCGAAGATATTCGTGATTTTCGTTTTGTCGGATTATATTGGTACCTTAGTGTTCTCCGTTTATCCCGTTCTCCGTTTCTCCCTTTCTCCGTTTATCCCGTTCTCCGTTTATCCCGTTCTCTGTTTATCCTGTTCTCCGTTTATCCCGTTCTCCGTTTATCCCGTTCTCCATTTATCCCGTTTATCCCTTTCCCCGTTTATCCCGTTATCCTTTTATCGTTTATCCCGTTATCCATTTGTCTTTTATTCCGTTTGTCGTTTATAGTGTTCACCGTTTATCCCGTTCTCCGTTTATCCTGTTCTCCGTTCATCGCGTTCGTCGTTGATGGCGTTCTCTGTTTATCCCTTTCTCCATTTATCCTGTTCTCTGTTCATCCCGTTCTCCGTTCATCCCGTTCTCCCTTTGTCCCGTTCTCTCTTAATCCATTCATCCCCTTCTCCGCTTTCCGTTTGTCCCGTTCTCCTTTTATCCCGTTCTCCCTTTCTCCGTTTATCCCGTTCTCCGTTTATCCCGTTCTCCGTTTATCCCGTTCTCCGTTTATCCCATTCTCCGTTTATCCCATTCACCGTTTATAGCGTTCACCGTTTATAGCATTCACCATTTATCCCGTTCACCCCGTTCTCCGTTTATCCAGTTCTCCTTTTATCCCGTTCACCGTTTATAGCGTTCACCGTTTATCCCGTTCACCGTTTATCCCGTTCTCCGTTTATCCCGTTCTCCGTTTATCCCGTTCTCCCGTTCTCCGTTCATCCCCTTCTCCCTTTGTCCCGTTCTCTCTTAATCCATTCATCTCCTTCTCCGCTACTTTAACTACACACTGATGCATTAATGCATCATGACTCCTGTACACTAATAAAAAGCCGGTCACCACACCTATGGTGTGCAAATCCTAGATCTAAACCATTGCATCCTAGTTCAAGCACTGAGAATATCTCGAGTCAGCATTCATCAGAAAACTACCAGTCCCGGTACCAGTCCCCACGGTGACCTAGGTCATGTAGAGATACTAAGCCTTAGTGTAAGGTCAAGTCACAAAGGTCAGGCAGAGTTCGTGTGGATGTACTCAGTCTCCTAGCACATGTTCCAGTCGACTCCTATACGGGAATGGTAATTTATGAACAACGGTCAACCTGGAGGAAGGGGGGGGGGTGTATTATGTCCTATGACGACAAATGAGCAAAATACACCCTGTCGTACCTATGTTTTACCTCTTAGATCAATGTGGCTTTTACAAAGTACTGCAGTACTAACGACACCATAGTCATACCGGCTTATAGGATTTGCCTAAGTTGGGGTGCGGCTTACACAAGGGTATACACGGCATAGTAGGATATGCAATTGATCTATTTAAGCCACACACCCAACTTTCTAATTGTGTATAACTGGCACTGGGGTTCTACGAGAGGTTTTTCACGGTATACGTTTTCTGTTTTCATGGAATAGATTATAGTGTAATGTAGTCTCTACATAATCTCTCAGTATCTGACTGTTATGTCTATCGTATGAAGCAAACTCGGACGAGTCGACAATGGGTTATATATTTTGCAGTACCAGCTGACACATATATCCACTTATACATTGTATACTACCATGGTATTTAACTCTTGATTTTTTGAATTTATAAAGTATTTTATTCACCGAGTGATTTTCAAAATACAGTACATGATTCAAAGATGAGATGCCATGTCCGGATGTAATAAGCATGATTGAAATATGATGTTCATTTCAGAGTCTCACCAGTAAACGGCTCACAATATAATTATCATCAAACTATTAACATACAGGTTAACAGGAGACCATTATACCCGGCCTCGGTAATTAAGTAATTTTGCGTCAGTGCATAAAGTAGAGGAATGTAAATTCACATATATAGAAAATCAAATAATCAATTATGAAAAAGTTCATTACTAGAGTGGTGGCGTCGACCAACAGAGCTTCCTTATTTAGCTCATAAGGGACTGCCATCCCAGGTACATCAGTTAATAATAATTAAGCTTCTACTGTTTCATCTTTAACAAATAGAGCTCCAATAGTTTGGTTTTAGCCTTAGTTCTAAAGATTTCTCTTGACTTGGCTAACCGACAGGAAACATTCATATTATTCCACAGTTCAATCCCACGATAAAGGGGGCTTCTTCTATAGCCCCACTTCACAGATTTGAATTGGAATATCAGTCTTGTATGATAGACTGTAGACAGCATTCCCCTACCTTCCATGTCTCCATACTCTTTCACGCAGGAATCATCCCACACGAGATGCAATACAATCAACCTCGTGATTGCAAGGAATATGAGTATCACATTGTTGTGTAGTGATATTTGAAAGTGGCATTACAGGTATTCATTCTTGGAAATTCCTAACGTGGATTTTTGCCGTAAAGAGCAACTTGTTGCTTGAGTTACCTATTGTTAGCTTACATGTACATGTAGTTTAACGTGCGGTTGGCCCGTGGCATTCCATACTGCCAGTAGATTTAGCTTTTTACAAGTAATGGTAGGTGGAATCTATGAGATGAGCTGAGGACAGAACTGGCGCTGAGGGACTGCACCTTGATGCAGTAAGGGTTGCCTGGGTACAGGTTGTGGCAGGTAACCTGTTACCTGGAGCTGTGTGCTGCCTCCCACCCACGTGGTAAGGGGAGTCTGGGAGAACTGCGTAGCAGACACATACCTCACTGCTGCCTCTTCTGTGTACCTACGACTCAGGGACTGCTCCTTTTCTAACAACGGGGGGGGGGGGGGGGGGGGGGGCAGGGCAAAGACCCACCACCCACCCCCTGTTAAATGCGCACTCCCTTGGGGAGTGCTCTTTTTCTTAAACGGAGGAGTGGGTACGCCCTCTCATCTTTACTATAGTAACATGCGGGCTTTTTTCTGGCTTTTGTTTTTCGATGGAAAAAGTGATATCGGTCAAGGGTAGGGACACTTTTTACCACCCACCCCCCCCCCCCCCCGACACACACACATACTTCTGTTTCCAGTGGGAAGAATGCTACTCCGTCATTGGAATTGTTTCATCAAGTGGCATTGTAATAATAGCAACTCAGATGTTGGACAAAAATATAGACATGGGCCAGAGTATTTGTTTTTTTGTATAGATATTTCAAACGTAATGTTATTTGGGGGACTTCCCTAATCCTTCCATATAAAGCCCCCCCCCCCCCCCTCCACGACTAGATGACTTCCTTGACGTCTTGAGTCGTGTCGGCGCCGACTCAGGCCCCGTCTATGTTTACAAACATGGCGGCAAAGGACCTTGAGACCTACATACCTGGTTCCCATGGCAACCAGATGGTGGCATTACTGGTGTATTACTACAGCCTACTCAGGGCAGGCAGTGGGCGTCCAGTGGTCCACCATTCACCCACCGGGCTGATGCTTTATGTGGGCTCTCTACTGCACTGTGACCATTTTGCTAAAGATTTCCTATGTTCAAATAATTATAGAAATTATGTCGTTCCCAAATGGCTATTATTGGTTGTAACCGTAATGCTTTTCTCACCTTTATAAATAGAGTGTGGATAGACCCTGCTTCTCTTCCCCATCACTATACCTTGTACACAGCACACCGGTGGATAACTGAGAACCTTTCAAACCGGCTTAAAAAAGAAAAACACATACCCACAATCATGACTATTAGCTAGTGTCATAATATTACGCATATAGAAATGACTTTACAGATAATAGATATTTGTGTGCGAGGTAATATTACATGGATGTACCTTTAGATGGCATGGTAAGTATGGGGTCAGCACCTCAAGCATGCAAAGACTACCCTTCTAGTCTATACCGTTGATGGAGGGAGATCGCTAAGTAGACCTCTTTCTAGGACAAATAAAATACTTTGAAACTTGAAATTGGACGTCATTATCTATCGTGGCCATGGTGCAAGAAACAAAACAACCCTGGACAGGACTACGGTGGGTGGGTGGGTAAACAGATTGGTTGTGTAACGGAGAACCTATACGGAGGATAGCCTACATGACATGGGAGCCGCCATCTTCTCACTGTCCCCTGACTCCAGAGTAGTGCATTGTGGGTAAATCTGTTATCAGCCACTGTTCATAGTAAATGAGAGAGAATCCTCCGAAGTAAACTACACAAAGACGGAAAATGGAAGCTTGACACACGACTACCTAAGCCCCATAGTACATGCCTCTAGAACCAGCATAGGCTCTCCCCCGTTACATGTATATGGCTAACCTTTAGTCATACCTGTAGATACTACAGTAAATAGATAATTAGAATCTGGTCTTTTTGAGACGTTTATAAGGATCTAGAGGCATGCCCAGTTGGTCCGCCAGTTTACATTTTGCTGGTTGTGATACCACTGATAAGACATGACATGATCGGTATAAACTGTGGAAGGCTTGAACCAGTCTTATCAACTCTTATCAGCGCTTGTCACCGTAACCAGCGCACCTCCCTCCAGACCCCTAAAGAACAGTACCAGTACTAGAAAGATCTATTTCGGCTATGGAGCATCCCATTCATTTTCTTTATAATCGTACATTGCCAGACACTACTGTATCCGGTCTGCTGTTGGCGTTCTTTTTCCGATGAAAACTGCGTTAGGTCCACAACCTTACCACGCCCACCCGGACAGAGCTGAGCCTCCTCTCCCACTTTTAGTGCTAGGTGATGTGTCAACAGTCTGCGGCACAGCATCTGTGTGAGGCAGCACAATAAAGAGGGGCCCAATGCCACGGGTAAGGTTTCACCACTAGGAGCCGTGTCCCACTGCTACAAGTAGACTTATAAACACATGCACATGCACACGCACTCACACACTAATACGCGCAACCTAAATGAGAAGAGAACGGACCAAGAGTCTGGTAAACTATTGAGTAAGTCCCAGGCATCATAGCACACTTGGACGTAAAACAACCCAATATTATCAATCCGGGATTCCCACTTTTAGTGACTTAATCTGTACAGTTTACTCCCAATAAAGGATGGCAGTAAGGTGTATATAGAGCATTACAAAGTGTATCAAACTCCGTCCTGCTTTACATCACCAGGGGTAGGAGTCGCTGTCAGAGAGACAATATGCCCCACAGCTGTGGTCCCGCCCACGTGGGGAGGAGATGACTACTCTAAGCCACTACATACTAGTAGTAGCGTCTATAGTAACTATATTGGTAAGAGACAGTACGTCACAGGGCCGGTGTAGACACGCTGAGTATGCCCTATGACGTCCTTGGGCTAGGACGTGACCTAGACGTATGTTATGAACACCAAGTACATGTGTGGACTCTACCTGAGACGACCCCTTAGTTATTAGGTAAATTGAGTTCTGAGTAAGATGAACCTAGTATTAAACACGGTGGAGGGATCCTGAGTGATAAGATGCCACTTTTCATACCTTTGCAGGAATGCCTACTTTTCCCTGGGATTGTACTTTTAAAAATATATATTTAGTTCATTATAAATGACAAAAAAATAAACCCGAAAGATCTCCTATGCTTTCTTGACCACGGGATGGAGCATATTCTCCATCGTTAGGACAGACATTATGCTAATTTACAAAGTTTCACACATTATTGCTGAAGAACAATATGAAATAATGAATAATGTAAAGGTAAAAGGACAATAACTTTGACAAAATTATCTGTTTTCATCCTGCAAATGACGTACAACCGTCCAGTAAAACAGTAGGAGCAATTTGCATCCTGGCACAATCAGTACTCCCTCGCCCTCGGATCCCCCCCCCCTCCACTTAAAAATAATATTGAATTCAGCATAATAAGCGCCCACCCCTGAATAAGCGCCCCCTCGTTTCGAAGACTAGAAAAAGCCTATAAAAAAGCCATTAAAATGATTTTATAAATGTTCTATGTACATATTTCCACTTTTAAATGTCCATTGATACCACTAAATGGCATGTCGTTGGTTGCAGGTGCTTTCGTGTTACCGTTCATCATCATGCTGGGGCTGACAGGGTTCCCGCTCTTCTTCCTCGAGTCGGCGTTCGGCCAGTACGCCAGCTCCGGTGTCATCTCCATCTGGAAGGCATCCCCGCTGTTCGTCGGTATGTACATATTACACACAAAGACATGATCATTTCTATTGTAGTCTCTGTTATGACCCTCAGGAATAGAGGAAAATATTTCCCTCCAGGAACTCCACCTCCCCCCCCCCCTGCCTGCTATGGTACTACAGTTGCTATCCTTCCAAAAGAGATGGGGACGTGCCCCGGTAGTAGTTCTCTATGATAAGTAATAGAATGTATTTACTACAAGTAATATAATGTATTTTCTACAAGTAATAGAATGCATTTTCTTTCTTTGACTACATTTGGCCATAATAGGAACAACTCTCTTTATGTTGTGAAGATTGTTGTGTGCCAATAAAAATATCCATACTCAAACTCAAACTACCTCACCTCATAGATTTTATCATTCATGCGATCATCCATAGATGCGATTACTACTTTATTGGGCAAGCAGCATACAAATATCTGTCCTACTGCGAGGCAGGCTACCACTATTTGTGGATGACTCCTTGCTAGCTTAAGACTGTACTGTAAAGAATTTAATGTGAGCTGGGTCATTAAACTCAGTCAATCAATCAATCAACCCTAAAAAACACATTCACATATGTTTCATGCACCACCTTGGTGCACCACTTTTACTTATATCAATGTTATGCTACTTTTGTGATAACCGTTATGTTGTGGTGCAGGTATCGGCGCGGCCATGTTCATGGTGTCCTTCATGGTGTCGCTATACTACAACGTGATCATTGCCTGGACCTTCTTCTACTTGTGGGAGTCCTTCACCTCACAGCTCCCCTGGGCCACCTGTGACAACGAGTGGAACACTGACGGTAAGGTTTTTAGAAAGTATTGATTAATGATATTAAATATAAAACATGTGTACCAAAAACTCCCTAGGACCTCTTAGAGTCGATTACTGTCTTCTTCATACCCCTCACCTCCGCGTCGCTCCCCTGGACCACCTGTGACAATGAGTAGAACGCTGACGGTGAGTAGTGACTTGTACAACACCCCCACCCACCTGGGCCAATAGGTGGAACACTAGGGAGATGTATAGGCCACATTTACTGAGTAATGTCACGTGGGTATACTATGTCATAACCTTGTCCCTCCTGGTGAGCTGCTCTCATATCTCTACTAAGCCTCCCCATCCCCTCCAACACCCTACAGTCACTGTAACAGTGTGAGACACGCCACGTCCCATGCTTCCATGTGGGTGTCGCTAATGTACACATTCAACATGGAGATGTATCATAACATAACCGGATCTGAGAGGACATTAATTGATAACAACTACCCTACGTGACTAGTGTGATACAATGTAGAACCGTGTATGTTATCAGTGTGTTCTAATTGTCTATAGTGTGACCCCTATGTGCCTCTACATGGGTAAAATTCGACACGGCGACACAGCCCTTTTAGGCCTTTTTAAAAATCTACAGACACAGACAATTTGGGATAAAATGATTAATTCCTATATATGTAAAAATCGACACGGTGACACGGCCCTTTTGCTAAAATAAATTGTAGAGCTCTTGGAGGATAGCTTTTAAAATCAACAGACAAAACTATCGTGCAACCCCAAGTGCAACCCCTATACGACCACATACTTTTAGGAAGCGGTAACTTTCTAGCAAGTTCAAGGGGAGGGGTCTAACTCTATAACAATAACCCAATCCACCGCCACAGCTGTTGTTAATTAAGTATGTACTATACAGTGGCATCTCATGCCAAATGCAAATGAACATCCCCTCCAATCAACTCCAGTCTCAGCAGTGAACCCAACTAACCAGCCAATGACTGTCTGTCGTGACCAGCCTCTTTAAAAGTTAGCCCACCTCGGCGCCTGGGGCCAGCAGTTATGTTGAGGTCATTGACCTATAATCTACACGGGTAGTTGTTAATGCAACCTACGAATAATTAGCAAAGGGAGCAGCGTATATGTAGGAATCTAGAGGCATACCCAGTGGGTCCGCCATTTTAAATTTTGCTGGTGAGGTTAAACTCACTGATAAGACCTACCACTATGGGTACAAATAGGGGACAAACAGGGGACAGGCTTGTAGCCGTCTTATCAGTTCTCATTAGTGTAGGTCGCCGCATCAAGCTCCAGTCCCGACTAGGCCCTATAGGTTATCTCCATATACTAGATTGTCTGCCACCATGTAGCTAACAAGATGTATCACCCTGTGACAGTCTGGATGTCATTTACAGCCACCAACCGCCTGTTGAACTACCAGGTCAAACAAAAACCACAGATGCCAGCTTTGAGGGATTTTTCTTCGAGATTTCTGCATTAAATAAATAAAGTCTCCTATAGAAATTGGACTAAAACTACTTTTGGTAATCAGGGTGTGGCACCTATGCAAACAATTTAACATGAACTATGTACACTTAACTTGGCTCTTTTCCAAGATGTCTTCTTTCAGCAGACGTTGTCGTGAATAAGTAATAGTCTGTTCGTGATTTACGTAAACAGGCTGATTGTGGAATTGTTTGTTTTAATGATGCACACCCATAGCAACCCGTGGATCTTCACATGCTATACAGTCACAAATTGAAACACTGCAGGCTGACTTGTAAATTGAAGGCGTCACTTTTATAATTTGAAATGTCTAACTAGAATATAGATATAGATGTATCCATAGGAAAAGTACAAAATCTGGGCAGGAATTTGCTATTATCTTAAGGTTTATACATTTGAAAAGTTTGATTTAAAATGTGCCCGACAGCCCACAGATGCACCTGCTATTTGAAAAACAGTGGCAGGCATACAGTAACTAAAAATCAATCCATAGAAAAAAACCTCGGTCCAGTCGAGTGGTGGCTGCTGGGCAGATTATCGTGCATCTTTGTATTTATTTCATGTGATTATTACTTAACACAGACAAATATTGGTTTCATAGCTATTTTGATGACGTCACAGTGGAGAACATAGTCGTCCCTGTGAAGAATGCCTCTCCCTATGACATAAATTGATTTAAAAGAACTCACAATTCACCCATTGGATTTTATATAAATCCTTTGAAGCCAACGTTGACAAATGTTTGTACCAATTTCAGCGTGCATGTCGCGGTCTAAGGACAGTCTGCGTAGCATGTGCGGCCAGGAAAACGGGACGTGGTTTAACCGGACATGCTTCACCTTGAACAACACGTCTGAGGCGATTTACGACGAGGTTGTCATGCTCGCTAATGTGACCGCCAATGCCACCGCCGGCCTCAAGGTGGTCACCAAGAGCCCTGCTGACGAATACTTCCAGTAAGTCACCTCAATTCTATGGCCGCAGTCGCATTAGCATACTTGAAAGCTAAGATTCAGTTTGGACATAGGGCTACAAATTGCCTTGTAGGTTGGGACAGATGAGGGCAGGCGTGGGTATCAGGGCAGGTACAGCAGTATAATAGCAAGCTAGGTCTGTTTTAAATGGAAGTTAAAACAGTTAAAACAGATGAAATAGACTGGGAGCAATCATGATCCATCAGGTGGGAGAATAGGCAGGCAGCAAAGGTGTCATACCTTGCACCGGGATAAGGAAAAGGAACTTTTGGTGGATTCTGGAAAATGTGGTTATAGCCATTCAGAATCCACTTATTGTTTGCGTGGTACTAAGTCTTGTTGCTTACTAGTGGCCTGGGAAAGTTTAGCATTTAAAGTGCTATAGCACATTGCTTAGCAACACCCATGAATCACTGATGTGTATAGGCAACACAGGCTTCTTGGAAAGAAAACAATGACAGAATTGGAATCTTCCGGGTTCATTTAGGGAGACCAGAAGTACATTTGTACTTGATTTATTCCTAAGCCATAGATATTTTACACAAAGCTAAGGAAGTTAGACCTATCGCGCACAAAGCAACTAAAAATAAATAATAAAAATTGTTCTTGAGCCATGGCTACATTAGACTGGTTACCATGCAGCTTTGTTGATTTATAAGTCCTCAGAGAAAAATCCTACCAAAAATCTCGCCACCAGAGCTAGCTATAACAATGTTTTGCCATCTAAAGGGGCAATATCATCACTAATACTAACCACATAGTAGACTGGAACAGTGCTGGAAATATGAATGGGACACGCTCGGTTATTATGCCGCTTTAATGTTGCCAGGCCGGCAACATCCATCAGAAAACCTTTGCCCTATCTTAGACTAAGTGCAAGCTTCAGTCAGTTTTCGGCTATCGACAGCCCAACTAGAAATTCCCCTTACATTACAAGTCTGTGTCCCTTTTCGTCGAATGTATGAACAAATGTCACACTGTAGTTATGGGAAACAACTTACAGGATAGGCCACTCGTTATTGATACATGATGTATGATTAACCGTCAACCAGTTAGTTAATGAAGGTTATTGACAAAGAATCAACACACAACACGACTAGCGAATATTCCTATTATTTTGCCTTATTTAGTTAAGATCAGGGACATTTTCCATATCTCCCTCCTACATATGCATCATAATATCTGATGTAGTTTATGACCTGGTTCTACCCAGGCAAATCTAAACATAGATTCTAAACAAATCCGTCTGATTTGGTTCACACATCTATACACAAGCATCAAACCCATTCTTCCCTGTCTAAAAATACTCTATATAGCCTCAAGTGTGTGCCGGCCACCGAGCACAATAGTTATAGCAGACTGGATAATCACCTACTTCTGAAACTTTCTTATTAAAGAGGGTTTGAAACTGTTCGTCCCGCCCACCGGTCAGAGGCTTGACTATAACCTATATATAAACTGAAGTGTATTTTATTGAAACCCTCTCTAAGCATCCGACCCTCCCAATTTGGGAGCAATTTATAAGCTGGATTTAGCCAAAAATACAAAAAGGAACTTGGTGTCGGACAGTTGTCTCACATTAAGCTATTTAACCATAATGTCAAAGAATCCGAAAGAGGGATACGGGTACCACAATTTCCATTATACTGTAAACGTCACCTTTACAAAAAAGTACTTTAAAAAAATACAAAAAATAACACTTGAAATACCCTGATAAGTTTCATTTACTATTTCCCCATTCCCCTTGTCGTTACAGTAACCACGTGCTGGACATCTCTGACGGCATCAGTAACATGGGCGCCCCCCGGTGGCAGTTGGTGCTCTACCTGCTGCTGGCATGGACCGTCGTGTGTCTCTGCATGATCAAGGGCATCAAGTCCTCTGGCAGGGTCAGTATGGCAAACACGCTATTCAACTATATTACTTTGTGCTATTTTCTTTACTGTAAATGTACATATTTTCCCGTGTATAAATTTTCGCGAATTTGCTAGAAAGGGCATTTTCGCTGGTATTAAAATTCGCGCATTTCCGAAATTTGGCTCTTTAATTTAATGCTGTATTAATATATTTCGCTCTGTCCATATTTTCGCGCATTTTCAAAATCCGCGAAAATATGTACAGCGCGAAAATATCTACGTTTACAGTACACTGCAAAGCTAGGACCATACTTGATGGCAGTTGTAGAATTTTATGTGACGAGGGGGAGTGCCTCCTTCACTTTTCAGCATAAATAATCTTTAGCCTGGGGGGTTTGGTCATAAATTAAGATGCATATAAAGTATAAAGGTCGACGAGTGTATCTTTCCTTCCTATTGTATGTGATATAAAGATATACGTTGTATTCCATCATTTTCTA
Organism: Harmothoe impar; assembly: GCA_947462335.1. Lineage (NCBI taxonomy): Eukaryota > Metazoa > Annelida > Polychaeta > Phyllodocida > Polynoidae > Harmothoe > Harmothoe impar. The sequence continues at coordinate 66,095,128 of OX381708.1, read as the reverse complement.
CAGGAGGTCAAGTACCAATGATGTGTAAAGTAGGGACATATACAATAGTAACATGTACCATAAATACGTAACAAGTGCACAGTGTGTATAGCAAATGTATGAACATTTTTCTAGCCAATTATGACATAATAATAACCACCACAATGAGATGTACATTGTGTGTATCTTCCTCCAGGCAATGTACTACATCCACCCTTGTAGTACTGACTAACTCTGTCCCTTCCTCCAGGCGGTGTACTTCACGGCCACCTTCCCCTACCTGGTGTTGTAGTACTGACTAACTCTATGTTCCTCCATGCGGTGTACTTCACGGCCACCTTCCCCCACCTGGTGTAGTACTGACTAACTCTGTCCCTTCCTCCAGGCGGTGTACTTCACGGCCACCTTCCCCCACCTTGTGTTGTAGTACTGACTAACTCTATGTTCCTCCATGCGGTGTACTTCACGGCCACCTTCCCCCACCTGGTGTAGTACTGACTAACTCTGTCCCTTCCTCCAGGCGGTGTACTTCACGGCCACCTTCCCCCACCTGGTGTTGTAGTACTGACTAACTCTATGTTCCTCCAGGCGGTGTACTTCACGGCCACCTTCCCCTACCTGGTGTTGTAGTACTGACTAACTCTGTGTTCCTCCAGGCGGTGTACTTCACGGCCACCTTCCCCCACCTGGTGTTGTAGTACTGACTAACTCTGTCCCTTCCTCCAGGCGGAGTACTTCACGGCCACCTTCCCCTACCTGGTGTTGTAGTACTGACTAACTCTGTGTTCCTCCAGGCGGTGTACTTCACGGCCACCTTCCCCCACCTGGTGTTGTAGTACTGACTAACTCTGTGTTCCTCCAGGCGGTGTACTTCACGGCCACCTTCCCCCACCTGGTGTTGTAGTACTGACTAACTCTGTCCCTTCCTCCAGGCGGTGTACTTCACAGCCACCTTCCCCCACCTGGTGTAGTACTGACTAACTCTGTCCCTTCCTCCAGGCGGTCTACTTCACGGCCACCTTCCCCCTCCTGGTGTTGTAGTACTGACTAACTCTATGTTCCTCCAGGCGGTGTACTTCACGGCCACCTTCCCCCACCTGGTGTTGCAGTACTGACTAACTCTGTCCCTTCCTCCAGGCGGTCTACTTCACGGCCACCTTCCCCCTCCTGGTGTTGTAGTACTGACTAACTCTATGTTCCTCCAGGCGGTGTACTTCACGGCCACCTTCCCCCACCTGGTGTTGCAGTACTGACTAACTCTATGTTCCTCCAGGCGGTGTACTTCACAGCCACCTTCCCCTACCTGGTGTTGTAGTACTGACTAACTCTATGTTCCTCCAGGCGGTGTACTTCACGGCCACCTTCCCCCACCTGGTGTTGTAGTACTGACTAACTCTATGTTCCTCCAGGCGGTGTACTTCACAGCCACCTTCCCCTACCTGGTGTTGTAGTACTGACTAACTCTATGTTCCTCCAGGCGGTGTACTTCACGGCCACCTTCCCCTACCTGGTGCTCCTCATCCTCCTGGTGCGCGGCCTCACCCTGCCCGGCTCCGCCAACGGGATCCTCTTCTTCATCACACCCAAGTGGGAGAAACTAGCCACCGCCGGGGTAAGTAGCTGACACTGGTGATCAAATTAAACTAAAAATATAATCTGTATGAGAAAACCTGAAGCTTGTTATTAAGCTACTGCTACCACTGGTACCGTACTTAAATTATGGTCTCGCGCCATTATACCTCAAAACCTAAGGACATTGTAGGAAATACTAAGATCATCAATACAGCACTACTAGTACACTGCGGAGCCCTGCTTCTCAGGGAAAAGGGCTATTGCCATTTCACAACCCCTTTAATACAAAACCAAACCGAGTTGTTGGGACTTTTGATTACCCCCCCGGTAGATTGAATTGGTAGATAATATTCACCATTGTATCTAGGTGTGGGGTGACGCTGCGGTGCAGATCTTCTTCTCGCTGGCCCCCGGGTGGGGAGGACTCATCACGCTGTCGAGTTACAACAAGTTCAAGAACAACTGTCTCAGGTAAGTGTCATCCTGCGGTGTTTCACTGTTTGAGGCATTCGCCATTATACAACATTTGTGGGCAAGGATATTAGGAGATGTATTGTAACTGCGGATATTGGAATTGGACGCTATGTTTGGATAGGCACTGGCGTATTTAACTATGAAGCTCATGGCATACAATCTAGAATTTGTCAATTATGGGCTGAAGGCATGTAAATTCTTCCTTACCTTGTCTGGCGTTAACCAACTAAATACTACGATTTATACCCAGTTTGTATCTGTTTTCAGGGATACCTACATTGTGTGTGTCGGTGATGTATTGACGAGTCTCTTTGCGGGTCTTGTCATTTTCTCCATCCTCGGCTATATGGCGCACGACCTTGGGGTACGGGTGGATGAGGTCGCCGATGAAGGTAGCTATGATTTAAATTCTTGCTACGTAGAAAACATGTTATGACAAAGCCACGAAACAAGGAATCATGGAGAATCAACGAGAGCTTACCTTAACTTCCTCTACTGTTATATAATTGCCCGCGGTTGAGATGGTTGGTTGAATATTGGTGATTGTATAATGTTAGATTCACTAAATTGATGGCGGTATTTAAAAAAAAGTCCCTATAGCCTAAAAAAGTTTGATGCCTTTTAAGAAAATTCTGGGGGCACGTTAGTTATGCGTTTCCTGATCTTATGTAGGCAGCCTCACCAGATCCGATAGATGAATATGTGCTAGGGGTCATATTTCCTCTCCGTCTGGTCAAGGGAGTCAAGCTTTTTTGAACCTGTCCCCCCCCCCCCTCTGTTAGAAAATGATCCCTCCCTTACAAGGCTGGCGTTGGTGTTGTAGGTGCTGGCCTGGCGTTCATCGTGTACCCAGAGGTAGTGACCCGCCTGCCCGCCTCACCGCTCTGGGCCGTCCTCTTCTTCCTCATGCTCATCACGCTCGGACTCGGAACTCAGGTACGTCTTAAACATTGGTTGTACGGATATTATCCTATCTCGGGCCCTTTTCACAGTCTCACACAGTTTTCTTACAGGTGTCAGGCTTTTGTGAAGTGCGCTTTGACCTGCCTAGCTTTTTAGAATTTAAAAGACTTTTTATTGATCGATCCTGCCCTGGTTCACTCAACTTTCACAGCATATCGAAGTAGTATCAGATACATAGTTCATTAATGAAATCCGAACACTTTAACAATGATTGGCGAAACGGGGCTATGCATGTACACCCTCCAACGACTACCACTTGAATGAACGTAACTGGCATGGCAGCGCTCTTTTATAGCATTAAAAAAACAACAACAAAAAACAAAAAACTTTATTAAAGTTTGTTTTTTTTTGTTTTTTTTTTGGTGGCTTTTTTCTGGTCGCTAGCCAAATTTGGGAGTTTGCAAAAATGTTTCCCTCAAAAAAAAAAAAAAATTGCCCCCGCTCCACTTGATTCAAGGTTAAAATCCGCAGACAAAAAAAAAATTTGGAAAAAAAAAAAAAAGATTTCGCTCGCTCGCACCATTTTTTCTAAATGAAAATCCGTAGACCAACTTTTTTTTTTGGTGTGGCCTAACAATGATTGACTTGCAATAAATAGACAACCTGGTTTGATTGATACTTTTCAGTTTGCTATTGTAAACACCGTACATACCACAATCATCGACACGTTCCCCGAGTTGTTCCGACATGGTCACCGTCCCAGCTTCGTCATGATCGGCATCTGTCTGACTGGTTTCTTACTCGGCATACCCTGTGTCTGTCAGGTAGGTGGCCTACAACACAATATCAGCTTTGGTCAAAATCAACTTTAAAAAATCAGTGTTATAAATGAATAGACTACATGTATTCCATGAGTGCTCTGTAATCACGATGGTGGTCAGAGCGTTTCGCGCTGAGTGGGATTGATCTCACGTATAATGTCCCACTTGGTATGAGGTATCAGTAATGGATATGAATTTGACTATTCAATCTAAAGGGCGCCCAGCCTCTGTACATTTTGGATTACCTTTAGAAATACTGGGATTGAACGACTTAACCCTATGGGTCAAACTACCGTTCTCTACTAGAGAAATAAGTGCTTGCTTTCTGGTACATTTGTAGATATCTTTGAAATGCCTCTCCATTTGCTGCCTATAGCTTCAACAGCAGGCCTGTGGTAGCGGTATAGGTCTGCTATATATGACTGCGTTGCTTGTTTTCAGGGCGGGATGTACATGCTTCAGCTCATGGACGCATACACTGCCTCCTACTCTGTCCTTACGATAGCTTTCACTGAATGCCTCGTACTCTCCTACATATATGGTAAGCTACTCAAGCCAAACAAGGAAGTTATGTTTCAGGTTCATCCCCTACCGCCAATATAAGTACCCTACTTCTATTTCTTTCAAATGTTCTTGTTTCCCATGAATCGCAACGCCATCTACCAATGAAGCAAGTTGTCAATTTCTATTACCCCTAACTCAAACCTGAAGCAGACTTTCTCCCTTTAAATAACCCGTTTTATGCCAATTGCTTTATTTTCGTGCAACTATCATAGCCTCCTGAGCACTGATTTGTATTTATCAGTGAAAAACTTTATCGTAGCTTAGTTCATAGGATTTTCTGTAGAACATAGCTTTCATTACCGTATAAAATCGTAGTAAATTTGGCGGTTCCCCTCTCTTTAGTGGTCAGGAGTTATCTTAAGATTTGCAAGTGACGCCATATTGAATTTGTGTTAGCCCTAGCCTAAACCGTTTCTCCCGCCACCATAGGTTATGAGCAGCTAGCGGCAGACATTAAGCTCATGTTGGGGAAACATATCGGCATCTACTGGAAGATAACCTGGATGTTTGTCAGCCCAGCCGTGCTTGTCGTAAGTACTGATTTGTCCTCGAGCGTGCCCCTTTTTTTTATTATACCACTTGATTTTTCCCAGCATCTTATCTTTACATTGTTTGGGGAGAGTGCTTGGAGCATTGTCTGTAATGCCTTCATCTGCAAACATATATATCAGGAGATTCATTTCCTTCCCAATTGTGGATATTAGGTTGCCGGATTTTGATCTCATTTCGGCAATGTTCTGTCAGTTAAACCCCAACAAATTGCAGAAACCTTATCCACAGTCTCCCTTTCTTGCTGCATTAGTTTTTAGTTGAAGCATGGCTCTAACTGTTGATACTTGTTTGCTATGTTTAGTTCATCCTGATCTTCCTGCTGGTGGAGTTTAAGCCGACCACGTATGGCACGTACGTGTTCCCGGGCTGGGCGGAGGGCCTGGGCTGGTGCATCTCCCTCAGCTCCATCCTGTGTATCCCCGCCGGCGTCATCTACAAAGTCCTCACCTTTGAGGCCCAGGACATGCCCCTGGTAGCGGTAAGTACACCACAACAAGTTTGTATCAAACTAGCGTAAATACCCGCGTATAACCAGCATCTCGTGTATAACCCGCACCCAGACTGTGGGAGAACCTTATAACGCGCACTAGGCTGGTGCTGAGAACTGTTCCTTTAGAACTGTACCATACTGCCAAAAACCCTCGTATTACCCCAACCAAGAGTTGAACTGTTGAACCCGCACTGGAGGTATTTGGTAATTCTGAATAAGAAATTTTAAGCTGTATCTACCAATAATAATCTTTCTTTTGTAATGGTGTGAATGTTTCTGAGGGTTCTTTACAGCCGTGAATGTACATCTTAATACTTGTACCAATATGATGATTACATGGTATACTTTTCTTTAGTCATTTTGTGACCAATTTATCACAGCGAAATATGGAAGTTTTTCCCACCATGCAGAGGGGGCAACGGGGATATAGAAAAAGTCTTCTGATATACCCAAACAACAATTAAACGGATAACATTTAATAAATGTCTACATATTTCTCACAGAGACTCAAAGTGTTGTCGAAGCCCACAGATGACTGGGGTCCGGCACTATTCAGGTCGACGTCAGTGAAGAAGACACGTCACATGAGTGGAGGCAGCATTATCTCCCGCGTCTCTCTCCGTCAGCGCCACCTCAGCGGCTCCTCCATCCCCGAATCTGCTCAACCGCTCAAAGACGTCACCGCCACCATCGAGATACCCCCTCCCGCCTACAACGACGTCACCGCCGCCGACATAAATTCAACAGAGAAGACACCACTAGAAAAGACGGATACAGACAAGCCTGCTGTATAAAAGGAGAGAATCTATATATAAATATATAAAAATTATATTTCTAAAAGCATATTTACCATAATGATTATACATATATACATATGTGTATATTTACATGGTGAAATGGGGAGAGCAAGATCCAAGGGCAAACTAGGGGCAACATATTGAATGGGGAGGAGTGGTACAGATCTGAAATTACACTGTTACTAATATGATTAAGTCATGCCTTTTTGTAGAGAGGCACTGATATGTCCTATAATCCAATTCCATAGTTACTCCAGTCCATTGTGCAATGATGCAAATAGATCCCAGACACTGCAGTGCAGTTTACTGAAACCTAATGAATCGGTTGTATGCACAGTTCAATCTTTGCTCAAGGTTTTCACTTCATGATTAATAAATTTCCCTTTTTAGGCAAAAATTAAGGAACAGAATTACATATTGGTGCAACGATCATTGTTACAATTCTACTATAATATGAGTTAAGGTTTATATGCTATACCATACCTACCGCTGGTTTATGGCTTTACCATCCTGCAGAGCAGAGCAATGTAAAGGAACAAAGCTAAAACTGAATCTCAGAGGAAGGGCCCCATTGCACAATGGAGTCTTATGAAAAGTATATGCTATGTCACAATGTGAGGAAAGAAATACGAAGTTAACGCTTAGGTATGATTTATTGTTGAAATCTACTCCCGATACGTTTTGTACAATACTTAACCACTCAGGAAGGTTGTTACGTTGACTTTTGCTTACCTGTTACGGTAGACCTGTGTAACCAGGGGTGTGATTTCACCTACTGTTGTAGGACTTCCTATGAGTTTAGACCCAGCATCCTTTTATGGGAGGAGGGTCTTTGATGGTTTGGTGGAAGATTAAGTCTTCATTTAGTTTTCTACTACATGGTAAGTAGAAAATCACAACCTGCTGCTAAAATAGTGTTCATGATTTGACATTTCAAATTCAGATATGGATGGTCGATTTTGATACGTGAGAAGAGCTATACTAATACTGCCAAGGCGGTAATTTTCTACCCAGGAAAAAAATGGTTCCAAAAAAAGCACCGCAGGTTATGGTGTTAGAGGTGAATGAAGATGGTGCTAGCAGATCTGAGGTATTCCCTTACATGTAACATACATATGTATCTACATACCATTACAAAAACAGAGTGTTCCATGACGTGCCCAACAGTCCATTTATGGATGCATTTTTATGTGTAATCCCGAAATTTGACTGATTAGCAATGGCCCTTTTGCCAATCAACTTTTAAGCCGACTGCTACAATGTATTGTTTTTGAACCAAAAATTACTATTTGTAAACAGTGAAGCAAATAGAAAATTGCTCTCCGAGGTCAGGTTTTAGAGACAGGTAAATTCTAGAGTAGCAGTGTGAAGTCTAGCTAGTTGTACAGTACTTTAGTCGGTACATATCTGATGAGATCTGTTTCGGTTTGGTTTCAGTGAAATAATTGTCCTTCCTGACAGCTTATATCCTACAATTTCAAGCTCTTAAGTGCTTAGTATTACCGAACTGCTACCTTACATTCACAACGCAGTGATAACACGTATTATGTAGTTTGGGAGAACACAGTCATGAGACTATGTTGCTGTGTGTGTACTGTTTGGTATACATGTTAAAGTAGTGTACTTAATACGGGCAGCTTCCTAACATATTCTATAGGTAAATATACATCGGTTATTTGTCATTTTAAGGGTGTGAATATAAATTATTTTGTCCCATACCAAAGATCTTAGAGGATCTCATAGATTATCCGGTTGTGATGTAGACTGCATTATAGACCATGTGGTAAATAGTTAATTCTGCATATTCCTTTATGCATTGCTGATGTACAAGACTCTTCTCCACCTGTGTGTATGTTGGATATAATATTATCATGTTGAAGGCTTAAATTAGAATACAGCTATTGTAAATTGCAGAAATATGGCAGAAGTAAATAATGTTTTTGAGTCACAGAGCATTTTCAATTACATAAACATGTGTTTTTGCACATTGGAACTTTATTTTCCCACTGTAGCTTTTTTATCATAATGGAATCGTTACAACTTGTAATGGCTTATCACATGTAAGTGTGTATGCGTTCATATAGCACACATCCTATGGATGTTACATTGTAGATGTGTGGCTTGTTAGAATAGGACTCTATAGGATAATGTGCTGTTATTTAGCTGAATGTAACGAATCTCATGTTACACAATAAGTACTACGGTAGATTGAACTAACGCGTTACCTTGTCTTCGAGGTGGATTCTTTTACAAATCAAAATAAGTAATTGTTTAATTGATTTTAAAAAAACACTTAATACCACAAAAGATTACTCTTTGCCCAAAGAAGCCCTAAAAAATTCAAAACGTATATGCCAGCTTGAAGCTATTTGATTTGAGGAACAAACAAATGTCCATCCTGTAGCATTCGTACAAAGTATGTATTATTTTTCAATCTCATGAATAGGTCAACCAAATGTAGTTTCTAACTATAGAAAGGCATGCGCGCTTGTCGATATGTATGATCCCAATGCTTGTACAGATAGCAAGTGTATATATGTACACTCTTACAAATACTATCCAATGCCAAAATGAATGGAAACAAACCGTCGACAATAAGACGGGTGTGAGTATGGCGAAACCCATTGTTATCGTTTAGGATATGAACCCTACCTCTTACATATTCGTATCATAGGGAAAACGGATAACAGGGTTCCCAAGGGTCGGGGAAAGTTATGGAAAAAGATGTGGTCAGGGAGAGTCAAGGAATCTTGTGAAAGCTTGACGGGAAGGTTTTATAAATCGGATTTAATCTATAGCAACATCTACGAGTAAAATTCGGCTAAAGCTCCTTCAAATTGAAGAGCGCCCATTAAATGATTATGGTCAGGGTAAATGGGTTATTTTTGGTCTGACAGAGTGAGGGAATCTCAATCCGTTTGTGGGAACGCTGTATAATCCTTATTTCTAATCACTACAGTAGGTGCATCAAAATATCACTTCAACTATCATGAGGTAGGGCCCGCTCATTTACATGGACATTTGTAATTTCAATACATCTATGTTTCAGAATTGTTTGATAAGTAAATTGTCAACGATTCTTTTAGTAATACAAGATTGCTATTCATTTTACAACTGGAGTTATTGCTTGTAGGTTATAATGATTATCCCAGAAGTATGCATACAATTGCATTTTGAATATGTATATCGTTATTTTAACCTGTCATAAGGTATAATAATAGATGATGTGCATATTTGATTGTCTGATCTTAAATGTGGTCTGAGGTGAGAATTATTAACAATTTTATCACGAACATAGGCTAAGTCTTATAATTTCGATTTAAAAATTATTGCTGCCTCCACAACTGATGGAGATTATATTACACTCTTCATATAGTCAAAGCAGAGCTTTAACTCCTGTATGTGTATGTCTCACTAGTCATTATGCAGAACAACTGACCTCGTATATGCAGCTACCGCCACTGGCATTTGGCATACGCGGGGAAATGATATAGTCAAACAATTTAGATCTGTATGTTTCATTTTCCCTCTTTTGATACATCTCTTTTCTATTTTTATCTCGACCGAAAAGGTATGAAAGATTTTCTAAATTATAGTACCGATAGGTATTAATGATCTAGTCTCACGCATAATGAAACGATCTGCTCAGAATGAGCAACGCAAGAAAAAAATTAAAATTATTATTTTTTGTGCCTTTGCTCAGATGTACTTGTTGCGGATTTTGTATTTACTATTTAGATTTCTAACACATTTTACCACATTTTATGGAAATAAGAATTCTTATTCTGATAAATATCACTTGGAATTTATCCAAGTGGATGTGTCTAGTTTGTACAGGGATCTATTTGAGTCCCTTTAAAATTAATGAACCAACGATCTCGTGCAGCAAAACCAGTATAAGTGTAGTAACATGAAATGATCTGAATATTGGATGTTGAAACAAATACTCCTTTGTAAAAGCCCTCACGAATAAAAGCTCATAGCCCTTGTATACCAAATACCACGAGTTTGGGTTTATCTTTTTCTTTTTTTGAAAACTTGTCAAACAGGGATATTTCATTAATTCTATTATTATTGACTCAGGGTCTCCCCTGAGTAGTGAGACGATTCTGGACACCTCTTTTCCTTGAAAAAATGAAATTGCTCCCATTTGGTCAATATTTCACTCTTTGCATCTTGCATGGTGTCATTAGATCACTTTCCACAATATCTATCTAATGGTGTATTTGTTTTTTACAAATTCCAACTGTAACCCCCTAAAAAACGAAAAATAATATTAGGCAGTAATTGCTGGTAATTTGCTTCAGCATAGAGCTCTATGGGAGCGTGTAGATAACCGATAACCCCAAATTTGGATAGTTCGTGACAACCAATGCTATCTCTATGGGAGGGGTAGGTGAGACGCTTTTTTTCAGACATCTATCAAACACTTAAGTACTAGAGGTAATTTACAGGGGAGGTTACTTGATATTATTTGTGTAACAGATCAGTGTTGTGATAACCCTGATTCACTTTGCACTGACAATGCACGTATCGCAACAAAGACTATATGGAAATGTGAGTACCCCGCTCCCCCTCTCTCTACCGGGGTAATTATTTACAATATGGACATGGGAGCTTTTTATTCAGTGTGTGTCAGACATAGACGTGAGAGGACAAAAGACATAGATAGCTAATATCGGGGGACATGAAAATTAGAATTTGGGCTCAAGTACCCCCCCAAAAAAAGTCAATGTACACATTTTTTTCGAGTATACCCTTTTTTTGCGCGGCTTGCCTCACTCGGTGTGACTTTCTTAGGGCACCTGCGTCATGCGACCTATAGGTTGTGTGGTGCAGGCCTATAGGTAGTTGTCAGTTCCTGACTTGTGACGCACAATTTGGGTATGCTATCCGAAACGGTCCAGCCAGGATATAATAGGGGGAGCAATGGATGGATATGGATAGTGGACTAGGGTAAACCAAAGGTGCTGAATCCATTTCTGTTATGTGTAGGATGATATCTAGGTCAGAAAAAGGTCAAAATCAAGGTCAAAGGTCACATCTTTAAGAATCCCATTTATACAAGAGTGCACCCTTTCTCTTTCTTACTATGATAAACGATACATTTCCCTTCACACCTCTACCTGACCCTGAGTCTAGTGTGATCTCAATAACACGTTCAATCTTTCTATTAAACTACCTGCAGTACTCAGCTGAACACCGTATTATTCACCCCAGAAGCACCTACTGTCTCATACGTTTGGCTGATTCCGTGTCACTTAAACCAGAGGCTCCCGGATGACCATCTCCAATTTCCATGTTAATTTCTTTTTTTCATTGCCCTATATATCCACATTGTCTCCCCAAAATTTCTAATCAAAATTCTAAATAGTTTCCGAGTTCTAGCTTGCTTAGCGGGTGTCTGCTCTGGTAAGAAAAACCTCAATTCTAGCCATTTTCAAAAGACTACCATGGAAAAACCCTCAGGGTCATAGGTCCATGTGTCATTCCATAGGTGCTACTTATACTAGAGATCAGGAAAAAATTATCAAACCATACCTCAAGTGTTATGTCTTGATGCACAGAGGCTCGAAAATGAGACATGAATCGATGGAAATTCACAAAACTTTGAATAATCAAAAAATTTGTCAAAATTAGAATTGTACCCCTAGCAGCTCAATCTTGAAGCTAGTACTAAGACAGATGTGGGGCTTGTCAAGGTATGGTACTTGTTCCTTGGAATAGTTCACAGGTGGCACCGCTGGTGGCTAAAGTTGGGCAATTCTCTAAAATGACCTAGTTTTGGCGGCCATTAAGGCCATATGGCACCTTTTTTTTTACTTGTAATCATTTTTCCCTAAAAGCGCTCTTCATTACCTTTCCATCGAATGCATTTGCAAAGGTGTTCCATATTTCCTTCTGGGTGAAATAATTTTGTAAAGATCGTGTTTTCGAAATTTTTTTAAGCTCCGACATTCCTTTATAAATGCAGCAGTGCGCTGATGTGCTACTTGTTCACAGCAGAGGTGCTGAAAATGGGACTACTCTGTTAACAATCACTCAAAAATCACTAGAATTCCGGGTCATGTTTTTGTTCATAATGACACTTTATTCAATCACAGCTGAAAAGATTTAAGGAATTCTTTGAAATTGATAAAAGATCAATATCATTAACACTATTTTATAATCATCATATATATTTATATATGCGCTCTGAATATCTATAACATTTCTCTGCCATGTTCATGTGTAGCAAATGTGGGCTTTGATATTTCAACAAGGCATGCTATTATCTAAGGTTAGACACAGATATATTTTCCCAGCCAAAAGGCCTAACCTGTAGTCAGCTTTATTGATGGTTAACCTTTATAAAGTTAGTATTCCTGCATGGAGGTACTTATAGATAACAAATACTGCTACACGAACACTCCACACCATCATACAGAGTAAGAAAGTAGACAATTGGTTTTATATTATTAATTTTATACATCACTTTGTGACTAAATTTCAATAATCATATACCATGTAAAATGTATCACTTTGCGACTCAATTTCAATAACTATATCCCATGATACTTTTAAATCTCAGCAGAGAAAAACAATAATTGTACTTATGTGTTTGCACACATGACTAGATGTAGAAAGGCATGTACCATAAATTCTCGTGTACATCTAGATTAAGTACCATCTCACTTTAATACGGTCGGCCGTTGCGAGAGACGTAATGCCATTGGGTAAACTGGAGCGAAGATGTATCTTATGTCAGATGTATGTCAGATTCACGGCAATATGGCCGACACTCAGTCTATACGAAAACCTGCCGGACACCGGCTATAGCCGGCAAAGTCTACCGGTCCGGCAGAAAAAGGGGAACTGCAGGCCCGAATGGCTGGCTGTATTCTAGAGATCCTTGCCTATATGTCATTTTTTACGGCTTGTAAATCCGACCATTTTTAAGGTTTCTACAGCATAAAACAGAAAGTGTGAATATTTTCTGTAATGTTCTTCGGTAATCTACATATTAAAATGGTTAATATAATTGTAACATTTAGGGGGAACCCTATTTATCATCATTGCCAGTACAAACACTTGCTTTATATTTCATTTTTAAACAGCAAGTTTGTACTCCAATATCCGGGCCTGCAAAAATTGAGCCGGGCCTGCATAGAAAAGAATCTGCAGGACCGAATGTCCTGCATGGTGAAAAAGTTTTTGTATAGACTGGACACTGCCAATCGGGTACCGTATTAGATTATAAATCAATTAATTACACATCTATAAACATCCGATCACATCTGTATTGAAGTGATCTGCCTTGCTAAGGGTCTATTCTGTCTGCACATCAAAAAATATTTAAAGATTATAAAAAAAGAGTTTTCAATGTGATCGGTCCTTTTGAAAATTCTCTCCACTTTTGAATGGGATTCAGAAGGAGCTCTGTTCGGGTGCCACAGCTGCTTGAAAAGGCTAGTGTACAACCCATTGTGCGCGAGATGCGGGTTATATGCAATAATTGACGGTAAGTTATTTCGCATGCTTCAGAAACATCCATAATGCTGCTTTGTGACCTCACACTTCCCTTTCTGCATGGGACCCTCACATAAGGACTACCACTGTCACGATCTGGAATGCTTTGAAGTCCAGGACCAGTGTATCTGTGTCCTTACAATGTGGGGAGTTCTCATCATCGATGACTTCAAGCACGTTGGAACTGCAATAAGACACATATATTTGCTAAAATACAAGACCATGTTTAACTCAAAGGACATGTGACAAGACATTTCTTATCTGCAACAAGGTACAGCTTACTACATGTATGTACAAGTTTTTTCCACATTTTAAATCAATATGTAACAACGCACCCGGGGGCAAGGTCTTATCTTAACTGCTACTAGAGCGATTTTCTATCTGTGACAGTGACCCGCCCCGTCTCCTTCCCCCACAGACCCACCCTGTGCCACTGTGGCCACACAAAGTAAATGATGCTATGACTCACATGTAGGCGGCGCGGCACGGTCTGCCCAGCTTTACGGTGGCCGTACATCCACCACCGTACGCCTCATACAGACGCAGCACCAAGGCATCACTACGGTCCTCACTCTGCCGAACAAGGCATCTTCATTAACAAAAGCTGCTCACATTGCCATAGTACATTGTATGTATTATTATGCATACCAAGTTTAATAGATGATTAGTATAAGAGGATATTTGGATGTCATCAATAGATCTAAAGGACACTATTCTTTCTTGGTTAGGGCTGAGGACACACAATTTTGAAAATGCTGAGATCTGTTACCAAACAATCTCCAAGTTTACTCTAGCTTGCTCAAAAGTGTCCGGTTTTTTATATTAAACTTGTGTATTATTTTCAGGAGGATCGGATCATCATACACAACATTCGGACCATTCCTCATTTTAACTTACCCTTTTCAGTGTTTCTACAATTACAGCCGGCGTGTCGACACTGATGAAGCTTGTGGAGGATGCAGAGGTTTTAGTTCCGGACTGCACCACAAGGGGGCAGTTAAGGGCGTAGGCGGCCTGCACCACCCCAGCTGCCTGGAATGTACCTGAAACATGTACACATGGTTAGGCACAGAATAGTCTAAGATTTTTTTTTAATAATTTGAATTTTGGAAATAATAAAATTCTTAAGTATTAATATGCCATCATTTTGATAAGCACCAGGGCGCTCATTACATCGAATACAATATATGTATAAATTTGATGATATACATGACGTTGTTATGTCAAAGCTCAGACACCCTTAACACACGTACCTGTGTGGGGCATGATGGCGTAGGTGAAGTTGTGCGTGCCCATGTCGGCGTTATCATCTGGGGCCTTGGGAGACCTCAACCTGTGGGTAATGGACACTTACACACATCAGTCATATATAAAATAGGAGAAATTAGTGTGACACATGATTTGAAGGTAGCTTTTGGACATTTTTGCTTTCAGAAATCACAAATAATTCATTGTCACCAATGTGATGCCGATGGATGTCACCATGTGATTCTCCTTACTGCATACAAAATTCCCTTCCATATATACAATTTATAATTTTTCAACCATCCTATTTTACACCCATCCCCAATATATCGTTCATTTTCTCCGTTATGCCCTGTGCCATTTGTCACGTTGGAGACTTACAAGGAGAGCCTCAATGTGTTGTGGATACAGCTCCATCCATAGTGACTGTCGTTGAGGACTGCCAACCCAAAGTCGTATTCTGATACGTCAGCCCACTTGTGTCCACACACCTGCAATAAAAAAACAACAAGATCTTTACCTTTAGTATAGGATGGGATATCATGGACTCGTGACTGGATGTAGTATTGCTAAATAAAAGCATCAGAAAAGCATCAGAAGTAGGGTTTTAAGGCCCTCCAGAATACAATTTATTGTAAATTCTCATGTATAACCCACGGGTTATACGCAAATTCGAGCCAGCTTTAATTTGATACCAAATATATGCTCATATAGGGTGCAGGTTATACAAGGGTGTACAAATATTTTTAGGACTACCGTACTAAAATCAGACCGACGGTGCGGGTTACAGGATTTAATCAAAGTCTAGTTTCGGGTTACACGCGAGCAATATTACCAGTAGTAATACTACTTGTGTGAGACATTAATGTTGGTACCTCGAACTTGGCCCAGTCCCAGGAGGTGTTGAAGGTGGACGGCCTCTTGAGGTGCCCCATCTGTATCTCGTATGTCGCCTCAGTAGCACGCACATTGGCAGGGAACTCCACTTTCAGGAACTTGTGTGACTCGTGCCAAACCACCTGCCACCGAGATTATTATACACAAACAGATGTATGATATCTGGAATCATTACTATTGAATTTAAAGCAACTTACTTCACTTAAGTACTTATATCAGAACCGTTATGAGCCATACATGCCATGTAACATGGACTATCTTTCTGAAAAATGATTTCGGAGATTTAAGAACCAATAAAATATACTTAATAATTTGAGTCATGTGTAATGAAATGTCTTTAAATGTCTTCAAATGTTTCTATTCTCCAAACCTACCTCTGTTTGACATTTGATGTAGGGACACCCGGCGTCCAGGATGAGACGTTGTTTGATGTGGCTGACGTCACTGATCCGCAGCGACACGTCGACCGTGGCCCTCAGTGGTCCGCTGTCCACGAGCACCGCGCTACTCACACACTCACTCACCTCACGCCTGCACATGTAACATGATCTACATGATTATTTTTCTTCTGGTTTACCTCTATTCAATATCATGACTAAACAGTGGAGATCCAATCTTTTAGTAGAAAATGACGCTCTATATGATAGATACAGATTATGAAATGTAATCTGCTACGCTACACTCGTGTCTCAAAAAAAGGTTAAAAAATCGACGTACCTTGTTTCTAGGTGGTAGTCCATGACGTCCCAGGCGTCCCAGTAGAGTGGTACGTCATCAAACATGACAAACTGGTTACAGCACGCCCCCTCCGCCACCGCGTTCCTGTTTGACACATGTGGTGGAGGCATTTAATACGCTGATTGAGATGTAGAGGATGGAAACTTAAGATGTGCGCTTACAATAGAGAAGGGAATGGAATATTGCAGTTCATGTATATATCACAAGTGAACTGAACAAGAGTATTATATCAGAAACGGCAAAGTCTTGCATAGAACCTAGAAGCCGCGGCTTGTATTAGAGTCATAGGTATGGCTTATAATTGTTATATGCAGATTAGTGTTACACGAGAGTACTGTTTTATGTGCTTACCGTGTGCTTCCCTGCGTGTAGAGCTGGGTGACCCGGCCCTGGGCGTCCACAGCCACCCGCAGGTGCTCGTTCTCCAGGTGGATCAGCCCGTCCTGCAAGGGCAAGTATAGTTTAAAGTTAGTGTATCCGATGATATGGACTCAAAATTTTTTTTTTCTTAAAAATGAGTCAGGATGTTCACATAGACCGTACATACTTAGCTATAGACTTTATTCACATTTATCTGCTCTGGTTTTGCATGTATTCAGGGGTAGACACTAACTTTATCAGCTGTGGGCCACCCGGGCCCGTAGCTCCAAAGATCTATGGGCCCGGATTTTCAGCTGGGGGCCAGAAACCACATTTTACTTTTTTTCAAGGAGAAAATCTTCTACATTTCTGATTTATCTAGGTTAAAATGAGACCAAATTGCCTCAATTGCTCACTTTTTTCTCTTTCCAACGACATATTACATGACTATCCTCATCAAGTATATTCCTTCCAAATATTTTACAAAATTTCCTGAGGGCCACCCGGGCCCATGGGAAGGTTATTCTGAAGAATACTGCGGGCCCGGACTCATAATTACGGGCCATTGGCTCCCGGGCCAGCGTTAGTGTCTACCCCTGTGTATTTGGGTAGAATTGTGATAATTTAGCCCAAGGTGCACATTTTGGCGTGCCTGAATTAAAGTGCACCCATTAGAAATGCACTGGACCAGTACTATAGCTGGGTTCCAATGCACCCTTAATCTTAGGCCTTACTTCCTCTGAAAGTTGATTTGGCCATGACTTATCCTATAGATATGATAATGTCATACTGTGTGGAACAAATTTAAGTAGGATTGAAAAAACATTAATTTCGGATGTACTAACTTTAACTAACGCATGGCTTTTGTATGATTTGTCGTGAAAGTAAGAGGTGTTAAAACTGAAGTTTAATTGAACTTGCTGAAGCTTGTAAGGATGTCTCAAATTTTAAACACCACCCTTTCCCTCATGTGTTTTCAATAAATCTGTAAAAAACACACATTTCAGACATTTGGCCAAAAAAAACACGATAACTCGACTGGAAATGTCCCAGTAGTACCTGCAGCTGGGTGGTTCGTATGGATATATTGTCGACTGTAAGACATAAAACATTGGCCTACCTGACACTAGAAACTAAGAAAGTGATTACCTTGGTGGTTGCAGACACTGACTGTGCGCTCTTCTCAGCAGCGTCCAATGTGTTGAACCCATAGCTCGGGGCAGAAGCCAATGCTGCAATATGTGAAAGCTATTAGTGGCTATCCCATTAAAAAATAAAGGCAAATTTACTCCACTTTAAATACATGGGAGGTTATGTGTACATTCAGAAGCACCCAGTAACGTTCCTTTAAAAAAACTGTATATTCCACTACTTTTTTTCATCAATGTCTTTATATATATTTGTTTTAGAGCATTTGGTCTTATCCACTCTGCCTGTTTGACTGCCAGTTTGCAGATAAACTACATACATGACATCTTGTTGGCTTTAAAACTGTAACATGTCATGTCATGATGCACTAGACTTACCAAGTGTGTTGCCAGCAGAATCTGTCTGGAAGACGCCATTGTCCACTTTTTGTCGTTTCTGGGTCGGTTCGTCTCCGCGTGGAACGGTGACCACTTCTGTACGCGGCCAGCTAAGTGTGTTCACCACCACAGCACCTGACTGGTCCTCAGTCTGTGTCAATGTAAGGTATGTGTTAGGGGGTAAAGTCACAGCACCTGACTGGTCCTCAGTCTGTGTCAATGTAAGGTATGTGTTAGGGGGTAAAGTCACAGCACCTGACTGGTCCTGAGTCTGTGTCAATGTAAGGTATGTGTTAGGGGGTGTAGTCACAGCACCTGACTGGTCCTGAGTCTGTGTCAATGTAAGGTATGTGTTAGGGGGTGTAGTCACAGCACCTGACTGGTCCTCAGTCTGTGTCAATGTAAGGTATGTGTTAGGGGGTAAAGTCACAGCACCTGACTGGTCCTCAGTCTGTGTCAATGTAAGGTATGTGTTAGGGGGTAAAGTCACAGCACCTGACTGGTCCTCAGTCTGTGTCAATGTAAGGTATGTGTTAGGGGGTAAAGTCACAGCACCTGACTGGTCCTCAGTCTGTGTCAATGTAAGGTATGTGTTAGGGGGTAAAGTCACAGCACCTGACTGGTCCTCAGTCTGTGTCAATGTAAGGTATGTGTTAGGGGGTAAAGTCACAGCACCTGACTGGTCCTCAGTCTGTGTCAATGTAAGGTATGTGTTAGGGGGTAAAGTCACAGCACCTGACTGGTCCTCAGTCTGTGTCAATGTAAGGTATGTGTTAGGGGGTAAAGTCACAGCACCTGACTGGTCCTCAGTCTGTGTCAATGTAAGGTATGTGTTAGGGGGTAAAGTCACAGCACCTGACTGGTCCTCAGTCTGTGTCAATGTAAGGTATGTGTTAGGGGGTAAAGTCACAGCACCTGACTGGTCCTCAGTCTGTGTTAATGTAAGGTATGTGTAAGGGGAAGTAGGGCAATGCGCCCGTGTCAGGTTTAGATACATTTGTAGGGCAATGCGCCCGTGTCAGGTTTAGATACATTTACATTTAATTCGATGTAATTGCATTTATTAAACCTAATAAAACATAAAAAAAAAAAGTCACAACACCTGACTGGTCCTCAGTCTGTGTCAATGTAAGGTACATTTTGTGCGTTTTTTTTTGTTCCAGCACAAAATACCCAAGGACGTTAAGCTATAGTTACTATGTGCTCGAACAGTATAGTTTTTAACATATTGCAGTTTGTGCTTCAGAAATTCATGTATGATAAAATGATAGTATATATTCTCATTGCAAAATTAAAAACCAAGATGGAAATGGCTGAGAACAGGACACATTGAAATCAATAAGCTTCCAAATATCCCGAGCCTACACATTAATACCAAGGAATTATCTTTGCTAACACACACACCTTAAAGTGTAGCATTACATAGTTAGATAGTACCCTACCAGAATTGAATAAATAGCAAACTTACCCTTTTCCCTACCCAGGAATGCACTGCTGCCTCCAGTAGCGTTTTGCCTTCTGTCTTAATTTCTGAAATACAACAATGCAGTCTTAAATGTTACATGAATATGCCTATATGATAATTAACAATATAAATGTTAATGAATACTTGTCAAAGGTTTCCCAGGAACATAAATCTGTCAGGTATGACCGGCGAGCCCGGCGAGCCCGGCGCTGCGGGCGCCCGCGTGTTCAAGCCGACGGCGGGAGACGCTACTCCCGCCGCCGGCACACGCAGGCGCGCGCCGGCCCGCATAGGCGGCGCTCCAGTCGGCACTCCCGCCGCCGCCAGGCGACGCTCATCCCGCACATTGTTTCCCACAGACCAGCATAAGGGTCACCCCTTTGATGTACACTAACAGGGGTAGACAAACTATGGAGGGGTATTGTGTGACTGTCTCTCTGACTGTTACAACCCTCCAACCACTGTCAACTGACACTAACACTCAAGATGCCATGCTGGTGGCCTGGCCCCCTTAAATAGGGTCAGGTCCCAGCACTGGGCATCTCCATCCTCACTCTACACTTGGACACCACAGAGCAAGGACCTCTCCACTGACTGAGAACAAGGCTATAGGCTATGCCCTACTAGGCCCAACTATCAGACATGGTGTAGGACCCCCTTGGCTCTAGTCCAGTACTAACCTCAGGGTTATTAGGTATATTTACCAAGACCTATATTATTGTGTGGATAGGTGTAACTGAGTGGAACCTACATTGTACTACTGTACTGTTGCTGTCAACTTGTAATAAATACCAACTATACTACAAGACCTCAAGACTTAGTCAACTTACCTCATATCATATTAAAGGGATCTCCCAACTAAGGGGATTCCTTGTATGACAAAGTGGTGGAGAAGTCCTAACAAGATCCCACAAGCTGGCAGCACAGACTACCAAGACTCACCTCCGCAGCAAAGGACCAGCTACCCCTGGATCTCTACCCAGCAGGAGGAGGAGACCCAGCTCCAAGGAGTCATCCAGGAGCTCCACTCCAACACCCTCAGCTTCACCACACCACACCACTCAAGAGAGTGACTTCCAAGGCAAGCTTCACCTGGACACCCTAGCTGCCCTGGACAGTATCCAGGACACACAGAGTGACTTGTTCTCAAACGGTCAGCATACCCCAGGATCAGGTATGAGTGACGATGAGACAGTACCCCCAGGCCAGGCAGCCAAAGAGGAGGCTGAGGCACTTCTACTCATAGCCCAGAATGTAGAAACTCATGTGGATAAGACACTTAGGCCTGAACTAACAGCCCTACACACCACACATGAGGAAAGCACCAGCCGAGCCTTAAGGAAGGCCAAAGAGGAACAAGAGAAGGAATTAATATTACTCAGACAAGCCAACCAGGCACTGAAGAACTCTATGGAGACCCAAAAAGCTGAAGCCGCTCAAGCACTACTTGATATGCAAGCTCATCTACAAGTGACAATGAAAAACCAGCTAGCTGAGGCCCTAGCCTCACTCAAGTCAGGTGCACCCAATACCCAAGGAGTGAACCTGACTAACACTGACACCTCCTCAGCACTCCTAGATGCCTTGAAAGAGGAAAGAGTTGCAAGGGAGGCATCTTTCAGTGGGTTAAGGGACCAGCTAAAACGGGACAAAGAGGAAAAATACTGTGATATTCTACAGCCAGAAAAGTTTTCACAGTCCTCTCTCACACAATCCGCCAGGAGGCACTGCACAGACTATGAACAATACTTTGATTCCAGATATGGGTACCATCCCAGTAACAGAATCAAGTATTTCTCAAACTACCTAGATGGTAAGGCAAAAATTTGGTACAAAGCCTATAGGACAGCCCATCCAACAGCAGACTATGAAGAAATGAAGGCAGCTTTCCTGAAATACTTCAAGAAAGAGGACGACAGATTTGATGCTAAGGCATTGAGGAAGCAAAATCCAAAAGAATCTGTATCAGACTATGCCATGGCCTTACAGAAGATGGCCACAGCTCACAACAAGTCTGAGGAGAGAACAAGGGAAGCCCTCCTACATGGTCTAAGGGACGACATCAGTGCAGTAGTCATCCACAGGGAAGCAACTACATGGGATAAAATACTTGAAGTTGCAGAAGAGTATGAGAACCAACAAACAGTCTCCACTGGTAACATTAAAGATGAGATAAAAGCAGAATTAGGCTCAGAGCTACAGGAAACAATAGAATCCATGCAGGCACAACTGAAGTCTGTGACACATGTAAACTCTATGATTGTGAAGCAAACAAAGTCACAGAAAAATGGAAACCCCTCAAAGAAAGCCAAATCAGACCCAAAGACAGTTCAAATGGATCACTCATCAGAGGATGAAGACCAAAGCCTAAACCTCATGTCAAATGAACATGTGAGGAGGCAAGAACAAAGGGCACTGAAGGATCAAGGTAAACCCAACAACAGCCAACAAAGGAACTCTGGAAATAACAGAGGAGGCTACCGAGGCAAAAACTTTGACCCAAACTTCAGAAATAGCAACAGAGGAGGACAACGAGGCAGAGGTGGATACAGCCAAAATAACAGCCGAGATCACCAAAGCAACAGTCAGGACACCAGCCGTAGAGATAACAGCAGAAGTCGTGACAACAGCAGACACCGTGATAGTAGCAGAAATCGCGACTACAATCGCCGTGATAACAGCAGAGACCGTGATTACCACCGTCGTGACCAGAGCAGAGATCGTGACTACAACAGAGGTCGGGATCAAAACCGTCGTGACTACAGCAATAGTCGTGACAGACAGCATGACTACAACCGCAGTCGTGACAACAGCAGAGGTCGAGACAGCTACAATGGCTACAGATCCAACACACAAGGCTACAACCCCCAACAGCAGCCCCAACAGCCACCTCAAGCTATCCAGCCTGACGTGCTTCAACAGATCAAGCAGCTACTAGGATCTTCAAACTCGGGAAACTAGAGACCCACAGCGCCGCTGGGCCAGTGCGTTGTGAGCCTCTCCAACCCCCCATCAAGATCCAAGATCAACAATCCCTAGGACAACCAAAGACAATTGCTAGTATAGCAGAGACAATCCCCCAGATGCACACTGGGAAATCAAGCCGACCATCAGTGATTCATATCACACCTCAACAAGATGCATCGCAAAAGGAAATGGGTGAGAGTACCAAAATTTCTGTTGAACTTCTTAAAAATGGCTGTTTAAATGCAAGATTCTATGAACACACTGAAATACCTTGTTTAGTTGACACCGGTGCCACTATCACCTGTGTCAGGGATACTTTTCTTAGGGAAATTCAGAAATCTCGGGATGTAGAAATCAAAAAGAGAAAGTTCAATGTACACTTAGCAGACGGATCCATATGCCATGTAAGACAAGCAGCAGTATTGAAATTCAAAATTCATGGTACCAGATTCGAATTCCCATTCTCAATTATTCCAAATCTCACAAAGCCAGTTGTCCTAGGCACAGATTTCTTAAAAGCAACACGATCACAGATCGAATTCAATGTAGACCCAGAGCTACAAGTCAAGCCAGTCCGAGCTGTTAGGGAGGCTACAATCCTTCCTTTCACAGAACTAGCAGTTCTAGGACAAGTCACATCCCTCAAATGTTTAGAAGGATGTGTAGGCACATTAGACAATTTGCAGAGGAACAACAGAGTTCCATACCTAGTTCAAAAGGGAGTAGTAACACCCTCAGAAATGAACAGGCACCCAATCATACTGCTCAATACAAGCCACCGACCATACAAGGTGAGGAAGGGTGATATAATAGCCCTATTCACAGAGGTAGATCCCTCTGAGTTACATCAACCAGATACTGACATCCCTACTGAGGAACCCACACTACAAGTGCTAGACACTGAAGAGAATTGTAGTGACACAGAGTCAGACTGTGCCTCAGTATATGCAGATCCAGATACAAACCGTGGAGATGACACTGATGATGAATTGGCCACAATTCACAGTGAGGCTCATGACATTATGCCAGACATAATGGAAAATGTGCCACCCAAATGTGTACTAACAGATATTGGACAAGAGAGACTCCAAAAGTTACTCCACAAGTATCAAGATGTATTTGTAGGAAAAGACAATGACATAGGTACAACCCACCTATATACACATTCAATTCACATCAAACCAGATGCAGTACCATGTCACTACCTACCATACAGGCAGACGCCTGAGAAGCAAGCTAAGATGGGAGAAGTCTGTGAAGACCTAGTCAGACAGGGCATCCTCAGAGAATGTGCAGAGGGACCCTGGGCATCCAGATCATTTTTAGTACAGAAAGCATCTGGAGGCCAACGTCTAGTCACAGACCTACGCCACGTCAATGCTAATATGATAAACCAAGCTTTATCAACGCCACGTGCAGACGACACACTAGACATGATAGGGTCACTCAAACCTACTGTTTTCAGTAAACTAGATGCGCAACAAGGGTTTTTCCAAATTCCCATAAGAAGGGAGGATCAACACAAAACTGCTTTCATAGCAAATGACAAAAAGTATGTCTATCAAAAGATGCCGATGGGTTTGGCTACCGCGCCGGCAGGATTTTGCCATCTAGTAACTCTAATTCTCAACAAACTGAAATACAAATGTGCCCTACCATACCTAGACGACATTCTAGTCCTATCACCAGATGTAGAACGACATTTTTCAGACCTTGAAGATGTCTTCAAAAGCCTGAGAATTGGGAAACTCAAGCTAAAGAAATCAAAATGTGAATACTTCACAGATAGGATAGATTTTCTAGGAATGCGTGTCACACCAGATGGTTTACAACCATCCCCAGAAAAGGTGGAAAGTGTCAAAACTTTTCCCACCCCAAAATCCGTGAAACAAGTCAGATCATTCACAGGACTATGCCAATACTTCAAAAAGTTCATCAAAGACTATGCCAATATTGCTAGGCCACTGTACGACCTACAAACAAACCTAAAGGTTTTCAAATGGAATGAGGACGCAGACAATGCTTTCAAAACATTGAAACATGCACTCTGTACCCATGCACTATTGAGATACCCAGACTATGACAAAGAATTCAGTCTAGCAACAGATGCTTCAAATGTGAGCCTAGGAGCTGTTCTATCACAACGCAGTAGTGAAGGAGTACTGAGACCAGTAGCCTTCGCAGGTAGAACACTATCAAAGCATGAAAGAAACTACAACACAACAGAAAGAGAGCTACTAGGTGTAGTATATGGGATACTACATTTTAGGCACTACTTAGAAAGTAGACACTTTCAGTTGTACACAGATCATGCAGCTCTAATACCACTCCTCACAAACACAGGTTTGACCCACAGGTGGGCCAGATGGGCACTGGATATCCAACAATTTGCATTCACAATACAACACGTAAAAGGAGATGACAACATTCCTCCAGATGTGATGTCAAGAAGAGAATATCCAGATGCACCACCAATGACCAACCCCCCACCACCTCCAAGAAGGAAAAGGGCAGCCACCAGAACCAAATTCTCTAAAATCCAAACCAAGATACCATTCAACAGAGATGACCCACCAAAAGCAATTGACAGACCAAAACCAGTGATCAGAGGTATCTTAAAAGAGACCACCCATTATGTGTTCTGTCATTGTGAAAGGGAATACTGTGAAGAGTATCCAGAAAACTGTTTTACCCCGGTTGAGACCAACAGGATTGCACAGATGGTGAAAACCACACCTCGTGAACCACCACACAGTGCATCAGAAAATCAGTTGGAAGAAAAACTGCATAAAATTGCTTCAATCACCAAGGTAGTCAGATTTGCAAAAGAACAGCTGGATATGGAGGAAGAACAGGACAGAGACATTTGTGTTGTCACCACACGTTCAAAAGCAAAACGGTCGGTTGCAGAGGATACAAGGTCTAATGACCACCCTCAGCAATTAGGCCTAAAAGCCAAAAAGAACAAAGTGTCAACCAAATCCTCTTTCCCTACTAAATCCCCCATTTCAACACCCAGCACACCCACAGCCAATTTGCAGAAGCACTCAGACAGAGCAGGTACTGCACAGAAGGCTCACAAAAGCAAACCTGACCCCCATCCCAAAAGAACAAAGGCCGCCTCCACCAGCACAAACAGAGGAGCAGCCAGTTCAAAGGAGCAGACAGTCAACACAGACATAGCAGTTGAACAACCAAAGAAACAGACAAAGACCAGACCTGCACCAAAATCTCCTGAAACAATCCAGGCAGAGAAAGACAAAGAAAGGCTGGCACAGCATATAATGGAATTAGACCAGATGTTAGACCAAATCCCAGACAGTTCAATCAACTCCACACTGTTGAAAGAAGAACAAAGGAAGGACACTGGACTAATACCCATTATAGACTACCTAGAGAAAGGTGACCTACCTGTAAAAAGCACTGAAGCAACAAGGATTAGGAATAATGCTCAGCATTACCTACTCCTAGACAACATTCTAGTACACATATCCCCTACATCATGGAGAAAAACAGACACAGTACCACTACAAGTTGTAGTCCCAAAAACTTGGGTTGAAAACATACTGCAACACTTCCATGACTCACCAATGGCAGGTCATGTAGGTACTTCAAAAATGATGTCTTCTCTCATACCTAGGGTATATTGGAAATCTATGATGGCTGATGCCAATCAGTATGTGTCAACATGTGACACTTGCCTAAAAGCAAAAAGGGCAGTGCACACCCACAAAACACCAATGACTGTAAGGGACTATATGCCAACCCCCATGAAGCACCTGAACCTAGATGCTGTGGGACCACTCCCAGAAACAGCCAGGAAAAACAAACACATACAAGTTTGCATAGATTATTCAACTAGATATGTCATAGCATATGCCACAAAGGATCTCACAGCAGAAACCACACAACATGAGTTCTACAAGAACGTCATATGTCAGCAAGGTGTACCAACTTCAGTTCAAACTGACAATGGCACCTGCTACACAGGCAGCAATTTTAAGAAACTGATGAACACCCAGAAGATAAGACACGACCTGTCAAGTCCATATAGACCACAATCAAATGGATTATTGGAAAGATTCAATGCCAGTATAGGAACAGCATTAAGGACTTTCTGTTCTCAGAATCAGAAAACATGGGACCTGTATATAGAATCAATTACATTTGCATTGAACAACACAGAGTCCCAGACAACAGGTTACACACCATTCTTCCTACTTCATGGCAGAAACCCTCAAACCATTGTAGAAACTGCCCTAAACATAGAGGAAGAAATCAAAACAGTAGCAGAGCATGTATCTGGAATGATACTGTCTCAAGATGAGTCTAGAAGAAAGGCAATAGACAGAGTCAAAAAGCTACAACAAGGAAGGAAGTCAAGATATGACAAAAAGCTTACACCACAAGCTATACTTCCACTAGATATTGTATATATCAACATTCCCAGAATTCTGCTGACCACAGATTCAAAGAAGCTTCAACCCCTATTCATGGGACCATATGTTGTTGCAGAAAGACCAACCCCAACCAGCGCAAGGTTGAAGAACCTATCAAATAACCTACTAGTCCCCAGACCAGTACATATTGATAGGCTCAAAAAGGTCACAACACTGAGGAAAAACGAGTTTGCACACAGACTCATTCCCCACACCTCAAAGTTTATCCACAGGATAACAAGGGATAAATCCCAAATCACACTCACCAAAGAGTCAGTTGGTCTAAACCAAATAGTACCCAGACCAGCCCACCACAAGGTGAAAAGAAACTCCAGGCAAGGGAGAATATCTAAGTAAATTACTTTTATATATTGACATGATCATATGGAATATCTATACCCACAGACTATGAATAATAGTCAAATAAGTATATACACTCTATATGAAAGAAATTAAATTTCCAACAACTGTCCAAATCAAGAATGATAAGTAGGAATTTTCATATCAGCATAGGATATGAACCCACACAAAGGACAGAAAAGACAATATACACTATATAGGTTACAAAACAATGTGCACACAAAGTAGAATCAAAGGACAGATTACTACAGGGTTGAAGTCTGAAACCCAAAAGGCTACACACAAAAAGCCAAAAGAGACTACCTAAAGGGATTAGCAACCCAAGCTTGAAGAAACCACAATTATCATACTTTTGCATCAAAGGCTAGCATCCTTGAAAGAATGCAACAATGGAAATGTTTGAACCTAAATCCTGTAAAGTACATGAAACAGAGCGTGCTATGCCAAGAGACTACTGTCTAGACACACCCTTACCCTTCAAAGGACCCACACACCTGCCAGGGCATTCAAACCCCCACAGATGCAGGTAGTCCACACTAATTACCCCAGACATAATTACCCCAGTCAGACAAGCTAACACTGATGGCAGTTAACAGCCACCAGGGAAACAAAGCCAGGCCCTCAATGGATGAGGGTAGGGTGGGCTACATAAGAGGCCCTGACTCCATAGCCAACTCACCAGTTCTACTCCTGCAGCAGTCAGGTACACACCAGCTGGTCCTAGCCATACCAGTTCTCCTATAGCAGGAGGGACTCTGTCAGAAAGCAGACCACACCCACTCTACAATATCATACCCAGTTACTACAATCTTGGGAAAGGACTCTAGCACAGATTGGACATTAAGCCAACACTAGCTTGATCATGGAAAAAGGTACAGTTCAAACACTACATTGATTATTATATTACTATTGGGACCAACCAGGATTTCTGCTCTCAAAACTATGTACACAGAGGCAGTGCCAAGTGGATACTTCACATAAGTAAAAAGGATAGCTCACAAAATCAGCAAACCAATTTAAACCTAAGTATATTGCAAAAACACTAGTAGAAGTCTTAACTAAGACATAGAATATATTTTATATTTCAGGCATGCTAAAGCCAATCCTACTACTAGTGATGATGGCCACTTCTCAAGCCATCACATATGTGCCCACCGTTAGACAGAACGTTGGAGCCATATATGAGCCATTACCTGAACCATTGGTCAATGGGCACGATACCACAACCATGATATTGGCAATACCATACCATATACCTGCTCCACCAGAGACCGAAACCAAAATACTGGACCAGGTTATGGCACTAACATTTCCTACCTTGCATGACGACAGTTCTACCAGTCAGATATTACAGCAGGCAAGGGAACTAGATCTGTTAATAGACATAACAGACAAGGAAATTAACTCTACCTTAGCATCCATCCATTTGTTCCTATCAAATCCAATTAACAGTCAAGGAAGGTACAGAAGAGCACCACTTGGGTTCCTAGCCCCACTCTTCAGAGGAGCAATAGGTCTTGCCACACTAGATGACGTCAAAGAGGTCATGGACCAGATAAAGAACATAGACGGCATTCTAGAAGCTTTTTCCAAGCAAGACAAAGAAGCAGCTATATTAATTGATAAGGTCACCCAACGCCAAGACAAACTTGTCAAGGCGTATGTTAAGGATAAAAGTATGCTAGACCAAACCATGAACACTCTAGGCCAAAATATGAATTTATGGGCTCAAAATATGACCACATCTCTGAACACTTATGCAAATCACGAGCACACACAAAGAAGGAAGATCCAAATTTTAACTGATGCACTCACCATTATTGTAGCAAGAATGAACTATCTGCAAGCATTGCAGCGCACCACATCAGCACTCAGAATGCTATCAGCAGGCATTATGACTGCTGACATAGTACCACCAGCTGAACTAACGGAGCATCTGAATGATCTGGACATGACACTCAGAATACACTCACCAGGATCAAAGGTCGCCATAACTGACCTTGACTACTATTATTCCCAAAGAATGATATCCTACACCTATTCGGAACGGCACATATACATCCACCTGGATATCATTGTAGCATCCACTGTCTCCACCTTCAGAGTATTTCAACTGGTAACTACACCAGTACCAATCAACACCAAGGAGACACCTACAAAGGGAGTAACCCAATTAATTACTGATGTCAAATTTTTGGCTATCTCTGAAGATGGTTCACTATTTATTGAACTAACAAATGCAGATATGCTAACCTGTCCAGGAACTAAGATCAAAATTTGTACCAAAACTAGCCCGAGAATCCATAGACATGTACCTACATGCACAGTAGCAATTTATTTGAACCAAGCTCAGCAAGTCAAGGAAATGTGCCAATTTACTATCTCACCCTTGAAGAGACCTATCTCACACGCTGTAGCCATTTCACAAGATGAATATCTAGTGACCACAAATTCTCCCACCTACACAGTTACGTGTCATGGGAAACCAGCTACTACTCACAAAGCACCATCACACTCAATCATAGGTGTACCATGCCTATGTACAGTGAATATAGATCACTATTCACTACCAAATTCTAGGTTGCCATGCAACACTACAATTTCATTTCACTATGCTTTGGAGACTATAAACCTACCTTTTCTCGCGGCTCTAAATGAAATCAAAGAAATTGGACCAGACTCCAAGGCAAATCTGCCACCTTTTCCAAAGGTCAACCTATCCAGGACACTGGATATGTTAAGAAAATCAAGTAATATTGATGAATCAACATTACTAGACCTAAACCCATTCGCAAAAACCCTGCTAGATGATGCCTCCAGCCTGGCTAAGCCACTGGAAAATAGACTAATAGAGTCCTATCTATACAAATTTGCACGGCATCCAGCAGCATCTATCATACCAATGATACTTTCGGTTATAGCTACAATTTTGGCCACCTACACCCTATTCAAAATGCACAGAGGATCCACACTACTAGCTTATATGCCAACTGCAAAAGCATATAGATTTGTCACAGAGAAGCCTATGGAGAAAGCCTTCGAAACCCTATACAAGAAGGACACCACCACGGCACAAATAGAACAGGGCCCCACCCCTATTCTAACTATCCATGAGACCCATACCCTTATCATAGCCATACTATTCACACTCACCATTTACTCAGCCTACAGGCTGACCAAATATCTAAAGAGTATGGCAACCAAGCACTGTGGAAAGGGAAAGGTCACAAAGAGGACAAATCCCACAGTAGTACTAAAAGTCTACAAAGGAGACACCAACTTCTCCTTCCCCTTGCGTCCAGTGCCACATGAGTTTGATACAATTATAAAAGCTTCAGCCCCAACATACAGAGATATGATTATCAAAATGTACCCTCTCCCAAGACTAGTATTTGAATGGAATGGACCAGTAGTAATTACTACTAAGAAAGGAGAGACCGCATATTTACTGCCAGAAACTATCAATCTACCATGGCGTGCCAGGTTCAGCATAATACCAGCGCTCAGGGAACCCAATCTAGATTTTGCCATGTTACTACAAAATGACATTTCACCCCAGCCCGTTACCATGGATACCCATGAGTCAAAGCTGGAAAACATCATAATTGACGACCAAAGAGAGAGCACCAATACATTCAAAAATGTACTCACCATACTCACCCAACCACCTACAGCTGTAACTAGTGAGAAAGTACATGGGGAAGAATAACACAATTATACAGGAGTGAGATTGACCAAAACTTTTGTGAAAAGTTGGTTGGCCCTGAAAAGGACCGTTTATATTGACATTTATAGATGCCACCCACTAGTTGTTATAGTCCCCCCATCCCAAGGCCTCCCAGGACTCGGCCAACTCGGCAGCGGCAGGAGATCCAATCCACGTATCTTCACTGAAGAGCCACTCGTTCTCCTCCCTCCACTGGACAAAACGTGCCTCCAAAGTAGACAAAGCATGCTCAGCGCTGTCTGCAGCATCACCTGTCACCGTGTAAGCACATAGGCCGACAGCCAATAGGAAGTCCCAGATGACCCCATCATTTCTGGTGAAAAGCAGTCGCGGGTCATATCCATCCAGATCACGTAGGGCCTGAGCCAACAGCTCCAGAGATGCCGCCCTGCGCATGGAAATCCCGCCAGCACCAAGGAAGTACCAGCCGTGATGACGGCACACCAAAACATCACCAAAACTGGCAATGTCGTGCCGGACTTTATGCAACCACCGCGTCCTTACTGAGTCATACCGACTCAAAATACTCCTAAAAGGAGTACCAGGAGTCAGCCCCTCCAAGGTGTTTTGATCACCTAACCACAGGTCTAAGGCCTGCATGTCACCCTGCAGCCAGGCCTCAGGGAGATATGCAAGTACCTCAGGTACAGCCTCCAACTCGTCCTCCAAAATTGCCATATGCGCCATACTGTGTTATCTCAAGAGTACTCAAGGAATAAGTGATCCTACTGTGGTCTACACAGCCTTTATAACCCCTCCCCACCCCCAAATGACACTGTTCACCCTCTGAAGTGATCCCCTCACTTCAGGTGACAAGTCCATGAGAAGGCACATGATCTGCTCACCAAAAGGTGTCAACCACCGGTGTCACCGCGGCACACGACGCATCTTGCGTCGCATGACACAATAGCCTCAAGGTGCCACTCAAAAATCTGCTCAAGGTGCAAAATTTTCAAACTCTCACAATCGCAAGGTCAAAGCAAGGTCTCAGTGTGTGTCAGTAGTATCAGGAAATCAATTTTAAGGTATCCCAAAATGAAACAGCCAATTTTTGAAAAATTGAAGTTTTACAAAAACAATTGCGTACTCTTAACCATGTCAAACTTGCTCAAACATGCATTTATATGTATGAAATTGTATTATTACAATCTAAATTGCTAATCAAACATGTTTGTATATAACACTGTATTTGCACTGTATTTTACACTGTATACCTTCGTATTATGTAAGACTATTTACAGAAAAACATGAAGCAAAAAGGGAGATAGTCCGCTGACTAACCCTAGGATACTACACAAAAGACTTAAATCTCACAGCAGCGGCCCACTGCAAAGACATTTCTGATCAAAGTGTAGATCCACAAGTTGCAAATTGCCAACACCAAGAATCTTGTAAGATTCAACTATCATTGCAGAAACAAGATACCAAGTCATTTTTATGACATTATGAACACTTACCCTCCACCGGATAAGGACAAAATATCTGCATAAAAAGGACTGTATTTGTACATACAAACTTACAAACTTAAGTAATGCAAAATGTCAGATGACACAATTATGAACACTTATCCGCCACCGGACAAGCACATAACTATGCATAAAATGTACATTACTGATTGCTATATCACGCAAATCCATAGATAAGCGCTATCTAGAAATAAGAAAACAAACTTCAAGCCGGCTGGCCTACTTTTATATAAAAGTGGCCTTGGTTTTTTTGGTATCAAACAAAAAAGTTTGTAAAAGATTATCATAAGATTTTGCATAATTTGCATTATACTCGGTATATTTGTATTCACATGTGAACATTGATATATCAAAATCCACTCAGTTCCACAAAGCACCTATTTCACCAAAGACAGCCTATTACTTGATAACACATTTTTCATCATGTTTTAGAATTAAGACAAAGATGTACCATGCTGTGTATATAATTCAAACAATGATTTGAAAAGTGTCAGATAAAGACACAATGTATTACTACACTGTATAACTATGTGATTAAGAAAGTACCAAGTTGGTACAAAGAAGGTTTACATACCTTATAGTTAAGATTACACTGTATATAATGTAGATGACTAGCCAAGCACAAAACCAAAATTCTCCCCAGACCTTTGGTATTTACATACTCTCACATCATCTATATTAC
Source organism: Harmothoe impar (assembly GCA_947462335.1). Lineage (NCBI taxonomy): Eukaryota > Metazoa > Annelida > Polychaeta > Phyllodocida > Polynoidae > Harmothoe > Harmothoe impar. The sequence goes on along the minus strand of OX381708.1, from coordinate 66,061,595 downwards.
AAAAAAAAAGTGTACTTCACTACAAAAAAAAAATCAAAAACAAAAGGTAAATTCTATTTGCCACCAAAAATTGTGGATAAAATTCCAAAATTCACCCCAAATTTTTAGATGGAATGACAACTGACGGAGAGTTGTCCTTTTTCCCGAGGGGGAGGCACCTGTCAGGTATGACCGGCGAGCCCGGCGAGCCCGGCGCTGCGGGCGCCCGCGTGTTCAAGCCGACGGCGGGAGACGCTACTCCCGCCGCCGGCACACGCAGGCGCGCGCCGGCCCGCATAGGCGGCGCTCCAGTCGGCACTCCCGCCGCCGCCAGGCGACGCTCATCCCGCACATTGTTTCCCACAGACCAGCATAAGGGTCACCCCTTTGATGTACACTAACAGGGGTAGACAAACTATGGAGGGGTATTGTGTGACTGTCTCTCTGACTGTTACAACCCTCCAACCACTGTCAACTGACACTAACACTCAAGATGCCATGCTGGTGGCCTGGCCCCCTTAAATAGGGTCAGGTCCCAGCACTGGGCATCTCCATCCTCACTCTACACTTGGACACCACAGAGCAAGGACCTCTCCACTGACTGAGAACAAGGCTATAGGCTATGCCCTACTAGGCCCAACTATCAGACATGGTGTAGGACCCCCTTGGCTCTAGTCCAGTACTAACCTCAGGGTTATTAGGTATATTTACCAAGACCTATATTATTGTGTGGATAGGTGTAACTGAGTGGAACCTACATTGTACTACTGTACTGTTGCTGTCAACTTGTAATAAATACCAACTATACTACAAGACCTCAAGACTTAGTCAACTTACCTCATATCATATTAAAGGGATCTCCCAACTAAGGGGATTCCTTGTATGACAAATCCATGAAATCTATTAGTATACATTTTCTATAAACTTAAAACCATATCAGATATATTGCCAAACCCAAATCCTGCTAGATTCCAACAAAGATCGCTCTGACCTGAAAAAAAAATACTGTTTGTGTTTTACCAAAGAGTAATTAATACTACCATATTTATTATTCTTTGCTCTTTAATTTTACCCTGTATGACATTAAACTTGAGTTATCTTCCAATAGGCTGTGAGTTAACTCACTGTTGTAGTGGTCGGTGGCGTCCTCATACACAAGTCCTATAGAGCTGCCGGGCAGCACGTCGTGGAACTGGTTCAGCAGCAGCAGCTTCCACAGGTCGTCCAGCGTGCTGACCGGGTAGTGGTAGTCAGAGCCGCCCCGGGCACCGAGCCACGCCAGGGTAGACGCAGCCTCCACCTGGTGCAGCAGGAACTCACACACACGGTTACCCTGCTTGGTCTGGAAGTATTTCCAATTCAATTTAAAAGATCATTATACTGAACGACACAATCTCCAAATTAATACAGCTATCAAGTGTACGCTCATTTGGCTAGAAGAAGACATTGACAAATCCTTAATACTAACAGTATATTTGATCACAGAACGGTAAATGGAAGAATTAAATGATTCGTTGGTGGTATATAATGAACAGACTTGTTTTAGCTATACCTATTATCTATCAATAAGCAAACTAGTATGATTATTATTAAAGATATGTATGCAGGTCAAATCTATCAGGATTTTGTTGAGACATATTTTACTATCTAAAATTCTTGTTTTTGTTGCATGTGCTAAATACATTGCACATTTACATTGTTGATTACATTAAAATACCTAATTAAATGTACTCCCACACAATTATGAAACCAACTGCCTTACCTTCAGCTGTGAGGTGTAGGTGCCGTTGTGCAGTTCAAAGAAGAGCTCGCCCTGCCAGGCACACAGCTTGTCCCTATCCTCCGCCTCCACACGGGAGAAGTACTCGTCAGGACTGGCCATCTGCACCCTGTCAATACAACAACTCATCAGGCCATCTGCACCCTGTCAATACAACAACTCATCAGGTCATCTGCACCCTGTCAATACAACAACTCATCAGGTCATCTGCACCCTGTCAATACAACAACTCATCAGGCCATCTGCACCCTGTCAATACAACAACTCATCAGGCCATCTGCACCCTGTCAGTACAACAACTCATCAGGTCATCTGCACCCTGTCAATACAACAACTCATCAGGCCATCTGCACCCTGTCAGTACAACAACTCATCAGGCCATCTGCACCCTGTCAATACAACAACTCATCAGGTCATCTGCACCCTGTCAATACAACAACTCATCAGGCCATCTGCACCCTGTCAATACAACAACTCATCAGGTCATCTGCACCCTGTCAATACAACAACTCATCAGGCCATCTGCACATTGTCAATACAACAACTCATCAGGCCATCTGCACCCTGTCAGTACAACAACTCATCAGGCCATCTGCACCCTGTCAATACAACAACTCATCAGGCCATCTGCACATTGTCAATACAACAACTCATCAGGCCATCTGCACCCTGTCAATACAACAACTCATCAGGCCATCTGCACCCTGTCAGTACAACAACTCATCAGGCCATCTGCACCCTGTCAATACAACAACTCATCAGGCCATCTGCACCCTGTCAATACAACAACTCATCAGGCCATCTGCACCCTGTCAGTACAACAACTCATCAGGCCATCTGCACCCTGTCAATACAACAACTCATCAGGCCATCTGCACCCTGTCAATACAACAACTCATCAGGTCATCTGCACATTGTCAATACAACAACTCATCAGGCCATCTGCACTCTGAAGGTCATAGTAGACACCACTGCAGTGCAGGGCTAAAGCATGTTTGGTGTTATTATATTACTAAGTTTATGAATTTAAAACGTGCATGATGTTAGAATACAGCAGTTGTAAAGGACAGAGTGATTTTAGCGGGGTGGCCCATGGGTAATCATGCTGAATTTGGTATAAGATAATGTTTAAAGGTAAATAATCTTTTTTTAAACTCACTTTGGCAGGCCGTCGCAGTCTTTGACCCTGTTCAGACGTTCTATCATATCTTCTCTGTACATGAAATACAAAAAATGAGCATCATTTCCAATTCATGAATATGACCCTTGCAATATTATCAATTATATTACATTTAATATGTTTACATACTGCAAACAGTACAACAAGACTTAGCTTAGTTTAAACGTCATGGACATGTGAATTTATACATTAGCCTATAGCCTTACGACCCATAACAACAAACAATTATTTTAAATAAAGATAATGGTCTCACATGTGTTACAATGCACAGAATATTACTGATTTGTACACTTACGTGGGGCCCTGGCCGCCGTCGCCCCATCCAAACAGGTACATGGAGCTGTTGGTGCGGCCCTTATCCTGGAAGTTCTTCACCGTGTACACCAGCTGAAGGAAGCAACATAAGATAGTTGTTTAATTACAAGTCTTTTACACCAAGAGATCTGTAATTGTTATCTGGGGGGAGAATACATTTTGTATCTACTAACAAGCAATTAGGTTTTCCTCTATTGGAAGGCACTTAACAAGTGGCCTGTTGAGCTGATTAAATCCTATACGGTGTGTAAAACCTGAATCAGTATTAATTAGAGATGCTTTCATGAATATGTATACAATATAATCATGTAAATAAAATATTATTATGGCTTGAGAGAAGTTCTTGACAAATGTATGCTAAATGATTCTATACACATAATTATCACAAAAAATACAAATATGTATTCAAATAAGAACGACTACCGGATAAGCCTATATAAAAGTGACTGGATTTATCTTAATACAGCTCCTTAATGCACTTGATATTCTGGTAGTACTAAATACCACCTTTCTTATAAATGACTTTGCAACTTTCATTCATATATACTATATACCGGTATATAAAACAATGTTCTTTTAATCTTAGATGTTAATAGTTGTGTGTTGGTTATAGGAACTCATACTATTGGTACACATTATGAAAAGCAGTGAAGCAATGATAACTATATTACCTCTTCGACTTCCGCATTCATGTTATACGAGTCGCCGGGTGGGAAGTGGGTGAGGACGCGAGAACCGTCTATGCCTGCCCACCAGAAGGTGTGATGCTACAAACACACCTTACGTATTAACTCCTACTTACAGTGACTAATACTGGCCATCGTCACAGCGAAAAAGGGCATTTCTATTTTCCAGGCAACGTAATTTTCATTCCTGTATTACTCCTATGCGTGTACGCTATGGAAAACAATTTCAAGTCTAATATTTTCAAAATAAAACTTCTTGTTCTATTCTGTTCTTTTGAATAAATTACTAGAACTGGTCCAAAATGTTCAATATAGTAGCTCCCTCTTTAAATGCACTTTACTGCTGGACTGGCCCATGCAATAGGGATAGTGAAGGGAAATGTTGTGCAGGAAGGATGCTAGCTCTTTGCCTATTTCCCTGAGTCAACTGACGTCGAATACATGAAACACCACGGTCATCGGACAAGTAATCAAACTGAAGAGTAATCGCATTACTCAATACCTGAATTACGTGTCTGATGACGCCGCGATTAGAATAAATTGCCAAAATGTGTCAGTGGACCCTGGGTGTATGGTGCGGTTAGAACTAGTGGAGCTACCCCATGGTGACCTAATGCGGGGACCAACCTCCTTCACATAGCCGTTCATTTCGTACGAGTCTCCCGGCGGGAAATGTGTGAGCACTTCGCTCCCATCTATACCCGCCCACATAAAGGTGTGGTGCTGCAAGGTGGTCAGGGCAGGCCAGGGGCATGACACAGTGGTTAAATACTATACATGGACATTTAGGGTTCAGATAGATATCACATATAAAAATAGACCTTAATACATTTTTTAGATTCATGCTAATACTGTTTCACATCATATCTACACATTTATTACTACCGGTAGTATAGATAGAAAATTAATTTCATATTCATATCTATATGCACATTTAACTTATTTAGGATTTAATATATGACGTTGGGCTCTAGCTTTCAGAACAAAATCAGAATGGAGAAGTTTTTATGAATCAGAGAATTGGCAAACATACCGGGAACTTGTTGACGAGGTTCCAGCTTAGTTTCTGCGTTAAGAAGCGTGTTATCCCCGACTGACGCATGATCTGCGGCAGCTGACCCGAGTAGCCGAACGTGTCCGGTAACCAGAACTAGTCGAGCAAGGGGAAAGTGTTTATGATATAAGCTTAGATGTATGTGGGAAACTAGATTTTCAGGACATCCCTAAAATTAGTTCACAGTTAACTAATATAATATGCATTCCAAATTTCACTAGAACCTCCATCATCATTGCCTAATAAAACATACAACTCATCTTTGTTTTAACCAGTAAAGAAGGAAAATATTAATCTTGGACAAAAAAGGTATGATTTTTAACTATTTCTGAGATTCCACTCTATAATGGGACTTATTTTTATGGCTTACCTCCTTACAGGTGACACCAAACTCCTTCTGGAAGAAGCGCTGACCAAGCAGGAACTGTCTGCAGAAGGCCTCCCCACTGGGGATGTTACCGTCCATCTCCACCCAGGCACCCCCCACCGGCAGGAAGCGGCCCGCGCTGACCTGCGCCTTGATGCGCGTGTACAGGTCAGGGTAGTGCTGCTGCACCCACGCAAACTGCTGCGCCTGTGCAGCCAGAGGGGGTACATGTTATCAGTTACGTATAGTGGGAATAATGATTGGTCAAGACATTTTTACATTCCAAATACTGCAATTTTGAGTGACTTTGTATCCCGTAACAACAGTTTTTCCCTATACTTTTAATACGTTTAATACTTTTCTTCACAAGAGATGACAAGAACTAGCAATACAGAACATGCAAAGTAACCACAAGCTCTAGATGAAATTATAGACATTTAAAATTGACCGTCCTTGCACACGGTCAACAGACACAAAGTCCCATGCATTCCCCACTATAAGATTGTGCAGATGCGGCATACCTGGGAGCATGCGAACTTGAAGTCCGGGTACTTGTCCATGAGCTGTAGGGTTGAGGCCCAGCTGCGGCCACACTTACGAATGGTCTCTGCGTATGGCCACAGCCAGGCCGAGTCGATGTGACAGTGCCCGATGGCACACACCACATGCTGACTGGCACCATTACCCTGGCTGAAAAACTTCTCTGCTATGGCATGGGCTCTGCAGTAAAAAAAACAATTCATGTGGAAGATCCAAATTCTGTGGTCATACTTTATGTCACGCTATCCATACTTTCGCGGAATTCACAGAATTTAAAGCCTGCAAGTTTATGTGGTGCCCCGAGGTGGTGCCTCAGTACCGGGTATGCAATAATTATATGCTTTATTGCTGATTTTCACTTTTCCGCGTATAAGGGGGGGTTCATTATTTATGGCCGGGGGGGGGTTAGCATTTGAGCGGGGGGGGCAAATATTTTTAGGGGTATTCAAAGGGGGGGGGGGCCTTTTTTTTTACCCTATTCTTAGGGGGGGGCCGTTTTTTTTAGGGGTATTCCTAAAAATGTCGCGAATTTAGTACGTTGAAATGTCACAAATTTTGGTAACAGCCTGTGTTATATTTTACCAAATTATGTCAATATTTTCAAAATTTTCTAAAATTTTCCTCAAACTCCCAGCATCACTTCATCACTGCATCACTTTTGACACGCAGAATAGCCCACCGTTTTGTCAGTCTTCAAAAAAGTGCCCGCCTCATGTAAGCACTGAGGGTATGGGAGCTTCCAATTTATAAGCACTGGGGCCCTTAAACTCAATGGTATGTAAGTCGAGTGTCTGAGGTTTGACTATTATCGCTCACCAGCGAGTTTCATGAGATGTTTACACTAAAACACCTTACGAATGGATATATTTGTTGCACAAGGTAGTAAATTGTAGGTAAAAAAGTGCCCATGATTAACTGCATACAATTAGTAGACACCAACATCGTTTTTGTAATAAAGTTGAAAACGATCCAGGGTGAGGGGGGCGCTTTTTTTTCAACCTATTCCGAGGTGGGGGGGGGGGGCTTTTTTTTTCAACCTATTCCGAGGGGGGGGGGCCAATTATTTTTGACGTATTCAATTTTCCAAACGCTCACCCCCCCCCCCTGCCATAAATAATGAACCCTCCCTAAAAAAGTACACTCTGACAATAGGACATTGCGACTAAATGTATATGATTAACAGATTCAATGTACTTCTTACTTGTCATAAGCTGTCGGGTCAGCATGTTGGCATGTATTGACCATTTCGTTGGCAGTGTAAAGAGCTTGGTAAGAACGGATACTTTCAGCTGGTAAGTGCTGTATACAAATAAAGTAAGAATTGATAAGAAAAGTAGAGATTACTGTTTGATCAGTTCGGATAACTATGAAACATTCTTCAATCAGCTCTCTTTAATCGCTTGATGTTTCCTGGTTACTTTTTGCCTTCGGTAAAGTATAACCCCGAAGGGGATCCCTCTTTCCCTGATCATAAGTTACCTGTAACCGCCGTTATACAATACGGGTAATACAACAAATTTAGGAAATTCTAGGTGTGGGTGATGCGGCAGGTAATACAGAAGAATTTACAGTATAATTTATATAGAAAAGTGACACTGACTTTGGCCATCCCGATGATTATATCAAAGTCGATGAGCAGCTGGTAGACTTTGCGGTCCAGGACGGCGATGTCAGCCGTCTTAATCTGGAAGTGGCGGTTGGGGTCTGGAGCGGCAATCTGGGAACCATTTCCTGCCCCAAACAGGCCGTTACAGGCCATCTCAATGTGTAACTCATAGCTGAAATAAGAACCCAAGCAGGCCATCTCAATGTGTAACTCATAGCTGAAATACAACCCAAACAGGCCGTTACAGGCCATCTCAATGTGTAACTCATAGCAGAAATACAACCCAAACAGGCCGTTACAGGCCATCTCAATGTGTAACTCGTAGCTGAAATAAGAACCCAAACAGGCCATCTCAATGTGTAACTTATAGCTGAAATAGGAACCCAAACAGGCCATCTCAATGTGTAACTTATAGCTGAAATAGGAACCCAAACAGGCCATCTCAATGTGTAACTCGTAGCTGAAATAAGAACCCAAACAGGCCATCTCAATGTGTAACTCATAGCTGAAATAAGGACCCAAACATGCCATTACAGGCCATCGCAATGTGTAACTTTAGTTTGCTGTCTTGAAACACTAATATCATTTAATTTGAGTGTTGTTTTAACCCTAAGAAAAAAGTGCAAGTGGATATAATTTCCATATACATGTAGTATAATATTGATTGTTATGATTACGAAAACCTCAAACCCTTCCTGTCTACTAAATATAATGTAAACATCTTACGTGGTTTCCTTTTTAGGAGCCTTCTTGACCAGTGTGAAGTGAGACCGTTTATTTTCAGCTGTCAATCCCTAGAATATAATTTACATGTATTAACAACTTATGTATGGAGACGGAAAAGACAACAACATGGCAGAAGCACTGGAGGTATACACTCATACATTAACTTTCTGCTTTATCATGATTAGGCTACGAAAAAGAAAGTGTTGGGTCTATGGGTTATTGCCCGGACCATACTGAGCTTTTTAACAGAAATAAATTGTATTTTGTGCAGTTACCTGGACCGGCTTCCCGTTGTGCCACACCATGCCCTCAGCGTCCGAGTCCCAGCGGAGGACCACCTCGTGCCCGGCCCAGTCAGCCGGCACCACCGCCGTCAGCTGGAACCAGTACGTGCTCCACCTACACACACGACAACAACGTCTAGTTTCTTATTTATTTCAACAATGTCTAGATTTCATCTATTTCAATTAATTTGAAATACCCATAAATACCCATAAATTGACCTTAAAATGCACCAAATCATGTCAAATTATTCAAAATTCTCCTTGGGTCCATGCCCCCAGGTCCCCAATAGACTTTTCAGTATGTACCATTTAACACTTGGAATTCACGCACCCTTCTGAACTTTGTATGGTTCGGCCGCCCCCCCCCCCCAAAAAAAAATCAAGTTGCTTCAGACACCCCTGAGATTCCCGTAATAATTTGCGGTGCATGATAATGCTTGCTGTTTTCAATATACCCGGTATATCATATTCATTACCCGGTATAACTAATGAGAAATGCTCATACGTTGGGCCAAACGAGTCTCCTTGTTTTGCATCTGTATATGTGTACTTGGCCGCCTCGCTGTAGCTAACCCTGCCGGGGGCCTTGGACACCTTCAGCGTCTTCAGGGGGGCCTTGTGTGGGAAGAGTCTGGAGACAACAGTAGTGCATGTATGATATAAATAAGGCGGTGACACCTCATGTCCAGTTTTGGGTGAATTGTTCAATCAGAATGGGGCACTTGAGCTTTCCTTTAAATGACAAGCACAAGCAAATGAACTATATTAAAGAAACAGCGAAACACTTGGGTGAAAATATATGAAAACTGCAAAACACCAGGGTTGTATCAAACAAACAGTCCTTTATTGGGAACGTTTTCTATATGAGAATCAGACTGATAAGTCTTGACTATTTCGCTAGGGATATTTTAGTTTTTTTGGTTAGACCTATATTTTCAGTCTCTGAAGTGTCCAGAAGAAACAACATAACTGTAGATGACAAACTCCAAGTATAATTACCTTCCCTTGAGGTTACAATCTTTAAAGTATACATCAGAGACAAACTTCTCGGCCCTCTCCAACGTTGTCCTCTTGTTCTTCAGCACGTAGCCGGGAGCCGCCATGTTGTTTGTGTCTACAGGACAAGAGATGTATATTACAAACTGGGTTAAAACATGATCTCTTATGTGTGATTTGAATGTCTCGAGTATAACTGATAGGAAATAGGGGGCACACACTAGAGTGACACTCTTTAAGATAATACCAAGCTCTCTCACTGATAACGGGTTAGATGTCCATGGATGGGTCATCATAGATGGCATCTGAATTCCCACTAGGCAACGCTGTACAATGGTTGTCTCCCTATGTCTAAGACACTTTCTGCCTGTCTATCTATCCGTTTCTAGTAGTTCCTATATATTTACCTTTGCATTTTGTCCCTATGCCTGTCTCACTCATCTGACGTGTAAGTGTTAGATAGACTACACCTGGACACGGTTCTTCCATATACCCACTGCCCTACAGGGTCAAGACGAGGTGGATTTTTTTTAGGGGTATTCAAAGGGGGGGGGGGGGTTACCCTATTCTATTATAGGGGGAGCCTTTTTTTAGGGGTATATTCCTTAAAATGTCGCGAATTTAGTATGTTGAAATGTCGCGAATTTTGGTAACAGCCTGTGTTATATTCTACCACATTACTCCAATATTTTTAACATTTTCCTCAAACTCCCAGGCAAATTTCTCACTGCATCACTTTTGACACTCATAAATCGCCCATCGTTTTGCCAGTCTTCAAAAAAGCGCTGGCCTCATGTAAGCACTGGGGGTACGGGAGCTTCCAATTTATAAGTGCTGGGGCCCTTTAACTTGCTTTTTTTTCAACCTATTGCGAGGGGGGAGGGCCTTTTTTTTTTTAACCTATTCGGAGGGGGGAGGGGCAATTATTTTTGACATATTCGATTTGCCAAACGCTCACCCCCACCCCTGCCATAAATAATGAATCCTCCCTTAGTTGTTTGTACGGTTAGGAGTATGGGGGAATTATTTCAACAATATCGATATATTAAAAGTGACATAGCCATAGGCATAGAATCGGTTCTAAAAGTAATATCAACTTGATTCAAAATGCTCTGAAAAGCTCAACGTCTTTCATTTGGGGTATGGCTTGTGTCTATCTGTTGAAATCCTATGTGTTGGCTGTCATCCCTATTTAATGGCCTTTAATAGTAGCACAAGTTGGAGACAATATAATTTTGGTCCCTTGCTCACTCCCACCTCCAAGTCTAACCCCTGCCCTGGCCCAGGCCCGGCCAGGCCCAGGCTGGGACTGCCACCGGGAGTGGGACGAAATGCTAGTAGGCTAGCCGGCGAGTCAGTGAACGATGACATCTCGATCAAATTGCTGTTTGCACTTCACAGATATGCTTGAACTACAACGAGCGTATCTAATCACGATAACCACAATATAGAATCATGCTACAATGTACGTAAACACATAAAATACCTTTTGTTTCTCTCCTGCAAACCGGCCATCAACTAACTTCCGGTGGCCACATCAACGGCCTTGACACGACTTGAACTTTGACCCCAATCTGTGCGATTGGTTCTATTTTTTCTCACTTGGTGGCAGGACGTGATTGGCGCCACACCGATTTGGGACGCTTGGGAGTAAGGGGATGTGCATGTGCAGTGACACTTGTATTTGAACAGTAGGTGGATCCAGGAACCTATAGCGTCCTATATATTCTGGTGTCCCAACGACAATCCGGTATTATAGAGTAGCCTGTATTTTGCTCTTTGTAGAACAAGAAGGGCAGGCCTACCTACTACCTAGCTATGAACTGCGTAAGGCCCCGGATCTAGGCTAATTGATCCAAATCTTAAGGCCCCCCATATACATTAACATGTGACTATACATGGGTCCCCATATAAATGGCCGTGTCGCCGTGTCGATTTTAAGCAAAAGAGCTGTGTCGCCGTGTCGATTTTTATCTAGTGCATTATGGTCTATCTGACTGTGTCCGTCGATTTTTAAAAGGGCCGTGTCGCCCGTGTCGATTTTTAAAAGTGCCGTGTCGCCGTGTCAAACGTGTCGGATTTTAACCCATGTATAGTCACTAACATGGCAACCTGTTACATTGCAAATAAGAATGGACAAGGCTCGGCCCCACTTGGACATGGCATAACGAATGAACATCTGAATTACTTCTTCAATAACCATGTCAAGTTGTCACAGGAAGGAAAGAACAAATCGTCCACCGTGGCTAAAAAACGCATAACGGAACTCCTTGATGCAATCAACCAGAAAGATGGCAGGTTCGACAAAACTCCACATACGGTGAGTTACACTTTCGATCGAAATTTATATCATCACCTGATAGACCTACGTCTACTTGCCTTTATTAGGACCTATATGATTTAGCAATGTCAGGTATCCACAATGCATTTGCAGACTGATATATTTCTGGTGGTTATTTTTTTTAATTTGTCACCGTTCTTTAAACTACAGACCGTTCAAAGTACATGTAATATTTGTTATGAAAATCATAATTGATAAATGTAGGCTACATGCTTTTATAATTATAAAGCTGAATACTTTCTTCTGGATAATGAAAACGTCTAGTTGAGCAGAAAAATGGACGGGCGGAAACTAATACAGTGGATTGATACATTTTTGGGCTGGACAGAAATGTTTGTGATGTAAAGAAACAAAACAAAATGAACAGTGAGGAAGTCTGAGAGGAATAGTAGTACTAGTAGTCTGATGAGTCATCCTACATATATGTGCCTTATCAGCAATAATTTGAGAACCGGTTATTGGCCTACATATGAGCAGACAGGGTGCCAGACAGTTCAATCAATGTTTATATAGATAATCTTGAACAGCGGTGTTTTGATCTGATATAAATCTGAAACAGTAAGTATGGAGGAATCGCTCTATCAATTCGATTTTTTTTAAAGTAGGCCTACACGAACACATCCCACATACCATTTGGCAGTAAATGACTCATACTTCAGGGGGATTCCCCATCCGGACACAGGATTGCTATAGGAATCTGGAGCTATACCCTGTGGGTCCGCCATTTTATATTTCGCTGGTTGCTGTTAAACCCACTGATAAGACATCCCACTATGGGTACAATTAGGGGACAAACAGGGGACAGGCTAGTAACAGTCTTATCAGCTCTTATCAGTGCTGCCCGCCGCAACCAGCTCCAGTCCCGACTAGGCCCTATACATGCACCGTTATCCCCTTTAAGGGACGCATATAGTGCTTTAGTGTGCTGTGCCCTTTTATAACTGATACCATGATGCTTAAATGCAGCCCTGTAAACTCGCCAGCACGTCATGTATGACATGCATGCATCATGCTGACCCTTGAAGTTCGAGGGCTATCCCATAGGTCGACATGATGGTTGAATGCAGCACTGGTGAGTTACTCACTAGGACCACACATTGCTGACGATGTAGGGGCCCGGTGCAGGGCATATGCTACACCAAAAGGGTTATTTCATGTAGGGCATGCATCAAAAGGGTTACTTCAGAAGTAAAAACGCCAAAATGTCATGAATTTCCTTTCAAAAAACACCCCAAGAAACTAGGGTCAGCCCAAAAGCCTAGGATCGGTCGGCATCCCGGACACAACTTTGCTTTTTTTGAATATAGGCCTTAGAACAGCATATCAAGCAAACAATAGCTGTATAGCTTTCAGGTTACGTGGTCATGAGAGGTGGCATGGGGATACATGTTTAATACGCGGCACCAGCATAGCCTAGGAGGCTTGGGGTAAAAATAATTCACGTTACATACGTGAGGTAGTCCCTCGGGCAGTCCATGCATCCGGGCCTGCATGTGCATGTTAACATCCCGGGGTTAACATATCTTGCTGAAAGATGTCAGGCGGAAACCGGGCGGAAAAGCCATTTTCTGTTGGCTTTAATGGCACCACTGTACACCAGCCGTAGATAAGACCTTGCCTAATGCTCTATAAAAAGACGCCGCGCATGTAAAAGGAGCTGCTCGGGTCACTGCGTAACGTCAGGGGTAAATAGGGCAAACCGATGGACCTAGACCCATAAATCTGATATGGCGACATTGCCACTTCTTAAAATCGACATGGACATGGCCATACTAGTGACATGGGGCATTTCTTAATCCGACATGCGACATTAGCCTTAGTGACTTGAATCTGAGTAGCCTTGCAACACATCATGTTGCTCTCAAAACTCAACAAAATGCTGTTACATGTATGTCTCAAGAATCTCAAAATTTGTTCAAAAGGACATGACCTAAATCCCACTTGTCGAATATTATTGTGTAGGCCTCTTGAAATACTTTGCTGCATTGATTTAGGGCCGAGTCATTTATCACTACCTGGGGGGGGGGGGGGGGGGATTTTCCCAAAGCAGCAATTTTTTCTGCCCCCCCCCCCCCCCCACCAATTAGGCAAATGTTATCTCGACCCCTCCCTCTACATTAGGTTTTTGAGAAATGCCCCCCCCCCCAAAAAAAAAATAAGAAAATAAAAAAATCAAATCGCATGCACGCAAGGTCGCAATATTTAATGGATCATATAGTTTGGCCTCCCGCCGATACTCCCACCCCTTTGAAATGGGAAGACAAGAAAATGTTACTCAGAGTGGTGACAATTAAATTGACAAGTGACCATGTGTAGTCTAACCCTATTTAGATCCTCTTATTAGAATATGATGGTGACAGGGTGACGGGGGTGGGGGTATTTTTTTTGTTTACCGCTTGCTTTTTTTTCACCCCTGTTGAGCGGGGTCGAAAACTTGTTTCCGAAATCCACTACCCCCTGTTGTTAAAAAATTAACGCTCCCTAATTACAAGATGATTAGGCCTAAATGGGTAGACCTCCGGATTAGTATGTTTAATGATGGATATCTAATGATATTTCTCATTCAGTTAGTGACACTAGCGACATGGGGTTTTCCTTAGTGACATGTGACATGGGCATTTCTTAAAAGCCCCCCCCCCCATGTAATCTTGACTATGCCACACCATGTCATCATGTAAGCACGATTAAAGGAACCAATATAATACAATATAAGTATAATTAAAGGAACCGAATAAAATCTCCGTCCTGGTGAAGGCAAATCCATCTTCCCGAAACTAATGAGATAATGGAAATGAAGGTATATTGTATTTTTAATAGCTTACAGATGGGTTAGGTGCTAATTTGGGGTCGATTTTTATTTTTCAGTTTTTCAAGGTATTTTTGTTTATAATGTCCGTACAAATAAGTTTGTAGCTTTTTAAAGCATTCTGATACATATAAATGCATTAGATATAGAGAACCCCAGGTCAGAATAGGTTAGGGGACCCGTCTCTATTACAGAAAGGGGTCCCCTAACCTGGTTTTCTCTATATTCAATGCATTTGTAATCATCAGAATGAATTAAAAAGCTACACACATGTTTATATGGCCATTATGAACATTAATATGTTCTGTAAATGAAAAATAAAAATCGACTCAAAATTAGCTCCTACACCATCTTTAAGGTGGGTCGATCTCTTGGTCTAAACGTGTACAAAAGTACTTGGTCATGTGTTGCATCAATAAAACACCTTCAAGTGTTTTTAAAATCCTTGCTTTATATTTATTTGATTTAGAATATGCTCAGTTAAGTTGGGGTTTTTTGCAAAAGGACATATATCCAAAATCAGTTTCTTCTTTGCAAAACGAAATCTACTATACTCATAGAACATGACGTTTGTGTCCATATTTCATATTCTTTCGACGTAAGCATGATTATTTCATTTTGAGATAATACAATTGGGAATAGAGAGCAACATCATATATAATTAACCCAGTAACCAAAAATAAATTATACAACGTTATACAACGTTTCTCTATGGCTTTTTATCGTGGCAAAAACGTTATATAACGTGGATCCATCCAATATATGTTATACAGGATTGGCTGGGGTATTGACGGAAGAACTCACCAGGTGGCTCCACTCCCACCACCTGCCTGGGCCACCTGGCCCTTACCCCAGCCAGTGCCTCATGTCCACCCACCTGGGTGCCAGGACAGACTCAGTTTTCTTTGTGGAATTGCATTTTAATCATGGTTCAATGCCAGAACTGTGGCCATGGTTTCCATGGGAATTGCAAGAACTGCCCTGGATGTGGTCAACCCGCTCCTGAGCATAAGGCTAGTACACAGGAGGAGGCACAGGACACTTTACCTGGAGACACCTCAGGCCAGGCCATGGTCACCGGTGGCCATGGTGGTGAGGTGGGGGGAGGGGGTGACCGACAACAACAGTCCAGCCTGTCACCCACCCCTCCTACCCAGAGAGAGCCTGAAGAGGTCCTGGAGGACAGGATCACAGCAGCCAAGGAGAGGAACGACCTATTACGGCGGAAGAGAGACCTAATTGAGCTGAATAGACGATTAGCGGACATCGAGCTGGACAACGCGGCCCTGGAGGAGGAGTACAGACAGTCTATGAGGTCTATTTACATCTCACAGCAGTCGGCCATTGCCCAACGTCAACAAGGTATGTCCGCGTTCGGAAGCGCCCAAACATCCCCTCCCACCGCCCATACAGTCACTCAATCCGCCTACACAGCGGCCACAGGGGCGTCAGCGAACGCGGACAGCAGCAGCACCCGCCTCGCGGACGCTTTCGGAAACGCGGGGCTGGCCGCAGTCAGCGGCAGTGATCCGCGGGCAGGAGCAGGGCGGAATGTGGTGTCGGCGAACGCAGCCAGTGGCGGACAGCGCCTCCCTCCGCTGGTTTCCAGCGGAACAGGCGCCAAATACGCGGATCAGACAGCCCGCGGAGACCAAGCGGCAATCCAAGATGGCGCCCAAGCGCATGTAAACATTGCGGACAGTCTATCTGGAGATGAATTACAAAGTTTTCTGATGAATTCTCATCATGTAGGAAGCTTTGGTACCCTCCAGCAGCTAGATTCTACCCCGGGGGTAGATCGTGTACCCGCGCAGATGGCGGCAGCGGCCGGGAGGATGGCAGGAGACAGCCAGCAGGGGGGTGCCAGTGTACACACACAACTCACCATGCAGTCTCACCACTCTCCTCAGCTGTTTTATAGGGATGGATCCCTTTACACAGGCCCTATTCAGCAGCAGCAACAGATCAGGGACACTTCTACCACCCTCCAGGCCGGCCTGTTTAAGGCAGGTCTTACTCCTGCCCACATGGGCCTGTCTGGCAACTTCTCCAACTTCATGGACACCAGGAACAACCAAGGCTCAGGCTCAGGTGATTTGCTTTCTACTCTGTGTAGGATTGGGGAGGTGACTAGGAGGAAGAGATCTAGTCACTGGCTCAGACCTGACTATCACATACCCACTGACAAGGTGTACTCTGACATGACATACAGGGAGTTACTGTTTGGTATGACATGTGTCCAAAAGAAGTTGATGTTTGCCAATCTACCCCAGTGGTCTGCTAAAGACTATGGGGACCATATGAGGTTTGTAGCCATGAAGGGCCTATCCAATTCATTCACTGCCCCAGCCCTAGCCAGGTATGAACATGACCTCACCTCCAAGGTTCTGTCAGGGGAAGTAGAAACCTTCTCTGCGGCAGACCATGAGGGGGTGTACACTCACCTAGGGGCTGAAAATCTCACAATTGTAGCAGAGCTGAGGGCAGAGATAGCCAGGATGAAAGGGGGTTCCAACAAGAGCAGTGGCAACACCAAGAAGAAGGGGGGAGTCAATCACCCCCGGTGCCCGGAGGATATATGTGCTTCCTTCAACTACACCCACTGTGGCTTCAACCCCTGTAACAGGTCTCATGTGTGTGCTGTATGCAGGGGGGGCCACAAAGCCAAGAGTGGGTGTGTGAGCCAAGGCCAGCAGAACCCGGGCCATGTGGGCCAGGGTCCATCATTCCCCCCTCCTCAGTTTGGTCAGCGGCCAACCTGATGGGATCCGGCCCCCATGCGTACTCCATCATCGTATTCACCAAATGTTGTTTGTAAGGTGCCCAACATGACTTGCACCAGCTCATTAGAGGATCTCATAGAAGGCTATTCCCATTATGCCCCCCTCTGGGACAGTAATTGTGACCATATTCTAGAGGGTGTGAGATCTCAGATGAAGCCAGCTGGGTGGAGGTCAATGTTAAGCGGTGGACCTACAAACATGTACGGGGTGGACACTTGGGACTTCGACAGCCATTTTTTGCTTGATGGTATGCTACACGGCTTTAAATTGGTTGACCCTGATTCCCCAATTGACCCCTACTCTACCAAGAATTATGTTAAGTCAGACGCGCTGGACTTTATAGACAATTTAATTGAAGAGGAATTAGCGGCGGGCAAGCTGTCGGTAGTCTCGGACCCCCCTACCTGTATACATGCCATGGGAGCGGTTGACAAGAAGGGAGGGGGGTTCCGACCCATTACGGATGCAAGTAGACCCGAAGGCCGCTCTATTAACTCTTTCATGCAGGAGACTTTCCATCATTTTAGCTACTCCAGCATTGACGATGTAGTTAAGGTCCTAGAGCCCGGTATGTACATGTCGGTCTCTGATGTCTCTAGCGCGTACCGCTCAATAATGATAAGGCCTAGTGATCGTGAGTACCAGGGCCTTGAGTGGGAAGTGCACGGCAAGCCTACTTTCCTGGTGGACAACTTCCTGTCCTTTGGTACCAGAATGGCCGCTTTCCTGTTCAATCGGATTACGGACAGCATCACGCGCTACATGCGCTCACATGGTTACACATGCTTCAACTACTTAGATGACCTATTAGTCCTCGGCCGGTCGTTCTCCGAATGCCAGGCCGGTCAGCTGTTCCTCCACAGCACCCTGAGGTCACTAGGTTTCTACATTGCCTACAAGAAAGTGTTGTCACCCTCTCAGGTCCAGGTGTATCTAGGCGTAGAAATAGACTCTTTAACTATGGAACTACGCCTGCCTAGGGACAAGCTAGCCAAACTTCACACCGAGCTGCTCTTCTTTGCTGGTCGCCATAGGGCGACAAGGAAGCAGCTTCGACGCCTGTGTGGGGTTTTAGCCCACTGCTCAACCTTAGTCAGGGGGGGCAGAACCTTCTCCCACAGAATTATAGCTATGTTGTCAGCATTTACAGGGGGTAAAAGGTACATCAACCTATCCACAGCCTTCTTTGAAGATTTAGACTGGTGGCAGCGGTTCGCCTCATGGTTTAACGGTAGTGCGAATATCATTGCAGCGACCCCCCAGGCGTGCGCGGACCTCTACATGGACGCGTCGGGCGTGGGGTACGGTGTACACTACGGTACGGATTGGCTGTGTGCGGGGTGGTACTGTGACCTATCCATGAACATTGATTATCATAATCATTGCCTCCCCTGTCCTGATGTATTTGTGCCTGATAACATTAATGTCCAGGAGCTGTTTCCCATCCTAATGGCCATACAGAGATGGGGTCCCTCCTGGAGAGATAGGAAGGTCATCTGCTTTTCTGACAATACCCATGTGGTCAGTGCGCTTAATAAAGGCAAAAGCGCTAACAAGCACGCTATGACCTTCCTACAACAACTTTTTTGGCTTTCTGTACTCTACAATTGTCAGCTGACAGCAGTTCACATTGCTGGCAAACTCAACTTCGTCGCTGATGCTCTATCTCGAGTGCTGTTACCCCCACATAACCTACCACTTTTCATCTGTTGCAGCGGGGAACAGCCTCGGGGTAGAGCTCGACGCCCGGGCGGCAGAGATCAGAGCGCACGCGTGGAGTGTCGCGACATGGAAGACTAAGTGTAGTCAGTGGAAAAGGTACATTAATTTCTGCGCGAAGACCGACTCACCTGTTCTCCCCACTACCCAGCGCGTTATGTGTCGGTACATTGTGTACTTGTCAGCTGACGTGAAATACGCCACTATTGATAACTATGTGAGTGCGGTGCTGAGTCTCAATTCGCACTATGGCTATGATGTTTCATCAATTCGTGGAAACTTTATATTCCGGAGTACCTTGTCGGGGCTGAGGAGGATCCTTGGCGATCCAACCCCTGTTCGGGTAACCCTTTCGGTGTCCCAATTGTTAGCCATGTTTGGCTTTGTAAATATTCATGATATCAATGACAGAGCCATGTGGGCCTGTGTGGCTGTGAGCTTCAGGACCCTACTTAGGAAAAGCAACCTTGTGCAAGGCTCTACGGCAAACCCAGGCACACACTGTCTCCGTCGCAGCGCTGTCAAGTTCACCCCTTGGGGAATGTTAGTTACTGTATCCAGCTCCAAAACCATCCAATACGGTCAGCGTGTTCATCAAATCCCGGTGGCTGCGGTCGACGGGTCACCGCTGTGTGCTGTGAGCCTCCTTAAGACCCACTTTCTGGACCTGCCTTCCTCGAACCGTGACTCGCCTGTATTCCTGGTCAGGCTTAGAGGCTCTGTAGCACCTCTACAGTACCCGAGGCTCCTGACCTTCCTTAAGAAACTCTTACGCCTCATTGGAGTGGACACGGAGCGAGCAGGTGTCCACACGCTCAGGAGATCCGGGGCAGCGTTCATGCACCTGTGCGGTGTCCCACTCGAGGATATCCGGTTCACCGGGGACTGGGCGAGTCTCTCTGCCCTCATATATCTGGCCAAGCCCCTGAGGACCCGGATTCTTACCGACTGTGCCATTGCTAAAGCAATTTCTTCCAGCTTCTAGGCTTCCTCTAACGGTTATTATAAAAATAGACTCGGATAGACTTTGACTCGGTGGTTGCCGGTCTTTATTTACGACCATCTCAGGCCCAACCGCAGTTATCCCCGTTTGTCCCTTCTATACTCATCTCCTCCTAGTCAATGGATCCATCCAATATATGTTATACAGGATTGGCTGGGGTATTGACGGAAAAACTCACCAGGTGGCTCCACTCCCACCACCTGCCTGGGCCACCTGGCCCTTACCCCAGCCAGTGCCTCATGTCCACCCACCTGGGTGCCAGGACAGACTCTGTTTTTTTTTGTGTTTTTTTTCTAATATATACATTTACATTTTTCGTTATTACTTGTTAATAAATAGGCCGGTCTTTATTTACGACCATCTCAGGCCCAACCGCAGTTATCCCCGTTTGTCCCTTCTATACTCATCTCCTCCTAGTCAATAAATAACGTTATTTTGACGTAAAATAAGGTACTTTTTGTTAGCTGGGAGGCCTATTTTTAAACTTACACAAGAAGGAATCAAGAGCCATACACAAAAACAATGTTTGGTGAGGTGGATTTATGGGGGTTTTTTTGCAACAAGAAACTGCTTTCTGATTTATGTCGTTTTGCAAAAATACAACTTTAATATTTTAAGCAGGCCCTATATAATTTTGATTTTTTTAAATGGCTCTTAGTTGTTTTTCCAGTTTTTGTTTTTTTGTCGTTCATGTCGTTTTGCATCCAAACTCTTCAATTCTATACTTGCTATAGGCATACATCTCAAAATATAACTATCCAAAATGTTGAGAAGATACCCGCACTTTTACATTTTCCTAAAGGTGGGAAGTTCATCGGAAGGTCTCAAGGTTGGTGAAGCCGATGAGTATGATATCAATGTACACCTCAACGACATCAAAATATCGTCGTGGTCGCCTATCCCACCATCATGTAAGCCCTGTGTTCTTTTATTATCTGATAGTCTACATAAGGGAGTGGGCTGATTCCGTGTCAACTCAACCAAAGTCTGAAGATCTTCCCGGTTGACCATTTCCAATTTCCATGTTATATGTGTACCCATATTGTCACCCCAAAGTTCCTTATCAAAACTCCATAGTTTCCGAGTTTTAATATATTTGAAAATGGCTAGAATTAAGGATTTTCTTACCAGATCAGATACTCCGTCCTGACTGAGTGAGCCAAAACTCGGACTATGGAATTTTGATTAGAAATTTTGGGGTGACAATATGGATACTTAGGGCAATCATAAATTCTTTATATGGAAATGGTGTTCCAATAGCCTTTGGTTGAATTGACACAGAATCAGCCAGTGGTAATTTATCATCACCACGAGAGAGATTCAAATCCCCCCACCCTATACACACACAGGTTCAAATTGATCGCTAAAAAGGGGTGAATTTTCTTTGCCTCCCCCCTCAAGAGAGGTCCATTTGGTTTTGGGCCCCGCCCACCCTTAATTCCTCACGCCCCTGTTCTCAAGAAATCAAAGACGGTTTGATTTAGATATTAAGCCTACATATTTTAAATCAACATCAATAATGCTGTATGTCTTATGAAAAAAGATTTCACAAACTCCAAAAAAAGGCCCTCATAATGACCTTCCTGACCGATTCTTGGCTCAACCGTATAATATGATTAAAAAGATGAGGCCACTCTTTTTTTTATTCTTTGGGTTACGGGCCCGCCGCACAACCTTGAAAACCTCCACACTAAATGAAATAGAATCCCTAATTAAATTGCTATATGTCAGTTTTTACGGCGTGTAAATCGGACCATTATTAAAGATTTTAGGTATTAAACTTGTAGCTGAGTTATTGTGAGCGTGTTATATTATGAGCGAATATAATTAATTAACATAGATAGATCTATACATGGACGAGTCAAGTCTTAAGTGGCGAGTGGTGTGTCATTTTCCTAACACACACTGGCAGGATGCCCTGCCCGTTTATTACAATAAACAATCATAATTGCAACAATAACTTAAGCGAAAAATTGAAGTGGAAGTGTCCACAAACACCGGCTCCTTGGATACGGCGGAGCGGGGTGGCGCCATCTGGCGGATAGTTCTGGAATCATCTGGTTCAATACCCATATAACCGGGGCCTATATGATGAATTAAACTTGTAGCTGAGTTATTGTGAGCGTGTTATATTATGAGCGAATATAATTAATTAACATAGATAGATCTATACATGGACGAGTCAAGTCTTAAGTGGCGAGTGGTGTGTCATTTTCCTAACACACACTGGCAGGATGCCCAAGGCGTAGCCCCCAGTGAAGTTAGGTGGGTTGATAATGGGTAGTACTCCGCTGTTACCAATGCACCTCCGGTGGGGTCAGTGACTCACTCTGACCCAGTAACGTAGCCACTCTCATATCCTGACGGATCCGTTCATCAAACGGGGTTTTTAGATATTGCATCACACAGTCACTCCTCCAGTCACCCCTGGTCTTGATCTCCTCCAGGCTCACTCCTATCATACCCAGGAAGGTGCTGCCACCTCTCCTGAGCGAGTGACTGGAGAACTCCTTCTCGTCCAGACCTGCTCTTGAACACATGAGTTTTAAAGTGTCCTGGTAATCTGCATAGGTCTGACCCCTGGGGCCGTGCCCCCCCGGGACTAGAAACAGGGGGGCCGCTCCTGGGGCTTTCACTTGCTCCAGGTGTCGCTCCACCCAATGCACTGCACACAGCCGGGTGTCACTCACTCTGGTCACTGGTATACGCAGCTCCCTCTCCTGGAACTGTATTGTCTTAGACTTCCTCACTCGAACAATAAGACCCCACTTAAAGATCTGTATGTCGTCCCTTATCAGTGTAGCGCACGACTCTGTCACCTGCTGCTTCCTTAATAGGGCCCTGAATGAGAGTAGTAAGGCTGCTCTAAAAGCTGTGTGGCCAGCGTTCTTGGTTAAACACTGGCAAAGTCTCGTTATATGGTACGGGAGAATTGGAGCTGCTTGTTTCACTTTATCTCCCAGCGTCCTCCTACACCCTTTAAAGGCAGTGGACACCAGGTGGCTCTTGTATTCCACTCCCGGCTGGCCAATAGAGACCAGAAACTTAGAAAGGCCGCTGACATAGCCCTTAATTGAAGAGTATTTTAACCTCCTGGCCAGGAAGGTTATATACAGTGCCACCTGCTTGGGTGGGCATGGCGTAGGTGTTATAAAGTCACTGAATTCCCGACAGAACTCTAAGTACTTCTTAAGCTGGGTGCTCTTGGTCCCCCATGACGCGTCTGCATAACACTTCCTGGACATCTCCTCGCACTCCTTGTTCAGCCTCCTCCAGCCTGTAACAAAGAGAACATACTTGAGCAACACAGCCTGCCTGAGCTGTCAGCTGCTATCAGTCTGGAGATGGAGTTTGGGTCGTCCAGCCTACTGAGGCTGTCACATACAACGTTGTCCTTGCTTCTTATGTACACCGACTTCAGGTGTAGATTCCTCTGTACACATTGCCAGAAGATCCACCTCAGCCAGCTCATGGAAGTCTTGTTCTTGCTCCTGCCCGATCTGATGCCCGCCATTACCTGGGTGTTGTCGGTAACCATGCATACCGTCCTGTCTCGCCATGTGTCTCCCCACCTCTTCAGGGCGACCACAATGGGCCATAGTTCCAAGACATTGATGATGTTGTCCTTTTCTGGCACATTCTCGGGTGGAGACTCCAAGTGGTGACCCAGTCTCACCACTATGTCCCTCTTCTCCTGCGTATCCTGGTTCCAGGGTGCTGCAGCCCAGTCGTCCCTGTGCAGCACCCCAAACCCCCAGGACGTTGATGAGTCACTGTAGGTGGACTCCACCGGGCCATTTGGGCCCAGTATTTTTGCCGCCCCGTTGAACTGGGTGGCAAACTCGTCCCACCATACTAAGCGAAAAATTGAAGTGGAAGTGTCCACAAACACCGGCTCCTTGGATACGGCGGAGCGGGGTGGCGCCATCTGGCGGATAGTTCTGGAATCATCTGGTTCAATACCCATATAACCGGGGCCTATATGATGAATTAAAACGTGAACGAATTTTTTATTTCGTCCTCCGCACCTGAGAAGATTTTCATGGTGTCCGTAACCCAAAGAATAAAAAAAGTGTGGCCTAATTCAAGACTACAAAATTAACTCGAAATAACTAATAAGTCATTGACCTCTCAAATAGTTATGTGTTTATGATTCAAGTTTAAGTTTAATGGTTTTTATTGCTTCTTCATCAAAACATGATCGACCTTCGGCAACCCGGGTTTTGGTCAAGACCCGTACAATTTTAATAGGAATATATACTGTTAAAGATGGGTTAGGAGCTAATTTTGGATCGATTTTTATTTTTCATTTACAGCACATATTAATGTTCATAATGGCCATAGAAACATGTGTGTAGCTTTTTAATTCATTCTGATGATTACAAATGCATTAAATATAGAGAAAACCAGGTTAGGGGACCCCTTTCTGTAATAGAGACGGGTCCCCTAACCTATTCTGACCTGGGGTTCTCTATATCTAATGCATTTATATGTATCAGAATGCTTTAAAAAGCTACAAACTTATTTATACGGACATTATAAACAAAAATACCTTGAAAAACTGAAAAATAAAAATCTACCCCAAATTAGCTCCTAACCCATCTTTAACAGGTGTATGAATTAGCAGTTTACTAGGGTGCATAGATTCATCTAGCTTAAGAAACCTTTATACTACATGTGTATAACCATAGAGAATATTTATTTATTTGTATTGCCTTTTTTCGATATGACAGATGATTTGAGGACACCCAAACCAATGATCAAGGACGTCAAAGGCAATTACTGCTCAGTTGTAAATCTACCAGAAAGCTGGTCAGATCTACTTGAGGGAGATGCTTTAAGTCCTAAGCTCGTTCGACAACGGTTTAAGAAGCTTCTCAAAGAAGCCGTCAATGAGCTGGGGCTATCAGGTAAGAGGACTGTTGTTGTTCTAGGTTTATAAAATATTGAGGGATATCTAAGATTCTAGATATCTAAGATTCTAGACCAATAATATATACAAGTATGATACATGTAGAATTCACTACCACATTGTCTGACTATGCGGTTGTGTGCACTTACCTTGAATGTAATGGAAAGGGAGAAAACGAATACAAAGGAAGTTAAATGTATTATTTGTCTCCTCACTTTTATCTAAATTTGTTTATAATTGTCTCGTTATCAGATCGTATCTGCATTGTTCATCAGTACAGTGGTCCAGCTATAACTATCGGGATCTCAGACAGTTCGATAGAGCATACGATTGATGTTGACTTTGCTCCCACGGTAATACAAAATTATTTACATTGTACTAGTCTAGCACATTACAATTTTGCCAGAATAATCCATGTTAAATTATTCCAATTAGGGCCATAACCCGTGAGCCGATTTGGATGCATTACCGCCTGATACATCCAAAAAACTATACTACAAAGTATTACTTTGGGCCTGTTTTGTTGAGGGTGTATCGGCCGATAATGCATCCAAATCGGCTAATGGTTTATGACCCTCTCACCAAGTTGTGACTGATTGTCGTACAAAAGGTCATGTACTTTCGGTGCCTTCACAATTAGTCCCAGAGCCCAGGCACTTTTAATTTTGTTTTTGTGACCAAAATGTTTGAGGGTGGGTTCTTATGTAGAATTTTCTGCCGAATTCAAAAATCCATTTCTTACAAAAATCTGGTGGTGCGTTTATCCAATATGGCCGCCCAAAGTGACGCCCATCATCTTTTTCAGAAATGACTTTTTTCACCCTTTTGACTTCATGTTTCTGCCTACTGAAGCTATCTATACCAATTTTCTTACTGGTCAGTAACCTAATTCACTTATTTCTACATTCATCAGACCACTACATTCAAGATTTTCAAGATGGCGGCCATTAAAACAGCAATTTTTGATGGTTTAGACTGATTTACAGGAGGCGGAATTCTGAAATTTTACAATATGAGGTATGGAATGTATTGAAGTATTGAAAGGTTGAAGTATTGAAAGGTTTATTGAACATTCACCTCAGTGAGGCGTTCTTCCATGAACAAGTACAAAGATGATTGAATAGGCCGATGAAATAGAGTTATGATTATAGTTTTGCTTTTACCAAATAACCAGACCACAAAGCATCTCAGGATCAATACCACAAGAGTGATGATGACAAATACATTTAAGTATTTTAGAGATATGAGTTTTGATGAGGGGGTGAGGAGGTGGATTCATGTAGGGGTGATTAGTCCAGGTGATCAGTCCGAGTTACAGTCTTGAATTCATGGGGGCTTGTCAGTCCACTTTTCTTTGACTTTCTGTTTGAATACATCTTTCTGTTCAATCTTTTGGACCTCATGGTCCAGTTCGTTCCAAAGATTAGTTCCTCTACAATAAGGACTCTTTTGGTAGAATGCCGATTTTGGGACTCTTTCTGGAAATTTGAGTTTTAAGTCACCTCGTGTTCTTCCTTGTGGATTATGAGTTGCTTGGCCTTTCCGTGCCAGTTTCCACATTTGTTGCACAAGCTGATGTTTGCGTCGTGTTTCTAGCATGGGGATGTTGTTTGTGCTATGAAGATCAGCTACGCTGGTGCCCCGTATGGCGGTTCTAGTGCAGATTCTAATGCCCCGATTCTGCAGGCGTTGGATCTTAGTCAGCTCATACTGGTGCGCGCTTCCAAGATAGAAACTGCAATAGTCTGGGACGGGCATGATCATAGTCTTGTAGATGGTGAGGCAGACATCTTGGGGTAGATACCCGTTCATTTCTTTTAGCTTATATAGGCGATTGCCCATACTCTTCTTAGTCTTGTTTACAAAGGGGGTAACAGTCAATGGGCCGTCCAGAGGTACTCCGAGGTAGGGATAGGTGGTCACTACCGGTAGGGTTTGGCCACCCATTCTGATAATTGGCTCAGGGCATTGTCCTAATTTTGTTTTGGAGCCGAAGGCCATGACAGAGCTTTTATCTGTGTTTACAGTCATGTGGTTGTCTTGGCACCAGGAGTGTATCCGAGTCACGTCCATCTGGAGTAGTCGGATTGCTTCTAATGGATCGTCGTTGTTGACATAGACGATCACGTCGTCTGCATACATTGCTGTTTTGCAATTTTCAACAGTGTTACAGAGATCATCTATGAAGAGGACAAAAAGTAGTGGCCCCAGGGTTGACCCCTGGGGTACGCCAAACTTGACATTTTCCGGCTCCGATCTGACTTCGTTGGCTTTAGTGCTATGCTGTCTGTGCGCTAGATAGTCCACGAGCCAGTACTTCAGATTTATTGGGATTTTTAGGCGGTTAATTTTTGTGACTAGTGTAGGGTGGTCGACACTGTCAAAGGCTTTGGTAAAGTCAATGAAACAAGCCATGGTTACTTGGCTGTTGTCACGGTATTCATAAAGGTCTCTCAGTACCGCAAATACAGCATCTCCTGTGCTGAGTCCCGAGCGGAAGCCATACTGGGTTTTGGACAAAAGTTGGTTGGTTTCTAAGTGGGTGCTTATATGTTCGTGTACAATTTTCTCAATCATCTTCCCTGGTAGGGGAAGTAGTGTGATGGGTCGCCAATTCTTGATCTGTGACAGGTCACCCTTCTTTGGGATGGGTACTAGGTTTCCCTTTGCCCATGATTTAGGGAAAACACTATGTCCGAGCGAGTTTTTGAACATTACCATTAGGTGTTCAGGCAGTAGTGTTAAGGTGTCTTTAAGTACAGAGCTGTTTACTTCATCTATACCTGAGGACTTGTCCCTGCTGATTTTTGAGATCAATTTTTCGACTTTTTCCAGTGTTATTAACTCGTCTATATTCATCTCAACTCCGTCATCCGTCATTGGGATGTCTTTGATGTTTACAGGGTCAGTGTTGGCGTCGGATCCAGCTGCATCAAATAGCTTCTGTCCTATGGTGGCGAAGTAGTTATTGACGAAGGTAGACACCTTGTCACTTTCAATACTGATGTCATTCTCGTCCTTGAGGTTGATGTGGGTAGTTCTGGATGTGGGGTTGAGCAGTTTATTAAGCTCACGCCAGAAACGCCGGTGATCCCCCCTTGCATTGTGTAGTGTATCTGTGACCCCTTCAGACAGTGAGGCCTTCAGTTGCCTTCTAATGAGATGGGACAGTCGTTTTGCTTCTAGGACCTCTCCATAGTCATCAGACTGCCTGTAACGTTCGAGGCAGCCTTGTCGATCATTGATATGCTCAATGGTATGTTGGCTCACAGGTTTCTCTGGCACGCGTTTCAGTATCATTGTTCTGATGGGGCATGCCTCATCCAGGTACTCAACTATGGCAGCTAGTAAGATATTCCATTGTGATTCTGGATCATTATTTTCAAAGAAGGCAGTCCAGTCCCGTGTGGCAAGGTGCTCATGCAGGTCATTTATGTGATAATATCTATATGACCTTCCTTCCCTGGTTATTGTGATTTTTATCTCACGCTCTTTCTTTCTCTCGGCGTATACGGGGTAGTGGTCACTTAGCAGAATGTCCAAGGTACCGGAGCTGTGAACAATGTTGCAGTTGGTAATAATGTTGTCAATTATGGTGCCACCATCTGGGTTGGGTCTTGTTACTTCACTTATTTTCTGGCGTAGCCCTGTTTCTCTGCAGAAATCAATCAATTCCCGTCCAGGAGCCAGGTTCCTCTTTTTCATGTCAATGTTGATGTCACCAATGATCCAGATTTCCTCGTCTTTGTCCTGTAATATAGTGACAATGTCTCTTAGCGTATCAAGAAATACAGTTACATTACCCTTAGGGGGCCTATAAGTGTTCATCAGTATCATGGCTTTGTGTTTATCCCTGGTTATGCTAATGGTCAGCAATTCAATGTCGGGTTCCATTCTACAGTGTTCATATTTAATGGTACTACTTGCCCCATAGGCTTCATCGATATAGGTAACCAGACCTCCTCCCTTGTTAGCTTCACGATCAAGTCTGAAGGTTCTCTTACCTTGTATATAAATCAGTTCATCTCCTGCGCGGTCATCAAGCCATGACTCACAAGCACACAAAATGTTGAATGGGCTCAGTAGAAGCGCAATTTCTAATTTTTTTGGCTGGAGGCTGCGACAGTTTAAGTAGTATTGTATGTATCGGAACGGGACTATAGTTAAGTACTGTTTATTACTCAATCGACCTGCAGCCAATCAGAGGCCTCCCTTTTGGCGGGAAATTCAAAAGCAGCCAATGAGAGGCCTCCCTTTTGGCGGGAAATTCAAATAGGTCACGTGACCGGAAGTGACCTACTTCCGGTCACGTGACCTTTGGGCGGGAAATTCAAATAGGTCACGTGACCGGAAGTGACCTACTTAAGAGGGTCACGTGACCACCATGTTGGCGGGAAATTCAAATAGGTCTCGTGACTGGAAGTGACCTACTTAAGGGGGTCACGTGACTACTAGGTTGGCGCGAATTTCAAAATAAGTCACTTGAGATTTTTATGGATAAATAAATTTTAAAAAAGAAAAAAGCAAGCTGAAAGCTTGCTAAAAAATAATTTAAAAATGTGGCTCTTTTTTTTAGGGGGGGGAGGGGCACTCTGGGGGGCACTCTTTAAGATGCATGGGGGGGGGGGAGGGGGGAGGGGGGGAGGGGAAGGGTTTTTTAAGAGTGAGACTCGCTTCTCTGCCCTCTCTTTTAGAGGGCAGAGAGGCGAGTCTACTGGTTCGTCTACTTACAATGAAATGTATCATGATTGCGTTTATGATGATGTGCATCATGATGTGACTATCTTACAACCTTATAAGAAATAAGCAAGGTCTCTCTCCTATACATGGGCGTACTTACACTGACTATTTGTAAACTAATGAATGGGACTTCCTCGTTAAAATCAGTATCTACAACTCTTTCAATCTTAAGGCTTTTTTTGAGTTTATTCTTTTGTTCAATTTTGGGCCCACCTCAAAAGAGGAATAGGCCCTCGCTTGCTCATCAGAGCCGGGGTGTAGAAGGCCCCTGCCCTGTCGGGTACGTTCTGAGATAGATCGCCCTCTGGTACGTTTTTGGTTAGTTTGGAGCTCTCAGTCGACTGTCTTATCCACCTTAAAAAAACCAGACTTTCGGTGTCTCATGATAAAACTGGTGCCTTATACTAAGTGCTGGATTACTTTCTCATTTTTTTATTGTTCTATCCGATGCTTATTTAATTTTTGCACTGATAAAAACGGCTAGCTTGTACAAACACGCGGTCTATTTAAGCGTTAAGTGTAGAAAATGAACAGAACAGTGCACAGAAAATAGAGCTACCGACTACATTTCGCCCAGTCACTCAGCGGAGAACAAAAGAACTACTGACGTAGTGTACCCGCTATTCCGACAGTTGGCGCCACCGTTATACTTTTCCCGCGTGCGACATGAAGCCCTGGGGTGGGTACTGGCTGTTTGGTTGTAGGTACCGAAACATAAAAAACTACAGCCAGCCCATGTCATGGTGAGACAGCTCTCTTATTCCCCCTTGAGTAGCGTCCGTAGGGCCTATGACAAAACCTAGTCCCGTACACTGAGCAGCTTCAGGTCTGAAGGCTCATACAGAAAAATGTGTGGGTGTGTGGGTGTGTGGGTGTGTGGGTTGCTTTACGCCTTAGTTAACAGCTATGGTCATTTCAAGGGCGGTGATGGTGATCGAATCTATGGCCCTTTTACCGAGACAAGGGTTTCTTTTACATCCCACACTACATAGGGGTGTGTGGGTGTGTGGGTCTGTGTGTGTCTGTTCGGTCTGTGTGTGCACGCGTCTTGCACTCCGGAACATGTTCAGACACGTTCGAACTTGCTCGGACGTGCCTGGACAGGTCTCACACGCCGACCGTGTCTGAACATGTTTTCACCTTATAGCTGCTGCCGATGCTGCTACCGCTGCTGCCGATGCTGCTGATGTTAGTAGTCGCGTCGACAAAGAATCGTCATTTGTCACACTTAAGCCTCTAGTTAAATGCGCGACAGGTAGTAAGGCTACCAACGCGACGACCGGATCGCGCTCTTGCTTAAAGGTGCACCTCAACTCAGTGCGCCTTTAACACCCGTCCCAAATAGGTAAAGTTCCTGACGCAGCACAGCACCTCCCACCAGTAGCCAATCAGCGCGCCGAACGCCGGACACACCCCCACCGTGTGAGCCTCTAAGTAGGTCACACGAACCATACTAAGATGCCGACAGGACTAATTGGTCCGTCCGCGGTGGCTGCGAGAGATTGCGCGCCGTCTAAATTCACTGCCATGATTGGCAGAGGGGGGGGCTGATTACCCCTCGTCGGATGAATTGCGGCGGAACCACAATCAATTTTTCGCTGTTTTAGATAAAAAGAGATCCAGAGCTATCCGCTCGTCCAAGAATTATTTTTCTATCAGCCCGGGATCACCCCCAAATTCAGGCCTAAAGTCCAAAAACCCAAAAAAAATTTCCTATGGGATTTTAAGGTTGAAGCGTTTTTTGTGACCCCAAGGAGCAGCTCACGGGTTCGAACCCTGTAAACGCCTTGACGCGCTTTCGTCGCCTAAGGCGCCTGTGGCTAGACGTCTTGACTAAAACATAGTGAGGGTTCTAACCCGGAACGTCTATATTAGCCGCCTAATTTCTACTAGCCCCGAAAACGAGAGTATCACATCTATATAGGTCACCCATGTTAGCCTTGGTTTAAGTGCGTGCAGAACCGTGTATTGTGCATTTATGCAGCATACAGATATGGAGACATGCTGCTACAGTGTCAAATTGATCGACATTGTATGTAACTGGACATGAAGAAGGATATTTTTACTTAGTTTTCTAAAAAGAGGGTAGTTCTCGGTACTCCTCCAGCAGCAGTGGTAGGGGAGTCGGACAGGTACTTAACCCTATTTATAGGGGCGCTAAGGTAGGGAGTTTGATAAATTTTTGAAAAATGAGTTAAAAAATACATAGTGGTTCCATTAGTATAGATCTCTATGAGAGCTTTTCAGATCTGCTTAGATCCAGAAATATCATGGTGAATGCATCTGAACATATTTCCCATTTCTGTGATCTAGACAGGAGAGCGGCACTTTCACAGCAGTTAGGGGTTCTGTAGCTCTGGCCCTAGGCACGCTTCTAACTCAGACAGAACAGGTTTACTTAAAATGGCTAGGGTCATTGTTGGGCAGAGGCACATACATCTGGATTTCACATACGTCTTCAAGAACACAATTACTAACATCCCCATGGTAACAAGTTTTAACAACTCATATTTATTTATTACATTTTGACATGAAGAATGTCACAATAATATTGTAGGCTACAGAAAACAGAGACTCTTATCTTTCTCCACTAATGACTCCATTCATGTTGACTGCCATGATATTGTGATTAAAATGAGGGGTTTGTGTTTTTTTATAGCTCAAGAAATGAGGTCAGGAGGGCTATTTTTATGCAATGCACCAGTGGGGGTGCTATTAGGAAGGGTGCATATTTGATCACAGAAACGGGCAGACTACAGCGGCAGCGCTATTTTGAACTCTCTAGAGGCTAAGGGTTTGAGATGAACGTGTCCCATGTCGCATGTCGATTTTTAAGAAATGACCATGTCACATGACCCTAAGTGAAAAAGGCGTTGTCACTAGTGTCACTAAGGGGGAAAATGTAGGGGCACCGTAATTGATACAATCGGACTCTTGGGACCATAGACTACTAGGAATTTTTTTTTTTAATTTGACCACCCGCAAGGCCGGAATTTGAAGGAAGAGTTGAGGCGCCTACTTATACAGTAATTGAGAATTTTTTATTCATGTCACATGTCGATTTTTAAGAATGGTCTAATGACACAGATAGCGCTAAACTTAAAGACCTACTCCCCGCCCCCTTAGTCTTTCTATACTGAATCCGGGACTTGCCGGCGAGGCCGACAAAGGGCTGACCTAATGAGCTCACAGCTGGACTAGATACCCAATGTTTTGGATTGGAGAAATCAGCAGAGCAATAAAAGCGTGGTGAGGCTGGTGTTATTTTCAAGGGTGGCCCCTGTGAGTTGTAAAATTGGTGCTAAATGTGGTAACCAAGAGGATGCTAAGTTTATTGATATTGTCCGTTAATGATACTTAAGGTGGGTGTTGTCTAAAGTTTTAATTGATATTACCAATGTGGCCAATAATGACTTCACAGTTGGGGCCTTCGCCCGCAGGTCCCAGATTCAGGGTATTCTTTGTTTATTGTGTGGCCCCTAAAGAGGGGCCGACTAACTCCTTAGAGTTAGTTAGATGCTGCCGCTGTGCTATGCAACATCAGCGTAATTAATTACGCCTCATGTTGGGCAGCATGGATCACTTGATGGGTGATACCTCAAAGCACAAACACGGCAGAGCCGTGTGTGGCATGCGAGGACCAATGGGTCAGGGGTGATCCGTTGCAGACAGAATGCCGATCCGTGTGAGGTTCTGACTTTCTATAGCTTTTTATAAAGCTTTAGATATGGTGTGGTATTTTTCATCTCGCTATAGTTTAGTTGGTATTTAAGGAAACCGCCTCATTTCTATCAGAAATACACAATATTGAATTGTTTTTATATTTTAATATATTAGAAGCGCGCTTTGTTGCCTATATAGCTCATTATGCGTTGAAATGCTCGCGAGCATCGTAGGAATGTACAAAACCTCTATTGTGGCGCTATCTGACGAAAGAGCGGGGAACTATACTAGCGCGTTCGTTATTCACATCTTTGACAGGGACTTGGTTGGTTGTTGGGCTGCTTTACGCCCTAATTAACAGCTGAGGTCATTTCAAGGGGGGTGATGGTGATCGAATCTATGGATGACTGAAGGTGGAAAGCACACCCCTACACTTTTACCGAGGCAATGGAGCTGCTCAAAGGGTGTGGCGAGCTAGACTGGAGGATGTAATAACTAGGCGGCAGAGGGGCCAAAAAGACAATCTCGTAGTAGTAAGTCTACTTGGATCTTGAGTAGCCGCCTTTGTGGTTATAATTACCTAGACTAGTTGGCTCTGCCAGCCTGGTCAAGTGAAAATTGGTAAGGAGACTATGAACTAAGCTAAGCTCGGATTTTAAAATGGTCTATAAAAGTATAATAAAACTATAGCGCACCCTCTTAGATTTGATGATAAGACACAGCCTACTAGGTATACGCATTTGTACAAGGGTATCATTGTGTATAAAATGCTCTTTTGGTACATCATCCCGACTCTACACGAGCACCATTTTCAACGACAGATAGTGCTGTAGTGAATTTCCCATCTCAAGGCGAGCCCCACTAATTATGGAGACCCTGGAGTAGGATTAACATTATATCCCAATGTCTGTGGTGGTCATTTATGATATGCAGACTGCACCCTGGAGGTGATAGATCTGACCACAGGCTCGCAATATGGGGCTCCCCTCTGAGAGTATCAAGGTTTGCGTATAGTCTCCTGCAGTTTAAATCTGTTACCTCCCCCTTTGTGGGCCTCGCCAAAATCCTGGGAGATTCACTTTAAACTTAAGGCTTACCTTTTTTTATTCTTTGTTTATTGTGTGGCCCCTAAAGAGGGGCCGCGGTGTTGATTAATTACACCACATGTTAAGCAACCTAAGATCAAACCTCCCTCAAAAGCGTCAAGGCTCAAAGTCCTGTTGGACGGGAACCCTGTGTGGCATTTCAAGACGAATGGTTGAGTGATCTGTTGCAGATGCCGTTCCGTGAGAAGTTCTGACTTTATATAGCTTTTATATCGCTTTAGTTATGGTGTAGTATTTTCAATCTCGCTATAGTTTAGTTGATATTTCAAAGAATCTGCCTCATTCTATCAGAAATACACAACGTTGACATGTTTCTTATATTCAATATATTAGAAGTGTGCTTTGTTGCTTATTATAGGTCATTATGCGTTTAAAATGTTCGCGAGTATCGTGGAAATGTACAAAAACCCTATTGTGGCGCCATCTGACGAAAAGAGCGGAGAACTATACTAGAGCATGTAATCGCCAGACCAGCAGGCGGCAGCAGAGTGGTCAAAAGACAATCTCGTAGTAGTAGGTCCACTTGGATGTTGAGTAGCCGCCCTTGTGGTTGTAATTACCTAGACTAGTTGACCCTGCCGGCCTGGTCAAGTGAAATTAGTAAGGAGACCGCCCATTAACGTGCTCCACAGTCTTTAGACAGTTAAGCCTATAGTCAAGACCGGAGAATTTGGCGAGACGCCCCTCTGGGAGGTCATAATCCTCCATGTTAGGTGTTAGCTCATTAACATCAGATACCATATTAACAACCCATTTAAAATGGTCATTTTAAGAGCAACTCACCCTATTCTGACAAAATCCTATTAGCAGGTAACCTCTGTATAATCCATACTGCAAACATCTGCTACTTCGAGCGTCTGCCTCGTGACTGATAGTGTACAACAAGACGAAGTGGGCAGAGATAAAAAAAATTGAGGCTCTTTATATAGCCGAGAGAGCGGCTAATCTGGATGGTCTAAGCTTGTTTTCACCTAGAGCCCCACCCTCTTCCAGAGAGGAATCAAATCGCTTTTCACCTGAACCCTTCCACCCCTAATCCCTCAGCATGAAAAGAGAGATAACGAGTGTAACGTGCGCTACATGTATATGGGATTATAGCTGGTGAAGAGATAAAGCCGGGTCACCACCTGCGTATACAAAGACTACAGGGGGTGATTAACGACAGGTGTGACGCGCCAGCCCGTGGACGGATTATCTTTTAAGCTGACGCTTATTCAACTAGCCAGCCGACGTCCCGCGCCACTCACTGCGGCAAGAGGAGGTGCTTTTGTTTTACACTTGAGCCGCTTACCACATCGTCTCTACCTCACAGACAGACACATGCCCCCTGTAGCTTTTTTTTGTATACACACTCTAATCTCATAACCTCCTGATCCGTTATACAGGTAACGGGTATTCTCTTTTAAATAGCTGCCAGTCAGCCTGCGGCAGCTGAAAACGACGGTAAGTAGCTTAGCTCTAGAAGCAAGAAGACGTATATAAGGAGGCTGACACGTGTATAGGCGCCTTATAAGTCGGCAAGGGGTAAATACTAGTGAAAAAGGAAGGCAGGTGTGCAGGTAGCTTTCTAACAGACACGTGTGTGCACTAAGCTGCTTAAGTCTAAACCCACCTGCAGTAGTCAAGTAGCATGTGAAAACTTACTTAACAGATCACTTAATTTTCTTTGCTTTTTTCTTTTTTAAAATTTATTTATCCATAAAAATCTCAAGTGACTTATTTTGAAATTCGCGCCAACCTAGTAGTCACGTGACCCCCTTAAGTAGGTCACTTCCAGTCACGTGACCTATTTGAATTTCCCGCCAACATGGTGGTCACGTGACCCTCTTAAGTAGGTCACTTCCGGTCACGTGACCTATTTGAATTTCCCGCCCAAAGGTCACGTGACCGGAAGTAGGTCACTTCCGGTCACGTGACCTATTTGAATTTCCCGCCAAAAGGGAGGCCTCTCATTGGCTGCTTTTGAATTTCCCGCCAAAAGGGAGGCCTCTGATTGGCTGCAGGTCGATTGAGTAATAAACAGTACTTAACTATAGTCCCGTTCCGATACATACTATACTACTAGTTTAGTCCACACAGGGTCAAGCCCTTGAGCTTATTTATTTCATCCGCTATACGAATTGTGTCGGGGTTCATTTTTGGTTTCAATTGTAATCACAATGGATTGTGAGTGAGCGCAGTGACAAAATATATACAGGTAATGGGGGCAGGTGGAGGGTGAAATGAAAACAGACAATCGGAGACTAGGGTCTCAAGTTAAAGTGTATTCAAATTAACAGGGTGTAAGGTGCAATGAATCTACACCGCGTGGCCGCACTGGGTGTAGATGAATGGTATCAAGATAAGGCGAGCCTTGTGAGATACCCTGGGGTGTAACTGATTACAAGGAAGCATTGATGCTGAGAGCTCACGTGGAATTCATTATTTAAGGCATGTACCATTAAAGCTGCATTTTTGGACCCAGTTAATTAGAGAGTTCAGTGTTCATTGTCTATAGCAGCTGGTCCAGAAATAGTTATAGTTAATGTTTCAGGGTAACACACATACCAAAAAGGTGCCTAAACCCCCATTTTCAGGGTCTAGTAATGCTATGGGAGCATCAAATTTCCTTTCCCATACACATTTTTTTAACCTTTTCAGGGTAGCCATTACTGAAAATCACAATTCTTGCTATATCTATAAAATAATGACAATAAACAGTAATTTGAAGTGCCTACATCCATATTTCTAGGGTATTAGAAGATAATGGTGGCTTTATTTATGTCCTCTTTGTCATACTCGGAGTCGAGGGGCACAAGGGTTTATATACCAAAGGTTATTCAACTCTGCTACCTAACTCGTAAACACTTGAGACCCAAAGAATCTTGGGAAGCCAGTGTCAGTCACAGCTGGACGAGAAGTATGACGGGTCCCACTCCACAGCCTGCAGACTGAACTCAAATTATGTTGATACATACCGGCTGGTCAGGTAGGAGTGTAGCCCAGCTACAGTGACAGAATTACCTTGCTGAACTTATCCGGGTTCTATAGGAAGCAGTACTGCAACTCACTACAGTAGGAGCAATAGGCAAAACACACAGGTGGAATGTAATATATAGAAAGAGATACAGGAAAAAGCTAACCAGAGTTTAATGCTGCATTCACACTGGCCTAGGTGGCCAGTTGTCATATATGTGCCTTACAAAATCTGATAACTTTTAATTGAAAGTCTTGCTACATTGAGATCATAACCAATATATGAGTGGATAAATAAGTAGACCATTGAACACCTATAGGCTGTGGTAAATGCCAACGTGCCATTGCTCTATCCTTCTTAGGCTAGTGAAAAAGTCCTATTTGATACACATAATCTGTGATAAATGTGGCTATTACAGATGAGGCACCTCTCTAATAGGAGGAATCTCTCTAATGGATAACAATCAGATAAATTGAATTTATCGATAGGCATCTAGCACTGATTAGAGGCATAGGAAGCAAATCTCCATTGGGTGGCACAGGGGGCCCCACTCAAACAAGCGCTAAAGGGGCGGTCTCACCACGCACACTTAACCACATAGTAGACTAAAACAGTGCTAGAATCTTGAATGGGATACGCTCGGTGATTATGCCACTTTAAGCATCAGATATCATGTTTGTTTGGCAAACATATGTGTACACTTGTACTAGAATTGTATCAAAAAGTAGTTATGAGCCCCTTTTAGTTCTGATTACGACCCTACCACCCTCTACCCCTATATTTCCCCAATGGAATAGGTAAGAAATTTGAGTGTTATTTTTAGCACACAAAACCCAATGAGTAGCTAAGTTTTGGTAATTGTGTTTATCATATGATAGGGTCTTGGCAAATCTTTTTGGAGGGCCCAAATGTATTCAGGCCCTCCCTCTATGATTGGGCACCCTGACCTCCTGACCCCCCTGCCCCCTTTTTTCTAGACCGCTGCTGATAGTAGGCAAAATATGACAAAGAGGACATAAATAAAGCCACCATTATCTTCCAATACCCTAGAAATGTGGATGTAGGCACTTCAAATTACTGTTTATTGTCATTATTTGTATAGATATAGCAAGAATTGTGATTTTCAGTAATGGCTACCCTGAAAAGGTTAAAAAATGTGTATGGGAAAGGAAATTTGATGCTCCCATAGTATTACTAGACCCTGAAAATGGGGGTTTAGGCACCTTATATGACAGTATATCATCATTATTTATTAAGATATGACCAAAGTTGTGAATGTGTGTAATGGCCGCCTTTGATCAGCCCCATTTCTGAGAAAAGCTATTGTATACATGCCATTCACCCAATCATGATCAGTATAGCTCATATGCCAATTTTGGTATGTGTGTTACCCTGAAACATTCCATACCTCATATTGTAAAATTTCAGAATTCCGCCTCCTGTAAATCAGTCTAAACCATCAAAAATTGCTGTTTTAATGGCCGCCATCTTGAAAATCTTGAATGTAGTGGTCTGATGAATGTAGAAATAAGTGAATTAGGTTACTGACCAGTAAGAAAATTGGTATAGATAGCTTCAGTAGGCAGAAACATGAAGTCAAGAGGGTGAAAAAAGGTCATTTCTGAAAAAGATGATGGGCGTCACTTTGGGCGGCCATATTGGATAAACGCACCACCAGATTTTTGTAAGAAATGGATTTTTGAATTCGGCAGAAAATTCTACATAAGAACCCACCCTCAAACCTTTTGGTCACAAAAACAAAATTAAAAGTGCCTGGGCTCTGGGACTAAATACCCAAAGGGCAGCATTTCCGAGTATAGGCATCTAACTGGATGCATTATCAGCCAATCAGATAACACCCTGCATTCACTGCAGAATTTTTAGGGTGCACTATGTAACAGCTTGTGCCCATGTGACCGCTGTTATCAGTACTTATCTCACCAGTTACAGACTTAAGTAATGGATGCGCCCATAGGACGTCCAGCTTGACCCCTATTGGACATGGCGAGATGGCAGCATTCTAGGAAATTAAAGATGACAGCCAAGATAGATTACAAAAATGTTTAAAATCACACATAATATTATGTCAAATTTTTAATCGATACCCCTTAAATAGCCCTTTAATGAGTTTGTCATTCTAGAAATCCTCAATCTATATGTCTTACACATGCAAATCGTGTAAAGAGGGAGTGAGTTATGATTACGAACATCTTTGTCAGTCACCTTGGATATCATAATGATTTCTCAAAACACTCCATGGTGCCAGCTGGGCATTGTCAATATTTTGAAAGTGCATGACTTCCTGTACCCAAGCTGTCATAACCAGCTCAGGTTATTTTCCTGCAAAGTTGACCTAACTGGCCGCCAGACCAAAATTCGCTACTTAGTGATTAATTTCTATGATATTCAAAGATTTATATAATAGCCATACCTTCCCCCCTATAGAAGATCGTATGTGCTTGGTAATAATCATCGATAGCGGGAAACGGATGATAGTTTTTAAAGTTTGTCTTTCCTCACAATATGTTGAGAATGAATCCTGAAGTGTGTCTGATAGCTATCTTATACTTCCCTTGATGTCTCCAAAAATATCTTTTGTGCCAGATTGCATGTGGCCTTCCTCTGCCTGACTGGGTCGGATGGCCTCACAGACCGGCCAAGGACTGGCCATCGGAAGAGAAGAAGAAACAATTGAAGAGCATGAAAGGTGTGAATCTTGTGGCCAAGGGCGAGACACACTGGCAGATATCCTATGTGATGGTGGAGAAAGAGCTGAAAATGCACATTGACACACCTAAAGGCAGCATAAAGGGTGGCAGCTGCAGAACGAAATGTCTCCGGATCATGAAGAAACTGAAGGAGGATATTTGGTTACGAAATGCGCCCAAAGGAACATTGACCTCTTACCACCTCAAGGTATGTAGCCTAAGATGTAAAAAGGCGTTTCAGGTTCAAATTAAGAAAATTGTTCTACTAAGCATGCTTTGATTCAATACCATTACTTTCAGCGCTTACACTTTAAATCGAATGAATGCTTAGAGACCCAGAGAGTTAAATACGTAGATACTTATGCAGTGGTTTTTGTTTGTTTGTTTGTTAAAAATCCTTTTTACTGTTATAGTCGTTTCAGAGCTTCTGCTTAAAGGGACTTTCTACTTGTCGCAGGATTACTGATGTTCTATTGACTTTTGCATATAACTCAGGATTATGTTAGTTTGATGTATTATCTAATAGAAAATGAAAAGAAATTGCCATGTCACGGCACTAACTGTCATGATACAGCCATTTGAGCAAAGGAGTACTTAAACTATAGAAATGAATAGGAACACAGCATTTTCACATAATCTGTCATGGATTATCCCCTTCTTCTATTGATATTGCAACCAAACCTTGGGAATGTATAATGGACATCTATACAAACATTTTAGGACCAATAAAACAGGAGGTCACGGATGAAATAAGAAAGGCATGAATTTTGGAAAAATATTTCTTTTGCCTTAACTATAGGATCCTATGGGTGTCCTAGCAGTGAAAATATGTGAACAATGGCGGTATACTGTCCAAATAGCAAATACAAATAGTTGATTTAGGGAAAGTGGTCTATGTAGGAATATGAATACAGCTTAAAGAATACTTTTCATGAGCTTTAGCAATTCCCCTTAAAAGGTTCACAATGGAGAATATTAGGTAACATGACATTCAATATGAATTTGTGTTTTATAAATACTTCTTTTCCTCTTCAGAATCTGTTATTCTTCGAGTGTGAAAAATTTCCGACGGATGAGGAATGGCTCAATGACCAATTGGCAGTGCGTTTTGTCAGCATGCTGTCTTCGCTGTTAAGATGTCTGGAGAAGGGTGACCTCAGCATGTTCATGGATCCTCGTGTTAACCTACTGGAGGACAAAACACCCAGGGATCTGCAGCTGGTTCGGGACAACATCGTCACAAAGACCTCAGCTTACCTCGAAAGGAGAATACCGACAGTACGTGTAAAGGGCAACACCCATAAGGCGATTTATGGCACAGAACCCCCCGCGAAGAGCAGCTATTGCAAATTGGGAGCCTTTCTTGTACTCCAATTCGCAAGGGTTTTTATATATTATCTATGCAAATTCAAAATTCCACTGCTGCAGACAATATGGGACTACATCTCTCCGATTTGGACTGGCGTGACCCTACTTGTAAGGATTGCATTTAGTATTTGGGGGAACTACTTCACAATAATTGTGGTTGCATGTGATTTAATACTATAGGGATATCCATAAACATTATAATATCAAATAATACATTGTACAATTGTCAGCAGATTAATGTATTATTTGTGTAAACGGTTTTGAAAAAGATGTCTGTGTATGATCAGAAATTGGGAGCCTTGCCTTCCAGATCATTTATATACAATGTGTGCAAAATGGATTTGGAGAGATATTCTGTTAAGCATGGGAAGATATCTAACTATCTAGATCTTAGTTTGGGCTCAATCCACAACAGATTCCTTGCAGTAATCTCACATCTGTTGCTATATGGGAGCAGACCCCAAATCGCAATAGATTCCCAAATCGCAGAGAGCCTGCAGCATACACCCCTTTGTGCATTTTTATAACAAAAATGATCATCCCTTTATCGAACCCCTTCCATTTTATTTAGATTTTAAGAGCTGTGACATGTATTAAGATCAACGTTCTTTTTTAAAGCTTTATTTGCTTTGAAAAGAATTTAACATGGGACAGAAATGGGACACAATGCTCCTAGTCACCAAAAAAAACGGTGATTTTCATGAAAAGATGGGGAAAATCACCGTTTTTTTTAGTCATTGTCACC
Source organism: Harmothoe impar (assembly GCA_947462335.1). Taxonomy (NCBI): domain Eukaryota; kingdom Metazoa; phylum Annelida; class Polychaeta; order Phyllodocida; family Polynoidae; genus Harmothoe; species Harmothoe impar. Next base: position 66,019,232 of record OX381708.1, on the reverse strand, counting down.
AGTCAACCATCATATGGCATAGTGGTTCAAGCAAAGGCTTACTCCGTTGCCCCACCTGGTGAGTTGTGGCAGAACTATTGGTCACCCCAGTACAGTCAGCATTTATGAATAAATACGCAACCTTGAATAGCTCTGTAGACCTTAATACTTGAAATATCACTAAAAGAAAAAAACAACTCGATAATGACACCAAGAACCCACTTCAATCGTTAGGCCCGAGGAACGTATACTTTATTTCCATACCATAGTAAATCAATGCGGTTCAAATGGAGAGAAGCATTTTTGTGCCATTCAGATTCCACAGCTTTTATGATGCCAAATAATGGAAGGAATAAAGGTGTTACATACAGTCGCAACAATGTATGATATGTGCAAGTTTATATCTACCATACCATAACTTTAAACATTTGAGTTTAAAAAATTTTCATTTGGCAGAGATTTATCACAGTTACACAGGGCGTTTTTCTATCAGATGCCAAAAGAAAAAAATAGTTCAGCAATGTAAATGTCTATGCATGCTAAAATCTTAGTTTGGTATTGCCCATTACGCCCCCTTAAGCGTTTCTTAGGATGAACTAAGTATCAATAAGATGTGCTATGTGTTTAATAAGCGTAATGCGATGCAAACAACTCTACCCATAAAATTGCCTCATGAGTGGTTAGATTTGCCTGACATTTATTGGTAGTTTATGCTTTTCCCTTCAATTTCAAATCACACTGAACCCTCAGAGGGAGGGCGAGATCTTTTTCACCTTTCATCTTGTTTTATTATCTTAGTATTTAATGCTTGGAGGGAGGAAAACATTTTCATCCCATTGTCTTTGATTTGGAAAGGTATTGATCTAAACCATTTATTTCATTTATTTTTATATGCAATCAAAGTAAGCAAAAGAATACCCTGTAAGCACAGAGGTGTCCTGGGTCAATAAGAGTGTTAACATTATTGAAAATGGTATAACAGTACCCTAATGACTGTCCTCTACTCTTTTACACAGAGCGGCCACAAACACAGCGACCAGACAACCAGAGCTGCTCCTACTAAGAGTAAAACAGTCAGAGCTGCTCTTACCACGAGTAAAGCTGCAAGAACTACTCCTTCCAAGAGTAAAGCTGCAAGAGCTACTCCTTCCAAGAGTAAAGCTACAAGAGCTACTCCTTCTAAGAGTAAAGCTGCCAGACCTGCTCCTACCAATAGTAAAACTGTCAGAGCTGCTCCTATTCAGGATAAAACTGTCAGAGCTGCTCCTTGTAAGAGTAAAACTGCCAGCCCTGCGCCTACTAAGAGTAAAACTGCCAGCGCTGCTCCCATTAAGAGTAAAACTGCCAGCGCTGCTCCTGCTAAGAGTAAAACTGCCAGCGCTGCTCCTTCTAAGAGTAAAACTACAAGCGCTGCTCCTACTATGACTATCGGAGCTGCTTCCAAGACTTCCAGAACACCTGCTACTCGGACTGCTCCAGGTGCTGCCAGAGCTGCTCCTTCTAAGAATGCCGGATGCTCTACCACACAAGGTGTCAACCAGTCTGCAGGTGACCCTGCGGGTAACCCATCTCATGACAAGAGTGGTGCCAAGCCATTGTCAAACAGTAGCCAAAAGGCTGCTAAGAAGTCCGCTAAGCCTGTCGTCAAACCTCCTACGACGGTTGTAGCCAAGCCAGCTAAGCCTATAGTCACGTCTACCACGCCTTCATACAGAAGATCAAGTAGTAGTAGTAGTAGTAGTAGTAGTAGCACTAGTATTGCCTCCAGGCCCGCCTCGAAGAAAGTTGGAAATGGACCTGAGTCTCTGGGTAGTAGTACTGAATATGAATCCCTACCTGGAAATCAGAGTAAATCTCCTGATCAAACCACCCTGCCAGCTAAAGGCACTGCTACCAGGAATACTAAGACAATTAAGTCCAAGAAAGTCAAACCTCCTACTAAAACAGACCAATGCAGCGAGAAAGGATGACTTTACAGAGAAGTTACTGATATCAAGTATTTCTGCGTTTCAGAGCTGTGACATACAAAAAGGCACACGTGTATGTGTCATTAACATCTTGGGATCTAATACTCAGTATTCAAAAGCAAATTGTTTTGTGAATCTATTGATACATTACGGACAAATCCAATGTAAATAAAACATCATTTTCATATGGAAAGTCACCCTTTCAAGGGTCATAGATCGGAGCATTCTGATGCAGCTCCCTGTCAGCATACTCACAGAAAGACTTCTATCTTTCCAATACTCAGGTGGATGTTTAACTATCATGCATGTGTTGTAGCCTTACTATGTGAATAGAGGGCATACACTCTCAGAAGTTAGTGTAGCTGCACAGTATGATATGCTGTAGCTTTACAGTATATACTGCGGTATTAGTGTACATGGGCAGTAGAATATACTGTTGGTTTACAGTATAAAAGGAAGTATTTTTGGTTCCACTATTTACAGTTTACTTGGAAGGTATCGGGTCGGTGTTCTAGGAATGCCCCATCGCATAATAAGTCGCTGCCATTGAAAAGAAATGTGGAAGCTATATATTATACACTTTAAACCGTCAAAGCTAATGGCTAAACCATACCTCAACACATTACACTCAGGTCACAATCAGTCTAAAAGCATGTGAATGAACTGATTTCAACTAAACAAGAATAAAAGATTGTCATATTATATTGTCAAGACAGTTTATGTGCTGGTTTATTTATGGGTACATGGTTTATGATATCTAACCATTAACGCATTGTTCCCGTCTATTTCGGCCCCATTCTATATTTTCTTGTCACACCATCTGGTCGTCTGGAGAATTAGTTTCCCCAATGGGCCACAAAGCATGACCAAAGCTTACATGTATAACTTCATGGGATGAGTTTGTACAGTAGAACGATTCACTAACCTAGAAACATATTTGAAATTGCATTTAGGACATAAACATGAATAGTCTAGTTCCATCAGAATTGTCTCTGGTTTCACATCATGTATACATAGTATACCCGAGGTGTCATTTATCCATAGACCTACAGAGTGGCCCATCGTGCAGCACTTTATTGCTATCGGAAGGGTAGGCATGGCTTCGGACTACAATGTATACAAACTGCAAATGCGTACAGTGAAATCACTCTTAGGAGCCTTCATATATTCGCCATACATTTGTAGACATTTGATACCGGTACGATGTTCTGTGTTCATACATGCTTTGTATAAAACCTGAACAAATGAATGGCGGGTGAGAATCTATTGGCTACTATAATTGGTTCTGTAACAAGATAGTAATGATAACTCAGATAGTGAACTTTTCAAAATGTAATCACCCAGCCAGCATTCGTCCCTGGGGCCCATATGTGCTTTACTTGGGCCAACTGTGCTTGCCCATATCTGGGTTATGGTCCTTTTTGTCCAGGGCTACCAGTGGGAGCCCAGCTGGGCCAGCCCAGGAAAACTTTTTTTTCCCATACAAATACATTGTAAATATTTCAAAACATGCTGACATCTGATTTTCCTCCAGAAATCACCATTTATTGTACATTCTTATAGTTTATATTTAATCTGGGCTTGAGCTGGGCACTTTGAATCTGGGCTGGCATATCTGGAATCCCACTGGTAGCCCTGGACAAAACGGACCATAACCCAGATACGGGAAAATCAGCTTGGCCACGTAAAAACACATATGGGTCCCACTAAGCAATGCTGGCTGGGCAGCTATTGGAAGTATTCTGAGATTAGGGCATTTGTGGCATGAGGACGTTTGTGACTATGGAATTTTGTGGCCTAAGGGCATTTTGCCTGTAATGCCACTTCTGTGGCAAAGTGTCGTGTGCCCCCATGATTCACAAGTTTACCCTTTTGAGGGTTAGTGGCGAATTCTTGGGGTAATAGCCCCACAGCTGCCTACCAGTGTCCAAGACTGGTACTGAAAACCCATCGCCGAAAAACCGTTTTATCTTTCCATTTTTATTTCTCATCAAGAGAGCAATTGTGTTTATACATAATTATGTATGTCTAAACTTCAACACTAAACACCAACAACATGATTACTATAAATACCATCCGCGGAAACGAAATATAATCATCTGTGATGTGTTTTCACCTAACCAGTCACATCTCGCACATCATACACCAGAGATAATCAGGTAAAAAGGTCAAAATTGATGATTTTAGTGAAATTAAGTTTATTAGGCGTTTGCCTTGATTATTATGTTTACTTTGCTTAAGTTAAAGGATAAGCAAAAATGACCTAATTTGATCGTTTTGATGATCATCATCGATTATCGCTATTACAATTTTTATCAAAATCTATCCGCAATATGACTCATATCCCATATTTTAGATAATTATTATCTCAAGCTCACATGAGCATTTGATATTTACAAATAGCCACACATTTTCTCTTTACATTGGTACCAGGCTTATTTCATTTGTGCTGATATGCGCAAACTGACGAGGAATACAAAGAGGCATGGCTGTTCTATGTGTATGTACCCATTAATATAAAGCCTTATGTTTAGTGCTGTATTATGAAGAATCTGTGTCTATAAATTTTTAACTTTGAAATTTCACTATAAATTGGAAAATAAAGATATTTTCATGAAATAAAAAGTAAAATGAAGCCTTTGATGTGCTCTCTCTGAAAGCAGTATAATCATCAAATCCATTTTTCGGACATGTGACTGGTTAGGTGAAAACGCATCGGATTCTCTAAAAGCCGCCAATAAGCTGTTTAAAAAAGAAATACAAACATTGAACTGCAAACTGCAACATCGTGATGGGTGTGATCAGTTTTCAAAAATAGGAGAGGGGGGGGGGATAGTATTTGTTTGCAGCCATACATTTCCAACCCATCGTGAGGGGGGGGGGGCAATTTCGATCACACACACAGAAAAGTGAGAGTCATTGTCGCTAAAACTACCCTCACCTGAGGGTCACGCACTGCCTGACTCTCAGGTGAGGGTATAGTTTTAGCGACAATGACTCTCACTTTTCTGAGGGTGCACTCTATGACGTGGGTTGGGGTGTGGTGAATATATTCTAACTACCCCTCCCACCCCCCATCCCACACCCTTTGTCAGAAAATAGTCAGTCCCCGGGTCAGTCCCTAAATCTACTACAGTTTCTATTGAACATCCACTGAGTGGTTTCCCTTGTTTGTCTGCCATGTTGATAAAGGCTTCAGTGTTCTGTAATGGGTCATTAGGCAGATTGACATTGGCCATGTTAGCATGCTGTGGGGAGGGGGGAGGGTGGATAGGGCAGTGGTCTGTGCTTTATTTACTGAGTATTGGAGCACAGGAGGTAATATGTACTGATACCATGATGAAACACCAGACACACCCAGAGGGAGACATCCCAGGAATTTGATACACAACCCTTATACTAGTAATAGACACACCCAGGATACACAACCCTGGGAATCTCTCTACGAGAGATAATTATAGATTAATATTAACCGTATGTAGAGAGACAAGAAAGGCAGTCAAAAGGGGATTCAAACCTTGCGTCAATATAGGCGTTTATATATTACTGTTTGATTATGGTTAAAGTTGGTAAATTTGAACTTCATGGATACATATTTGAAATGACTGCATATCTGAGCACTTTTCTCGTGAACAGCATATGCAGTTCCTGTTGCACATTATTAATTTAAGAGATCAATGTATACATAAGGTATCTGATTAAAACCAGATCCATAGCTTTTGCTGGAGAAATAATAATAAGAGGTGTGTCTCATGTGTAATCTGAAACACACCTCCTTTTTTGGGGGCCTGAGAATGATGACCAGATTTTAAAGTAAATCTTGAATAATTTGATTCCAAAGTGTATACAATGTAAGTATCCGAACCTCTATTCATTCCCTTCTTTATATAATATTATGTCAATTAAGATAAGCACACAATACATGATATATAGACCTATACAGTCATCGGTGTTAGCTCCATCAAAATGTAGCAAATTACATGAATCCTTAGCGGAGTTGGGTAAGGGAAGTAGTCAGAGACGCAGCTCTTGCCTGACGTGAAGTCATGACGTCACACCGGAAGTAACGCCGGAAGTCTACTCTGAATCTTGAGCAGCACATACAGTAGACAAAGAAGTTGACAGATGCATTGGCAAAGTTCATAAGGTCACTCCAATACGAAAAGTAAAAGTAGAACTCTCCGCATACAATCTTGCCCGAATGTATCATATAAAATATGCGGTTGATGGCGGTGGGCAGTTGGCAGACAATGAAGACCAAGATGACTGCAATGAGAGTGACAGTCAGGGTAGTCTCTTCTCTATGTTCTCTCTGAACAAAGCTCCCTGTAAGGACACTTCTCTGGCAGATCATTTGTAAGCGCTGTTTCCTGGCCCGGCGAACAGCTACGATCAATCGCCAAGTCAGGATAATAAGCATTAAGAGTGGAATCAAGACCATTAAGACGTAGTACGAGATATTCCTGTACCACAGCTGGTAGGCATGGTTACGGAATAAATCTGCGAATACAGGGATATATTGTGTTTGATTTGGGTATTGGTAGCTCGGAGCGACTTTAATGTTGAACTCGAAGAATCTGGGAGTGCAGTATATTACTGATATGGTGAACACACAGATGACTTGGATGATGATGTAGGATTTGCGTATTAGTCTGGGTGCATGGAGGGGTCTGCACACTGCCACATAGCGGTTAACTGCCAGAAGAACGGTAAACCACACAGCACAGGAGTGGGCCATGACGCCAATAGGCCAGAGGTACTTCACCAAAAATGGGTACAGGAATTCAATATACCATTCTGTGCAGCTCGGCTCATTGTAAGGCATGAAACACGCCTGGGTAAGGACCCTGTAGATTCCTGCAGTACCCAGGATTAGCATGTCAGCAACTGCTAGGGCCTGGAGAAGGATGGAGGTTGGGGTTGCCCTGCCCTGTCCCCAGACTGCTAATGAGAGGCCGTTGGAGATTAAGCCAACGACGCAACAACTGCCAACCAGAATACATGAAACTACCAACAGGTACCAGTCACATACTGTGTCAAATATGTCATTGACCGGGGTGGTAGATGTCACTGTTAAATTGTCTGTCACATTATCAAGGTCTGGCACTGACATGTCTTTTGTCATATTCTGACTATCTATCACTGGCATCATGTTTGCCATTTGTGTGTAGCTTATTACTATCACATGTGGGGGTCATCAAGCATCATTCATATCAATCCAATATTTTCAGGACCACCATATAATAGCGTACTAAAAGCATTGGACATAACAGTGTTGTTGATGCATAGCATCCTGGCATCCTATACCGATGGCTCTATCTTGCAGTACTTGGCAATCTAAATCCATTTAGCATTGTCATGGGCTATTAATTCACTGTTATATACCATATACCGTTGTAGTGAGTCCTGTTATTAAGTGAATGCAATACGAAGTATAAGTCCCCAATAACAAATACGCCTGCATGTGATACTGGCCGTGCACGTATCATATCACTTCGATGCATTCATTTTACATGTCCGTTGAGGCTCAGAAGGAGAAAAAAAGGTAAAATATCCATGTTGATTGTGCCTATAGCACTCAATTAAATTAATCCGTGGTTATTGGTCAACCTATCCTGCAGTGCCCTGATGGTGCTTTCAGTCCGGACTGCCCATGCTGCTGTGTCTGAATGCAGTTTTGTCACACACTTTCTGATTGTTACATACCGTTAACCATGGCCACTATTAAATGTGCATTTGGTCACACCATGGATCCTGTGACGCTATATTCCAGGAATGACGAGTATGGACACCAGTACTCTTGGTGTAGGCGCTATATTGCATTGGTGGATCTCCAATTGCAGCAGTCCGTGGAGGGAGGCCGTACTGCAGTGTAGCAGTGACCATGTGCAACTGACACTGATCACATTATAAACAGGAATGCGATGCCTCTGTGCACCACTGGGCAAACTACAGACACATTCCCAGTGGGGACTCTGTGACCGAGTGTTTGGAATTGGCATTGGGGAGATATAGGGAGATAGTATGGTATTTCAGAGGAAGTGTCTCCCTAACAATAGGTTGGGTCTATTAATTCAGTTGTAATAAGTTGTAAGCAATGAATTAGTATGAAATTTGTCCTAGCTTAGCTTATATTTTCAGACTTCCGAAATTAAGTTAAGGCCATAATAGGGGGTGTTTTTTAAACAACATTGTCAGAAATTTATGGCAGATCGGATATTTTATCTATAGCCACTCATTATGTATAGCAAGAATGAGTCAGAAATCACCACATTGACCTGAAGTCGCAACAATGACGCACACTGGCACAGGTTGCTCCAGTAATTGCTGTAGGGCTTGAAGGCAGTACATTATTTAGTCCTTTGTGGTCAGTTAGAGGTATTCGGCATTTAAAGTAATTCCTGAAAATGAAAATACTCTAGGGTGATTCCCCGTCTGGGCGCTATTCTAGTTCTACCATCCAAGCCCTTGGGGTTAAAGTATGACCACTTCCTTACAGCATACATTACTGGAGTGATCTATGGACATCGTGCCCCCGTTAAGTCGCCATTAATTGCACTGCTGTTTTTCTCCAAGATAATTTACAATACGTATATACATGCTATGCAGAAAATGGAGGGTTTTACAACCAGTCGCATACATTGTTGCGCAAACAAACGATTACGTATTTAGGACAGTATGGGCTATATTCATGTCACCATGCTTCATAAATTAGGGGAAATTCATCTTCTTAAACGGGGGTTCCATGTATTATAGGAATGAGAAAAGATTGTACGCTTGGTTTACATCACAAGTGACTCCGGGTCAGGGCGTTTGGGTGGCTGAATGGACACAGTATTTGGATGATAAAATATAATTTTGATAAAGGACAGCATGATGTTGATCAATGAGACTGAATACATCCTGGGAACTTCCCTATAGACACCAGTTCCCCCTCTCCAGCATTTATTGGGGTTCATCTGTTCCTCCAACCTCCTCGTTTTGGAAGTGTCTGGGAGGTGAACTCTGAGGACACCTTCAAATGGGCATCATTATAAACAATATGAAACCCATAATCATTATAACAAATAATATGCAATGTTAAGCAATCATTCCATAACACCCAAATTGATACAAACTAATGCAGATTAAAAGTATGTTACTTTACATCGGATCATGGTACCGGGTACTCGTGCAGTACCAGAGGGGGGAGTGTCCTTTTATCCTCCAGTCAACACGACCTACTCACCCTGTGACATTGCGCTCAATTACACACAAGCTAACAATCGCTCACAGGGGCTCATGAGTTACTCCTGTGAGAGTCACACCTGACTCGGGCCTCTCTCACCTTTTCCCGTCAGACAAACCCAATTACTGTTGTGACCCCACCCGTGACCTCTGAGCGGAAGTCAAGATGCACGCGCGAGAGCAGCTCGCCCACTTCCGGAGTGACTGGCTGGGGAGTGACTGGAGACTTGTCCTAGTCTCTATTTTTCCTATTTTCAGCTTAGAAGGATGTTATCCTCATGCATGATACACCACATACGGGTTAAGTGTGAACTGACTGTAAAAATGAAGTAGAGACCTTTTTCGCGGCCTTTCTGTGTGTATAGATTCAAAATGTACAATGTTTAAAGAGATGAACGTGAAGGCAAGAAGGGATCGCTGGAAATGAAGAGAGTATTGGACAGAAAGGGGGCACATGTCTGAGGCCCATATTTCTCAAAAGGTCCATATCCCTCAATATTGGCCTGTTTTATAGGGAGTAGACGAAGGCCATAATTGCTTAACAGTCCTTATCTCTCAACATGGTTTAAAGCACATGGCCTATGTAAAGTATTTATTAAATATTTTTGTGTGTCCTTGCCGCTCAAAAGTCCCCTCTCCCTGAAAACTGCCCCATCTGTGATAAAGGCACCACAGGGAAGGCTGTATGTGGTAAACAGCTCTAACGAAGATTTGCTTCTTACTCCTCTGATATCAGGTGTTATATGAACCTTGATCATATCTTAGTAACCGTAAATGATTATTTACTTGTGAGGCCTTGTGAGGCTTCCTTGCATCAGGAGTAAGAAAAGGTTCTTAACAATTACTTACAAAGGCTTTTCTTAGATAGGGTTTTTGAGATACCCTTGCATAAAGGGACATCAGCTGGACCCATAGTCCCGAATGACCCCTATCCCACAAATATTTGAGAGAAGGGGGCGTTTTGAGACTAAGGGGCCTCACAGAGGGTAGTTATAGACAGAGTGTGGGGTCTTTACACTACAAACCAGTCTTTAGACTACAAATTGATACCAATTTGTTGCGTAAAGACACACAACGGGTCTTTACACTACAAATGTGTCTTTAAAGCACAAACGTCTTTACGCTACAAATGTCTTTAGACCACAAATGTCTTTACGCTACAAATGTCTTTAGACCACAAATGTCTTTACGCTACAAATGTCTTTAGGCTACAAACTGGGCACAAAAATCTGTCAGTCTTTACGCAACAAATCTTATATAGTGGTCTCAGGAACCAAACTGGGTTTAAAAGTCTGTCAGTCTTTACGCAACAAACCCTAAATACTGTTCTATATAGCCAAACTGCACTTAAAGATCAGCCAGTCTTTATGCTACAAATCCTATATAGTGGTCTATGGTACCAAACTGGGCTTAAATATCAGTCAGTCTTTATGCAACAAATCTTGTACCTGAGACCACTATATAGGATTTGCTGCGTAAAGACTGACTGATCTATAAGCCCATTTTGGTTCCTGACACTACTATATAGGATTTGTTGTGTAAAGACTGACCAATTTTTAAGCCCAGTTTGGTACCATAGACCACTATTATAGGGTTTGTTGCGTAAAGACTGACCAATTTTTAAGCCCAGTTTGGTACCATAGAATACTATATATAGGATTTGTTGCGTAAAGACTGGCTGATCTTTAAGTGCAATTTGGCTATATAGAACACTATATAGGGTTTGTTGCGTAAAGACTGACTGATCTTTGAGCCAAGTTTGGTATCTGACACCACTATATAGGATTTGTTGCGTAAAGACTGACTGATTTTTAAGCCCAGTTTGGTAGCTGAGCCCACTATATAGGATTTGTTGCGTAAAGACTGACTGATCTATAAGCCCATTTTGGTTCCGGACACTACTATATAGGATTTGTTGTGTAAAGACTGACCAATTTTTAAGCCCAGTTTTGTACCATAGACCACTATATAGGGTTTGTTGCGTAAAGACTGACAAATTTTTAAGCCCAGTTTGGTACCATAGAATACTATATAGGATTTGTTGCGTAAAGACTGGCTGATCTTTAAGTGCAGTTTGGCTATATAGAACACTATATAGGGTTTGTTGCGTAAAGACTGACTGATCTATAAGTCCATTTTAGTTCCTGAGACCACTATATAGGATTTGTTGCGTAAAGACTGGCTGATCTTTGAGCCAAGTTTGGTACCTGACACTACTATATAGGATTTGTTGCGTAAAGACTGACTGATTTTTAAGCCCAGTTTGGTACCTGAGACCACTATATAGGATTTGTTGCGTAAAGACTGACTGATCTATAAGCCCATTTTGGTTCCTGAGACCACTATATAGGATTTGTTGCGTAAAGACTGACTGATCTATATGCCCATTTTGGTTCCTGACACTACTATATAGGGTTTGTTGCGTAAAGACTGACCGACTTTTAAGCCCAGTTGGTACCATAGACCACTTTGTAGGGTTTGTTGCTTAAAGACTCACCAATTCTTAAGCCCAGTTTGGTACCATAGAACAGTATATAGGGTTTGTTGCGTAAAGACTGACCGATTTTTAAGCCCAGTTTGGTACCATAAAATACTATATAGGATTTGTTGCATAAAGACTGGCTGATCTTTAAGTGCAGTTTGGCTATATAGAACACTATAAAGGGTTTGTTGCGTAAAGACTGACATCTTTTTTAGCACAGTTTGGTTCCTGAGACTACTATATAGCATTTGTTGCATAAAGACTGACTGATCTATAAGCCCATTTTGGTTCCTGACAATACTATAAAGGATTTGTTGCATAAAGACTGACAGATTTTTAAGCCCCGTTTTGTACCATAGACCACTATATAGGGTTTGTTGGGTAAAGACTGACCGATTTTTAAGCCCAGTTTGGTACCATAGAATACTATATAGGATTTGTTGCGTAATGACTGGCTTATCTTTAAGTGCAGTTTGGCTATATAGAACACTATATAGGGTTTGTTGCGTAAAGACTGACTGATCTATAAGTCCATTTTAGTTCCTGAGACCACTATATAGGATTTGTTGCGTAAAGACTGGCTGATCTTTGAGCCAGGTTTGGTACCTGACACCACTATATAGGATTTGTTGCGTAAAGACTGACTGATTTTTAAGCCCAGTTTGGTAGCTGAGACCACTATACAGGATTTGTTGCGTAAAGACTGACCAATTTTCAAGTCCAGTTTTGTACCATAGACCACTATATAGGGTTTGTTGCGTAAAGACTGGCTGATCTTTAAGTGCAGTTTGGCTATATAGAACACTATATAGGGTTTGTTGCGTAAAGACTGACTGATCTATAAGTCCATTTTAGTTCCTGAGACCACTATATAGGATTTGTTGCGTAAAGACTGGCTGATCTTTGAGCCCAGTTTGGTACCTGACACCACTATATAGGATTTGTTGCGTAAAGACTGACTGATTTTTAAACCCAGTTTTGTACCTGAGACCACTATATAGGATTTGTTGCGTAAAGACTGACTGATCTATGAGTGCATTTTAGTTCCTGAGACCACTATATAGGATTTGTTGCGTAAAGACTGACGATTTTTATGCCCAGTTTGATACCTGAGACCACTATATAGGATTTGTTGCGTAAAGACTGACATATTTTTGCCCAGTTTGTAGCCTAAAGACATTTGTAGCGTAAAGACATTTGTAGCATAAAGACATTTGTGGTCTAAAGACATTTGTAGCGTAAAGACATTTGTGCTTTAAAGACACATTTGTAGTGTAAAGACCCGTGGTGTGTCTTTACGCAACAAATTGGTATCAATTTGTAGTCTAAAGACTGATTTGTAGTGTAAAGACCCCACACAGAGGAGTACTGAAGAGGTGACCATTCATTCATATAAATAATATTAGAATTTATTTACTCATCATTTCCCCTCCCCGGATTTCCCCCCATCACTTAGATGATAAATAGGTAGAGGGTAGCAATATAGGAGCCGTGGACAAGGGGTAGATATAAACCCGGATATAACGTAGTCGAAAAAGAGACCAGAAACAGGAAAGGGAGAAGTACTAAAGACAAAGGGAGAGGCATAGACAGACACAGGGAATGCAGGGGTGGGGTGAGACAAGGGCAAGGGGAGGATGAATATACATATAGGAGCTGAATGGAGTAACCTGGAGGGACTGCTGCTAGTCTAGTTACTCCTCAAGTTGCTGTGAGTTGCTCTCACTACTGCTGCTCGAGCTCCAGCTGCCTCCTTCCCCCTGTACCCCTCCTGTACCCCTCCACCACTACCAGCCTATCAGCCAGCTAGCCGGCCAGCCTCTCCAACTCCCACTACTCACTTCCCCTAGTGCCAAGGGATCCACCAGCAGCTCAACACCACTCCAACCCACATAATATATATCTCCCCAACAACACACACAACAACAAAATGGCCGCCAAGGTAGGTGTCCTTCAGCTTCCATATTTGCAGCTATACCTTTAATGGGTGTAGTGTCCGGGCTCGGGGTATTTAAACGAATTTATTGACTTCAACTGCATGGATACAGTTTTGCATACAATTTGTATGGCATAGTAAATTTGCCATCAAATTTTGACTTTAAGCAGTATAACAATAGATAAGATCACTCTTTCATTGAACTGTCCCCCTTGGACATTCTCCGACAACCCTGAGCAGATATTTTAAAGCAAAGAATCAGCAACACTGGGTGCAACATTTGGGGGGGGGGGATAAGTTGGCATCTGCAGACGCTGAGAGGTCATGTAAAGTTTGCTGGCAGCAGAAGCAGCCCCTAGGACGGCAGTTTATCTGTGGTACAAGCATGTCCTTGACGTGGGGCAGGCTGTTTGTGGAACTGTTCGTGAGGCTGAGTAACCTGGGGCACCGCCCATTACCCCTGTATATAGACGGGTGTAATACCTGTTTACTGAGGCCAGATAAGGCACTTTGAACCTGTGTGTGGGGTGCCTAGATGTGAGCCACATGATGGGCTGTTAGATCAGACATTAATATCGGTTAGCCTAGGAGTATACCTATTTGGGATATGGCTAAACTATAGGGTCTCACCCAATCTGGTATGACCATCTCATTGTTAGACATAATAAAGCATTATCTAGATTAGGGCCTGATATTTAAGTGATTACTTCAGTCTGAAGTTGGCACCATCACTCTACCACTATGCTGTATGCACTAGACTCCGGGATCAGGCCTGTATTATGTATAGGGTAGATAACTGCCTTTTGTCTGTGAAGCCATTTAGTTGCACTCCGTACTGCACTGATATACTTCAATTACGATTTCCAGTGTAGTGTTGTCAGTCAGTTCAGCCTCCTTCTCCGTGCAATCACCACTCGTACAGCGGAATAGCCCAACTCAGACCTATTGTCTTTATGGTGGAGTAGGGTTCCCACAGTTTATTATTGTGAGTGTGTTGTATACTCTGGGTTGAAGGGTTGAGTTGCTCGGTGTGCAGGTATGGCCCATACTGAGTGACTCATGTAGGTAACACACTGACCCCCTGTGCACCCTGGTGTCAGTACACGTGTCAGGTAAGTCACACCTCAGGTCACACATCCTGCAGCCAGGGAGTCCAAGACTAAGCTGCCATCTGGTCTATAGTCCTCTCTCTCTCTGCCTCTTTCTGCAACCCTTTGCACATTCTCTCTGTCTGTCTGTCTCTCTCTGTCTCTTTCTCTTTCTCCCTCTTTCCCCTACCCTCTCTCTCTGTCTCTGCATGGCCCCTTTCTCTTGCCCTTTCTATTTCTTTCTCTTGTGTTTCTAATCTCTCTTTTTTCTTTTTACCCATAAATTCGCTTTCATTTCTCACATCCTATATGCCCCTCCTCATGTCTTCCCAATTTTCCCTGTTAACTTCCTTCCTTTTTCCTCATTCCATCTCGCGTCCATCCCACTCCTATCTCCTGCTGCACCACTAATATTAGGCCTACTCCTTCCTACACCCCTTCCCTAAACTCTTTAGTATGATGCGTTCTTTCTCTAATGTGGCCTGTCCTGACAGCACCTATTGAAAGACGCCATCCCACGCACAAGGTTACCATGGCAACGTAACTATAGCAACGCCGGGAAACGAACCGCTTTGGTAGGTAACTGGGCCAGGTTAGCTTGTGCCCCACCCCATTCCCCATACCGCCCCATCTCATGGTTCTGCCACTGATAGAGGTATCTCCAGTGTGTTGATACTCGCCGTCAGTCAGCTTGATATTGTTACTGCACCCCGTCCTTATCACACAGACATGTATGCGAATCAGAGGCTAAAATTGGACCCAGGAGGGGGGCTGGTGGCCTTGTGGTTTAGCTTCCTGGAGGTTCCTGGAAGTTCCTGGAGTGGCTGCTGGTGTGGCATTATACACGCTGTGGTGACATGGAATAACAGGAACATAACCCTTGTGTAGCCTTGGTGCAAATGCTTCTCAATATACGGATAGCGGTGTGTTTAAATAGATAATATTACATTAGATGTACATTTTACACTGTCGATTGCCATGATCTGCATCAATTCAAAACTAGGTTTCGTAAAAATTAATTGAACATGTACACATGGTGGGAATTGGGGATTGATGGGGGCATCTGTATTATTGCCCTACTTAAGTATAATGTCCTTGATTTCGATTCTCCATCAGAGTTAGGGCCCAAAACTGGTGTTCCTCCAACAATGTACATGCTAATTTCAATATGAACACAGCCATGATATATATCACACCATGTATAGGCCAACTATTTCAGAAAGTTATATTTTCCTCTTCACTAAGGGTCCTAGTCCTTTTTTGAAACTGACAGTGATAGCAGCTAAGGTTTGAGTATAAGTAATACGAGTAAAAACAGAGAAAGGCAAATCACACAACAGACCACAAAACGTTGTTGCTTGGCCATGGGGCCTCTGACATTTACAAAAGAGGCAAAAAGGTCTGCTGGGCATTCTCACCACAACCTCCTCTCAACCCTATGTTGGCAGACTTGTTAGTATATTCGGGTTTGCGAATTCCTAGCCTCCTGTGGAAAGGAGTTTCTTGTCCAATGTTTTTAGAGATGTGTCAGATGAACATGTTACATTACTATTTGTAATTTACCTGTGGTATATCGGTGCTACCATATAGTAATGGTGGAATCAAAGGACCAAAATGTGGCCTCAATTATGGCTTTATCCTGATACAACCTTGGAGACATGCATTTATGTCACACCTAGCATACCATGGTACCATTAATTCCTGACACCAACAACATTATTCACTCTTAATATCTTAAACTTGAACCAGTTTGATCCTAGCCACCAACCTACTCAAAATGCCAGGAAGGCTATCAGGGCAGACTATCATGGGTTTGGCATGAAGACATGGATGGAGTGGGGAATTGCAAAAGGCATCCCTTATAACGGGACCAGACACTGCATGAAGACTATAGATACATGTACCATCAACCATTATCAAAAGGTTTAGGCTCTATTTCACCCAATGCACATGTGATACAAGGCATGTAGGTGGATAATTACCTGAGGTATACACCCAGGGGGTGGGAGGCTACACCGATAAGACCTAGAAGTATGCACACACCTGTCTGCACACCTGCATAGAGTGATAGCTCATCCATCAACACCTGACAGATAATATGTGGTGTCAGGGAGAATGGGTATAAAACTGTCTACAGATATTATCTCACTCTGCACATTTCTCTATGGAGTTGAGTTAGAATATGTTCCTATCTTTAGTTTACATGCATGCTTAGTCTTTATTCTTTTATAAGAATATCAAACTCAATGTTATCATTTGGCACATTTATACGCCTGGCACACTAACCAATCGGTTATGGGGACCCGCACAGCCTCCCCCCTTTGCATTCAACTAATTCCTGCAAGGGTCCACCCCTGAGGCTCTCACCTTATTCATGGGGGATGATTCTTTTGATACAGCATTTTGTTGGGCTCGTCAGCTCTTAATGCTTTCGTGGTCATCATGCCTCAGTACAGCTGAACATTTCTGAAGCAGAATATATTTTGGAAGAATGTTATATTTTCTGTTGTTTGGTCAACCAGAACGATAAACATTTCTTTGGACTTTTAATGGAATGACACCAAATTCCTGACCGAGCCAATAATCATACATTCCAATTTTGTACTATTTGCGTATACGAATTCAGACTCTGTGCCACAGCTAATCACCAAAATTGGACTTCAATTGAATTATATTAATATGACCAAACAAAAAAAAGGTGCATTGTACAAGCAATTTCCAACTAGGAAACCTTAACAATGAAAGACTTGGAAATGGAAATCATTTATATATTTACAATATCGTCTAACAGTATAGGCTATACAAGTTTAGTTAAGTACACCCTCTTCATTCATGTGATTTAAAAATATGCACTGCACCTGGTACGTATACATGTGATGAATCTATTATGCAGATGTCTAAGAACAAGCACGTCTATCTATGTGTCTGCTAGAATGGTGTAACCAGGTATCATCACTCAATGTCTTGTATAAAGAAAAGCTATATAAAAAGTGAGATGCCATTACACATACAAGCTACCTATCTACTCTCATGCCCAGAGAAGTAGGACATTAGATCTATGAGGCTGCCTCATGCCAAGATGGTTCCCACATATAACAAAAGCCTAAACCTTCCCATACACCCCCACCTTGCTGTATCCACCATTCAGCCCCATAATGCATTCTGGGGGAAGTAGGGGGAGGGGAGATAAGGTCATCAAGATACTGTTACATGAACTTTACCTCAAGTATTATGATGATAGGCTGACCCCCCTCTGTGACAAAATTACTTCTATTGATATAGCACATACTCACTAGAATTTATGGATGTTATAGCTTGGGTTAAAGTAGCATAAGTAAAGGAGAATAAAAGCAATTCACACAACAAACCACAAAACCTTGTTGCTTGGCTACGGTATGGGGCCTCTGACATTTATAAAAGAGGCAAAAAGTTTTCTAAACAGTCTCACCACTACCTCCCTTCAAACTACTATCAGCATACTTGTTTGGTTTGGCATATTCAGGTTTGCGAATTCCTGACCTCCTTTTCTAACAGAAATTCTTGTTCAATAAGTTTAACGTTGGTGTCAGGTTTAAATGTTATGTTACTATTTGTAGTTTACCAGCGCTATATCGATGCTACCATATTGTGATGTTGAAATCAGAGAGCCAAAGTGAGGCCTCAAAGTGTTATACCCCGGGTTGTACCACTAATGGAGACATGTCTCTGTGTCATGCACAGCTCACCAGAGTATCACTACTATCAGGGGTTTTGCAAAAGTACATGGGTAGGGTTTGGAAGTGCGAAAGGCAAGCCGCGGCATGAAGCTGAGACGAGATACTGTCTACTGTCAACCATTATTAAAGAGGAATTTAGGTTCTATTTGACTCAATGCACATGTAATATAAAGCACACATGTGAATAATTACACTGTCACAGTACAATAGCTGACAATATTCCTGGTTCTGACCCTATTTTCTCCTTCAGATGGGCAAAATGTTGGTTCTTTTGAGTCTGCAGTAATGAATGACCCCTGAAATTAAAGCTGAACAAAAATCGGATTTTTTTGTTTGCATCCCGCATAAAAAAGTGTGTTCTGATTTTGTGCTAGTTGCCATGGAAACTGACTTACCCAAACTGGAGAAATTTTACAGGTGCCCAGCGACCTTTGACATTGACATTTGACCTATCCAAGCAGCACCAAGTGATACCATGGCAACAGCTACACCTATAATCACCAATATTAGACTTAAATCTAATTATGTATTACAATTATAATTATGAAGAATCAGGGAGGTCAAGGCCCCTCCATGTCTCTGGAAGAATCAACAAATGTTATAAGTTTCCAACTAGGAAACGATGAGAGACTTAGAAATGGACATCATTTTCGTATTTTACAATGTAACAGTATACCAGTTTAGTTATACACACCCACTTAATTAATGTAATTAATATGAAAACAAGGACTGCACCTGGGATGTATACATGTGATGAATCTATTATGCAGATATCTAAGAACAAACACGTCTAACTATATGTGTCTGCTAGAATGGTGTAACCAGGTATCATCACTCAATGTCCTGTATAAAGAAAAGCTAAATAAAAAGAGGAGTGAGCTGCTATTATCCGCTATTACTCATACAAGCTACATCTCCACTCTCATGCTCAGGAAAGTAGGACATTAGATCTACAAGACCTCCCTTGTGCCAAGATGATTTCCATGTATAACCCATACCTGCATTCCCATACACCCCACTGAACTGTATCCACCATTCAGCCCCATAGGCCTAATGCATCCTGGGGAAGTAGCAGGAAGGGGAGATAAGGTCATCAAGATACTGTTACATGTACTTCCCCTCAGGTATTATGATGATAGGCTAACCCCCCTCTGTGACTGAATTGCTTTCCCTGGCATAACACTTACTCTCCATAATTCAGGGATGTTATAATAAGCTAATCGTATTAACCCTAGCATGGCTGAAAACAATGTTAATATGAGAATGGGGAGAAAAGAAAAGTTTGATAAGGAGCTAAAACGGGGGCTAACCTATTATATAAGACGATACACCAGGACTTTGATGTACATCGTCATGTCAATTCCACGTACAAAAATGGGGCGTTGTGCACAAATGAAAAAGAAAGTTACTTACAGTTGATACATATCATTTACATACAAATATTTATCAAAAGCCTTGTCACAGAAAGGGGATATTTCACATGTATTGCGGTACTTCTTCATTCTGGTGATGATAACCTTCTCCCATGCTACTATGGATCTCCCCTTATATCTCTTTCTAAAACCGACGCTCTTCAAAGAGATCTAGACTACGAATAATCTCCCCTGCTATATAAATATTTTTTCCATTATTTGTTTTGACTTTGGTAATCATCTTATTTGAGTCCCTGTACGAATCATGGCCATCATTTGTAATCTTGGGTCCATGAAGGGAATAAGTGTGGGATAGCCCTGAGTAGGCCAGCAAAGTTAGTTATACTGAGCTAGTAAAAAGAGAAAGACAATTTCACACAAAATACTATGCAGCACTTTCAGCTTAGTCAGGAGCTTCTGGCATGTACAACATTAATCTCTTCTATAGAGTATCCCATGAATTTCATCACAAACGTTGCTTCAACTCATCCTGTTGGGCATATGGATTTGCAGAACATATTCATGCAGAATTGTGGATTCCTGGTCACACAATGTGCACCTTGCGTTATATCTGTTGCAGGCTACAGAGTACCTTGCCTTAGATGTATGGTTCCAGGGTGGGAATCCAGCTTTTTCAATGAAAATGCATGTAAACGTCCCTTGGGCAAGGAGTGCTATGGTCCATGTGTGAATTAACTTTCTCCCTATACTTATGCTTGAAACGGAGAACCAAGCTCCTGCAGTAAAGAGGACATAGACTGAGGTTGTCCTATTTCATATGTATATTGTGAAGCAGCATCCAAACAGTAAGACACAGAAAGATCTATAGGACATCACAAGAGTAGTTTCAATAACATGATCATAGCGGTGCCTTCTGGTAGCCTATCTCTATAAAACGTACACGGCCAATCAGTGCAGCAGAGGCCGTGGTTATCACAGACCTGGCTACCCCTGACCTCACCCTGCAATCCATCAACCAACCATCGTATCTGAGGGTGTGGCATATAGTGGAGATATACGCCTACCCAACTTAGCCTCTGATAAAATATTCGTAAATTGGTTTAGGACCGGATGCAATTGCATATCTTTATAACTGCAACATGCACTTCAACTCGATCAATGATCTAATAATTAAACATACTCTATTAATTGTAAGGTTTCAGAGGCAGAGAAAAACTCCAACAAATAGAATGTACAAAAGGAGAGAGGAATACAGAGAGATTAATAAAACAACAATGCCATATGTACCCCATATATACATCCTCTGCTTTCTGCTTATGAATAATGAGATCTTTAGCTGTAACACCCCTAGATAGAGAGAGTAGCCTTCATAACAGTAGAAGTATATATATAGTCTCACAGGGGTGCCATGGGTAAGCCTATTAATGCAAAGTGCATGTAACAAGATCTTCCTGCCCTTGCCTTGATCTATGGCAATATTAGTACCAGACTGCATCCTGGGTATGCTGATGGGGGTGAATGAAGGATACAGCAGAGGAGGGGAATGCATGTGTATACTCAACGTGGAATCGTCTTAGCATGAGAGATGCCTGGTGCCTGCTGGCTGCAATGGGGCACGTCCCTGCACATAAGAGAGGATAAGCCAACAGCAACTGAGTCATAGTATCTCTCTCTCTTTCCAATACACTTTATAAGAATGTTAGATACATGCGTCATATATATCATTCGGCCAAGCTACTATCATCCAACGTGTTTAAGAATTCTAACATAAGAAGAGATATCATGATACCCTCAATGCCAGAATATGTGACTCATGCAGTATAGACATGCATTAGCTTGTAGACACGTTGAACTATCACTCCGAACAACACAATATAACAATGACAATGGGGGAAGAACTGGTCATTAGGTAAGAAACTTAACATTATCAGCAATAATCATTACATATTATCATACAAGACAATGCTTCTCTCTGTTATGATGTGAAAATTAAAACATATGATTTATATACTAAGTATCAGAACGCTGAATAAAATTTGTAGATCAACAAGGGAAAAGGGCCCTCCGTGCACGATTTTTAGTACCAACTTTGGCCATCAGGGGGCCCCATATAGCCAAAAAGGACCAACATATATAGTAAAAACTTATCTATACAACTTTTTATGTAGAATATGATAGGCCACATTAGAAGATTCCATTTTTGGTGAAAAAATGTTGGTTGCCATGGAAACATGATTTTCATTCTAAATTGAAAACTTAAAAAAAAAAATGATAGAAGGCACCACAACGATTTCTATGCTGAAAAAAAGAATGCAAATACCATTTAAGATCAAAAGCTGTGACCACATGTTTGAAAAAGTTTGGATATTTGGTAATTAGCATAATTATGCTAATTATATTTTTTAAAAACTGGCATTTAAGATTGGACAGTGACCACACATATTCAGAGAGCCAGTACCGGGGCTAGTACTCAAAAAATAGAAGGGGTACCTGATAATAAAAGATATCGCTGGAAAGCTGATGACATCAATTTTATTATTGAGTTTTTACCTTGGAGGGCCCCTTTCCCTCGACTGTCCACAAATGATGCATACTGAGCTCATAATTTAAACATTTACACAAATTGCAAGCTGTATATAGAAAGAAGGAAACTGACATACTGGACAAATAGGCATAGGTATAGACGTCAGAAGATAACAGTAACGATGACAGTTTGTATGAGAGGGAGGTATTGTCAGGGTCCATACACTGCTGTGGCCGCTAGTACCACATGTGTGCCTACCAAAAATAAGGTACGCCCCCGCATCCACACCCAACAGCCCTGGAGGAGGACCTCAGAACCAGAACCCTCATGTCTACAATCTATCCAGGGCCATCTGACATGGACACCTTTTTTGAGACACTCGTTTTGCGTCATCTTTGGTATGATGTCTGACTCTGGAGGGAAAGTCAGGCCCACCTAATTTTCTCTGTGTGTATTAGTATGTTTATGTATGGCGTTTTCCTCTCCAAATTCTCAGAATCCTGATCCCCATTTACTTTGAGAGAACATAATTTATATGCAGCAGCAGGTAGAGACTGATACAGTATAACGCCGACCTTCTGACACAGATGTCACGGGTATCAGGATACCCTATGGCACACCTATTGGCAGAGATAAGGTATACCACAAGGCACCAGCAGCGTGTGGCTGGATGCATTATCAACCAATGAGATAATTCCCTGCATTCACTGCGGAATTCTTAGGGTACATTATGGTACCCTAAGAAGTTAATACCCATGTGACCGCTGTTATCAGTGACTATCTCGCTAGTATCAGCTTAAGTATGGATGCACCCACAGGACAATCAGCCCAACCCCTATAGCATATGAGTATTATTAGGACTCTTCCTGTGATGTCTCAGGCCTAGCTCCAAGTAGTATTGGTATGGTACATATAATTAGGGTGCTCCTATATGTTACATACCACTGAGTCAAGCATGTAGGCAAAATGGATGTCATTAATTGACGGCTCGGGAGGGCTCCACCATTGCTTGACTCCATGTCAAAGAGAGTGGCACAACCCCCTCCATAGTCAAGCGTTACTGAGCTCTCCGGCATTGCCTGACTCTCCCCCAGCGTCCAGCATTGTACATGCACTTTGTTTCAGTAGACCCTTCTTCTAAATATGCACACACTGTAAAAATATATCCGTTGAATATACGGAGAATCAATGCAAAACTTTACGGTGGATCATCGTAAATGTGATTACGGTGAGGCAATGTTAAGTCAACCAATTTCACTGTGAATATCTGTAATCCAGTATGGTGAAACACAGTTTATTCATTTACGGTGAATCTATGTCTTGTAAAAATATTCCGTTGAATATACAGAGAATCAATGTACAATTTTACGGTGGATCATCATTATATATTATTACAGTGGGGAAATGCAAAATTGATCAATTTTACTTTGAATATCCTTAGTCCAGCACAGTGAAACACAGTTTATTTATTTTACAGTGAAGCTACGTTTATTTGATGTTAGTTTTATCACACCAGGTGTCAGTTTGGTTCATGAGGAGATTTTCATGGATGCTAAGAACACCATTTTTGTGGTAATACGAAAAATATATAGATAAACAGCTGTAAGGTTAGCTCTGTAGCCATCCTAGAGTAACTTCTTCTCATGGACTGGCATTACAAAGTGTCATGAAGCACTTTATAAGGCTCTCATAGACTGATTCCTAATGATTAGGCCTGAAGTCTTGAGAGTAAGATGATATTGCTGATTGGACATGGTACCAAATTTGGCATGAAACCATATTGAGCATAGAGTTAGGTATACGTATAGGTGGATGAATGGATGGAAAAAGACTGGGATAAATGAGTTAAATTACACAAAATACCATTATAACTATTGTTTAGGCAATGCATTGAAATAACAAAGATGTCCCGTATTCTGTTAGAATAACGGTGATTCACACTGGCACTACTGGGTGCCGGACTTTCACCGTCAAAATTACAGTGAACTTGAAACAACAGTGATCGTTATTTTTATGGTGAAAGCCCGGCACCCAGTGTTGCCAGTGAATCTCCGTTATTTTGACGGAATTGTTTTTACAGTGCACACACACACACTCTCTCTCTCTCTTTCGCTCTTTCTCTCTCTCTTTCTCTCTCTCTCTCTCTCTCTCTCTCTCTCTCTCTCTCTCTCTCTCTCTTCTCTCTCCCTCTCTGTGCGTCTCCCAATCTCCATAAAAAAACCTCATTTGGCATTTAAGAAAGTACAACATAATAAAATGACATGTAGTAGTAGTTATTGATGTTATTCGTGTATCCCTTTCCCTTCTCTCTCCCTTCCCTTCTCTATATCATAAGCAACACTTATCTTTAGCTCATTATAGAGACGCTACCCACTCCACTCCCATTCCTGCAGTGGCATAGCGACAGGTGTACTACACATGACAACAACAAAGGCAACACGTGTGTGTGATGGACATGGTTACTCACTAACTGTTACAATTAAGTGTAGCTGTTAGCAAACAAGTCTGGGGATAACTTCTTAACACTATGTACAAATGATAGCTAAACTTTTATTAACAATATAATGATAATAATAGTTTAGAATTCCAGAATTACAAGCTTATTCCCTATAATAATGGATGCTCCAATAGACTACACAAAACGCACTACCCACCTCAGACTATGTTTATTAACAAATCATCGGCAATGAGGTGTTTCAAAGCATTTCCACTAGATATCTTACCTCTGTACCAAGAGAAAGGAATTACATACTGAATGAACCTTCAGCCACAAAGCA
Organism: Harmothoe impar; assembly: GCA_947462335.1. NCBI lineage: Eukaryota > Metazoa > Annelida > Polychaeta > Phyllodocida > Polynoidae > Harmothoe > Harmothoe impar. The sequence goes on along the minus strand of OX381708.1, from coordinate 65,994,163 downwards.
ACGAAGGAGAGGCCCACAGATGTAACCGAAATATGGTGTCCATGATCTCCCCACACTGGTGCTGGCTGCCAGACGTTTCATGTGTTACACACCAGAGGGCGTGGCAGTGTAGTGAGAGACCATCAACCACAGGTGCTGTGTTCTAGTAAAAACATGAGTCTATTTACCTGTAAACAATCAGAGGTAAACAAGCAGGTATTCACATCCAGACACAAGGTGTGCACCATCTCCACATGGTGTGCACCGGTCACAGAGAACTATGTTCTTTTATCAAGAAAACCTAAATACAGCTATAGTATATTTCAAACTTTTTTGTCACAATCATGACAAGCAGCAACTTAGTGGAGGCACATTGTGTCTACAGGGTTAACGTAATTCTCAAAAAGTCACGTTTGACTTAACTAAATTCTCTATGATAATTTGCATTGTTCACAGAGAATAGCACCCATTACTATGGGGTAGAGAAGTGTATGCATTCGGTATATGGGAGAAATACCTTAGACAGAAGCACACCTGGAGGCTGACATGTGATGTTAATGTGCATTTCACCCCTCATGTCAGCCCTATTGCTGCTCACAGGGAGCAGATGGAGCTCTGATACTCCCGCCTCAGCACCCCCAGCATGTATTTCCTCACCCATTCTGTGCTATCAGTCGGCCCTCACTCCCTCGGATCTGGAAAATACAAACTATCCGAAGTGAGAGATCCGAGGTAATAAATGCTCGAGGTAGTAAGGGTCGACTTTATTGCTCAGCTATTGGTGGTGAGACTGTAACAGCTGTGACCAACAAACAGACAAGGGATGCAGCACGCCAGGGTAAATTATCAGTGTGGTACATGACATGGTCATCTATGGCTCCATGAATGACCATCACTGTAGTGGGATCCGAAATGATAAATGTAGGTGTGTACATACAGATACAATCTCAGGTAGACAGTAAGGCTCCACAAGAGCTCTGTCTGCAGGCCCCGGCTGCAGCCCCCTCTAGTGGGTGAATCCAGAATTACCAACCTGCTCGCCCTGCTCTCCTCTGCCTCCTAGTGGGGATTGGCCACACTATCAGTTGTGCAGGCAAAGAGCAGAGTTTGTCTTTGAAAAATAAATTTTATTTTGGTAATCCCCTCAATTATGCTTGGATCAGCATCTCAATTCTACATGGGCAATTATCAAATTATTACAAGTTCTTACAAGTTGTGGCAATACATGAGACATGAGGATATGTAACATGGGCATTTCTTAAATTGGAGACCCCCCCCCCCCCCTCCCATCGATGCCCCGGCTACAGACCATGCCGTCTGTGCAAGGTGTGCCAGCAATCTCAGATGAAAATAGAAATGAAAGGGGATATAATTGTCTGTTTCATGGTTTACCACCTGTAAACATGAAGTAAGTATCTGAACGTGCCAACAGAAACTGCTTCTTAACACTAACACCCTGTGAAGTATCCACCTGTGTCCATAACCTCTGCTCCTGTTGTCTTAAGGTGACATACAAAACAGGTGGCAATACTATCATGTTTTCATGTCCCATAACCCCAGTACATTTACACTCATGGCAGGTGGTGCCCCCTAGTGTCAACGGTCAGAACCATGTTCATAGAGCGGTGGGTGGTTATAAAATCAACGTTGGACCAACATCACTCTACAGATGTTTAGAAAGTTTGCACCGATTTAGATTTAGATCAATCCACTGGTCAGAATCAAGGCTTATGAATATAGTTGTATACTCTTTTTTTATTAATAATAAGATGATTGAATGATAAATAGAAATACGGTAATGCCCAAGTTTCACTCTGTACCAGTCTCGATAATGGTGTAGTGATCCTCAATTGAACCCCAACAATCTCTTTGCAATCAACCTTGATATACACCAAAAAACTATTGCACCAAAGTGAGATGAAATTGCAGCCAAAATTCAAATCCTTTGTGTTTGGTGAACTATCAGCCTCGCCCTGTGTCGTACATAAACTTGTCTGATAAAAATAGTTGTATTGGGACATTTTTGTACAGTGTATAGAATGTCCATCACGATGTGGCAATATAATAATATACCTGTCCAAGCTGTCAAAACTAAAACCGTTCCCAAGCCTTCAATATAGACATTACCCCGCTTGGTGAAAAAACTCTTTCACCTGGTATCCTTTCTCCCTGTATAAATAAGCAGGACGACAACACACCCCGGTACCTGTGCTTTGAGGCCGGAAACCCGCGGGGAGTACCTGCCAGAAAAAGCACAGGCTTATTTACCCTAGCACATGAAGAAAACAAGCACCAAATGGCTCCCCTGGGTTGGGTTATAAAAATTGGGGACTACAGTCTACTCTGTAGTTGTCCCATAGGGCGGTCCTTGTGTGAGCAGATTAGATTAGTTCTGGTCCTTTGAACATAATGTTAGATAATTGCTGAGCATGGACATGGGACGTAATACTAATTGCATGAGTCCCATGTTTATGTGCTCAGTCATCTATCAATGAGTTGAAAAGGCTCTTTGTTCTGAATCTTCCAATTCCATCTGCTCAGGGTGTTAAGCAATTTCGTATGGTTGTTAATTGACTTACAATGTGGTGTTTCATTCTAGCATGCTTTGTCAAAATTAGCCCCAATAGCAATATCATGTCTGCCAAAGAGTGTCTGGCACTATGAAGAGTAACAATAAGACAACATGATTTGATATTGATACTTGATAACAAAGGAAAGACTAAATTAACACGCGAGATGCCTGAATTAAAAATTAATGATAACAAAAGCCTATAACTCTATTTGATCCTCTAACTTCACTCGGAGAATTGAATAAACAGAGACTTTCACAAGACTAATGGTATATTGTTTCCCCAGGTGGGTTAGACCTGTCCCCCAAGAGCTGCTCTCATGAAGAGACACTCACACCATTACCTGTGAGCAGCTCATGAATAATTACCCTTGGCAGCTCTATTTACACCTTCTGTGGCTGCTGGGGACTGGCTGTACTTTTTATGCTATACCCACAGAGTGTTGCACTTTCTGCGCAGATGACTTTATGATGGGGAGTGATACTCTGTAAGTTGGACTGTCTGCCAACAGGCTGGGTCTAGTTATAGCTCAAGGCACGATATCAACTCTCATCCTACTGGGTTCTGTGTACACCATTGTCGTCATGTGTCTCACACACTGGGGCTTTGCCATGTGGGTATCAGCCTCGAATACACCAGACTCAAATGGGCCAGGATGATCCTGGATCATTTTTCAATGAGGAGTGAGGGTTCGAATCTCATTATGGCACAATAGATATTATACGTTTTTACAATCTTTATTTAACTCATTTGAAGCATAAATATCACCAATACTGACATAGCTATATTACCTCATAAATATATGACTAAGTGCTTTAGTTCAAGTCAGGTGCATCTTGCAAATATCAATAGTGCTACTAATTGAGCAAGAGCGGGATTCAAACCCAAATTCTCCTGAGTGCGGATACACAGTAGCAGAGTATGTAAGGCCCAGTGTAGGTACAGGTTCATCAGGTTCGGTCCATATGGGCCCTGTGAACCTGCTGACCAGCCTTCGCTTTGTCGGTTTTAAAACTATCTACATGTTCATAAGCAAACTACCAAACTGTAAATGTACAGTAGGGGCCCGAGACTGTGTGGGTATGTCCTTGGTTAAATTCTGATGCCAAACAATCAATTCCTGAGGACATGGGAAACAAAGTTTCTAATGATAAGAGAACATAGGGGGCCCACACCTCTCAGAATGACAAGTCTGTAAAGTCTCCCAAGGCATGGGAGGTCATACAATGTCCTATAATGGCATGGGAAGGAATGTTTCTAATAGTATGGACAACCCATGCTTCTCAATTGAGATGTACATTGACATGGGAAGCCAAGTCCCTAATGACAAAGGAAGCCAATATCGTAATGTCATGGGAAGCCACATGTCTAATGGCGCAATACCTCAAAGGTCCAATTAATGGCATGGGAAGTCAAAGGACCATGCAATGGCATGGAAAGAAAGAGTTCAATAACATGTGTACACCAATTCCTCATGGTAATGGAAGCCATGTGTGCCCCCTGTTTTCATCACCTGTGAAGTGTATACAGAAAGTGAAGCCAACCTCATAATGCATGGGTATAGCCAATTTCATAAGGTCGTGAGTTTAAAGTAAAACCTGATGGCATGGAAGGAAAGGCTTTTAGTGACATCGGAAGCCATGTTTTAAAGGGGAGTAATTGTGTCCATGAGAAGCCAAGTGCCTAATGACAAGGGAAGCCAATTTCATAATATTATGTGAAACGACATTTTAATGGCCTAGGACGCCACAAGTCTAATGAGATGGGAAACAAACCATGTGTCTTATGAGCAAGCACTCTCTTCAAATTATTGTATCGTTATTCTTATGTATGACCCATTCATTCCTCCATCCCTTTACTATACTGCTATATACCTGTTGTCCAATGTCCTCCTTTTCTGCATTCCTTCTCGCCTTCCTTCCTCATCTCTCCCCCTTCTCCACTCTTTCTCAGATCCTCACCTAGTTGTACCCTGTATTGTTCCACATCTGTATGGTAACTTTAGTCCGACCCATTTCATGCCTCCACTCCCTCTGTCAGTGTCAGGGCCTGTTTTTGTGTGCCCCTCTGATATCCCCAATCATTAGTGGCATTCAACTAGTCTGATACCACATGGGAGGTGTCAAACACTGCCCAATTGCATCATGACATTCGGATAATATGTCTGCCAAACTAATTCATACCATCAGCAATGCTTAAGAAAAAGATGAAAGAAACACACAGGATTACCTAGCCATCCATCAGGGGGGTAGTGGTGACTGGCTCGACCAATCACAGGGAGCCCAGGTGGATGAATCACCGGCCACATTAGATTTACCTGTGGCAGGTGATAAGGGTATCTGCAGGTACATTTGTTTGTCACTCTGCAGTCTGGGCTATGAATAACCCAGCTGCTGCCCAACTGGCAGGGGTGGATCATCAGGGCTATGAGTCAGCCCGATGTTTCCGACAGAGGAAATCCCCAAATTGTAAACCTAAATACGAAATACTGGATCATCTAGGCTCCTTATTCCTAAATGATGTATACATCCCCTGTTCATTGCAAGCAGCGAAGGGCATGGGTTGAGAGATTTGATCGAGGGATTGACAGATGGGAATGTTTGTTCTTAATTTGTGCTCATTTGTAACCTTATGACATAGGTTGCAGCCGGCTGTACTTGACTATTGCTGGTGCACGGGGTTGTTAGTCAGGGGCCTACAATAACACCCTTAGGACGGTCAGGGGGATAAGGGGGTGAACGTGTGCACCGAACTAATGGGAAATAAGATACTGTGACAACAAATTAGAAGATGGTGAAAATGTCGTCTGCGTTTCTTACATTTGAACTATGTTTACTATGACCTTGAGATATCATTGGGGATCACAATAGAAGGTACGATTTGAATTGTGAACTACTGAATGGAATACCCTAGCTGTTCCCCAATACTGTAGTCAAATTAGTCGGCCTAATATGCAACCCAATACATCAATATCATTCCATCAAATTAGATCTTGAGACAACTCATTGTTACCTATATGCTGAATGTAATTATGCATGTATCATCAGAATAGTGAGTGGTCAAGGCCAAAACCTCTACTATCTCTTCTGAAGTGTTTTGTATATTTACCCGTGAAGAATGCTATCAGGGACAATCGCTCACGAATTACTATTTGTTTAGGTTTGGAATACATTGCCAAAAATATCAACCCTCTTTATCTCCTTACCTAATAGGCTTAAAGGTCGGTAGTTGACATGGGAGCCCTTCACTTCGAAGGTAGATACTGAAGTGCTAGTATGGTATATTATACTAAGTATTTAAATGTTTACATACTGTTTAGATCCAGACACCTGTTACCAACCAGGTTTCGATTTCTCCCATTCCAATAGCAATACAATGTGTTTCTGAAAAGTCCTTGGATATAGTTCAGTTTTCATTCACAAGAGGTATCTTAAGGGCTGGGAGCTCAGCTCTTACGTACAGGCACAAGATAGGGTGAATATGTTGTAGCTGGAAATGCTCATGGTCCCCTGTCCAAACACTGCTGTCCTCTGGTGTAACTGTTATCTTAGTCCATGTATGGAAAATGCTGAACTTATTCCCTGATGGCCCAGCTTTAACTGTGTATTGCAGTACAGGCAGTGCCACCCAACGTCTGTTTACTCAACTACACTCTACAGTCCCTCAGATTTCCACCAGCAGTTACCTGAGATCACCTTCCAGCTTGTGCCTGTAGCCCTGAGCCATGGGACATAGTTAACGTAATTATATATGTCATTTGAATCAGTATTTGTAAAGTGCTGAGCATTTTTAACAGTTTTGTTACTCAATATACAGAATGCAAAATTACACAAAGAAAGCGTCATGTGTTTTGAGTTGCATCCCAAATCACTGATTATCTTGTCCTGTGGCAATTACATGAGATAAATCTATTGACTCTTACATATGTGTATAGCGTAGGTAAGTTGAAGACTACACTTGCACTGATATTCTTTGGCTTTCAGTCACTAGTGCCTAACCAAGTTAGGGCTGTGTCTCACCAGATTGGGCCAATATGAACGTCTTTGACCGGGTGCCATCTTTGACTGGGTGCCATCTTTGACTGGCCACTACAAAAAGAGTTTTTTTTAAATTTCTTATATAAGGGATAAAATAAAGGAAATGACGGCGGTTATATCTCCATTCATATCTGCCCTAAATACACCGTTTTCTGTCAGGCGGTCAAAGATGCCATCCGTTCAAAGATGGCACCTGGTCAAAGATGGCATCCAGTCAAACACGTTCACATTGGCCCGATCTGGTGAGACACAGCCTTAGTCATTTTTTGGCCCCCTATACGACCAACCTAGGTTTGTTGATATTGTCAGGTTGAAGTCCTTTTTGAGTAAGGCATTAGTTAAATGTTGTTTTGCTTCAGTCATTTTTGAATAGCACTTGGTCATTCCTGACAAATGTGTCTGTGAGGTAGCCACTTCAGACTAAGGACCGGGGCATTTAGATTGTCTGCGTAAGACAGGCCGAGCTCTGATACTAATCTGGGAATTACTGTGTTTGATGTGAATTAGCAGATTATAGTAGGAAGAAGAAGAGCGCTGTTGTAAATTCAAATAAAAAGGGAAGAAGGGGCTGGTTGTAGATGGAAGTAAAGAAGGCCTGAGGGGTTGGTTGTAAAGTGAGATAAAGAGCGAAGAAGGGGCTGAATTCTCAGCCAATTTGAGAAGGCGCAAGAGGCTGGTTGTAAAGTAAATATATAGAAGGATAAATGGATTGGTTGTAAAGTGAATGTAGAGGGAGGAAGAGTTGGGTTCTGAAGTGATAAAAACTCTGGTAATCCTCAGCAACGTCAGGATTCCCAGCAGTCTAGGGTTGTTGGGTGGGTCAGACTGTCTGTGGTACACTCCCCTAAAGGAGGGGAGGGCAGGTATAGGGGTGCATGTAGAGGGGATGAGTCAGAATGATGGCCAGGTGGATGTTACACAGCAGTCAGCCTTTCACTGAGGCTTCCTGTAAATAAAGTGAGTCTGTCAGCATTTCAGGGGGTTCTGCTGGGTCATGTAACCTCTGAATCCATCGTCTACAGACCAAGGTTTACTTACATCCTGACAATTTCCCCCGCTTCCATCACACTTGTGAAATATACTGGAACTTAATCAGGGTAATAGTATGTGGAACAAATTAATTGAAATCAGGAATCTTGTCCTATCTTGTCTTGTTCTAGTCATATGCTAGGGTAATACCACAGACAATTTACAATATACGATGGTAATTCTCATGAATAGAAATATAAGTTTAGTCCATGATCAGATGGGAGGTGCTAGAAGTCCCTCTTGAATTGTATGAACTTTAACGTCAGGTCAATGGGGGTTTACCCGTGGAGCAGAATACTGTAGAGGAGATATATTCTAACATAGTATTGATCTGGAAAGGGCATTAGTTCCTTCAGGTTCAAGCCAGTATATACCCCTGCCACTTTAACCCTAGAATTTCTAGGTACAACCTAGGCCAACAAAATGGGTTCCAGTTACCTAGCAGGGCACTAGAGCTAGATAGGGTAGGGGGGAAACGTGTGGATCAAGATAAAGGCATGTCTAGAATCTATATTCTTGGTGCTAGCTTGCTATATACCATTCTATTTTGCTGAGTACGAGATCTTAGCTGCTGCCTTCTGGGAATCTAATCAGCAGCCTGAAATCTGAAAACATACATTTCTTCTAAATCTAACTTTGTAACTAAGGGTATCATTGAGGAGGTTATAATACAAAGAATAACTGCTAAAGTATGAAAACTGTTCAGGAATATTGGAAGAAATTATACTGTACCCTGTTCTGTTATGCTGGTTGAGTTGGGTAGCATGAAACATCCTTTTTCGCTCCTGTACCCCAACTTAGCCTGCCCTGACTGCGCGTGGCGGGTATGCTGCATGGTACATCCCATACCTGATGGAACACCTGGGGAATGCAGGGGGATACCCGCATCCACAATACATACACCATGTCACTGCAGCAGGGGGTAGGGGTTACCTGAAAACCTTCTTCACTCAGAGCAAGCGAAACCTTCTGCTGAATAGAAATTGGACATCCACATTCACCTATATAGGGAAGCAAGGTTGACCCGCGCTGCTTACTCAATTTTATGTAGCTTTCATATACGTTCATGTTCATCTATCTAGGATAGTTTTAGGAATGTTTGATAGCCATGGAAATGTAAATGAGTGATCAATCTGAGTATGCCTATGTCTGTGGATGTTACTGCTCAGAATTCAGTTTACAATTCTGCAGATACTTAAACAAAGCTATTGTCATTCTGAATATCAGAATCTGTTTGAAGGGATATTTCTACCCTGATGCCATTTGAAAGGTGAGTTATGAATTAGTTCAGAATATTAATTTTATGTTAAAGCTTTGTCCAGATCTTACTGCTTTTAGAGTGAAATGGAGTATGGGTAATGATCTGGAATCCCCTCATACATGTACAACCTTAATTTTGAGTAACATGTATATTATATGCACCCTCAGAAAAGTGAGAGTCATTGTCGCTAAAACTACCCTCACCTGAGAGTCAGGTAGTTTTAGCGACAGTGACTCTCACTTTTCTGTGTGTGTGGAGTTGAACAGAATCTCCAGATTATTGAAACTGACGCAGGGAATCATGGAGAGAAGAAGCCATGCCACCTATAGCTGGCATATAGGTCGGACACATACTCCTCCAAGGTTACCTCTTACACTTCATACTGCAATCTTCACCATTGGAAATGTCAGGTACCACGAGCCTGGCGCTCCTCTACAGGAGTTTTTGTAAGATATGGTTTGCCTGTGGCTATTTTCCTATTAGCGCATAGTTCCAGCATAATGTCTGCAGGACAACATGAGTATATTTACATCACACAGGCAGCGTTCCCAACATTTATTATGTGTTCCCCTTTCAGCTATAATAAATTGGAGAACATGTGTCCATCTCATAACATGATATATATCCAGCACCAACATGTTAGGATAAAGTCTACGCTGACCTTCACCTAATCTATAGAAAGACAGACATGATAGCATTTTATACAGTCTAGTAAAGTAAGCAGTAGTAACTATAAATGTGCCTTTCACACAGTCCATGTGCATTTTTGGTCTTCCCCGTCTGAGCCTCATCCACTTATTCTGCTATTGTTTTACCTCACATAGAGCACAGATAGGCAATTAGTTTTCCACACATTTAATGAAATCTTGTGGGATATCACATTGGGACATGATAGATAAAAAAATCATCTCCATTCAAAACATTAAAAAGGAAACTGTATTGCCCTTGAGAACTGGTCGGTCATCCATCTTTTCTAAGTGACTCTGAGTGGCAGCCCTGTATTGCTTATCCTTGCACCTACCCCATAGCCGGCAGCCATATTGCTTTGCCTGTCTACCTGGTCTACCTGGTCAGTTCAACAGATGATCATACACAAGTGCACAACATAAACAGGTCCTCTGGAAATGTAAATATTGTATTCAAAACAAATATTGACAGAAATACGAGTCGGTAACACCCTCTTGGCTTCCAAACACCCGACATTGCAGTTGATATGCCAGCACTCGGCAGTGCTTATGTACTTTTTTATCATGTTCCAGAAAACATGTCCAGTACAAACGCATTTATAAATAAGCAATATATGCAAGTGGTATGAATACGGATCCACAATGGAGTCATTCTGCACTATTTGCAGTATTCACTGCTGGCCCATGTTGTGTACATATGTACCTTCCAGCTCAGAATTCTTGAAGGATGAAGGAGATATATATTGATTGATTGTTATTTTATTTATTAGTATCCAGATTATCTCATTTTTAAAATGTATTGGTGTTTTCATTATATAAATATTGCCATTCAAAGGGGGAATTTGGCTATCACATCACGAAATGCATTTCTTATCACCGACACAGAGAAAATGGAGCGTCAGTCTGACTCTCTTAGGGGGATGTGCAGGGTCAGCAATGTTGTACCCCACCAATCTGACTGTCCCCCTGACAGCCAGTATTAGCTGACCCTCTTTGACAGAGTTTGACAGGTATTCATACAATTCTGGACACTAAAAAGAGTAATTCTAGCGACATTTCTGCAGTTTGGTATGAACTCGGACTTATATTATACTGTTTTTTACTTTGTACACTCTCGGTGTGCACTCCATTCTCAGTGGTATAAATCTTTGTGAGGAACGTATGCCACTGAGCTCATTGTGCATAATTAGCCATGCCGTGCCCTTATAGTCACGTCATGATGGGTCTTGTTAGAGCATTAGTTATCATGGTGAAGTATAGCTGATGTAAATACCACATCTGGTATCCAGCAATAAGAGGAAAGGACAGCGTGGTAAACAATTGTTCCAATGTCATTGTGTAGGTGGTATCTTGTTTGAAGGACGTTTCTTCTGGCAGTACACCCACGTCCAGGTATACCGCCTGGTGGGCAGCAATTGCGGGAGGGTGGGGTCTTAAACAGATAAATAGAAAACACAGAGTATCCTTAGCAATGATGGAAGAACACTTTCTCCATTGCAAAGGGCCCTGAGCCTCTCTGTTTCTGCCCTCCGTGATCCCTCTCCCTTCTACCTACTAGTTTTTGTCTCTCTCTGTCTTACTCTCTGCCTCACTCTCTCTTTCTCGCCGTCCCTGTCTCTCTCTCGTCTTTATTTCTGTATCTATCTCTGTCTGCTCTCTATCTCCATATGCTCTCTGCCTGTCTTTTTTGGTGTCGCCCTCACTCTACACTCACCATGGCCCTTCGTGTTATGTATCGGATTGGGTGTAATGCTCCTGGGTTTGGTTCCAGGGTTACCACTTACGCAGCACCACTTACAGTACCTGTTGGTCCCAAACAGCTTGTATGTGTACGTCAACACGTGAACACCATATCAGCTTCTCCTCCCCCACATGGCTACACTCACCTCACGTATACTCTGCACTGCTCATCATTTCACATTAGTAACGCCCCATGGGGTTCAGGTGGGGGATATCGGTCTGTGGGGGGAGGGGGGTGATGTTGGGTGGGGGGAGGGGGGGGTATAGGTGGTAAACATGTCAGAGGGTGATGAGTGGGCCTGCTGGTGGGCGGTGACGGCAGATCCAAGGTGCACAGAAACGCCCATGTCAGCAAATCGGAATCTGCACAGTATAGGGTTGGTGAAGAGATGCACCATGATCCCTCCACGTCCACATCCAACCCAAGTCAACATCCAAGGCTTCCCAAACCCGAGCCATATATACCTCCAACTTAAGTTATTGTGCATAGTGTGTGAGGTACTGAGGGCATTATGATATTGTATTTCACGTTTAAAACTATAATATTGTAGATGCAATGTGTGTGATCGGCTGTTTTATGCCTAGGGAATAAGTAGAAAATAAACTAAGGGAATGGGGGGATGAGGGGTCTTGGAGTGCTTCCCTCACATAAATTCAGCCCAGGTGTAGCGTACATGCAGCCTTCCTCACTGGAGGGGGTCCGCGTGGAATCTGTTGCGCAGGTTTTCATGTCAAGTAGGTTTATCGTTTTAAAACCCTGCACTAAACCCAAAATAGACACCAGAAGAAGTTCTCTCTTTGCCATTCCATGTACGTAAGGAGATGTGCTCACCGCATCTGTATGAAACGTTATTACCATTTAAAAAACAGCCTACAGATTGTGTTAATATGTAATATTATACACTGCAAAGGCTAAGAGGGATGATTGTGGATTAATGATAAACTGAAATAATGTGAAATACATTTAAACACAACTTTTAATCAAGATATTTTACATGATACTTCTAAAGATCATTATAGTTGATGCAGGAACTGTGTGTATACATTATTCATGTACTAAAAGGCAATTCACGACTTAGAAAAGCTAGTCTTTTGACATCATCACACATTTAGCCCCACTGGAAAGGGCAGGATTTCTTTCTACATGCTGATTCTCTGTATAAATTCATCAATTCATCCTGATGGCATTTGAGGCTGTAGATCACCTAGGATGCGGTTTGAGTACCACCTGTATTATCTTAGCAATATGATGAAAGAAGTGAAATATCAACTACATTGGAGACATGGGCATTCATCTGTGCAGGGGTGATATGGTTGGTCTGAGAGGTAATATACCTCAGATGGGTTCTCAGTAGTATAGTATGTATCGGAACGGGACTATAGTTAACTACTGTTTATTACTCAATCGACATGCAGCCAATCAGAGGCCTCCATTTGGTCACGTGACCCGTTGCCATGGTAACGTGACCTACTTAGGGCTCTCAGCCAATCAGAAGCCAGCATTCTGGGTGACCTACTGACCTACTTAGAAGCTCTCAGCCAATCAGAGGCCGGCATTCTGGTAACCATGGTAACGTGACCTGCTTACGTCACGTGACCTACTTAGGCTCAGCCAATCAGAAGCCGGCATTCTGGTAACTAGGGTAACGTGACCTACTTAGGGTTTGTTTGTAAACAACACCACGTGGCTCTCTTGTTTGTAAACAACACCACGTGACACGTGACTGTTTGTAAACAAACAACTTATATATAGAAAATAAACACAACAAGTTCCATGTTATGTTAAAATTATATTTTCAAAAAAAAAGCACATCTGTTACAGCGTCTATGTGTAACTACGCGCGTTCTCATTCAAACACTATAACACTATCATACCGTAGCAGCAGCAGGTAGGACTGGAAGAAAAGCAAGCGCACGAGCAGAAGCGACGACACCAGTTGCACCATCCGGCCGTCGCGTTGGTAGCCCTACTACTCGTCGCGCGTTCAACTGGAGGTTTAAGAGTGACAAATGACGATTCTTTGTCGACGCGACTGCTAACATCAGCATCGGCAGCAGCATCGGCAGCATCGGCAGCAGCATCGGCAGCAGCGGCAGCAGCCTCGGCAGCAGCGGTAGCAGCAGTAGCAGCAGCTGTAGCAGCAGTAGCGTGAGCATTAGCAACAACAGCAGCAGCGACAGTAGCAAGGGCGGCAGAGCGGGCACTAGCAGCGTTATCAGCGGCGTCATCGGCAGCCGCAACAGCATCAGCAGCAGCAGCGTCGGCATCGGTGGCATGAGTAGCTGCATCGGCGGCAGCAACAGCAGCAGTCACAGCCGCAGCGGCAACAACAACAACGTCATCACAACCAGCGTCACTAACAGCCGCAGTAAATGCAGCAGTAGCACGCTGAGCAGCACTAGCAGCAGCAGTAGCAGAGGCTACAGCATCAGCTTCACATTCGCGCGCCGCTTCGTCATTCCGCTTCATGTCACGGTAGCAACTTTCCATCATGGGGATCTGCAAATTGAGGCGCGGTGCTGGTGGTGGTAGTAGTAGTAGTAGTAGTAGTAGTAGTAGTAGTAGTAGTAGTAGCGTGAACGATGATGACGATGCCGAATACGGTTTCACTCCCCCTTATATACCCTTACTCCCCCCTTTTTTTTCAAGCCACCGGCCAGCTGCCCCCTCACGGCAGGTCTTTAGATCAGCCTTAAGTCGCTTACTACGCGGCTCATCATCCCTCTAATCGCATTTTCCAGCCGCCGGCCGGCTGACTGCTGACGACAGGAGAGGGTGATTTGTTTTTCTTTAGATTTAAGCCGCTTACCACACGCACACCCTCTAGTCACAGACAGAGTGACAGAAAGGGACGGGGTCGCTTTGTTCACGCTACCTGTAGTTGTTTTTCTATACACACGCTGAGCCCATGACCCGCTAATCCTTTATACAGGTAACACGCGTTCAACTAATTACTCTATTGTATGACAGTCGGTACACGGATTTAATTTTAAACCACCTTCCCATCTGGATCCATGTCTGGCGGGTTGGAAGGATCCAGCTGAAAAGCGTGATTAGGGCTTTTGTTTCTCTTATGATAGCAGCAGGTCAGCATGCGACAGCTGAAAATGTCAGACTCGCCGCTCCTATAAAAGACTGAGATGCGTGTCTCTTTCCACACACCCTTCTACCATCGCCGCCGACACCGCCACCGCCGGCCAGCCGACCGCCGCCACCGCCTGCAGTCACCGCCATCACGCCAGCAGGGAATTTCGAGCTGAGTCTGCTTATTGCTTATTTTTTTTGTTTGAGCTTTTTGTTTTTTAAAAATTGTTATTTTCACTCAGTCTTTTTTGTTTCGGAGGAAAGAAATATGGCGCTGCAGAGGGCGCGAGTTTCTAAAAGACGGTCGCGCGAACAAAGTGCTCTCCTCAACTGCCCGGCTATTTTTTTATCTCAAAGGAGAGAGCGTCACGTAGTTGAGGTTCACGCTTCTCTTGAAGCGTACCGAATTCTCGAGAAATGCAAAGCTGAGCGCCATCGTCGTTATACAAGAGCGGAAAAGGAAAACGTAGCGACATGGCCGAGAGCCGTCTTCTCAGAACAGCATTTACTCTACCATTGCATAACAGCCGCTCTCAGCGCCCCCACTCGTTGGGCGTTTCATGAAAAGAAAGAGCGCCGCTACTCTCCTCACCCTGCCTCCTCTTATAAAGTGAGAATAAGTGCTATGAAACGATTCGACAAGCCGATCGGTTTCTTGGGAGCGACTGCAGCTCCCACTCGGTGGGCGCGCGTTGTGGCCGACGTGAACACGGTCTCTAAACGTTTCGACGTCGTCACTTGTTATCCCGCATATTGCAACGCAGCCGAATTGAAGAAGATAGGGACGCACTATTTTAAACCATACGCTCCAATATGTATTTGTCACCGCCGCGCTCACACGCCTTATTGCTTTTTCGAGACGATCGTGTCACAACACAGAAATAGAAAAAAAAGCGGCAAAGCGACGAGCTTTGCCTAAATGATCAAAAAAAAAAAAAAAATAAAAAATAAATTAATCTCCTCCTCCTCCTCCTCCTCCTCCTCCTCCTCCTCCTCCTCCTCTTCTTTTTAAAAAAAAAAAAAAAATATTTGTATCAGACTCCTCTGGAGTCTGATACAAACATTTATGACTATTGAGTGAAAATAGAATTTTATCGCAAAAAAAAAAAAGAAAAAAAAGTCACTTCTGCCGCCGCTACTGCGACACCGGCCGGTATCAATAAAAAGGTCGGCTGACTTTTCTCCACAACCATTCACTACCGACCGTTCGAGTGAGAAACACAGCAGACAGTCAGACACACAACCGCTCTCTGACGCGTCCTGAAAAAAAACAAAAAAATGTCCAGTAGTAAAAGCAAACTCTTCACAGAAATTCATTTCGACGCTCGACTACAAGGACCCTTTAGTTGTATCATTAGCGGTCCGTCGGGTTGTGGAAAATCGCGCTTGGTGGATCAATTTCTGAGCGACGTGAACAATTTGGTCACGCCGCCGGTGGAAAAGACTTTTTACCATTACGGCGAGTGGCAACCTCTGTTTGAAAAAATGCAAAATCAGTACGGTGTGGAATTCAGAGAAGGTCTTCCTAGCAAAGAGTCTATAGCGGGAGACGTGGAAGTAGCAGAAGACGCTTTACGACCCCACACTCTACTGATATTGGACGATCTGATGAGCAGTTCCAATCAGCAAGTGGTAGCCGACATCTTTACTAAATACTCGCATCACTGGAACGTGAGCGTCATATACATCACTCAGAACCTATTCCAGAAATCACCCGACTTTCGAACTATGAGTCTGAACGCTCACTACATGATCGTTTTCAAGAACCCGCGCGACATGGGGCAAATAGCTAGTCTGTCTCGCCAGGTGTTTCCGTCCAACGCGGCGGCCCTCTCTAGTATATTTACCCATGAACTCAAGCGACCTCACTCATACCTCCTTCTGGACTTCAAGCAGTCAACACCTGACGATCTGAGAATACGCTCCTCTTTGACGTCCATACACTCTCAGCTAGTGTTCGTACCGCTAGACAAAAAAAAGAACAAGAGAAAGCAGTAGCAAAAAAATGTCTTCTCATCTACTCGAAAGACACTTTGGTACTCTCAAGCACTTAGCTAAGTGCTCGCCAAAGGACTGCTCGCATCTAATAGACTCTGGAAGCGACGATCTGATTGCAGCGTTAAGTGAGATCTGTCACAATTTACTGGTAGGGAACATCCCGCTCAGCGACAAACAACTGGACAAGCTTCGAGAATCGGCTGACGTGTTGAGGGAGGTCGGCAAAAAATCTACGCCCATCAAAAAAAAGAGACGCGTCTTGGTACAAGAGGGAGGTTTCCTCATTCCGGCTCTCATAGGGATGGCCTTACCGCTTATAAAGAGCATTCTCCGTATATGAGACACCTCATTCGACACCTACTCGCCGACAGCACCACCACCACCACCACTACCGCCACCACCAGCGTCATTGCCACCGTCGTCCCCATGACGGACTCAGAGCAGCAACAACACTACAAACGTTTAGCGCTCGTGGATCCTGAGACGCTCTACAAATCATCACGAGCAGGTCTACTTCATCATGTGCCCGCTGCTGCTGCTACTACTAGCGCTGCTACTACTGCAGTCGCTGCTGCTAGTACTTCTACTGCTCCAAACCTTCCTCCTCTTCCTGATGAGCGCACTGAAAAGAACGAGAGTTCCGCTCCTGCCACCGCCGCCCGCCTACCTGCCGACATGGCCTATTACCACAAGCAGGCAGAACAGTCCCTTCATCCCGACGCGGCCTTGCACCAGGTGCTACAGTTTATCTACAGGGACTTGGATTTAGTGTTGAACGACCCCACTTTGGAATCGCGCGAGAAAATGTTGAAATACCGAAGGTTGTTGAATAGATTGCAATTTTTTCTCGCGAATCCCCACAACAGCAACATCTCTTCGTCCTACTCTTCTTCGCCCCCGGCTCACCTCCGTCAGTCTGCTGAAGAGGCCAGCGCGTCCCTACTCGAGCGGTTGGTGAACCAAGTTCCCAAGAGGAATCGCACTCGGACCGTGGCGCTGTACAAACAATTGGAGAAATCCGGTGTGATCAAGTGGAACGAGGACGGTGCGGTGCGCGAGATGTCGGGTCGGAGAATACCACCTGAGCATCGCATCAACATAGTGGACTTACTGAACGACGCTGCCAGGTTCAGGAAGACGGCGCCCAGACCGGCGGGCTACTCGCCGTTCACGAAAGCGCTGCGCGAAGCAGTTCCCACAGACTCCTTGATCGGAAACCATCTGTATAAAGCGAGCGGACCTGGCCGAAGTTTGGACACACGGCTTGCTGACAGAGGTCGGAAACGACCGAGCTTCGACTCGGAAGAAGGAGAAGCAGCAGCAGCAGCAGCAGCAGTAGCAGCAGCAGACTCTTCTCTCCAGGTGGACGATCAATCCTCTGACGACGACGAGGACGACAGTGAACTTTTCCAAACTCCGACTTCCTATAGGAGCGTGGCGAGTAAGAAAAGGAGAGGGCGCAACCGCCTAGCGGCGAGCTCGTCGTTCACGCCCTCAACAGGCCCACCATGGGCAAACCAGTGAAGAGACTGACCAAGAAGGAAAAAGAAAAGAAGCGCGTAGTAGCTAGATATACCGACGTCAAAGCGCCCTCCAGTTTCACTAGCGTGACTAAACTCCAGAAACATCATTTTCGCCACCTGAACCCGGCCGTCATCCGAGATGCTTTAGTGTCGCTGGACGCCTACACTAAACATAAACCCATTCGGAGAAAATTCGCAAGGAACAAGACTATAACCGGCGCAATCGATCAGCAGTGGCAGATAGATCTGATGGACATGCAAGCTTTGGCGTCTCACAACGACCGCTTCCGGTACGTGGTGACGGCGATCGACGTTTTCTCTAGGTACGCGTGGGCCGTTCCCATTAAATCCAAGAGCGGCGCTGATGTCACCGAGGCCTTCCGAGAGATGACAGGCACTGGCGAGAGACGACCGCGCACTGTTCAGACAGACAAGGGGAAAGAGTTTTTGAACAAGATCTTTCAAGATCACTTGAAGAGCGAGGGCATAGAGTTCTTCACTGGCGAGAACGACGACATCAAAGCTAGTCTAGTGGAGCGCTTGAACCGCAGTCTGAAGGAGAAGCTGTGGCGTTATGTCACACACAAGCGCACGTATCGCTACGTAGACGTACTGCACCATGTAGTGTCTTCTTACAATCGCACTCACCACAAGACGTTGAAAATGGCGCCGGCTCAAGTCAGCTCGGAAAACAGCGAAACAGTTTTCTACCGACAAGATCTCCCAACTAACAAACAAATCGACGAAATATGGAAAAAGAAGAAAAAAACAAAGACGTCCGCCGTCGACGTCATCGCTCCGGGTGACAGAGTGAGGATGTTGAGAACTAAAGGCGCCTTCGACAAAGGGTACGAGGGAAACTGGCGCGAGGAAGTGGTCGACGTTGCTAAGACGTTGGGAAGCAGAGGGTTCGAGCTGAAAGACGACAAGGGCGAGGAGATAAAAGGCGTCTTCTACCCGGAAGAGGTTCAGAAGGTGTACAAGAGTCGTTACGACAACAACTACCTGATAGACGAGGTGTTGCGCCGCAAGACCGTCGACGGTAAAGAGTTAGCTTTCGTACGTTGGTTAGGTTACGACGACAAGTTCAACGAGTGGATCCCCGTCAAAAAAATAACGTAGAAAAAAAAAAAAAAAAAAAAATGAACATCACTCTACCTAGCAACAGCTCTATAGTTGGGGAGCCAGTCTGGGAGCCTGGGAAAGAGCTGACATGGGAACCAATACTTGTTATGGATATTGAACTAGGGTATTTTGAAGGTGCTGATTCCATTTCTGCCATGTAAAAAGCTGTATCTAGATCGGAACAAGGTCAAAATGAAGGTCAAAGTCGGGCTATGGAGTGAGAGAACTACTCTTACCTGCTCAGAGAAAAGGAAGGGACTCCAGGTCTTGCTTTCAGAATGACTGCCTTTGTGACTGAAAGGGATTCAGCACTTTAGGAAGAGAGTCACTGTGACTCCCTTAAGAGAGTCACTGTGACTCCCTTAAAAGAAAAGACCAGCCTAATTACATGTGACCTCGAATCAGTAGGGTTTGCATTGCTTAGCACTATTCTGACTTACATACTATTGAAATCTGCATCATATAGCATTTAAACCTGAAAATATGATTTACAGAATGACATCACAGGGGACCAGAATTAAGCTAGACATACTCAGCTCATCTTCATTGATTGGTCTAGATACCACTCTAACGACTTCTTGATTAGCTGCTCAGTAATCTACACCTTTGTAAACTGAGTCAGGAGAGATATGTTTTAACCAAAGGGAGTGAGTAGGTTCTGACCCTCTTCTACAGGGAGTTCTTGTCAGCTAGACTCAGTTCTGACTCTGAAATGACTCCCTTCCCTTTCTCTGTGTGGCCTATGGCAGTGGAGCCTCCTGAGGAGAGTCCTGACAATTAACTCGGTCCATTGATACAGATGTAAATGGCCTTTATATATTGAGTTAAATGAAAATATGGTTCACTCTCACCAGATCAATGCAACTTTTAATTGGCCGTACATGATCGGCGGCCGTACATGATTGGCGGCCGTACATGATCGGTGACGTACATGATCGGTGACATACATGATCGGTGACGTACATGATCGGTGATCTATTGACTTCCTAACCCTTTCTGACCATGTTAAAACATAAATAAATCTGACCAAGGTGTACATATGATGTGTGTCTTGACATGTAATATGTTAGAAATGTGTAGATGTGACTTTTAAGATAATTTTATTTGACATTTCAATACTGATCATGTACGTCATGTGACGTACATGATCAGTGATGTACATGATCGGTGATCTATTGACTGCCTTACCCTTTCTGACCATGAAAAAACATGAATAAACCTTACCAAGATGTACATATGATGTATGTCTTGACATGTAAGATTTTAGACAAGTGTAAATGTGACTATTAAAGAGAATTTTACGTGACATTTCAATACCGATCATGTACGTCATGTGACGTACATGATCAGTGACGTACATGATCGGTGATCTATTGACCCTTTCTGACCATGTTTAAAACATAATTCAATCATAGCAAGGTGTACATATGATCTAGGTCTAAATATGTATAATTAGAGATATGTAAAGCAGTGGGTAATGAGAAAATTTTAGATGACATTCCAAACCGATCATGTACGTCATGTGACGTACATGATCGGTTGTACATTGAGCCCCCCCCCTTTGGCCCCTTTAAATATTTTGGGCGTTTTTTTTCTCTAATAAACTCCCCAAAGATCCATTACAGCCAGAAGGTATGGTTAGATAAGTTAAATAGCAGAGTACATAGGGCCTTAGGGGGGTTTTGTTGTTTAACGATCATGTACGGCCGCCGATCATGTACGGCCACCGATCATGTACGGCCACCGATCATGTACGGCCACTTTTTAGTTGCACTGATTTGATGAGAGTGAGCCATATGGAAATGCGGCATGTGTAGATTTATATATAATGAATACAATATTCATTGAATTTGAGCAAATGTCACACAATTTATTTCAATTGGCATGATTTAAAAAATTATATATACAAGTACCATAAATGAATCACAATATCAAGAGTGATAGATCAGTTACCATTGCATCTGTTTTTGCTGTAAAGTATACGTAAGAGGCTATACACTAATCAACTGAAACAGGGTGCATATACCCTATACCGATTTCCACCTAGAGTTATATAAATATCTTTACTCAAAGTAGCCTTCTATGATTGAATAGCCTGAAGTCCTGAACCTCACATTGTGGAATGGTAGACTTGCCACTACAGCTGAATCACTATGAGAACATTTAAGACAACATACCTATTCTAAATATAAGGTTTGTGACAGGATAGAGAGACAGAGCGAGACAGGTTATGAATATTGTGTACAAGTATGTATTGATAAGCAGATAGAGTTTGAGATTCTAGTTACTTTTCCAAGTATATTGTGACCTTGACCTTGACCTTGACCTTGACCTATGTATCCAGTATGAGAGTATGATAATATCATAAAAGAGATAAATTCCTATTTCCAATATCTTTGGTATTTAGATGGAAATGTGTGTACCTTGCCATAAATCAATCGTGACTTTTGACCTTAAATTTGACCTTGTTCCGACCTAGATACAGCTTTATAAATGGCTGAATCGGATTCAGCACCCTCAAATTACCTTAGTCCAACCATCATATCAAGTATTGGTCTCCATGTCAGGTCAAAGTTAAATAATGACATTTAGCCTGCTTGGATCCCCAACTACTATGGAGTATTATCCTGACAACAGCTTGACGTCTTTCCGAACTCACTTCGACTCGCCGCTCCTTCTGCCCGAAGCGTACGAAGCGGCTCTGACTGAGATCATCCTCCCTACAGAATGGACTAACGTGCACGACGACGACTTGATCATCGTTGTTCCTCTGCGCACCAAAGGTTCGCTAGAGGAGGCGATCCAGGTTTTAAAAGAAACTAAATTCTCCGAAGGAAAAAAACCACAGGTAGACTGGAGGGGAATGAAAAACGCGAACGGTCTGAGCAAGCTAACGTTCAGCTCAAAATTCCCGCTGAGCTGGAAGGAAGCGAGCTATGTAACGGTGGAAGAGATATCAGACACGTCGGAAGAGCAGCAATTGAAACCGGAAACAAAAAGGTTCAAGAGAGAGGTCGACTTGAGACAGACGAATGCCGTATACAAGCAGTTCTTGTCCCCGGCGGTGAAGAAGAAGGCGATCAGCGATCAAGCAAGACAGATGATCGAAGAGATGGAGAAAGACATGGGAGTGCGCAGTTTCATGCCAAACATATTCGAGATACCTCCTATTTTCACCGGAAGCAACCACACCCTAATCGAGCGCTTGAGTGAGACGTTGCGAGATGACAGACTAGAGGGCGACAGCTTCTTGCTCAAACCGATGCGGATCTTATCGTACGACGCCAAGACGAAACGCGTCACCATCAAACCGCCGAGACACTGTGCTGTCCTGCTGAGTCAGCATCTCGCATGCGTTCTAGGCTTCGGAGAGAAGACGTGTTTCGCGTCGCCGACTACCGGCGCCTACTCGATGGATGTTTACGGGGACGTGCACTCTGTGTACATATACACCGACATGATCCAGGAGAGACGTGTGGGCGACATGCAAGTGCCGCTGTTGCGCTGCGTGGCGGTGGACAGAGGCGGAAAGCGTCGAGGTGGCGTGCAAGCTATCAGTTTTCCCCATTTGGATTATTTCCCCTTGAAATCCAAGAGGTTTACCGAGGTCGGCATCTATTTAAGAGACCGATCCGGTCATTCCATCCCATTCGGTAGAGGCGAGGTGACCGTGACACTTCATCTGAGACCTATTGAGCGCTGAAAGAGAGAAAAATGATGCGTCAACGCGTTCCGTACTTTCCACCCAGGCGCACCGTCGGCAGAGGGTACAGCGATTACTACAACGCGCAGCTGGGCAACGGCGTCAACGTGTACAGCGGGCGCTCTTTCCAGAGCGGGCACGGTTTGGGCGGCGCTCTGTTAGGTCTGATGCGCTCGGCTACCCCGCTATTGAAGTCGGTGGGAAAAATGCTGCTCCGCGCCGGTGTGGGCGTAGCTAAAGATGTGCTGGCGGGTCGGACTTTAAAGAGCAGCGTGAAAGACCGAGGCGCAGGCGCTCTGAAGAGACTGGCGAGTACGGCGTTCTCGGGAGGAAAGACGCCTGTCGCGTCTAAGAAAGGGTCGAAACGTCGCCGGCATTCTCCTCAGACGGGCGCTGGCTCTTGCAAGAGACGTAGAGGGGATGTATTCGACCGGTAAGCGCCTAGGCGTTCAGGTATAAATAAAAAGACTGGAGGCGGCCGGCGTCAGTCTGTCGGCCGCGTGAAGAGAGAACACAATGGCTTACGTACACGAGAGCAGTAACGAGTGCGCGCTCTCTGAGCTCGACCTGCACACCGTAGCGCCGACTCAGACTACTATCTTAAAGTCGTCTTTCCTGGGGATAGAAACAAAAAACTCTTTAGAGGATGGAGGTAACATAAATTTCACCATCAACAAGTCGCAAGAGTACACAGACCTGAACGAGAATTACCTTCATCTGGAATGTCAAGTGCTGAAAGCGAACGGAGCGGCGATCGAGGACACCGACGCGGTAGCTCCGGTGAACAACTTGGCTCACTCGCTCTTCAAAGACGTCCAAGTCTCCATCGGCGGTTTCAAAGTGTCTGGCAACACCGAGACCTACCCTTACCGAGCTTACTTGGAAGGGTTACTCAACTACAACAAAGACGTGAAGGACGGCGTCATGAGCGCCCAGGGGTGGCATGAAGATACGCCCGGTCAGTTTGACACGTTGACTGACGCGAATGCGGGGTACAAAGCGCGCAAGAAGCTAATCTCCAACAAGCGCTTTTCGCTGATGGCGCGACTGCACTTTGACCTGGCTCATCAACCGAAGCTCATCGTTGGAGAGACAGAAATCAATCTCACTCTGAAACAAGCGGCGCCCTCTTTCTATCTGATGTGCGCCGCTGACGGAGGCTACAGCTTGAAGATCTACAAAGCAAAGCTCTACGTGCGACGCGTGCTGGTGGCGGACGCTGTAGCGGAAACGCACGAGAGAGCGGTGATAGAACACGGGCCCTTCGACTACCCGGTGAACAGAGTGGAGGTGACGACGTACGCCATCCCTCAAGGTAACAGAGATCACAGCTACACGCACTCCAACACAGGCCAGCTTCCCAAGTCGATGATGATTTGCTTCCTTGACCACGACGCCTTCAACGGTAGCTACACCAAGAACCCGTTCGAGATGAAGCATTACGACATCAGCTCGCTTCAAGTGATAGTGAACGATCAGAAAGTGCCGAACGACGCCTACGTGCCCGACTTTAAGACCAAAGCGGCCGTGAGAGAGTACTTGGCGCTACACACGGAAACGGGGATGTACGAGGGCGCGCGCTCCTGCGGTATTTCATACGATCAATTCCTGAACGGTTACACGGTGTTCCCCCTCGACTTAACCCCAGACAGATCGCACGACGGGTGTCGCGTGAACCTTATAAGAGCGGGTCAGCTGAGGGTGGAAGTCAGTTTCCGCTCGGCGCTACAAGCGACAACAACGGTGCTACTCTACTTGGTGTACGACAACGTCGTCGAGCTGACCCGAGATCGACACCCCGTCACCGACTACCACATGAACTGAAGACAAGACGGCGGTACTTGGCGTATCGTATGAACACGCTTGAAATAAGCAGAGTGTTGAAGGAAAACGTTCACACAAAACATCGTTTCCTGGGCGTTTTCTCTTGTGACACTATTCCGAAGCACCCTATCAAAGACACTTGTTTCGTGAGCAACACAGATCCGCAACATTTACCAGGTCAGCATTGGGTGGCGTTTTACGTGTCGAGCACGGGTGAAGTGTACTACTTTGATTCCTTCGGCTTACCGCCGCTGAGTGCGGAGTTCTTGTCTTTCGTGGAACGCTCTGCTCCGTTCAAGTGGCAAAGAAACCGCATTCAACTACAAGACACTTCTGCTGACACCTGTGGACCTCATTGCGTTCATTTCCTAATTGAAGCATGTCGAACAAGAAACCCCAAGAAGTGCGTCATGCGCATGAGCAAAATCCCAAAGCTGAGCGACCGGGCCGTGAGTCAGAAGCTATCGATGATGCTGTTGTGACGGGTTGTTGCGATGGCGGCCGTTTCATGGAGGCAAAGATTCTCTGCCTTGCCGAAATGGTGTTGGATTTATCCAAAGTCGTGCAATGTCTATTGGAGAGAAGTCGTCCGGGGTGTGGTGGTGCGAGTGACGGCGGCGTGAGACTTTGCGGCCTGTTGAGTTGCTGCAAATCGAAGAAGCAAGCTAAAAAAGCATAAACTTGTGTGTTTTTTCTGATTGAAATGAAAATAAAGAATAAAATGAAAAAAAAAGAAATTATCTTGTTGTGTTTTTATTTCTATATATAAGTTACATAACTTTTTTTTTGTTTGTTTGTTTACAAACAGTCACGTGTCACGTGGTGTTGTTTACAAACAAGAGAGCCACGTGGTGTTGTTTACAAACAAACCCTAAGTAGGTCACGTTACCCTAGTTACCAGAATGCCGGCTTCTGATTGGCTGAGCCTAAGTAGGTCACGTGACGTAAGTAGGTCACGTTACCATGGTTACCAGAATGCCGGCCTCTGATTGGCTGAGAGCTTCTAAGTAGGTCAGTAGGTCACCCAGAATGCTGGCTTCTGATTGGCTGAGAGCCCTAAGTAGGTCACGTTACCATGGCAACGGGTCACGTGACCAAATGGAGGCCTCTGATTGGCTGCATGTCGATTGAGTAATAAACAGTAGTTAACTATAGTCCCGTTCCGATACATACTATACTACTGTTCTCAATAGCATAATGATAACATGTCAAAATCTTCTCCCTGCTGCATACATGTTCTTATCTATTCACAAAGGCGTGTAAGATTGCCTCCATACCCAGATACAAGTCGTCACTAAGTCCCTGTGAAGTATCTCTGTCTGACCTGTTTCTATGACAATATAGTTTATTACTGACGTTAACGTGTGTCCGACCGTAACATAATAATCCATGTAGTAGGTAACATGGCTCAGGTAAAAACATTAACAGAAGTCAGGTGATGTAGGACAGGTAGGGGGGGAGGGGTGTGGGGGGTAGGACAGGCCGGGGAGGGGTGAGAGGGGTAGGGCAGACACCTCACACCCCGCCTCCAGTAACTCATAATCATCACATATATATATGATATACAGTAAAAACATGCATTTATACCTCATAACACCCCTTCTCGTACCCCAGGTCCGCTATGTAGAATGAACTCAGAGAAGGGAAAGGGTGACACAGGGACGGACTGCAAATAAAACGATGTTGATGCAAAGGCTAGAACACATGATTGTGTTTAATATATATTTTGTAGTTGCGTTCAGTGGCAAATCCGTTCCAGGTGTGAATTATCTATTTCAATCTCAAGTTCTTGTATAAGAAGGCGGGGTCTTCTTTTTTTCTCCAAAATTATAACTTTCATCCAAAGAGGAGAGGGGTGTTCTAGGACCGCCATCCCCCCGTATTACCTAGTCATATTATATACAAAAAATGTATACTGAGACAAAGTATCAGGGCTACACAATCCCTCATATCGTTCACTGAAACCTTGCCAGATGAAATAGACGTAAGGCGTTTCTATTTCTTATACCATGGAGTGACTGTTGCCACTCAGAAGTGCTGAGCACCCTCCCTACACCCCCCGGGGTCTGGCAGCCTGCCGGGTACTCCTGCACGTAGGCTACCTACCTGAGCTGCTCTAAGACGGCGTGAGCTGCTCTGTGAGCTGCTCTAAGACTTGTAAACCTTAACCCCGCCTATCTGGTACTGCATATCAACGCAAGCCAAACAATATCACGTAGTATATATACTGCCAAAGTGATAAAGGATTCAACTGCAGTACATACAGAAGGAGTTTTGGCTTTGAAGGTGTACACGCTATTTGTGCAAGAGAGTCAAATGGCTAATTGATGCGGGGCTTGCAATACATTTTATCCATGTCCATAGTGCATAGGACCTAGCATAGTCCACAGTGGATGGAATTCACAGCTGCTGTCCTGCAAATTCTACAACATTTTGGGAAATTTCTATTTTGATGACAGTAAAGTTAATTCAACACAATTAATTGCCTAGCTTTCAACATATCAAGTCCAAGCAGGTTAGTTTGGACACGTTTGGAGTTCAAATGGGTTGCCAGCAGATTCTCGCAAAATTCCAATAACGATTTCGAACAATTCCCGAGGATGGCCGAGCTGCTCGGGAGCAGTTCCGGAGATGGCCGAGCTGCTCTCGCTCTGTGTTTCCCCATATGAGTCGCCGGCTCACGCTGGTAGCGCCAGATCCCGAGAGGCAGGCGGCCAGAGCAGAGGCAGAAGGAGGAGGAGGCTGGAGGAGGAGGGGGGAGGGGGTAGAGGGTACCCCCTCCAGGTGAGGTGAGGAGGGCCAGGTACCTAGCCCGCCACCCCCGGGCCTCCCCCGTCGGCCGTCCCCGGCCCTTCCCCCGGTGTACGCCGGCTACTTCAGCTACCTGACCATTTGGCCGGAGCTCCTGTACCTTTAGAGTAAAGGCACCCTACATCAGCATCATATTGGTGGTGTAGGACCTTTGCAGCATCACCTCCGACTCGACCCACACGGCGCGCCTGGACAGTTAACCACCCTGTGAGAGCTATCTGGAGTTTACTTCTCTTAAATGCAAACAACGAGCTGAAGTACAATGGACCATCTCTTTTTCTTCAAAAACTTTTTCTTTTCATTTTTTTCTTTTTCTTTTTACAAATAACCCTAAGCGTGTTCAGGCGGTCCTGGTTGGAGGGTTGAGGGTTGGGTGAGGACCCCCTCCTGTGTATAGGAGTCACCCTGGTGAACACGCACCACCTCCCCCATACCTGTATGTATCTCCATACCTGTATGTGGGCACCCTGGAGTCCACCCCAGGAGTGCTAATTACCCTGTTTCTGTATTGTCTACATGATATACAGGGGAGGTTCTGGTTGTATACTTAGTGTTCACAGGTTCATATATATATGGTATATACATATATAGAAGTTGGCCCCAGGAGAGAGAGGCCCCCAGTGCTTTCCTCCTCCAGGTGCAATTGAGCAGGTGAGGGTTTGCTGACACCATCTTTTTTCAACTTGTCCTTCTTTTATCAACTTGTTGTTTCTGAGAAGAAAAAACTCCAGATGGCCACGGAGAAAGACTATATATCAAAGGTTAAACTCCCCGCGCGGATGAGTGGGATTTTCGGGGCTGCCGAGCCGGAGGTAGATGAGATGGTCATCACTAAAGGGCCTACAGGAGGCACTTCTGCTGACTGGTCCGGGAGATGGGTAGTGGGCGGACGCTGGAGGCTGGTACAGGGAGGGTGGGGCGGTGGGGGGTTGGGGGACAGGTGGGTTAGAAGGCCTACCTCCTCCTGTACCACCACCCCACCCATTGTAACATCATCATCCTCCTACATGCTGCCTCCAGGGTGCTATAATGTGTGAGAAAATGCCACCTCTATGTAGGTGTAACCCACAGAGGGATCTCCTTCCCTACAGTCACCCTTGTTCAAGGGTCATTGCTGAAACCAGTATGAAGAACATGCATATAGAAAATAGCCTTCCGAAATAACAACACCAAGTTTATAGAAACCGCTGACGCTGGTCTATCTACAATGAGGACTATTAATCCTGACCTACCACCAAGACACCTGGATTTGAACAAAAACGTATAAGCATGTAGAAAGCCAAACAAGAAGAAGAAACCAAATGTATAAAGTAGATGGACACAAAATGCTATTACTTTATTTACAAGTCGGACACACATGGCTTAAATATAAAAACCAAGAACTATATGCAAAAGATAGACCAAGATGGACCTCTCTTATATGACATAATAATACTGCATCTCAAGATTCTCAGTGTCAAAAGGACTTTACATCTCCAAGAAATATCGCCATTATTGAACATGCAATTAAGAACAAAGAAGCAAATGGTATGCAACAAATTCGGAAGGCATAATCTGACAATGGGTGACTGCCGAGGGCTCCTCGGACTTCCCAGGGAAAGGGCTTTCTTTTCACTGTATCCATATACATTACCACTACCTTAGGCCTGGGTTTCCAGGAGCCCCCCACGTCGGCCATACCCACCTAGGGCTGAACAAAACAAGGTAGAGGTGACAAGAAAGATCCACGGCGAGAGAGAGAGTGAGGGGAAATGAAAGAAACATCTTCCTCTACTACCTATCAGACACTAGACCAACTGACTCCCCTCTCCTCACTTCATTTCATCTCTCGCTGATCAAAAACTCTTTATTTTCTTTCTTGTTTTCTCTGGACTTTTGGGCTGGATTCCAAAAGACACATTTATGTGTACATTTTATTGTACATGTGCTCAAGGAGGTTGACTCCTTTGGGACATTGGAACTCTCCTCATGTAAAGGCAGAGAACGAACTTTCCAGGTGCGTTGGCTATGACATGAACAGCAGCAAGACATGTGAGTATCCATGGGCAAACCGAATATCTCAAGATGTATTAAAGAAATAATATCATTATGTTTGATATTTAATATAGAATCAGAATCGTGGGGGGTATTACTAATGCTATCAACTATTCCCGGGATCGGTTCCTATGGACGTAAGAGGTCCTTGCCCTATGTATTATCACCAAGGAAGCATTTGAAAATGTTATCATCCTCAATTATGATAAATAGGGTTATGACTATAAATAAATCGTTCTGATACGTCTATCCAAAGCATCCATATACCATATGTTGTATCTGACGTCAGATGCCTTCCGACTGACCATCTGCTCTTGGAGAAAGGAAATGTTCACATGAGTACAAAGAGTTAGTTGTAAGGGATGTAGCAATGCAAGTGTACACAGTGCATGCCAATTGTAGATTCATTTAAGGAAGCTTTGTTCTTATGTTATGTATCAATGAAGCTGCACTCGGTGGACCGATGTATAGGCACGCACGGGTTAGCTCTCCCACGTGAGAGGACAGACGTTTAAAGCGTTATCTTAATAAGACTATTAAGACTGTCTTAATGGTCTTAAATGTATAGAATGGTGCAACAAATTTGCGAGTCAGCGGTAGTCTCTCCTCCCTAGTCGTCTTACTTCACATGAGTTATATTAGGCACATATCTATAACATGCATCCTCAGCCATATCTAGCCCCATATCTACCCAGTGAACCTGCAGTCAGAAGGGGCAGATACTCTTGAGAGCTGCTCACATAGTACACTCACAAAATGCACATGAAACTCCAGTCATTAGGTAGGTTATTATGCTGTTTGTGCATTATAGAGTCAGGAATCGCTGTAGACCAGTGGGTGGACTGTTCATATGCTATTAGTTATGATTAAGTGGGTGCCTCCGCTACCCCACCCTAAGGCAGGGGCGGGTTACCTGAAACGCCCCCTTTCCCTTGGCCTGATGATGTATTCATGTATTTTGTCTGCTGTTTGACATTAAGCTAGGGTGCAGATGGCGCCAGGCAATGCATCAACACTAATGGGCCATCCCCTACTACTCTTTTATACTTCTTATTATATTGCCTAAGTGCTCCTGCCTCAACCACTATTCTTTATTTTTCTACATTTTAGTATATCTCTTATTATTTCATTCTTATTATTTCATTCTTTTCTGGTCTGGCAGCTGTTGGCAGACGGACAAGTAATATTACCACCTCAGCTCTGGTTGCCTTCACCCAACCAAGATGTCTGACCTTACCTTTTTACTTCATCTACTGTTTTCCACCTTGGCTTTTACTTGTGCCTTTTTATGGACGAGGAGCTGCTCAGGAGGTGCTCTCAGAACGGGTGTTACCATGGTAGCTGAGCTACTCACCAACTCAACACACATACATGACTCATGAGCTACTACAGTATACTAGTAGGCAGGCTTGGCTTATCCTGGCAGGGCTGGCATTTTATAGTGTCCTACATTCAAGTGGCCATATACATCTAAACATCTAAAGCAGAGAGGTAAAGATAATCGTGGGACAACCCTTGAACTTTGCTGTTTTTATGGTTATACTCTGCGCTTTTATGGATACGTACTTTTGAAGCAGGGAATCATGTCAAGAACTCCTACTTAAATTTGAATAATTATGTCTGTTTCAACGAGTAAACAACCTAGGAGAAGCATACTTCCGGTCCTATAGAACTGCTATGTATCCTCATCCCTAGAGAGGCTTCGATTTCAGATAACATTATTTTTCATTTGATTTAGATTTATATTCTACATGATGTATATTATAAGAGTATCATTGTGCTAAAAGTATACATGGACATGCCTGTCTCGTGTGAAGAAAACTATCAGTATGAGCATATAAATGTCCTTCATATATTATGCACATGTTAGATAGTAGCACTGTAGCTGGCTGCCATTATTAGATATAAGGCTATACTGTTACTGTTATATACATTGCGAGGTGTACTATTCCTAAAGCTGCATTCTCACACCAAGAGTGTCAAGAGTGCACAGGTCAATTATCTAGTACTGTACTAGTCTACTAATGGGTGAAGCAAGAGTGGTGAGAACGAGGCTTTAATATCACTATTGAAAGAAAGGCAGGAAAGAAAGGGAAAGGGGAAAAAGAGAGGGGGAAAAGAGCCTTCCACTTCTTGTAGTACACGTCATGTGTTCTACCAAGAAATTGGAATTATCTGCATGAGTTACAACACATGCAACCATCACCAGATGCTTCCTCAGGTATCTCCATGGTTATCCACTGATTGAATAGCAAAAACAATCCTCAGCAGAATCTTGCAGAGGAGGAAAATCACTTCCCATCATGTATGATAGTGGCGTTACAGTGTGCAGAGATTGGCTGATGGTACAGGCCGTCTTGGGCCCTGCTGTCTTATCTCACCAACTTCTCTGGGTCTATTTGCTCTCTTCACTGAAAATCTCAGGGTCGTCATTTTGACAATGCCAAAACTGACAACTTTAGGTAGTCAAAGTGACCACCTTAGGTCGTCATTGTGACTACCCATCTGAGCCATTCAGACCAAAGTTGTCATAATGACGACCCTAGGTAGTCACAATAATTGGGTAGTCAGAAGGTTGTTAATCTAGGTATTGTCCATTTGAAGACCTAAACTCATCAGTAATGACAACTCTCAAGTCCTAGGTTGTCCCAATGACTACCCTATGCCACATAATTCTATTCCTCACTTGCTACCTATGGCACGCTACTGCCACCTGGTTTTAATATCTGCATAACTATATCTGTCATGAGATATACACTGGTGACAGGGAGCAGAGTGGTCTCTATACCTTTGGGGCAATCATTCTCACCCATTGGCAACTTATTTATAACAATAATGCTACTTAGTTCAGTCAAGACTAAACCAAATATGTGAAAAGGATGCCTCTCATTGAGAAGTGAACTAATTAGAGACTATATTCATACACCATTCTCCACTCCATCTGCCATTATTCATTATGACTACCCAGGTCGTCATAATGACTAGGCTCCTTGCTCTGGGTTTTCAGTGTTCTTAGGGAGTGATCATTTTTTATCAACAGGGGGGGGGGGTTGGTTTGGGGGGGGGGGGCAAAAAAATTTGGACCCCTTGACCGGGGGGGGTGTAAAAAATTTGGACCCCTCTTGAGGGGGGGGTCAAAAAAATTTAACCTGTTTTGGGCCAAAAAGCCCGCGCGTTACTATGCTTCAAAGGGCCCGCGCGCGCGCCGATTTCCGACCCATAGGGGGGGGGGTAAAAAATTTCGACCCGTTGACCGGGGGGGGTGAAAAAAATTTCGCGCGCTCCGCGCGGAAAACCACCCCCCCCCCTGTTGTTAAAAAATGATCACTCCCTTATCTCATCCTGTTATATATGCCTGCAGTCCAGTACCATCCCTGGCCGTTTCTCGCCTCGTCTATATGTACTAATCCCCTTTAAACTAAGATATTCAGATCCACGAGCCATGCTAATCATTCAAAAGGTGGAATTATTTCCCAATGATCAAGGGTGTGTGTGACCAACAACTTGCTGCAAGGTGCAAGGTTAATATTATCTTTGCACCTTAGCAGAGGAATCAAAAGTTGAGTGCAAGGCTACACTGCTATCGTTGCACCTGGTTCGTGTTACCCTCTGCCCCCTCTTTTATCGTTCTCCCAGAGCTCACCAGTGGCGCCTCTCTCCTCCACAGCGCCCCCACTGGAGACCAGGTGAACTATTCTGTCTTGGGTAAATAGGTGCTCACTGATAATGGAGACTCAGGTACCGAGCTCAATCTGCTTTTACAGAAAACCTGGCCTGTCTAAACATTCTGAAAACTGTTTCACTCACACTGTGTCTGTGTGTATGAGAATGCCCCGAATTCTAGGCTGAAAGGGAATTGTTCGCCTAACAGCTCAACCATTTCCTTGCACTTGTAGAGGGAATGAGATACAACTTTATCTATCTGAGATATTTTAGACTTCTAGAGCATGTTTGGGTGGAACTAAGTTAAACTAGAATTAAGAGGTA
Organism: Harmothoe impar; assembly: GCA_947462335.1. NCBI lineage: Eukaryota > Metazoa > Annelida > Polychaeta > Phyllodocida > Polynoidae > Harmothoe > Harmothoe impar. The sequence goes on along the minus strand of OX381708.1, from coordinate 65,960,771 downwards.
ATGATATTGTAGTATAGACCACTGCAGGTCCATATGTACTAGCCTTCAGAAGGCCCCTAATTTTCGTCCTAGTTATACCCAATTAGGAAGGATGTTAGCATTCATCGTTCAAGGCTGGGGTGATTATTTGGAGACAATTGCAAATACATGGGAGATCCTTCATGGATATTTGCAGAGGGAGGACATGCTCTGACAATGAAGTCTGCTGGTGTACTTTTAGTATGCATGGAGATGGCCCTGACATATCATATGTTAGCCATAGATATCCTTATTGTTTATCCTATGGTATAGGTAAACACCTGTTTATTCAAAAAATGAGTTGCACAAAAGGTGGTAAACAATGACTTGCTGACGTACTGGGGGCTTTTAGTGTTCTCTAAACACTACCAACAATACTACTCCACTGAAACCAATACTGTTCCGGAAGGGAGCATCTAAAGGCCAGTGCGAGGTATCTGTTTCCTTTAGGACTACGCCCCGCCTTGGATTTCCAACAGGGTATAAGAGGAAGGGAAGCTTAGCTAGCTAGTGAAAAGAATATGTTGTGAACTATATGTACTCTGGTTGCACATTGGCCAACTAACTTATGATCAAAGTCGTATTGCCATGCATGCATTTGTAAGTGACGCTTGGAGAATATATTGCTTCCTCTCTAGGTATAATCTCTATAGTTTTCTACATCAATCCTATGGATGCTCCACCTAAAGGTCATGACCTGATAGCCTTGATGGCTAGGGCTATATCAAGTGATCCAGGTCTAACTGCTATCAGGCCCATTACATGGCGGCATGTAGCATCCCATGGCTACAGGAGGAGAGCCACCTCCAGGGCTGCCCTCAGACATAGAGAGATTGATGGGATTCTAAAATTAGACCTGTTTATCAGGTAAGAGTCGCTGGCAGGAAACAAGCCACCGGAAGTGCTGCTGTGGCCATTACCATGCACCGTGACCAGCAGATATTCAGCTATCATTCCTGGTTACCATGGCAATCTACACTGGAAGGTGTTTTGGAGGGGTGTTATGATAGTCCCATGCAACTGAGGGCAATGTTCTGGGTTTGCCTTGAACGAGCATAAGAAACAGTTGCTTCAGCTTATTAGTCATTATCTATGAAACCACCTTTTCAAAAGGTTTAATAGATAATTTCTATAGATATATCAGGACCATTTGAATGAACACCTATTGACGGGGGATTATCAGGGGAGCAAGTGAATTGAGGTTCTAATACATTGAAAATTAGGTTTAATACAGATATTTATTCAGATATGTTTTGGTAGGCTCCATGAATATAACAACACAAATTGTCCATCTAATATAATCCAATTTACACACATGTGATATTGTAGAGTTTGTAAACATTTTCCCATTTCTGTCTCTGCAGGACGCAGATATGAAAACTGAAGTTCTAGATTGGATTGAAGCAGTCCTGGGGAAACCAGTGCCTCGGGACCAGCCTTTCGAGAAGGTGCTTAAGGACGGTCAGGTGATCTGCGAGTAAGCCAACCTTAAGCTTCTTCTGCCGCATTGTCCTCACATTTTCCCATGTTTATTTTCTCCCTCTGACCAACCTTCTTATCCTTCTGTTTTACTATGTCGTGTAGTGTCTTTCTTTCTCATCACCCCCTCCCCCACCTCTTATCTTAATTTATCTTTGCCTTCTCCTACTTCTGTGCATCTCTCCCTTTGTCTATGTTGGGTGTGAGTGGTATGGGATAGATGATTGCTACAAGCAGCTGGTGAAATTGAATTACTGTGAGAGCCAAACCTAGAGCTCTCTCAGATGTATTTACAACCATAACTTATTGCATACATCTTTCATATGTCTGCCTTGCAGCCAATGACAAAAAGGAAACTGTTATGTATTACGCTAAGAAACTTTAGGCCTAACACAAATACTCCTTTCTTAGCTTTGCTTTTCATGAGAAAGTACAGTGACATTTCTGTGAAGGTTCTCTACTTATTTATTGTTATTGTCATAATAGAACATTTATCACTAACTATGTTGAATAACCGTTGGCGATGCTAATATCAACAAGACACCAGATTTACCAGTCTGGGTAATTTATATATCAAAAAAGGTACCTAACCCATGGGTTTTCGACACTCAACTGTAACCAGCAACAAACGTCTTTTGTATATAGTATTATGGGGCTTCAATATCCGCCAAATATGTTATGGACGAATTTAATAAAGGTTTGGCCAATACTATGCCAGCGAATCATGAGAACACCTCTCTTTAGAGTTAGAATAACACCTCTCCCCTTCCTCCTGTAGGTTGATCAACGTGCTGCAGCCTGGCAGCGTGAAGCGCATCGCGAAGAAGGGATCCAACTTCCAGCTGATGGAGAACATTGCCGCCTACCAGAAGGCCGTCAAGAAGTACGGGGTGCCGCAGGAGGAGATCTTCCAGACAGCTGATCTCTTTGAGGCCCGCAACGTCAAACAAGTCGTACTCAGCCTCTACTGCCTGGGCCGCATTGTAAGTATAGTGTTTGGGGAGTACAATGTAGTCTCAGGGAACGTTCATAAATGATGGCAGCTACTTTGAGTGATTTTTCAATAACCCCTTTGCCACTGATTATACTGAGTGTCCATCCTAATGAACAGGTAAAGGCAAGTCATAAAATAAAGTTTTCCCAATAAGTTAATAAAAGTGGTGCTTGAAATTTATCTCAGCCATTCACTATTACTATTGCCTCAAATTCCCATCAGACATTGCACAATGCTTAAAGCACATTGCAGCTACACAAAATTGCCCTCTGCTGCTTCAGATTCATTGGAACCAGTTTCTTGCCTTTGGTAACTTAGTTATGACCACTGGTTACCGTTTCAAATGCCTTACAATTAGGCCTATTGCCATTTGGCTTACCACTAAAGCCATTGACCGCTGCTTGATTTGCCTTAGTTTTAGCCATTCACCGTTTGATTTGCCATACAGTTAGTCATTTGATGCTGCTTGATTTGCCTTACAGCCATAGGGTACTATTTCTAATACCTCACAGCCACTGGTTGTCGCCCTATGCTTCAAATGCACTGTACCCCTTGCTTAGTTTTTTCAAATATCTTGGAGCCATTGACTAATGTCTGAGATTATAATCAACCATTGCAAGATACTTTCAAAAAGGCCTGATTATTAATCATTCTCTCCCGTTCTAATCATTGCAGGCTCAGAACAAAGGATATGACGGTCCTGTCTTGGGCCCCAAGATGTCCGATGCCAACGTCCGTGAGTTTACAGAAGAACAGATGAGGGCGGGGGAGGGCCACATCAGTCTACAACATGGTTCCAACAAGGGTGCCTCCCAGGCCGGCATCAACATGGGCAAATCCCGCTCCATCCTGGACTAAACCCCAACCTGCTTGTATATCACAGTTATAGGGGGTCATCGGACACACTATAAGCCCCATATATTAAGCTGCCATTTTGATCGGATCAATTATAGGTATACAAATACAGTCTGTCCAAACTAAGACGAACTATATCGGGCCAGACCACGATATCCGGAGGGGGCTGAAAATCATTATTTCAGACTCAGTGGGTCAAACGGTGACCGCGACAGCTTTAAGTCAACCTCTCACTCAATGAAAACCACAAGAGCATGCAGTTGAGTTACTTTTTAGTATCGTTCTCCTGCAGAGCCTACTTGTTGGTAATTTTCTGAGGAAATATTAAAATAGAAGAGGTAACTATGGTGCTAAATGCTGGTCACCTTGGCCTTCACCCCCTCTTGCATCCCTTATTTGGGAATGATTTAACTACCAGTGGCCAAATATACCATGAGCACCTGATGAGTCCTTCATAGCGTGGACAGACTGTGGACATTAGTATTTTAGTTAAACACATCTGAGACCTTCATTCTCATTCTACACTGATAAATGACTTATTACTTGTATCGCCAGTCCATGGTTGAGTCAATAGACAAAGGTTCACGAGTATAGTTCCCCACTGAGGGTTATTTCACGAGGCGAAGCCGAGTGAAATAACCCTCAGTGGGGAACTATACGAGTGCTCCTTTGTGTTTATTTCATGTCATAATTAACTATATATGTCAAAACTCCACTTAATTGGTCTGAAAAAGGAATTTTATAGTGTTTAAATCATCAATATTAATGATTATGAAGGCTGTGAAATACGGGCGAGGGTTATTTCACGGGGGTGTTAAATACGGCCTTCCTTGGTTAAGTCAATGGGAGTGCCGTATTCACCATGAAATAAAGAAATATTCTCACCTAACTAAATCCATCTGATACAATAGGCCTACAGTTGTCCGAGAATTTATAATTCCTGTTTCCCTCCAGTTCAAAAAGATGCAGAAAACCCGTTGAGAACACTTGGCCATAATATCATGGTGTAGACATTAAAAATGTTAGCACATCATGTTTCAGTACTAATTTGTGTAAATTACAACTGCTGAAATTTTCTTTACCTTTCTGCTATCATAAAACTGATCGTGTGTTTTCACCACAAGAGAATGAACATATTGAACAACACTAATCACAATTTTGATATAAAAGTCCATCCTTTACCTGGTCATTTTCTATAGAACAATTCCGTCCAGCTATTAAACAGGAATAGGCAACATTGGCCATTTTGGGGTTTGGGGAACGTAGGGTTTAGGTTTTCATGAGAGAGGTTTCATCTTTCAAAGGAGTCAACAACTTGATTCTATGTTTGTGCGTTCATATTAAATTGTAATAAAGACATTATAGCAAATGTTTTGTTTCTCGCCTCATTTTGTGTATTCTTCTCATAAAGAGTTTCCAATTTCAGGAAAAGATTGCAAAATCATATTCTTCAGTGTGCACATAATTTGACAAAAGCAGCCTTCGGTTAGCCCTGGAGAGAGCATACAGGACTTTATTGATAGTCTGTGCCCAATGGGTAGTCTATCGTTTTGGTCCTTGTTATTCTATCAGACTTTGGAGAGGTGGATTTATGACGCAGCAAACTGCTAGTGTTCACTTAATTATACCTGAAGGCTAATCTCCATGGAAATACACCTAATCTAATCTACCAATATGTTCCACTATATAGGGACCCAGACTAGAACATTGTGAGTACTTCCTGGAGGGTACACAGGAGTCAAGACATTAGGGAGTGGTCATTTTTTAACAGGGGGGGGGGGTGGTGGATTGGGGGGGGACCAAAAAAATTTGGGCCCCTTGGAGGGAGGGACCAAAAAAATGTGCACCCCTTTTTAGGGAAAAAAGCCCACGCCTTACTATAATAGCTCAAAGGGGTCGGCCGCGCTCAATTTCAACTTGCCTGAGGGGGGGACCAAAAAAATTTCGACTCCTCCGGTGGTGGGGACCAAAAAAATGTCGACTCGCTCACGCGAAAATCCACCGACCCCGCCTGTTGTTAAAAAATGACCACTCCCTTAGTATATAACAGGATATCTGGATCCTGAGTGTGGCCGGGGTGGCACGTGGGTGGGCAGATAACAGTAGGATGGTGATAAGGGGGTAGATACACAGCGTCCCACCCTCTTCATATTTCAGGGTGGGTTATTTTGGTTGGCTGCTTCGTGTGCCAGCTATCTATATTACCAGTCTTATATACATGTACATGACAGAATGTGGCCCATGTCCTGCAGGTCGGCAACTTGTCATCAAGTCAGATATTTTCTTCCCCCCTAATTTCAAATAAATGAATCTAGTTCGGAGGACTATAGAATTATTTCATTTCGTTCTACCTTTAGTATCTAAACGTAATTTACAGTATACATGGCAACATGCCTTTGTTATAGAAAGCACACATGAAAAGTCATTTCATAGTTTATATTCGATTTATTGGCGTTCCGTCTGAGATGAAAGAAAACTAGTTTCGCCCATTCCTGTACAAAATGTATATGTCACGCGCAATATCGGAATTTGCGCAATATCGGAATTTGCGCAATATCGGAACTCCTACATGATCATAAAATACATTATAAAATATATCAATATACCCCTCAAACAGAAAGGTAGGGCAAGGAATGTATTTGCAAGGGGGTTATTCTGTATCATTTGGGTCCCAGGCAGCCAAAGCCCCAATGTTTTAGTACACCAGAAGCATTTCTGCCACACCCTATTCACAGCTACATACAGCTGTGATATACATGTGGGTTCTCTCTGACTGTTTTCATACCTCCAAGATGCTGTACAGTATCCTCAAACATATCTGAAATATATATTTATATTCCATATCTGTAGCTACAATAAAAACAGATAGGAATTCTCATACTGTGCAATCTAACTATGATGCAATTCCAGAATTGCGCTGCGCAGTTCCGGAATTGTACAGGGGCAGTTCCGGAATTGGGCTGGTTCCTATTCTGCGCCTGACATATGTCTTACAAAAAAAAACACCACTAGCAATATCAGCCTGGGGAGTAATATCTTCATGACAATCTCTTTCGAGACAAAATTAATTTTATTATGAGTAATATCAATCTCTGGAAGTGGCCTATGTAATAAAGCTCCTATACATTACCCACATATACAACTATGATACAACAACATTTTGCGATGACTGATCAGGCAACACCAACAAATTAGATGCAGTTTTCGTTATCATGGCTCGTTAGACATTGACATCTTTGCAGTATATTATAAAAAGATCAATATTCTATGAACTATTGTTCATTCATGTACTTAAAAATCAATGTACACAACAATTATTGACGTCGGATGCGCTTTGGGTGAGTTTGGTGAATATATACAGTATACTAGCAATCGTTGATACCAGATTTATGTGAAACATTTATACGTGGACAACAGTAGTCAGTCAGACACCACCCTGATCATATTCCTATCCCTAACACACTTGTAGGTGACAACGACATTTACCATACAGCGGGCGACTCCCAAGTCGCAAGAAACCTCCTGTTCCCAGATTTACTCTCTATATCATGTCATATAATCTAGACTATAACGTATGCTTCAGCCATCGGGAGATGTTCAAACAGACACGAGACAAAAGCTATTTACATTCTTACACGCATTGAATCACGTACAAATTGGCATTCTACCTTTACATTAATATGTGACGTAGACAAATACGCATCAAGTACACACACCGTCACATAGGAAGGATGAGATCAACATTTTTTGGTCCCATTTTTTCAGTTGTTCAGCCTCATACAAAAACATTTAAACAAGTATGATATGATATGGCGTTTCAGTTAACACAACTTTTTCTATACAATAACTAAGCCCTATTTACACTATACAACATGGCCAGTCGCTGGCCGGCTACCTGAGCTTCATCTGTTTGAGGAGTGCCCTCCTCTGTTTGGCCAGCTCTATGCGTTCCCGCAGCACCTTGAGGCGGTGGAGGGTGCGGCGGCCGTGGTCCTGCCCCGAGCTGCTCGTGCGGGCCTCCCGCTGTGTGAGCTGCTCACGTACCGCCCCCAGCTCTTCCTCCGCTCGCTGTACCGCCACCGGCAGCCTCCGCACCGCCTTCTCCAACTTAGCATGCTCAGCCTGCAGCATACAACAGGCAACTTAGACATTTTTGTATACTGTATTCCTTGAAAGTACTAAGCGCACAATGCGTTTAGCAAGTTTTTTAGAACACATTTCAAGTAGTTAAGGGTTTATTCTGGCTAGAAGAAATTGATTTTTTTAAAGTCTAAAATTCTGCTCAAACAGTGGGATATGCGCTAATTACGTCCAATACGGTACATGTATATATGATTGCTACTTCCCCTCCAATATTTCTAATTTCAGCATTTAAAAAAAAGGTCATTAGGCTGAGGATCAGCCAGTCTCCATCCATGAAATAGACTTACACCGTGAACATGTAAAGTAAGGGGATCAAAGGACGGGGTCATAATGACAGCCATCTATCTAACGTTACACCAACATTAACCTGACACAAGTAGGGGAAGGGGCGGGGAGAAAGGAGAGGGGTGAGGAGAGAGGGGACAAAAACGGTGTGTTAATGGGTGTGACAGACGACCTGGGTGGTCAGGATGGACTTGCTGCAGTCTGGGTGCGGCCTTTGTGTTGTCAGTGTAGGGGTACTGGGGCAGACTGTAGGGTGGTAATTAAAACACCCAGCTCTAGTCTGTTAACCATTATCTCCACATAGGTTAATATGTGTACCATATGGACACCAGGACAAACTGCCCCAGGGCAGCTGGCCACTATATACTTCCCTAACAATTGACGCTTTTCTGATACATTTGATAACAGTTTAGGCAGTGATGGTGGGAGCAAAACGAATTTGCCGGTTTACAGTCAAAAATCCTGCGCTTTAATACAACATGTATAGTATACCTTATGCATAAAACGATTCCAGGGATGAAAGGAACCATTTGCAAAAAAAGGAAAGGGGAAAATAATTCGACCCATCAAATTGGCGTTTCTGCCGCATCCACGCGGATCTACACCTTTATCCATCCCACACCTAAAGATCCACTCCATCTTCTCCTGGATGGGGGGCGGCCATGGGGGGGGGGGCAGCTGTCAGCAACGGTGAGAACCGCAGGAGCGGGGGGGGGGGGGGGGTAGGGTAGAAGAGGCCCTTGATGGGGGAGGAGGAAAACTTAATATAGAATATTAGATTACGATAAAGAAATATAGACTCGTTTAAGAACATGAATCAGTTTAATACACAAAACCGGGAAGGGGCAAGGCATGTTTTCTTGGGAGCGTTGGGCGTGAATCCCTTATCTTACAACGCCTTACATGTTACCGGTACATCAAGTGTAACTGAGATAGAGACCCTTCTAGTCAGTGCATCCTTTCCCGGGCCACACCCACAGGGCTCCACATAACAAAGGTTGGGGCACCTCAGACAACTACTACACTTTTATGCACGTACATACATGCTCAGTTAACGTTACAGGTCCGGCAGGCAAATAGCGGACTAATGCCTTACTACTATATATTGGAGGTGTTTGGAGTTATATTTCAGACTCTAGTTCTTCAAAAGCCTATATAGTGCAAGAATACAGACTTCAGATAAGCCTTGAGAGCTGAGGACTATGGAAATTGACATTTTAAGAAATATAGTCATGTTAATAGGCAATTTATATAGGCTGCTACCATAAATATGTGAAAATACTGGTATTTGGGGGAAATTCAGTGTTTTGGGCATTTCCTGTGGTATTTTCAAACTGCTAGAATGTGATTAAAATATCAAATCTGTGACATTTATTTTTGTAAACTGATCATACGCTGTCTATTTAAAGGTAATTTTTCAAAACCCATAAACAATGACCATATTCTAGTGGTTTTTCAGTTATAATTGAATGTATCAATTTCCCAGGTTATGCTGTCCCAAGATTTTTAATAGCCCAAAAAGGCTACTACCGTAAAACCCCGCCTATAAGCCGATCCCGCCTATAAGCCGAAAGTGAGTTTAAGGAAAAAAATTCGGCTTATATGATATCATTTTAACATTTAAGAGAACCCCGCCTATAAGCCGAATGTGACTTTTGGGGTCTTGGGGACCCCCTGACCCCCAACCTGACTCTACCAAAAAGGTGTTTTAAAATAGATTTTGATTCTTTTATTCAATTGAAATACCATGTGCCATTGGTATAGCAAGTATACTTAACGTGAAGATGGTTTGTAAGGCATTAAAATTGAGTAAAATTACTGTCTAAGTTTTCATACTTTTCTATACCATAATCTGAAATATCCTTGGACAAAACCCCGCCTATAAGCCGAATGTGAGTTTGAAGGAAAAGATTCGGCTTATAGCAAATAAAAACGCCAAAATAAATTCGGCTTATAGGCGGGGTTTTACGGTAATTTGAATTTTGATTTTGTACTTCAGATAGCTCTATAATATATTCTAGTGATCAAAACTGGCCACAAATGGTACAGAAAGTATCCCTGGTGTCAACTGGTTACATTTATACCAGTGAAATAATTTTAATAATTTTTTGTCAATTTTTTATAGCCCATCTCACAAAAATAAGGATGGCATAATTTGAACTTTTTGTAATATTTATCCATATATATATCCCAATAACTATATATCAAGTGCATGAGTACATATGGAGTAGTAAATAAACACATAGTATATTAAAAGAGCTTTAACATGGTATCTTTGGTTCTTTTCTACTCCAAATATTGATCAAATGACACTGTTTGCAAGAAATGTAGTAGGGAGAAACTAGTTTTTTAGACCGCAATTTGCCAGCTTTTTTTTTGTAGCATCTCAGTAGGAGCTTCAAGATGTAAACTTGTAGTAACAATGCGTTGGATCTCTGTTAACTGTAAACCCATACCAGTCTGACCTTTAGGAACCCGATACGCATATAGTGTCCTACTCGATTTGGACGCCAGTCATTATAATATATCATTATCTCAAAAGAATATAAAATTCGAAAATCTAAATATCTTTATAATCAGAATATGGAATATCTCAGGTTTTTCTTTGGTGATTCATTTTTGGATTCACTACAACATTTAAGTAATTTTACATTTACAAATATGTCATTTCCCCCTACACGTGCCGTACACCTTACCTGTAGAGTGGTGGTGTTGTTGAGCGTGTCGTCGGCCTCCTGGCGGGCAGCGTTCTCCTTCTCCAGCTGTGCCTGGAGGCGGGAGGCGCGTGCTGCCATCTTGAGGTGCACGCTGGTAAGTAGCGTCTTCTTGGTGCTCTCCGCTAACACCGAGGGAGACCCGTTAGTCTGGTCAGTCAACGCAACCCGGATCAACTGTTTGGTCTCTTGGATCTTGTCTCCCTGTGGAGGATTAATAGGGGTTCTTATGAGTCTGTGGGAATCATTTATAGGAATATGAAAACTATCATTTTGATGTTCAAGGCTATAAATTTAAGGTTCATTAATCTATGTCCTCGTCTACTAAATATCGTGTTGTTGTATTATGTGCACATTCCTCATGTGCATTGATATATATGTATTTCATATCTAATACATACAAAAATACTAAGTCTGACCATATAGGACGGACTATCATTTAACGTTTCAGTAGCAAATCTTGGCTTTGGTGTAAAACTAAGTCATTGAAATGGTTTTCGTTTAATCCAATAGAATAGTCTGAGGATGTTAGGATATCTGTAACTGACTTACTACATGAGTGGCATCGTGTTTGACTTCCTGATACTCGGCAGTCAGGAGGTCCTTGGTGTAGGCCTGTTCTCCGATCTGTTTTGTCAGACCAGAGTTCTCCCTCTGAGGACGTAACACATTATTCTATGACAGTTCATTCTACACGGTTTGAATTTGAATGAATATGCAATTAAAACATGAAATACTAACAGTGTAAAGTAAGCTGAGAGTTCGAGAACAGGTGGGTCTGTTTTATTAACATGTATATACAAAGTCATTCTTTGCTTTTTCGTTACACACATATTTTAAACTTACTCACCTCAAGTTCCTTGAGTTTTTTAATATTTTCTTGAATCTGCAGAAACTCAAGATCATTTTCGTTGCAGTGCAGGTTTTCTGGACAAGTTAAAGCAACTGGGGTGGACACCGTTCGGTGAGCTGTTGAGAAAATTTACACAGTAATTCAGAAAATGAAATTGAGGAGATTCTTGGAAAATATGCATCTCTTGGTCAAGGAAAAGTGGCCTACACAAGCAGGAGTCATATATAAACGTGATTCAGGTGGTATGTATTGAATAATCGTTTGCTTATTAGAACTACCGGGGTATTAATTTACAGAAAATGTAGAGACCACATTTTCCTCCATGTATATGTTTCCTACATGGTAAAAAGATTTAAATGAATTTTATCGAAATATCATTTCATGGAAAGACAACGCTCAGAGAATGTCACTGTTACTGTGCATTAATGTTTCTTCCCCAAATAAACTAGGGCAAAAATAGACGAAAAACACAATATCATATCATACCTGGTATAACAATACTGTTGTTGCCAACAGACCTATTTGCAACTCGGCCTGTATGTTTCTCATCTTCTACTTCTTCCCCCGGACTTAATTGTCCAGTGACTTCTTTGGGGGATTGGGAAGAAAACACTATTCCGACAGATCCTTCTTGGGAGTCTCCTGGTCCTGTGCTGTCCTCGTCTTCTGGTTCTTCCCCGAAGTCTAAGATTGTAGCCAGTTTATCTGGTTGTCCCTTCTGACTTTGCTGACTGTTCATATGACACGATTCACCGTCTTCTTGGTCATCCTGACTGAACAAAGGCTCCTGGGATGAGGGCGGTGTCCGACCTAGCTGCCGCCCAGACGGGATCACGTTATCTGTCACCTTAGGTTCAAGGTTGTTGAAATCTTGTATCTGTTTGTATGAGGGCTGATCGGCTGGATGTGAGTCTTGATTCTTATTAAAGGCTTTTGAAGGCGTTGAGGGTTTTGAACGAGGGGTCCGTCTAACTTTGGTGACTGGAGACCTAGAAATGAGCACAGATGTCAAGTCTATTGATATAAATGACAAAATCATACGGTTATCATTCCCTTAATGTATGCACATTAAATTTTGTAAGGATTTGCAGGCCAACTTCATGAATATTGGGATTAAAATTCTAAAGCCTCCCATTTGTTGTATGGCATTTAATAGAAATCTTAAGAGTTTTTTTTAAGTATTTAAATTTAAAATAAAGTTTAGACTTACCCGTCTAACTGTACTCGCGGGGGTGTCCTCTTGGTGGGGTTACGGGTCACGTGTGGCGTGATGGCAGACTCTCGTGGAGGAGATCGCGCTAACTCCCGACCTCTCAACTCCGACCCAGGTATTATTGGCTGACCCTGAATTTGGACATATAGGTGCATGAATATAGTCTCCCATATGACATTAGAACTTATATCAAATCTAAATCCAAATACCTTGTTGTTTTTACAGTTTTCCTGACGAAGGTTTGAAAGAATCGAAACATTTAGGAATCTTAATACTCACAACACTGTGGTTATTTTATCTATAAATATAGCGGTACACTCTGAATTTTAGGGAATACATCCCGTTTCGTAGAATTTATCGTTTCAGTACGCTACCGTACATGTAATCTTTGGTTTATTCTGTGTTTTACAAATATAAATCACTAAAATGATAAATGCAAGAACATGGGTCCTCGTGCATGTACCGGAACTTACATTGAGAAGTTTGACATGGGCGCTTCCAGGTGTCTTTGGTAAGGTAGATGCACGGACTGGAGTCTTTGATGCCTAGAACAACAACACAATGACTTGTTAAACCTGTATTGTCAAGACTGGCCCTGCTAATCATGATTGGATTATGGACTTAATTATTGTATTAAAAGCAGAAGTTGGACTTAAAGTGCCTACCAGTGCCATGTTCCCGACCACTTTGTACCATCGTTTTGGGCATATTTGTCTATGCTTTATACGGTAAAACCTTGCGTAACCTAAGCCTAACTCGCGTATCAGCGATCTGATCATGTTGACTTTAGTAGTGTACCATAGTAGCAAAATCCCTCGTATAAGCCGCACCCAGAGTCCATGCCGATCCTATAAGCCGCACCAGCAATCTGATTCGCGTACTAGCCGCAGATTATACGTGAGGTTTTACCCTACATCATTTTCACATGATAACCTGGCTTTATTGATTACTTAGCACAAGATAAAACGTAAAAATCGTCTCACTAGGTCTTTAAGATATATACAGGCACACTTATTGTCACTGGAAGATGAAAATTAAAGGGCCAACATCTAGCTAAAACTAGAGGTAAAATTCATCAAAATTCATGAATTATTATGATGTATATCTGAGTCATGATTTCACTTTGATGTATCTAATTCTATTCATGACAATCGCCTGGTGACAATAGATATTGAATACTCTTTAAACTCAAAAAAAAAAGAGGAAAAATAGCAACAAATAACCATCTTGTACCTGTAAGGGTTCATCATCTGGTTTAGTAACTTGAAGAGTTGTGGTGGTTCTTGGCTTGGATACTTTGGGTTTCAGCGTCTGTCTGACACGGAGCTGCAGGCGGCTGCCATACTTGTCGTCGAGTTTCTGGGACAAGGCGCTGAGACAGCGGACGACTGCTGGGTTCCCAGGACGGAGGCTGTCCACTGATGGGATCAGGTGGCCGAGGTCCAGCATGCGCAGATACCTTGATAAAGGGTTAAGTTGTAAATGAGTCAACATCCCCAGTCAAGTGTATAATCTTTTTTTCTCTTCTTTTTTTAAAGCTCCTGTTGAAAAAGGTAATCAAGTGAATAATCTATTTTAGGTAAAATGGTGTTTTAGCTGTGAACAGTCATATCAAAGCAAAGAACCAATGACACTGACAATGATTTTATTTCTCTAAACCTGCAAGAGGTACATGAGAATTGAGATACATGGGTCATTGGTATATAAGAGCAAGAAGAATTTCTTTCATCCCCATCCTAAAAACGGACTGAATCCCTTTTTTTGAGCGCCCAAATTTTTTTCACCCCCCCTCCTAGAGGTGTCGAAACTTTTAACCCCCCCACCCCCTCCCCCAGCAGGCCGAAAATCGTGCGCGTTCGCGCCCCTTTGTAGCATAAAGCGGGTTTTTTCCCTCAAAACAGGTTGAATTTTTATTACTTCACCCCTGGTCAAGGGGTCCAAATTTTTTACCCCCCCCCCCCCCCCCAAATCCACCAACCCCCTCTTGTTAAAAAATGAGCACTCCCTTAGATAAGCCTCATCATAAGGGAGTCAGTCCGTCCCCCCCCCTGCTAAAACGGTACTCTGACTCCACTCTTGTACCTACCTCATCAATGCTGTTTTCCCCTTCTTTGATGTGTCTATGGTCCAACTTGCGTCAAAAACAGTGATCAGAGAGGCAAACAATGCACTGAGATCGTTTTCACTTGCTTCTGCCAGCGATTTGGCTTTTGGCACTGCAAACCCGACGTCAGAGAGCTTGCGAAGGACTTCCATCTCGATCGTAGAAGGCATATTGATGGCTTTAACAGCAGAAACGTGGGAAGAGCTTCAGATCATTTCAACAACGTTTTTACAAATTTTGTGTTTACCGCTTCCACAACTAAAATGATATCGGCCTTCTGATTGGATTAGAATGAAAAGTTTTGTGATACGAAATTTCATTGGCTGTTCACAGTTGTTTTGAGTACAACCGCTAGATGGCGGCAACGCAGAAAGTTACACTGGCTTTCTGTGCTACGCTATCATTTCTAATTGCAAAAGCACCACAGGCGACCGCACCCCACGGGCGCCGCCATCTTGAATTGGTAGAATTGCGATATTGAATTAGTTTCGGATCAAAGAAAGTATCAAACCTCCCTAAGATTCTATATCAGTATATAGGTTTCAATATAAAATGCATATTGTATGATTTGATTAAGGTTAGATTTGGATCAAAAGCACGTCTGCTTGTGATTCATCGTCATATGACGTCATCGGTTCATGTGCACATGACGTCATCAACGTAAACATCACAAGGAAGAGAAGTTTCAGGTGGATTGCACATCTACAGAGTAAACTAAACCTATTTTACGCGACCTAGGAGTTGTCAGAGCAACAGAAGCCAGTCTTCAAGATGTCGACAAAACAACTAGAAAGTATCCTTTGTCAAAAGTTTGTGTGAGAAGTTCTAGAGGTATTTATGTGGCTCCTGGTCCTGGAGCCGGGGTGTTTACGTTGGCGGTGGTGCTCGGTCACGGTCACGGCGACGCCTAAATTTTAGGCTCAGACTAGTAGAGTTGAGTTGATCAACATTTAGTAAATGTTGATCAACTCAAGTGTGAGCCTAAGCCTAGGGATGCAGATCCTTGGGGGTCACAGCACCTGTCCAATTCCTCTCTAGTACTATTAGTACCATTGGTTTTCGTTGACAAACCATCATCCATGACAGTCATTTACCAACAAGTCTGTTGTCTTACATTTGAAGTTGTAACTTATTCAATACAAGTTACAAGGTGCAGAATCATGAGTTTCTATTCTTTTGGTTAAATTTGAAGGGGGGGTCTCAAAAGGGAAATGGACGATTCGCTTTTCTGTTAATTCGCTCTACTAGATGATTCGCCCGAGATGAGGGTGAGAGTCTTTGGTAAACTGCATGAAGACATATCATAATACATGATTCATGAAACCATGAACGTCAATATCGAAACTGCATGTCTGCAATAATGGCCAGTCTATAACTTATAAGTAGGAAAGCCAATGTGTATTGTGTGTGATATCAAACATGTCAGTTGGTCGTACAATGATTCTCTATCAGTCAGTGTGTTGCTGGTACTGCTGTAAAATGCCCCCCCCCCCCCACCCCACGTGAATAAAATGGTACAACAATGGATAAGCCAAATTAGGCCCCAAAAATATATTTGCAAATGGGATTTATTTTCAGTATATCCTTTTACTGCTCGACTCACCTTACTTGGTGTGACATTGTTTGGGCCCTACATCACCTGCATCACTTGACCTATTTCAGATACATAAAGGGCTGTCCAGAAAGAATAGGTTATGTGTTGTCAGTTCCTGATATGGTATACGATGCACAATTTGGGTATGCTATCCGAAATGGTGCAGCCAGGATACAAGAAAACTTAGAGAAGTACATAAGTGAGACCAGGATGAGACAGGATATCAATGGCAAGGGGTGAAATGTTAAAAAGAGCTCAGGCATACTGCCGCAGGTTTGGCGCAGGTTTAGCTGCAGGCTTAACCCTATGTCTCTCCTCCCACCTTGTCCTCTTTCTCACCCCACTAGATATATAAGGACCCCTCCCTGCCCATGAACCCTGAGTCTCCTGTGATTTCAGTCACTGTCTCATTTAATAAGGTAACAACGCCAATACTTGCTCACGTGTAGAGACTGCCTTAACAATATACAGAACACCTTTTCAATCTCAAGTTTGCTGCCAAGGACTTAGAGCGCAATGCAAAGAAAAGTGAAAAAGCGGAGAGGGAAGAGAAGTCCAAATTGAAAAAGGTGAGTCGAGATGGTTAATATTAATATACAAATGTATACCGTTATATATGTTAGTAGATTATTTTTAAAAATATCACGTTTATTGGGATATAATCCAGCTTTAGATATTTGTCCTCTTTATCGAGTTTTCTAATTGCGGTTGCTCTCTACAATCCTTAAACGTGTTCGATATAGCATGGGACTTTTGTATCACAAAGCACATCCATCTCTTTTTCTCGAGAAAATGTACAAGCAAGCAATATTTTTGAGACTTCTTTAAAGCGATAACACAGGTGGTGTGACCTTATCTATCATTGTCCCAACAGGCCATTCAAAAAGGTAACATGGAGGGAGCTAGGATTCACGGAGAGAACGCTATTCGTCAAAAGAACCAAGCCTTGAATTACCGAAGAATGAGTGCGAGAATTGACGCAGTAGCTGCCCGCGTCCAAACAGCGGTCACCACAAAGAAGGTCACAACTTCCATGGGCGGAGTCGTCAAATCTATGGAATCAGCTATTAAGTCAATGAACCTAGAAAAGGTAGCTGCTCAATTATTCTTTACTCTTTCTCTGAGGTATAGAAAAAAAATTCGGTAAATGTTATGATCCATATTGACTTTTAGAAAATCAAGTATATAAACCGGTATTATAATAAATGCCCAGAAAACGACCTTATGCTTAAAACACATTTACAACTGTATTCTCAGATTGTAGTTAACCGACGGCTAATAACTGATTTATACGTTATAATAAAGACTAACTTCTATTCTCTGAAGTGCTCAAAATTTATATTTGACAAATGTGCTAAAATATATACCACTGCTGTCTCACCCCAACAGGCCCATTTACACTTGAGTACTAATGTCTATGTGTCTGTTGTAGATCGCCCAACTGATGGATCGGTTTGAGACACAGTTTGAGAACCTGGACGTGCAGAGTCAGGTGATGGAGGGTACGATGGCCAACACGGCCACCCTGACCACCCCCCAGGGGCAGGTGGACAGCCTGATGCAGGAGGTGGCGGACGAGGCCGGCCTGGACCTCAACATGGACCTCCCCCAGGCACAGACCTCCAGCATTGGGGCCTCCACAGCAGCCAGCACAGAACAGGTAACTACATTGGACACATTAAACCATGGTTACTGGTACCGTTTTAAACACACCTCAATGTCTCGGGGGCATCCATAAAGTATCTACGCACATTTTCTCCAGAAATAGACCCCCCCCACCCCCTTAAATTCTTGTATGCATCAAAAAAAAAGGCTTCATGCGTACATACTTTATGGAAGGCCCCCCCTACTCAAGTACTGTATTATGTTATATATTCATACTTGGCTGTAGAAGTGTTTCATGTTTGTCAATTTTTTAATGACACCACAAAATACAAAATTGTCACATGTGTGACTGTGTTTACGTTTATCCAATTTAACGAGGATTTAGATAGCGCTTAATTAACACATTCCAAAAAATGACAGGAAAAAACAGGCCAAATGCTGGTTTTGGTTATTTCAAATCAATTCAATTCTGAATATTGGAAAACTGTTATGCAAATTGTAACATTTCCTTCACTTTCCCACAGGACGAGTTATCACAGCGCTTGGCTAGGTTGCGTCAGATGTAACCTTCCACTTAGAGACAATCTCTCTGCTAAGGGACGACGGATGAAAGCTTCAGTGGCCGGAAGATACCACTTTGGTAGAGAAGGTGCTAAGCGTTATACAGATTTAGCAGGATGACCGGTTGATACTCGGCAATGCATTCAAACCGCCAACAGCCAAATATTTCTTTTAATTTGCAGCTGAGAATAATGTATGGGAGGGATTCAATGGTATTCACTGCCGCTGGCGGTTAGGCCATGTAGTTTTAAAATATGTGAGAAAAAATCAGAGTGTCCACTCCCTAGAAGTAAAGACTTCGGCTTCTTTTACTGCTTGTACGATTCTGTTACAGACAACGCTTCTATTTCCACAAAGAGGGAAGGAGAAAACTGAGGTTTACATTGAAAAATAGATTTTAGAATACCTCGCGAAATCCTAAATGGTAAATATCGGAGTGTATTGTTATATTTTGTATGTGATAATCGTTATACAACAGTGTCCATCAATGTGGCCATATAAAATAACGACCCAGAACGTTTTTCGAATGTCAGTGACTAAACATAAACCATCATTGCCATGTTGCAATTCTTGAACCACATTTGTTATATGCACCCACCGATCTTTTTTTCTTTTTTTTTACGCGGTGGGGGACAAATATGCGTAGCCATGTTATTCACAAGTCTGTATATTATATGTACATAGTTATTTCCAAATATTGTTTACTTTCTATACATTGTGTGATTCAAAATCGACTATGCTGTCCACTTAAAAAGTATCTGCATCTGATTCTGTGTTCCTTCCTGGATATACCTGTTACTTACAATACGCTTTGACTTCTATAAATGTTTTTTACGCTACAATCCATGTGACCATTACAATTAGTAGTAAATTCATATAACAGACAATAAGAATATGAAACTGAGATTGAACATTACAAAAAAACGCTTGATGAAACAGGATTTTTTCAAGTGCAATAAAACTCAAATTTTCTTGGATGTATTTTGTATGTTGTAAGTTACCTTACCAGTATGCAATATATGTCAACTGTTCTGTGTATATAGTATTCGAAAAAACAACAACTATTCTTTCAATGCACTTTTCTCCTGGACAGAATGCTAGTTTACTTATTAGAGGTTAATGGGTTAGATTCAAAGTGCCTGTATTATGTCATATCGAGTACTACTGTATAAATCTCAACTTGCATTCTCTGAAATAAATTAAGAAGGGTGATATATTCCCTAAAACCCAATTGGCTAAGTTCCAAGGTTCATAATTATTTCGGTGTTTGACAAACTACTTTTAGTATAGATATAAATTAAAATTAAAATATCAACCATGCCCAGTATTCGGTCATGTATGCATTCGTTATCTTCGTTATTCAAGAGACCTGAAGGGGATTGGCTCATTGATAGCAGCGGTCTTTGACCAAATTTATCTACTAGACATACTGTATTAGTGATTCATCCAAACCAAAATGAGTAATGGAGAAGTTCTCTACTAACTGAAGTAGGCCTGGAAATAGAACACGAGATCCTTGATTAGCTCAAATGCTGTAAACCCTCACATATTATTAGTCCTAGCTGCAGGGGCTTATAGGATTAACTAAAAGTTGATTTGTTGCTTATATGGGAGATTTTGAGGGTTACAACGGCAATGAGTGCCCAAATCAGACCCCAGGTGCTGCTTATGGAATTTCTTTAAACTCATCCCGGTTCGGCTTATATGCTAAGGTTTATGGTCGGCACCAGCTTGGCATTATCTAATGAATGAGGCATGCGTCTGATCGAGCTCAGCAATCATAACGAGAAGGTACCAAGGAACCCGAGTTACAAACAATTGCTCTAGCTTCCCCAAGGTGGCAGCACTGAGCCTGAATCTATGATTGTAGTTGATTGGTACCCATCCAGGGAGAGTCTCAGTTCTCTGCAATTACAGGTCTTGTGGAACAAAATGTTTTCCCTCTATTTTTTTATGTAATAATAATAATAATCTTTTATTGACAACAAAGGAGGTCATTACTGACCTATGTGTCATACATTCAGCATATGTTTCTACTCTACAGCTAAGTACTATATATCTACATATATCTACTAGTTTTAACACAATAACATAACATATTATACAGTTATAAAGTATACAAAACACCCACTCACACACATATACACACATTCATAGTCATACATACTAGAAAATACAGACATGGCATACATACCCAGATGTGGGTTCTGAGAATACTTCCTCTTTACAGTTACATGAAATAGTATACATTTTTACTTTGAATTAAACCTGCTGTCTTTGCGTAAATGCATTGCATACAAACTTGGCAAGTGCCTTTATAACAACAGCATCACTAGTTTTCATTACTGAGATAAATTTATCTAGGTTTGACATTTCTTGGTAGTTACGTATCGTATCACATATAGTTGTCATAAAATGTTCTCTTGGTACACTATGAAAGTCACATGCTGTCAGGAGATGTATCTCATCATCTATAGCACCACTACAACAATATAAACATATCCTGTCACAAACAGACTTTAGAGGCCTACAGTGCCTTCCTGTCTCAATACCTAGGTTATGTGAACTAAGTCTATACCGTGAGAGTGCAATCCTATGGTTTTGATTAGGGATGGAAAACAGGTAGTGTTCAAGCCTAAATGCTGATTTAAATATCTTATAAGTTCTAAGTTTTTTTACCTTCCCCTGCTGAAAATATCTCATTCATTATCTGGTCTCTATATTTACAATTTATTATTTCAGTTACTGCATTTATAGCTTTAGGGTCATCGCATGTTGCCTGCACATTCCAGAGTTGAGCATATCTTATACCTAATGAGATCAGTAAACATTTAATGTTTCTACACCAATTAACCTGGCCGGTGGTTTCAAGAGCATTTAGTTTCAGGTAGCATTTATGCAGGATGTGAGACTCTTGAAGGTTGAGAACTCGTTCCCAATATCGTAGCGCCTGAGTTTCCCATTGTACTTTGAGGGGTACTCTCCCTGTATCAGCGTATACTGCAGCTGTTGTGGTCTGCTTTCTAACACCTAGCATAGACTTTAGGTATTTTAATTGTATAGTTTCAAGCTTTTGGACCTTATTACCATTACTCATGCCCCATATCTCACAACCATAATCTAGACAGGGCCTAATCTGACTATCAAATACTTTAAAGGCCATTCTCGGATCAGGTTTTCCTATGTTAGGCACTTGGAAAAAACACACTGCAGGGCTCAAACCAGCAGTCACAGGTGGCACACTGAAATTGGCACCCTTATGAGTGCCTGTCTGAAATGACCCTATTCGTTTTTGCTCCTGTTCAGCCCCTATTAGAGATAACAGAGCATGCACTAGCTTATTGGAAAGTTCTTTTAGCCGGCTATCCACCACTTATCATTGGGAATATATTTGATTGTTAGTCCTAATATGGCAATTATCCAAATGTATAGGTCAACTTTATCTAAGCGAATTTCATTGAAATATTCATGGCCCCTTTGTATTAACATGTGGCCCTCTTTCCACATATCAATAGTATGCTACATGTCCGTTTCCAGCCTCCTGCGTGGACTCCCAAGAGGTTTCCTGCATTCCCCTAAATTAGTCATGTTCTGTCTTGATATACCAGTGTTAACCAGTCTGGGTATCCCTATGTAAGCCTATTAGTAAGATGTTAGATCCTAACACCAGATGTCACCGGTGAGTCATGGTTGAGACCTGATCTGTGGTTTTGCCACCTGTGTCTGGTATCACTGTTCATTTTAATCAATAAAAGAATGTGCTATACAAGTCACATATTGTAGGATTTGGGTTTAATCAATGAGATATATACACACGTAACATTGTAACATTGTGCAAGCCTGATATGTCATGTTACCTTGCAATTAAAGAGAGAACATAGTGTCTCTAGTAGGGGAGACCGGGGCAAAACGGACCCCTCAAGGGAAGATGGCATATAGCTCAGAGGTAAACCCCTGAATTGAAACATTTATTCTTTCATAACAAAGCATAGAAGTATACCATCCATGAAAATAATTAATATTGTGCTAGTATCATTAATAGCCTAGTGGGATAGCATAACATATTCTGACCTACGAAGGTCATGGGCTAAAAGTCCCGGGGCAAAAGGGTTTTTGGGGCGGGGCAAAAGGGACCCTGGAAATTTCTTAATTTTGAATTATTATATTTTTTCATAATTTTCTTGCTCCTATCTTTTAGCTATGTTATTACTCATTTCATTAGGTATTTCTTTGTTGTCATGCATGACCATTATCTAACATTTTTCAATTTTAAGTGATTTTTATGACTGTCGAATATCATGCATTTCAATCAAATTTCCCCCGAATTCAGGAAAAATTCCCCAAAACCCCAAAAATACCCCCAAAAATAATAATTGGCTTATAAGAAATAATTTTATATTCAAATAAGCATTTCTCATCATTCTTATCATTTTTTAGGCCAAGCATGGTTATTTTTTCATGTTTTGATCATTTCTATGGGGTTTCACCATAGGAATTATGATTGTGAGGGAGGGGGGTCCGTTTTGCCCCAGCTTCATGAAAAATATGTGAAAAAATGATTTTGCCAAATAAATAACTGCAGGGTAATATTTTTTTCCAATGACTTTGGAAATATGTTACACAATATTTTAGTTATAAAATATTATTGTTTTAGCCATAAAACATTAACATATACCTCTTTTTTAATTCTCAGAAGCTTATAAACTGATTTTTGCAAAATTAGATCAAGATCTCTAGTTTCAGTTTTTTCTTAATGGAATCCGGAATACCATAGGTAGCATTGAATTTTTTTTTAAAACATGTTATTTCTAACAATTATATGAGCCAATTTGACAAAAATATGGAATTTACAGCTGAGAACTGAGTTAGGGGTCGGGTCCGTTTTGCCCCGGGGGTCCGTTTTGCCCCGGTCTCCCCTAGTTGGTGCCAATTTGCCACACCAGGCTGTATACATTTGTATAGCACCAGCTTGCTTCTGCAGCCTATGCATGTTCTGGTTGATTTCTTCACTTCTACTTAGGATACAAATGTAATTCCAAATGTTCTGAGAGGGGGTCAATGTGCTCTATCACATGGTTACAGTCAGAATATATTGTAACCGTTTTAAAAAATTTATCCAAGTGCCTACCTATGTGTTGATAGCAGCATGAATTAGCTTCATAGGCTGCCTTTCTGCCATTATCCCATAGCTGGTCATAGGTTTTGAAGAAAATATCCTTATGACTAGTGTTTAGTATAAAACCTAAATATTTATATGATTCTACTTTTTCTACTATTGCATCTCCATACTTAAAGTTATGTGTGCTCTTCTTTCTCTTATGTATAAAATCAACCGCCATCTCACGAGAGATGCTGTGCCAACGTACACATATGCTATCCCAATGGCCGTCTATCCTTATTGGAGAGCAAAGTGTTATCATTCTCTAAAGGGGTGATCAACGTCCATCGTTCGATCGGACACATGATTCCGCAGACGTCCCTGTCCTATCCGTCCATCACACAGTGGCCTACATGGACCAGAAAATGGACAGACGGAAATATCTAATTCTTAAAGCTTGACCGTGGTTGAAGTGAGGCCAAAAGCACTTTTGGATATAGTTCAGTTTTCATTAACAAGAGGGCTCTTAAGGGCTGGGAGCTCAGCTCTTACAGGCATAAAATAGGGTGAATATGTTGTAGCTGGACAATGCTCATGGTCCCCTGTCCAAATACTGCTGCCCTCTGGTGGAACTGTTATTTTAGTCCATGTATGGAAAATGCTGAACTCATTCCCTGACGGCCCAGCTTTAAGATATTTCCATCGATCCAGAAATGAATTAAAAATTAAGGAAGGCCTCTAGGTATAAGTGATACAAATAAACGACAAAGACGGGCAGTGAAGACATGCAGGTACACTAACGTTACTCTGTGTGGGCAGGCAGATTTATATAAAATCACTGTAATATTATTTATTCTATAATCCAAATAATCATCATGAAGGATTTTCATAGAGCATACAATACATAGCACAACTGCTGCAAACTTTACAAAAAAGAGGGGTGTGTTCTGCTGACTCCTTACCATAACTACCATGCTGCTTTTGCCATTCACCAGGTGGGGTGCTGGAGTAAGTCTGTCTCTGGTACCAGTCAACCATATGATGGTTGATGTTGGCATTTTGGGCATCTTTGCTTCAATAAGATAACATTTGTGTTTTCTGTTAACAGTTAAATTGGCACATGCTGCTTGTGTGTAGTGACAGGAGCACTACCATTTACACAAAACAATAATTGAACACTTTAGGAACCCTTCCTCGTCTAAACTTTCAGTCTGTAAAGTAGATAAAACACATAAAAGGTCCATGCACTTGGCTGGTACAACACATACGTCCATTAAGCCATGATTTAATCACATTTTAATATTTGAGAAATGTAGTCTTTCTAGTGTCATTCCAAAACCAATAATTCAGCCTATTTGGCCTTGTCTAATTGTCTTGAAACCTCACATTTGAAAGAATGGTGTCAACAATAGATTATACCCAGCTAGCAAAACTTGTAGGTCTTGTCGAGGGCTTCCATCTTAGAATATGGGTTGAGCCATGATTATCATAAATAACTTTGTCAATAATCTAGTCTAGGCAATAGCCCCCCTTGTGATGCTTTATCATAAATTTCTGACCCCCCTCCCCCACCTTACACACTATAAGGTGTGACATCATTTATGGACGACAGAGTAATTACTGCCGTTATAAATGTTAGAATAATTGTCAGCCCAGGATGGTGATCATTATTACATCGTTAGCTTCCTTGAACAGAGATAGTTTGTTGACTCCAGTTCAGTTGAGTACATTTTATTTCGTCAACAATATACAGGATAGAATCTTTTTCTCGATTGGAACCAAGGGAACGTGTCACTGACAAGTTACTGCTGATCTGTGTCACCTTGATGCCACAGGTTTGGTAGCTTTTGCATAGGAAAAAGCACTATAAATAACACTATTGTAGCAACATTCTTCCAGCATGGACTATTAGATGTTACAACATGGCAATGTTGGCCCAACATTGTGCTAGCATGTGGCAAATATCAAGACCAGCAAGCATGGGCCAGCCCTTTACCAGTGGTCAACCTGGAGCTGGGCATATATCACGATTCCAACAATCATAAATGTCTTTGAGTCAGATGAATATTACCCTCATATATGTATGGTATTTCTACATGTATCCACTATAAGAATTTGGTATCACCTCATATTCATCTCCCCGCCCTTCCCCTTCCCCTTGACCCCGAGTAATATCACCATAACTGACATTTTTGTAAGTTCTCATGCAGTAATAACGAAATGGAGATGCTGTAGTAAAAAAAGCAAATGTAATTAATCATTCATTATAAGTATCAACCTTCTCTGTAATTCTATTGAAACAAATATAATTGTATGTACTTTTATATTTTTCGTGATTGCAGAATAAAAACCTTGCAAGTTGAAATTGATTAATTGAATTGATTGACCATAATACATATTATATTGACCCCGTATTTGCCCAATGGATCATTGCCATCACGGTGTGTGTCATATTGGAGATTATTCAGCAGCTAAATAGTTATTTGTAATATTTCATCAAGCTGAGGATGAGTCCATTTCTCTAAGCATAATTGGATACTTGTAGGAGTATGTATCTAAACTTATCGAGCTCATTAAAACATTATAGTGTAGAGTACACACTTTCATTAGTTAACCCTCTGAAACATTCACAAGTCGCTGGACTAGATTTAAACTGCAGAAAAACAATAACGTAGGTAATCAGTGATCCAGCTACCTGTAAGGAAAGGCACAAAACACAATATTAAAACCTTAGTATCCATATAGAAACATCTGCCAATGCTGTAACCTATTTAATGGAGAAGAAACAGCTTTGGAAACAGTACTGCCTTTCATTGGTATTAAACTACAGAAGGTATCTGTTTCTGATTTCTTTTAATCAGAACGGTTTCAATAATGCCCTCAGACCTACTGCTGTAATTGGTTTGGGTGATTTCGATAACCCCTGTAAAGATTCAGATATATTTAATTCCCTTCATCTTTAAATAACCATTCATTTATTTAAAATCAAACTGAAAGAAACTTCAAAATTGAACTCATGTTAAGTATTTCTAATTTCTTATGTAAATAGATAATTCTCTTTACTCTAGACCTTTTGATCTATAAAACACCTAAACTTACTGTCAAAAGTGTGTTCTTATCAATGACAAACATCTTCAGTGCTGTAATTCCTATAGAGGAACCTGTGAGCTTGGTCATGAACATCTGCATCTGATATAAAATATAAAGAAACATTTTCACTCCTTTTCAGCTGAATTAGATGATAACTTATTTTGGAAGATCAATTCACAAACTATTTGGTTGAACTATTTTCCATTTAGTGCTTGATGTATGTGAACACTTATTGATTTTACCGGGTATTTACCAATACATTAACACATTGTCTTTTCTGTAGGCATGAGTACTGTAATGTATATAGTATTAAAGGGTTATAAACCTACTGGTAATAAAATAAATATAATATGATAAAAGAACATACTTGGATAGTGAACGATTCTGTCACTTCACTAACTTTTAGATTCACCACAACGCCTAAGGAACCATGGGCCTTTGAACGATTTTTGCAAAATTGAGATGGAAATATTCACATTGTGCTTATTATAAGTAACTATTTCAGTATCATATTAATAGCTGTTCGTTTAATACAAGTGTGATATGAGATATGAGAAGATGTGACTGCCCCAGAAAGTTTTACTACCATTTCTGTAGGTCTTGATATATGTAATAATTATGATTCATCTGTGCACCAATTGAATATCATCAATGCCTTTTTATGACTCTATTTAATCCAGTTCAGAAATGATATTTGATAATGATATACATATAAATTTATGAAAATGTCAGTAATAGGATAAACTATAAGTGTCTTACTTTTTCATTTACAAAGGCACATGTTCCAGTCGTAGCAAAAACAACAACCAGCTCACATGTTGTCCATAAGATGCAGCTGCTAGTCGGTGTATAGATGCTGTAGATGAGTGCATATATACCGCAGCAGCAGAGTATCAAATTGAACATCATGCAAAAGCTAACCAGTGCGGACAGCATAGTATCAACAACATTGGTCACATCTGTAAGTCTCTCATGGACGTCTCTTATTGTTTCCAATTTCCTGCACAGTAATGATGGACAATCTCTCTGCTCAAATTGGAGTTTTTCATTAAAGTGTCTAAAATCAGTTGCAAGCAAGTCATTTAGTAGTAGTAATAGCGCTATAGGGATGACCCAGTAGACATTCAGTATCATGAACTCTATAATAACATAGCATCTCAAGGCTAGATTATAACTCTGAGAATCATAAAACGGGCAGAAGTAAAATAATTTCTCCCCCGTGAAACAATTGTAGATGACGAGGCTTTCACTGCATAATATGAAGAACCAGCTTGTGCCAATATAGAAATGGATACGTTTGTTTATGCTGAAAGAACCATTTGCAGGCCATGCACCAGCTTGAGCATACCGATAGACATTGTAAAGCTCTCTCCATCCTTTTGTCCTAATTGACATCAAGAGCACAGCAGTACCTTGACATGATACATATACATGAAATATCACAAGGTTTAATTGGAACATGAATCCGTCAAAACTGTCAGTGAACCAAAGGGATGAGATACACAGCAATGTAAATCCCCACATCAAGACTAGCATCAGTCCAGAATACAACCACATGAGTCCACTTCCCACACCTTTACCAATGGTGGTTTTCTCTAATGGGTACATCCCACAGACTTTCATAATCAGCAGCATTGGATGTAAAGCCTCGTACAGTTCCTGACAGGGGCCAGTGTTGCTGCCGTTGGTCTCAGCTCCAATGTTCATGTCGGTGGTGACTTCCATATCACCTTTAGTAAAACCAGTTTTGGCAGAATGTGTCTTTTGGGCTGGGTCAACAGCAATAACATTAATTGTGACTAGAGGGAACAATGTATCGTACTTAAGGAAATATACAAAGGTGAAGATAAAACTGATAGTAACAAAATAATGTTATGCCACTTAACTTGGTACTTCAGCAAGATAGAGTGTTTAGAGGGGAATGAAAACCGTCTCCTGAAACACTTTTCAGGGTGATGTTACAGGAATGAAGTAGATGTTTAAATCGTTTACACTGTATCTTGTCTGTTAGCTTGTCCGGAATGCCTTTACTCAACACCACTAACTGCTTGTAAAAACGGCAGGACTGTTTGTAGTGGAGCCATGTAGTTCAGTGGTTGGTTGGCTGCACGTTTATCATGTGGGACCAACTGCCTAACACCATGGTACCAGCACGTACCAGCAACAGTTGTATTTATCTAAGCAGCTACTGCCTAATATAGCACTGTGTGGTATATAGAATATCAATACATAGCTTTTACACTGAGTAGCAAATTAATGCTCACAGACGTTTTGGTCGGAAAGTGAATGTACTATTTATGCAACCATTACCATTTTGCATCCAGCCAAAGGACCAATTTGCAGCAGTGTGCATGTGCATGTCAATAAGTCTGGACTCGTTATCTAGCAGAATTGATAAAACCAAGGTCTATCCCAGTGGGCACAGAACATTGAATCAACATTGATAAAGAGTTGTCAATGTTGATGCACTGTTGATGCAATGTTGATTCAACATTAAACTGAATTTTGTGCCCACTGGGATTTGTTATTGACTCAAGGTAATAGATTTTTACCCCATACAGTCTACATGATTTTTTTAAGGTTTTCTGTGTTGGTCGGATTTTAAAACCCTCATGTCGCATGTGTCAATTTTTACCCATATAGGGGCACAATTCAAGATTCACGATTGGCTTTATTGACAAATGAGAGGTACATTTACGTCAGCGCCGGGTTGGTAATTTGTGTACAATATCATAAATGTCTTTTACAAAGGTACATAATATATTGTAGCGTCCGCCATAATTAGGAAGGAGACAGAACTCGTTAAGTACAGTTGAACCAGAGATCCTTTATTGCCCTGGCTCTCCTTGGCCACACCAACTAAGTCTTTGTCGGAGATCTACTTGTTTGTCAAAGAGGAACATAAACAAATTAACTGACACATTTTGTGAGGTGCTCAGGGCCTGTCTAATTGTGAACGAGGCCCGCTTAGCTTTTGATATTCTATCTGTTTGCATCTGTTTTAGACTACCATCCCTTGATATTATTAATCCAAGATAATTGTATGTGTTAACACAATCCAGTGGCTGTTCCTGGAATTTAATTTATAATTTGGAGACTCTTCCTACTGACATGACCATTTCTTTGGTTTTGCCAGTATTTTTGATTAGTATAACAAAGGCTGGCAGGCAGATTTATATAAAACCACTGTAATATCATTTATTTCTTTATCCAAATAATCTTGAAGTTGGGGTAACAACAATAGCCCTGCTTCCCCTAGTTGGCAGCACTGAGCTGACGATCCATGGTGACCTGGTTGTAGTTGACTGGTACCCCTCTAGGGGGTCTCAGTTCTTCAGTGTTTATAGGTCTTGTGGAACTAGATGTTTCTCCTTTTATGTTTCTATAAACAAAAACAATTTAGCGCTATGTGTTGTTACTCCATGGTCTAGTGCGAGTATTTCTCAGGCGTATAAGCCTATCAACTTAGATTAAAGCGGTTGCATATCAAACAATGTCTTTTTTTACTAGCTGTTAAAGTCATCGCTTTGTCTAATTTGCTAAGTGAGCCATAAAGGTAATACCAGCGACATGTATATATTATATGCCTTGGTGGTACCGATCTTTTAGGGATGGGCTGTTGCATCAATGAAATTTGCTTTCATTCGCTTGGTCTAATGCTAAGGCAGGCACATCTAGGCCTACTTAATATTCCAAATAAAAGACAAAGACGAGCAGGCAGATTTATATAAAACCACTGTAATATCATTTATTTCTTTATCCAAATAATCTTCATCATCATGTGAGATTATTATAGAGCGTATAATACATAACACAACTGCTGCAAACTTTACAGAACAAGAGGGGGTGGGTGACATGGTTAGGTCTTGGAAACAAGAGGGGTTTACAGACATGTTATCTCTTTTTACAGGGGCAGTAACCACATGACAAGTAGGTGATAGTTACAGGTATATACACCAGGGGCCATGCCATCTAGCTGGTGCCCCTTAGTGGTATATGTGACAACTGTTTAATACACATAAAGGATGAGACATCCTTGACACTGGTAGGGAATATACAGGACATGTATATCGAACACTTATGGGGGGTTTCAGATGGAGGTGTACACTATTTACAGTGAATATAGTCATCTGTTTTAACAGGCCATTTTTGCAAATGATTAACTTGCGTTTTGGATTCAGATAGCGTCTGTTCTGTTCAAGTCTGCAAGACGAGAAATGTGATATTTACAGTTATAAATAGCATAAGAATATCATAAATAACATGCATATACAAATATCTAACACTCAATACAGTAAAGCCCATAGCTAATGATAGCTTTCGCATTGAGCTGTGTTTTAACAACTTGTTGCCTTCTTTAATTTCCTTTATACAAGAGTTGGCCATGTCAATCTCTCTTTACATGATTAATCCGAGCCGAAAACTTATAAAAAGGACATTAAGACCGCATTTTGGCTATCTATGCTTCAATAAGATAACAGTTGTGTTTTCTGTTAACAATAAAACTGGCACATGCTGCTTGTGTGTAGTGGCAGGTGCAC
Source organism: Harmothoe impar (assembly GCA_947462335.1). NCBI lineage: Eukaryota > Metazoa > Annelida > Polychaeta > Phyllodocida > Polynoidae > Harmothoe > Harmothoe impar. Next base: position 65,929,624 of record OX381708.1, on the reverse strand, counting down.
TACCATTTATACAAAACAATAATTGAACACTGTAGGAACCCTTCCTCGTCTGAACTTTCAGTCTGTAAAGTAGATAAAACACATAAAGACTTCATGCACTTGGCTGGCGCAACACATTTGTCCATCAAGCCATGTATGAGTAAGACATAGTTTTGCAAAATTAATCTACACTGGAGAATGAGTGTACATACATCAAAACATACTGTTTATTTCCAAACCTCATTATTTCTATTGATATTATAACTTTCCCACTGAAAGATTCCTTTTGATACAGTTCGGATCATACTGCAAAAATGTAGAGGCATTTAAACATTAAAGATAAGTATCTAAATCTGGGTCATTCTCTCAATCTTTGAGAAATATAGTCTTTCTAGTGTCAATACAAACTAATATTTCAGCCTAGTTGGCCTTGTCTAATAGTCTTTACAAAGTCACAAAGACATTTGAGAGAAAGAATAGTTAATTACTAAATGTCATCTTATATCTTGATACTCGTTACAATGTTCTTATCCTAATTTCCGGCTAGAATAGAAAATCACGAAAACCAGAGCAGGTTTATATATCAATCATTAGTTGTAATGCAATACTTAGGCACTTCCAAGATGCTGAGTACAAAAATCACCTCAAGCATCAAAAGCCAATTATTCACTTACATTAACAGAGCTTTAATGATGGTGGAGGTGTTAAAAATATAAAATACCGATCAAAGCTGTTCTCCAGCCTAACTAAAGTTATGTCATGGAACTCAGCAGTTTTATTTTGGTAGTGATCATGTGATCCAAGAGCTAAATAGCTCTTTGATACAGGAGACAGAAGTATTGTAGTGTAAATTAAATTCTATGTAGGGGAACTGTGAGGCAGCGAGCCATTGTCATGGGCTTAGTGCAGCCCAAAGCTGGGGGCACCAAGCCTCCACAAAACAAACTGATGTACAATAAACCCCTCCCTGTCGACTTGCCATTAAAACAAACACCTACGACCATAATCAATTAACATAATTCTTTTTTCAAAATGTGCATTCATGGTTTACACCAAGTGCAATGCTCAAAGTAAGTCAGATGATTTTTAACTCATTGGAATAATATGCTGTTTTAGACTTTTAACTGTTTATATAAGTAAATAAATGGACTAGAGTGCGCGAAATGTGCGAAAGAGACCAAATCCTGCAAAATCAGCAATCGACAGAAAAAAGGGTTTAATGATCATCTCTCTTCAAGTAATGACAGCGGCTTTTAGCAGATTTCCAGTGTGAATTTCCAGTATGTGACCTTTAATGTTGCATACCGTATATGCCGAATATTGCCAAAACAGGTGATTTGAATCAATCGAATCTTGTTAGAGGAGAACTGATACCTCTGCAAGTTAAGAAATCTGCTGATAGCTTTGGTCACTGCTCGTCTTACTGAATGGGGACTGGGGTCACAGTAACTACTGGCTACTTCTGCCTCCTGTATAGTTTATACATACTCTTAACAATGCACCGCATTACCAGACACAAAGTGAGGACACACCTGATGCTACTACTCTCATGACTACTCTGCCTTGAGTACACACCTTCTCCTTCAGAGTGAATTAATTTTAAATAAGTGAAACCCTCTCTTTCTAGACAGAAAACCATTATTTTTTATAGAACCAAGGTTCATTGTGTTCGTTTACTTCTTAGTATATTATTTTGGCTTTTTGCTATTAATTAAACAGTGTCAAGATTCTATTTTGCCATGATGTAAAACACCATACTGTGATTATTCGTGACAATTACGGTATCTAAGCCTTGCTGACTATGTCATTACTCTTACAGCCAGCACTTATGGGTTAGTATCATATTGAAAGCAGTGCACTGCTTACATGTTCCAGCATTATCATCTTCGCTACTGACTACATCCCTGCCTGCAGAGATCATTGCACAAGAGAGAGTGTGTTATTTTATGTGTTAGTATCCACTGAACCGTTCCGTGTCCTGTTTCAAAATATCATCCTTATACTTGATGGTAAAAATGCTGTCAACTTTCTTTTAGAATTCCCACTGGCAGAAATTGGTGTCCTTCACTAAAAGTCTCCAATGTTGTTCCACTATTGCTCAGGTCTTGAACAATTGAGCAACGTGTTTCACTTCATTTCAAAAACTGAAGAGAGCTTACAGTAAAGGAGAGCAGCTCAGGGCAAAGTCTTATCATACTTGACTAACATATAACAGGAACTTGCAGACTGGTGACCTGCTCACCCTGCAGCTCTTCTCTTTATCATGTACACTAATGATAATAATGATCCTATAATAATGGTACAAAATGCAGAAAGGCACATAGCACATTTATGTGGTACTTAAAACCAAAGAGAAAAATAGGATACAACTTGGGCTGTGGAAACACATCACACCAAGTGTGAAAAGAAAAATAATACAATTTCTCTTTCCACCATTTTGTTCGCAATCCTGAATCTCTTTCCCTGAACACCCGTAATAGAACCTGGGAAGGGTGGGTACATGGGGTAGGGCCACATTGGTGGTGATAGGCGAAACATAAGCACCATATCGTCCTTGAGAAATCTCTGTAAAAACGTCCAAAACATTCCGTAATATGTATAACATCCAATTGAACACCCAGTTTGGTCATATACACAAGTAGAGTATGAGGTCCAAACGAGCTTCGATTCAAATCGTAATGTCCCAAGTAACATACATCACCGCTGGGTACAGCATGGCCGCTGTACTTCAGCATCGACCATAGTCAGGAGGACCCCTTCAGCTGAGCCGTGATGGCTGATGTTAGTGGGTACAACAAGGCAGACCGCTTCTAACGCGGTCTTAAACCCATGTGTTTAGCTGTCCTCAGAAATCCACTAAACTCCCATAAAGGTCCTCCAGGTGTCTGTGTCATCGGGCCTTTTAAATATCTCCATAGTCAACTGGGTGAACATCCATCACATTAAAACATTCCACATGGAGCATGAGTCTTTGTTGGGTGCTCCACACTCCCTAAACTTGATCTCACAAGGTGGACTCAGTTGAGTTGGATGTGAATTCTTGAACCCCAGAGGAGTGTGAGTCGAGACTTGTAGAGTCACTGTCTGCACTCTGTGGTGAGGAGTAGCTCGCAGCCTCCTGTAACCGCATCAGCATGTTGAGCTGTGAAGAGAAAAGATGCCATTACTTTAAAGTGACAGAGATGTGGAAATAACCAATTTGTATCATTACCATGAGGATGAAATATATGAATGGGTTGAATTTTATGTGAAACATATTGCAATACATGTAGCATTTGTGATTAGTTTTCATATACCTCTACTGACAATTTCTTTCTTTTTTAATTACTAATTTTCATCAGGCCACTCACTTAATGCAGAGTGATCTGCATGACCAATTTGTTGTTAAACCCTTTACTAAGTACTTGTATATCCTCAATTAATTTACTCACCAGGGGATCTCCTTCAGAGTCACTCTGTTGTGCACCTCCTTGTCCCTGTGCCTTCTCACTCTTGCTGGGAGGACCTTGTGAGTCATAACCCACGTCCTCAGGTCGGAGCCGCAGCAGTGAGGGCCAGTCCTGGTCGTTAGAGTGTGGCCAGGGGTAGGTCTCTATCACCCAGTCAGCTGGGTCCTCCCAAGGTGCCCGCCGCCCATAGGCCTGTAACATAAAGCGGACCACGTGTTCAGTACACTACCTACATACACATGGTATACCTGGGTGTAGCCCTACATGCAGAGGTCACATAGTTGTGTGTAATGTATAGGAATCTGGAGTTATGCCCAGTGGGTCCACCATTTTAAATTTTGCTGGTTACTGTTAAACCCACTGATAAGACATACCACTATGGGTACAAATAGGGGACAAACATGGGACAGGCTTGTTACAGTCTCACAGCTCGTATCAGTGCTTGTCGCCGTAACCAGCGCACCTCCCTCCAGATCACTATAGGGTAAGGTCGTGTAATCTCAAAACAAGGTACATAGTATAGGCATGGTGTACTGGACAACATTTAAGAAACGCTTTGCCGATTCATACCTATGCAGATCAACATAAAGAACCTCCATGATTTAGAAAAGCAATATAATCTACAAGACAGGATAAGCTTTTACATGTGTAGCTGGCAACATAATTAAAAGAAGCTGCATTAGATGCTGCTGTAAATGCATCTAACCTACAATAGGATCATCACCAAATGAACTAATCATAAGCATCGCGAAAACATATTGGCACTTTTATGCGAAATTACACTAAACTCCTATCTATAAATCCAAAAGAACAATGCATCTTTTGGAAATCAATTTATGTTCTATTGAGACTGAATAGTATGCATACATTTTAAACTAGTCCCATGTTTGAGAATAGCCCTTTTAAATAATCTGGAAAGTTATTTTCATGAGAATGATCCAAAATATATGTTGATATTAAAACATGTCACTTTCCACATATTTGATATGTAGCGAGACACTGGTTCTTCTGGTCTTAAAAGGGCTATTCAAAGGACATAAGATGAGAGATATAAAGAGGTGGTTACATTCACCTGGAGCCCTTCGCGGACCGCCTCCAGTAGGTAGGGCACGATGGAGTAGTTCCAGAGGTCGGTGAACCACACCTGGGAGCCGGGCACGTCCATGGGGCAGGACAGGAACAGGCGCGGTCCTGTGGGAGATAACAGGCAGGGAAGAGTTAACACTTGGACAAATTGCACATGAAGTGTTGAGGATTTAGGTTTGACAATAATCATACAAAGTAGACACTTTATTGATCACCTGATGAAGCATAGACTTTTTGAAATAAAATTGCCAACACCTTTAATACTTCAGTTGTGGTGGGGTTGATTATCTTGAGATATAGATTTGAGAATAAATTTAGATTAAATGTAGAACTCGATGTTACACCCTCGCTCTTAAAATGATTTTGTATTGAGGAGGATGGGTATATATTCAAAAGGAAAATGCAAAGATAATCATGGATTACCAGGTGTTCTTATAATGAATAGGGAGGTTATAGCACAGAGGCATTTAGATTTCCTTTTTAGAATTCCATGAATTCCTGAATACACAGGAGTACTATTTTGTAGAAAACAAAAAGCCAAATTCTTTCACGTTATAAAAGTAAATGCAGAAATAACTTTTTCCATCAAGGGTTCTCATATGCAAAGTTAGGTATCAGGTATACAGAACCTCAAGTGGTCAACAGAGGATTATATTACAGGTTATTTTTGTTTCCTCGCAGTGTTGACACGCTTCATATTGCCCTCTCTGTGTTTTTACACTTCACACGAACTTTCCCTCAAGTGTAACCCAACACAAAACCTGAGGTGAATTCAGTAACATATTCCTGGATTTAACCGAAGGACATTTATTCCGTGTGATATGTTTACAACACGAAGTAGGGCTGGAGACCAGCGAGTTATAAATTCACAAAATAACTATTTTAGAAACTCTGACATAAATGTCTGAACAAGGTTTTGGGAATATCTCACAGCCGCAATGGGTGAATAAAAATAAGACATTTTCCCTCTAATATCGAGATTAAAAAGAAATTAAAATGTTCTGCCTACCAATTGTGACGTCGGAGGAGCTGTGTGTCTCAAGGAACTTGTTGAGGTGTTGCCACACTTTGGGCATCCAGTCAGCAATCTTGGCAAGGTCGTTGTTGCGTGCGCGTGTCTGGATCTCCGCCTCGATTAACTTCCGGCGTAGGTAGCGTCCCAGGAAGCCTTTGACGGGTTCCATGTGGTTGGCGCACAGAACCCACCTGAAGGAGAGGTCAAGGTAAGTGTTAGGATATAGGCACCTGCATCTTAACGAGCACAATGCACAGAGGCAAACATACCCAACATATGTATATCTAATCTATGTTATCTATCAATGTCGCATCAATGCTAAAGAAGTGAATAGTAGAATTACTAGTATATACATTTTTGGATCTTTACATGGTATACTGCCGGGGGGTATCCCAGAATGATGTGACAATACCTAAGAAAGGTTCAAGAATGTTACTTATAGAATCTCCATGTACAAAGTGATGACACCAACCGATTCTAAAAAGACAGCTCTAAACTTTTCAAAACCGAACCCTGTTTACATGGATACTTTATTAGCTTTTATTCATCTCAATATATAGGTCTACTTATCTCAATACATTTATGTCTTTAGGGTATACAAACTTGCTACAATATGAGTAATATTTCAGTGGTTAGTTACCTGAAGTTGTGGTGGAGTTGTAGGTTGGTGGTGGAGCAGGTGGCCTGGTTCATGGTACCGATGATGTAAGGACACTTCTGGTACTTGACGCTCAGGAAGCCGTTAAAGACCTCCCCGAGTGAGGTCACGTGGTGCAGGTTGTCCAGGATGATGACGGAGGGCAGCTCCCCGGCCGTGGTGCTCTCACACTGGTCGGCGATGTTAGCCAGGTACTGCCGCAACTCCTTACTAGACTTGTGGTCCACGTTAAAGGTGGCGATCAGGCCTGCCGTCAGCTCCTTACCAGCCCTGGAGGAAGGAGACAGAGGGTTAGGGGGTTTGAAGATAATTTCATGAATAAAATACTTTATAAATTTAAGTCTATTGGATGTATTACACTAACACATTTCTCACTGGGGATGGTCAGAGGGTTCGAGCAATGTGTTGATTTTAAAGCGAAGCGTGGAAACAGAATGGATAATGAACGGAAGGGAATAACTACTGAATGAAATGGTTGAGCAGTTACAGATAATAATACAGATCTGTAATCCACATAATTATAGAGGATAGCGGAGACAATGTGTATCACCAAGACAGGGCCTTGCAGTAATAGATAAACGTATAGGGAATGCTCATGTACATCTTTTAGGTACTTACTTTAGTACTAAGTACTCTGCTAGTTTCTGTGCTAGGTAGCTCTTGCCGGTGCCGCTGGGCCCACAGAGGATGATGCGGCGGTGTTCTAACAGCAGCGAGATGTAGCGCTGCACGATCGACTTGGGGATGAGCGTCTCAAAGGCCAACGACTCTACACTGTGTTCACCCGTACCTGGAGGTGCAAGAAGAGGGGGAGGTTTACACAGGTGTCATTTAAAATAAATATATGTACTGTTTTATAGCTTTTTATCAGAAATAACGCGGTATCTATAGACAAAATTGATGTGTTCCCGTGGCATAGAAACCTCAATGATTGACGACCCCAATGATTGACTATCGGTAAGCCATCATTATTTAATTATCTAAATGGAGGTGCTGTATCCAATACTGTGCATTCATTGTAAGTATCAACCACTTCTGTTGTCGAATGTAAATAAATATAACCGTTTTATATTTAATATTCATTCAGAACAACAGAATAAAACATGAATAAACAAAAAATTGAATTGAATTGAAAACAAACATACGCCAGCAGCAGCTAGTAGCATTACAAGTGGCCTACCTTTGAGTGTGAGTGTGATGTTGGTGTGGTCGCCCACCAGGTAGCCACAGGGGAGCAGCTCGGGTAGACTGACGTCCTTGGCCCTGAGCAGGTCGCCTATGTTGTAGTAGTTGACGCTCTCTGTGGTCAGCCCCAGGTTGGTAACTGGGTCTATCCTCAACACGTACTCCTTAAACACTCGCCGCACGATCACGTCCAACATCTCCCACTTGGTCTTGCCGCTCACCGAGATGGCACCCACCAGCACCTCTCCCGGCCGACCCTGCAGCATCAACAGTAAGGTGTTAACCCAAGGGACAAAGGACAAGACACACAGGGGGTTAGGGACAAGGATAAAACCCATTCCTTATATAAATATGCGATAAGGCCTTTATCTTGTACAGGACAAGGCATTATCTTACACGGGACAAGTGACACAGCATTCCCTGTCGGGGGCCCTACAGAAGGGGTGTTTCACTTTACATGGTCAGAACCGTCCATCAGCTTTTAGAAATCTTTATTTTTATATTATTATCAAGGAGTGGGATCGTGGATCTTAAAAGCAAATTATAGAGCCAAACACGTGATGACATCACGCTCCTCTGATGTAGTAAGTATTGTTTGTAAGACTTAGGCCAAGGGAGACCCCCATTTACATTTTCATTGTGTGAGGTTAAAAAGTACCACGATGGGTATGTTGTCTATAATGGGTAATCTCCATATCCGGTGATAGCCTTTTACCCATCTAATCCCTCCCGCCTGGCCCCTAAATATAATATTTACCTACAAAATCTAAAGGGTACTGCAACAGTGAATAGCCCACGTGTGTGGTGTGGAGGCGTGGGGGGGGGGGGGGGTAAAGGACAGGAAGTAGTATGATAAATCTCCCCCAATTCGGCCGCTAAGTATCCTTAACAAGTCGGCTTAAGTTAGATTACACCCACGCGGCCACATCCAGCTATAACTGCTGCAACCTACATGGCATCTTAATGATATATTGCTGTGCTCCCCGCTCATAAAACCGTTTTCCTTTCAATGTCAAAGTTTCCCACGGGTGTTTGATTTCCTTTCAGGAAACTCAACCCTGTATAAAGATGGCGTGAGACATGCTACAGTAGATTGAGATTATCCAGGTTTGTATATCTTTCACATCAAATCAACAGATGAAATATCAATTTTTTAAAGATCCAGTGTCAACTGAAACAGTCTTTGAGCCAAAAGTATGATTATTTAGAGTGATGCAGAATATTCCTATTATCTGTTCAAATCTTAGTATGGTTCTTAGTAGCGTAATTCCAAAAGTATATTCCTTGATGTAGTTTGAATCGGAATTTATAATCCAGATTGAGTCATCGACCCATAACCAGCAAATGAGCAATACTAATACGCCATCAAGGAAGGCGATCATAAAGGTGGGTCTGGACATGCCCCACATACCGAACCATGCACTGATATAGGCAGACACCCCCTCTCACATTTGCTCTCATAGACCATGAAGATCACTCAAGTGGTGATTCTAGTTTCTCAGTTGGTTACACCTTGATACCTCTTACAGTACACAATTACCCCACCAAGGGGATACCTAGAGCTGCAAGGCGCTAACGGGTCCTTTACAAGCTACCCACTGAGCTACCAAGGGGAGACACCCACACCGTTTTGTGTGTGACCAACAGCCGTGAGCCCCCATCCCGCCTCTTTCAACACAACTTGCCCTAGTTGCTTCTTTAACCAAGGAGGTTTAACTTTTTCTGATATATATCTGATGTGATCTGCGAAAAGGTCTCTATTCCCAGTACATGTCACTTGATATAATGTGATATCCCCGGGACATACCTCTTTTCCCTCCACTATTTTCTCTGCCTTGAGTTTAATATGCCCTTTATCTTCATGACCAAAGGGGTAAGTGGTCCATTTATTAAGCAACAGAATGGGATTATGCGATGTGATGGGAGGGAGCCAATGTTAAAACAGTTAAATCTCAGTCTGGTGTATACTCAATGGGATGGTGTAGCGTGATACGGCAAAGGACACTTTTTTGGGTCAGCCCTGGATACGAATTATAATGCCCCGTTACACAGTGGCTGAAACAAGTTGGGCACGGTCTACCCACCACCGTAATTCACTCACTACTAGCCAACATATTCTGTCCTTTCTAGTAAGTACAGGGGATTAATCAAACACAACGAGAAGATTTGTAATAAAAGATGGGCGACACTAAGAAGAAAGCAACGCATATCAAATAATTTGGAATCACTGTTTATCACCGCATATTTAAATAGAACTGGTAATACACATATATCAGTCTCTTTTCTTGTAGGGCTGGGGGTGGGGGTCTACCTATCATTTATCAGAATTCACCGAAAGGCTGCTCAACCAGTTTCCTATTCAGGCACCACCTACCATGGTGTAAGTGTCCCATCTCACCTGGGGATTACAGAGCACCCATCCACCCCCTCCCACCCACGTCGCCACACATCACAGAGTTTACGGTAGACTTATATAAAGGTAGCGGTTGTGGACTCACCTCTGCCAGTTTGGAGACTTCGTTGGTCATGGACACAGATATGGTGATGCGTCGTCCCTCCCGGTCGCCGTTGTCACTCAGTAGGATGTCTGTACAACAATATATAGTGGTGCATATTATAGCAGCGTCCTAGTATAACTTGTAACCTGATAACATGCATTAAGACTACTTCTTTATTACCTTAAAAGGGTATCCTACAATAGTAAATACATGTATGATATCATATACTTCTGATTTACTCTCAAATCTCCTTAGTTTAGGTAAAGTTAAGCAGGGTATTATTGAAGGCACCGCGACAGGAACAGAAATTAGCAATTCACTTGTTTATTTCAAATCATTCAACATGTCTTGACAGCTCTTTTTCCTCAGCATATGCAACAAAAGTGGTTCTATACCAGTTTTCTTTCCTCAAAATTCAGCAAGGTTGATACTTTATTCATTTCCATTATCGATTTAATCAGAAATATCTTTGATTTAGCGAGAAAGGAAAATAGTTTTGGTAGACAACCCAGGGATTTTGTATTCTCAAAAGTCATAGTTTCGGTATGTTTCTGGTCTTTACTTGAGGTGTTTCCATGCCTATTGTAGATCAATAATTCATGTCCAATGTAGATGAATAGGTCAGGTATTTTGGAGATGAACAGTCACATGCATATTAGAGGTCTACAGTTCAGATATGCTATCTATAGGTCTATAGTTCAGATGGAGAAAACAAAGACACTATATGGCCATTCTAGACATATTCAGACAGGCGTGGAGACGGAGCCTGGGTTGGCAGCCCTGGGCAGCTCACGAGGTGCTCCAGTGCTGCCCCCAGGTGACAGAGTGGCGCGAGGCGTACCTAGGTTGGAGGGCGCCTCCAGGCTGAGACGTTTCTCCAGGGCGGACGGGCTGGTAGGGTTGGCGGCCATGGGCTGTGGGTGCGTGAGGCCCTTCTTACAGACCAGCTGCTGGAGGCGGGAGTTGTCTGCCTTCAGAGAGGCCATCTCATTCTGTGGACAAAACAGGAGCCAAGAGTTGTGTTAAACTGTATGAATGTTTATAGTACTGCATAGAGTTAACATAGTTATACCCAATCCCACAAGGTACAGTGTAATGCGATAACGTTCCCTTCTTTCATTATCTGAAGTTATTAATATTACCAGAGATCTATCCCACTTTGAAGTTTCCCACTTTTATACCCCGAAGACATAGCTGTCCTATGTTTTTAATGTGGATCTTTTACTTCTCATTTGGAAAATAATTCTAACTCTTATAATAGGGACCTAGTTGATCTTTTACTTCTCATTTAGACAATAATGTTAACTCTTATAATTGGGACTCCCTATACACTAAGTACACGTTGCATGCAGCAGGAGTTTATGGTAGGTGGAGGCCCCAGCCTTACCTTCATGCGGTTCATGGTCTCCCTGAGCTGCTCCAGTTGGTGGGCCGATGAGAGCGCCTCCAGGCGGATGTCGGTCAGCTTCATGTCCTTCTCGTGCAGCGCCACCTGCAGCTGCATCACCGCCTTGTCCTGGTCCACGTCACACAACCTAAAGTAACAGGCATTCATTAGCACCATCTCACTATCTCACAACCTCTAAAAGCTGTATTAGGTATGGTCGTAGTACCAAAGAGACTTTTTTTTTTGAGGGATGAAAATGACAAAGCTCAAAAAAGCTTGAATTATTCAAATTGAGGCCCCTGAATCAAGGCCCTCTAGAGTTAGTTACAGGTCTTTGCAACATGAAAAAAACTTGAAATCAGGGAAAAACTTGATGACTTTCATCCCTGTATTTTATTTTATTTTTTATTTATTTCAATACGTTATACTACAGTTTAATATGGCAGATTACAGTGATAATGATTATCCGATTCTGTATGAATTTATTTTCTAATTAATAACATTGCTGGTCCCATATATCTGTCCCTCGTGTAGCACGATGTGAGTACTTACGCGTGTGAGGAGTGGGATCCTTTCATGGAGGAGTTGTTCTGGGTTGACCCGCCCGTGTTGTGGGGGTGGAGGAGCGGCGAGTTGGGCACGGAGCAGTCGGACCGCATACTAGCCGTATCCGGCTCGACGTCCGACACCGATCCGTGCTTGTTCTTCTTACGAGAAAAGGCCTTACTGAAGGAACTCCTCAACTAGAAGATGAAGTAAGGATGCTGTTAGTAACAGTACAAGGCATATTAACTGGGACGGTTTCATCCCATACATTTTAATCAAATTCAATATAGAAATTCTTGCTATTTTTGCAAAAGCAGAAACATGATACCACACTCATCAAAATCTAGGTAGACACAATGCTACAATTGTTATGGTAGCCTTTTATTTGTTTATCCTTACTATATCATAACCTTTTTATGAGGAGTTCTCCTTCACTCACTTATCCGTGCTTTAATAGTCTTAACTTCAAACTAGATGACTAAAGTTATATTCTTATCAATCACACTGACTGACCCCCCCCCCCCCGCCCCACCCTCCTTCCTAACCTTACCCCAGGTATGTACGGCACAAAGGGTGTACCAGCCTCCCTGCGGACAGACCGTCCCCTCACCCCGACCACCCTGCAGGCCCCATAGCAGGCATATAAATCTCGGTATCAAAGCCCTTCTAAAAGGCCTTTCTTATACTGTTGAAAGGGGCAGAGGATGAAATTGGCCTTGGCTATGGTAACACCTGCGTTGGCTTTATCTCATATCACCATTTTATTTTAGGCCTTTGCTGCATGATTCTGTAAGTATTCTCTTTTAAAATGTTGTACCTAAACAAAAATATCTTCTTATGGTGCGATATCTAATTTCTACAATATATTGTATGTACTTCTATTATACATTATATGAAGACATCTGATACAATATATTGGAAGAACTTTGAAGGTGTAACATTTGAAGTACCTAGTATATATGAAAAGCTTATTGCTGGTTTATATGGACAACAGTAGAGTACATCTCCGGGTGCTTTGTGCTCATACTCCCATATATGTACACATATAAGGTAGAGTCCCAAAATATCAGACACTGACAGATATTGATCTTCTGGAGAAAAGCAGCTACAACTTCAAATAGCACGTGGTATACAGAAAGATCCTTTAAGAGATATATCAAAATAATCCCTTTGTTAAAGCTTGAACCTGGTCTTGTATAAGCAGGAAAGCGGATACAAGGCCAAACCACCATTCTCCCTAGTACTTCTACCTGAGGTCACAGTAATCTATACTAAAACTCTCTTTAGTTTTCCATTGGTAAAATAAACCACAATCTTATCCAGTACTGTATACTCTATGGTACAAACAGAGGACAGAAAAGGTATAATCTGTATACGTGACGTATAGTATACGCCATCCTCGCAATCATAACCACGTATCGGGTATATTAAAGTTTATAACCGTCCCATTTCCAATGGATTGTTCCAGAGGATCATGTATCTGATCTGACTCTTATATGTTAAATCCCCTTCATTATCCTACATCCTACACCGGCCGATCAGTAAGAATGGTTCCTGAAGGCTTCAAAGGTTATAGGTCTGCATACAGAATACTATTTATGTCCATATTCTACAACACATATATCTTCATACACCGATAGACCTATCTACCACTTGCTTACACTCACAGATACAACACCAAAGGATTCATCTGCAAAAAGCCAGTCAGTGCACGGCAACTTATAATATAGCGTAAGCTCCTTTGACATTACCCCCTCTTAGAGATACATGTACCAACGATATATCTGTCTTATATTATCTTATACACTATATTATATCGTGTTCTAGCATGCGAAATTCAGCCTTGCCCGTCCTAAAGTGTGTATATCTGTTGTATATGATTCCCCTTTAAAAGTAACGATAAATACAAGTAATATCATGATAAATCCACACAAAACTGTCTCTGCCACCGAAGCCCTCCTTATGACCAGGAACCGGTCACAGACATTGCTATTAACCGCTTGATTCTCCAATTTTAAAGCCCGTGTTGATTTTTACCTGTGTACCTTAGACACCGAATAAGGCGAGTATGACTTCGGTCTGATTTGAAATCGGCTTTGGTGGTAGAAGCATTTTTACAGGTGATCAACAAGCAAAATAACCCTCACCCACCCCACCCCCTTCCCAAAGGCAAACAAAAAGGTTGGTGTTAGTATAGCTAAAGACAAGCCTTACTACCCAGCTCTTTCCCTTCTTCTTCTTTTTGGCACTGTCCGTGTCTGTTGCCGACGACTGCTGTGAGGTGGCGCTACAGGCACTGGAGAGACTGTTGATGGAGGACATACTGTCTGATGACATATGCCGACTGATCCGTGGGGGCTCTCCTGCAAGGGAAGCACAATGTAAGGGTTAACTATATTGACAATATAACACTGTATTTACTAGATATCTAACTCACTTATGGTACAGTACTTAGGGTACACTTATAATTTCCATTTTCTCTTTAATACTCATTAAAAAAATATCTAGAACAGAAAGTGGGCATTGGATAAGTCACCTGTAGTTGTGTCAACCAACACATGCATTATACCATTTATCAAGAGGTATATGTTAAGTGGTATGTGTAATAAGTAGTATACATGTACATGTATTGGTTGGCACAAGCTTGTGGCCAAGTGCAGACAGTTTCATACGTCCTGTTTTTACCGTGTAAGACCTAAATCTAGGTGACGAGACGAGAGGTTGGTTTGACAGCACTATGGTAACATTCCTTATTTCTTTCAGGTGAAAGATTTATGCAGCACTAATTGGGAGAGATAGGAACGTGGACATAAATCAGAGATGTTGACAACGGTGAGCCAGGTAGCTGCCCTTCAAAGACATACCTGTCAATAAGTTACTGACTCCTATTGACAGAGCGCTCAACCTCCATACTTACATATGTACTGATACTGATATAATGTACATGTGGAGGCTAGTATAACGGGTATATGTAGGCCAGCTAACACGGTGCCCCCCGACTCTAAAGGAAACTAGGCATGTTTTAGCATTGAAAACATATAAAGAAGTTGGCCTCGTCTAAATTCCGAGGAACAAACTTGCTCTGTTTGTGGGAAATGGCCCAATATAAAGTAGAAATTAATGTATTACAATGCAGCCTATATTTACAGAGCAATGTGACCGGGATCGCTCAATGTGTCCCATGGTTGATTGAAAGAGGCACAATGTACGATAAGTGAGGGCAGACAGGGCTGAACCTTGTTTCCAGAATAAGCCACAGCTCTCCAAGATGACAGACTCAATCAGGGCCATGGAGCAGACGACAATGTGGTGAAAAGGGCGGGAAACTGAGAGGAGAAGTAATAAGCCCACTATGCGTTTATCACAAGCACACTGTGCCTACAGTCAGTCACAGACAAAGCTCCACTTGATTTGTGTTCTCCACGTTTGTGACGGGGTCAGAGAGCTCATGTCTTTGTCCCTTCCAAACACAATGTGGCTGTAGTCACCATGTTGCCTGGTTGGTTTTGGAATGACTCAGACTGGGTGAATGGCAATAGAGAGAGAAGGGAGGGGGGTGAAGGGACGGGTCAGCTGGACAGGTCAGGGGGAGGAAAGGAATCCAAGATTACATAGAGACAAAAAAAGAAAATGTGAGAAACAGGGATCAAAGTTAGACGAACAAAGAGAGATCCAGTAAGAATTCTAGTCAGAAGAGTAGCTCGTTACTACTGGAACCCCGACACGAGCAGCTATCCCAACCTGCTGTGGGCAGGGGACTACAGCTTGAATAACACTGAGAGCCAACTCTGCACGTCCCGTAGTAAAAGAAAACCCATTAAAGCAAGCTACCAGTTCCCATGATTAATGTTTCTGAACAAATTCAGATCTTCAATTTGTCTGCTTTAACTGTATGGCTACAAACATACATACTTGTGGAATCGCTACAAATATGTATGTCAACTCGGCTACCCCTGGTGGGTTTACTTGGCATTCCCCACTCGTGCAGTATTGTCCCCGTTCTGTCCCCCCATGTCTACACGTGTTGTCAGACACCTACCTGGCGTGCTGGGCTCCCTGGACAGCGTGGACGTGTTGGAAGAAGATGGCCGGCGGTGTGAGCCGGGACTGAACTGTGTGTGTTCGGGACTGAACTGGATGCCGCTCTGTTGCTTCAGGGCCTCTATCGTAGCTCGCAGGTCATTTAACTCAGAATCCTGAAGAACAGGGAATGATACATTAGTCACAATGCTGGATTATTAGTATAAACAGTATCTAGGGTCAGAATACAAGGGCGGTTTCCTGACTACAATAATAACCAAGATAAAGCACATACATTTCAGACAGTGTTCAGCGTTATCATAACCTACTTTTAAGTCAAAATATTGGTGATTATGGCTTCCTGATACATGTAGATACTATGCCCTACCATATGGAAATCTAATACATGTTATATGCAAACCACAATTCATTTGGAAGAACTGTTCTCAATTGACCCATAACACATTCCTCTCTGTACTGCTTTCGATACAATAATACTTATTATACTAATCATTAATAGAATAGTTGACATAATATATTATACCATATTCTGGTACTATAAACATTCCATGCGGTATAAGTATAAGGCAGTTGCACAGATGTGGGGTCTGAAGTAGCACGTGTGACCCCTACACGACCCCTTAGCACCTGGGTGGAGCCCTAAGCAGTTGTCTGGGGGTGGGGAGGGTACATCTACTTATATAACCCGGTGCCATACACCACCCACCTGACTGGCAGAAAGGCCCAATTGATGGCCAACAGGCAGGTCTCACCCTCACAGTCACTCAGACTTATTGAACAAGTCACTGACAGGACACACCTCCACTATAATATAGAGCTTCAGGGGAACCAGCAGACTTGACGTACCAAACTGTTCTAATTTGGCCATAGTACCGAGGTATCATAAGTAAACACAGATCTTGTTTCCAACTTTTAAAGAGACTATCGAAACACCAAGGGCCTATTTTATCCACCCTATTCACTATTTGATCAGCTGCGATCTCACATTTCAACTTCAAGTATATCTATAGCACTGTACATACTCAAGAGCTATGAGACTCGACAGCAAGGTGACTAATTGTTAGTCATGCATTTACTTAATTTACTACCGTTATTCAGCATACAGGATGCATACAGCCGCTGCATACAGGAGTATGAACAGTCTAATACTATATTTAGCATTAGCATTAAAGGAGGAAAATATTGAAACGGATGCCCCTGACTAGAGGTCCTCAATGGGTGACTATAGGTACTATTGGAAGCTTAGATATAGAGAAGAAATCAAATCCAGGAGAAATCCCTGCCTGAGGTCTGCATAATATACCTAGTTCCTGTCACCGCCTTAATAAAATAAGTCACCCCCAGCCTCTTCTTTACAGCTGGCCATCTCTCACTCTGCCCGTGTTCAATACACCCTTCAGCCTCCCCACCCCTGTACCCAGTACCCTACCTGCCGGCCTGTGCAGCCTCTAAGGTATGTGGCCAATAATTGGCCGGACTCGGACATATGTTGACCACTCAGTGGGATGCACATACCAGGCCACTACTCCTCCCCTCTATAGCAGCCTACCTGGGTCTAGTTAGGGCCCCAGACGGACACACCTTCCAGCCCCCATGCCAGTGTTATATTGTGTAGATTCCTCTCCTCCAGCCAATGGAAGATTCCCTCAGACAGTCATTACCGTACATGTGTGGAACACATTAAGGGGAGGGAGGGTGCCTAACCAACTCTGGGTTACAAATAGTTATGGGGTATATATTCTAATAGCCCGATCCTACAGTTACAGAGAACCATTATACAAACATAATATTACTATTGATATTAAAACAAATAGTCACGAGAACCCTACATATGACCCCAAAGATATGTATCGCCGGGCTCGATTACCGTGCAAATCTAAAACTCAGAATTATGGCTATTCTGCATAAGGCAGACCTATTAAACCATTTAAGGGCCGCATAGTTGTTAAATGCATTAATATATATATATATACCCTTTGTCGTCATAAGCATGAATGCAGACCTGGCAAAAAAATCGCCAGAGCTTCATCAATGCATTATGCAGACCCTTTGGGAGTGTATCGACCCCGGGAGGCTCGGCATGGTGCTTAAATACAGCGCTCGCGAATTACTCGCCAGTGCTGCATTCAAGCACCATGCCTCCAGTGGGCAGCCTCAGCGGATCCAGCCCCCACCCCGTGTGTGGTTTGCGGTGCCCGTTGTGCAGGGATTAGGATGGCGCCGGGTCCTCCTGTCAGCGCCCGCCCCAGGGCCCAGCTCCACATCAGGATAACGGCACCTTACATAAGGGCTGCACGGCCGCAGCACTTAGTGAATGAGGCCCCTGGTGTAATAGGTGATCAACGATGGATCACCTACAGAGGGAAGGGGGTGCTGGACAATACCCCCGCCCACTGCAGGCCCAGATGCTACTTGCACAACATGGCTGATTGTGGAGCTGACAACAGAAAGCAGCCTATGATGCTATCTATACTAAGTATGTGTAAGGCGCAGAGGGATGTACGTGCCATCTTTTGTGTTTCCGCTTTGCTAATCTAGTTGTATTATACTTGGGAGCTATGCAATTAGCTCATACACGTAACTTGAAGGGCCAACGTGAATGCCATTGTATGGGCACTGCGATTGTTTGAGAACACTACTCTAGAGTGGGACTTAATCAAGGATCTCGATATTTGTAACCTTTATAAATTATTCATAATCATTATCAACGACAACCCATTATGCCCCTATTATGCAGGCTTCAATATCGATATAGTCAAGAGATATGTGCTACTCCTGTCTAGAATTAAATGGCGCTAGACTGCATACAGTGAAGCCCATGAGTTAACCCCACCTTTGTACTAGTTATGTACAGAAGACCATACAAGATAATTATAGTTCAGACGTGTGAGTAATGCATGCTTGTCCTTTGTGATGCTACATAACTGGTAGTTGTACATGTATTGTGGTATCCATTCTAATACCCATCAATACTGGTACATGGGGAGTTAATGCAGGTTCCAATGGCTAACATGTCAGATATGGTCTGTTTGCAGTGGACAGACTCCTCCAGTGAGGGCACAGGGTAAGGTATAGGAAGGATGTAGAACATGTATGGTAGATTGAATGTATGCCTGACCATTATATCTAACCATCAGATATAGGTATGTATGGCAACCTGAACAAATGGCAGAGAGGTACTTCTTATAGTAAACATGGTATTAACTAATTACGGTAGGATGGGAATTAATTACATCTTTTGAACATTTAATTGTATTTAGTAATGCAGAAAATGTACTCATATTACCCGACTAAATAAAGTGACAAAGTTCTTGTCAGTTTATGAGATAAGTTGGCTTTCATGAAGGGAATAGTGAAACTGCCTATTAATTACTCATCTAATTACATATGTATGTATATAGGTAGTAATCTGCTTGATTGTGTCATTGTCTCTCAGCAAGTTGTTGGGTTGCCAATCGTTATAATCTAATGGCCAGATAGCTGGCTGGCTAATTGTCTACATACATTGGTGACATAAGGGCCTCAATGCCTGTTAGTGTACGTTCCAATCAGCTTATACTATAAGTTATAGAAACATAACACCAATAAGGAGTTCTATGACAGAGCCATCAGAAGAAGCTGTCACAGAATTCCTTAATGAAACATGGAGGCTTTAGTATTCAACTACACACCCTGAGTGAAAACAAGATCCACATGGCACAGAGGGTGATAAGATAACAGGGTCCTTTCTACTACCACCACAGACATAGACAGAACAGCAACGGTAGCAGCAGGCGCAGTGGGGACTGGAGGACATGAGCCGGAGTATAGACAGGGGTAAAGAGAAGACAAAGTGCCAGGTACCTCAAGCTCAAGAGAGTTTCGGTCATCATAGGTTGCCGGCTGCTTTAATGACAACAGAAATGACACTCCATAAACAGCCAAATTTTGGATGAACAATATCAGTGAAAATGCTATCAATTTAATTCAGATTTAGGATTTAATATGATATTTCTTTCGACTTCATCTTCCAAAGACCAATATTTAGTACTATTACACAAGGATACAATATTGCAGATGGATTTACAACTACAGCAAATGACAAGGGATATCTCCATGATTACAATATAGTCATGTATTGTATGTAATTCATCTTTAATGCTTTTACAGTGTTTAAAGGGTTATACACTTTTACACTTTCATGTAGAATATTCGATGTATATCAATCTACGCTGTCCATCCACATGATATAATCTCCATCCTTAAAACTCTGGATTCCACCAACATCCCCATTATCATAACCTTGGAATCACTCAGTAGGGATTTTAGGAATTATCAGGTTAACTTCTCCCTTCATAGAGTGAATACACTGCTTCGATCAGATAGGCAATTACTATAATCCAATTAATATCACGGGTACAGAACCCGCGCCTGTTTCATTATGCTAGTGATCACGTGGGGTAACATTGAGATAACAAGGTGTAATTAGTGTATAATGCCAGTTATCACATCCACAGTTGGCTAGTAGTAGTTACACATGTATACACACACACTTATAGTACAGGCACACCTGGTGAGGGGTGCTGGAGGAGCTGGTGGTCGTGGTATTTAATCAGAACACGAGTGGACAACGTGCATTATTTACATCAATATTATGACTGGGCAGTGTGCCAGAACACCCTGGAGGGGAGTAGTTAAAACACTGGAGGTACAGCTGAATGGGGAGGGGGAGGGCACCATATGGTCTTACAATTGGTCATATGTCAGCTCCTAACTAAGCACCGCTTCTCTTTTGTTCTCTACTAATTACCTGCAGACATGGCATTGATGTTATTACAGTATTATTGTAGTACATGTAGTAGTTTGTGTCGATCACCAGACATGGTACAACCAGCACACACCGCCCCTGCCGTTCTATCTCTATATCGTACACGCCGCCTCTTGTCTCTATACAATGTACATGTAATACTAGGACTAGTATAGCAGTACCCTCCACAACGTGCACAACATTGTTGTAATATTACACTGTCTACCATGCTGTGCACAAACTAGGCCGCTGATTTAGATATACATGTACAAGGCATACTTTGATCCTGATCTAGTTTATCCCTTTTGATGCCTTGAAATCCCTGACATGGATATCACAGGATATGCTGACCCTAATAATTTATTATTCATTACCCCACTATATATAAGTATGGGCATTATCTATGGTATATGCTAACACATAGATACTTGCATTTCAAGCCTGCCACACATGATTAAGTCCCACTCTCTACTCGTACCTCAATGGCCACCAGAGGGCTTTAAACATGTCCTCCTCTCCCCAGGGTCATTAAGGAAACGATGCTCACGACATGAATTCTCTAATTATCTCGTGCTAGTTATCCCTCCCGCTACACTGCTTCCCTTAGGGCCATCAAACGTACTGTGTTTTAGTGGGACCAGACCCAATTGATGGACTAGATTAATATAACTACCATAGTATTTATGATATTGCTTAGACCTACAGCTCACAGCTGCTGCCAATCTCATGGTGGTATTTTAAAACCAATGTGATATGGCTCTAATGTGTTACACACAGTATACTAAAGTGTAAGAGACATAACGTCTTCATTATTAATAACTGCCTGTTTTAGTGCATGTATAAGTTGGTCTCTATCCATTACCCTTTTATCTCTATGAAGTAGCACACGCCTCCCCTCTCTCCTGCTTTGAATCTATAGTGATTATAATCAACGTTAAGCAGTCAGACCATGCGATGGACTAAGCTAAACAATAATGATGGTCAATGTGATACATATACTGGAAAATAGGAAAATTGTAAACTAAAATATCCAGACCAAAGGAAAATAACGCTCAATTCTTTAGGCGAACTTATAATTAAAGCGACTTGTATACTTATACCATGCTCATTAATAGTCATGCATATAATAGGTTTCTCCATGGCTGATTTTCTTTCTGCTCCCAATATGTTAGCTGGACACACATGTATAGGGGATTGGTATAGATAAGCTCCAACATATCAACTTGCAGAGAATACTCCCCATATAAGCTCGTGCCTACAAACTGATGCACAACCAAGAACTGCAATGTGTCTTTGATGTAATCATTATACACACTATACTGAAGTTCTCTGAGTGGAAGGGGATGGTGGGTATGATGGGGTGGGGTGCTCACCTTTTGCTCTGCCGTGCTGGTCAGTTGTTGTAGACGTGTGGTCATGTTGGAGAGGCTCTGCTCGAAGGCCGCCACCACATGGGCCTGCAACGACACAAAGGGTACAGGAACATTAGTACAATGTTATCTCTATTTGTACGATCGTTATGCACATTCACGATGAGAATACATTTATACTCAGTGGTATATGGAATGCGTAAATGTATTTGATAAATACAAGAATGAACGGGAAATCTTGAATCTCAAAAAGGATAACTCCCCAAAGAAACCTATCTCTATACTAACTTATACCTATATAATGTGTATATATAGGAATTATAAATATTTCCTTGGATTATAGTAATCCATGAAAGCAAGAAAACTGGAAGAATTTCATCCCCTTATACACCTGCAATCGTATGTACATTACGGCAAGGTTAGCTCCACTGGTATTTACACAACTCCTGTATACCTTCCGTTATAAAGTTACTACCAAATATTGGTGTTCTTACAGGTCCATGGTATTAATCCACTGGAGAAGTTGCCCATGTTGAGACTAACAGGAGGGAACATCCCTAACTGGTGACCACGTGTGTACTAATCCCATCCCCCAGTGTACCTTACCGGCTGGCTGACCACTCCCACCCACCCCACCTGTACACACTGACCAATGGGGGTAGGTGCTCACTGAATAGCTGACTCATGAAGTCTACATATAGCTACCCTTACTGGGAAAATTCAACTTCTTGGGGCATACACAGTCATATATTAAGTTTGCATTTTTTACATGCTTCATCGACTGATACGAGAAATACTACCACATTATAATTTCAAAACATGATATTGTTATGCCTTTGAAAGAGGTAGCCTCGTTGGATTATACACCATGTCAGGATTAGGGCTAATGGCAGGACTACATGTAGGGAGGTAAGGGCATATAGGGGTCGTGTATAGACATGTACTGATCACACCTAACTCAGGAGGCATGTCTCAGGGTACGCCACAGCATGTAGGCCTTTAGTAGATGATCCAGATAGGAAGGTGGTTATACCCTATGCAATACTAAAGCTGCCCAAACTATAAAGTCTGGAGAGGAAGTCAATTGAAATCTGCATTAAGGTACACCTAATGCTGGCGGCTTACTATATATTAGACAATATATAACTCTATTACAAATACCTGTGCACTGACGTGGTGCTGTTGTAGTTTAGATTGTAATTCAAAATAACTGCCAACATATTTAGACATGGACAACGTTTGGGTCCCCCTGGTTTGGGGCAGGGTCAGCTGAGGGGTACGTCTGTAGTACTTTGGGAGTTGATGGCCAGCGGGCTTCCCTCCAAGGTCACAGGTCACCTTGTAATTGTTAGTAAAGGCCACAAAGGTTGTGGGCTGACCTTAGAGGTCAGGACATCCCCCTCATCGACTCCCTCCAATAACCCCCTCCTGTGACGTCCTGGACTGGCTCAGCCAACCAACACTAATGTTCAAAATCAGGATAATTTCTTTCTATCTTATCCTGTCCCTTATAATCGTACAGGGAGTGGAGTAGACTCCAGATGTTTGTATGTTACAAACTGATGTTATAATTTCCTCAAACAATTTGCCACGGGGTCTACATGATGCCTACCTATGTAGGATGGTAGGCGGGTACAACCCTATGGTCCCAGTGTTAGATAGAGCACCTATACAGCCACCTTGCAGGTTGGTGAATTAGTTACCTGTCAGGATGTGAGGCACCTGGTACCCATAACCCCCACACGTGGTGCTGCTCACAGTCACACCTCCATGTACACCACAGACATGCACTCAACGCCACATCTCTATTAGTACTAGCCATAAGAGATAACGCTGGTATGGAGATCCGCAAGGAATAACTTGAAATGTTCAACTGGAGATCCCTCGGATTTTCTTTCTCTGGTTTACGTGTGGCTATGCTCCTTTGGACTATAAAGGTGCAAAAAATGCACGAAACCTGAAAACCCGAGATCATATAGATATCACAGATTGGAATGACACTACATGTACTTGGGTTGGGGCAGGGGTGGGCTACTCGCACTAGTTGAGGAGACAACCCTTTGACGATTATTTACAGCGGGTTCAGAATTGAGTAGCTCACCATCTATGCACTAGCACGGACACTCAATGAGGCAGTACACACGATAAGGTGTGGGGTACCACGGAGCTATATATCCCGCTGTACTAGGGGCTAAATGTAGAGCCTGGAGGGTCAATAATTCACCCTGATGGCATTAAAGATACCATCTCTACCTCTCAACCCAGATTCCTCCTGCACTGCCTACTAAACAGCCCCTGCTCCCTCCCTAGCATACACAACCCCTAGTTGGTGTCCAGCCCTACTACCAGACACTACCCTACCTGCACAGGATAACTTAATATCCTAGAAAACTATAACATCTCAATTTCCGCATAAATGGCCTTTTTATCATGTATTCACTACATGGCTACATGACCAATGCCCTGAAGTAATCAGGCTACAATTTCATCCTAATGGGTAACCAAAGACAGGGAGACTCTATGTATGATGGATAAGTCCAGTCCAACAAGGCTCGATCCTTCTCTATACTACGGGAGGAATATAATATATCTCTACATGAGTGTTTTGAGGTGCAGTATTCAGCTGAACAATAGTCAATTGGAGCTGTAGACTTTTGTATCAGTAATGTCCTGCCCCGGGGCCATACTGCATTAATGTTAGGATATAGCCAACCAAAAGTCCTATATGATATTCAGCAGGCGTCATAACTGGCAGAGGACCAGAAATCCATGTTTTGGGGGCAGCATATAGGGCAGCTGGCAGATACAGAGCATAACAGTGCGTGTAGCAGCACATCACTGGTAGGTTCATTAGATATCGTTGTATGGCAATGGTTGCATATAACAGGGCATATAGAAAACTAATACCACCATGCCATGTATATTCTATACCTGGAATTTCTTCTCGATTTCTTTTGAACAGTGGCAAAGGGAGACAATCACTATTATTTAACACAGAGTAGGCCTAGTAAGTAGGGAAGGGTGCCAATAGTAGATGCACAATGACCCTGTGTTTCACAATTACAGCATTACTTATGAAGCATGCCTGTGCCTGTCTCTACCTGCCTCCATAAAACATGCAGTATGTGGCCTTGTGACAAAAAACACCTAACCAGTGGTCAATGTCCACTTGTACACCAGTAATGGGTGCACACACACAGCTCCGTGCTGGAACACACCAGCAGCAGTAGGAGGGCAGGGGGGGGGGCACAATACTGCTCACCTGGAGTCTGGGGTAAAAATAGTGAAAAACCTCTACACTGAATCATGGTGTGGTGTCTACAACAAAGAGGGTGGATGGGAGAGGTGTGCTGCTCGGCCATAAATACGTCCCAGCTCACACCAACAACACAAACAGCAACAGCAGCCATCCTGGAACCATCACCACCAGGGGCGTGCTGTGTCATAATACTCACTTCTTTACACACACAAAACATGGAGGAGAGAGTCTGGGCTTAAAGCTATGGGTCTGTTTTGGAGGAAAATGCGAGATATATATACTGATAAATACAAGATGTATATGAGCAGAAGCCAGATTAATGGGATGAGTGAATGAAATGGATTTGGGGAATTACCTCAGAAGGTAATAATGCATGGTATCATTTAATGACATGATCATTTCAGAATCACTGGTGTACCACAGGTGTATACATACCTACATGTGAACATGAGTGTGAATCCATACCTGGTGTTCACTATCTGTGACACGATCAGGTGTCTTGGCCGTACACAGTGGCGGCAGGGACAAAAATGACGGGTAAAATGTCAAAAGTCGTCTGCTTTGGCAGAAAGCGGCTGTTGGTGTCCCCGGAGGAGATTGCACCTGCTAGACTGCAGGCCAGATGCACCGGGCAGTGAAAACGGTTTACACCTTTCCCATTATCTGTTTTTAAGACAAATTTTCCGCCAGGGGTGGCTCAACCCCGCCCACCAATCCTCCTGTTCGGTCCTGACCCCTGCGACATGTGCCTGAGGGTAAAGACACTGACTGGGTAACTTCTAACCTTCTGAGTACCACATGTGTGTGGGATGTGGCTTTAAGTTTTAGTGAAATGTCCATACAGAGCTGATGCCTCATTCCTGACATAGATCACACTCATACAAATTTGTGTCTTTATCCAATGGCTATAAATATCTCCTGCCTTATTTAAATTCCTCCAAAACACTCGTTACTGAATAAATAACCGAGCTCTGTGTTATTTTCAGAGCAGATACCTAATACCTCCAGCCTTTAGAGTTTGATATGCCCTGTATAGAATACACACCTGCCCAGAAGCGTACACATACATATACACGTGTCCAACAACGCCCACTAACTTTGAAATCTTAGTCAAACAGAATACTCTGTGTCTGCACCGGTTTTTAACAGTATTTTAAAAATGCACTTTAAGTTAAAAGTCAGTCGATATCAGATTGCATTCCCCCTAGACCGTTGTGTCTAAATTGTAAGGCGTTTAAATTGTGTGTTCAAAGGTATAGATTTTCTTTGTGCCTGATGGAGTACTAGGCTCCTAGGGTGGGGTGGAAACAATAACACCTTTCAGCCCCACCCTCCAATAGATCCATACTCTCCTGCATGGTAGCACCTAGCCAGGTACATATGTTAACACACCTTTCAGTTCAAGTGTGCTTACTTAGACATACAATCATCTCCATAAAGTACAATATTATCGACCATTCTCCCTAAGTTCTCTTTCGGAAATCCTAATACGTATACAAACCAAAATTTAAGCCAGACTACACTGTATAAGGGTGAGTTGGGAGTATCAGAGACTACAGCCAGGAGGCTGGGGTTAACGCTGTCAGGGACTCCAGGGCAGACCTCAACCAGTCTAGTGTGAACCACAAGGTGGGAGGGTTCATGTTGGGGAGGGTGCAATGCGAGTCTGCAATTTGATCCTGACCATTTCAATTTGGTTACAAATTAGCCTGTCGGGAGATATACTTAATGTCTGAGTATTTAACCCGAGGCGGGTACTTGGTAGACAGAGTATTTAACAGTCATTATACAGCTATGGCACAAAAAACACAACAGACGCCCTGGTGCATACAAAGTGGGGACTACTGAGGTGGCGCTCACTTGACGTGGTGCTGTCATCCTGTCAAATGGGGCCAAGTGTTAGGAGGACATTATTATTACTCATAGAAAAAGTTTCCGACCTGTATATTGTACTAGTTTTGATAGAATCATGTCACAATGCAGTCAGTTCTGTGTGGGCGTATGCAGGCGTAATTTGAAGCACGCGTATTGGGTTTATTGTACTCTACGGATTAAATCTGGCATATGCCAGGTATGATATTCTAAATTTAACCATAACTGTAATGAAATACCTGTTATTCCATCAAAATTACCATTGGTTACTTCCCAATACCATATAGCTCCATATGGAAGACCCTAGGAGAGTCTCCAGTATTAAAACAATTATACAAATGTAAAATACCTCCTGAAAAAACTTATACATTACCGGTACCAATCGCACAGGCTTCTATATTATCCCATAAACAGGCCGGCTGATATCATTGTATTAATCCTATCCTAGAAGGCATCCATGGCATTGCTGCTGCTTCTGGTAGTGGTGGTAGTAGCTAAGCTCATTCGAGGTGCTTCCCACCTTCTCACCACAGACTCCCATACAATGCTGTTTACCCCCATCTCCCAGGTACAGTACCTAAGCCAGTTGGGTCTTCTACAATTCCCAGGTACACAAGGCTCCCATTGCAGTGCTCAGCTCCAGGAGGGAGTCTTTCCTGGAATCCCCATTCCCAGACCGGTGGCCAGCCACAACTATGTTGGAACATGATGAACCATACAAACAAGAGTGGGCCAGTTTATTTTAGCACTCTTTTATAACCCTGCCGTTCTGTGTCACTGAAAATGGCCAAATTGCTACTGTTTAGGATGTTGAAGAACAGGAACTGACCTGCTATATGGGATATAAGAGTCTATTACTGCAATAGGCATTTTCCTTAATACATGAGGCTTATTCTCAATCATAAGAACCGTTTTGACTAGCTAGGAGTAGGATGGTATAGGTTAGGGTGGTGAAGGCTAGGGAGGGAAATATCATCTAACAAAATAATGACCCAAATATCTCCTTTACAGAGCTTTTCTTCTACACCTACATTGTACTAGCAGAGGACGGGCCCATTCAGCCTCACTTACACAAAGAAGACACCATAGCATTTATACCTCTCTATATTATACATAGGACAGGCAGGAATGTCAGGATTTATGGGTTACACCTCCCAATGGCCTGTGAATAATTGAAACCTCGCTAAGTATGTCTGAAGCACTTTTTACCCCTTTATTCCTGATTCAGGACAGAGGTATAGAGCCATTCGGGAAATAATTTATCAAATAGGTATTTTAATCCGCATGCCACTGTCTGAGCAGACTCTACTTAGCAATCTACCAACGACCAAGACTGACTTTATATCTGCATGATTCTTACTGGAATAATTTCTAAAGAGTCAGGAGGAAGCAGGATGATGATCTTTGGATTAGATTGTATGTCTAATCCTGTAATCCCTTAATGTGAGTTTTATTATCAGAAGGACTAGGGTACCTGTGGTGGCGGAGGTAAAGGATGACGAGGCAGGTGTCTCAAATATTTGCCCCATCTCACTGTGTAAACGCTGAAACCTGCTACAGCACACCTGGAGGCCATACCTAGACATACAACCCCCAGCTTTGTACAAACTTACTCTCTACACCACACACCAGAAACTATTGCCTTATAGGAATTCTAATATAGTATGTATTCCATAGTGTTCACGTACTCAAATACTGTTTCATATACTTGGGAGGAACATACATTCAGGGAAATGGGATGTAGAAGTAGCTTCAGGGTGGTGGGGAAGGGAATAGGGGTGGGTTCCAGATGGAAGCGGGTAGTATTGGTGCTAGTTCATGTATATGGACCTGGTAAAGTTTGGGAGATATGGGAAGCTGGAGGGGACCCCCTGTGGTCTTATTTAGCAAACATTTATTCATTGGCCAAGATATAAAGTACCTTCCTAACCAATACTCTCTGATGACTCAGAGAGTCCAGGGGGAACACACAGAGTATACAGCCCTACACGACAACATTCCTGCTCCCCCATGTCCTTCATCAAGCACCAATAGCAATTACAATTGGACACTCACAAAACAGCTCATTCTTGATAAAAAAGGGGTCAGCAAAGTTAATCCCCCTCCAGTATGTGAACATTAAGAAAGTATCTCCCTCTGGGAGTTACAACATGCTAGCTGACAAGAACTTGTCCCAACAGTTGGGTGAGTACATTGTGACTGGTATGTGGTTGCTCAGGTCACCTGGGTGAGCTTGGTCATTGTCCCTATACTCAGGGTCATTCTAAAGCCATGTTTTGCCAAACACTGTAATTAAAGCCACAGGGCTTTGGTTCAGTCTCCCCTATGGCTGTCTAAAACTTGACTTGAAGTAACTTTATCTTGACTTAAAGTGAGCTTATGGGATGTTACCATGTAAAAGGTGTGTGCTGGTATCTATTAGGCTAATCTCTGTGTGTGGACGGCTGTGGATAAATTTACAAGCAGTAAAACTAATAGTTTTTGATGGGGTATAACAACTGGTTAACTACCTGGTCTAAGCAGGATTCCAGTCTTCCCACCCCGACCACAAACCAACCTACACTCCCAGCAGCACTGACTAACACCGTCTAACACGGGAATCCACCCTCCTCTCACTCCACACCACTGACCTTTTCATGCAAACACGCAATGTGGGGAAAGGGTAAATTTCCGTTCTTTTCCTAACTTAAGGCCACTGCGGTTTGCAGCCAAACACTCCTTATTAGACATTCATTCATGGGTCGATCGGTGACCCCGTGACAAGTAAACTCTATGATACTTTAGGTAGGTAAGTGTGTTAGAATGCGGAGGGTGAGGAGGGGGAGGGGTGCTTGGCAGGTACCCCAGGCAGAAGGAGAACCCCCAGTGAGGGTGACTTATCTTAAGGTTTTACTAAGAGCAAACAGACCCAATAGGACACGGCCAACTCATTCACACACAGTGAGTTCTTGGCACCAGCAAAAATTCTCCCCTTTTATGTTTTCATTTCACATTCCATAATTCATTTACAAGAATAGAGAAGTTCGCATGAGCAAGATTTTCTGTTAAAAGTCAGAGCCTAGTGAAAACTACACTGGAGCAGACATCGTGACACCTCGTGACATTAATAACCCATGCCCAACCTTCAGAATCAGTGCAGTCTTTTTAACGAAGCTAATTAACACAATCAAATGGAATGCTAATTAAGCTAATTAACGAACTACTTAAGACATTCTAGATTGACAATAATAGGAAGTAGATATATCAAATGGTTGTGATTCACTTAGCTAATTAGAGACTTAGAAATAGTCCAAGAATTAGTCCTTTACATATAATATACAAACCATATATGTCTCAGCGACATCATCACATATCCTGTCTGCCTCTATGGCGGCTGCAGACTTGGTGGTGGTGGTGGTAGCACTCATCCTGCTACTACAGGTACTCCCAGGTAGGGTTTGTCACATACACTCCTCCAGGCATGCTACACCTTAATACTATAGTAGAGCTCCACAATGGCTGAATCACACCAGCCTCATACACTGGAGGATGGGTATATGGCACACAGGTAACTTTTGTAGCCGATTTCCTCCAGTAGCTCCCTCCAGTACCTGCTGTGTGGATGTTCAGTACCTGGGGGGTGTCTGGGTGTCTGTTGTGTCTGTGGTACCCCAGTCAGTACTGCAGGGGGCGGCAGGTGTAATTGGCCGTACAGGGGTGGGTTCCCTACAGTGTAGAGAGATGCAGCTCCTGTGCACACCTGTGAGTCTGACTGACTACTGGCCTCCCCTCTACAGTAACCAGCCTCTACCCCCAGACTCCCTCTATGGAGGTGGTCGTAATAAGGCCCGCCCTACTATGTCCCTGTGGGTATTAAGATGTAGGGATCGAATGGGTAGACAGGCAGTCAGCCATGCACGTGCTGTACCCCAGATAAGCTGCCTGATGTGCCCCCACACTACTACTACTACTACTACTGTCACTGAGGCACTACCACCAGCCTCAGTGGTGATTAGCTCCCTTTACTCTGTGACCAGAGATAATGTATGTCTGTACTTGAGCTATGGATTCTATGTCACTGGTGGACAGAGGAGGAGGGGGCGGGGCTAGTGGGGGGATGATTGACAAGGCTGCTCTGGTGTCCTGATTTCTAGATGTCGATTAACCCAAAAGCAAAGCATGTTCCATGGTCATTAACTCAGATTCATGGTAGATGTTAAGTGTTCGATGGTGCTGGCGAGTGACACATATTCCGTGATTGTGATACAGGATGTTTCTTAAATGTCGTCTGCTAAACCAGCCGTCCATTCCTGCGTCTGGTCAGTGTTGGAGACTGCATGTTGTTGTAGGGAGGTGGAAGGGGAAGAAAGAGGGCGAAGTCAAACAGAGCTGACCGCCAATCTAACCCAAGATGCCCTCTGGGTCCCAATATTTGTAAAACAGGGGGTCCTGGTCACATCCCTTGTTTAACAACACAGATCAGTCACACAGACCCAGATGGGTGGGTCGCTGTGTGAGGAAAGAAGGGTCCCGCGGCAAATAAACGGTTTAAGTGTGGGCTCATGTCGTGGGAAACACACATAGACAATGGTGGTTGATCATTTGTTTGAGGCTACAATGGCTTGCAATTGGCTCCCATTGCAGACGTATACTCCTCCCCCTGATCCCTCTCCAAGTCTGTACACTGAGAATCGCCTCCTTTACACAATTAGTCCACTTGGACGCTCACACTGAAAGCTTCCTGAACACTCTCCAATTCCCCTAAGGCCTTAGATATGAGTCTTTAATCTCAACGTGGGTACCAGCGTATACATGGAGAAGGCCTAGCGAACGCCAGCAACCAGCGTCACAGGGAAGATGTCGTCTGCTCTCTGCTTCCTGTCCAACAGTGGTGTGTGTCCCAGACCAGGGAGGCAATTTCACAGTTGGATTGGATTGATGTGCTGCTGTTAACACTACTGTACAAGGAGCATCTAACTGCTGCTATCCTTGGTTAATGTACTCTACTGCCCTCCCTCCTGAGATGTTCTTAGACTGGCCGGCTCACTGCCTTCTCGCTCCTGGGATGTTCCCAGACTGTTTGTCCCTCCTGGGATGCTCCTAGACTGAACATCCATACCTCTTTGGTAGCTCTACTAGCTCTACAGTCCCAGTCAGGCAGTAACTGGCTAACTATGAGTGGTGTATCTATATGAGTGAGCAAGTGTGCGTATCTGGCAGACCTGTTTCCAACCTGTGATGCTCCAACCCCCACCCTATACACATCTTTACACACCTGGGTAGATGGCCAAGGTAGCCGGTCAGGTGTAAGGGCCAGGTGAGGCAGCAGAGCCCCTACCCCTCAGCACAGGTAGGCATTAAGGTCACCGCCAACTAGAGATGCCAAACTCACCTGGAGGAGCCGGGCAGAGTGTTACCTCCAGTGAGCTCCACTGCCCTCAGGAGTAACCTAGCCGTGTGGGGCCCTTGGTAGGGGATGGTGTGAGGGGTACTAGAGTTGTGGGTGGCAGTGGGAATGGGATGTGGGTGGGAAAAGGAGGGTGAATTGGGAGGAGTGGGCTGCTGGTAATGTAAGCAGACATGTCAGTTTCCACTGGTGGGGAGACCGAGGAGAAATAATTTCATTTCAGGTACAGTATCATTGCATAGTGAAATATTCACATTACAACCTGGCAACCTCAAATACAGAATGTTTGCAATCAAGTGCTTGCAGTTTCCTGTCTCCACTATCACTGCCACTCAAGTAGCCTATGTGTACAGCACCCGACCACAGCCAACTCAGGCACAACCACTAGACTCCATGGAGTGTGCTCCAGTGGGCCCTTTCTGGTACCACAACAATGGTTATGTATTAGGGCATGTACCCAGCCTCCCTGCCCCACCACATACTGCGTTAACAGTGCAGAGTACCCCGTGAACACCACAAGCACTCCCATGCCATGCTGCACACACTGCAGCTATTTATATATACTGCAAACTCAAGTTAAATGTGCACAATGTCAAATGGCACTGGGGGTGCACTGGAGGGGAATACAGGACTCCATTCTGGATGGCTGGATTGATAGTCCCACTGTCACCCCTGTAGGTGGTCGTTCTAAGTTGACAGTACATTTGACACTAACAATAACCGTGATTGACACAGCTTCCGTGACGACAGCCGCCAAGTATTGACAGGATCATTACTATTGACGTTAACATTGACTAGGCAGGCTCCCACTGGGAGCTGTCTTCACTTCACACAGCCACAGGCCTCATAACATAACCTGCATAAAAGCAATCCATATGGCATAATGGCCATATCCGTACATTAAAATGCAAAACAGCTACAGTACAACTTCCGATGCACTGTTAGGCCAGCTCACAGGCTATTTCTACATGTTATATTGTATTGTGCCACCGTTATCCTGGTTACCTGATAGAGGGACGATCAAGGCAGATCTGGCAGGATCGATGATCCCCAAACATCCCCTTCTAATAGGGATCGATTACTATGTTGCATCACATGTAGCTACCAATAGAGGACATCTATAATTCACATGTCATGGCTGGCTGTATACCTATCCCCCTGTGTATAGATACTATAGATATACCAGTGTATGGTAGTAACCATAGATGTGGCATGGGGCAGGTCCCATCTACATATCTAGCTCATCTTTTATACCATGGTTCAATTATGATGAAGCAGCCAGGGCGGTGGGCAGGCTGTGGGTCAGGGGTTACAGGTATACATCACATGGCGTGCTGCAGTATGACCCGAGCTGTCAGTGATGTCCGTGTCTTACAGTACGCTCATTAGTGTCCTGATTGATGACACCATTGTGTAAAGACAAGGATGGGGCAGCACATACAGAGCCATCAACTGTACTGATGTTACAATCCCCAAACATGGCGATTGTAACCTTGTTAAATGAGCAGCTCCTGCTCCCAATATTCTCACAGATTAGGATGCGTTCTTGTTGGTATTCCTTTTTTTATTTCCATCCATCCATCTATTTTATTTTGCTTGGGGATCGAAGGGGGTAGGCGTTGGGGTAGAATGTTTCCTCCATTTGCAATCAGGACCAAACCTCGTCCAATAGTCTAGCTCATTTCCTCCCCAGCCCCCATAAACCAATCTCAGGACCCCACTCCATCACGAGTCCCAGGGCCCGAATTGGGTTTTGTTTTTACACAACTTGGTAACACAATTCTCCAATTGTCATGCCCATGTTCTACTCATTTTTGCCGACTGTAGGCACTGACATAATTGTATAGTTCCGCCCCTGATTCCTCAATCTCGCCTCATATACGGACCTATTAAACGATTAGAGCCATATTTCATTTACTTTTATTCTACTCCTTACCATGTCTCCCGCGAACATTCGAGCCCTTATAATGCCAGCTAGCAATTTCACTGATTGTCCCCCTGTCGAGAGAGTGCAATAATGCAATGGCCAGGAGTTGACTACTTTCTCATACATTGTCCTAGCTGTATGTTGGGCCTCTACTGTTCTATCCACATGTACCTCTGTGGATCATGGGCTATGTCAGGCCCCCATCTTCATGGGCCTCCCATGTGGGTATGCCTCTAACCCAGTCTCGGACCCCGACTGTATGTATACAGTCTGGGAGAGTTCTTATATACTGGGTTGTACTGGATACCAGCAATCTGGACATCATGGGTTCGAGTCCCACCATGGCACAATTGGTAGGAATTTTTATAGCTGTACAATGCACCTCCTTTACACTATTTTCTCTATCTAAACATTTAATATATAATATTACTATGCCAGTATAGGGGTATTTATGCTTCAAATAGGCCAAATAAATAATGTAAAAAAACGAACCTACATTTTTGCCAAGGTGGGATTCGAACCCATGAGGCCTAACACAACATATATATGTCATGCATGATCATGTGACCATGGCTAACCAATCAGTGGTTGAGCTATCTCATTAAGAAATGATCCAGGATCCTGGATCATTTTCTAACTAGGTTACAGTTATTAGATACAAAATTGTCCAGGCCCATTACAGCCTGACGGCTGTAATGGGCCTGGAGAGCTCGAGGCTGCCTCTAACCCGGCTGACCACAGTCATGAACAGCTGACATTATCCATAACTAAGAGACCACCTTAGCACGTACCCTGGGTGGGTAATTTAGACCTGCCCAGGTCACCGTCCCCAGCCTACCTTAGGCAGGTAATGTACATGTATGGGGCTCATTACAACACCACCATACAACATTAATCAAGCCTTAAGGAGTGCATTCCCCTGAGCCTGTTGAATGCTGCAGGTATAAATTTAAAATGACCTCTGGTTTCCTCTGTGGTCTGCTGCGTTGTCTTGTGCAGACTCAGATCGCCTCTCCCATGCTTCCTTTTCCTCCCTCACACGAGCCTCCCCCATGCAACCCTTTACTCACATTCCCTGTACCATGTACACATAGGACAGTTAAAATTCACGCAGGCATGTATCACTTGTGCCATTATCATATCAAATACATCTTCATATAGCCCTCCATCATTACAGGTCAGCATCGCTGTTTAGTAGAACCATCGCTGTTCAGTAGAAACCCACACGTCATGCAGACATGGATTTGGTGGTGGGTAATAACATTTCTGGGATTCTATGTTCTTGGCAGTGGGTAATAGCATGTATATTGAACACGCATGCCGGTATTATTATATCAGCTGTGGCATACTTGTACCAGTGCTAGAGTCCAGACGACCATAATTACCCTGACTAGCGCCCCTGGAGGTGCACCACTCACACCTATTACTCACTCATAAAGACCCTGTGGTATGCCTCCACACACTACTTATCACTGAAAACCAATTATCTATAGATATATGGATGACTATTAGGGGGACGATTGGAGGTAAAATGAAATACATGTTTCTATCATGCTATAGATAAACGCTGCATAAGAGACCGACACACGTCCAATCCTGTTCAGGTTGGCCAGTAGGATTAACCTTTTTGCTATATAGCCACTGCTCTTAGCTAAGACCTCTCCTGAACTATGATATCATGTTCTGGTATAGAGGTGCCAAATTTCCTAAATACTATAATATAAGTTTGATTCCTTTGGTGTAGAATGGATTACTCATGATTTAGATCCTCCTACATGTACAGCAACTGTCAGTAGTAGTATCATGTTGTTATGGTAAAACAAGACCGACATATCCCCACAGGTGTACTTTTAAAGAGACCAGACTTAGACACACCCTTACTTTCTAAACTTTAGGTGAGGACTGAGGAACATCGGCCTACTCAGGATGCCTTCCCTGCTGATGTTGGGATAAGGTTAGGCAGGTATAAACACTTCATGGTGCATTGAGGTGGTTTTATATTGGGTACCAAAAGGGCAAGATCTGAGAGGGATTAGGCTCTGTAGAGTATACAGCGAGGGAACTGAAAGTACAGTACAGTAAGTCATGCCCCAGGGTAGATTCAAGTTGTAAAGTGGGCCTGGGGAGGGTTCTATTATAGCACAGTCCTCCACTTGGATATCTAATGGGAAATCCAATATCAAAATGTTAGTTTTAAATTCCATATTATCAATCTGTTCAGAATCGTTTATTACCTGAGTCAGCTATACAATATCCATACACCCAAAAGAAAACAGCTTCTGTTAGCTCTCACGACGTGGATCTCGTGTGAGTGGTCTGTGATGCATCCCTTAACATCCTAATATGAATCGAGTCATACGCACAGCATGTGGAATAGTCTAATGTCATGGACATCTAACTGTAGAAGTACTACTATGTCTATAGTGTAAAGTGGTATAGTAACTCAGTCTTCTATAGCGATAACCTTCTGGGAGGGGCTACATCGTCTTGCTGACAACTCCCAGTCTGGGAGTTTCAATAGCAGAGGCAATTGGTTTCCATCAGATTGATCTAGTCATATTGAAGCTGGCCTCAAGGGCGTTCGATCACTTCAAGTGGCCTGCTGAGGAGGGCTTGTATGTATAGGGGCTGAGGTATTTATTGTAGGGTATGTAGGGGCAGGAGAAAAGAGGCGACCAAGCGGATATGAGGAATGATGACAAAGAGGTGACAGGCGTCTGTACGAGAGGGCGGGTCTGCCGTGGGGTGGGAGGGGGAGGGCATATAAAGGCATACATTAAATATAGATTGCACCCCAAGCTTTCCTAAATATATCCTTCATCTCCAACCTTGCACTCACCGGAATAGGTCTATACATGCAAAAGATCTACCTTCATTTAAACACAACTCTGAGGCGAACTTTGTGTCAAAATCACTTTCAGAAAATTGTAGTCTGGCCGTTAACTTTGGCAAACACAAGGGAAGGCTATCTGGTTGCTCTATGCATACAACTATATTGGAATGGGCAGGTGATCAGCAGGGTAAGCCTACCTAAGCCGTCCCCATCCCTGCCTTCCTGTACCTCCAGCTCCATATTGCCTGCAGCCTACCTCCTCCAGCACAGGGCCGGCCCTGGAGGTTCCCCCAGACAGCTAAAGGTGTCAGATCAATCTGGGCACCAGGCGGCTGGTCTGTGGCCGCTACAGTCTCTGCTGACATGAGGGGCAGATGGGGGCTTCCCACCTTCCTCCTGTACCTAATGTCCGGTTGATACCTTAAGCATTCAACGATCCTCCTCCTACACGAAAACTGCAAGTCCTATAACATACCCTCCCCCCTCCCACGGTGCTGCCTTCCTTCTTCTTATAAGGCTTAGACCTTTCTGGTTCTTGGACTTCATCAAACCAGCTGCAGGGGCATGGCAAGCACGGGGGCAAGCAGTTTCAAAGTAGGGGAAAGGGATTTCTGACCCTTTTCTTAACCCTGTTCTTTTGACCTTTTAAGTTTGACATTTTTTTTGGGTTTGACCAAACGTGGGGAGGGGTGGGGGCATGTCCTTAAGGTTGCCACGCCCTTGAGATGGTTATATTAAATGTGTGCAACGTGGGCAATAATATCTGCAAGCTCTCTTTTGCCTCAAATCTGCAGACCCAACCTTCTCTGTTCACAAATCAGTGCCCATACTTTTATATACTCCACTACACAGGGGTGCTGGCAATCATGCACCCCTAGTATAGGATTGATTCTGACTTGTGATGTCTGAATTATGGGATAAACAGCCCGCACGGGGTCCAGTGGTAATATGAGTACCCACGGAACGCCCTGAGGAAACATGGGGGTCAAAATTCTTGAAATAGCACCAAATATTTTGTGTATTTGACGTACGTGAGGCGAGTGTGTGTAGGGGTGGCTGAATGGGTGGGCGTCCGTCAATTCCAGGACTGCATGGGGTCACTACGGCAAAGTCTGCTCTATCATGGCAAAGTCTGCTCTATCATGACTCTGTATTTAACCACAGTGTACCTATATCTCAAGGAGCGCAACTCATTCTACTATTTCTGGGATTTAAAACATTAATACAGCAGTTTAGGACATTCCATCTGTTTCAGGAATTAGGTAAATTACTAGATTACTAAAACCTCTTCTGGCAATGCCAAAGGGACATTTACGTGCAGACTTATTTTTGTACGCGAAGGTGTAGTTAGGGAGTTCGGATGGCGTAAAGTGGCATTTCACCCCAATTGGCCCCGCCATGCTAATACATTACCTTAATGAAGTTGTCATGGAAACATGCTTGTTGCTAGGATGTGGAATGACACCTGAGAAGATGGCGGACATCACGCGAGGCCTATAGAACACGGCGAGATCTTAACTAGACTGACGACTGAGACACCTTAATGAGCAAAGCCCTGGAAGGGGCCAATTAGGGCTGATGGGTATAATAGGCCAATCAACTGATCACCTGCCAAGTGTCTTCCCCTGACAATGAGGGTGAACAGGGGCATGCCAGGCCATATCTAACATCTCACAAGGAAACCAGCTAATATTCAAACAGAACAATGTTTTATACACGAAGTCATACATGCACGTTGTTCCACCTGTATTTCGCAGGAAACCAAACCTGTCATTTGGGTATCATAGACACTAGGATAAAACCACTGGCCATCCTAAATTAGGAACCAATGCAACTCCATATTGCACGATCCTCGCTATATAAGGTCTGCCATATTAAAGCATGATGACATATTCTACATGTCCCACCCCCACCGCCACCCCGCCCCTGGATGGCTAAACATGTCCACATAACGGGTAGGCCGCCCACGGAGGCAGAAGGTGCATGGAGGCATATGTTAGATAAACAACTGGATGCAGCCCTGGATATGAATAAAGACCAGGCCTGATCGGATGAGCAAACAAGTGTGAGATTCCTTGTAGGCAACCTGAAAGGATCTGAAAAAGGAATTTGTGGCCACTTTAAAGGTCTTTGTGATGCCTTCTGAGGGTGAGAGATTAGCTTGGATCTGTCTGTGTTGCTGAAGGTGAAATGGCCAAGGACACCACACATTATATGAAACAGTATCTTAAGGGGAATAGTTTGGGGGAATGTGGCCTGTTTTAAAGACAGGATATTTATTTTGTATAATCTGCTTCTGCGACGATATACGGTATAAGGGCTCACTTCTAGTCACCAAATGTCTCTTCAGATAATGAATGAAATACACTTATGTACATATAGTAGATGTACATCATCAATCCCCCATATCTTCCTGTACACAAACAAGTACGTCACAGACCATACAGAACCATCATACCACATTAAGGGACCCTGCTGTAATGCCTCCCCCTCTGACCCTTCCCCTGCCCCAGGTCTCCCTCAACCTCCAATATTAGAAGTAGGACGGCAGTAATCACCCCAAATGACAAAGTAGGAGGTCCCTGCTGCCATTAGGGACATGAGGCCGGAGTAACTAACATCGGGCCCAAATAACATGATGGCCTCATCTGGAATTGATTTCTGTGAGTGGATATGTGGATGAAGCCCGGCACGTATTCCTTTCACTCTCTATCTGCCTGTTTGCTTACTTGTATGCCTGCCTCAATGCTTGCCTAGGCCTCTATATGTCTGTGCTCCATTTTTTTAATTGGGCGCCCTTCACTTTTTAAAGAGCCTCTTCCTTCCAACATCCATCCCAAGAGCCCCCTCCCACCCGACTACATACCTCTCTTATATCGTGAGAACGAATCGAGAATCCCTGGAAACAACTTCTCTTTCAATTTGAAATAGAACATCTTAAAGAGACAGTGCCGCTCTTTTTCCGTGAGTGACTTTTTGTGTCTCACTCTCTCTGTGTTTGGCCTTTAGGTGGCTGATGGCCTAGTTGAAACAGTTAGCATTGATCTGAGACAGAGCGGACGCAGCGAAGTAAAAGCAGAATACGCCAAGACCTGCTGATGGAATAACACCTATGTTTATGTTATTGAAATATTTCTATTTTGAGATTAACAAATGCGTCCTAACCTTTACACCAGAGAGAGATATAAGTTACGGCACAGGAATGCATACTTCACAGAGCAGCCATGATGATATACCACTCTTATGGTAGGTGTTTACACTACTTTGTCAAGTGAGGTTCACATATATTCCCTACCTTCAACCCCTGTCATCCCGACATCTGGCCTACCCACCCACTACAAAACATAACGAGCCCTCCACCATATGTTAGCAATAAGCATAAAGTGCAGAATGGACGCCATATTGGATTCGGTACGGCCTGATGCAAAGTGAGGTTCTAGGGTAAGGTTCAGGGTTTCCAAGTTCATCGTCTAACTCTAAAGAGCACAAAGTCTTAGTTTTTGGGTAGGGAATCAAAAATTGGGGGAAGGAAATGAAGAGATTGAGAGGGGGGGGGGGTGCAGACTGGGAGGAGGGAGTCAGAAAGGTTGGGTGCCGAATCATGGCAGACAGAACCTAGCATGAGTTGGTACATGTGCTGGGAGAGTGCAGGGAGCAGCTGATAACGTGCTCATCCAGGACGTGTGTAGCCGAGTTGCTGCCTGAGCAGCTCCCTGACCCGCTGATAATGCCGGCCACCCTGAGGTGGGACCTCTGTGTGTGTGGGGGGGGGGGGGGGGGGGAGATGCGGGCATATCGCACGGCAGCTCCCCCGATGCCGCTCCCCGTGCCTGGACATCTGTGGTGGAGCTGTGACTTGGCCGATAATCCACAGTCTGTCCCACATAACATGCAACCCATTCTTCTCATAATTGGAACATAGTGTTCATTACTTTCACTGTTACCAAACACACTTCAAATCAACAAACTAAGGCCTACTGTGACGTATATGGGACATTAATTATCTACACCTATAGACAATCCCAAGGACAGACGTCACAATTATCGGCCCATCTTACTGCAGTATCAAAGTGCTATAAAACAGATATTAACACACTTTCTGGATACTGTACAGCCATCTCTAGACAGATAATTCCACAAAGGTACATATTTTATGTATCAAATCGCCTCTATAGTATATGTATCCAGCAGTAGTAAATGCCTGTCTGGGGAAGCTGCGGTGTATGGATAGAAGATGAAAAAACATTCAAAAGATCAGCAAAAAGAACAGGCAATCTTGCAGAAGCCTTCATGTCTAGACTGCCTCCCCCACCCCACCTCCCACCAGCGGCCATTTAGAGAGAGTAGAAGAAGCCACAAAGGGTCTGAATACCACATTCCGCCCAGTACACACCCTGCACACAAGATGCACAACTTATCACTACTTCTTTACCCTCCCTTACACTCGGAGCTGCCCCCTATCACAGCAGAGATGGCTACTTACACGTCTGTAATGAAAAACTGCCTCCTTGCACCTACAACCACCATCAATTTCCCGTGGTGGTCTGCCACTATTTGTAGGTATTCCTGATGTGTTATACCTTTTTCACAGAGGTGCTCTGAAGTAGATACATGTGGCATTTTCTTCTTTTTTATTAAGATGCTATAGAAGAGGGTCGGCAGTTTGTTACTGAGCATACTGTGGACCTGTATTAATCTATCTGCACTAAATGGTAATGCATCGGATATCTTTCTAGGTTAGGTATGCCTAGGGCCGAGGTGAATATGAGATAACTTTCATGATAATCGTTCAGTGAATAGATAACTGCATGACTTAATATAAATAATGTAGTATTCCTTTTACTCCTAAGTTGGTTAGTGATGCTAAGCAGAACCATCTCTTTTACACTTAAACGACACAAGTCTACCCTGTTAATATCATCATAGATTCCTGAGTATGACAACACCAAGTAAACACACAATACACTGCACTTCTAGGACCTCTAGCCCTGGAGGAATACAACCACAACTAAGGAACTGACCCTCCCCGACATAACCAACACCGCCCCCTAAAAAGGTGATATGCCTTCTCCTCCCATTGCTCTGGGAATACATCCAGCACCACAAGTCTCTCTCCTGTCCCCTCCATACCGATAGGTGATATGCTAGGGGATCACATAGAGACCATCGTAGGATCCCATTGGGATTCGCGGTGCATAGAAGGCATCCATGCAGAAGGGTGTCTTTGGGGTGGTAGGGGCAGGGGCCGGCCTTGGTTACTTCTCTGGCATGTTGTCAGATACTATGTGGGAATGTCTATCATCTCAGACATCTCCGTATCGTCGTGGTCTGTCTTACTACTACACGCTCCTTTAATTCTAACCTTGCACTCAGCCATATAAATAACACGGTATTTTAGTATTAAAGGAGAAAAAATATCAATCAGTGTACTGATTTGCAGAAATACACAAGGAAAAGACATGGCATATACATATACTACATTGTATTAGAAAAAGAGATAGCTAGAAGGCAGGCATATGATTTTAACATTTATAAAATGGCATGGCAATAGCTGAGGGTGCTTTCTACTCTACAGAAACTATTTGTTTAGACCCTGTTCATAGACATATAGAATCAACATGGATAGCACTGGTACAGGACATATAGAGGTATGTGTGTAAGTGCAAAGACACACCATTCCTCCCCATACAATCCACACTCCACCCTACCCCACAACCATGGTCTACATAATTGAAGAATGGCTGCGCTGTCTCTCCACACAAAATGCATGTCGGGGTAAGAGAGGAGAGCATTCTCCTAGCTTGTGTGTTATCCCTGGAATGTGCACCAGCCCTGGAGAGGTCTCTGCTCCGAGCAGTTCTGAGCAGATCCTGAGCATCTCTGTGAGCAGGTCACGAGCAGGCCTGGGGCAGACTGAGGTAGGGTTACCACGAGACAGGCATCCACTCAGCAGTTAATCACCAAGTACTGTGTTATACACCACAACTAATGCACTATATACATGGGGGGTGGGGTTAAAGTGAAGTACCACATTCCCCTTCTTCTTTTTGGTTTAAATTCTGGTAACATTAGAAACTGAACAGACCATATCCCCTATACAAAACATATCCTTACAAGTTTTGTATTGATTGACCTGACATAATTGTGCTGCTGGCATAATCATAACTGACACCCCAAGCCACAATATTCATGTTCTCATAAAGGTTGTACATATTGGTGTCCTTCTCTGAGTATAAGAAGTACTAAACACATTTCGTCTAATACTGACATTTCCGCCAATGCAGGTACCAGGCACGCTAGTAACCTTAGAAACATAAACTACCAATTTGTGGGTTATTCCCGTAACACCTAAGTGGCTTCTGTTAGGGATGAGCAGATCCTTCCCACACACCATTAGCACC
Organism: Harmothoe impar; assembly: GCA_947462335.1. Classification (NCBI taxonomy): domain Eukaryota; kingdom Metazoa; phylum Annelida; class Polychaeta; order Phyllodocida; family Polynoidae; genus Harmothoe; species Harmothoe impar. Next base: position 65,885,946 of record OX381708.1, on the reverse strand, counting down.
AGCAATGTCAGTCCATGTAACCAGAGGACAGTACCATGTCCATCCAGTCCCAAGGTTATTCTCACCTACAAAACCCTGGGATGTCCATCAGCGCACATCCTTCATGCCTACATTGCCATTCTCTAATGTTAGTTCTGGGAAGTCTTTAGCATACTATAGGAGAGGGGGGGGGGGTTCCCCCACGTAGACCAAACATATCCAGGGTGAATGCTTTCATGTATTCTGCTGCTGGGTGTAGGGGTAACCGCATCTGACGTAAGCCCACGACTGCCCAGGTTGGATCCTCACTTGATGGAGTAGAGGTAGCCCTGCCCAGTAAACAAGGGGCAGTGTTACCTGCACACACGACCCCTTACCTGCAGCTCCCTAAACTCCACCTCCCCCTGCTGCCATGCCTCCCAGTTAACCTCTCACTCACCCTCCTCATCCATTCCCACTGGTTCTCTTCTAGCCTTATGTTGCCCAAGAGGGCCCGGGAGGCAACCTTGCATACCTGGCCTCGTCCTGCATGTATACACATCCCTTGGCCTGCAGTCTCCTACCTGTCCTCCCCCGCATCTATACCACTACCATGAGATTGTTGTCCCCCACCCACCCACCCACCCTTACCGCTGTTATCTACCTGTAAAGGTAAACGTCTACATACCTGGGTGGAGATAACATCGTCCCCATGGGTGTTGGCCGGGCTACCTGGCTACCCACCCCAGGCTGAACGGTGAAGTGGAAACTAAATCCATTCCCAGAAATGGCAATGGGGGTCCTACGTTGGTGCACTAGTGGTGTTATGTCAAACTTATTCCAGCGGCTCTAAACGGCAGCCAATTTGCCTCCTTATACACAGATGCCATTTCGGGGCATCTGCTTACTAAGCTCTGAGGGTGTGTCCGTGCGAGGCAACCTCTTGGCTGCTGGAGTGTGGCTTGACTGGTAAGCAGGGTCGGGAGGGGTAAGGGAGGAAGTGGTACAGGGGGCTGGTGGGGTGGTGCAAGCAACGGTCGGTCGGCAGAGGATAAAAAGTTTCATAAAAATGCTGACATTTTTCAAATTGCCTCCACTGCATGGGGTGATAGGATGCACCTGGCTGCTGCTGCTGCTGCTGCTGCTGCTGCTGCTGCTGCCACACCCAGGGCGGCCCTGATATCCTGCCCCGACTTACCTGGCTCTCCTTCCCATATCTTGCTGATTTCCTCTGCGGGACCCATCTTGTCCGGCCACAGACCGTCTCCTAGGCTGCTGCCCTGCCCTCTAACACAATGCTTGTAAAGTTCTTGCTGCAGCTGCTGCCCTGGTATCAGCCTGTTGATGGTATCCGCTCTCACCGCCCCCTATCGGGCACCAGCAGCGGACAGGCTGATCACTACCAGACAGGGGATGGGGCAGGAGATTGGCGCCGACAAATAACATTGAACATTGAAGGCCAACCAGCTACCCCCCCCCCCCCGGTCTGCCCCACCCACCGGGCCATCCCTTCCAGACCCCTGCTCGTTCGCCCATTCGCACTGCTTATCGGCCATAAATCAAATACAATGCTTTCCGTATATATATCGACCCATCCCTACCCAGCACTGCCCCTCCTGCTATGGTCGGTACAGGTCTTATATGTCTGGGGAGGTGCTATGAATAGACCATCATGTCATGCTTGTTTACCTCCCTGCTCCTGCTGTAGGATCTATATAGTTGGGCTGATTTAAATTGCTATGTGTAAATCTAGGCATGGTTATTATGGTCAGGCACTCCCATGGGCGTGTTTGGCGCAGCCATCCCCAATCCAACCTGTCAATAGGGGAAATTACCTATGCATACCATCAATGTCCACGTCCCCTGGGTACACATGGCATACCCCTGTGTAGCCTGTGATTAATCATATCTATAGGGACATGGGCTGGCAGATTGTCAGCGCTCCCATCTATATTGGCTGTGTGAATCGTATCGCTATAGCCCATTTAGATCTGTTGACTTTAATGATTGTATAATTCAGAGTGCTGAACGCCCAACCGATTTCAGGGCGTGTATTTTTGGCTAGGTTGAATTCAGTAGAGGAGAGCGACTAGCGATCGACTAAATATCGAACTGCTAACTTTGAAGACAGATTCGATAAGCATGAACATAATTTACCACATTTGGATCTACGAATCAGAATAGAATTGTATTTCTCATGATTACATCACTCAAGACAAAGCGAGCGACATATAGCCATAACAGCTCCCAAGATGAAAAAAAAGGAAAGCCACAAAGCTAATGAAGTAGCAGCCACAAAATTCAAATGAAACTAGGTTGTTTCATTCATTTCGTCCTGGCTGGATCAGGTTAATAACACAATATGTCTAGCATCTGGTAGTGCAAATGCCTTTTTTGTTGTGAGAAGAAGTAATAAGGGGGGATAACTCACTCGCTGGGAGAGGCTGTATGCCGTAAGCGCATTCTGTTGTTGCCCATGGTGGTGATGGCCCGGGATGTGAATCTGGGAGAAGAGAAAAGCTGACTTATACAACTAGACAAGGCATGGGTACATTCAAGCAGTGCTCAGCAGAAGCAGAAGCAGCAGTAACAGTAACATAAGTAGGGGTGAATAATTCGATGTATTGCAATGACATCAATAACACTTCATCACACCAACAGCCCAATTGATGAATCCAAAAACAGGGTTTACATAATTCCAGCTTCTGCCACTGGTAATCGACCACGTGACCAGACTGGCAGTTAAATACATGCAATCAAACACGTTAGTGTTATGCAAAAGACTCATGAGAACATAAGCTGATGTCCCAAAACAGAAATATGGGGGAAACCATAAGAAAGAAATCCAGGCTATAATAGTGGACTGTAAGAGGTTTTCTCATATGGAATGTCACTCTAGGAATTAATGCCGGTAGGAATTTAGCATATGACGTCAGAACCTTCAAATAATGTGAGATGTAGTGCTACCACCGGCTGTAAACTGACCAATAAAACGCCATATAGGAAATGCTTGTAATGCTTCAGGAATCACCAGTATAGTGCAGGGCAGAGTGACACTCCACACATGTCCAATGTGGTAGCTGGGGTGAGGGGTAGGGGCAGGGTGGGCCTGTTTAAAACAGCCATAAACATACCCATTTTGTTAGCCAGGGAGATTATTCATACAATGTCTGTAACGCCTGGCAATATTGGCTCTCCAGGATGAATGGCCAATGGTTTCAGGAACCTCGTGGTTATTGATACAGATTGCAGGATCTAGAATTGGAAGGGCTTATGGAATTTAATAGCTATGGTGGTGGTGGGAAATGTTCTTTATGGAGGTGGGAATGGGCAACATCTGCAGACAATACCTGCATCAAACTACAACATGAATTCCAGTGTATATTACTTCATACTATAACCTCAAAAATAGATATAGGTACTTCACGATGTCCTAACCCGGTAACAGGGCTAGCCATGAACTGATCCTTTACAAACTGCAGACAATAATAATCACCATTCTCCCAGAAAAGCACACTTTGTGCTACTCCTGAACTGCTCATTACACCAGTAGAACCCATTTCCCCAATTGTGCCATTCTCTGCGTAATATTACCAGTCACTACCTCCCCCCGTGTCCACTACCTGATTGGTCATTAGGGACGGCCTGCCCACTGGTCAGCCACTGCAGCCCTGGCTTTACCATGGGCATCAGCCAAGCCAGCAGATAGGCAAATGGGCGCTTCAGGCACGCCTTATGCCTGCAGGCCGCGGCAATCAAACCTGGGGCGGAAGCTTACAAATACATTACTTGGGATTAGTGGGCTGTCCAACATCCAGTAGGACAGATAGAATCATTTAGTAGGAGACTCTCCAGTGGCGCCATCTATGACGACCAAGATGCATGATGAATGGTCGGTGGGTGTGTGGGAAGGGGGGGGGGCTGTAACAAACCTGGATGGCTCCAATTGCCTGTCTGAATGTCAAACTGCACACTGGAGGTGGTTTTAATGCGGTAGGTGATGCTCCCATGCTATGACAGGTGCAGGGTAGGTGGGGGTGGTAGAATACTGCTGGTGTGAGTAGTAAGTTGTTATCTGGATGTAAATGCATCATTTAGTGCTGCTGTATGAGCATCTACAGGTATAACACAGATACTGGCTGATGTCAGGACGCTAGGGGAATGCCACTGAGGGCCATCCTGTGCCTACTGCTGGTGGTGTGTACGTGTGTGTATGGGGATGTGGCAAAGGTTATCTGGAGGCGACGCGAAGGGGGTGTTCTGGGCTGTCAGTGGTCGTCTCAACTCTTACTGACAGAGCTGCTCTGAGGTCAGCTCTGAGGCTGAGCAATTCACGAGTGACTCATTGTGTGATGGGGATGGAGTATATTAAATACAGGAATAGAGTGACGGTGGTGGAGTATAATACAGAATTAGTATCAGAGCTGTGGCTCTTTGTCGAGGATCCTGACCACTAGACCCCCATTTCCTATCACATGACACCCACATCCGGGTTCTGTTCGATGTCCATGTCACCTTGGAAAGGTCATCACCCATTTGACATTTCAGGGAAGACCATCTCACGTATCTTCTTCCTCTAGTATCTATAGGTTTACTGCTTTTTATCCGACCTCTCAGGAACTAACTTAGAGGCTGTCCAAAGGGTGATGCCACACAACTTGACTCCTTCTCCTGCTTCTTTGTAAAGCATATGGATAGGCTTATACGCCATGCCCATTGTTATCTGAGGGTGTGGTCAGAGGATGTGGTGGACACTACACAGTCCAGCCCCTATCTCAGCACCCCCTCAGACCTCCACTTGATGCTGCCAGGACAGGAGGACATAGCCTCTACAGGACCTGTCAGGGTACGAGTACCCAGGGCTGTACTATTCACTAATACAGGCTGCCACTGGGTCAGTTTGCAAACAAGAGATAACCACAATGCTGCCTGTGCGATATTGTCAGCATGTATCATATGGTTCATCAAGTGGGGTGTCAGTGAGCTGAGGCCAAATGAATAACGATCAGGGAAGGAGGAGGCCACTCGAACGGGAATCTAATGTTTAGATCTCCCACAGCTTTTTGTGGGGTGTGGCAGGCATGCTGGCTGAGAAGGGGTGCATGGGGAATCCATGATGAGTCAGACTGTTGATACGAGCCTGTGCTTTCTCCTGACACCCCTGGGTGAGGGAGGAGAAGGGATGGAGGATAGCAGAGGGGGTGCAGGTTATGGCAAGTATGACTCCCCCTGTATGACTCCTCTCTTACCACATCTTATGTAGTGTCCACTAACAATAGGCGAATTGAGGACAGCACAAGAGGGTGGGGGTTGTTTCATTGTTATCAGTCTCCCCCACACGGGGCTGGGGCCCGTGGGGGCTGGGCTGCAATCCACACAGGGTAAGCTGCCTATGGACATGACCATGGAGCACTAATAGAGACTGCCTTCTCCAGTACCAATCACAATCAGGGGATCGAAGAGTGCTGGGGTGGGGGTCTGCAGGGAATGCTTGACCTGTTTCACCCAGGAGTGAGGGTAATGGAAACCCATTGACACTAATCCAAAGCAATACTCATGGATCCTGTGTGCAAATAATTGATTCTGACCGGGTCTGGTGGGCATCCATGCAGTTATAAAATGGGGGTGGTTTGTATTTTATCTGCTAACGTCTGCTTGTTTTCATTTTTCATGGTGATATGCATGTATTCATGTGTGGGTGGAGAAGGGAGGACTCAAAAATATCAAATGCTAAGCGAGATAAGCTAGAATGAGATTGAGCTGATATATATTCATGGCTGAGTTGTCATTTAAATCTTCTCCACTGTAATTAATGGCATTCATTTAACTATGACGAGATAAATACATATTAAAGCTGAGCATGTTCAACAGATAAATCTACAGCCACAACCCCATCCATATATCCCATCTATATTCTTTTAGTTGTAATAATATTAGCCATAGTGCTCCTATATTACCCTACTAATTCTTATAGTACAGTTCAATGTCACATGTGATAGCCATTATCTGTAGAACCCAGAAACAGGGAGCACCAACAAATGATATAGGCATGGCAATCGATAGTGTTCAGGTCACCGTGCAGATGTGAACCATATGGGAGTTCAGGCCTCAGATATCATAACTATGGTCCATACACTACCTGACAAACGTCATACAGTTGTGTGAGACAGCAAACTACACATGCTTTAACATTGCTTTTGTTACTGCAGTGTATGCCCATATGTAACTCTGTTGACCATTTACAACATTGTACACCCTACAAATCGTCCTGATCACCATTAGTATGATGGGCTGGGTGGCTTGTGCTGTACAGACGTTAGCCACCCCCTGGACGTGATAGCCTGGGATTGACACACTACACAGCCATAAAGCTTTATCTGCAGATAAGCACCGGGCTGCTGTGATAGCTGGGATGCAGTGACCCTAAACTGCCCTCTGTCCCATGTTGACAACAGTGGCCTGTATCCATCCCTCCTGACCCTACAACAGGCAGTTTCCTGCGACATGTTGCCCGTTCCCAGGCCTTTATTAACACGCCGCCCCCGCTTGGCAGACCTCTGACCCCCGAGCTCTGACCTGCTCGTGGTACGCCTTATTTACCACTCAGAGCAACTCGGACTAACTCAGGCCGTGTGGGTGCGTCATAAACACGGGTGTATTGGTGATGGTGATGGGACTACATTCTGGTATTTGACCTATCTGGGGCCCCAGGGGCTGGGGCTTTGATGTGTTGTCCTGGTATTACAGTACAACACTTTATAATATCAACAGGTATTTATAGCGGGAACAGATGCGGACCATCCATTCTACTGCTAATAAATAATCCAGAAATTGCGTTTTGGTGTGATAAAGGAGATCCTGCTTGCACACACACCTATACATCCACAATCCGGACGACCTTATATATATAGTGCATGCAATCAGCAATGCCTACTGAGTGGGCGGGGACTGCTGCTGGAGGCTGTCTGAGGTTGTGAACCCCTCCAGGCACGGACAGAGGTGGGAGACTCCATGTCACTAACACCTGACCCATTAGCTTCTGGCTTTTTCTTTTACCTTAAATGACCCTGTGCCGATGTCAGGGAGCCGTATCATTGAGGGTGCGTGGGGTTATCAATCGAGCAACTAAATCTCCAATTGACATGGAATAGCACAGGGTGTTAGTCAAGAGATGGCTCAATACGAACAAGGCTTTGGGTATGTACCAGGACATTTGCCAGTCTGAAGATATACAATCTAGCAGACGTATAATATAGACAGGTATTATCTCCCATAACTACTTACCAGACAGCAGGGATGATGCTGGTGTGTGTGACATGCTGCTCCTAGTATAGACAGCCATCCCTCAGGGCTCAGTTACAGACCTGCAGCCACTGCTGCCGCCACCCATGTGTCAGCGATAACCTGACATAGAGCTGCTCACCGAGCTGCTCACCACGTGCTGGAGGGGAGACATCTCTGAGGTTGTTTGGGGTGCCAGGGTAGGGTGGGCGGGTCAGGGATGCAGCAGGATTCAGGCTTTGTTTGCCTCCAGGGTTCTAGACCTTGCCGATGGCAGTATCAACAACAAACTCACGCGGGAACCCGCATTCCACGTAACAACATGAGATGTGCATGGAGTTGCACACGTCTGGATTTCTAGGAATTGTTTTGATAATGTTGATGATGTCAGTGTATGATGTCAATCATGCACCTAGGGGTCACATGTCATTGTTTAATACTGGAGTAGGTGTATGTCAGGTGGCAAGTACATGCATCAATGGCAACTGCTCCTGGTATCTAGCTTACCACTGAGCTGCTCACCACTGACTGAGCAGCTCACCGGGTGAGGCTAAAGATATGTTGTGAGAGGTATATATGTGGTCCTTGGCACATCTACTCCCTCCGCTGACTGTCTCCTGCTCCACGCATTCCACCCATAGAACACAGATCCAGTGACTTTTGAACGACTTGTCTCTACATGTGCACAACATGGAACTGTTGTTAGAGAAAATGGCGACCAGCTCAGCGGTGGCTTTCTAGAGTTTTTAGACGTTCACTCTAATGTAGAACACAACTAACAAGGTACCTTACCTTTAAATCATCTCCAGTACTAATGGTAATCCTCTTGCATGTGGATCAGAACTCGTTCTAATTATCCCAAAGTAGTGCCAAATGTATTGGATTTAAATCTGTGCACAGTAATCACAGTGGCAGGGGTATATTCACTACACAAGGTCCATGATTTCCGACCATCCTGCGCCGTACTGCCTGGTGGTCAGATCAATGTACAGGAGGAGGGTATCCAAGGACACGTCCAGCCACCCCTGTATAGTGAACAGCATGGAGATATACACGGGTAGACCCTGGTGGGAGGGGAGGACTTCAATGTGCCTCCTCCAGCTGAATAAGGCTGTCCTTCTCTCACATTGCCCCTATCCTGACTTGGTAGACTAGGCTGGTGGAGGTGTGTGGGTTTTGCTAATAGTACTAGAGGCGGGTGCTCCTCTTACTGCAATGCATTCCCCCACAGTGGCATCACCACCAACACCCTGCTACTGACTGGAGGAAGGAGGAGGGAGGGTTCCCGGCCCGCTGCGCGTGGGGTATGTCCTCCCGGCGAGGGCAGCCTGGAGGCGGATCCCAGGGGGCCTAACCCCCCCCCCCTCTCACCCCACCCTCTTCATGCCACTCAGCAACACGAGACAAGCATGATCCTCGGTAAGAAAGCTCGTCGCTGCGGCCAGCCAATCAGAGCTCCTGTTACAACTACAGGACGCTCTTAGTCATGTCTATTACACAGAGTGTGTGAATGGGGGATTTGGGCAGGAACCGAGTCATATTACTCATAGTCACTCTAAACCACTTAGTTAGATTCTGGATTCTATGTGAATCTAATCTGATAATGCGCGATCATGTAAATAAACTTGTGTCTGATTACACCTTCACTCAATGATGGTTTAGAAATCAAGAGCTGCTGAACTGTGCCCAATTCAATTCCCATATGCGAATATAATATGTTTTTATGTGGAATATCTTCAGCCTACTACAAGAATTCTATCACGCATGTTCTTTTTCAACACGACTGGATATGAATATCACGGAAGACGTCTAACGCACTGCCATGTTGATGACGCATACAAACAGCGTGGATGACACCCTCTTGTCTCATCCTCATTAGAGGCCATAGAAACGGGCTACAGACATAACCACTGAGATCAATGGGGGCTTCAGCTGTGACGTGTACGTCAACACGTCACTGTCAGTGATAAAATACACATATTATGGTGGCGTAAGTAATATGATTATTATGTATTCCACATGAAACAGACTGACATTTTAAGCAATTAATTAAAACAGTATGCTTAACATCATAATGACAATATCTCCAATAGGCAGTTCCATGACTAATACAGTCCCAGAATACTAACCCTTCTCCTCCCAAGCTCTCTGAGGTCACAGGACTGCCTGAATGGCGGCGCTGTACAGAGCTGATTTGGAATGGCCACCTGAGAAGGCTAATATGTCGCTGTCTGTGGGAGTTTCCTTCACATATAGCTCCCTTCTCCAACTACCCCTTCTTTCCTCATTGCCAATATCTATTCAGTATGGCCTACTTACTCGTCTGCCAACCTTTCAGTTTAATTTCTGGAGTACAAATTATTGAATGCCATTGGGTATGTTGGATGTCTTTCCGGCTTTCTGACAGGCTATCTATATATCAGCCTATATTTCATAGAACTTATGTTTGGTTGAATGTCAATTGAGAGTCGGTCTAGGGTCCTGTCAGTCACAGCTTGTCTGTCCAAGGTCCTGTCAGTGATTGAGTCTCCTTGGTTTTGTCTAGGGTCTAGTCAACATCGTTGGTCATCTGTCTAGAATAATGTCAGTACCCGTCTGTGTAGGGCCCTGTCAGTTTGAAGTTTCTGTCTAAGATAATTTGAGTGTTTGTTTTGGGCCAGGTCAGTTTTCTGTCTATGCTGCCGCAAGTGTCTGTCTAGGGTCCTGTCAGTGTCTGTCTAGTGTCCTGTAAGTGTCTGCCTTGGGTCCTGTCAGTGCCTGTCTAGGGTCCTGTCTTTATCTGTCTAGGGCCCCGCCAGTGTCTGTCTAGGGTCCTGTCTTTATCTATCTAGGGCCCTGCGAGTGTCTGTTCCTGTTGCCTGTTTGTGCCTGTTTAGGGTCCTGTGAATGCCTGTCTAGGGTCCTGTCAGTGCCTGTTTAGGGTCATGTCAGTGTCTTGTCTAGGATCCTGTCATTGTCACTCTGTCAGTCTAGGGCCCTGTCAGTGCCTGTCTAGGGTCCTGTCAGTGCCTGTCTAGGGTCCTGTCATTGCCTGTCTATGGTCCTGTCATTGCCTGTCTAGAGTCATTGAGTGTCTTGTCTAGGGTCCTGTCAGTGTCACTCAGTCAGTCTAGGGTCCTGTCAGTGTCTGTCTAGGGTCATGTGCGTGTTTTGTCTAGGGTCCTGTCAGTGTCACTTAGTCAGTCTAGGGTCCTGTCAGTGTCTGTCTAGGGTCATGTGCATGTTTTGTCTAGGGTCCTGTCAGTTTCACTCAGTCAGTCTAGGGTCCTGTCAGTGTGTCTAGGGTCCTGTCAGTGCCTGTCTAGGGTCATGTGAGTGTCTGTCTAGGGTCATGTCAGTGCCTGTCTAGGGTCCTGTCAGTGCCTGTCTATGGTCCCGTCAGCGTCTATATCAGGTTAGTCACGCCTACAGTAGGTCCGACTATCAGTCCCTCAGTCTATCTGGCAGTTTGTCACAGACGTTGCTTTATTATGTCAGTCCTTGTGTTTCATGAGCACCCTATAGTCAAACAGTCGGTCTGCTTTGTCTGTTATCAGGAGGACATTAACAGGGTGGGCCAGTGGTGCCTGTCGAATGGCATGACTGTAAACACCCAGAAAAGCATGTGCATGTTTTTTGGTTCCGATGGTAAATTGACAAATGCTGGTGATCCTAATATCACACTGCTAGGGAATGTTCTGCCTACGTGCGACTCATACCCATACCTTGGTGTGGAGTTGGACAGTAGGTTAAGTCTTACCCCACATATCGGTAAGGTAAAGAAAAGCCTAGGTAATAAAATATACAAGTTCAGTAAACTAAGAAAGAACATGTCTAAGAAGATTAGTATACAAATTTACAAGGTCATGATTGCGCCTACACTTGAGTATTGTTCTTTCTATATTGGCTGTGCCCATTCTAGGGAACTGCTCAAGCTCCAACGTATGCAGAATCATGCATTGCGCATCTGCTTGCGTACTGGCATAAGAACCATCAGTGTTGCTGAGTTACATACGCAGACAGAGGTGCAATTCCTGGACAGAAAACGAAAGATCCAGCTACTCATGCTCATGTGGAAAAAGGCCCATGGAGGGGAGGCCATACAACAGGCTAATGTACGCACTAGGGGGGACCTAAAAATTAGATTCAGGAAAAGGCGGGCCAATACGAGTTTTTATCAGAAATCACCTTATTACCGGGGAGTTACCCTCTGGGACACCCTCGACAAAGAGGTTCAAAAATCAGCTACCAAAACCATTTTCAAAACGACAATTGAAAAGCTCCCACTGAACATCCCAGCCACGTAAGAGCTCCTCTCCATCCTGAATGCCACCTATATATGTGTGACCATGCTTCACCCACATATTGAGCATTGTTTCCCTCATTATTTCATCCTGTTTCTAACACTGTACAGACCAAGCCAGCATACATACCATAGCATTTATTATTACCAACATCGGCTCGCGAATGTTAAGCACCGTAAGATGGAACCCAGATGATTGTGAGTCCTCTTTTGTGTGCGCCGAAAAACGTTCCAATACGGAACGAGTCGTGCAATAAAAAAAAAATCTAATCTATCTATCGAATTTTATCAATCAGTCTCATTCGGTCACACCATAGTCTAGATTTGTGTCAGGCATTATCATTATGTGGCTGCTACCGGTAGTCTAATTAAGTTTTGTCAGCTCATTAGTCTTCGAGAGAAGTATGTGCAATGTTTCAAATGTCCTTTTGTCAAACTGTCAACCTATGTGAACATCTATCCGTTTGACCAATAACCCTTCGGCCAACGTCTTCAGTTATCTCATTCTCCTTCTAGTCACCAGTGTCAATTTATCACCAATACTTGTCTATGCTCAATTCCACCAACCCATCCGCCCCTCCCTTTATTGCACACCAATCTCCCATATGTCCAACATGTAGCCGTCTTTCTCCCCTTCTATCCATACATCACCCACCAATGTCTTACATTGCCCCTGCACCTTAGGCCAGGAATGCCCTGTGAATCCCACGTTGGCTGCAGACCAAGGTGGTGTCGAGGCTCCTCCAGTGCCTGCCAGGGTGAGAATCAATTAATCATACCTCACGGCCTTTGTCGCCAAGCCAACGACACTGTTTGCACTGTTAATTGGACACACACCCCAAATGCACAACGGTCATGGGTGCCCACAAAGTCAATCAATCTGCGACAGGGAATCTAGATTCCTATTTCATTACTTTTATTTTTCTTATCATGCAATGATTATATCACAGTTGTCCTCTGACACCTACTTACCTCTCATGAGAACAATCATGGCTGTACCTGTGTATGTCTACATGCGGCGACATGTGCTTTCATCCAGGTCACTGCTGCTCCCTCCTTGTGAGCCTGTTGCAGCTTATTGCCGTCTCAATGCACCTGCATTCATTCTGGGATGTGTTCTTGGAACGATCATTGCAACCACAAAGGCCTGGTCGGCCATTATGCCCTACTCAGACCAGTATCTGTTATTACATAGCCGGCCTGCAGCACCCTTACAATCGTTACAGCCTGCTCTCTAATCACGACCACTTCTTCAGTCAACACTGCCTCCGCCGAGCAGTGTTTGTCGGCGGATTAGCAGGATTAATGGCACTTCACTACTGATCCACTTCGCTGTTCACTTGGCTAATCCATCCGCCACCATGCAGTCTGTGATCTTATGGTATTAGAGACACGCAGTAGGCCAGAGATCAAGATCGTTTTGGATCACGTGTAGGCAGGGGGTAGCTTGGCACATGGACCAAGCACCTCCAGTGGCTGAGAGGTAGGCTGTGTGCAGGAGGAGGAGGGAGGTCCTGTATAGGCCTGACCAGTGTGTGATCTACCTACCCCACCTAGTGGGCTCTGGAGGAGGGAGCCATGATCCAACTGGCTACCTGCTGAGCCTGGCCAGATCACTAGGATCAATCGCCACCTGGAGGAAGCCCCCTCCCACCTGTCAGGTGCTTCAACACCACAGGTGTTTTACTGTGCCTACCAAGGTGTGCTAAGCCTATAATGTCAGTCTGTTACTCACCAGTACCTTATATACAGGTCTATACAGGTTGCTAGTCTACATTGTAAGGCACATGTGTAGCTCCCCAAGGTATGCATACACCGAGTGCAAACTAGTGGTGGATTAAAAAAAAAAAGGTGGTGAGATTCTGTAACAATATCAATCTTGTACTTGGTAATGCGATATAGATATCACTTGGCCCTTCAGCCATAAACTGGACGGTATGAGGGGCTCTCTGAGTTATGATATTGATAGTAGTATCATCAAAATGATTACAGAGTAGAGTCCATAAGCCCTATTTGACCTATAGATGACCTTAGTTCTATCAAAGTGTAATCAGACGCCGACCTGTGATCTCTGCCTAGATCGGAGTACACGAGGTGAGGGGTTAACGCGGCCTATAGATACATCAGGCTGACAGAGGCCATTGCGGCTGCAGACTGAGGGGATAGGGTGGGAGGGTCCATCAGCTGATCTATCTCCATATCATGTGGAAGAGGGGGCGGGGGGTGGGGGGTAGGACCCCACCATATACCCTCTGTGAAAATATATAGTTATGTTGATTTTTTAATCTGTGATCCTTTGAAGTACATGCCCAATATATTGGAGGTTCTCTATCAACCTCTGGGCTATGCTCCTTTAAAAAAAAGAAAGCACTACGTATATATACATGTACTCGTTTCTCAGCAAGCTATACATTTATCATAAGAGTATAAGGCTGCATTGTTCCCTATATTCGGAATATAAGGGGATGCCTACAGTAGTATGGGAGAGCAGCTCTTATGATGTGCAGAGAATGTAAGATTGGTAAACTGAACCCGCTCCACGATGTGATTGGCAAAGAGCAGTATTACCATCCAATTCCAGTCAAATCATGAAGGGGAATGACTTCTGACATCCAGTCCTTACGAGCTTTGAAAGACAACCCTGCTGTGAACAGTCGTCTCTCACTCAGAACAGATGAGAATACATCCTTAATTCATCCCAGCCCACGCCCATCCCTCACCCTACACCCACTATCTGTAGGATCCACCCGTGTTGTGATCCACCCGAGGATCCCCCAGCCCCGAGGATGCACTCCTGATAACATGGACTCTGGATCAACTGAATGGGGTTCTGGGTTGTGGGGAGGGTCTCTATCATGCTCAGTGGCGCTGGCTGGTGGGGGTGGCTGGAACTAATGATGGGGGTAAGTAGCCCTTTATACCGACTGCCTGGGCAGGTATACCGCTATACATCCCCCATGTATGTAATACTTATCACAGGTAACCAGAATAGCTGTAGGATATAGCTATACCCTTCATGGTGAGCCCAGATATCAGAGGGATGCCTATGGGTTTGTGGTTTGGGTTTAAGGTGATGAGGGGCGACCTGTAACCCTGCCCCAGAACCCTGAAATAGGCTTGACAAGCAGGTAATTCCCTGCAACTCTAATTACATAAACACCAGATGTTGGTTGGCAAGGTCTCAGTCAAACCACCCCCTCCTGTTGATAAATCCCACCTCTATTGATATACACTGAGGGCAGGATCAGGTACCCATGGCCCAGACTTCAGACCCTGGATTTACCATTATTGGAAATGTATGAACAAAAATATAACCAGGTACTTTGGTCTGTGTTTTCTGGGTGTAATTTTACATGGGGAACTGAGACAAAAAGTGGCTGTATTATAGAGTGTGCATGTGCCATGTGTGAGCTGTGTGTGTGCTGGGGGTAGAGCCATCTGTAATAGCAGCACGTCCCCTCATTGTCTAGTCATGCTGGCGGGCCACCATTACGTCCATATTGACTTGTCAGCAGCACATTAGCATCCCCCACCTCCACCACCACCACCCTCCTCTCTGACCAACACGGGCCTGTTTACACCCGCCAGCTCTCGTGTTTTCCTCCTATTAGATCCTCCACTCACACCCTCAAAGAAAATTCCAGAAAAAGTTTGCGGGAAAACATTATTTTTTCATGGCAGACGACTTTTGGTGTCGTCTGATGTTCTGTTTAAGTGTCAGAGCACACTTCTAGCTGAGCGTGTTTGTTTGTCGTCTGCGGTTTGAATTTCGCCTTTTGGAGTAGGGGACATGTCCCATGAAGATGACTATATAGAGGTAGTAGGACATGACGTGGGTGTGCTTATGTGGGCAGAGGGGGAAGGGGGTGCAAAAAGGGAATACGACTAAGGAGGGTGCAGAATAGGACATGCGGAGAGATATAGGAGCGGTGGATGGAGGGAGAGGGGAGGAGATTCTGCATGTAGAGTTGGTTAAACAAGTTCACGTGTAACAACAGTAGTGTCTTCCTCCCTAGACGTGTGGAGTAGGTGTGACACTGAGGGATACCACACAGGTCCTGTTTATTGACAGGCCCAGGGCGTGTTTTGAAAGAGAACAAAAACGTTTTCTTTTTAACTTGAATCTGAAGACACAGCGCTCTACAACGGAGATGAAAGCAGTGGTGCCCCCTGCTGGGTATCTCAGACGGTGGGACGCTGCCGCCACCCTACCGCCCCCTAGTGCCAAACCCGACAACTAGTCTGCATCTTTACCGTAAACCGCCTTACTCCCTGGTTCCTAAGGAAATCTCACATCCTTTGCATTAAAAGTTGTCTACCTCTCCTGCATTTAATTAGAGACTACTATACATATGTATGTATTGTGAATTGAACCCCTCGGGTTATCTACTGACTACATTTTCACAGGGAAAGTGTGTACCATTGGGGAAAGTGCCTTTCATGATCTGTATTTGTGAGACTTACCAGGGTAAGGCGAAATTTGATCATAATTGTGCCGAAGGCACCACAGGTGCTGCAGAGCATATTTAGAATAATATTTTGTATCTAGACGAAGTCTACAAAACTTAAAATAGGCTTACTTTTGTATCAAACGGCAAGGGACAGGAGCGGTACTTGGCCCTGTGTTTGTCCTTAGGTTCCAGTACAGGCATCGGGGCCTCCTTGTGCGCGTACCAATCCATGATTATTAACTATAACACTCAAGTAATCAACATCCAAGTGACATCTGCTTTAGACAGATCAACGTTCTAAGGGGTCTTAATAACAGTACTGCAGACGACATTTACAAGTGATCACTTTCTTCACTTTCCTGTGTCTCTATGCGCATCCAAAGACGTCAATGTAATGTAATTCCATCGTAAAAGAGTTGTTCAATAATGAATAAGCAGACGATATTTCAGTCAGTCATGCCCACTGTGCAGCGTCTCCCCACTAGGAGGCACCTGTTAGATGACGGAGAGACGTAAAGGTATATCCCTGCTCCTCCTCCTGTGGGAGAGTGTTTAGTAGTGATGTGCCTGTGATGATAAACAGTGTGTATATGTGTGTATATGTGTGTATACAGATGTGTGCGTGAAGCAGACGACTTCAGTGGTGTCCAGGGCTCCTACTTGTCTATACATACATGTATGTATACTGCAGCCTGCCGAGATGGCGTGTATAATGGGCTCACTGACGGCTAAAGGTAGACTACTGCTCCACGGTTAGCTCTCTTTAAGCCTCCTCCTCTCACCACCAACACAGCCCTGGAGTTATTAGTATTCCTCTCAGAGACAATGACACGGCCACTCTCCAGTACCCCCTCCCTCCTCACCACTTGGCGCGCTCCTGGTCTCTGCACACCTCCATGGCGGCGGCCGATCACACCACACACACCTTTCTGCTGCTGCCCTAATCCACAACCTTTACACCAAATGTCGTCTGCTCGTGCCAAAACTACCGCCAAACAGCCAAACTAGCGCTAATTCTCTGTGTGTAGTGGCCGTCAGAGCAGGCACAATCTCACACAATCCCACAAGGAGTTCAACTTCTGAGGCAATCTTACTTACTCTCTACTTAAAAATGTAATCCTGAGGCTTTGCCCCTCCTCCAGCGTTAGACCAGGCCTGTTGATCTGCCTCCGTACTACTGGCTGGAGGAGTATTTGGGTTGGTGGCTGTGGTGTTCGGTGGGGGCTTAGGGGTGTGCCTTGGCAATGGTAGTAGTATATACGTGTGGGGCATACAGTTATGTGGTTATGTCGTAGTGCACTGGGTACCACGTCAAGTAATCAGGACAGGCTATACCCTCCTCCAGTAGGCACATAATGGGCTCTGACCACCTACATGAAGTTATTACAATACCACAGGGGCAGGGACGAGGTTTTCATCATGTCTGTTAGCATTTATATGAGGCACCATGGGGAGCAACAGTGCACTTTTCCCTCTGGCGAACTCGGCGCATACTCCACTTGTAGTGTATCCTATAGAAACACTATCACTCCCAGGTGCCTCCAGTATATATCTGCATCTACCATTATACCCCCAGCAACCTCCTGTGGCGGGCATGCGCTGTCTAACGGACAATTTACCATACATCCATGTGATTTTCTCATCAGTTGATAGTCTGATACACTGTTAGCACCTTGGTATACGAGCCCTAAAATATACCAGTTATGCGGTCATATATTGTTACTATGGCAACCATATCGTAGGTAGATACCACATCGTGGGTAGAACACAGGAGGGATTCCTTCAGTTCACGTAAATCCTGGAGTTATCTCACGGTTGTTGCAGAGAGGAGAACAGAGAATGCTCCCCATGTGCTGGGGTATGTAAAGTAGTAGAGGTTTTTTCTTTCCTCCTGCAGCCAGAGTTCAGGGCTATAAATGTCTATTAGTGGAGTGGTGTTTTCCCCATTGCTTTGAAAGGTGTGGTAAGTGTATGTGACAGGTTCCTCCAGGGCTGTAAGATGTGAGATGAGATCTATGTTCTTGTTGTCTTTTTGGCCATGCTGACAAAGAACCGGGAGGGTATAATATATGGTTGAAACATACGTTATCGGTATAGTAAAAATGCCCGTTTCTCAACCGCAGGTAAACACTCCTAAGTTATATGGCAAATCCTAACGCCGTATAGAGTACGTTTACGTACTTTCAACTTGTTGTAAATGTATGAGTGTGCCTTATCCAATCGAAACTCAACGGTTTGTAATTAAGTATGTTTTAGCTCAGATAGTTTGACGATGATTATCCCGTGTTCTTCCTCCAGAGTTGTAATATGGCCACCACTGTCAGTTCCACACCACTCCCAGTGTGTGTAGAGACAGACCTCCAGGTGAGGCGGTCAGACAGTAGTAAGTGGGAGGGTGGGTCTGTCACCTGCTTCTGTCCCAGGTGTGGGAACCAATTACACATGTTGCTAGGTAACTGCGGCCCATCACTGAGAAATGTCACACCTTATAGTACTCATGAGGAGCTTAAATCACACATACAACCTGGGGCCAGCTGGGGGTCAGGCCCCTACAGGCTGGTCACCCCTTAGATCCCCCTCAGCAGGGGGTGCTCTCTACCCTGTATAGAGGTTATTTATGTCCTGCTGTCCACTGCCCCTTTTCCCTATTCGGGGGGTGACTTCTTTGATTTGAAAAGGGGCGTGAAAGGGAATCTTAATTCGCCTCAACTGACCACAAGCATACTCGCTGGAGGGATTACGTTTTTATATAAAAGAAATTTTGATAGTGGATAAGAGAGGACATCTGCCAATTTTAATCCCCCATTTCTTATAAAATGAGGTTATCGTCTTTCCCAACTGACCACATTCCCCTCACAAAAGCACGCATGGGTATACAAAAGAGAATCCGATTTGTGTGGTTAAAGTCATCTAGCCTGAGGTATGTGGAAAAGCTACAATACTTGAGGTTTTAAACCACAATTAGGTTAAATATGTGCCCAGGAATCACCTAGAGAGTGAACTCATCCTGAAGGTATACACAGGTAAGTGCTGTGTTTGTCACAGGTATGATATTGGTTAGACTCCTCTATAGCTGTAATGACCCATACTAGACCATGGTATGCCGCCACACGACTACCGTGCTGTTGGTGGTGTGGAGGAGAGACAGCCAACAAAAGTCATTAAGACATTCCTAGCTACATCAGGTTGAAGTGTGGGCTGATGTAAGAGACATTGCAAGAAATCCTGGATGTTAGCCACAAATACCGTAGAAAAAGATATACACCTTCACCGTTCGCTGCTGTCCTAGGTTGGGTTGCTTAAAGAGATCTGAGGGACTCTAGCACATGGCAAATTGTCTAGTGTTTAATATGCAAATACGGTGACAGCACAGTGATATTAGGATGGTCCTTTATAATGCTTTCCTGTGACTTCCAACCGAAGACATGGATTGAGCTTGGTATAGGTATTGACTTGGTTCCCAGTAACTAGTGGTATTATGATAATATAAACATGAGAAGTTATTGGAGTTTCAAAAGAAACCCATAACGACTTGGCAAAGCCCTTAAATCCCAGGTAGCTCCTCCGTGTTTATCTCAGCTAATCCAAGGTATCACTGTGTGTGGATCATCCAACCCAAGGTGTAAGGTCTAAGTACACCTTACAGGGGTGAGGCCTTGCAAGGATCCAACCGTATTCCCAGTGAGCAACTCAAAGAGCTTAGCAGGGCTCGTAGACCGTTCCTTGAGTATGGCAGCAGGAGTCTGTGCTTAGTCTACGGCTCGCCACTGTTGCCATCTTGCTCCTGGGCGTGGAGGTGACTACATATGTAAACACTGCCAAGAGGTTTAGTTATATAGGTAGGGGCTATAACCCCAGACCTGCCTCTCCTGCCGGCCCTGCTACACACAGTGAGCAGGTAGTGAGCAGAACCCGGCCGGTATATGATGATGAGGAGGAGGCAGGGGTGAGCAGCTCATCCTGAGGTGGAGCAGTTTGTGGAGCTGCTCCTTGCTACTGCTACCCCCCAGTGTCATCGTGTACGGCATCAGTGCACCCATACCCACCTCTGTTTATCTTGTCTGTTCCACTCGCCACCAACAAGAGCTCCTCAAGAGCTGCTCGTCACTATATTCCCCCCCTTCCTGCACCTACTCGGCCTCTCCACATGAGCAGCTGCCCACCGGTATGTGCTGCCCCACCCCTCTCAAGTACTCCTCATTGCTGCTGTACCCGACAATGTTCATGTAACAGGGGTGGAGGTCAGAGCAAAGGTAGGGTTAGAGGTGATGGTATGCATATGTGCATGACCGATGGAAAGGGCAAATATGATACACAAGAACGGGATGGCCTGCCGTAGTGTAGTTTGGGTTAATTTGAACAAGGGTTTTGACATGTTTGTTTCAAAGGTTCAACGACCGATCGGTGTATGTAGTGCCAAACGTTTGGACTAACTGATTATTAGGCATCGGTATGCTGGGATAATGCCTGAAGGAAACCATGGAAATCCATCATTGTGGCCGGAGGTATTAAGACCGAGTAAATCAACTCTGTACACTGAAGTGTAGGCGATATCTCCAGTACCCTATCACCTCCACCTAGATGTACGTCTACCGCTACATTTGCTAAACCCATATACCATGTAATTTCACGGCCTTAACTGTGAGCAATGACCAGAATAATTCATATCTGCTCCCTACAGGAGGGTGTCTGCACCCCCAGACACACACCGAGCTGCTCCCTGACATACAATGCTGTGTTTTTGTTCTTTATACCCCTCAGTATGGGTTTCCCGTAAACATTCCTGACCCTGTGTACAGTATAGTGTTCCCCACATACTACCTTCTCCTCCCCCTTACAAACCAATATTTTCGCCTGATTTATTTTTCATGGCTTATTCCCCGCAGCTGATATTACTACAAATACCAGTGTTTTGCCTATTCCTCCTGAGATGTACAACACATTCTATGGTAAGTACTTATTACTTCTGGGTAATAGCCATTATCTGCGTCATGGTAAATGGGGGAGGAGTTATGTCATATGGGATCTAAGATATAAAGTAATAGTGCATGACAATTTAAACCTGACATTTCTATCTCAAACTTTGAATTGTCATGCTAATAAGTGTCAGACTACTTCTAAATTGATTATATAATTATATTGGGACGTGTACTATGATCCTATGATCACACTACTGAAATAGTATCCAATAGTTTATCACTGGTGTCTGGTCTTGTCCAAAGGGGTTAAACTTATTATTCGGACATTGCATCTGGATATCAGGTAGGCTGGGTTTGTGTGTATTGTGAGCCTCCACCTGCTGTGAGGGCAGGTTGTGACCAGTGACCCAGTTTACACTAAGCTGCTCACTGTCCGATGACCCCAAGATAACCACTCAGTGGTGAGCTGCTCCTGACGCCCACCAGGTATACACAGATCGTAGTACACAGGATACATGGGGACGGCCACCCAGGGGTTACCTGAAATAGTGTCCTCCTGTACACACCCATACCAGTAGTGCCCATAATTAATATGGTCACAAAATGAGCTGCTCAGATGGTTGATTCTCAATACTGGAAGGCTCTGGTTGTTAAGAGAAAGGATGTGTGGTAAAGGCTAGTGGATAACTGCTAATATACTACTATACTACCACCCAATGGGCACAGGACATCGAATCAACATTGATAGAAGAGGAAACTAAACAACCAAGTACTGACTTTATGAATGATCAACCGAAATCTGTGACTATTTGTAATATACTTTATTTTTCAACTGACCTACATGGCAGAACGTGTTATCCCTTTACATGAATGTTTGGTCAATAAATCTATTCAAAAAAAAGTTGATATAACGTTGATTCAACATTGAACTGACTTTTGTGCCCACTGGGGAGAAGGGTTCCCGGTCTCTGACTTGAGGTCTGCCATCAGTCTACTTTATACCAAGAAGGTGCGACTGCAGGAGGGGGGGGGGGGGGGTTTGGGGGTATCTATGTTACAAGGTCCCCAGTTTACATCCTTGAGCTGCTCCACATACCACATAGCTGCCATACCTGAGCAGCTCCCCCGGGGCAGGCAGGTAAGGAGGGCTGTGTACAGGTGTGACGGTCAGGTGTGACTTGTAGATCCACCTTACAGCCTCCTCCATACCCCATTACTGCCCCCTTGTTTCACGCATCACCTGCCTGTCTGTCCGCGCATGCGCCCAGTATCCAGGTGGTGCCCCCTAGTGTAGTATACTAGAAATACCTGAGGTCCAAGATAGACGCTGCCTTGTCATGATTTACTGCAATATTAGGGAAGAATCCTGCCTACATAGTTCATGTTCTCACCCTTCTCCTCCCTAAGACATGATGCAGTTGAATCGTGTGTTTCAGAAAATTTGCCTTAACCATCTCTACGCTGAGATCAGGCATATAGACCAGTGTTTCATTGAGATTGGGATTTCTTTCAAGTTTCATTGGTGTGCATACTTCATTAGAGATTCTACCTACTTGAGACAAAGTCGAATATACTAACTAAGGCTTATTTACCACTGCCTTATTTAACAAACACTATCCATGTGCCTCCCATTTGCAGGCATTCCATGGATGCCTGTCATCATCTGTTACGGCACAAACTAATAAACCGCCTATCTGTGGGGCAACAAGACAAAAACCTGTCATAATATTAAGACCCCCAACCCGAGTCTGTGAGCAGGTGTCCTCAAACCCTGCGCCGCCTGGTGCCAACCCCAACACCACCTGGCGGCACATCTAGTGGTTAGCTTGGCACACAAAGAGTGGGCAGGTCGGCCCTATCCCCACCAGCTTACATCAGCCCCTCCACACCTATACCCACAGACATCCACACCTCCTGGGCATTAAGGAGATGTGGATGCCAGAACCCACCTTCTCCAGGGTTTTTGTTATGTTGTTTTATCCCAGATATAATGGGGGTTAATATGAGCTAAATAGTATGCATACTTATGGCAGGAGTGTTCAGTCTAGGGGTTAGGGTTGGGGGTTAGGTTGTGGGTTAGATCGTGGGCGTTGGGCCTGGTGGAGAAGGGGGTGGGGTGATGAAGGGATTGATGCCCTCAGGTGTCCACAGGTAAGGTATTAGATACAAACTACTCCAGGTGTTGAGCTCCAACTCCAGGTGCAGGAAATCAGTACCTTATACATCAGACAGGCCACCCTTTATATCATACCCTTACCTATACCTATTTATACATTCGCAGCACGCGGCCATCGGTGTTGGGTTCATTTTAATCTCCAGGCTGGACAAAAACAAGCCATGATGCTGCGGCTATGTAAGTAAGGGTGTGCCTTAGCTTAGAGACCATGTCTACGCATGCTTGTCAAGTATATAGCAAATACATTGCGGCATGTTATTACCAGGTGCCTGGTCCCTGGGGAGGACGTCACCGGGAGGAGAGGGGGCAGTGTTTGTCTAGGTTTCTGATGCAGGACGTGTAGGAGGGATGTGTGCATACCCGCAAACCACCCCACACCAGCCCTCCACTGTGCGGCCCCACCCCGCCATGACACCACCTGGTACTATGGGGCATCCACCATACTGCAGTATCTACACCCCCCATGATGTACACAGGTGAGACTCACTACACAACAGCCCGACTCAATCCATAGTAATCTCAGGCATGTAGGTATGTGCAGATCCTCCATCAGAGGAAAAACATTGTAAGACCTGTTAAGGGGATCTCGATATGATAAAGCTTTTTTCCCACCCCCATGTCCAATGCTAGATGACCACTACTCATTAGGCCTATTGGAGAATGAAATCGCATGAGTAAAGATGCCATGTGAAACTGGGTTCAGAGAACCGTCTGATGATATACCCCTTATACAATACACAACGCACTGAAGTGACTTTACCATATTTTATTATAATCTTGTCCAGAAACTAGAGCCTAGACCAGGTCTCCACACTAGCGGCATCTGCCTGGCTAACCCCGGCGTGGATCCCACACTGCTGGATCCTCTATCTGAGGGCGTGCCTGGCGGACCTCTATCTATCTCCGCTATCTGGAGTCCGCTGTCCGTCGTCTCCCACGCCCAGCCGCACCAGATAGCGGCCCCGAGCGGCGCCGTCCGGCAGGAAAAGAATTGGGGTTCAAGGTAGGCAGGGCTATGGGGAAATGGACGGGCAGGGATTTCACAGTATACATAGGACTAAAGAGTAACCAATGATATTGTCCATATTACCCACTGTCCATATTGCCTATGCTAAAAATGCCACGTTTGATCTTCCTTTGGGAATGGGGCAGCAAAACATTTTTTCTCTTTTAAAGATAGTATGGGAAGCTAATGGTTGTTAATATTAATATATTTTATTTGTTATTTCCTTGCTTATGGTGGCATCGGCCTGCCATAGGTGGGTGTGGCCAGGTGTCTGGATGATGGAGGGTGGTGGAGGCGGATACCTGCAGGAGACAGGTATTACGGGGAGGTGACGGCAAGATGGTCTCCCATCTATCTGATAGTAACACCAGCAACCCAGTTCAAAGGGGGATACCTGTATAAATAAACCCCAGATTGGGGAGCCCAGCCCTATAACCTTACCACTACCAGACACCGATAGCAGCCACTAATATGTAGAGACATTATCTATCTGGTATATGTTTTCTGGAAATAGCTGACACTTGCTCCAGCCTAAGAGGATTGCAATTCTTTTTAGAAGGGGGGATTGTTATAGTTCTTTGGTAGGGGGACACATTTTGGACCCTTTGGAGGAGAGGGGTGGATCAAATAAATATCGGCACGCTTGCGCAGAATTCCGTCGATCCTGGCACCCCCGTCCTCCATCCACCGTTGTTGAAAAGGTGACCACGCCTATTTTGTTATATACCCATTTCTGATTATCATACACAATTAATATAATTGTCTACAGTGCCAGTAGGCCCCCAGTAAAAATTAGTTAGGCCTATATTATATAGGTGCATTGGTTTAATAAGTTATCCGTCAACTGCTCTAGGCAATGATCCTGGTGACATTATCTAAAACAGGCTCCAGCACCTGATGAAGCCAGTAACTGATACAACAGATAACATCCCCCAGATCTTGATACACCCTAGAACCTTATCTCTAGCAAGGAGATCTGGAACCTCAAGACTCCTCAGCTGACACAAAAAAGCTGCCTATAACCCGATCTCCCTTTAAACAGGAGGTAAATAGGTTTATCTGCTGAGGTGGTGGGTGAGAGGCGGGCAGCTGTGTCATGTAGGTGTTAACACCTGGTTATCTCACAGGTAGATAGCAGCCTCAGGTAGCACACCCCGGGGAGGCATGTTTGACAACAAAGGTAGGGTGTCGGCTATGGCACGGGTATGCCAAATACATGCAACCCTCCATTATACTTGATATCGCCTCTGTGGATATTGTTGCCTTTATTCTGTATGTCTATCTGCCAAATCTTCTAATAGTGTTTAGTTGACAAGGTATGTGTTGGTCATTAGGGTCCTTTTTCATGTCAGGGTTATACCCTTGATATAATTGTTTTGCTGTCTTAGAGCCCAGCCCATCTATAATCAATGCATGCATAATTCGTATGATAATTGCACTCCAATGCTTATCATAACAAGCCTTCTTTATCATGTTTATATTAGAATTAGTCACATCGAGTATTATCTTATAAGAACATGACGAGTCAGATCTGTGAAATATATATACAACAAAGACAGCCATGGTGAACATGTCAGCATGCGTATCATGCCATGTGAAAATTAATGGGATTCGGTGAAAATTTAAACTAAGGAAAATACCCATATTTTACTTAACCCCATTACAATTATTGCAGACGCATGTACCTGGACTGAAGTATAATTGGTCTGCTGTGAAATCGATGAATACCCCCCCCCCCCAATTGTCATGCCCAAAAATGATCATCTACATCACGTCAAGAGGCGAATTGCACTTATCATGTCATGTCATAATCAATATCAATGCGATTGAAACAAAAGGAAGAACCCAGAAATTAATAGAAAGAAATATACATAGTACATATAGATTGTCAGAAACTTAACAAAATGAGAACTGAGGCATTAAGGGTGTAGTGCTACTCACATTGGGTGCCAGCTGAGTAGTAAGCGCGGTAACCTTCTCTTGCGCACTCTCAAGTTCCCTTCGCAATTTGAGAATCTGCAAGGAAGAAAAGTGAAGACTTCCTCACGGCTACTGGTCACAGAGAGAAGCAAGCACATGCACGTGTTGGCACACAGAACGTGCTATTTAGTGCTATAATGAATGGTAATATGAGGGTAAACAGAAATGGGGATTAACTGAATGGAAAGAGCACATGAAACACAGGGGTATGGACACTCAAAAAAAGCTATATATTTACACAAATGTACAGGCTAGAGCAGAGGGTACATACGCATACCACGCGGATGGTCTGTTATTTCTTTTTGTGGAAATCAATTTGGTTTTCACATAGAACAATACGATTTGGATCTTATATACCAAGAGGCAAGGACATAACACATAGACTAACACAATCACAGTCTAAGCTTTCTCTATATGTAAAAGGTCTGTAAGTTGCTAAATGAAGGTATGTCTCTGTACGCATTCCGATTTGCTGCAATGAAGAAGGTGTTACCATAGGGCGATGTGGTAACTAAGGACATCCATATAACATTATGGAGGTGCATACCTTGTACCTCCCCGAGTCCATCCCCACACCTGTGCAGTCCATCACATCATCACTAGCTTTGTTACCATAGCAACAGGACTCCCATCACCCATACAAAAACCCATCAAAATGAACCTATCTTCTTATATATATCCATCTCTATTAGATGCTTTTTGTCTGGCCAGATAACGATATGGTATAATCTAATCATATGGCAATCAATCATATGACTGGGGGAGAAAAACCTAATGTATTTTTGTATCTTGACTGCTGTGGATTTAACATCAACCTGGCTGATTCTCGTTGTGGATGACTGCCACCAACATTGGCGCCGACTAGTGAGTAACAGAGTAACCATTCCCAAAAGGTCAGGCTTTCCATCAAATGTGACTGCAGTTTTCCATGGGTGCTGTATTCGAGGTATTCATAGGAGCCAACTTGTTTTTTTTTGCTTTTTACAACCAAACCATACAGAAAGGTTATTGGCGTTAATTGTCCGTGGCTGCTTATTACTGATATACTTGGCAGTCCATTTATAACGTTCACAGGAAGATATCTAGACATGCATGTAGGAGAACTACAGTAGTGAGTACACAATTGGCAGACTACTTGCATTTGATTGCCAATAGTCACTTTATAGGTTACAGGTAATTAACCCTAAGTTTCTGTTTAAACATTCCTGTGAATGTCGAGGAAAATCTGCATTGTTGACAAAATTCCTTCTTTCCCCCAGAAAATACCTTGTTCAGTAAAGCTAGGGTGTGAAATCCTAGTGTGGCAGTGTCTTGTGTGAGCCATGTTTTAAACCTTCCATGTATAAAGAGACTAAGTGTAAGGTGTATTGTAAGCATTGAGATGTCATGAGGAGTGACGTATGGAGGTTGTTGGTGCACTGCTTAAAACTAAAGGTTTTCATAAGGGGAATACAAAAGGGCATGTGCTCTTCCCATTAGAGTAAAGAAATGTGCCAAGTTCTGCTTTACCTAGTGCAAACATTTAAACCTTAAAAGTGATAGACACTGCACGTTTTACTTCAGTTAACTTTTTGTATTTTATTCTAATGATAGTGAGTGATGTAAGTGAACACATAGAGACATATTGATATACCAGACTACATCAGATGTACAGAAGGGAACACCGCTACATGCTGATATCGACATGTGTTGAGTCTCTAATGGTCTCTTACCTCAGCTGCTGCTCTCTCATCAGCCTGGAAATACACAAATCAACAATTAAGAATTTGCATATCAATCTCTACAGAATTGCATCGAATGGTATTACCAACCAATGGTTCATATGTTCTTACGAAAACAGTTAGATTTCATCAATATATCACAAGGCTTTAAAATCTATCGTTTGAATTTAAAGTTGTGTTGCATGCGCACATTTTCAGGCTTTTACGTGGCTTTACTTTAGACTGACATGCATGCATCCTCATGGTTGTTACCGTTACACGTTAGTAATAGCTTGGTAATTCCTCTTACCGTTGAATAGACCGATGAACTGCTGGAGACGAGGGACAGGGCCGATCCATGCACTGCAAATAACAACAAATACAACCATGTTTAAAATGGAAACAACAAGAACATACAGTATACTACATAGCACATAGATGTAACATATAAACCCCTCTTACAGCTAGGGAACACTACCTCAGTATTTCATAGTTCCACCCTAGCCTCTAGACCCCTTAGTGGTCCCTACACTGGGTTATATTTAGTTCTGTTATAAACCACCAGGTTGCAGCACGGGGTGTACCCTGGAGGAGCAGTGTGAGGTTGCTCCTCCAGCTGGGGTTCTGCCAGGTGAGCTGATGGGTAGGGGTACCAGGTGTCTTTATTAATCTATTAATCCCAATTATCTGTAAAACGCCCGTCTAATCTGTCTGACTAGCTGTCCCATACCCTCCCGGCCCACCCTGGAGAAGTTCCCCAAACCACCCCCTACTGATGGAGGGCCCTATCGCACTCTGAAGAGCTGTACACCCAAAGTATTATACTTACAAGCAGTATCTTACTCAAAGTGGGAATCTCTACTATTCTTTTCACACCTAGGCCATCAATTATACTTTTTCTAAGTATTCCTCCAGGTGGTGCAGATTAACATTTAGCTCACCCTCCCCAGTCTAACCCCTGCTTTACTCACACCTCACCTCGCCCTTACCACCCTGGAGGAGGTAAGCCACACACGGTGGTATTAGGGATGGCATTTATAAAACATTAAATAACTTGTATCTACCCTAGCTGCTAACACCACCACATCCTACCCAGGGCTTTATCACATCTGTAATAACTGATATTCCCTCCCATAGCACAAACACATATATTTACAGGACAACTTATATCTTAATGTATTACATGTACTGTGCGTTACTCAAATGTTAGACCACTTATGTATATATGGTTATAAATTACATGAGAGCAGGAGAATGAAATGGATAATCCAAAACCTTTAACTCGGAGTAATAGCTATAATTCTATCATATTAAACATAATACCCGGCTCTGTATTGGCCAGTATACCAAGTATACAATACTGGAATTTGAATATTGATACAAAACATGATTTTCCTTATATTATTACAAATGATCTATGATTGCAATGAGAAAGAGAGATATGCTCGAACCATTCGCGAAGGATTAACATATATGTATCCCCCTGCAACTTTGCAGAAAATAGATGCACAACCTTTGCCTGTGTTGTTGACGAATTTTCTTCATAAACACCGACTTAGATACGAAGTGGGAGTTTCTAGTGAATTTTATCATAGGCCTTTTTTGTTGATGGTGCGGAAAGAGCGAACAAATATCCTAACATTTTATTTAGAATATTTCTTGCCTATTTTGTTTGTACTAAATAAAACATTAGGTGCATTTTACTACCGATTCCATGGGCAAATATTATAGAAACGTTCCTGGCTATTTGCTTCTAGTCTGCATGTGTTTAACACGCTGTAATCTGATTCCAATCCCTTTACTTGAGTCAACACCCAACATGGATGTAATGCCAACAGAGCTAGTATCACTAGAATTATTCATATCCACTCTAATAAAGATGAACTGTAATAAAAAGTGATTATCAACACTGTTAAAGTCAGCCTTAGATGTAATGTGGCACCCTGACCTGGTGTTATTATCAACTCATACAGTCTGCATTCTGTCAGCATAAACAACAGACAACAGACAGAGTTTTAAATGTGTGTAGCCTGACAGTGCTATTTATCATACACGTCCTATATATTCATATACACACTGGGAGAGGTCTAGAACTGGACTTATTATGCTCTCCCATGTTCTGGGTGCAATAAGAGTCATGTGCCCAAGATTCATGTGCCCAGTATGACAAAAGGACAACCATATTCATCCAGTCGCTTCTTCAGGAGGAGTTTTTCATTCATTAAATTACCATGTTGTAAGTTTGTTCACATACCAACCATCGTTTCTCCACTCATGTCAGTTTCTCACTCACCTATCCATTCACTCACTTTCCAATCTATCCATGGACTGACTCGCACATTTACATATCCATTCACATACTCCATCATCCAATTATTCACTCAGTAACCCATTCATTCATTCACTCACTAACTTTCTCATTTATCCATTCACTGACTCTCATAATTACACATCTATTCACACACTCCATCAACCAATCATAAGTATATTCACTCCCTCACCTATCCATTTATTCACTCATCCACTTTCCCACTCACATATAATCCAATCACTCACTCCTTCATCCACTCACTTTCCTATGCATACTATTCACTCACTTACTCATTCATCTATTCACTCACTCCCCATATTCTTCCCTCATTCATCCACTTACTCACCTATCTATACACTCACATAATTCCATTGACTTACACTCTCACTAACATTCTCAATTTCATATTCATTCAAAATCCGATTCCTTCATCAACCCATTCACTCACTAAGGTGCTTACTCATTCACGCACTCACTCTATACCCATTCACACACTCACTCTCACATCCACCAATTAATCACTCCATTCATTCCTATTTTACTCAAGCATGTGGCCATTCACTCACTGACTCTTTCGCCCATATTCACTCATTAACTCCATCATGTAAGTACATAATATGTTTATCACTTTACCCACTCGATATCTATTCCACTGATCCATGCAGTAACTGACTTGCACACACACTTTTCATATAATCATACATTCATATGCTCACTAAGGTGCTCAATAACTCACCTATTGATTCACTCACACATTCTTTCTCCCCTACCCATTCACTTGCACACACATACTCATCCTCACCTCACATCCAATCACACAGATACCAAGTTACTCAATAACGTACTTACTCAATCATGTTGTCACTCACATTTCTTGTTAATCCATTCAATCACTCTCATCCACTCAATTTCACTCATTCTATTACTCATAAACTCACCTACGATTAACTCATCCATTCACGCACTTATGCTCTCACCCATTCAATTACCCATTCACTCATTCATTACCTCACATATTCACCCACTCACTCATTCCTTCACTCATTCATCACTCATCTTCTCACAAATTTCTCCCTCATTTACTCAATCATACTACCTCTCGAACATTTACTAACTCACAGTCACTCTCATATGCATCTATCAAGTTAATCAATCACTCACTATTCATGCTGGAGATGACATAATTTACAGGCGCATCACTTGCTTACACATAATCAGTATAATAAATAAATGAAAGTCAATCAATCATGCTGTCACTCATATTTTCATGTTGATCTATTCACATAATCCCTAATCAGATTCACTCCAGTTATTCTCTTTCACATGCTCACATATCCTTGACTCACTCAATCACTTACTCACTCAAATAAATCGCACCCACTCACTTATCAGCTCTTACATTTACTCATTAATTTATTCATTTAGTCAATCCTGCTGTAACTCACCCTTTCACATTCCCAGCAACTTTCTTTTAATCCATTCACTCACTCATTCATGTATTCGCTCATCCTACCACATATGCATCAAGATACACATTCATCAATCTCCAACCTCAATCCATTCATTCCTTCATTCATTAATCATTCATTCAACCTTTAACATTTGGTAGCTTGTCTGTCCACACGAATTCATTCCTATATTCACTTACAAACCACTGATCATCTACAATTAATTTAGACCTATATTTTTTCTCATTCATCCACCAATCCACTCTCTCTCTAACCTGCAGCACTTATGATGTTAACATGCTTTATTCATCTATCCATTCATTCACTTATATCCATACATACAGTCTTGTTACATCTACATTCAATCATGTACCATCCATCCACACATTGTTGAATTAAGTTGTTGATATCCACTAAACACTCACTCAGCCACTGATTCACCCACAGATTTACTCACTAACATTCGCTTATCACACATCTATATACTCTTGCTGAACGCTCCCATTCACTATCAACCTTCATGAAGTGCACTCTCTTATCACTGCAATAATTGTTCAACATCTCACACAGTGAAGTTAAATGACCACCCCCAAGTGCATTGTACTGTGCATCCCTAACAATCCATCCATTCACCCAGTTAAGTCACTCGTACACTATCACACATATTTCACATAAATCCAGCAATATCATTATAATATTCCATCACTCCCAGCCACATTCTAAGCTTCACATACCAACTTGAACCCCTCCATGAAGCGCCTTCTCATACTTTATAAAGCTCATTCATTCTCTCATACTCACTCATACAATCACTCTCCCACTCACTTGTAGATTCACTCGCTCCCCCATTCTCTCATACAATAACACTCTTACAATCCCTCAACCACCCATTCAATCACTCACCCACTTACACAATCCCTCACTAACACACTTCTCTTACATTCATTCAAACACATATGTCCACTTACTCATACAATCACCACACACCCATACAATCACTAATTCAAACACTCACGTACACTCACAGTCAAGTAATCACTCACACACTCATAATCAATCACTAAATCACTTGGTTATTGAATCATATAAACGTTTACCTACACATAATAAAATCACCAACGCCCCCATACAATCATTTGCTCACTCTTACAATCACACAGGCAACCAAACAATCACTCACTCACACATTCCCAGCGCTCAGACACACTTACACAAGTACTCACTGAGCTACTCGCATATTCATACAATCACTTACTCGCACTCATTATCCAATCACTCCCACACCCGTACAATCAATCACTCCCCCATTCACACAATCGCTTACTCACTCATACGATCCTTGCCACACTCATTCGATCATTCAACCATTACATGATACACTCACTCACTCATACACAAATTGACAATCTCTCAGTCTCACTTTTCATAATCACTTACTCACACACTCATACAACCACTCCCTCGGTAAATAATGTAGTCACTCACTAACTCACTCACTCATACAATCATACAACTACTCACTCACACATGTAACTATTCACTTGCTACTGCTACATTATTTACTCCCAGTAAGTGCTCACTCATTTGCTCATTACACCCCATTATTTACCAGCCCATGTTCACTTACTCACCACCCAACCAAAATCACTCCCCACTCACTCCCTCATTGATTCTGCAGAAATGGAATTCTTTATCCTTTTGCCTTCACACGTCGCTATCATTCCTTGCTCAGTCACATCCCCAGTCACTGAGACTACGAGTTAGCAACAGACTAACTCGCCCTGTCAGTGCAGTCACTCACTCGCTCAGCCAAACAAATGCTGTATTCTACATACACACACATCTACTTCCACATTATCATATACTTCTTTTCATACCATTCAGAATTACCTATCATCCTTTAGCATTTCGCCATCACTCGCTCACTCACTGATTTCTTTACTTACTCACAGGTCAGTTACTCAATAACTCACAAATCCTTCAATCGATACTCGCACTGTTTCACTCACTCACTCACGCACTTATTCTGTCTTACATAATAACCAACCCATTCATTCATTCATTCATTCATTCTGCTTCACCCACTCTCTCTCTCTTACGGATTATAGTTACACAACACTCACTCACATATCTCGCATGTACTTTCACATACTTTATCTTTTACATATTCTCGGATACCAATTCACACACACAAACACACGACTCACATAGCCGTCTAAATCTCTCGGTCCTCCATTCACCACTTCCGTTCCAACAGTTTATCTCATTCATTCACACACAATTGCATTTGCTACAATCTACACAATGTTCATACTCTCAAAGTAGTGCAATAGCACCACCATTTTTAGCAGAGTACCTCTCAGCCACTTCTCACCCACTCAAAGGGCCACATGCCATAACTTCAATTTGCACATTCAAACACATATTCTTCCACGCTTCCCTCTTATAGCACACTTCTACCTACATCCATCAGCAGTCAGCATTCAGCGTCTCACAAAGTCACCCTTATCTGTCTAACCACTCAGCATACCAGTTGTAGGTCTGGCTGACTGGTGCAACCACTCTCACACAACCCTTCAAGCCTATAGACTTATATCCACCTCTTCACACATATTACCGTCACGTTCAAAGACAAACTATTTCATTCCCTCTGTACGCGTACGAACAACAACACACATTCTTGAAATTTCGATTTTTGTCTGAAGTTACTGGGTAAACTGACAGGTGTGTAGAGCCTGTTTATACATTGCCCAGACACTATAGTAAGATTCACAATGATTTCCCATTACCCAATACTCTACTTAAACGTTAGGACCACCATTAAAAGTTTCATTCACTCATAAACACAGCATAAGCCAGGCATTAATGTTTCATTTCTCCATAAGAGACTTCCGGTTTAACAAAATAAAATTCGTACTCATGCGCATCAGTCTCATTTATTATCACTCTTTTCAAGTATTCTCTTTTGCTGCCTTTCAGCCATTCTATGATCTCCCACTACCCGACATCGTAAGCCATTTAATATGTAATACCTATTTTTATCTACGATTATTCCCGCACTCATTTTATTACTCCTACACAGCGTATTCACACTCATTATTAAATTCATTAATTTACTCATGCTAACTCACTCACCCACTGACTCGTTAACGCAGTCATTCACAATAACTCATTCACTCACTCCCACTGGCTCATGCATCCACTTACTCATGTTAGCTCATTCCCCTCCGTACAGACATTAATTCATTTTAATATGCTACTGTCCATAGCTGTCGCATTTCACTCAAACAAAAGTATTTCAGCGACTTACTTTCAACCAGTTGATCTAAACCATTAACTCATACAAACTTGTTTACTCAGTAACCTATCATTCATCAACTTACACTAACTCACTCACCAAATTACTCTCAGCCACTTACTCACACACATTCACCCACTCATTCAATTCACACATCCATTCACAGTAACCCATTCATTCACATACTCGATCACTCTAATTCATTCATCCATGCTAAATCATTAATGCACTTATTCATTCACCTACTTACTTGCACCAAATCACCCTCATACATCCATGCACTCAGACCAAACTTATTGACCTACCCACTTTTATACACACAATCTCAGATTCACCCACATTCTGACAGTATATAACCTTTCCACTCACTCACACTAACTTATAAATTTGTTCGCCCATTTATCATAATCGACTAATTCATTCAGTGACACATTTAAACTAGTTGATTCATCAATCTAATTACCACGCTCACCCTCTTTAGCCCACTAACTGATTCCTCTACATTCTCACAGTAAATCATTCACCCACTTACTCACATTAACTCAGTAACACAGTCACTCACACTCGGTAACTGACTTATTCATGCACTTGCTCCCAAACACTCACTCCCACCAACCGATTCATCCACTTACTTACTCATTTACTCACTCACTTACTCATTAACCCATTCACTCTCAATTACTTTATTCATACGATTGAGCTCCAATGCCTTCTATACACTCGCCAAGTTTCCATTTATAGATCTCTGTCCTGATGCAACACATCAAACATTAAGACCTGACTGATCTCTTGCTATTTTCTTCTATACATGTTCAAATAAAGCCATAGAACTGTTCTTGAGCCACACTCAGTGTAAGTTGTAGGTGGGCTGTGCCGTCAGTCACATCTCACGTGCCTTAATGCCGCCACAACCAGACTTCTTCACTTCTCATACAGACCACAAGCCTTTGTACACCGTTCTATGTTTACTCTTACTCTGCTGCACAAGTCCAACTTGTAATCCATGCCTCATAGTCTCTCTATAGACAGCATAAACTCAAGTTCCATTTGCTTGAATCTCCAGCTGCATTTTATCCCTTTTCAGCGCATACGTCGAGGACTATCTATTAATAGTCTAGAACGTCGATCTACAGGTCTACCCTACACCGACTGCATTCTGAACTCATTGTTTCCTGCTGTACATTGTTCATCATTATAAAGTCAACCTTATGTGCCCTATAAAGTCGGGTTTTGTGTGGCATTTGTCTCTCAGAATATTGTTTCAATTCTTAGAATTCAATTATATGCCATGAAGGTACATTTTGGTTGTTGAAAATTTGTGATGGTTATTCTTCGTTAATTTTTCAGCATAATTATTTTTCAATTTGTCACTCTCACATCCATTCTGAACTCTCACTCACCCACTCGTTCAATCACTCTCTTGCTTGCTCACTTGCTCAATTCTCACTCACTTATTACCTTCCACACCTGCAAACTGCTCAAGCAGCATTTTCCTTCACTCGTAATCAACCGGCCACTCACATACCCTCTCATCATTTGCCTGTTCACTTACTCACTGACTCACTCAATCTTCAACAAGCAACACTTCTTTCACCTTATGTCAAATCTTTTAATCAGTTTTCTCTCGACACTTCTCATATATTTGATGCAGCTTATACTTGACGACTGACTCATTACTCATTTACCCTATTTCACTTATTCACTTACTCCTTCACTGCTCACTCACCCATTCTCTCTCACCTACCACCTGACTACTGTAATTTACTCACTCATTACTCACATTAAATATGTT
Organism: Harmothoe impar; assembly: GCA_947462335.1. Lineage (NCBI taxonomy): Eukaryota > Metazoa > Annelida > Polychaeta > Phyllodocida > Polynoidae > Harmothoe > Harmothoe impar. Next base: position 65,849,344 of record OX381708.1, on the reverse strand, counting down.
CCAAATGATATTACAGTATCATATTTTAAGGATGGGACACAATAAAATATCATTGATGGGCAAAAAGTGGCAATTTAGAGGGTATATACATAGTAAAAGTGGCAATTTGAGGGTATATACATAGTATTTTACAGTGTAATTTCAATGGGTGAACTTATAGCGTGCACTCCAAAAGGCTTAAATTGTGCATAAAACTGGTAATTATCTGAATTCTAAGATGAATTCTGGGGAATATTGTTCAATAAAGTAGTTGGGCCATGAAGTATGGCCATATTGAATATTCTGGTTCATTTTTAACCAAATTGATTTTTGAGCACTAATCATCGGACCATGCCATTACAATTGCACACATCTCACTCACTGGCTTGTTCGCTCATCTTCTTTAGTCAAAGTTTTCTTATATTTTCCATAAAGAAAAATGATGTCACACTTAACCACTGCCTCCCTTCACTATTACCCATCCACTAACTACTATCATTCCCTCACTTGTTCCATACAAACTTTCATTCCATATCAGACTCATTCATTTATAAAGCAGACCATTTCGCTCGTTTATACACCACTGATTTCGCTGTCGTTCGCATGTCTCTCTCTTTCTCATTCAAGCAATAATTATAGGGACAAAATCCCCTTTTCAGTCTCTTACTTTCATTCTCCTTTAAACACAACTTATTATTATCATAGATTAGATTTTGAAAAATATAAAAAGGGTACTCACGATCTTCGTCCTTGGAGTTGATCTTTGACAGTGGAAGTCCAAGTCCGTAGGGCACGCTCTGTGAGTTGGTGCTGGTGGCATGGATGAGGCTCATGCCCCCAGAGGTGGGGCTCATGGGGGTCATGCCTGGGTAGGTGTAGCGCGACGAGGCATGGGAACTGTTGCTGGGTGTGGGGGAAGGAGGTGGGTGACCAGTGATCTGTGAGAACGAGTTGGTCCTCTGCAAGCCATCTGGCTGCGAGGCGGACGGGAACATCTTCTCGGACTGCGTTGATCGGAAGCTGTCCGAGCGCTGGATGTGTCCCGTCTGGATGTCTTTCTCGTGCTGGAGGATACTCCTGCTGAGGAGTCCATGAGCACGGGCCTGCTGGATCTGTGCTTGGATGCTACTGGACGCAGAAGAGGAGATGGACTCCATGCTTTCTGTTTCAGACAGCGTACCTCGCATCGCCCCATTGTGTAGAGACGCTGGGGCCGATTTGATCCAGGGGCTATTGCTGGGACTAGTCGGGTTCGACATGGCACTAGAGGGTCTGTTGTATTCAGATTGCGCATAGCTGACATTGACATAAGGCGAAGCACCCACTGGTGAAGTGCTACTGGTGCTCATGGAGCCTGAGTATGTATTGTGCCTATAAGGGCTGGACTCCTGTTTGCTATATGTGGCATGTGGATTCGATATGATGGTGCCATTTACAGAGTTCTGACCACCTTCTGGAGCCACAGGAGGCTTACCATTGAGGCTGCTCCGGCTGCCGAATAGCCTGTCTCTAATTGCCATGTCGGGGCGCTTACGGCCTAAAGTACTGGATCGGTAGTCATCAGGGCCACCGGGCGCTGGTGCCTGGCCAGCATTCACAGAGACAGTGCTCTGTGACTTGGATGTCACCAAGCTCGCTGACCGCTTCTTCCGTTCCAGTGTACTTTCACTGTAAGCTTCGGGCCCCATGTCAGTGCTGGATTCACTGCGGCTGGTATGATGGTAGCCAGTCTGCGTACCACTGGCAGTCTTCTGCACAGGCCTGATGGCGCCTGTGTAGTTTGCCAACCGCTCACCTTTCTGTTGGGCCTTCTCCTTCTCGGTGAGCTTCATACCAATCTGTGGCCCATGAATAGAGCCTCCACTCTTGCTACTTCCCGTGGACCCAGTACTGACATTCGACAGCGGCCGCCGGAGAGCGAAACCTCCCTGCGGCGGCCGCCCCGCTTGTCCCTTGCGCAACATCAGTGTATGATCAGTGTTAGTTTCAGAATCCCTCTTTTCACCTTTCCCACTTCCCGGAGACCCACCACTGGGGTCAGCGTAGGTGTTCTTCAGACTGGGGTCTTCAACAGCATAGGCAGTCCCAGGTTGCCACTGCTGGCCTGTTCTGGGATCTGTGACTGTGCCTTGGCTACCCTTTCTCAGTAGTGAACCTGACGGCGGTATGTCGATGGTACGGTAGATGGGATGAGGCCCACTGTTCCGATCCATACCCCAATGACCTCTTTCAAGTGAGCCATCGCTACGAGCATCGCTTGGGAGTCGGTCACCACCAATAAAGTACTTACGCAAGGAGAAGTCACCTGTCTCCCTGCTGCTGCCTCCGTGGTGTAGGTTTCGGTCCAAGAGACCGTTGCCACTCTTGAGGAGGCCAAACTTGTTCTGGTGGCTGAATGGGTTATGGGTCTGGGGCGCGCGTCTCAGGCTACCACCGTATGGGTTATTGGTATGTTCGGAGCCCGCGCTTATTGAGGATCCGGTCAGGTTCTCATCAGTACTGATTTCATTGATAGTGTCGCTTATCTCCCCACTGCTGATTGAGCTGCTGTCGTCAAAACTGCAAAATATAAGTGAAAAACGATCTTGAGTAAAATGTCCATTTCCATTATATACAGGAAAACTACATGCAGAAAAGAGCAATGTAACGTACATAACATGAGCTAGTATTGATCAATGTTTCTTTCCCAATCCAATAGAAAGGGATTTCATGAAAACCTGGTATGGAGCTTTATATATTAGGATATACAGTCACCAAGTGTAAACCAAAGCAGAAATCGTATAATACAAGGAGCTATACATGCCTTGACATTTCCCCTAATATACGACTTGCTAACCCCTATAGATACCTCAGCACCTGGCATACTGACAGCAGAAGGCCAGTGGCAAATTATTGTTGTAAGCAGGAAAGGCTGCTGACAGCACCAATCAAATAAACGTCAGTTTACATGATCCAAACCAAATGGTCACAGCTTCTATACGTCTATGGCCACAGAGTTCTGGTTTCCCTGCCCAGCACTGACCTGCACCTGTGCACCCCACCACCCTACCCCCTACCTGCCCTATCAAAGGCCGCCTATAAACAAGCACCTGTGGGCTCCCTATTCCCCTTGACAAAACAACAGCAGGCTAAAATAGCAATATTTATATTTGCATCAGGAGCCCCATCATCCACTGTGTATACAGGATAAAAACACATGTCCTGAGGACTTGAACAAATTGTCCTTGTTAGTTTAACATTAGATCACGAGTAATGCGATTACATCCCAGTGCAAAGCCATTCATAGCCACTAAGTCGTTCCAATCATAATATTTGTCTCCCTGTAAAATCATAACACCCATAGGAATGTGGAAGTAGAGGGATTTTTACTCTCTCAGTTTTTTCGGGCAGGATTTACCTGGAATGTGTGTATCTTGAAGAGGAAAAAGAAGAATAAAGAAACACTTCACCTATAAACACCTTTCTCTAAAGAATCATCCAGGTTCGACCCATAGACAAAACAGAGTGGTCGACTGGCAGAAAAGCAAGACAAATGTACTGTATTTGAGGTAAAAATGAGCTTGTATTATATTCAACATTCCGTCACTTCATTTATCATCATTATTGCAACAGTGCCTCTGCGTTGACTATTATCTATTTAGGACTGAGTACAGTTGACGCGTGCCTGTTCCATATTAGTGCTGGTAATATTTATATCACTGGCCATAGAGACAGTGCTTAACAAAAAGTGAAGTTGGTTCTGCATATAAACATGGAGCCTGGAGCCCTGTCCTCTTGTCTCCAAGTACTACCTCCCCTACCCCTCCTACACACATGTTCTCACATCGCTGTATCTGATTGTGTTTGTATTGCGTGTTATCTATTTCTAAATCGAAATATCTAGTGCTGTCTACATGAAAGTAGAAATATCAATATCAAATTTCAGTGATTCATCATCATATTTTAAATGTATCAGAAGACATCCTGTGATAAAATTATTAGAATGAGGACAGTCATGATTCATGTGAGAGCAGGAGTATCATTTATCATTCTATTTCAGATCTTTTCATGATAATACCTGTTATTTATCACAAAGCATCCTCGTTTATCATGCAGTCAGCAGATCTGGATGAATCTCATATATGATATTGGAATGTGGATCCACCCTGTTATTAAACATTCCGCCTATAAATATCCCATAAACTCATATAGCACAGCCCATGCTGCCATGTAAACTCAGTTCTCTACTGTCTAAAACACATCACATCCTCCACGGCCCCGTCCTCCTCCTCCTGCACCTGGCTGTTTTTCTATTGTTTATGCCACCTCGTGTTTGTGCCCATGTGTTTTATTGGTAAAGGATGCAGCCAAATTTCCTGGCTTCTCTCCTACCCAGCTAGTCGTACCTCTCTCACCTATTTTTCATCTACCTGGAGCTCCCAATGGCCTCCCTCTCAGGACCTACTCTTGACGCTGGGCCGTTCTCATCCACGTTGGCGCTTTTCTAACTCCTTCTTAACCTGTTAATTACCTCGGGTTGGGTTTTCTATACCAGCTAAATTACCTCTGCCTGCACCTCCCAGCTTCATCCCCAGCACACCCTCACTACCTGTCAGGCCCTGCCGCATCCCAGTAGGTTCTTACTATGAGGAATGGAGCAATCACTAGGTCATAACCACCTGTCCACCCTCAATTAACCCCCCGACCTGGGGTCCTCATTCCAACCCCTCCTTTTTACACCTCAGCCCTCTCACCACATCAGCTATCATATTATGTTCTGAACAGACAGGTCTCTCCATATTATCGCTCTTTCCTGTTGCTAAAAATCCATATTGGTTGTTGAGTAGGGGTGTGTCGGTCTTACCAGGCCACCAGAGAGCACAGGGGACCATGGGTACGGAGGGAAAGAATTGCTGGCGCCACCCATGGCTAAAAGACTAACATTTGACACATTGCTATAACATTGCACACTGTGTTTGCTGGGGAATAAACACCGCAACAGTCACGGAGAAGTTCTTTACATAAGCCCACGCTCAGTAAGCAACACTCACTGTCTGAGGCTTTTGGGAGCCATGTACACTGTTTTGGAGAGATTTGAGAGGAAAAAAAGTTTCTGTTCACAAATCAAGGAAATCTGATCTGACAGTAGCCTTGTTTTTACCCGTGTATTTGCCTGTCCTTTTAACTTTCAGCCATTTCTCTTCTCTTCCCGTCGCCCGCTACAATGACAGAGTACTGTACGGTCTATTCACGACAGCAACATAAATTGTACACGCTTTTCGTGCAGCTGAAGCTCTGGTACTACCCACGCTGAATCTTAATGCACTTTTTACCGCTTTAACATCAAGATGGTTTACATTTGTAAATTGTAAATTATAGTCTTTGATTTTTCATGATTTTCTAGGAACTGCTGCGTCCCTGGATTCCCTGTAGACTAGGCATATTTGCCTTCTTCATACATTCATTTCTTCCTTCCGCCCCCCCCCCCCCCCCCCCCACTCCACACATCCTACCAGTCCCACACCCTAGAGGGCCTGACGCGGGGCCTGACGTGAGCTGTCATCCCCCACACCTTCTCACATCCTTTCTCCCATCCCTATAACTTGTCACATGCAGGCTAAGGTGTGTTCAACACGCCAGGCTAAAAGCTAAATGCCTCTGGGAAATGAGCTTTAAGCCCAGACAACAAGCTGACAGTAATGTACTGTACCCGTGCTTATACCTCCTGATAGGGGTTGGTGGGATTTGGGCGGAGAAGTGTGACATGACTGCGAAGGAAAGCAACCTCATGAAGGAGACTGATTTGCGATTGCAGTAGGGCAAAAGAATAGGCGTAGTATGATTTATATGCATGGTAGTTCTTTTTGATACTCACAATCATTGCACATATTAATCTTCCTCACATATTTTCTTTTTACGCTCCTGTATGTTATGTGATATTCCCTAAATTTTATGATACACCAAAAGTGCATTGTAAATAGTCTTACTAAATTTAATTTCTATTACATATACTGCCTAATAACGTAGAAAAAGTGTTTGTTTGAATAATGTATGGGGTCCAATCAGTCAAAAAATTATTTACTATAAAGGCAAACGTTTGATTACCCTGTATGAGTAACAGGAATAGATGACCTACTACCAGAGCACGGTCTGTATTTTCTCAAACAGGGGACCCTAACCTTAAATCGCCCTTTTCCTTCTATACAACGATTAGACATAGAGACTTCAGCTGTAGAGACAGATGAGCCCTCAGGTAAGCAGTCAGAGGAGACGGGGCAGTGTGAGGCGGAATAATGGAGTAGACAGGCGTCACATACCAAGGTGAGAGACGATAGAAGAAGGGCCCCGACACAGGGGCAGCTAGAAGAGGAAACCAAAGTCTCCTGCCAACCACCTCTGACCTGCCTCTGACCCCTGATCCCTTTCTAGTGGGCTGGTCACAGCTTCCAGCCAACACCAACACCAGCAGTGTCCCTGTGTTATAGTACTGACTTGTGGATGTGGGTTGCTGAGTTAGACCCCTCCTCCTCCTCCTCCTCATTATACCATTATGCGGGCTGGTTGCCAACATGGCAGCACCCTTTGACTCGACCTTGGATCGACCTTGACACCTATTACCTTGACCTTGACAATGGGACATCCTGGGCTCAATATAAAACAGTCAGTGGGGGATGAAGGGTTGTGGAGATAATGGCTGTCAGCACGTTGAATGGAGTGTAGAGAGTGGCATACTACAAGATGGTTATCTCACTATACAATGGCACTTAAGAACTGGGCCTTCCAACATCACCCCTTTAAAATACCTCTGATCCCATCATCAAATAGCAACATACATAGCACTTACACTAGCATATATATGTGCCTCGCTACTCATGAATAGATTTAGAGTTGTCTCTGTACAATTTTATCTCTAAGAAACCTTGTCGTGTTCATATATTACTTTCATCAGTGGAAAGTGGTTCAGGTACAAAAAGACAGAGGTCTGATTCACAAATCTCTCCGCCTAGATTTATAGACTTCCGCAGGATATCAGTATTTTGAGTCTTTATGGAGATCTGATGGGTTTGGAAAGGGAGATTAAAACCGGATAACAGGCTATTTGTGTGAGAACAACCCACTAGGGAAATGCATAAACATAACAACTTCAAAAGTAGCACAATCTAAACACAGAACATAAAACAAACCGGATGGTATAACAAGAGACAAGACCATAGCCCTTAGATATGAGCTGGCAAAAGGCAGGTAAACATAAGTCACTGTAAATATATCTCCTGACGCTAACCAGTCAGCAAAACATACACAAACCTACGGGGCATCCATGTCAGGGCTACCACAGATCGAGGTCTGGATGACAAGGGTTTTACCCGTCCATCCCCTTCTTCAGAAGTTGGCCAGAAGACACAGTGGCGTAGGAAAAGGGGGGGCCAGGGGGGCCCGGGCCCCCCCAATCACTGAGGAGGGGGGGCCTGAATATGTTTGGGCCCCCCTCAAAATTTGTCAAGACCGCCCATATAATGCACACAATTTCTAATCAGAGCCTCTCTCGCATAGTGAAAAGTGGGGGCAGAGGGGCCTGGGCCCCCAATCAAAACTAAAAGTGGCTCAAACACTAATTTACCATACAGTTTCAATATAAGTGTGTATATGATATATCATGCATAAAAACCGTTGGTGAAACTTGGTTGGAGTTGGCCCCCCTGGGCCCCCCCAATGAAGATTTGCTTCCTACGCCTCTGAGACAAGGGGTTAAAGTGGGGGTGGGGGAGGCAATGACTACCCTATCTCTGGCAGGACTAACACTGACACGTTTCCGTGCTGGAGCTGTATACTAATACTTATAGAAGCTGGGTCAAGGGCCCGTCTACAAGGTATAGTGTTTAGTGGCTTTTGGCGGGAGTACAAGTAGTGCACCTGAGCTGCTCCTCTACTTGTGGGCCTCTACGTATCTCATTCTGCTGCGGCCCAGAGCGGCACAGAGCAGCTCACATATATGCGTTGTCAAGTTCTACAGCTACTCACAGTTTTTCTAGTGATTGAGGGTGAAATACATTATTATTCTAAGTAGACACAAGGAAAATGAGACCACAATACGTTTTGCCGATCTGTTTGATAAGACTATAATTCTTTGGTTCTGATAGGGATGTTATTTTCTCAGATAACTACAGTTCCATCTTACAGAGAAAATAATTCTACTTTACAAGTGTGCTCTCCCTATTAAAAACATGTTAAGATTCTCTACTTGTATAGCATAGCCACCCCTTTGCATGAGCTTTAGCCCCCTTTGCATGAGCAGCCCCTCCTCTTCTCACTGAAGCACTCACCTGTGGAGCCATTCACCTGTGAGCCGCTCAGGTGAGTGACACCTGGGCAGGTAATGAGCAGCTCGGGTACCGACAACCCCACTCATTCAGCACCTTTACTGGCACACCTGGCATACTTTGTTCTAGGGTTAAGATCACAGACCAGCTTCCCTACAAATAACCTCATGTCAGCTCTTCCTTTCACTAGCTTCTAGCACCTTGTTAAATTAATATCACCTGCCACTCTATAGGAGAAAACATGATATATTATCAAGCCTGATGGCTTGGTCGGTTCACATAGAGCACACAATGTGCCTTGAGTTATTTTTGAGTTTTTTTTTATTGGGACATGCAGAAGGTGGAGAGGGACAACATGGGAATGGGTGTGAATAAAGGGAATGGATGAGTTAAATGACAAATGATCACCTGTGGGATGACAGGCTGGGTGTGCTCACCCTCGGCCACTAGCTCCTTCTGTCAGATAATGCTCCACCCTCAGGTGATGGAGGAGGGAGCCCCTGGAGTGCACAAGTGGAAGACACAACACTATCTCACTCTCTAATTCCACACAAGAAGTACTAGCCAACACAGCCCACCCTGCCTGTCAATCTCCATTTCAGATGTCGAATGCCAGCTATAATTCATATAGAGCCATGATTACATATGTGCATGGTGTGTAAAAAAGTATCCTGAATGCCTGAGAATGTCAGAATAAACATAGGGGTTTGGGAGAGGAATCCAGACACTGGTAGGAGATTTACATGGCTGGGTGTCAATCACCCTCAGCCTTGTGTGTGGGTTATAAAGAGACTAATATCAAACTGTGGACAGACTGGGAGGTGAGGGGCAGGCTAAAAAATATTGGCAGTATGATTCAGTGGCGCTTGTCACTCCTGAAGTGTTAGCACTACTTGTGAATTCCTAGGGCTTAGCTAAACCAAACAAAGAGAGAATGTGGATGGGGAATGGGAATAGAAAGGGAGGGAGGAATAGAGAGGCAGGCAGACAGCCAGGTGAGGATGCAATGGGGTAGACAATTAGGCAAATAGACAGTGGGAAACTAGGGAGGAAGAAACAGAGGAGCCAAGCAGGAGAAGCCCCAGTGGTGGCACCTGGGGCAGCAGGGAGGAATGCGTACCCTGCACCCATCACCTACAACTTATTGGCCGGGCGGCAGATAGGGGAGTCTGCACTGGGCAGGTATAAACACAAGTGGCTGGGCGGTATGCACTGCTGTGCCAATTAACACGGCGCCGTCCAGGGCATTAGCAGCAGCTATATATAGCCCTCCTTATCTACTCAGTGTTTATGCCCTAGTGCCCGGTAGGCATGCTCCCTCACATGTTAGCCCAAACACGGCGCCATTCACATGCTTTGCCTCCGTACTGGACCACAAAAATGCTCTTCCAATGTGAGGGTTTCCAATCTATAAGGTAATGTGCTCGGCGATGATTGCTATCAGAAGCAATAATTGACCCAGGGCACACAAGTGCACCTCGGTCTTACACGCCGCTTTTTCCCATCTTTGAGACGATCTGTCCCCCAACTTTGGCTTCCCTTCGTCAGGTCCCTAGTGCACCTGTGCACTAATGGAGTGCTACACATTGAAGCCCTAAGCAATATCCCCGTTTACTCCTAAAATGTTCTCAATGACAGAAGACATATCAGAACATCTATGGAAAGTTATCCTCCGAATAGTTCTGTATATCTATAGACATGTACTGCCTGGTAGCCTTGATTCAGGTCTTGTTTAGACGTCTTTACACATTTTTGCATTGCCATGTTTAACAGTTCAGATGTTGGGTGGTACAGTGTACAGTGATCTTCACAGACTAGGATCGCTGCTGCATTTCAGTTTAGTATGGCTCAGACAGAATACCATTTTATTGCACCACTGACCTTACCAGGCGTAACACTGCTAAGCCCTATATCTCATGCACAAAACCTACACATAACCTTCAGAACCTTCATTGAAGGTAAGGTCTACGGCATGCTATGCTATATGACACATATTTCTTTTTTATATGCTACTCAAAATGGTAAGGTCCCGGCGCGGATGTTGATAATTCGTTCTCAACTTCTTTAATACCCCCCCCCCCCCCCCCGTTTTCTCCCCTGAATCATAGTGACGCGCGTGATCTTTGCTCTACATTTTGTTGAGCATTCTGGCTGATTTCCAATTGGTCTCTGGCCCTTCAGGGGGGTAATTAAATCTTGTCCAACATCTCATTTCCACTTCTTTTCCACTCATTTTCTACGTCCCCCTTCAAACCTTCTGCTCCTGGCTATTGTAGTAAGGTAGTTTCCTTCCTTATTGTTTCTCAACTAGATATTTTGTAAATAGATCACCATCACACCAAGTGCCCTGCGTCAATTGTGATGTATAAAAATCGCTTGATCAATGTTTCATGTAGGACACTAATTGTGAGCTAGTTAGTAATTTTAGTATCCCCACAGGTAATTCCACCAGTGCATTACCAATGTGATGATGAATCCAAGGGGGTAACCCCCCCCCCCCCCGCCTTCTTGCTAGGTCGCCCCCCCCCCCCCCGCAACGGACATTTCACCTCATAATATTCAACGTAAATCTTTTACATGTATTACCTTAAGATATAATGCCCGTTAGTTCTTAACTTTTCTTGAGTCTAGACAGTGCATACCGCCCAGCCACTTATGTCTATACTTATTTCCCAACGTCCCAATGCATTTACATATTTACATAATAATTCATGAAATCCATAGCATGTTGTTATATCGTAACTATTCATTATACGGGGATTACAGCCGGAGTTACATAGAACATGACATTCATTTTACAGTGCAAAGGCTGCAAGTTATGATTTTACAATTTTCCGAATAAAACTATACAATAACAGTATACATCCTACAGTCACAAAACTGCTCAGTATTGTCGCCATTCTCTTCAACATTAATATACTATAGGTCAATCTAGATGGCGTAAATACAATATGTATCTGAGCCCTTGTTTCTGTTAGTTGACTGTGAAACAGTTTCTAATGGGGACAGGATTCTATTCTAGGGACACGAGGATTGTATATATTCCCTTGTGGTAGTATGTATTGGGCGATGTCGTGGGTTTAGGAGATCCAATGGCATGGCGCGTGCTTAAAGCCATTAACCAGGAAACAATAAGTCCCAGGCCTCGAATTGAGACGGATCCTGGGTGTTTAGGGGCGGGGTAGCAGCCCGGGGGCACGTGGTGAACTCCAGGTGGGGCCCTCCTACTACCGGCACGCAGCAGTGCGGCCAGGAGGCAAAATACAGTTGTGTTCAGGTAACCATCCCTACCCTTATTGGCCGTACCCTAGAGTTTTTTCGGCCTTTTTTCGGGGAGGGGGGGGAGACTTTTTAAGACCGAAAGGGGGTGAATTATCTGCCAAAGTATATCAAATTTACCAAATCATCCTGGTAAGATTTGGTGAAAATAGATACATGATTTAACATTAACTTTATATTTTTCTTGGCCTAAGTCCCTACATGTAAAGGCACGTCCATGCAAGTAGTGTCCACAGGGAGGCAGGGTCCAGGGTACAACCACCCCAGGGTCCCATTCTCCACTCACCCTGCCCCTACTAGACTGTTGATCTACAGCACTGCTCCCAGTGTGATACTGATTAATGGGCTAAATCCCCTTGTGCCTTTTTAGGGATTTATGAATGCGGAAATCCTTTAAGGGCATATATTAACCTCAGTAAAGCAGGTACTTTTGGATGCATTAGTTAGTTAAATGGTGGCTGTGTGTGTATGTGTGCCGGGGGGGGGGACTAATTTGGGAAAAAATGTAGAATGTGGAAGCGCAGGTTATGGAGCAAAGGGAAAACCTTTTCATCTCTGGATCTCATCGTAGCAGAAAGGGCACTTGATTACTATAACCTGTGATATATCCACTATCAGCAAATCCCATATGGGACCGGTATATATTGCCAACCACCCACTATAAGGAGAGATCCAGCCCAATATGAAAACAAACACTGAGGGAAGGATGAAAGGCACTAGTAGTGAGTAGTTTCAACCAGTACCTCAACCCCCAGCCTCACACAGCGTATTGATGTAGCATATTTATGTAGCGTCTGCATCACCTGGCCACTACTTATCTGCCTTATCTGGTATATGATAACAGGTAGCAATGACCCCTGAACCCGGTTCACCCTCACCCGTGCAGCTGGGAGGACATGGAAATATCATAAAGGAATCTGCATCTACCTTTAATATGCACATGTCTTTTTGCTGAGAGACGTATACATCAACAATATGCCATGCGTGTGTACATGGTATACTATATCAGGATCGCAGTGAGCTTGCACCATGGCTGTATGCTCACCTGTAGAGTAGGGAGTATTGGTCCCACAGAAAATGTCATTTATGCTCCATGCATGAAGCTAAATGGGCAGCAGTTGTACTATTGAGGCCATACAGCGGGTCTGTATAACGCTACTGCAATATATACCCTTACACAATGTCTACTCCCGTCAAATTTCAATGGCTCCAATATCATCTGCGGCGAGTAGATAATTATATGCAATTAAAAACTAGTTGTGTACTCTACGTGCTCCTTCCAGTAGAGGCAATAGTCAACAGTAAGGGTATACGAAAGTACTGTAGGTATAGACCTACACATTTACAGCTAGCTCTGTGTATACCGTCTTAGGTCTGTACTGCAGTCCTAAAGTACAACCCATCACCAACATCCGTGCAGAGTATCCTCAGGCCACAACTCCAGGGTGTGATTTCCCTCGATAAAAACAATACCCCTGCGTCCGATATCCTCTCCTCCAGGGTCCACTTCCCCTTATACCTCCTGAATACTTCTCCGGGGACTAATCATGCCGAGCCCTCCTGTACACCACACTGTAGCTTTTCACTCCCAGCAGTGGTTGCACGTGGAGAGAGTAGACACGGGAGGAGCCTGGATAAAACACTGGAGGTTATGTTGTGTATGGGCGGGGCCTTCCTGGTAGTGACCCTCCTCCTGTGCATACACCTATCTACCTTGAGTTGCTCCTGCTCCACTGAGCTGCTCCCAGTCACCTCTCAGTGGGCAGCTGCTCATGTGAGATTCCCACTGCAGCTCACGTAGTGCCTTAACCACAGGTATATATCACTTATACCACACTATACATGTAAAACATGGTTTCTCAGGCTCACCTTCCTATCCAATTCTTCTTAGTGTACCTTCTAAACAAGTTCTTCCTAGTGTACACCCCCTACTCTGACCAGGGGTGGTATCCGGGAGTCAGGATCGTATACTACCTACCGATACCAAACCTTCCCTGTGAAGCCTGGCTTTCTTACACCCCCTCTGTAGGCTACTAACCGTACCAGCATTTCCTGGAAGTAGTGACCCACATTACTTGTTCATGGAAGGCTCAATGTGGTACATACTATAGGGTGCGTCAGACAATACAGGATCAACAGATTTTGCTGTTTCTTTGCTTGCTAGTGTTTGTATCCTGTATTGGAACAACCACTGGCGTAGGAAAGTGGGAGGGGCGAGCCCCCGCCCCTCACGCTTAATAATGAGAAAGACCCCTAAGTAAGCCTCTACAAAATCCTATAGCCATTCCCCCAAAACCGAGACCCTGGGAATCACCATGTTGACAGACCATCATAGGGTATAATAAGCCTAAGGGGGTGTTTCTGATAGCTGTCATGTAAGGGTTACGGTGTGTAGAGCATCATACAGAGGTGTGTGCTATATGGGTTATGTACAGGAGTCCTGCTGGGGTGGCACGAGTTATGTACAGGAGCGGTATATACTGTAGTGGTTGTGCCTCTGATCAAAGCCAGGCATAAACAAGACAGAAAAATCCCAGAGCTAAGTGCCATGAATAACTAGAGGCACTTAGACATACGTACTGTGTTAATGCAGCCCCTGGAGGCAGCCTGCACCGACTCAAAACACATGCCCAGCTGCCATAGGAGGCAGGCAAACCTTGTTTAACGACATAATGGCCTTCCTTAACCCAAATCACATACTTTTCTTCTTCACAAAAAAAAACTTATGTGAAAATTACATCATGTAGACAGATATATAACCCACTCAGATGAAAGGCTCATGCTACTAAAGGGAAAGTAAAATAAGCTGATAAATACAGGGATTGAAGTGACCAGTCTTAAAAGACATTGCACTGTCCGAATGGAGGCCCATAGATAAAGGTTTTGTAATAGGGAACTAAGGTACTCACAACATAGATCTTTTCCCCGTGATTAAAACTATAATTACTAGCTTGATGCAATTATCACAAAACTACCTGGATAGTATACTACTCACATACACCCACTCACATGATAGAACAGTTGTATGGCATAATACTAAATAAATATTTCTGGGAGCTGCAATATAATCATGGAAGATGTAGGTATAGTAGTGAGATATAAAGTAACAATATATCTATCCTCACCACCCCACCCAGCAGTCCTTATCAGCAGCTCACTCCCCTCTCATCAGCCACCTACGGACGTCAGCCGCCGATGGATGTCCGGCCTCACCAGCAGTAAAGTAGCCAACACGCCATATTGGTATGGTCATTGCTGTTTACCAGTCCATCAATAACGCTAAGTGACCAGGAACCCACCAGTGGGTATTGCTGATGTCTAGGGGATGACCAAGAGTCAGACACAAGGGAACAACAAGTTATTTCTTAACTACAGCTTAATTCTGGAAGAGGCGAAATTCATGGATATTCATGTTCCAAATATTAGATGTAAATCCATTCTCGAATTCTTGATGACGTTTCAGAAAAGGAAAGGGCGTTGGTGGACATGCAAATGCAGTGAATCAGATCAGTCTTTCTGTGCCTACAGTTCCAAATTGAATTTTAATGTTGAAACGGTTCTTTGCAATTACTTTCAATTCTCAGAATCAAGCGTATTGATTGAAATTTTAATTCTCTTTTAGTAAGAAAAAAACCATTGTTCACCCGGACTTCAAAGAAACAAGGGATTTCGATGTAGGTTTAATGTAGTTGAACCCAACATTGATGGGGCTGTTAAAGACATTTAATATGACCTGGTCACAGTGCATCCATTTGCTAGGTCAAATAGGCATATTACCAATAGGGCCCTACAAGTTGCCTCAAATACAGCACAGCTGGCTCCCAGGACGTTTATCCCATAAGAAGGCTGGTGGGAAGACTACAGACCAATCTGCTATTTCGGGAGCTTACCGCCAGGGGGCTATAACCCTGGTGACCTGTAACCATGGCAACAGACGCTGTAGGACTGGTACCCGTCATGCCCTGTGTTTCCCACAGTCAGCTGACCCACCCTGACCGCTGGTCTCCAGGAACCAGCTCCATCCTCCCCCGCTGGTTCCTAATATGTTACCCGGCGTGTCCTGCTCGCTAATGACAATCGAACCTGTCACAAGTGCACCCCAGGGCGCAGCCATCTTGGGACGCCATCTTGAATTACCCTCTCCCTAGCCGTAGGCATAGGTTCTGGCGTCCTTTAACCAAGTTTTAGTAATGAGGGACAAGAATATTAATGTGATTTACTCTAAATCATTTATCTTCGTTGGTGCTGCTTCACAATTATCAAACCAACATAACAGGCTAGACATAACATGAGTAGTTCTCGGAACCTCTGCTGTGCTCAATATCCACATGAGTGGTGGTGATCCGTAGTCTGGACCATTAGAGTTTATCAATAGATGTCCCTACAGGGGCTGGATCATCGACCAACAGAGAGGTGGACCCGGTGCCCTCCCTAACCCAGCCCTAACCTATGTCATGGAGGCGGGCCGACATGAGCTATTACCCTGACAACTGTGAAAGGATATACAATTTTCGATTTGTCGCTAGGGGCCTTCACCCTGGCCTTAGTTGACCCCTCTATAATGGTCTGATCTAGCCGCCAGGATCAGCTCATACAGAGATAGGGTAGAGATGGGTAGAGATGGAAGGGTGGGAGTCTGTGTTCACCCCTCTTTTATACCGAGTCAGTACTGTTATCAGACAGACAAGCATCAAGGGTAGATCACTAGGTAGACCACTGAGGGGAGTTTCGATTCTAGAAGGTCAGGTCAGTGCAGAGATAGAAGTATATTCACAAGAGAACTTAGGACCTTTAGTGGGAGCAGAAACTTCAGATAGCATTCTAGCACTATGGTAAAGGGCAAATGTGCTAAAACCTATACGCCGGTGCAGAACTAAATACATGTGGGTGTAGAGCATGAAAGGGCAGGCTGGTGAGTTGGCTTTTACAAATGCCTTATCATCTATCAGAGATGGGGCACACTATAGTGTCCTTTTAGTGCTGTAGACCTATACTATACAGACCACACAGGGTGTCTTATGGCCCTCTGTGATGCTTTGTTGCATAGGGTCGTCTATCATACCCCAGGCCGTCAATGAGGCTGAGGACGTGCTACATCCCTCAGTTCTCAGCCCTCCCGTGTTGGGTATACCCCTGTACCACCCACGCCTTGTGTTTACCTCTGCACCACCTTAGATACCCCCTCCTCCATGGCACAGCCTGGATGGGTCATTTAAGCTGCTAACCTCTCACAGGTGGGACACTCCTCACATGTCAACTCTTTACCTTCTCCCCAAATACCTTACTCAAATATAAATATATATTTTATTTAATGGGAAGAAAACGTCGGATATGCATGGTGTTAATGACATTGCTAAGTGCTTTGATATAATGGATTAAGGTGTGCTCCCCTGGAGGTCCATTATACAGGAGAAAGTAGAACCCCAGCTGTGATGATCAAACCCTGGAGGTGGTCCCTCCCCCACTCACTGGGGAACTCGGGGTTGTACACCTGGCTCATGGTGAGTAGGGGTTGTGCAGGGACTGTCTGGGCGTAGCAGCCAGCCCACCTGGAGCCCTGCAGATCAAAGGCAGGTGATAGACTTACTTAGCTGCCTAACTGCATGTGAGAATCCCCAGCCATTACCCCTTCCTGGCCACTTGGGTTATTGGAACCACGACCAGGTACTCAGTCCCTACTCACTGTCCCTGCATCAGTCTGAGTGGTGGGAGTGGGGCCTGAGGGCTTGGGCAGAGTTCAGGATATACACCTAACTCTTGCTAACTCCCACCTATTACTGGTCTAGTGCTGGAAGAGGCCAACTTCATCGGACATTTTACAAAACACATGGATGTGAATACTAATGTGTCGATGCATCTAATACTATTATACTTATGTTCATACTTTATATATATTCATATTCAAACAGACTTTGCAGCACAAAATAAAAATCCACATATTTTATATTCTGCAAACTAGAAACCAAACTGTGCACCCATGGAAAGGGAAATATTAGAAGTAGTTGATGAAACCTGATCTACAATGTGTCCCTGTATTTGACTTGATCTGGAGCAGAGAGTGGAGAGTGTTGTTACAGGGCATGTATCCGTGCTGCATCACACCAGCTCATTTAAGTAGGATTAGGACGAGCTTCCCACAGATACCATGTTGGCGGCCGCTGCACTTGTTCCGATTATAAACAGATTATAGGAGAGAAATTGCTACAACCTCACTGTATAATCCAACCACTTGTATTTCATCCAGGCACATGATTGCGTATGTGCAGAAACCCTCCTTCATGTTTGATACTGAATTAAAGACTACATAGTACAAAGCAACGCCGCCAGGGTAGACATTATTTATAAAGCGAATCCTGGACACATACAAAGTGGGGATTATCTAGAACTGGTGGCTGATGATTGTGAGGGTAGATCAATACAAATGACTTAATACCAGCAGCTGCTGTCTGCCAATTATATTCACAGTAAACCTTCAGGGGCTGCCTTTGCAGTATACACTGTCTATATTGAAGACAGACAACTGATCTGATTACCTTCCATGTCCTGAGCACATTCCGTCTGTCTTAAATCGTAGATGTCACTCGCTTGTCGACAAAAACTAGGAAATCCTATTCTTTGGGGGTCAGTTTTCTGTGTGAAATTAGCATTTTTCAATACAGAAATTCCAGCAAAAGAAGGAGGAATTTAATTCCTACTTCTTTTGCTGGAATTCCTATTTTTGCAGGAATTGAGAATCCTCACAGAGTATAATATCTCTATACTGCCTACTTGTGAATGCCTTTCTAACCTATTTTATATATTTAAGTGTAAAAATGGTAGGGTTGTCACTACTGCAGTTCTCCCTTGTAATCACTACTTGGCATTTGTGTGTCATGACATGTGTACACAGATACTACTGCACTGGTTGTGTCCCAGCTGCCATGGGGATACATCTGTGTAAACCTATAGCACTGTGAGCTGCACCTTTAACCCTGCAGCTCACACCAGGTCTACATCTACCACACAGACAGACAGGCCGTGTGAGCTGCTCTACCCCGACCCCATCTCCCCTCTGAGCTGCTCTCTACCTGCCTTACCCCTGTCCCAGCTACACCATTAATTCACAACCCAGCTCCGTTGACAAATTACCAGGAGACCTCGGCAGTGCAGCCACGATGGTCTGACACCTTCTACTGTAGACTCCCTTTGCTATTCTATCTATGCGGGCTGAGAGGTGCTCGGCCCAGGCACACCTTCAGGATGTATACCAGAGACCTCTCCCCTGTGTCCCAAGTGAGGTCCCATGAACCTTATTTCAAAGTCTTTGGCTTACAGCCATTCTGGCAGCCACTAGAGTTCACCCACACCTGGCTGGCTGGTGAACATTGCAAACTGAGCTGCATTAAAATAGGGTGTAAAAGGTTGTCATAACTGAGTTGTCAAAGGGACATCTAGAACTGTCATAGTTGGCTACTTATATGACAACTATTGGTAGTCAATTTTCAATCGTTTTCCAATGTAGCTAGAATTTATTTTTTATTTCCTCTGTAGTTAAATTCATTGAACAGATTATCCAATCAAGCTCTGTATTCGGTAGGGACAATAGAGCATGTAATTATGTGTCTATGGTACCAGTGGCATTTTATCCCACTCTAACCATAGTTTCAGAACCACTAGGTGTCTATAGATGCGCTGAAGCACAATGTTTTATGTAAAAGAAAACTGGGGGAAATCATAGATTTTCGGCATTACAGCGTATACTGGGCAGACCCTAAAGGACCTGAAAAAAGATGCATTGAATAGTACATTGTTTGGGGATTACACCATGCCTAACCCAAAGATGTGTACCTTTTTATTGCACACTATTGATAGAATAGTAGGAACGGTTATGGCACATCTCATCAGAAGAAACAGCATTGTAGTAAGGCACATACTACTGCATGTGGCATACAACTAGCCCTGGATGCACCATACCTTCCCCAGGTCCTGATGGAAATGTCAACTTATTTTTCCTCTACTAGTTTTGCTCCTACTTCTTCTCTCACGTCAGCACACGCTTCAGTAATGAGCAAGAACGCCTCAATTCCCATCAGCCCTGAGCTACTCCCGCGAGCTGCTCATCCCTTCCGCTATTACACTGGGTGTGGGCAGGGGTCACGGACCCCCAGCCTGGTATAATTCCCTTCTGGCCACACACAAAGAGATTCTAGGAATGCCTGTAAGATTTGGGAGCAATATGCCAGGTCTGCTTACCCCTTTCACCGTGTTGGTGGTACGAGGGAGGGTAGGGAGGTGCTACCTGCCAAGTCCAGGTTACATGGTAAAGGTTGTGTTTTGCATCCTCCCTCTGCTAGACTATAACATTCTCTCCTCGTCAACCTTCTCAGTGGCCCTCCTTGCTAATACCTCCCTGCCTTCAACGCATGGATCGACAGAAAGGGTCGTATCTCTTCTGTTGAAGTATATCGATAACGGTTTAAGATGAAATGTGTAGGCTACGGAATCATTGATTGATTGATTGATATTCTCTAAGTCCAAGTGTGCAATGACGCCCGGAAGTTAGCAAGGTAGCCATCCATAAATAGTAGTAGTCTTGCCGTCCAGTATGACAGATATGCTGCTTGCCCAATACAGCAGTGACTGCATCTATGTATGATTGAATCTAGGAAATGAATGATCGCATCTATGAGATGAGATAGGAAAAATGCTACAGGGGCATGCCTGGTCAAAAAACCTGGGCTAGTACCAAAGTAGGCAGGGCTAGAAAAACCAAGGCTACAGAATCAGCGTTGTAAGTAGCAGGACTCCCAAAGAGACTAACGAGTCCTAACTTGACGTAGGTCTACCCGGCAGGAACGTTTCTAGTTAACCTCAGATTTTATACTTTGTTGTCTGTTGCTGCTACTAGAGGGGGAGATCCAGGGGCGGGAGCCAGACCCCTGCCCCTTTAGAAACAAGAAGTTTTGTCTAAGGATCAACTGCTGATATTTATGGGTGTGGACCACCAAATTCGACATGGCGACATGGCTATTTCTTGTAATCGACAATCGACATGAAGCCTAGTGACATGTGACATGAGGCTCAGAAAACATAGTGACAGGCGACATGGGCAATTCTTAAAATCGACATGAGACATGGGCATTATTAAGCGACATTGACATGCGACATGGCCATATTTTAAGATCGATAATCGACATGGGGACGCCCCATCCAGACTCCCATATTTCAATCCGCACCACGAAGGTTTTTGGTACCTTCGTATAATTAACTGGACCTCTCCTCCTTCAAATTCCTGGGTCCGCCCCAGGTTAGGTCAGAGCCTAACCACAGCCAGATGTAGGTGTATAAGTCCTATTGACTCCGTTAGCTCCTAGAATTCTAGGAATTGGAGTAGGCTTCAGGAGTAGGAACAACAACAACAACTCCCTGAAACCCCAGCCTGCAAGCCATGTGCATTCCCCTCAGTCAAACTAGGCCTACTGGAACTTCTCTTGCTGTTTTCATTTCCTCATGATAACGCCCATTACGAATGAAGTACCAACATCCTGGAACCAATTGTTCCAATCCTGGAACCCTGTGTGAATTTTCCCAGACCCTGAGGTTCCCCAACTTTGGAGCATGCATAAGGCCTGCATACTGCGATAGGTGGTTAATTTGTTCGCCATGGACACTTATTGGGATCCATGTATTATCCATCTACACTACATTAGGATGTTAAACCGAAACGGTGTGGTTTAGTGTTACTTTAGATGGACTTAATGTTTTTGGTAGGCCTGCAGCAGTATACTGGGAGGTAGAAGGACAGTGGTGGGAGAACACAGTCAGTGCAGTATGCTTTACACCTTACATGTATCAAGCAATCCCCATCAAAGCAGCATATAGGCCTACACGAATACCAAAGGGACGGGACAGGTCAGCTGAATAAGGGTACTACCTCCATCATGGGTACTAACAGCTATGGCCACAGTACCCTCAGCTATGTATACAGCATTGGTTGATGGTGTACACTTTGATAACTTCAGCAGGGTGTATTCATTCTAGTTGGGCACCCAGGGATGGGGGCTGAGTCAAACTTTTGTCAAAGCCCCCAGACACCTAAACATGGAGTGCAGCTCCCCAGACAAGATCAATCATTGACTTCCTGCCACTTACAATACATAACTCCAACTGTGCTCTGGGAAAAAAGACACACATACAAACCTACCTTTCCATAATAGTTTCCCAAATTGTTTCCAGGGAGGGCTCCCTGTGAAGGGACTCCATTGTGCCTGTCTCTGTGTGGCTTAGAGGCGGTATCCCCCACTCTCTCCGCTTCCTTTGTAGTCACAGTTGAGCTATCTCACTACAGGTACTTGTGCGTATTTCCATTTCAAAGGAGTCACAATAATCCTGAAGTGGGCGTGGGGAGCAGGGCTGAGATTTATGTCTCAGTGGCTCAGTGAAAGTATCCGTCCCAATGCACACAGGGTTTGCCCGCCTGTATAGCCCCCTTGTATGGTATCCATGTAGACAGTGGGGACAGGCTCAGTGTGCCGCTTAACTCGTCCCACCATAGCAGCATGCCTGGATGCATACAAATACCCTCACAGATGCCAAGTGGTCAAGTAGCACTCCATCCCTGTGGTCAGGGGCTCCTATGTCAACATGTGGTGGTCGTCATGTCGGCCTGTCACCAGCCTGCACATCAATGTATCATCTATCATGTCCTGTGGTCAGTCAGGCTTCAACAGCTTCCTCCAACTTCTATTGCCCCATCTCCCCAGTCCCACACACCCCTCTACACAACTGACCTCCGGGCCACCCTACCCACAGAACCCATAGTAAGTCCGACCAATGAGCATTCCGTCAGAGACCTAGGTCACGGTTTAAGTTAAGACCCCCTCCTGGGCGTGTCATCCCTGCTGCGTGTCATCCAGAAGTGCTGGAGGTGGGCTCAGGATGCTGATAATCCAGGGTTAATCCACAGAGGTCTTCTACATGTAGCTGGGTGGTGTTAGCACTGGGGCAGGCGGTTCAGTAATGCAGGGCACACACCTCCTCCTGCACAGCCTCCGTCACAATGGTTAGAGGGGACAGTAGGGGTGGCTGGTGGCTGACTGGATCCCACGGCTGACTGACTGGAGGCTGACTGGATGGTGGAGTAACTTGTAACTTTGTAACAACCTTCACACACTCACACAGGTCGGGTACCATGCCCTTCTGGCTCTGATCCAGGTCATGTGTGAACACATATACACTTTAATGTCTATATGTGTCTGTCTAGATGATGTGGGGTGTTTAGAGGTATTTTAGATGCATGTGGGGGTTGGGGATTGGGGGTGGAGGCGGTGCAGGTCTAGATGTGTGAAGGTCCAGATACTATATATGTGCCTCAGTACCCTACCACCTAATGAATTCACACTTTGGGAACTGATGGGTAAGTAATCCCTTGGATGATCCAAAATATGCCTGAGGCTGATATTGTGAGGGCAGACCAGGGATCACCACCGACAGGAGGTGGTGGTGTCAGTATTATAACTATAACAACCAGCCCTGGAGTTGGAGGCCAGGATGGTGTCTGTGTGTGGTGCTGGTAGACATTGTCCTCCTGACCCCTGTGTGGTGTGGGGTGTAGCCACCTTTGTCCTCCAGGGTATGAGGTGTGGTAGTGACTATCGCCATGTTACCCTGACATGCTCCCCAGGTGTTATCACTACCACTACACAAGCCTGGGATTCCTCCTGTGTGCGTTTTCCCACCCTCAATCGACACATGCCTGTTATATAGAGACCACGCCCTGGGACTGGAATCCACTTATGAGCTGTAGGCACTTCAGTAGCAGTAACAGCTTTCGTAACACATCTCCAGTAAGTTATTAACTTAGTAGAAACCTCATGCCATAGAGGAATGCTACACAGGCCACATTAGGCAATACCAGACCCAGCTATACATATTAGAGTGTACCTTGCTCAGTGTACCCTAATGCCTTTTGAGGAAGGGCATACAAAGCGAGAACACAAGTTTACAAGACGCTCTCAGGTCCAGGTTCTACACTGGAGCAACCACAAAAGTCCACAAGACACCAGGTTCTACTGTGCTGGTGGAACCTGGTTCTGCAGTAACATACAGCTGCTGTCCTCCTGGTGGTATCCCAGTGTTCTGTTTACCCTTTGTGCCCTGGAGTGCATGCTGTGTGTAGTCAGTGCCCATGGGCTGGTGCCCTAGTGGTGGGGGTGGTTATAGTAATGTCTCTCTCGGTGTAACATGTACATGTATGTGGCCAAAGCATGTGTGACTATCACTATGGCATATCCCATGTATGTACCACCGATACTATACCACCACTATAGCTGTGAACCAATGACTACAGTCTGCTCTTACAATGGGGACCTATATGGGTTGGGTATACATGGTCACGCATGTTGGTGTCAATCACCATGACACGAATGACCCTCCCCTCCAGAATGACAAGTTACACATTGTATATCCACGATTAAGATTTGACAGATACTTGCATTCATGCACATCTCGTGACATGACCATGTGTACCCCCTCTCTTATCAAATATTGAATTCACGTAATTCATGAAATGCCTGTCTCCCCTTCTACTGTAACTCTTAGTTATAATGCATATATTATATACTGGTATGGGGTTTCTAGCCTACAGTAGCAGTCCATGGTTTCCTTCTTTTGTTGGAACATAGATCCCCCACATCACATCACCCTTACAAATCAGGCTCCCGCTACCCGACCCCACCACGTCTAAACAATATCAGTAATTTGCTGAGTAACTTGAGACAAAACCACCAGGGGGAGCAGGCAGCCCTGTCACGGTCACCGACCTCCAACATGAGCAGTTCAGAGCAGCTCCCACTAATGAGGGTCACACACCGAGCAGTAGAAGGGCTGCTGTCTCAGTACTCGGTGCTATATTTCCATCTACAACATGTAGCGCACTGGGAGACAATATGTCAGTGGGGTGACAACTGGGAGGGGGGACGAGGGAGTATGTCCCCTCTCTCGACCAAGAAAAGGTCACACCTAAAGGGTCAAGAGAAAAGGGGTTAAAGGAAAGCAGTCAGAAATCCTTTCTGTTTCCCCTCCTCCTTCTTTGAAACGGCTTGCTATTTCCCTGTACGTTGTGTACATGAACTAGCGAATAAAACAGCTTTATAATCTGCACTGCTGGGGAGATCCTTATACATAATTAGGGGAATTTTGACTGCTGTCAGGTTAGGCGTGGATTAAAAAAAGACCAAGAAAAGTTAAATGTCATGGACAGTGCCCTCAGCAAGTCCAGCAGTTACCTGGAAATTGCTGTTTGAAGGCACTTTGAGCTACCATAGTATGTTAATTAACTGTATGTTTACCGATCAAAGTTAACATTTTTTCCCTTCCCTGGTGTGAAATATGGTGAAACAGCTTCAATTACCTGAGCACAAACCACACAGAATGCTAAACACCTCTATATTTTGTATACATATGGTGACGTTAGCCGACACAAGAAAAATAATCCAGAAAAGGATTAATTATCTACCAGGTCCTTCCTGTCATTTATAACTATTTGGTTACACCCATTTACAAAGAAAGGCTATTTTGCACACCTACCTTCTCAGTCCCCGTCATAACACGATCTATAGAGGCCTTTAGAATTGGGAAACCAAAGAGGGCAACTGTAAAAGATGCTGACGACTGGTGAATAGACAGAGATAACCTAGATGTATATTGACTATGGGTTATTGACACAGAGGAAGGTACTCCCTACTTGTCTGTTGGTATCATGATGGATGGGGCGGGTTGTCTGAACGTGTCACTGCTGGAATTGAGGTGTCCCCACCCCCTCCCCCTTTATTACCACATCTCCACAATTTCTCCCCTCCCCTCCCGTCAAGAGCCCATCGGGTGTCAACATCGTGGGTGGTAGCAAGGACGTGTGAGAAAATATGCGGAACAACTACCGATATTTTTTCTCATCATCACCTTCCGCCTACCTAGATGGTGTATCTGAAGGGTATAGTCTGGGAAGTGAGGTCTGTACCCCCACCCTCCCCTGGATCCTCCCTTGGATTCTCCCCTGGATCCGCCCCTGTGATCTGGATATGTATTTGACCTGCAGAACATACTCTATCACACCTAGGCATCCTTACTGAGCAGCTCATGGGAGATGTCATGAGCAGCTCAAGTGGGCTGCAGCTGTGGCGTCTGAGGTTTGTTTGCAGCAGGCACGTTTACCTCCCCTGCTGCTGCATTGACGGCTATGCTGAGTGGTGCCAACTTGTCAGTACCTCCATGTGGCCTAGAGGGGTAGGGGAAGGCCACCTAGACTGAACCTAGCCCCTGGAGCTATGTGTCCCATCTCTCATTAAGAACATCAATTGCAATCAGAGTCTACTGGCGGAACTGCTGCTCTACTAACTCATTCTCAGCTATCAATAATTCACGATAAGTTACAATTCAGGGTTTCCTCTATTTTTAGTGTCCCCTGCAGAATAGTAGTAGGAGTAGGCCTAGTAGTAGAGATGGTAGTAGAAGTAGAACTAATAAGACCACGAGCAGGTCTTGTGTTTGTAACCTAGTGACCAGTGTTGACACCCTCTAGCTCCTCAACAGTCAACTACCTCCCGACACCAAGAACCACAGGGCACGTCTTTAGTGTCAGGGGTCAAGAGGGGGCGGGTACCGTAGACTATTTCACTTAGTACTGTGGTTTGGGGATTACAGCACCCATGTCAGGACTAATTTGTGAAAGTGATGTCTTATTTGTAACAATACACCCAGCAGCCCAGGGAACACCATGGGTGGGGGCAGGCTCTGTACAAAGGGTGTGAACAAATTAGGATTTTACATATGGCACATGTACAAGTGGTCTCTGGTATGTCATGATCCAGGCACCCAACAACAGATGGATGGCCCATAATCTCTCTGCACAGGATCATCAAAATCCAATTATTTGGAGCTTTACTCTTAAATTCGTCAAGCATTAAAGGAAAGATAAACCTTCCTGTCTAGCACCCAGGGAAAGAGACAAGAGACAAGAGACTCAGCCTCGGGACAAGCGCGATGAACACTTTAAGAGAAGTAGACTTGTGACAAAAAGTATAAACAACACAGGCCCACCTGCTCTTCACGTGTGACCAATGCCATTATTGATGGTGGCGGTGGTGTTGGGTTCAGGGTGGTGGTGTTTGGGGTAGAAGTAGAGAGATAGGAGGGGCTTTATTTTAGGAGAGGAGTAGGCCAGGGATGTCAGACATACATGTTATGACGTTGACAGGGTCAGGCTACTTGACGTTACGTCAGTGTGTTATGGGGTCGAGGGTTGGGCCTATTTTCTTTATGATAAACAGTTGGCTGTCTGCGGTTACTGATTAAACATAGTACTGCAACTATCCCATCCCTCTTTGGTACAGCCCTCTGGAAATGTCTGCAGAGGGAGGGTAGGACATGTATATGAAGACAGGGGCAGACAGGCACAACGACCAGCCCTGAAATTAATGACCATAGTGCATAAAGGCCTCTCTTTTACTCCGCTTTTTGTGTGACATGTGTTGTTCAACCCCAACACCCAACACTCAAAAGTGAGAGAAAAGAAACATAGGCATGCTTCTCTATCTACAACAGGTGTGCTGTTTTCCATCTCTATCTCCTATCTCATATACACCCATTGGCCGACAATGTTAGCACCCCTCCCCCTCATTCCAATTAATCTATGTAACTCGTTGTATTCAATTCGATTCAATTCAACGAGTTTTATTTGAACTGCAAGAGACATATGAACTAAGTTCATTTATTTTGTCTTTCAATCGAAATTCGAAAACTAATTTCAAAAAGACATCTATGCAATGTCCTCAAAGAAGAATCATAGAAAAACTGTAATGCATTTGGCAAAAGCTCGAGCACCAAGTGTCTTTTTTGTTAACCCTTGCCCCTTCAGTGACCCAATCTCATTACACCCATTCCGGGATTTCTCTCTGCATCTAATAGATTGGGTTGTAGGATCCCCAGGTGAGATATGGCTGTAAGGTGCAGCAAAGGACCACGACCCTGGGTGGATACAGATCTGGACATTGTACAGTCCTTTAGCCATTAAAGCAGGAACATACCCACTAGTACCTGTAACACGAGTGAAGCACCAGTTACCTGACGGCGGAGGTGAGTTGGTTGTTCTCCCGTCCCTGGGGTGTACTTTACTGGTGTACACCTGGGTTTAACTCCCTCCACCTCCATAAATCTCCCACCCTGAATGAGGCAAACTCAGCCCCTAAGGGCCAATGTCATTACATGTGTGCAACAGCCCTTTCGCTACGGGTCAACTACAAAGACAGTTTCCTTTCCTTTTTAATCACGTTCTGAATTATTTAATTCGAGTGGAGGGAAAACTTTTATGGAACCCCCAGCAAAGATGTCAGTTTCCTCCCAAAGTACCGGTTTCCTCGCTACATTATGTAGTATCTGGGTCCCTACAGTGGAATGTCACGTCAGCTCTTGGTGGAGTGGGGAGGAGTGGGGATACTAGTGTATGGTAAATGTGAATAGCCATACATGTGTCTTTCATGATAAGAGGCATGTTCTTTAGTGTAGTAGTAATCTGACATGATTCCTATCAAAACCCAGATTATCATGCTGATGGCCTATGTAAACAAGGTCTTTGAGGAGATTAACATGAGTTAATCTTCAGTTAATCCAGTATTAATCCCCTTGGTTTCCCACTGGTGGTGGATAAGGACAGCAGCATGGGGTCCCATCCCCATGCCTTCTGGGCTTGTCTGACATGGTTTTCTCACTGTTAAGGACAATGACAACCAAGTGCTCTCTCATACATCACATAGTTAATGATGTAATTACGTCCCTGTCCCAGCAAAATGGGCAATTAAATCAGCTCATACTCTTAGTCAGACAGTGAATGGTGCTCACTCACACCAACAGGCACCTGACTTGATGAATGCTATCAGGACCATAATGAAGTCACCGCACCGAGCTATACACAACTCCTTAATGGAAATTAATAAGATGATTTCTACTGCATCCTTAGCAGTAGGTTAATTCATTAATTGGCCTGGTAATAGCATTCTATTGCTGGCTTGTAGTTATGTATAAAAGTTCTTGAATAATTGCTTTTGGCAAGTACAATACCTGATATCTCAGATATCACGAAAGGTATAAAAATAGCAGATCATCTCCCGGGATCAAGTAGGACTTCGCATTTGAAGTTATCTCGTGAGAGCGGTATTCGTCTTTGCCTTTGAGAAAGCCTTTTTATATTAAGATGAGGGATCCGTTTCTTTATGGGCTAAGGTAGCTGGTTGTTCCCCAACTTTAACTCCCACGTCCCCCTCCAAAAGGCACAGAATATCGGTCGTCACTCCACTCCGACTCTTGATGTCGCAGGCGCGGATTCAGAGGGGGGGGGGGGGACCCGGCGTACGCCCCCCCCTCTATTTTCCTGTATATTTTAATGTAAAAAATTTCAATACCCCCAGTACATTGCCTATTTCACGCCCCTTGTTTCCAAACTTCCTGGATCCGCCCCTGTGTCGTGGCAGCAAAACCTGGGCTCTTACATTCATTTTATGTGTATAGGGTTTTTACTTTATCACCACCTTCTCTACCCATCAGCCTTGTTTTTGTCTTGAATCTTGCTGGTACACAGTAGGGCGACAATGCACCATGTAGGGTGGGTGACTCTAATGTGTCCTGAACACTGCCCTCTCAGCATGGACACAGGTAGAGACTACAGCCAGGGATATAGGAACACACCCAGCTCTCTATAGGTCTTGTGTATTAGGCCATGTCTCTGTGCTGTATTGGAGGCTAAATTCCCCGAGATCAAGTCATAGTGGCAGGTCTTATTTTTGGACTTCAACGACACCCAGGCCAAGTGCCACGACTTACTGTCTGAGCCACACAGACCCTGGCCATTAGAGCTGTGGCTAATTTAATGACAAGTAGACAATATCCTCTAGTCATGAGGTAGTCGAGACAGTGGAGTCAAAGGTAACCGGTAACCATTTACATGGGTAGAGGGGAGGGGGAAGTATCCTCACAGCAAGTCTCCATCCTTGGCAGGTCTCAGGGACCTTATACCACAGACCTTACCCCCTATAGGTTGTGTGTCTGGCAGCCTCCTTATAGTTAACCAGGTGCTGGGCCCTGGGGTGCTAGTGTGCAGGATCTATTAGACCCACCTCTGGTGGCCTCATCAATCCTGCCCTCCCCTCTCACCTGTACATAATCCCCTATAGTCTATATAGGTGTGCCGCACCGCAACAATACCCTGATGTATTACACACACGTACAGGCATGTCCCGACCCTGGGGAGAGAGACAAATTATATCCTGCATAATGAGCACCAAAGATAGATGATCTAATCTGTTAAAGATAGGCATCATCCCCCTGGCTGTTTCTAACTCTTATCATATATTTGTTCTTTTATCAATCCGCCTGTGGAGGTAATCCCCTACCTGGCCGCATACCTACCACATTGAGGATGTATAACAAGCTCTATAGAGATAGCTGTTGGTCTTTTTGTGTGACATAAAACCTGATGTCTGGGCCCCTCATTATGTCCCTCTAACAGTACAGTCTAGAGGCAGGGTATGCTAATAACATCAGAGTAGACAGTCCTGTACCTAACTGCTGTCACTCAGGTGAAACCAGCTATTTGCCTTTTTTCATTACAGAAATTGGCACTTTATCAACAAGACCTTCACAAGATATTATCTAGAAGGTATTATACCAATCGGATTCGTCTTAACATTTGCATCATACTGTAGGTAGCTATTTGTGATTTACCTTTTTACTGATACAAAATAAGCTTCTATCATTTTTTTCAAATAATATTAGAATTTCACCTGCCCTCCTCCCATATGCGATTCTAGTGTATGATAATAGTAGCTGCTTATAATGGGGTTGGGTAGCTATTGATATACTAGGATCAGGGGTGCTGAGGAGGGGACTAAGACATTATCTTTGTTCATATCATCTGACATCTCCAACCATCTGGCAACGCATGAAAAGTGCGCCCGTCAGCCACCCCACTGCCCCTATCCATGTCTACCTTAATCTACAGATGAAAACCGTTCTGGCAAGACACCAGGAATGCGGGGGCCTGCTGGAGGATCCCGATAGGATCTGTTTATAAACACAGTCTACAGTAATTCAATACACACCGCCGTCAGTCACAGCGTGAATACCTCCTTAGGGGCATGACGAAACCCCGCTAGGCACCCTCTCATTTAGTACACACATTAGTCTGAGGCCTGTTTCCTCCCGACATAAATAAAGCTTCTCACTCCAGCAACTTCTACATTTCATTATCTAGGTATGTGTGGGATAGGTGCATCAAAGCTTTAACGTAGATAGGAGATAGACGTGTAGTTACTTGTTTACCATAGATTGATATTCACAGGTAAGTTGATATTTTGTACATTAGTCATTTATACAAGGCATGTACACAGATTTAAGTAGCTCTAGGCACATCCATAGGAAAGCCTACATTGTCAGGTGACTTCTGTAACAACCTATTGTTAAATCAAACAAAATGTGCAATATGGGGGGCGGTAGTCTCTTGGCCAACTAGGTGTATGGCTCTTTGCCCTTTCCCCAACTGCAGGTACCCCAAGGTATCCAGTCTACCTTACTGACATACCTGAGGAGAAGGCTTTGATTTGTAGACATGGAAACCCCTACAGACCCTTTTAGCAGACACCCCCCTCTGGGCGAGTTTCTTGAAAAGAGATTACCTGTTCCAGACGGTACAGGTGATTTCACTCTGAAGCCAAACGTGGGAAACTATATCCATCTGGGTCGGTAATTTCTGCCAGCCATGATCCACTGCTGCGCGTGCCTTTACTGTTTTGATGATGGTCGCGAAGAGAAACGTGAGTTATCGGAGGTATAGGGGCCTACGTCTGGAATATCGTAGAATCAATAGACACACTTTCCATGTTAATAAATGACATTTTCTTTATATTTCACGATTTGAATGTAGAACAAAAGACCTGCCTATATTATTTTGTTGATAGTAATGTGAACCTTTTGCATGGACTGTCCTTTAGATCAGTCTATCGATGTAAAGAAGAAGGAATCTTGGAATATATGTAAGGACACTTACATGGCTATTGGAGAGTGGAGTCTGCTCGACAGCGATGGGTTAGCTAATCCGAGTACCAATGTTGAGAGTTTACAAGTTTAAGGGATCCTATCCCCTTCTGTAAACTACATAGCCGGTGTCTGTGCATTGCTCCCACACACCTCTCAGCTGTGGCTCCTGTAATCCCGAGCACCCTTCTAGTAAACCCTGAGTGGGCCTCACCCACCTCCTCCAGTTCATCTCCAGTGGTATTATAGTTAGACTTAAACCCCCGTCCATCACCTCCTGAGAGGTCTTGGGTTGGGTGTGTGATCCCTAACCCTCACCCTCCTCCCACAGAAATAACCCCCACCACCCACGCCCCCTAGCGGGACCTGACCCCCTGCAGGGCACGGCAGTAGTGGCGCCCCCTCTGGGACGCACCTGAAGCCATAAGGCACGGTCAAGTGTTAGTTAAAAACGGCCATAAATTCCCCAGATGGCTCTGAACCCTTTGACCTCAAGCGTTCAGGGTATTGGATCTCTAAATGAAACAGCTTCACTTTCTCCTCACCTTTGGAATTTTACAAAGGGAGGTGCAATGGAATCCCACAGAGTTAAATATTTCAATAGCTGTTCGAGTTGAGGTTTCTGCTAATAAACACACAAATCGGGCAATACAACCTGTATAAGCATTCAAATCCACACTATTTCCATTGTTGTCATTGATACAGGGATGTTGTATGTGCTATAAACTATTGATTCTGGCTACTATACATGCTTTATTACACCATCAAAACTGCCGACCACATGTTGTCTGCTTTCCTAGTTAACCCTTCTACACAGATGGTTTATGGATCTTCGCACTAAAGCAGTCACTCCCACCCAGATACAAATTATGGCTGTTGAGGCGAGGATGGATGGTACGAGGTGGCGAGATAAGATGGTTGTCATCTCCTGCCCTTTAGACCACTCTGACCTCCCTAAACCATAACCCCCACTAGCCTGACCTTAGACTCACCTATAGGCATGGAATCTAAATTGGAGAATGTTGGCAGGTTTTTACATGGTATCAGACGTGAAGCCCAGGTTTATATACCTCTACAGTACGCCAGGTGTGAAGACTA
The DNA here is from genome assembly GCA_947462335.1 of Harmothoe impar. Lineage (NCBI taxonomy): Eukaryota > Metazoa > Annelida > Polychaeta > Phyllodocida > Polynoidae > Harmothoe > Harmothoe impar. The sequence goes on along the minus strand of OX381708.1, from coordinate 65,816,633 downwards.
TGAGGACCAGGTGTAAGAGGGGTGTTGGATATATTTAAGTGTCTGTCGATATTCCTGGTACCCTTGATGGTATACAGGAGCAGAACCTTTACGTATGGCAATACTTACAGCTATGTTTATATGCTGCATGCATACGCAATTGCTGTTACCATAAGATTTAAATTATAGCATCAGTGCATCAACCCGATCCAACTGATGGGCCAAGGTGAAACATACTTATTACATGTACGGATGTCAGTCTTCTGTCGGAAATAGACCCTGGTAAACGTGTTGGGAGTACTGAAATACTTTTTGTACATGAATAAACATATATATGTCTATCTTTTGATATCGCTTCATGTCTTAAAAACATACATCGCATCGCCAAAACATGGAGTTTCTTACCCACAGTTTGGCTTGCAGCTCACACCTCCTGGACAGCCCATGTAAATCATGCAGGCCACTCACTATAGCAGCAAAAGCTCCACTTCTCTCCAGGTCTTACCCCCAATGGCCATGAAGCAGTCTTCAAAGGGGGCTAGGATGCAAAAGAGCTGCAGGGGAGGATGGTTAGAAAAAGAAGTTCTTTGGTTCCACTATTAACTTCAAACCTCCAGCCTCAATGTTTTTCCCATACTAAAGATTGTGGGAATTTGAACACGCCAATATGTATACCACCGCAGAGATTTATTTTCAAAGCGGGGAATTCTGGCAGCTCGATCGCATGCCTTCACGCGTTGCCCCACCACCATTTGGGCAAATATTTCTTTAACAAGTTCACCTAAACATCTGCATTTGCAAGGAGGGAGGCAAGGAGGAGAAGGAGGAAGCCCAATGGGTCTTCTTACCTCAGGTGCCACTTTAGTGTTATCCTGTGTGTGACTGGGTAGAATATATAAACATCCAAGGCATGGCAGCTCCACACCGGCATCACTTTCCTTCTTACTACTCCCCCCGCCCCTAAATTCTCAACCTAATACTTTGGGGGGAAAACTTTTTTTAAGTAGAACGTGCAGACAGGTTGATCACTTCATCTTGGGTGGGGTAACCTCTTGATGCCTTTCCTTTTAGGCGATGACTAGATAGCCTTCTCGATAATTTCACTGAGGACAGACTTTTACCTCTCATAGCCATACTCAACTGATACTTTCACTGCCAAACGACAATACTATGGATAGCCATCTAGCCCAGCACTCAGTAGAAATCCGCTGTTTACAACAGGAATAATCCATTATTGCCCATGGCACTCATCATGCTCCATAGTTATGTAAAACAAATGGGATTCCTCACCAATTTGTCTGCACTAACTGCTTCAACTTGGCATTCACTGTTCTAATGGCATGGAATCGATTCACTTCTTGTCATCCACAGAAGACTCTGAATCAGCACTAATAGCTTCCAATTTCTGTTCGCCTCAAACAGATTATTTCAAAAGTTCTGAATAATCTTTTGTGGACTTATTGAATGTCATGTATTAGATGCAATGACTGCAGAATTCAAGTGGCTTATAACCAAAGGCCCCACACCAGTCCCTAAAGTAGCAATACCATGATTCCAGGAGGTGGATTCTTGCCAGGAAAGCGACAGGAATGGATAACGAAAATCTGGGTATAGAATGTAATGACATTTCTAATATTAATTCTTGTACACATTAGTACTACTTTAAAATGTAATACTACAGGCACACTGCCTGTTATAAAGTTGGAGTAGGGCACCTACCTGCTACATACATGTGCCAGCTATAAATAATTGGCCCACTCCTGCCAAACACTTTAGTGTAAGGCATCACTTAACTTCCCACTTTCATGCTGCAGCATAATGACACTGTCTGAATTCAAGATACATAGCAGACTTCACTCACTATGTATTGGGACTCTACACTGACATGGCATTGATATAGCTCGGATTAGGTATACTTTACATACATTAATAGGTATGGTTGTGGACGGATTCGCATACCCAATTCACAAGAGGATATTACACAGGATCCTTGCATTTGATCCTTATGGAGGGATCAATGATAGTACTGAGTGTATTCTTCATAGCTTTATACTAACGAGGGGATTACATGCAGGACCTCTAAGGATGTCCCTTGACGGCTTTCCCACATGTTGCTTCTCAATGCCTTCACAGACTAAATGTACAGATAATACACAAGTAAAATCCCCAGCATCCATATTATGCTGCAATATAGGCATTTAGAAAAGTACTAAGTGGATGTCCACACTTCACAGAAAGGGCTGGAAATCAATACGATCTATGTGGGCAGAATGAGTGGTCTATGACAATATTGCCTACAATACACTGGTGGTGGTTTTTAATTGCAGGGCCTAATGGTTGTCGGTGAAGTGGAGGTGAAGTAGAAGGAGAATGGGACGAGGGAGAAAGGCGGTCAGGGAAGGTGGAGAGGAGGGAGGGAGAGAAGAAAGAAAGATGCATCCCACAGCTCCGTCTCTAAGGTCGATTGCCACACACTATTGACGTCTTGTGGGCTGCATTGCCATGGTTAGTCAAACAGGTTATAGATCCTGCCTGAGGCTACAACCACTGGTAGGGTGAGCAGCTCACAGCCACAATAGAGCTGCGCCAGCAATAAAGTGAGCAGCTCCCAAAGGAGCGGGGCTAAATGGATTATGTATTGGTGTGGCCCACAGTAAGGCTTCAACGTCATATGTGAGAATGAACGATAGAGAGTGGATGTGGTGAGCAAGCTGCTGCTCTCCTGGGGTTAAGGGGATCCCCCAATCTTCCCAAAAGCTAGCACTACCTCCTGATGGACATTTCTGTTGACACAATGTCGTTGATGATATTTGATATTCATATGACGACTGTAGATTCACGTGATGATGACCTTGGTGACCTCACTCAACACAAGACTCCATAAGCCTGCTGTTCATGTACTATGGCAATTTACCTGTTATCAACCTACCATATGTCGATTTCCTTATTATAATACTACTGTGTATAATGCTCCATACCAGAATTCAAAGTATTATGTATCATTTTCAAACAAGGGGCTCATGCGATATAATTGTAGCATCTTATATATACAGGAATGTAAAGGTAATTACATTTCACAATCGTGAGGAAGATTCTTAATTGAATAAGTAACAACAAATGTATACATACACATACTCTACAGGATTTTAAAAGTATAGTAATACAAACAAAAGAGCGTGGTGGTGGTGGCCATTTCTCTTACAGTCTATACTGTGAGTAGTAGCCGGGTGACTAATGAAAAGGTGGTGAACATCAAACTACCACTGCACAGGGATGCACAACAGCAACACTATTTAACCCATGATAAAGTAAGTCTGTCTGCCACTCAGACAGCCTCAGCTTAACATAAGAAACTCTACACTTTAACTTAGGACATCTAGAAAAGTATAGGGTTCTAAGTGCAATCACTCATTTATGTCTATGGAAGTTAAAAAGGGCAATGTTTAAATAAGGGAGGGTGTAGAAAATAACATGGGTTGAATGTGAAGTGGGGATGACACCAGACAACATGGTTACGGATACTACACACAGAATAGCAGTAGAGAAAGTGTCACTCACCCACTGTGCTCGATCGGGTACTGGAGTCCATGCCGCACGTACCTACAAAGACACAACAAGAACCACTATAGATAACCCGGTCATTTAATATGGTGCACATGATAAAGTCAATATTATAAGATCAAGGTGGAGATAGATACCAGCAGGACATTCTGAAATGAAAACAAAAAAGTGTATTATTAATATTGGTGCTTATTGGTGATGTCCCGGGTGATGTACCTTTCCACCTGTTCGACAGAACCTTAAAAAAGTGGTAAAGATTTTAGTTGTGTTTAGTTTTATTCTACCTGTTCCGAAAGTACCTGAAAGGAAAGAAAAATCGGTTTAAGTTCTCTCTTGTAATAACCAGGGAAATCTGTGACAAACCCAAGCATCATATTATTATAAGGCGTAAGGGTATCTTGGTATACATACTAGAAGAATGCACTGGCATAATCTGAAAACGAAATAAAATGCATTTAGTAATTCTCATGGATGGTCGCATCTGGTGTCATGTCTTGGTCTGTAATTGGAAACTGGTGTATTAGTCCAACTAACGTTTCAATCAATAGCGGGAAAGCTTTCAACTTATTAGAACATGCTCTTGTGGTGGTGCCTCTAAGGGACTGCTGACCTGGGTGTTTGCCCCCTGTGCTGTGTGTGTCAGGGGCAGGGGGTAAATCAGCTGAGGTCTGGGTTGGCCGGGTACAAAGGGCAGAGTACACATGACCTGCTCAGTGGACACAATCAGACGCCCCCTGTCCCTGCAGGCCTAGAGCACTGAGGAGCAGCTCCGGGAGCAGCTGTGAGCAGATCCTAGTTTACCTGACTCACACCAGGCGGCGCCGTGAGTCAGCTCTGTATATTGGGTCCGCGTGACATGGTCTCCTCAGCAAACACAACCTGCTCACCCTGAGCTGCTCCCCCACCCCACCCAGCACACACACACACTGTGACCTAGTCAGGATGCATCAAAGAGGCATGTACACCCTCACTAAGAGCATTTAGACAGTTAACGAAAGCTCCGCATTGACCTGGATTTGGAAATCTGTGAAGACTTCAATATCATGTTCAGTCGGTGTATAGAGATCAAACAGATTATAATGTAGTAATCAGGGTGATGGAGCATTATTTATGTATGTTACATAGTGTATTAGCAAAGACACATGCAGTCAAATACCCAGAGATATGCTACATTGTAAACCTATTGACATGCGCATGATAAAATAGTATTGCTTTGATTCCACTGTAATCCTTACAGTTGAAATAGTGTTATTTTAAAATGGGCATGCTTCATTCAATACTCCAAGCATCTCTCTTCAGCACTACAGAGAGTGCACATTGCCCCAGGCACGATAGCGTCTTACTATTGCACATGATTCTACCCATTATGCAGGACCAAGATTCAATCGTAGCCACACGGATGCCCCTATTATCGCAATTGAAAAGTTTGAAAATGTGGAGGAAGTCCAATGAGTTTGAAAAATCAATTGCTATCCTCTATAGATGAGCGCCTGTGTTAGTGAAAGTTTTTTCCACAGTTGTCCCAAATGCCCTCACATTGATGGACAATAGTGTACAAACATAAAGGGCGCTGATGGTACATTATGAGGGTGTCACTTCCTATCTGGTCCCTTCAGCTTCATTCACACAGCCCACACACATACACCACCACCAGACAGCACACACAGCAGGCCGGAGGCTGCTAGAAGGACCTTCTGAATTGGCCATCTTCTTTTTCTGTCACACAAAGTGATACCCTCCTACTGGGGATTTTTTGTTCTTCTATCAACCTCTCTAACCTGCCAGTGGCCCCTGGGGCTCCCCTTCTATTTGTCAGCTGATTCACTATGTGAGGTGACAGGACTACTGCTGCTAGTATTGCATATATTAAATCACACTAATATATGGTTCCTACATTCATCTACTTTTTCTTAACATTGAGGTAAGATAAACACAGACCACACAGAACAGATGGATTATATCTACCGATATTCTGCTGATTTTTCTAACACGTGTAAGTAGTATATGGACTCTTGCCATCATATTGGGGAAAAGCGATGTAGCTGTCACTTTGGGTCCATTGTGTAGATGTTCTTAAAATGCATAAGTGTTTGTGATTTGCTTAACTAACTAAGTCAAATTTACCTCATACTTTTGCCATAATTAGCGAGCGCGCAGTTGAATTCTACCAGTATAGGTGTACCGACACCCGCCTACCCTGGGTGTTATATATCACCTTTATCGATATACTTATTTTTCTGCAGGTGGCTATTGTGGCTTTGGGTCAGAGAAGTGTGTAAATATTGGTGTAGCATATCTTTCCACCGCCCTATTACGTTAGGGATGTGAAGTACGCTACACGGTAACGTTGATTTAGACGAGCATAGAACTCTCTCACTAACAATAGATGTATGCAGACTGTATTGAACAAATAGCATGCTCCAACAAGAAGTCCTTGTATATGAAGGGGAAAACTTGAATTGACAAGCTTAGAAAGTCTACCCAGCCACCCAGAAGGGGTAAAAATATTTGAGACCCACAGGAATAAACTATATTGCCTGAACCGACTGAAAAAATGTGCAAATATAACCATGTTATCTGCCAACATGTCTAAAGCACACATTGCCCACGCTGTTAGGGGTAGACATCGATAGCCAAATACCTCCGACGATCTTGCTTTTTGAGTTTCAGCCAAGGCCTGAGCCCAGTATGGATCCCAAAGCACAGCGGATCAAAGGATTTGGGAGTGGGATTGGCGGCCGACCTGGAGCGCATAATAATGGTGTGGGTATGGAGGAGGAGGTGACGGGAGGAGGAGAGGCAATGGTGCTAGGGAAGGGTAGAGTAGGGAGACATGGATATAGCTTTAGTGGCAAGCAGAGCATTTCCCTCCGGTTTTAGTCTGGACCACCTGTGGTGTCATCGAAGGACATTTCCTGTCCTCATGACCATCTGATTTGGCTCTAGAGAAGCTGAGAATCCCTTTTCCTGTTATTACCACAGCTTCCTCTCCATCTAAAGTCTGTAAAGAAACGTTGAGAACACCGATATCCATCTGTGTGGACTACCCACTTTCCCTGTCCTATTACTTCCCATATTATCCCTTTGCTCATCCAATATTATCACACACCATAGAGCATGGAGGATCCCTGCCTACAGATGTGGGGCAGCAGGGGAGGGGGGGGGGCGAATCACAGCCTATGAAGGCCCTTAATCCACATGGATGGATCCCTTGTGGATCCCCTAACCTTGTCGAGTGCGGGAGACACAGAGCAGAGTGGGCAGGGTGACAGGAGGCTGATCATACCCAGGGTCAGTGCAGACCTGTAGGACAAAGGCAGCTCCTGCAGGTGGTGGCTGTCTATTAGATGCTGGAGGGCCCGGCTGGAACTGGAGTGGAGACCATTATGGGTGTAATGAGACACAGGAGTTGGCTGTGTAGTGTCAGAGGTACCATCCACACACTGTAAAGTCGCAGAGTGAGAAGGGTACAGAACTTACTCTGTACGCATGGGACATTTAGACAACACTTTTGATTCTCACACCGTTGGACGTATGCATGTATTCATATATCATCATTACCGGGTAGGTTCCATCACATGTGTGAAGCACATCCGTTCATCCATTTGAACCTTCAACAAAAAAGTCCATTCGCCGACTCAGTAAGTCATTCATGACAATCCAACCATACCAGTCCATCCGGTCAGACGAGACAGGTTCACTTCTCCAACCATAATCGCCCATCCACTCATCATGCAGTCAGCCAAACATATTCACTTATATGTTATAGTCCATTAACCCATTCACCTACACCAACACAAAAGTGAACACAACACCTTGAAATATACAACCATGTCGCCCACTCAGCTAATCAGTCACCACAACATATTCACATCTACAACCACACCATCCACTCAGACAATACAAGACATTCACACCTACAACCACACCACTCAGTCAGCCAATACAACACATTCACCTCTACAACCACACAACCCACTCAGCTAATACAACACATTCACATCTACAACCACACCACCCACTCAGCCAATACAACACATTCACACCTACAACCACACCACCCACTCAGCCAATACAACACATTCACATCTACAACCACACCACTCACTCAGCCACAAAACATTCACATCTACAACCATATCATCCACTTAATCAGCCAGCAACCATCACACATTCACATCTACAATATCGACGCAAGAACACTACATTGAGATCTACAACCATACCACCCACTTACCACAAACAGCATAATAAATATTCACTCCAATCATATCATGTACTCACTGACTCAGGCAAAACAAAAGATACATTTTCCCAATCATACATGAACCCGATTATGCAAAATGACACACTCACATCTCCAATCATACCATGCACTAATTTGTCCACCCGAAATAAAACAACATACTCATGTCTCCAATCATACCATGCGGTCAGTTAAAACAATACATTAACATCTGCAAACATACCACACACAACACACTCAAATCTCCAACCATACCATCCACTCAAGCATCCAGCCAAAATAACACATTCACATCTCGAAAAATGCTCACTGATTCGATCAGCCAAGTCAGCCAAAACAACTCATTCAACATCCATACAATCCTCATTCACTGAATCAGCCACACTCAATGACACATCCATACATATCGGGCACCGTAATCATACTCCGCAGAAATCTATAATAGCTATATTGGAAATATGCAGCTGGGAAAGCATCCATCAGATCCAGTGCTGACCATTCCTGCAGTAACAGAGGATATATATCGGTGCTGTGAGCTGCTCGGCGGATGTCTGTAGAGGGCCCCATGTGTGGAGGAGCAGCTCAGGGGTCAGGGTGGAGGGAGATAAACTAGCCATTTGGCACCAGGCTAGCAGACTATTAGGTTATCAACGACTCCACTCCATTGGTCTCAGCAAGTAGGTTTGGCGTGGCAGCTAGCCCACAGCTCATCACTAAATCGGTCGGCCATATTGTTTTCTTCTTGTCCGTCTTTCTCCCACCATTTTTGCCATGTATATAACTATGGTGTATGCATAAAGATGCTATATGTTAATTGATGTGTTGCCTTTTGCTCTTGGTATTTGTGTTTAAAGTATTTACCTGAGACTCACGGCTGACAGTGACATAAATAAGGAGGTAAAGTGTTACCTCCTGGTTACTAAACCCTAGTCATGTATGAGTGTGAGGGTCCAGCGGATGGGTCAGTGGCAGCAGTCGTTGTGCACTTATACAAATGACCACCCTCGCCTTGACATGAGCTGTGCACAACATTGGTGATCCATTTGGATGATGAGCGTTACATGTAGCTAACCTGTAATTCCCTCCTCATGTCCTATTCAGGCATCTGTGTATCCTTTCGTCCAAATTATGTAGGCCCAGAAAAGAGTTTATTATTGAACCATGGCTATACCCAGCCCCAAGCCCACCTCTCCCATACCTCATTACCTCTGTATCTATGAGGCCCTGGACACCCATTCAATTACTGTTACCCCTGTGTTATTTGCTAAGGTTTCTTCTTATACGTCTAGTCTATCCCTGTGGGCATGTGTCGATATCCTGACCGAGCCAGTATGTGATGGCGTCCCCCTTGGTAAGATTGACTAGGTGTGGATAAAAGACAAACAAGGCTATTAGAATTAGGTGTATAAAATCTCCGGAACTTTTATTTCCTTCAATAGGAACACCTGGCCATGAAAGGCCTACACGTTTCCAGCAACACAGCCTATACAAAAGCTGTTATATCATTTAGAAGCCCGAGGGCTAAAAATCTGAAAAAGGTGGGGATATATGTGCACCACACCTCCATGCTTTATGGAGGGGAGGGTGGTGGTGTGAAGGCAGTGTGAATCTCACCCACAGGATGACATTACACCTGCATACATCACCTGGTTCTGGTCTGATGACTCCATCAAGACATACTGTGACCAGCAAACAACTTCAATTAGAGAGGCTGACAACAGCCACTTATACTTGTCTCACACCTTCACATAGTGTTATAATTATATCGAGGAAGAACAAATGGATGTATTTCTAGAAGATCAATCTGTAATCTCTCAATCGCCCACAAGGATAATGGAAAAGGCACAGATAGGCATCTGAACCTACACATGGTATGACCATGTTATCTCTGAAAACATGTCACAATAATGCACCAATATGAATGCACACACCTCGTTTACATACTGCTCCCGCTGCTGTTTTACAAAAGACTGCTTTCAATGCACCACCTTCCCATCGCCTCATACCACACATAACAGCACAAAGCATTCCAGGAGCTCCTTCTATTACACAGGCAATGCAACTTTACCACCTACATTCAGCACCACTTGCTACCCTTGCCTGACACCCTCAGGCTGAAGGGGAGACTCTACTCCTTCATACCTGTTTGGCAGGTGGGTAAGACCCCCTGCGAAGGGTCATAACCTTTTGATCTATATCATACCAAACGTGGCCCTTTCCTTCATGGCGTGCCGGAAATATACAGGATCATGTAGACTTACCTGAGACATACCTGGCAGCATGGTTCACCTGCTAACAGGTAGGGTTAGACGTATACTGCTATATTGCCCCCTCACAGGTCTAAATGCCGTTTGAAATACACCTGAGTGAGATACGGCCAACACCTACCTATACAGTTACATGCTATCTGACAGATACATATCTGTCTTTTGATGGATACATGTATGCCTAGGAAACATATACAAGTAGACAGTACTCAACACCCCTTCAATAGCCTCACCCTGGAAGTAATCCTGACTACCCTGCCCTGATCCTAACCCCCTAAATTTCCTAACGATCTGGAAATGTTTGAAGCAATCTCCCTCATTCGATTTGTACTTCAGATAAATTCTAGCAGTTGTTCAACGCTTACTTAAAACCTGGACACAAGTTTCTATCGCAACCTTCACTTCTACCGTAAGGTTGCCTAAAGCTCATGTCACCCTCAATATATCCATCTAAGGTACAATGCTAACTGCAGTTGTCATTTCCCCTCCAACTAGTCCCCCCCCCCCGAAGGAAGCCTTGCCCTACTCTCGCAATCCCATATATGTGCACCTCCATACAAACTACCCTCCACTGCTTCCTACACCTCCCTTTCAATCAGCAGTGTTATGAACAGAATGATAGACTTTCTGATATTAGCCCCACAGTCGGCTTAGCACTGTCTGAGCCCCACCAGACCAGACTGTAAGCTCCAGGTGGGGGCCCACCTTAATGACAGGTCTCATCAGGCTGCACACAATGATGTCCAGAGGATTTAACCCCTCCACCCCCCTCCCACCAGGTCATTACTGCAGCTACCCCGAGGGTACAGGAGGCAACTGGAGGTATTAGTCCATCTAGGGGTAGCTAGGTTATGGCTTGGGAATATGGAGACTGATGCTAACTAGGTGTGTGCACATCCCCCTTACTACGCACAACAGTCACTGATATCCCTAAATGGTTGTTAAAGGTATCCAAACAACTACGCTTGATGCAATGCTCTAATAAAAATAAATACTATTTGTATCCCAGTTAAGGTGGTTACTTCTTTCTTACTATTACAAAACTGGTGAGATGCAATACACTTTACGATTTTGGCGAGCTCGCAGAAAACCACTAGATTAGACCACAATCCCCTATAGATCACACTAATGCTGTATGGAGTAGATTATAATCTACAGCTCTATCCCACGGCATGCAGGCCTTCGTCCCAACACCACCCCGACTTTGAAATAGGCCTGAAGTGAAATTCAGTGCAGAGGTTACTGCTCTGCCGGCTGCAAGTAATGCATAGTGGCAGCAGGTCGTGTTAATATTTCACGTGAATCCAGCCGCAAGCATAGGCTACCACTTCAAACAGCATCCCAAGTAGCATGTGTGCCACCCGTGCCCCCAGTCTCACTACTGTATAGCACTGACAATAAACCCTGAGATCTACAAAACAGAATTATAGTGGTAGTAGCTGTCAGATGGGTGGGTGTTGGTGCTGGAATAGCATACCATATTTTACATGTTATACCCCCTCCTCATCCGATAAATACTCCATCATGAATACCCAGCATTGCGGATATATGGTACAATACTAAGGCCTATGTAATAGCACACTTCCCCTGATCTAACCTCTCATCTACCCGACCCCAGTCTACACCTGCATAAGAGCTCAGACGGCCACATATCCTTTACATAATAGAAGCTGTGCACACTATTCACACACTGAAGTGTGATTCTCTACCACTCCTGGCTCCAATAGAGGCTATTTCTAGATCCCGTCGATATATCTGCAATCTGCCCCAACAAAGGCCCAACCTGGGGTGGCATTACACTCACTGAATTATCTCAAAACATATCTGATCTATTCCTAACGTGCCCAGTAAACGTAGTAAATTCCAGTTAACTACGCAATGTTAGGTTCTATATATAAACCCGACGTCCTACTGTATTGACTGTCTATACACTTCCCTCCTGTGTTCATATCAGTGATATCATAATATAAATCTAAACCTGTAGGTGAAAAGTGACTTGAAATCACATGTCACTCACAGGAGAACACAGGTTTGCACCTTAGGCTAAGAGGCAGAGATCCGCCAAGCATGATGACTAGGTCATTAGTCATACCAGCAGCTCACACACATGTAAGATGCCGTGTTGCAGCCTGACTCACCCCCTCCCTACACCTCCTACCAGGTCACCTCCAACCCCAGCCCTCCACTCCAGTCTGATCTCAATCAGCATCCACCCCTTAACCCTCCTGAACCCCAGTCACCTCACCCTGAATGGATCCTAACATCAAAGACTCACTGATGAGTGTGATAACAAAGAATACCCTGAATCACCAGTAATACATTGTAATCCGTGTAGGCTACTGCATCACTCCATTACCGCTTCAAAACAGTACTCAGATCATAATGAGGTTGGAATGAGATATTCAATGAATGGTCAATCAAATAAGCTCAGTTATAAATGTTAAGGCAGAATATATGACATATGATACCGTGTGTTCAACACATTGAAAGGCACTCACTCTATGGCTTCATATTTCAGAGTTCACTCAGAGTGTTCACAACAGTTCTGTTCTGTGCACTGCCCACCCAGTGAGGGTCGGTGCAACAGCAAGCATGTCCTGAGGCTATATTGATCCGCGAATATCAACAATAACACAACCGGACAACTGCACCTCTCGAGGCCGCCTCCCTAGAACAACATCCTCAGCATCAACACATACCTTCCAATATAAAGTCCTGGTCAGGCCTGTGGCCACCACACCTGTAGATGAGAAGTCGTAGTAAGGTATCCTAAGCTGTCCTAGCTTCCTCCAGGTGGTGGTTGGTGCTGGAGCAGTGTGAGTAGACCAGCTTGCAGTGAGCTGCAGAGTGACAGTGTGAGTGGGGAGGTGGTGGAGGAGGGTGTGTGGGGTGGTACGCGTGGCAGTCCTGCAGCAGCAGCAATTGGTGCAGAGGCTGCAGCTGGTAGATGGCCTGCTGGTGGGTGGGTCCGTGTGTGGGGAGGCATGTACTGTGTGTGTGAGAGAGGATGGAGAAGTACTGGTCCCCCCCAGGCCGCCAGGGGGCAGGGAGGGGGTGCAGCGCCTTCTGCAGCGCCCAATGTGAAGCAGCAACCACCATTGGTGTTGTCCTTAAAGGCCATCATGACCCCCATGTGCTGGAGGTATGGGATGCACAGGGGGCCATCCCAGCTGGAAGATAGTCCTGATTGTATTAGGATCGAGTCTCCTCAGTTCATAGGTTATGTTCAGCAGCATATATAATCAAAGGCACACAGAGTGGCATACCAACGTCCTTCTTCAAGGGTTCAGCAATCACCATCGTTAGTCCATTATAAGGCTTCAAGTTGTCCATTCAGCAGGAATTCACACCATAGTCATATTCACACTTCTAACTGCACGTCCAGCTCTGTAGTCTGTTCATATCACACCATCACTGACAGAAAAGGCTTCAAACATCATCAGTGTTAATGGTAAAGCCTCTCGCACCATGCCCCCCACTAATGACCACAACTGATGGGTGGGGACCGGCATCTCACGGCTGGCTGCATCACGTATAATCCTCCCAGGGTCGGGCCTGTCAGTCTGGCTGTAGGCTGCAATGATGTATAATCCGCCCATGTTCAATCACCATCCCTCAGGTAGAGCCGCAGGGGTGAGGCTCAACTTGATTTGTAGTAGTCCATGATGATGCCTTCTGAGGGAGTCATGGTAAGCATACTCTCCCAACCACCAACGTATGCCAGTCACAGAGTGTAGGTCCGCAATTCAATAGTCCAGTACTTAATGATTCAGGGTTGAACACAAGTTCCATTTCCACACAAGAAAAATCATACATGATGTACTGCTGGCTAGGTGGCTTAAATACTAGCATCCTGAGATTTGCGTCAATTTTCCATTACTTCACTCGCATACCATCACTATCAGATTCAGTATCATTCACACTCACTTCACATCCAAGTAGTCCTTTTTGTCACACATTCACATATATTCACATTAAATCACCATCAATCCTTATAAGATGCCACATTAAGTCCTGAGTCCTACCTCCCCTCATTGCCCACTTCCCCACAGCCTCCTCTGCCTGATGAATAGTCCCACGTTTCGGCAGTTAGTCCATGGTAGAGGCTGTGGTTGTTGGCTGCGGATGTGGGAGGAGGAGTCCAGGTGCTGAGGGTGGTAGGGTGGCTGTGGTCACACAGGTGAGAAGAATCATTTAACACATACATACCAAATACTGCATACCTGGCAGAAGCAGCCACATCATAGCTACAAACCGCCGTGAACCATATCACAAGTCACTCTCCTAACACTGTTACACCAGGCACCTCTTTAGAAAAAATCAAATATGATTCAGCATTCCAATGATCACCCTGCACCGCCTTATCTCCAGGTGAATGTCTAGCTCTCAATACAATATCTGATTGGAATATGAATGGACCCATGAAGTATCACATAGCTTAGAGTGATGGATCACATGGGATATTGCTCTATGGTAGAGAATCTCATAAACTAGTCATTTATAATTGGGTGCTGCCATCCCTCATATGATGACATTGGTTGTACACTGGAAAAGGTCTCCGCCGATGAGAGCAGTTATTAACAGGTAATCTAGATTAATGATACACTTCACATACTTTCGAGATAGAAAGGAATTGTATTGGATTATGGACATGAAATAAAGGTTGTGTATAAACATTCACACATTAAAACTGTTACATGTTCTGAAGTGGACATATGGTAATTACTTGCAAAGGTATTGTCATACAAGGAATCCCCTTAGTTGGGAGATCCCTTTAATATGATATGAGGTAAGTTGACTAAGTCTTGTGGTCTTGTAGTATAGTTGGTATTTATTACAAGTTGACAGCAACAGTACAGTAGTACAATGTAGGTTCCACTCAGTTACACCTATCCACACAATAATATAGGTCTTGGTAAATATACCTAATAACCCTGAGGTTAGTACTGGACTAGAGCCAAGGGGGTCCTACACCATGTCTGATAGTTGGGCCTAGTAGGGCATAGCCTATAGCCTTGTTCTCAGTCAGTGGAGAGGTCCTTGCTCTGTGGTGTCCAAGTGTAGAGTGAGGATGGAGATGCCCAGTGCTGGGACCTGACCCTATTTAAGGGGGCCAGGCCACCAGCATGGCATCTTGAGTGTTAGTGTCAGTTGACAGTGGTTGGAGGGTTGTAACAGTCAGAGAGACAGTCACACAATACCCCTCCATAGTTTGTCTACCCCTGTTAGTGTACATCAAAGGGGTGACCCTTATGCTGGTCTGTGGGAAACAATGTGCGGGATGAGCGTCGCCTGGCGGCGGCGGGAGTGCCGACTGGAGCGCCGCCTATGCGGGCCGGCGCGCGCCTGCGTGTGCCGGCGGCGGGAGTAGCGTCTCCCGCCGTCGGCTTGAACACGCGGGCGCCCGCAGCGCCGGGCTCGCCGGGCTCGCCGGTCATACCTGACAGGTGCCTCCCCCTCGGGAAAAAGGACAACTCTCCGTCAGTTGTCATTCCATCTAAAAATTTGGGGTGAATTTTGGAATTTTATCCACAATTTTTGGTGGCAAATAGAATTTACCTTTTGTTTTTGATTTTTTTTTTGTAGTGAAGTACACTTTTTTTTGTAATATAGATGATGTGAGAGTATGTAAATACCAAAGGTCTGGGGAGAATTTTGGTTTTGTGCTTGGCTAGTCATCTACATTATATACAGTGTAACTTAACTATAAGGTATGTAAACCTTCTTTGTACCAATTTGGTACTTTCTTAATCACATATTATACAGTGTAGTAATACATTGTGTCTTTATCTGACACTTTTCAAGTCATTGTTTGAATTTATATACACAGCATGGTACATCTTTGTCTTAATTTCTAAAACATGATGAAAAATGTGTTATCAAGTAATAGGCTGTCTTTGGTGAAATAGGTGCTTTGTGGAACTGAGTGGATTTTGATATATCAATGTTCACATGTGAATACAAATATACAGAGTATAATGCAAATTATGCAAAATCTTATGATAATCTTTTACAAACTTTTTTGTTTGATACCAAAAAAACCAAGGCCACTTTTATATAAAAGTAGGCCAACCGGCTTGAAGTTTGTTTTCTTATTTCTAGATAGCGCTTATCTATGGATTTGCGTGATATAGCAATCAGTAATGTACATTTTATGCATAGTTATGTGCTTGTCCGGTGGCGGATAAGTGTTCATAATTGTGTCATCTGACATTTTGCATTACTTAAGTTTGTAAGTTTGTATGTACAAATACAGTCCTTTTTATGCAGATATTTTGTCCTTATCCGGTGGAGGGTAAGTGTTCATAATGTCATAAAAATGACTCGGTATCTTGTTTCTGCAATGATAGTTGAATCTTACAAGATTCTTGGTGTTGGCAATTTGCAACTTGTGGATCTACACTTTGATCAGAAATGTCTTTGCAGTGGGCCGCTGCTGTGAGATTTAAGTCTTTTGTGTAGTATCCTAGGGTTAGTCAGCGGACTATCTCCCTTTTTGCTTCATGTTTTTCTGTAAATAGTCTTACATAATACAAAGGTATACAGTGTAAAATACAGTGCAAATACAGTGTTATATACAAACATGTTTGATTAGCAATTTAGATTGTAATAATACAATTTCATACATATAAATGCATGTTTGAGCAAGTTTGACATGGTTAAGAGTACGCAATTGTTTTTGTAAAACTTCAATTTTTCAAAAATTGGCTGTTTCATTTTGGGATACCTTAAAATTGATTTCCTGATACTACTGACACACACTGAGACCTTGCTTTGACCTTGGGATTGTGAGAGTTTGAAAAATTTTGCACCTTGAGCAGATTTTTGAGTGGCACCTTGAGGCTATTGTGACATGCGGCGCAAGATGCGTCGTGTGCCGCGGTGACACCGGTGGTTGACACCTTTTGGTGAGCAGATCATGTGCCTTCTCATGGACTTGTCACCTGAAGTGAGGGGATCACTTCAGAGGGTGAACAGTGTCATTTGGGGGTGGGGAGGGGTTATAATGGCTGTGTAGACCACAGTAGGATCACTTATTCCTTGAGTACCCTTGAGATAACACAGTATGGCGCATATGGCAATTTTGGAGGACGAGTTGGAGGCTGTACCTGAGGTACTTGCATATCTCCCTGAGGCCTGGCTGCAGGGTGACATGCAGGCCTTAGACCTGTGGTTAGGTGATCAAAACACCTTGGAGGGGCTGACTTCTGGTACTCCTTTTAGGAGTATTTTGAGTCGGTATGACTCAGTAAGGACGCGGTGGTTGCATAAAGTCCGGCACGACATTGCCAGTTTTGGTGATGTTTTGGTGTGCCGTCATCACGGCTGGTACTTCCTTGGTGCTGGCGGGATTTCCATGCGCAGGGCGGCATCTCTGGAGCTGTTGGCTCAGGCCCTACGTGATCTGGATGGATATGACCCGCGACTGCTTTTCTCCAGAAATGATGGGGTCATCTGGGACTTCCTATTGGCTGTCGGCCTATGTGCTTACACGGTGACAGGTGATGCTGCAGACAGCGCTGAGCATGCTTTGTCTACTTTGGAGGCACGTTTTGTCCAGTGGAGGGAGGAGAACGAGTGGCTCTTCAGTGAAGATACGTGGATTGGATCTCCTGCCGCTGCCGAGTTGGCCGAGTCCTGGGAGGCCTTGGGATGGGGGGACTATAACAACTAGTGGGTGGCATCTATAAATGTCAATATAAACGGTCCTTTTCAGGGCCAACCAACTTTTCACAAAAGTTTTGGTCAATCTCACTCCTGTATAATTGTGTTATTCTTCCCCATGTACTTTCTCACTAGTTACAGCTGTAGGTGGTTGGGTGAGTATGGTGAGTACATTTTTGAATGTATTGGTGCTCTCTCTTTGGTCGTCAATTATGATGTTTTCCAGCTTTGATTCATGGGTATCCATGGTGACAGGCTGGGGTGAAATGTCATTTTGTAGTAACATGGCAAAATCTAGATTAGGTTCCCTGAGCGCTGGTATTATGCTGAACCTGGCACGCCATGGTAGATTGATAGTTTCTGGCAGTAAATATGCGGTCTCTCCTTTCTTAGTAGTAATTACTACTGGTCCATTCCATTCAAATACTAGTCTTGGGAGAGGGTATATTTTGATAATCATATCTCTGTATGTTGGGGCTGAAGCTTTTATAATTGTATCAAACTCATGTGGCACTGGACGCAAGGGGAAGGAGAAGTTGGTGTCTCCTTTGTAGACTTTTAGTACTACTGTGGGATTTGTCCTCTTGGTGACTTTTCCCTTTCCACAGTGCTTGGTTGCCATACTCTTTAGATATTTTGGTCAGCCTGTAGGCTGAGTAAATGGTGAGTGTGAATAGTATGGCTATGATAAGGGTATGGGTCTCATGGATAGTTAGAATAGGGGTGGGGCCCTGTTCTATTTGTGCCGTGGTGGTGTCCTTCTTGTATAGGGTTTCGAAGGCTTTCTCCATAGGCTTCTCTGTGACAAATCTATATGCTTTTGCAGTTGGCATATAAGCTAGTAGTGTGGATCCTCTGTGCATTTTGAATAGGGTGTAGGTGGCCAAAATTGTAGCTATAACCGAAAGTATCATTGGTATGATAGATGCTGCTGGATGCCGTGCAAATTTGTATAGATAGGACTCTATTAGTCTATTTTCCAGTGGCTTAGCCAGGCTGGAGGCATCATCTAGCAGGGTTTTTGCGAATGGGTTTAGGTCTAGTAATGTTGATTCATCAATATTACTTGATTTTCTTAACATATCCAGTGTCCTGGATAGGTTGACCTTTGGAAAAGGTGGCAGATTTGCCTTGGAGTCTGGTCCAATTTCTTTGATTTCATTTAGAGCCGCGAGAAAAGGTAGGTTTATAGTCTCCAAAGCATAGTGAAATGAAATTGTAGTGTTGCATGGCAACCTAGAATTTGGTAGTGAATAGTGATCTATATTCACTGTACATAGGCATGGTACACCTATGATTGAGTGTGATGGTGCTTTGTGAGTAGTAGCTGGTTTCCCATGACACGTAACTGTGTAGGTGGGAGAATTTGTGGTCACTAGATATTCATCTTGTGAAATGGCTACAGCGTGTGAGATAGGTCTCTTCAAGGGTGAGATAGTAAATTGGCACATTTCCTTGACTTGCTGAGCTTGGTTCAAATAAATTGCTACTGTGCATGTAGGTACATGTCTATGGATTCTCGGGCTAGTTTTGGTACAAATTTTGATCTTAGTTCCTGGACAGGTTAGCATATCTGCATTTGTTAGTTCAATAAATAGTGAACCATCTTCAGAGATAGCCAAAAATTTGACATCAGTAATTAATTGGGTTACTCCCTTTGTAGGTGTCTCCTTGGTGTTGATTGGTACTGGTGTAGTTACCAGTTGAAATACTCTGAAGGTGGAGACAGTGGATGCTACAATGATATCCAGGTGGATGTATATGTGCCGTTCCGAATAGGTGTAGGATATCATTCTTTGGGAATAATAGTAGTCAAGGTCAGTTATGGCGACCTTTGATCCTGGTGAGTGTATTCTGAGTGTCATGTCCAGATCATTCAGATGCTCCGTTAGTTCAGCTGGTGGTACTATGTCAGCAGTCATAATGCCTGCTGATAGCATCCTGAGTGCTGATGTGGTGCGCTGCAATGCTTGCAGATAGTTCATTCTTGCTACAATAATGGTGAGTGCATCAGTTAAAATTTGGATCTTCCTTCTTTGTGTGTGCTCGTGATTTGCATAAGTGTTCAGAGATGTGGTCATATTTTGAGCCCATAAATTCATATTTTGGCCTAGAGTGTTCATGGTTTGGTCTAGCATACTTTTATCCTTAACATATGCCTTGACAAATTTGTCTTGGCGTTGGGTGACCTTATCAATTAATATAGCTGCTTCTTTGTCTTGCTTGGAAAAAGCTTCTAGAATGCCGTCTATGTTCTTTATCTGGTCCATGACCTCTTTGACGTCATCTAGTGTGGCAAGACCTATTGCTCCTCTGAAGAGTGGGGCTAGGAACCCAAGTGGTGCTCTTCTGTACCTTCCTTGACTGTTAATTGGATTTGATAGGAACAAATGGATGGATGCTAAGGTAGAGTTAATTTCCTTGTCTGTTATGTCTATTAACAGATCTAGTTCCCTTGCCTGCTGTAATATCTGACTGGTAGAACTGTCGTCATGCAAGGTAGGAAATGTTAGTGCCATAACCTGGTCCAGTATTTTGGTTTCGGTCTCTGGTGGAGCAGGTATATGGTATGGTATTGCCAATATCATGGTTGTGGTATCGTGCCCATTGACCAATGGTTCAGGTAATGGCTCATATATGGCTCCAACGTTCTGTCTAACGGTGGGCACATATGTGATGGCTTGAGAAGTGGCCATCATCACTAGTAGTAGGATTGGCTTTAGCATGCCTGAAATATAAAATATATTCTATGTCTTAGTAAGACTTCTACTAGTGTTTTTTTTTGCAATATACTTAGGTTTAAATTGGTTTGCTGATTTTGTGAGCTATCCTTTTTGCTTATGTGAAGTATCCACTTGGCGCTGCCTCTGTGTACATAGTTTTGAGAGCAGAAATCCTGGTTGGTCCCAATAGTAATATAATAGTCAATGTAGTGTTTGAACTGTACCTTTTTCCATGATCAAGCTAGTGTTGGCTTAATGTCCAATCTGTGCTAGAGTCCTTTCCCAAGATTGTAGTAACTGGGTATGATATTGTAGAGTGGGTGTGGTCTGCTTTCTGACAGAGTCCCTCCTGCTATAGGAGAACTGGTATGGCTAGGACCAGCTGGTGTGTACCTGACTGCTGCAGGAGTAGAACTGGTGAGTTGGCTATGGAGTCAGGGCCTCTTATGTAGCCCACCCTACCCTCATCCATTGAGGGCCTGGCCTTGTTTCCCTGGTGGCTGTTAACTGCCATCAGTGTTAGCTTGTCTGACTGGGGTAATTATGTCTGGGGTAATTAGTGTGGACTACCTGCATCTGTGGGGGTTTGAATGCCCTGGCAGGTGTGTGGGTCCTTTGAAGGGTAAGGGTGTGTCTAGACAGTAGTCTCTTGGCATAGCACGCTCTGTTTCATGTACTTTACAGGATTTAGGTTCAAACATTTCCATTGTTGCATTCTTTCAAGGATGCTAGCCTTTGATGCAAAGGTATGATAATTGTGGTTTCTTCAAGCTTGGGTTGCTAATCCCTTTAGGTAGTCTCTTTTGGCTTTTTGTGTGTAGCCTTTTGGGTTTCAGACTTCAACCCTGTAGTAATCTGTCCTTTGATTCTACTTTGTGTGCACATTGTTTTGTAACCTATATAGTGTATATTGTCTTTTCTGTCCTTTGTGTGGGTTCATATCCTATGCTGATATGAAAATTCCTACTTATCATTCTTGATTTGGACAGTTGTTGGAAATTTAATTTCCTTCATATAGAGTGTATATACTTATTTGACTATTATTCATAGTCTGTGGGTATAGATATTCCATATGATCATGTCAATATATAAAAGTAATTTACTTAGATATTCTCCCTTGCCTGGAGTTTCTTTTCACCTTGTGGTGGGCTGGTCTGGGTACTATTTGGTTTAGACCAACTGACTCTTTGGTGAGTGTGATTTGGGATTTATCCCTTGTTATCCTGTGGATAAACTTTGAGGTGTGGGGAATGAGTCTGTGTGCAAACTCATTTTTCCTCAGTGTGGTGACCTTTTTGAGCCTATCAATATGTACTGGTCTGGGGACTAGTAGGTTATTTGATAGGTTCTTCAACCTTGCGCTGGTTGGGGTTGGTCTTTCTGCAACAACATATGGTCCCATGAATAGGGGTTGAAGCTTCTTTGAATCTGTGGTCAACAGAATTCTGGGAATGTTGATATATACAATATCTAGTGGAAGTATAGCTTGTGGTGTAAGCTTTTTGTCATATCTTGACTTCCTTCCTTGTTGTAGCTTTTTGACTCTGTCTATTGCCTTTCTTCTAGACTCATCTTGAGACAGTATCATTCCAGATACATGCTCTGCTACTGTTTTGATTTCTTCCTCTATGTTTAGGGCAGTTTCTACAATGGTTTGAGGGTTTCTGCCATGAAGTAGGAAGAATGGTGTGTAACCTGTTGTCTGGGACTCTGTGTTGTTCAATGCAAATGTAATTGATTCTATATACAGGTCCCATGTTTTCTGATTCTGAGAACAGAAAGTCCTTAATGCTGTTCCTATACTGGCATTGAACCTTTCCACTAATCCATTTGATTGTGGTCTATATGGACTTGACAGGTCGTGTCTTATCTTCTGGGTGTTCATCAGTTTCTTAAAATTGCTGCCTGTGTAGCAGGTGCCATTGTCAGTTTGAACTGAAGTTGGTACACCTTGCTGACATATGACGTTCTTGTAGAACTCATGTTGTGTGGTTTCTGCTGTGAGATCCTTTGTGGCATATGCTATGACATATCTAGTTGAATAATCTATGCAAACTTGTATGTGTTTGTTTTTCCTGGCTGTTTCTGGGAGTGGTCCCACAGCATCTAAGTTCAGGTGCTTCATGGGGGTTGGCATATAGTCCCTTACAGTCATTGGTGTTTTGTGGGTGTGCACTGCCCTTTTTGCTTTTAGGCAAGTGTCACATGTTGACACATACTGATTGGCATCAGCCATCATAGATTTCCAATATACCCTAGGTATGAGAGAAGACATCATTTTTGAAGTACCTACATGACCTGCCATTGGTGAGTCATGGAAGTGTTGCAGTATGTTTTCAACCCAAGTTTTTGGGACTACAACTTGTAGTGGTACTGTGTCTGTTTTTCTCCATGATGTAGGGGATATGTGTACTAGAATGTTGTCTAGGAGTAGGTAATGCTGAGCATTATTCCTAATCCTTGTTGCTTCAGTGCTTTTTACAGGTAGGTCACCTTTCTCTAGGTAGTCTATAATGGGTATTAGTCCAGTGTCCTTCCTTTGTTCTTCTTTCAACAGTGTGGAGTTGATTGAACTGTCTGGGATTTGGTCTAACATCTGGTCTAATTCCATTATATGCTGTGCCAGCCTTTCTTTATCTTTCTCTGCCTGGATTGCTTCAGGAGATTTTGGTGCAGGTCTGGTCTTTGTCTGTTTCTTTGGTTGTTCAACTGCTATGTCTGTGTTGACTGTCTGTTCCTTTGAACTGGCTGCTCCTCTGTTTGTGCTGGTGGAGGCGGCCTTTGTTCTTTTGGGATGGGGGTCAGATTTGCTTTTGTGAGCCTTCTGTGCAGTACCTGCTCTGTCTGAGTGCTTCTGCAAATTGGCTGTGGGTGTGCTGGGTGTTGAAATGGGGGATTTAGTAGGGAAAGAGGATTTGGTTGACACTTTGTTCTTTTTGGCTTTTAGGCCTAATTGCTGAGGGTGGTCATTAGACCTTGTATCCTCTGCAACCGACCGTTTTGCTTTTGAACGTGTGGTGACAACACAAATGTCTCTGTCCTGTTCTTCCTCCATATCCAGCTGTTCTTTTGCAAATCTGACTACCTTGGTGATTGAAGCAATTTTATGCAGTTTTTCTTCCAACTGATTTTCTGATGCACTGTGTGGTGGTTCACGAGGTGTGGTTTTCACCATCTGTGCAATCCTGTTGGTCTCAACCGGGGTAAAACAGTTTTCTGGATACTCTTCACAGTATTCCCTTTCACAATGACAGAACACATAATGGGTGGTCTCTTTTAAGATACCTCTGATCACTGGTTTTGGTCTGTCAATTGCTTTTGGTGGGTCATCTCTGTTGAATGGTATCTTGGTTTGGATTTTAGAGAATTTGGTTCTGGTGGCTGCCCTTTTCCTTCTTGGAGGTGGTGGGGGGTTGGTCATTGGTGGTGCATCTGGATATTCTCTTCTTGACATCACATCTGGAGAAATGTTGTCATCTCCTTTTACGTGTTGTATTGTAAATGCAAATTGTTGGATATCCAGTGCCCATCTGGCCCACCTGTGGGTCAAACCTGTGTTTGTGAGGAGTGGTATTAGAGCTGCATGATCTGTGTACAACTGAAAGTGTCTACTTTCTAAGTAGTGCCTAAAATGTAGTATCCCATATACTACACCTAGTAGCTCTCTTTCTGTTGTGTTGTAGTTTCTTTCATGCTTTGATAGTGTTCTACCTGCGAAGGCTACTGGTCTCAGTACTCCTTCACTACTGCGTTGTGATAGAACAGCTCCTAGGCTCACATTTGAAGCATCTGTTGCTAGACTGAATTCTTTGTCATAGTCTGGGTATCTCAATAGTGCATGGGTACAGAGTGCATGTTTCAATGTTTTGAAAGCATTGTCTGCATCCTCATTCCATTTGAAAACCTTTAGGTTTGTTTGTAGGTCGTACAGTGGCCTAGCAATATTGGCATAGTCTTTGATGAACTTTTTGAAGTATTGGCATAGTCCTGTGAATGATCTGACTTGTTTCACGGATTTTGGGGTGGGAAAAGTTTTGACACTTTCCACCTTTTCTGGGGATGGTTGTAAACCATCTGGTGTGACACGCATTCCTAGAAAATCTATCCTATCTGTGAAGTATTCACATTTTGATTTCTTTAGCTTGAGTTTCCCAATTCTCAGGCTTTTGAAGACATCTTCAAGGTCTGAAAAATGTCGTTCTACATCTGGTGATAGGACTAGAATGTCGTCTAGGTATGGTAGGGCACATTTGTATTTCAGTTTGTTGAGAATTAGAGTTACTAGATGGCAAAATCCTGCCGGCGCGGTAGCCAAACCCATCGGCATCTTTTGATAGACATACTTTTTGTCATTTGCTATGAAAGCAGTTTTGTGTTGATCCTCCCTTCTTATGGGAATTTGGAAAAACCCTTGTTGCGCATCTAGTTTACTGAAAACAGTAGGTTTGAGTGACCCTATCATGTCTAGTGTGTCGTCTGCACGTGGCGTTGATAAAGCTTGGTTTATCATATTAGCATTGACGTGGCGTAAGTCTGTGACTAGACGTTGGCCTCCAGATGCTTTCTGTACTAAAAATGATCTGGATGCCCAGGGTCCCTCTGCACATTCTCTGAGGATGCCCTGTCTGACTAGGTCTTCACAGACTTCTCCCATCTTAGCTTGCTTCTCAGGCGTCTGCCTGTATGGTAGGTAGTGACATGGTACTGCATCTGGTTTGATGTGAATTGAATGTGTATATAGGTGGGTTGTACCTATGTCATTGTCTTTTCCTACAAATACATCTTGATACTTGTGGAGTAACTTTTGGAGTCTCTCTTGTCCAATATCTGTTAGTACACATTTGGGTGGCACATTTTCCATTATGTCTGGCATAATGTCATGAGCCTCACTGTGAATTGTGGCCAATTCATCATCAGTGTCATCTCCACGGTTTGTATCTGGATCTGCATATACTGAGGCACAGTCTGACTCTGTGTCACTACAATTCTCTTCAGTGTCTAGCACTTGTAGTGTGGGTTCCTCAGTAGGGATGTCAGTATCTGGTTGATGTAACTCAGAGGGATCTACCTCTGTGAATAGGGCTATTATATCACCCTTCCTCACCTTGTATGGTCGGTGGCTTGTATTGAGCAGTATGATTGGGTGCCTGTTCATTTCTGAGGGTGTTACTACTCCCTTTTGAACTAGGTATGGAACTCTGTTGTTCCTCTGCAAATTGTCTAATGTGCCTACACATCCTTCTAAACATTTGAGGGATGTGACTTGTCCTAGAACTGCTAGTTCTGTGAAAGGAAGGATTGTAGCCTCCCTAACAGCTCGGACTGGCTTGACTTGTAGCTCTGGGTCTACATTGAATTCGATCTGTGATCGTGTTGCTTTTAAGAAATCTGTGCCTAGGACAACTGGCTTTGTGAGATTTGGAATAATTGAGAATGGGAATTCGAATCTGGTACCATGAATTTTGAATTTCAATACTGCTGCTTGTCTTACATGGCATATGGATCCGTCTGCTAAGTGTACATTGAACTTTCTCTTTTTGATTTCTACATCTCGAGATTTCTGAATTTCCCTAAGAAAAGTATCCCTGACACAGGTGATAGTGGCACCGGTGTCAACTAAACAAGGTATTTCAGTGTGTTCATAGAATCTTGCATTTAAACAGCCATTTTTAAGAAGTTCAACAGAAATTTTGGTACTCTCACCCATTTCCTTTTGCGATGCATCTTGTTGAGGTGTGATATGAATCACTGATGGTCGGCTTGATTTCCCAGTGTGCATCTGGGGGATTGTCTCTGCTATACTAGCAATTGTCTTTGGTTGTCCTAGGGATTGTTGATCTTGGATCTTGATGGGGGGTTGGAGAGGCTCACAACGCACTGGCCCAGCGGCGCTGTGGGTCTCTAGTTTCCCGAGTTTGAAGATCCTAGTAGCTGCTTGATCTGTTGAAGCACGTCAGGCTGGATAGCTTGAGGTGGCTGTTGGGGCTGCTGTTGGGGGTTGTAGCCTTGTGTGTTGGATCTGTAGCCATTGTAGCTGTCTCGACCTCTGCTGTTGTCACGACTGCGGTTGTAGTCATGCTGTCTGTCACGACTATTGCTGTAGTCACGACGGTTTTGATCCCGACCTCTGTTGTAGTCACGATCTCTGCTCTGGTCACGACGGTGGTAATCACGGTCTCTGCTGTTATCACGGCGATTGTAGTCGCGATTTATGCTACTATCACGGTGTCTGCTGTTGTCACGACTTCTGCTGTTATCTCTACGGCTGGTGTCCTGACTGTTGCTTTGGTGATCTCGGCTGTTATTTTGGCTGTATCCACCTCTGCCTCGTTGTCCTCCTCTGTTGCTATTTCTGAAGTTTGGGTCAAAGTTTTTGCCTCGGTAGCCTCCTCTGTTATTTCCAGAGTTCCTTTGTTGGCTGTTGTTGGGTTTACCTTGATCCTTCAGTGCCCTTTGTTCTTGCCTCCTCACATGTTCATTTGACATGAGGTTTAGGCTTTGGTCTTCATCCTCTGATGAGTGATCCATTTGAACTGTCTTTGGGTCTGATTTGGCTTTCTTTGAGGGGTTTCCATTTTTCTGTGACTTTGTTTGCTTCACAATCATAGAGTTTACATGTGTCACAGACTTCAGTTGTGCCTGCATGGATTCTATTGTTTCCTGAAGCTCTGAGCCTAATTCTGCTTTTATCTCGTCTTTAATGTTACCAGTGGAGACTGTTTGTTGGTTCTCATACTCCTCTGCAACTTCAAGTATTTTATCCCATGTAGTTGCTTCCCTGTGGATGACTACTGCACTGATGTCGTCCCTTAGACCATGTAGCAGGGCTTCCCTTGTTCTCTCCTCAGACTTGTTGTGAGCTGTGGCCATCTTTTGTAAGGCCATGGCATAGTCTGATACAGATTCTTTTGGATTTTGCTTCCTCAATGCCTTAGCATCAAATCTGTCGTCCTCCTTCTTGAAGTATTTCAGGAAAGCTGCCTTCATTTCTTCATAGTCTGCTGTTGGATGGGCTGTCCTATAGGCTTTGTACCAAATTTTTGCCTTACCATCTAGGTAGTTTGAGAAATACTTGATTCTGTTACTGGGATGGTACCCATATCTGGAATCAAAGTATTGTTCATAGTCTGTGCAGTGCCTCCTGGCGGATTGTGTGAGAGAGGACTGTGAAAATTTTTCTGGCTGTAGAATATCACAGTACTTTTCCTCTTTGTCTCGTTTTAGCTGGTCCCTTAACCCACTGAAAGATGCCTCCCTTGCAACTCTTTCCTCTTTCAAGGCATCTAGGAGTGCTGAGGAGGTGTCAGTGTTAGTCAGGTTCACTCCTTGGGTATTGGGTGCACCTGACTTGAGTGAGGCTAGGGCCTCAGCTAGCTGGTTTTTCATTGTCACTTGTAGATGAGCTTGCATATCAAGTAGTGCTTGAGCGGCTTCAGCTTTTTGGGTCTCCATAGAGTTCTTCAGTGCCTGGTTGGCTTGTCTGAGTAATATTAATTCCTTCTCTTGTTCCTCTTTGGCCTTCCTTAAGGCTCGGCTGGTGCTTTCCTCATGTGTGGTGTGTAGGGCTGTTAGTTCAGGCCTAAGTGTCTTATCCACATGAGTTTCTACATTCTGGGCTATGAGTAGAAGTGCCTCAGCCTCCTCTTTGGCTGCCTGGCCTGGGGGTACTGTCTCATCGTCACTCATACCTGATCCTGGGGTATGCTGACCGTTTGAGAACAAGTCACTCTGTGTGTCCTGGATACTGTCCAGGGCAGCTAGGGTGTCCAGGTGAAGCTTGCCTTGGAAGTCACTCTCTTGAGTGGTGTGGTGTGGTGAAGCTGAGGGTGTTGGAGTGGAGCTCCTGGATGACTCCTTGGAGCTGGGTCTCCTCCTCCTGCTGGGTAGAGATCCAGGGGTAGCTGGTCCTTTGCTGCGGAGGTGAGTCTTGGTGGTCTGTGCTGCCAGCTTGTGGGATCTTGTTTGGACTTCTCCACCACTTTGTCATACAAGGAATCCCCTTAGTTGGGAGATCCCTTTAATATGATATGAGGTAAGTTGACTAAGTCTTGTGGTCTTGTAGTATAGTTGGTATTTATTACAAGTTGACAGCAACAGTACAGTAGTACAATGTAGGTTCCACTCAGTTACACCTATCCACACAATAATATAGGTCTTGGTAAATATACCTAATAACCCTGAGGTTAGTACTGGACTAGAGCCAAGGGGGTCCTACACCATGTCTGATAGTTGGGCCTAGTAGGGCATAGCCTATAGCCTTGTTCTCAGTCAGTGGAGAGGTCCTTGCTCTGTGGTGTCCAAGTGTAGAGTGAGGATGGAGATGCCCAGTGCTGGGACCTGACCCTATTTAAGGGGGCCAGGCCACCAGCATGGCATCTTGAGTGTTAGTGTCAGTTGACAGTGGTTGGAGGGTTGTAACAGTCAGAGAGACAGTCACACAATACCCCTCCATAGTTTGTCTACCCCTGTTAGTGTACATCAAAGGGGTGACCCTTATGCTGGTCTGTGGGAAACAATGTGCGGGATGAGCGTCGCCTGGCGGCGGCGGGAGTGCCGACTGGAGCGCCGCCTATGCGGGCCGGCGCGCGCCTGCGTGTGCCGGCGGCGGGAGTAGCGTCTCCCGCCGTCGGCTTGAACACGCGGGCGCCCGCAGCGCCGGGCTCGCCGGGCTCGCCGGTCATACCTGACAGTATTATGATGATATTTAAAATAACTCTCAAAATGTAGGATTGGGAACCAGGTAGCCACACTCTCCCTCCTCCCCAGCCCATACTAACCCATATAAATTGCTGAAGCATCACATATTTTGAAGCATCTCCAATTACTCTGTAGATGTAGTCTCTTACATAAACCTACCTTGGACTTCCACTGTCTTCAGACTCTCCACTATGGACGCACCACACGCGAGGTGCTCTCTGTCGCTACTGAGGCTCAAGTGTTCCCCGAGCTGCTCAGCTGCGGCTTTTATACTGCTCGGAGCAGCTCAGGCCTGTCACAAAGAGGCTTCCGGGGGGACACCACAGAAATAGCACCGGATGGGACGAAAGCAGGTGTCTGAGCTAAAGATAGCAGCCGGAGTTTCCCTAATCTGCAACTTTGAGCTGCTCCTGTGCACCCACCGACGTTGGCGTGAGCTGCTCATGATTGCCTCCGTTAAGGCATTACCTCTGGCCAGTTTTGGACTTGCTTGAGGTCTTTAAGTTAATAGCGGTGTGTGACAGCGCTGGTCTGACTATGAAAAGAGGCAAAATAACTGAATTAAAGCCAAGTGACAGTGGCCAGTCTACTGCTGCCTGCTCGCCCGTCTGGTAGTTATTTTTTCCACCTCTGACGACAACGCCCACCTCGTCAGCATCAAGAGCCTAACCTTAAGCCATTGAAAAGAAAATATCCCGTAGCCATGGCAACGACATTTTAGACCCATCGGAAAACCTCTTTCAGAAAGAGCTTGATCTTGTCAGAGGCAATAGTCGCTGAGGCGGAAGCAGGACGCCGTATTAGCGCATGGTCAGCGTCTACCGGAAGGACTGTCCAGGACCTGGTCACACAGACACATCGCCGCCGGAAGTGGCCTGACCGCACTCTGTGACCCATGCCTGGAGAATGCGGCCATAGGCAGGAATAGAAACACAGGTAGTGGAATCCGTAGGAACTCACTTAATTTCGCTGACATGACTTGTCCAGCTGAAAGACTTGGAATGTAGCGGCCATTGGTGAGGGACAGAATCACCTCCTCACCTCCCCCCTAACACTTGGCACTACAGCAGGGTATACATGGACACTGGGGTTAGTGTATTGGTGGCACTATGGGTTCACCTGTTGTAATCTGGTACTTATTCAGTATTGACCTAGGACACTGTTGATCACTACAACACGGTATCATATGACCATCAGAAAGCGGCCTCTATGGCTGTTCCCTTGCTGTTTACGGGCTGCTCCATAGGCCGTATTTGCAGACAGGGTGGGAGTAGGGTTGGTGTGTAAGCCAGGCATACCTTGAGGTTATGTCCACTGCCCTGGTTATTATAATAGTGCTTACCTGTATGGCTGTATACTATGAGCTTTCTCTATTACATGGACTAATAACATGGGCGTGGCTGTGCTAATTATCATGACGTGCAATCCTCAACATGGGTTGAGTCCTATCTTTTTAACATAGACCAGTCTTGCAATAAGCATAACATCTAATAATAAACATACAGGGTAATTTCATACAATATATGGGAGGATGTTTTCACAAACACGTTAACATTCCTTCAATACAATGATGTGTAATACATGTGTCAATATTAATATGCCGTGAAATCGTCAAGATAAGCGAGGATCCAAGGAACACGCCAGTAAACCTATATGGTACACACTCTATCATATCCCACCCACCTTTATAGGGTACCGACTATCCCACGCACTTCACAGAACAACATGTTTGACTTTGCCCACACTGTATAGCTTTAAGCTACCTGTGTAGCCGCCTTTGTCGACCCTCCTCCTGCACGCAATACATAACTCAGACGTACCATTAATAGCATGAGCTCATATAACCATAGCATTGCTATTCTGTTGAGGCATACAACCTCTGCACGCCAGAAAGGTGAAGTCTAAAAGGCATAATACCGGAATTGATTCAGTGCAACACACCCCTGCAGAAAGGGGGTTTACTTTACCCAAGGGTGCTGGGATCAGGGAGACTGTACAGTGGCAGATAGACGCTAGGATGGTTAGAGGTAATCGTAGAAGGGAACTACCCACCTGCATGTCCCCTTAGTACTGGTAGGTCCTATCCTGATTACTCAGCAAATATTCCTCCTGGTGGCACCAACAGCCACGCCCAGTAAGTACCCAGCCCGCTGTATGGAGCTCCTCCTGCACGTGGGTTGGGGCCTTAAAGCCGGCTGGTGGTCGGTATATTTAACATGTCAGGTGGTCAGGTGTCTGGTGTGTATTTTTAGCGGCAGGTGTACATATCCCCTCCTGTGGCTATGACCAGGCCTCATGTATACGTGTGTCGCCACTTAAGGCTTAAAGGCACAATCCTTACTGCCCCTCCACCAAGAGTCTGAGTGCGGCAAGACCCGTTACTCAGGGCTTTTTATAGCCGAGCTGGGGGGTTAAAGGGCTCAGCAGCACAGGAGCACCACCTGTATAGTGTATAGCAGCTGGAGGCAGGACCCAGGAGAGGTGAGCCTCACAGCGGCCACAGGTGAGGTACAGCCATGCCTGGGTGGGCATGGACCTACAGGAGTCAGCCTAGCGGATCTCTGCAGCTGCAAAGCCTATAGGTATGGGTGCAGGGGTGATAGGTGTCCTGGGGATGGGTGAGGGGTGGGTGCTCAGTCAAGCTTCTCTATGCAGAATAACATCACAGCTCACTAGATCACAGCCAGTGTTAAGGGACACCCCTCTCCCCCTTTCTCATCTTTCAACCAAACCAGAAATAACACCTATTTGTGCATCCCTCTGTACACCATGACTTAGATGACAATATGGTGAGAATATGCCCCTTTTTAGACACTAGCAAATATAATTAAAATTCCTGGTGAAAAATAAGTAACTGTATTATGCTTCGTTAACAACATATTTGGTTTATGGTATCAAAGTTGTTTTTATGTTTTTTGGAAAGATAAGCAACAGTACTCTTTGGTGTGAATAGTATTGTTAGTTTTGATGGTGTATGCTCTCTTCTCTCTATATGTAACTTGGCGATGTCTATGCCAATTCCCCTGTGGCCTAGACAGCCTTTTGCCCCTAACATCCCCTCCTTTTTACTGTTAGCTCACCTTTGGGCGGGCATACAGGTGAATTGTTTGGGTGGTGAATAACCTAGGGGTGGCCGGGTGAATGTGTTTTTACAGGTTTTCGAGCCAAGAGAAACCTTTTGAGATGCGGCCCATGCTCTATGGAAGAACACGGCTTTATGACTATCGCGATGTAAAGTGTTAAAGAACCCGAATATATGAATATATTCGGTCGTTGAAGCTCTATATACCTTATAAAGGCAGTAATGCATATTTGTAACATAGATTCTCCTGGTGTACATCAAGCGCATTATCTGGATACTTTAAACGAGGCCTCTATAAGCAGGGCCGAACGTTTAAAAGAGATGGAGAAATTCTACCTTAAACCCGCAGATCTTACTGCACGTCCAGTAAGGTCCAGGGGAGTGGCTTGTAAGGTGACAGACAGGTGCTGTGTGTAACTAGCCACAGTGGGGCAGTGGGAGGGGAGGTCCTAATGGTATTTAGTGCCATAATTCTCCACAGAGGGCAGACCTGTACAGTGACCACATCAGTAACTTACAGGTCATAGGGCCTGCCCAGGTGTGGGTCCTGGCCTGTGAGGTGTACTCAGACCTGAGCCCCATGCTTTCTGTGCCCCAGGTATACAAAACAACACAAGGTACCTGTCAATCACACAGCCACTACCACCCACTCAGCACATACACTTGGAATTGTATCCCTGTATTATACTGACTCAAGTGTCATATCTACAATTCTTTTGGTATAGCTTGCTTTAGCAAACATTCATGAATTACCATGACAAAATATAGAGTTGGTAAGTAGCTATATTCTAGTCAATACACAAATATGTCATCTCCCTCTGACAAACCATGGTCTGACAGGTCATTTGCATATACCCAAGGTGAATGCTATTTATATGGGAGCTGGGGGTTTAAGTGGAATGCAATCAATCTTTTTGAGGTAGGAAACTATTTAAGTAGTTCCTGATATCAAATTAGATTCTACATGTATCTTTAGATTGTGGCCTTTCCCAATGATCTAAAGTTAGCAAGACACTGAACAGATTAGTTTTCCTTTTATGGAAGTCCTTTGGGAATTCCAAGTACGAGATAACTATCTTTAGAAAGGGATTCCCTTGGCTATTAAAAGCAGCAGACTGCGGCATCAGCAGACAGTCAGGCGGCAGGGGGCTATTATTATCTGGCCTCTTGGCCTTGGGGACTGAGACGTCTCTCCTGCTGCTGCCATGTCACAGGAGGAGGCTACCAGAGCACCTGGAGGAGGCTGGTGGTGGTGTCAAGAAGTCTTCACCTGCATGGAGAAGCACACCATAGTTGGGACTCATAGCTGCAGGCGTGGCCGGCAACATTATGTGACCATACATAATGTTGGATGGCTTTTGATGTACGTTGGTAACAAACCTCGGCCACATTACAAAGCACTAGGCGGACTGGCACTAGCTCTGGTTCCTATACCTGGTCGGGGTTTATTGCCGACCTACTGCACACGAGGTGAATACCCTACACTAGACCACTGCTAAAGTAACAATACAATGTATACATCCTTTTTCTGCGAGGATCAGACCACAGAGGGACACAGTATGGAGAAGGTCCACCTGAGCTGCAGGTTTACATGGCTGGTTGTGACTATAAAGGGCTGGCGTCATGTTGCCTGTCTGCAGATGGCAGGGCACTCAGGCAGACGGAGGTAGCAGGGCTTACAGTCTCTTGCCGCCATGTGCAATGTGTGGTAAGGTCACCAAGGACACAGTTAACGAAATCATCACCAGGTTCTCACCCACTATAGTCACAGTGTGGGCTGGGCGAGGCCATGGCAGGGCCGTTACAAAGTGTTAGATGCAGCTCTCATCCCGTGGTCATGTACATGCTGTTTACAATTTTTGATAAATAAATTGTGAAAACGAAAGGCCTCAAAACCGAAAAGGTGAAATATTCAAGCACACTGGAATGCCACTTTGAACACCTCCAGTGACCTGCCACCCCTTCCCAGGCAATAAGATGAAAACAGCCAATAAGTAGGTGGGGCTATATTCATGACTGTAGGCGTCCTGTGAATAGTATTATCAAACAAAACTGAAGGCATGTTAATGAGTCCCAGAATCATACCGTGAGCTGTATCTTGATTTGTTGGTTCCTCTATTGATTTGCAGCAAAATTATTTCAAGCAATACAGAACATAATACTCATGGCAGTGAGTGTGGAAACCACTCTCAAAGCTGCTATGCAATATATAGACAAAGGTTCACGAGTATAGTTCCCCACTGACGTTATTTCACGAGGCGAAGCCGAGTGAAATAACCTTCAGTGGGGAACTATACGAGTGCTCCTTTGTGTTTATTTCATGTCATAATTAACTATATATTTCAAAATTCCAGTTAATTGGTCTGAAAAAGCAATTCTATAGTGTTTAAATCATCAATCTTAATGATTTTAAAGGCCCTGAAATACGGGCGAGGGTTATTTCACAGGGGTGTCAAATACGGCCTTCCTTGGTTAAGTCAATGGGAGTGCCGTATTCACCATGAAATAATTGCTAAGTTCCAACTGTGGTGAGGGATCTGGTTGAGGAGAGGCATGGGGGCCTACATTACGTGGCAATGGCATATCTGAGGCCACACACACAACCTCCAGGGGATTGAATCATGCCAGTACTAATGAACTAATTAGCCCACTCCACGTGCCCAAGGAAAAGACTAGTCCTGTACCAACAGGAGCCAGCATGATATACAGCAGTGAAAGGCCTTCTGCCTGAGCTGCTATTACAACGGCTTGCTGTGCTGATTAGTGTTGGGGTTTATGGGATCCTAACACAAACCTTGGCTGCTAAGACAATGGATCTATGTACTTAGTCCACTTTCTACAGGCTCTTTAGTAAGATTCAAACACAGATCCCTATTCAAATGAACTAACATGCCATACTCCCACCAACTCCTCCCTCATACATCCTAACTAAGCTCTGTAACAGCCACCCAAGTGTCAGGCAAGGACTCAGGTACAATAGGGGAGGCAGATCAGTTCAGGCCTTTCCATTCTAACTGCAGGCTGTTATTCCTGGGAACAAATCCCCCAAGTGCAGCCTCCCCTCAATGGCCATGATCCCATGATTAAATACTCCGGTTATTTCAGTCACACAGAGCACCCTTAATACCTCCATATAGCCTTACCGCCACCCAGGTGTGTGCCAGACCCCATAAGACTACCTCGTTATCGGAATAGCTCCGACCTGCTCGGACGTTGGCTTCCTCCAGGGGATGAGTTAAGCCATGTTGGTCCATGGAGCCATTAAAAAGGGAATATGACATTAAATAAAATGTTGAAAAAGATACCAAGACGGGACATCACACAGAAAGAACAGTGTTACGTCTATTTTTTCTTAGTCTGTGAATAGAAATAACCTCCTGCGATCTCTCAATGCCTTAAGGAGTTAATGCCAGCATGTGGGTGTCTTGACGTCAAAGTAGCGGCGGTAGAGGCGGCTCTCTCAGAATGTCAGTTTATTATAAGCCGTAAATATTTGAGGCCCTACATTATAAGGCAACATCCTAATCAATTAAGGCTTTCCATGCATATCATCTTAGGGCCAGTATCATTCCTGGTAGTGCTAGGTTATACTAGCACTTGTTTTTGATTAATTATGTTTCTTCTAAAACGTGTTAGGTATATTTGCGTAGCACAAGTGATTTGATTAAAAGACACAGCTTTTCTTTGATGTATTTTCCTAATATATATGTCCAGCCCCTGAGATCCAGACTTTGCCATGTACATGAAGCATGGTCTGTGGAAACTCCAGCATGATGTCTAATACAATAAGCATTGATCAGTCCCTCCAGGCGACAAGACACTGTCAGCACCTGACGCCTATAAGCGTCACACCAAGCAGCACCTGTCACACGGGGCTACAGACATGCCGTCTTCTTATGTCAGGCGCCAGAGGCAAGGCATTGCCAACATGTGTGCTGTTCAAAGCTGGTGTTCAAAGCCTGTGTATTTATATGTGTTTAAAATACGCCCTGGGACTGGTCATATAGGTAACCTTCATGTGTCTCTTAAAGCACGTTATGTCAGAAAACTGGTACCTGGGGTTGTTCCTGTTTTGAGAATGATAAATCACAGAAGCACGGAACTATGTACAGATTCAGAAGAAATGTAGAGGTGGGGACAACACAAGATAGTACCTTGCAAATTCCTTGGTGGGAAAAAGATCTAGTGATGCATCCCTTACAATGGCCTGTTTATTATGGACACTGTATTAAGATGGGGTGATATCACGACATGATGTTTACAACAAACAATACACTAAAGGTCACATTCTCCTCACATGTTTCATCGTTAATACTACACTTAAACGCACGCAACGTATCATTGATTTATTTTAATTCATTTTAATTTGATTTCTGTTTTGATTCTGTCGTGATGGTGTCATAATATTGCCTTTCACATGCAATCTAATAACTGCTCATGGTCGGTTCAGTCTCACGCGAGCATCACAAAAAGTACCTCATACAAAATACCATCTATTTAAACCTTTGTGTTCTAAACTATGGGGATCGGTCTTCACATATTTCATGTTGATAATCACCACTTAATGTCCAGATTTCTAACCCATGTATTCAATATTTTAACAATGTGAGTACAAAACTGCACGACTAGCTCATAAAAATAACTCTCCCTTACAATAAAGATCACCTGTAGTAACATATTGATTATAGGGTCATTAAATGAACTACAGGGGGAACCCTAGATGCCATAATCTGTGTCCTTAGTAGGGATTGGCCTTCATCTTTCATGTGTGCAGTGTTTTTATTGGTCCGTTGGGTAGGGAGGATTACGCATGCGTGATGCAGTGGGCGCCGTGGTGTGGCGGATAGAGGAACTAACTGCCTCGAGTACCTACTCTGACTGGGTTGTTAATTAACGATGAAGGTACTGTTTTAGTCATAATTGAGGCAATGGCAGAGCAACATGTTACTACTTGTGTATGCAATTTATAGCGGATTTATCCATCTTATTATCATAGAAACATTTTATTAAGACAAATCTGATAAAGGACATAATATCTGCTCTATACTAATAATATACTAGATACTATGATTAACTCATGCATATACGGGATGGGTGTAACATAAGCCCATCATTCTCCCATACGCCATCTGGGAGACACTCCCTGATAGAATCTGGAAGCATCCCCGCAGGCAGTGCACTTGTTGGCAGCTCTCCTTAATTGTATTCATGAGCTCTAAAGCTGATTTTACTATCTAGAACGGGCTAGTTAAGATGCGGGATCCTTGTCTGGGACTCACCCAATGGCCAGATCATGGCCAGGAGATGATTACCACCATCATCATACATGACTCACACAAGCTGTAATCTACACCAGGCCTCTTCACTGAATACAAACGACATGTTGGCAACCAACATGGAGGCAGAACGCGGGTTATAGGCAATATGGTCTACATATGGGAGGAATGGGAGACCAATGAACCTCAGCTGCAGTTCTATAGATGCTCTCACTACTGCCACCTTAAACAACCCTGCTCCTGAACATGCACCTTCTGTATGTCACCCACCTGGAGGACCTCTGTGGGGTGGCCTTATTAGTGGTGCTAGCGCCGTGTGGTACATAAGGGGATGGGGGTTGTATCTTGTGGGGTTGGGTCTCAATGTGAAGGCACATCCAACCCGGATGTAATTTCAATTTCAATTAATTTTATCCTTTGCTCTCATGAAAAGACACTAATACTACATGTTTTTCTTCTGTATTGCCTTAGAGTACACCCTTCCAGCACACAGCATATAGTTGTATTGGTTCAGATACACCTCTCCTCTCGATGCCTGTTATTAAGAGAAGATCGTCCATGTATGTACATGTATTATTTCCATTCCTCCAGGACGGCAATAATTAGTGGTTAATGCCCCTGGTGCCTACACTACAGCCTACAGGTGGCAGTGGTGAGGACATTACCCCACAGGTCAGGTATGTGCAGGTATGTAGTGTAGACATCAACAAGCAGGTCTCAGCCTAATCTACCTGGTGTCCCTGCTCTAAGGGGCATATAATGGCCGCTGCTGAGCTACTCAACGCAGGTCATGAGCTACTCAATCTCTTTCCTCAGGTGAGGACGTGAGGAGATCCACTCATCTCGTATAGAGAGATGCTAGCGTATGGCGTTGCTGCACACGTTACAAGCAGGCTCTAATATCTGATCTTCTATCTATATACCCATCGTTAACTGCCTACACGTTGAACATCTTGTATATTTAGGACCTAACCTATGAAGTTAACTTTGCTAACTTGATATATAATGAACACGGAAGGTGACAGAGGACTGCACTACTTGCAGCATATATACGATGTCCTCTGTAGTGCCACACAATGTGTTTAGTCACTAAAAGGGGACAAAGTACTTTCCGCTAGACAGTTGTACCTACAAAGCACCAGAGACAAGGGCCTGCAGGAGATGCTTTCATGTAGTCAGTAGAGTGTAAAGCTGTTTGCTTGTCCAGGGGCAGGGGTTCTCTGTGTCTCTGTGTTAATGGTATATAGCTGTCAGTGTAGCCTCAGGGGGCTGTCTCCAAAAGGACATGAATGCTCATTTACTGGAAGACCTGAGACAAGATATTCGTTATACCTATTTGATGTTATATCATCTCTGACTCTTGTTAAACAACAGGGAAATCGGGAGCGTACCCAAGAATGCAACTCATCTGCTCACTCTCCATCCTACTCTCTGCGTTCTACTGTAGGCAACAACATACCTAACATCTGCTAGGAGACTGAGCTTTCACCACACTACCGACCCTATTTGCGGTATGCTAAGGCATTCCCACAGTGCAGTCTACTAGGTCAGACAAACGCCACCAATTTTGCCGCGCCCAGATCGCCAGCAGCGGAGCTGCTGGTTACAACATAATATCCATGAAAATACGTTGATTAGTATTAAATACCATTTGATACAACTTGTACTACACTTACACTTCCAGGAATCTCTCTCGAAATGTGAGTCTGTACAATGTCCCTATATCTAAACTACACCTAGTATTAGCAAGTTTAGGTTAGACAGCTTGGAGCATATTCCCGAGGGAGTATTCCAGCCAAAGTCATAGTCTCCTTGACATGAGCTTTGTGGAGGTGCCACAGGGGGAACCGTTCAGCCTTGTGTCCGGTGTTGGGACTAATCCACTTTGCTTTGCATATAACCCAGGGCACCTGGAGAAACAACGGGACTTCTGGAGTGTGTCTCCCCTGGGTATATGGACTTTGGGGATGGACTTAATGCTATGTCCTATGTCAGTGTTACTGTGTATAATGATTACTGTTTACACTTGTAGGTAATTATATGACATAGAACGGTCCGTTTTCTACTAACACGTACACTCTGAAAATATGTACTTTAAGATGAGGGCAGCACATTAGAATGTATTACATCAATAAATGCATGATTACACTTAAGTGATGTCACTGCACAATATTTTAATACACGATGTTCACTTCATCATCAGTAACCCCCCCCCCCCCCCCCCCGCAAAGAACCTGTACATTGACATCCTCCGCAGCTGAACCTATAACAAGCCCAATGGCTGCACCCTGTCTTTTGATACCCTGACTCCACTCTCATTCCAAAGGATTTAAGTTATGGCCATCTCTCCTTTTGGGGAGTTAGGTTAATAGCCCCTGCTTCAGATGTCCTCTCGTAAAGCACGTCCTCAGTGCAAGCCTGAAAGGCTTTTCTGATTCTAAAGGCAGTGGGTTCCCACGAATATCCCCCACCAATCCCCCCTACCAATGACAGCTTACTACCTGCTGTACTATTTAACTAACGATTTACATCGCAGCAAAATATGGCAACATGAGAACCAGTATGGCCAACATGTGTACAGTGACCATATATTAAACTGTTGGTATAGGAGTATAATATTTCATGCATAAGCCACCATATGGTAACTTTGGCAGATTCTACTTTCACTAGACTGCTAGTTCAGTAGAGCCCTATTCTAGAGTTACAAAGGCCTGGATGTCAACAGCCTGTATGGGTGTGAACAGAAGATGGCCTCGTCAGAAGGGGATCTGGGCAGGGTTAGAGGTGACTGGTGGTGGTCAGGGGTCATCTCTGGTAATAACCACTTGCATTGTGACAACTGGGAGCGGGCCTGGACCCCCTGACCTGCGGTAACCTGTGGTACCCTGCGGTAACCTGTGGTCAGTGTATGGGGGCCGTGCACCCAGGGTGTATAGGTACAGGAGGAGGGTCAGTCTGTGGACAGGCATTATCCTACTCTACAAAGGGAACCAATCAATATACCCCAGGAGGCCATGGAGGCTTAAGACCAGTGTCTTATAGACAGCTGGTAGGGGGCCTTCAGTTTGGGCTTGGGTACTTTAAGTATAATTTGTTTTTCTTCAGAAGTATTCATTGAAGTATATTGGTTCATAATGATCTTTTGGGAGGACAGAGATGGGCCGACCATTGATTACCATTTCTGTTCGCCGATTTGCTTGACCATAGAGAAGGGCAAATCATGAAAACTAGATTACTAGTCAACTCCTATTGTGGCATGACTGACAAGCGACTCCCAATACCCATGGCCTTCAATGCCTCATGCTGCCAACGCTGCAAATACTCCCATTGAAAATCATATTCAGGGAGCACAAAGGGCCCTAACTACTGGTATCGTTTTTATCTGGCCGCAATTCCAGATGTCTGTAATGAGGGAGGAACCTGCAGTTACAATAGGTTGGGGAAGGGTAGGGAGAAGGCAGATGAGAGTAAGGGAAAACTGGGGAATGGAAGGGGGAGTATGCAAGGGAGGCAAATGCAGCCCCCCTCCCCCACATTTCCACCCTCCTCCCTGCTACTACCATATGCTACTCTAACCACTTCCAGCAGCGGCAACTCAAGTGAGCAGCTCGACAAACAATGGGAGCAGCTCCCCACACGCCGCGCCCTCCCACGTTTTCATGCTAAAGTGAGCGGCACGGAGCAGCTCATTAGTTCCGCCCTTTACCGCTTGGTGGCGCTGCGGCTGCCATGATAATCTGGGACTGCCGCCAGCAGCATCGACTACAGCCATTCTACAGCTAATCTGATAACGTAGTATCTGCTACCTACCCCACCCAGCCCCCTACACATACACACAGGGCACAACACTACAATGCTGTCTGCCTGGTGCTACAATGGTTAACACTATACATGTATAGCCAGTGGTAGCAAGCGGTAAAACAGTGGTTAGGGAACAGTGATTGTCACCGATAGAATCAGGAGGTGGAATATAGAGTTGGTAGAAACTGTCTGTGTCCTGAGGGAAGGGGACGGGTGTGCTAGGATGGCGGGGGAGGCAGAATGGACGTTGATGGATTAGGAATAGCGGGGGCCCAGTGGCATCGGATTAAGGCTGAGACTAGGAGACACCCACCTTGGCGCCGGATAAGGCGGGTTAATCCATGCATGAAGATGGAGCCCTGCCCTCCCCCTGTCCGCCTGATCAGCCTAAGCCGTCTGAGGCTGCAGTCCGACGCCTCCCTCCCTGCCTACCACTCCTCCAGTAGCTACACACCATCTCCTGCATCACCCTAATATTTAAGTATCCTCATTGTGTGCTTTAATTATATGTCCATCCTCGAGTGCCTCCGGTTAAGTGGTGGTCATTTTAGGTAATATTTGTGTATCACCCTTTACCCTGGCCACACATATGGCCTCACGCACCTTCAGATGTAAAGAGCAACTCATCCCTGTCCTGAATAAGCAATGTCGTGATTTGTGTCAACCATACCCAATCCGTTTATTATGAGAGACAAACAGGAGGGGTAGTATGTACATGATACAACTGTGTGACTGTGCTTCGTGATATATACAGCATCATATTTGATTCACTGCATGAGGAATCATTGCATGAGAAACCATTGCATGAGGAACCACTGCATGAGGAATGAGGTATTGCATGAGAAATGCAGAATTGCATGAGGGATGAATAATTGAGTGAGGTATGAATAATTGCATGAGGTATGAAGAATCGTGTGGGGAATAAAGAATTGCATGAAGTATGAATAATTGCATTAGTTATGCAGACTTGCATGAGGAATAAACAATTGCGTGAGGGATGAAAAAATGCATGAGATATGAAGAATCGTGTGGGTAATGAAGAACTATTCTGTATAGAGTATATAAGGCAGCTGAAGCATGTAGAGCAGCAGGAAGCAGTGATGTCAGCAGCAGCAGGCTGGGAGGCACAGAGTCACCAGCACAGGGACCCAGTGTTGTTATGAGGCACAATGTGTGATTGGACATGCAATCAGAGGTCAGCGCCATGTCAGGCTACATTACTCCTACTGCTGCTTATTGTACAGGAGACGTGTATGGAGACATAGTGGGGGGGGGGGTGCTGAATTATTGAGCGGCACCCTGGAGGAACACCAGGAGGGGAGTGGCTCACAGGGCTGCTGACTCCATCCATGAGAGCATGTATAATGTGTGTCTGTAATAGAGATGCTGCATGCTGCCTGGTTATACACCTCCGTGTGCTGATGGGTGGGGTGAGGTAAGGACAAGGCCATTAATGCCACTCTACAGGCGTGATTCTTCCACTCAAGGCTACTGTTCTATACAATACATAGGCCTAACATGGCCTTGCCTCTGTCCTATATACTACAATCATAGTAGCAACACAACCATGAACATAATAATATACATTAACATTAATACTATTGTGATTTGTATTAGCCTTGTAGTAAAGATCAATCTGTTATTACGTCATATAACCACTTACCCCCAATGAAATCAGTTCTGGTTTCTTGGATTCTTTTCCTCAGACACAATCAAACACACGATTGCTTATTATCCACTTCACTGGTATCCCACGAACTGGCAATGCAGCTAAGCATGTAGGCACACTCCACTGGACCAATGGCAGAAAGTATGTGTCAATATGCAATAGGTGGACTGCTAAGTGGTATCGATCTTCCCATTGGTCAGTGGCAGCTCGGTATGCAATTCCTTAGCAATGCCAAGACTCGGATTTATGAAGCGGGATTTGGTGACCTTTAAGGTGATCTCTTGACGCGCCACCTGGCCTGACCTCTTGGTAATAACCCCTCTATACCAAATGCAATACTTCCAATATCAAAGCCTCCGGTGGGCGGCAAGGCCTATGGAGACTCCTGAATGTATTGGCTCTATGAATTCTCCAGCAGGGAGTGATCATTCAGGCGCCTGGAGACTGACTGAGGCCCAGCACAGATCCAGGACTGCTTCTTCTGCCTTGGCCGTGGTCCTGCTGCCCCCTGGCGTTGAAACTAGGATCAATAAAAGTCCTCCAGGGCGGGCGCACAGGACGCTGCAGTGCCTCCCCCTGGAGACGCCAATGCAAACAGGTTTTTGTGTCATAGGACAGGACAGTCTAGAGGTCTCAGTGAGGGTAATCCCGCACAAAACTGAGAGTCATATACGATTCTGGTCAGAAGTGAATACTGCAGGGGCACTGAATGGTCCATAATTAAGTTGGAAATGATGCCAATATTATGAAAACTTGTACACATGCTGCTGAATGTCTGCCAATTCCAATCAAATAATGGGAAAGGGATTCTCAGTGAGTTTACATTTTTTTCAAAGGCTAGATTGGGGATCAGTGAAAATGCAAATTATTCAGTGCAAATTCAGGCGGAATTCAGGTGGTTTTACGCTGCAGACCAGTGCTCAGATTTTCCGTGGTCAGTAGCTAATTTTTGTTGGAAATGTTTTGTAGGAAAGATGTATCTTTTAGGTCAAGGGTGATTTTCAAAAATTGTAAATGTCCTGGTAGCTGTTATTGCGTTTTCCGCTATATTAAAATATATAGTTAAAAGGAATTCCTTCGCTGAGACCTAAAGCAAAAGGGCTATTACCATGGAAAAGTTAAAAACCTGTCAGATTGATTTATTTTTGCACTGGTTATGTACAGAATAATTACTTTTGCAAAATCTCATGGAATATTTATGACTAGGTCCTTGAAATGTGAAAAAAAAGGAGGAAATTCACAAAAATATTATTGTCGGAGGGTCCCCGCAGCCGGGCCGCAAGTTGATTTCAGCTTATAGCCACTGGGGGTAATTCAAAGTAATTTGATATGTCTTATTTATTTTTACATTAATCATAATAACACAGGTATATCGAAATCATGTAGTAT
This sequence comes from Harmothoe impar, assembly GCA_947462335.1. NCBI lineage: Eukaryota > Metazoa > Annelida > Polychaeta > Phyllodocida > Polynoidae > Harmothoe > Harmothoe impar. Next base: position 65,772,278 of record OX381708.1, on the reverse strand, counting down.
CTACAGTTTGTAACCAGTTAAGGGCATAGAGGGAGCAGGCGTTGATGACTTTTGAAGGCTCCACGGTGAGTATTTAGTTAGAGGCTGGTACTGCAAATGGCATATCTGCTACTACAAGGACAATCTCCACCGTATTTTTTTAAAGTGTACTTTCTAAAAATCATGAAGAAATGTAGAAAAACATGAGTCAATGGCCTTTCAATATACTCTAAAGAATCAGTCCTGGCATGACGTGCGAATAATGTCTATTTTTATGGTAATTTTCAGGTATTTTTCCATATTTTCCCATAATTTTTCTACCTTATGAACAGAAATCTAAAGTATTGGCACATGTATCACATAGAGATATTCTATGCAAAGATCCATGTTGGATTTGATGGTCCTAGAGGTACTCCTTGCTGTGAAAATAGCTAAAACATGGAGGAGGGGGTGCTCTCGGCCCGAAGCGGGAAATCAGGGTGATTTTGGGCCTGAGTTTGTCCAGAAAACATCAGCTTATCTTGGTATACAGGAATCCAAGCGACATAAACCCTCAGGGCCTATCTATAAACATGTATTGGGTTATAAAAATCACAATTATAGACAATAGAAAGCCACATCCCACTAATAGTAGGTCTCAGTGAGGGTAATCCCGCACAAAACTGAGAGTCATATACGATTCTGGTCAGAAGTGAATACTGCAGGGGCACTGAATGGTCCATAATTAAGTTGGAAATGATGCCAATATTATGAAAACTTGTACACATGCTGCTGAATGTCTGCCAATTCCAATCAAATAATGGGAAAGGGATTCTCAGTGAGTTTACATTTTTTTCAAAGGCTAGATTGGGGATCAGTGAAAATGCAAATTATTCAGTGCAAATTCAGGCGGAATTCAGGTGGTTTTACGCTGCAGACCAGTGCTCAGATTTTCCGTGGTCAGTAGCTAATTTTTGTTGGAAATGTTTTGTAGGAAAGATGTATCTTTTAGGTCAAGGGTGATTTTCAAAAATTGTAAATGTCCTGGTAGCTGTTATTGCGTTTTCCGCTATATTAAAATATATAGTAAAAGGAATTCCTTCGCTGAGACCTAGAGAGGGTGACCGCCAAGCACTCCCCTTACCTTTCACTGCTGTCACCCTTTGCCACATGGCTCACTAGCATTCGCCTGTTATGTCCTCCAATACCCTTGGAGTTCCCTGACTCCTTTTGACCATTACATTTGTATTGTGCTGCATATTCTAGGACTTCTGAGAATCATCACTCGTCTAGACCCATCTCATCTTGATCTGCCAATGTATATGCAGTACTGCAAGATTTCTTCATCCTATACAGTACATGTATATCCCCCTCACCCCACCTCAGATCTCCCCATCCCCTCACATGATCTCCATATTTCAATTCAGTCCCGACCCCACCCCATTGCCATCTCTTCTCACTCCCTGCTTTTCTCTCTCACCAATCGTCCCTGGTACCCAGCCTCATCCCCCCTTCCCCATCTCCAACTCCCCCCAACCTTCTGCCCCCTCCGTGCCCCTCCCTTAATCTCCCGCCCTAGTCTCTTGTCTTCCTGGCCGCCCGCAGCAGTTCTAAAAGCAAGTCAATCATCATATTCATGGGGGACCTGACGGGGGCAGGGGAAAAACGAGAAGAGGTGTGTCCACGGAAGAAAAGACAGGAGGGGTGGGGTAGGGTAGGATTATATCATCCGTCACATGCAGTTCCAGTTCCCTCATCTATTCTGATGCTTTTTTTCCCTACGGAAATAAAGATGAAGTGGTTGGTGGGCGGGAATGGTTTAAATAAGTTAATACACTTTCCTCCCTGTGGGTCTCATTAATCACTGGGGGTGGATTTAACTTCCTAATTATCCATTTATCCCTAAAAAGTCTACTCACACGGACACTGACCGAACAGCTCTACATACAAAAACGGCCCTCAGTAGCTCTTAGTAGTACCGTCTTATCGTTATAGTACATAAACCAATGTAATTGTCTGATCCTATCTCGGCCATACAGCTGTATGCATGTATTTTATGTCCTTTTATGGCAGAACGATGTCGGTTCATCTTACCCAAAAGAAGAACCCCAATGGCCCAGGCTGAGTCTGATGGAAATAGTAATAGTTGTATTTGGGCTGAGTATGGTATATTTACCATTGTTTGGTTGTACTTTAGTGTCTTTCCTTCGGACAGTTGACAGGGTAAATACAAAAATAGTTATCGTCACAGTGTAGTGGTTCCTGCGTTAAATGTATCTAACTTGCAAACCGATGATAAATGCCCTACACCTATGACACTGCTGGGCAGTGGAGACGTTGGCCGGAGAGGGTGTCCCAGCCCTACAGATCCTACTGTGTGTGCATCTCCAGATTCACATAGTTACCGCCATGTCTGCTAGGTGGCAGCACCATACTGCCATCGTAGTACTTTGCTCCCCTCTCAGCATCCTACTTTCTGGACAGCAGATTATATCTATTGCCCTCTTCTTCCCATGCCCTGCTCCTTTAAGTCTTATACTAATTTGACTGCAGACTGTTTAAGATGTATTCAACTCCCTCTGATAGCAGAGGCAGGATAATAGAAATCCAGAAGGCAAGATCCAGGGGTGCAACAGCTTCAAGTGTGTGTCACTAGGTGGCCCTGGTGTATCCGCAACCCCTACTTCTACCTAGTGTGCATCGTGAGAACCAACACAGATGTGTGGGCCTCTAGTCTTTTACCTGATCACTGAGATGGTAAACTATTACAAATATATTAGAGGCTCATATCTTTGTTCTGATCATTTGGACTCCTGCCTGAATGTGGATATACAGTTAACTATGATGTTATCCCTAGCCTAAATCAAATGCTTTTCTTTACTGATATTCTGGACCCGGATATTCCCCAAGCTCAGATCTAAACTCAGTATAGATCCCTGGATGATGAAGTACCCAGCCCTTCTCCCATCCCCCAGATTATTTAACGTCCAGGCTGGTACTTCACATCTCTAAGAATAGAAGCAATCAATCAACCTTTGGTATGGGGTGGTTTCCCCCGCCGAGATAAGGATGCTGGTGCTTGATTAAGGAGGGCCCTGATTAGAGGAGATAATTAAGGGGTGGTGTAAGATGTGCAATATACTCCTGTCCTCTATACACCTAGCCTGTATGGTGACAGGTTGGTTTAAGACTTCCCTCCTACACCGCTAACGTCAACAGATAAACAGAGGTGTTCATGGTTCAAGTGTCAGAAAGGAACTAGGTATGGAGGGCAGGAGTACCTTTTCATTTCTTTCTTCCAAAAGTCCTGATCAGGAAAACAGTTTCTAAGTGTAGTTCTAGGTAGGTTGCTCTACTAGAAACGACAAAATTTCTGAGCCTGACGAAACCACCCGGGGATTATAGATAGAACGATTATTACTTCACATTATTTCTTCAAATGCCACTGTTATAATGAGTTAAATAGTTCCTGGGTCGTGCGTTCAACTACTGAGACTGAGCCTCTTTGTGCTACCCGGACCAGAATGCAGTAGAAGAACAGTCCTAAAGCAGTGTGCAAACAGTGTAGTGCTGCAGCAGTCTTTCAGCACCAAACCAGTATGAGAACCAGTGCCCTATCAGCATCCACTGTATGTCTACTGCCAAACTCTACAGAACAGTGCAGCAGTAGCCCAGCTGTAAAGCAGTATGATATCAGTCTGCAGGCAGTATTGATACAGCATGTCCGAAATATGTAAATGAGATGGCAGTAGTTGAATAGTAGCTACTGATTTAGAACTGCTGCAGCAGTGGCTATTCAGCAGTAGTAATACCCCATAAAGGGTCAGCATTGGGAGCAGTATTGAACTAGCACTGCTGATTAACCACTGACATAGCAGTCATTGAACAGTACTACTGATCAGGCACTGCTGTAGCAGTATCTCATCAGCAGTCCAATGCCAAGTTAAAAAAGCAATCGATTTGTATATATAAAAGTATAGAGACCTGTACTACAGGTCAAGATAGTAAAAAGCAGAACTGCCAGGCTTCACATTGGGCCCTACATACCAGCAATAAGTGATATCTCTGCTTCACACACTCAAATGTTTCCAATCCACTTGACCACATACAGTACTAGGTACTATAGAGAAACAGCACACTCCTCTCCATACATACCCACACCCACTCCTTCCTCCTTCATCTATCTAAGGCTGTTAGAACACACAGATAAATTACAAATTACTGATATACTCACCAAAGTGAACTCTCTCATCCTGTCTAAAGTGACCCACTGTGGTCACGCGGTCTTCAATGCAGTCTATGCCCATTCTTGGTGCATTAAATGACTCCTAGAGAGTATTATTTCCCTAAAATGTGCTCCCTGTGTGCTTCTTTGTTTGGCCCAGTGCAGGTTCCCTCCTTCTCTAACTGTCAGAATTTTATAACCCAAATAGAATTAGGTCACAAGGGAACCCTGGGAAGTCAGCATCGAATCAGTTGACTGCTGCAAACACTGATATGCTCACTGTGGGCTATGTCCCAGAAGCATTGAATCAGTTGACTCACAAGTAACCCATGAACTGACAAAGTGATAGCAGTTGATGTGCAGTACACCGCTGCCTCCATACTGCTGTACACAGTGTGTGATCAGTAGTGTCTGCATATCTTTTATCAAATTTCAGTTGAAAGTTAGTAGACTGCTGAGTCTAGACTGAATAAAGCAGTCTGAAATCAGCAGTTTTGGGAGTGCTATATCAGTACATACTGAAGTCTGCAGTTGTTGATCAGCATTCTTTCAGTAGCTACTGATTTAAGAAGTAGATACTGCCTTCTGGTCCGGGTACAGAGGACCCACCGGACGTCCCTGTTTATTTTCCGGAGTGCCTTTCTAGGACAGTAAATATACAGACTGCCGTGAAGATCCTATTTGTGGTTATCAATGATTCTTTTCATTCAATCTACTCATGGCTGTACGAAAAGGACTCTCTCTGCTACGACTGCATTTGGGTTTTTTGGTCTACTACTATACTTCCTTGGTTTAGTTACTCTCATGTTATAGTATACTATATCATCATACAAGGTCAACCCATCAGTCAGCGTTTGGCGGTATGTAAACAGAACTGTACATAATTACAATAAACGACGGTAATATCATGATAGCACGATACACTATAAACATACTATATCTAAACAACTGTCATCATACTATATAATATATGAGCGGAACCCTGTGGCTATCACCCTTGCCTGCGTGGATATGCTGCAAGGAATATACAATGGTCAGTCATAGCATGAGGAGTGTTGTAATCAAATTGACTGCAAAGGGAATTATGTCTTTCTTCTCATCAGGCGTCCTCTAGTTTAGGACCTGGAAAGGATGATAACTCACTGCAGACCAAACTCAAATATCGACAATTATCACGATATGAAAATAAACCATGGCACATATATACAACATCAATATAATCTAATCGAAAATCATCGTGCGAAAGTTAACTCTGGAAACTTTTCAGGTTCAATTTCATTTTTAAGTATTCTATCCCAAAGCCCAAAATAGTCGTTGCTTTTGATAATAGAATTCACGATCGCCAGGCATGAACTCATTGAAACATTTCCTACATAAGGACAAGTCCAAACTCTTGTCTTAGGAAGTGGACTTTTTTTTAACAACATGAGGGAATTAGTGGATTTTGCGGAAGTGCCCATTTTGTCAGCTCCCCCGAGAGAGGGGTGCAGATCTTTTTTCTTGTTAGAAAATGACCACTCGTCTTAAGATTCCTTCAATAATGTAATAACATAGCCGTGTGTGACTTACCTATCCTCATCGGGCAGGCCGGCGCTCTTCTGCATGCACTCCTTGACGGCAGCCATGCCCTCCCTGAACCGCTGCTGCATCTTCTTGGCATAGAGCGTGGCGCCGCCCTCACTCATGTAGCCGCTGTTCACGTCACTGAAGTAGCCGCTGTTCTCGTCATTGGGGTGGTGGATGGTGCTGTGAAGTACGTCACCGTCAGACATGTAGCCGTCCAGGTTGTGCGCCGACAACTCAACGTCCTGTGTGGCATAATACAGGTGGTGTGTATAGGGGCATCACACAGATGGGAGTGACCAGTTACAAAACTAATAGAGAACATTTCCAATTGGAGGCCTCTGTGTAGAATTCATTTCTGGTTAACTATATATTTTTGTAAAATAAGGGAATGTGTATACAGTTGTACATGGCTGTAAATGCAGTTCCTATTTTAAATATATCATTTAGAGGACTAATCAACTGGAACTTCCTTTTTTCACTCTGTTAAAAATTTGTATTATAAGTGATGCGTAAAAACTTTGATTTTAAAAATTTAATACCAGCTCAAATCAGTGATATTTTGCCAAGATGTGACTTTTTACTGCCAATATATCAAATCTTGGACTACTGACCATGTTGTGGTGTCCGTTGGAGACGGTCCTCTTTAGCTGGGAGTATGAGTGTGGGTCTATGAGAGGCCGGTTCACACCGAGCCTGCTGGACGCACTGTTAGCCCCTGGAGTCAGCTGACTCGACATGTGGAACGAGGGGCGGGGCAAGGTCCCTGGTGCCATGCTCTTGAGGTAGGCATATGGCGAGGACCGCGTGATGGGCATCATCGGTTTAATGTCAATCATATCCTCTTGTTCGTCACCAAACGTCGTCTCTCGTGAAGGCTTGTGCTCGACATCGCGAGTTTCTGCGTGACCTTCGGTATCAAAGGTAGTCTCCATCTTAGTGGCCGCTATGTCCCTGGGGTCCCCGCGCCGGGACCCGGCCGGAGAACCAGGGCTGCTACAGGTGCTGGTCATGCTGCCCCCGTTGTGCTTCCTCAGGTTGGAGATGTGGTCGGTCGGCTTAGCTGACAGGCTGCCACCACCGTCACTCTCCATACCCGACTCGAGTTCGTCACAACTGGAGGGCCTGAAGATGACACTGTCGTTGGAAGAAACGCTGTTGTTGCTGTTGGAGGTGCTGCTCTTTGAGTTCTCGCCGCTGCTGACGTTCGCTGATCCTGAGCCCTCACTGCTCAGACTCTGACTGCTCTTCTCTTTGCCAACCTCGCGCATTCTAGCATGAGCCACAGCCACAGCAGAGGCATGGGTCTGGGTGTCGCTGTCCACCTTGGCAGGTTTGGGTCTGCTGCTGGAGGCTTTGCGTGGCTCGTGGTGCTCTGCTAGGGCTGAAGATGCTGATGGCGTCCGTTGTGAACTGTGTGTGGTTGATGAAGATGAAGAAGACCTGGTCGGTGCCGCGTCCCCCGCAGGACTCTGGGAGCGCGCGGCCGCCATGGCCGCCGCCTTGACGTGCTTCTGGACACGCGCTAACTCGTCCAGCTGCACCTGGTTGGAGTTCTTGGCAGCCCTCCGCAGGGAGGCGTCTGACCGCTCCATCTCTCCCTGCTGGTTCTGTTCTAAGGTGCTGCTCAGTACAGACGTGGTCCTGGGGGGCGGTTTGGGGGTAGACTCGGATCTACCAGACTCGGACCGGGAGGCCTTGAGTTGTGCATGCTGTGCCACAGCGGGTGGAGGTCCTGAGTGTTGGAAACCCTTTTCTTTACTTGAGCTGGAAGAGGACACCTTGGTTTTGCTGTCCTCTTTAGGTGGCTTGGAGGAGGACCGACTGCCTGGCTTGGGGATACCGGTAGAGGGAGCGGGGATGCCCGACCCAACCGGGGCAGCTGCACCACTCAAGTTACTATTGGAAGCTCCATTCTTGCTGGATTTGCTGCTTTTCCCAGCCAGGCTGGCAATCTTAGAGGTCTTCCTGCTCGTCTGAGGACTGCTCTGACCGCTCTGTCCGCCATTCTGATTACTGTTACTACTACTACTGCTGCTGCCCTTAGTGGTAGCGGCTTCGGCCTTGTCAGCCTTACCGCTACCAGATGACCGTTTAGCACCACTGGAGGAACCCGAACCATTAACAGTCAGGGGACCAGGCTGAAGGTTGGCACTGGTCGAGGTAGGGATCCCCCTCTTAGAGTTTAGGTCATCTTTGGAAACTGAAGTGTCCTTCTTTTTCAGCCCAAACGATGACTTCTTTGTTGAGGATTTCACGGGTAATTTGGGGCTACCACCTCCTCCTGAGGCGCCATTGGGCTCAGTCTTTGGTGAGGCTATGCGGGAACTAGAACCCACTCCACCCTTCGCCTCTGGCTGGGCAGAGGCACCTGCCTGTTGCTGTGATTTCTCAGCATCTTTGTCAGCGCTGCTACCTTTCTTGGACGACGAACTCTTGGGAACACCACTCTTCTTATCACCTTTGAAGAACTTAAACTTGTCCAACATAGAGTTTTTGTTGTTGGCCCCGGCACCCAGGCCGGCCTTGGCTGCTGGGTTGGTACCACTACTCTTGGTGGAGCTACTTGCCCCTGATGCCGTAGAGGCACATGAACTCGTGCTGGTTGAGCTGACGAGACGACCCGACGCGGCGGCAGCGTGCTTCTCGCTGATGGTTCCGGGGGCTCGCAGACCGCTGCGCCCCCCAGGGGTGGGGATGTTGGAGGCACTGCTGCTCGGTGAGGTGGAACGTGAGGTGCTCACCGACTCACGACTTGTCGCCTTACTCGGGATACTACTACTGCCACCTGCAACGACACAACAACGACAGCCATTAGTTACACATCAGTTCTATGGGTTACACTGGTATACTTTAACGTGGTATCATGTCACCGACTTATGGTGCACTAGAAACATTGTCTAGTCGTGGGGTGACAAATTGTAGCAATATAGGTTGCATAACATAATTTTAAAGTAACATTATTTTAAATTGATTGTTTGCTTTATGGCGTTAAGTTCACTATATCAATTTAAAGCACTCTTTTATGACTACCAACACAAATGTAATGAAGTACTGCCTGTAGAATGAATGATGTACTGGGTGCATACATTATAACATGCATGCACGGATGCCCAACCCCAGGCTATCCCTGTAGCCTATATTGTATTGGTCCCCTACAGTGGCATGCAAGCTATACTGGTTGTCGGTCTAGCCTTACACTGAGTCAATAAAACTTGCGTATGCCGTGCAGGTGAAATATCGACCACCCAAGATTTGATCTTCTCCATAAATACTCCAAAGATCAATAATAAACGCATTCTTGGTACTAGGAGAATTTATCAGTGTCAGTTCTAGCTGTCACCCACTCACATGTGAGGTAATAGACCATCTATCAAGGCACTACTGGACCTTCGCACGTCACCATGACGTTTTACTGTTGGATCCTGACTTATTTATACCACCTGACTCATTTCTACAGCTGTACGTGTCACATGGCATATCACTTACATCGCTGCTGGGATCAATGGAGAGTCCTTTCTTAAAGGACAGTTAATAATATCAGTTATGACCTTAGTTTATTCTATCTTGGATATTGGACATTAAAATTGCCATTATATGTAGGTACACCTTTAGGTAAATTTGACAATGCCCTGGAAATTTAGTAATGGGTTAAAACACACTCTTGCAAAACAATCAACACCCAGATTTATCCTTATCCTGCCATGTTACTAGCTACATCCCTGTACCCTGGAGTGCCTCCAGTGGTGTCCAGGGCCGACTGGGGAGCGGCTCCATGGTATCCTGGATGGCTACACCATGGAGGAGGCGCGTGCTGTGGTTACGATGAGTCACACAAGTGTTAACCATTGATCCCCTGGTACCATCGACATAACACTTTAACCCTACCGGTCCACACCCAACACGCCTCATAGAGTAAGGTTAATGATAGAATTAGTAGTAGTTCATCCCATTGTCAGAGCTTTGGGATCAAATCTTATTTAGCTAGGATAATAGGTCGTAGGCCCCGGGTGTAAGCACAATAAAGTACTCTTTTATCCATATTTTTCCCGAATTCTGGTTTCGTCACTGTGTTAGACATACATGTACTAAATATAAAAAGCTTCTTATTCCCTATGCACAGTGGTACATTCGATGGCATCCTGGAACCAGGTAATACTGTAGCAACTGTCGTTATCACAGAAATATTATGCATGGAGGCATTTGAATCATATGCTAGTCTCATGCCTACAGAGTCAATGGATTCGTCTTTATCGTTTTTTTGTCCTTTTTACTTTCTTTAATCCACACAGGCTGCAGAGACTTCTGTATACAGTAAGGGTATAGGGGTAAGGTCTGGGAGGCCAAACCCATGACTCAGCAGGCCCCCACGAGTTGTAGAAGTGTTGTAGCCTACTCTCTAACCTAACTTACTGCGTTCCTTTGACAACTTTAGGATAGCAATAGTGATGTATACGAAGGCATGGACAAGTCTACGGTGGTAAGCTCTTGTACAGCAATTGATTTAAGACTTCCATGGCACCTCACCTCCCTATGTGTCTGGTTTGCCTATTTAGGTTTTTCCCCTACCCATCTGTTTCTATTGGTTTTTCGTCAATCCCCAGCCTCTGTTTCCTCTTCTCCTTCCCTGCCTGACCTACAAGCTACATGTACGAGTATAAGCTTTCCTATTCACCTCACTCATGTATCGCTGCAAAATGGGGTCTGAGTTGATCCTTTGCTGTGAGTTCGTCATGAGACTAGCCCTGCGTTTGTCTTGTGGTTGTGTAGCACGTGCTGTGCGGTGAGCAGCTCAGTCCACAACACAGGAGCAGCTCATGGAGATAACACACTTATCGTGGTACACAAGATAACAGAGATTACCCAGCCTCTCCTCTCCACGCCAGTACTGTAGGCACAAACATGCTGTACTCTTATCGCTCAAACAGTTTAACTGAAACACTTTCTAAATGATTTGCTTCTTGCTGTTGATATGCTATTCTCATGTCGCAACACTCAATGTTCAATTCCAAAGCAATCCAAGAATATCGGCGTATCCCATTCCACATATCATTTAAGGAACCCATATCTCAAACCCTTGGGGTCATGCTGCACTGACAGGTTAGGATAGGTGGGATACCTCAGTGCTGTATGTGTGAGTGACATGAGTCACTCTGTGCCCTCCCTGAGCTGCTCTATACACTGAGTGTATCCAGGGGTACATAGGCTTCATCACCAGTCAATACAGAGAGCAGCTCAGGTACCCGGTGTACTACAGCAGACAATGGGCTGAGTCCTGGTGTATGGAGCACACCTGTAAGCTGTAGTGGGTGGGGTTACCACACAGGTGAGAGCACACATCTTACTTATAATGTGGTACTATAAAAAAATCACCATCTCCCCTATGCACGATATACCTCTACCTGATCCTAGGTGGTGTTACAGTCCTTGTGTTATAACCTCTCAAACGTTGTAAACTGCCTGGCATCGTAAACAGCTGTATTCCTTGTATTATTCAACACCAAACTTTACCTTTCTTACTATTCAGAAACTTCAGAACCTAAGTATTGTCACCTCTGGACATCATCTTTCACCCACCTGACTTCAACCAGCATGATAACTTTTTCATGGCTGCATTTGGATCTCAAACACATGGCAGGTAATCCGTTCGTATATCCAATTCAGTGTAATATCCACGGTCAATGGTAAAAAGCAGAATCTGTCCAAGACCACTGCATAGAGAACCCCTGAGAGGCTGATAGACAAGTCATGATGTGCAGCTCACCCAGAACATGTCAGCTATACAGCTAAGGGCTTTATGATGGGCCGTCCTTGGCTGCATTAGTCACTCGTTGAGGAGATGGCACCGTCATAACACACATGGGCAACTCACAATCTAGTGAACCTCCTTCCAGATGCTCCAAAACCCTGCAAGGTATTTTTTCCACACCTTGCCTCATGACTGCTTCCTTTTGCTAAATGATATCCAGCTGGTAGTACAGCCTTCGGCTTCACCCATTTTTTAAACCTCAACAAGGTCATTGATGCAGTGTGTTTGGTAGTTAAAAGCTAACAGATTAATCACAGGCTCCATGCTCTATGCTGGCCTCTGGTGTTGCTAATGCTGTGGAGATTCACGCTGTAGCCATGTGTCTTCATGATGCAGCAGGATCATCTGGGGGTTCTGCAGCGTATGTGAAGTGGTGACCGGCCTGTGAGGGTCCATCAACAGTTTAGAGTACAACCCTATTCCCACCCCGCCAACACTGCACGGCTCAAAACGGCACGATGAGATCATGCTCCTCACTCTCCAACCCTAGACCCCCATCATCTTGCCAAAGGCACCTTGACATGATTTCAAATTTATAAATATATGATTTTATATTAGCGGGATCTGATTTCAGTAGAATGTGATTTTCCCCACCTGTCATCTTGCCGAAACGGACAGAGTTTGCAGAAGTAAACTGCCTGCTTATCCCCCTTATGTCTATAAATGTGACATTACTCCAGCACACATTGTGCCTAACCCTTAGCACGTCTCTGGGACATAGGAGCGGAAGTGCCCCTACAGATGGATCTTCCTGTTCCGGCCGGCTGACAAGCTGCCGGCGTCCACACCAGGTGGCGTCTGAGTCGGCACACACCGGGTGGAGGCTGATATCAGGGGGTGGAACCACATCAAACCCAGCCCCTATAGACATGGAGACGTCCAGGTGGGCAGTAGGGGCTAGCTACCTGACGGGGTAGACTGGGTAGGTATAATTGAGCACCAGACCCCCCCCCCCGACCCCCATCTCTTGGGGGAAATAATCAAAAGTCTTCACCATGGATGGAAAAGACCAAACGTATATATACATTAAGATCGCTGAATAGAGGTCCTCCTCTAACGATAAGTATAGGAATTCTAAAGGAATATAAAAGTCGTTGCGAGATCCGATATTTCGACACCTACCCCAGAAACTGCTAGGAGTAAGCATTGAGATGGGTAGTTGTCTTGAATCACAAAGAAATCACGTGGATGGCACGAGATTGGAGCAGATCCAACACTGACCTACTTCCGGTCTGACCCCCGACGTGTTTCGTTACTGCACGTGGGCAAAACCACTCTCCTCCAAGCACGACTTTGGTCGTAGACACGATCGGAATCTCGTGCCACAGTTAACAAAACAGCTGATGGAGAGTGTTCACAGACCTACTTTTGTGTTCGATATCAATCATATCCAAACCGGTTGATAATCATTTAACAGAATCAATGATAAAACCCGATATTTGGATTCGTAAAGGTCCACAAACAGAAAGGGCAATAGCAGTTTCAAGTAATTAAACATGATCTTGTATGTATCCACCAACAACCGTCCCTGTCTAAGACTGACATATTCACGAGGCAGGCCTATGTAGTTACATACATCCCTCCGTCATTCAGTCATGTCTAGTATAATTAGATGTTGAATAATTAATCCTTCATTACGTTAGACGATATGATTGCCTTACGAGGTGATGCACCCTTGACGCCTGCTACAATATATTTAGTTGATATAGAGGAAGCCTACATTTGCCAGCTTTGTGTATTTATACTATAGCAATCATTACGGGAATAGGGATGTACATATATAAGTAAAAGACTTCCTAATGGATTACTGGGTTACGTTTTACTGACAGCCTAGACAGTAAACTGTAGGCGATAACGCCTCCTACAACCCCTCAGCCACACCTAGATAAGTACCCCGCCTCCTCCTGTGTCCTGAGCTACTCCCCCCCCCCCCCGAGCTGCTCTTCCTCCCCTTAAAAATATGTCTTGCCTCATGCATACAGCAGTATAGGTGCACCCATCTTGGATGAAGGAGGAGAGGGAGGGGGTAAAGTGGCACACTCAGCACATCTTTAGTCACATCAACCTACCACATCCAACCTATTCCTGCTGCTTGATACAGCTCTTATATTAACTCCACCAGCAGGGCCGAGCACCTGTACACTTTATTATAGAGCACCCAAGTCAACCTGTATGTAATTTTATTATGTTTGCTTTATTCATTTCTAATTACCTGACTAGATGAAATACTTCTTTGAGTACTACTAATTAATTAGTACAATACCTCAGCTTGGATAACCTGGTTGCTCTTAAATTTATCAATGATAACGTATTGGTCAGAGACGTCAGAATGTATTATCACTACCGAGGGAACACCTGCTCACGATGTACCTCAGTCCTATATGCTATATTGCCGTAAACTTCAAGTATCCTTTAATTCAATGGCACCCCTAGTACTCATGCATTGCTACTACATGTATATGCCACTACACTGGACCAGTATATATACAGGAGGGTATTAATGTTAAGGAGGTACACCAAGCCGGACACCAAGACGCTGTGGGAGGAGATGCTGGAGCTGATGATGTCAGGTGTCCCTAATCCCTGGAGGAAGGTGTGAGAGATGGGCTGTCACCACCATCATCTCCAGCATGTCTGCTGCCTAATTCCTCCAGTGCCTACCTCAATATGGGGGCTAATGAAAAGCACTCTGTCACCATTTACAGCGTCATACATCATAATACATGGGGTATAGATATATGTGGGCATACATGGGGAGTTATGGGGATAACTCTGGTATAGAGCCAGTCACGTCATTAAAGGTAATCATTTAGTGTGTGGGTGTGAAGTGGGTATTTCTGGATGGGTACTGGCAAATTCCACTGATTATTTTCATGCATTTCCCATTTGCATGCATTTCCCATCACGACCCACCCATCCCTTACAACAGTGGTAGGCAGACTGTCAGTAGGTACAGCTTTTTGGAAAAGTCAGTACTGCACTGTGGCCCCAATTAGGACTCGAACCACCAACCTACTGCATGGCAAGCGAATGCGCCATCACAGTGAATGTTTCATTCACTAGTAGGCCACCGTGGCCGCTTTTATAACAATTCACACATAAAGAAAAGAAAGATAATATGGATTAAGTGTGCATACCTGTTTGATTAGACCCAGATGGCGTACGTTCTACTTACTGCGGTAATTGGGTGAGGTAGACTAGTTAGTCTAATCACAGGTGTGATTACCTGCACGCCTACACGTGTTAAGGGGATGTATAAGATAGAGGTAGTATAGCAGCGGTACATCTGGGCACCTCATCAGGCCGAGGGGACTCCCCTACCCATACACTCACACTGACCACCCCCCAGCATACCCTGCACACTAGCCTGTTATCAATATAGTAATGTACAGGATATCTGAGATAGACCAACGACCTTTCTGAGTGCAAGCAATATGGAAAATACCAGCCAAATTGTAGCTGGGGGTATCCAGAGGGAGAGAAAGGGTAATCATGCACACTATGGTAAAGCCTCGGGCGTGTCTAGACATTTTTATACAGAGCTAGATGAACTTGATGGCATGGATACTGCCATATCCCATATGATCAAAGGCCTCAGCAGAACATAGTCTCTATTATACCCCCCTCCCCGACACACACACACCCTCCGATACACATCTCACATCTAAACTGTACCAGAAAGTATCTTAGTACCTGGTCCCAATGCTTTAATGGGCCCTATAATAAATATCCCCACTCCACCTCTATCTGCATACTACTATTAGTACAACGCACCTATGCACTTTATCACCTCAATGCCTGTATTTTTTCATCACAACCTTAGCAGTCCTTGGACAAACCCGTCCCTAACTACCCACCAACCCCCATCCCTGCTGCTTTTACCCAGGCATTGATCCGATGGCAAACAGGCCAATTGCCATGTCCAGCAGCTGTGGCTTATCTTGTCTGTCTGTAGGTCTGCAGCAGGGGGTGTGGAGGGAGGCTGTCAGTGTGTATTAGTGATCACACCCTCACACAGCACACCTCCAGGCTTACAGCTGCCTCCCCATCCCAACACTGAGTGCCCTACTTCAACATCAACACACCCCACTCAGCACACTGCCCTACACACCCCCAACTACTGACCTCCTTTCATCAAAATGCCCAGAACTGGGCCTGGCACCCTCTTTCTTCCAGATATCTTCTCTTTTCCAGACCTTGGCTTATGCCCTGGGATTCACCTTCAAGTACAACCCCAACCCCAACGTCCATATCTCCAGCTGACATACTGCATCCCATTATTACAATTATTGTATTATATACAGACATCCTGGCCTCTTCCCCCCTGCTTTCTAAGATTCTCACATAAGTCACCACATGACATGTTTTGTTCAAATAGTCAAGAACAATATCAACACCTAGTCTGCTGTTCATTTATCCAAGTGACTCTATGTTACTTTACAGCATGTCAAACAGCATGTGAGTGCTGTCCCTGAGTGCCACATCAGGTGTTAGGGGTCATCCATCATGGTAGATCAATGTGAGGTGTGTTCAGCAGGGTACCAGTGTAACCCCAGTGCTGGAGGACCCTTAATGCCACCGCTGGGTCCTGGCGTGTAGCTCTACACATGTGTGGTATTTGTCACTACATGGGGATGACCTGGGACAGACCCTGTACATGTGTTGGACAATATCCATAGGGAAATAGTTACTGGGCCATAGGGGCAACACCATCAAATGTAGCCTAAAGCTGTGGTCCTTATGGGAACAATAGACATTGTCAGAGTCCACATAGTTTAATAGTCAAACACACCGATGTTTATAACCGGGTTAGGTGGACATGGGAAAAAACAGGTGTAATTTGTGTACTTTATGTTCATGGATATATTATATCCTTTAGACAACGCCCACCAGCATAGACATACTGGTGTTTAGAAATTTAATTTTCATATCAAATTCCATCTACATACCTTTAGCTCAAAAACAGTTATAATTTCATAGAATGTAAATTGTGATACGTGTACCTTCTACGTGTTCTAGATTCATCGGTTACAATTACTTGGATGTGACCAATTCTCATAAAGGTAGATAAAAGACGGTGGGTTTCAGGTACATATGTTAATCTGGGAGGAGGAGGGGGGATTTATACATTCTGCTCTCCGTACAACCCTGATGAACCAATACATGAAGCTTCATGTTCTAATGACAGATGCATATTTCCAACTCTCTCGTATCATAAAGCTGTACATTAGCTTTGGACCTACACTAAGGCTACAGGCCCCTACCTGGGGAGATGTCTTAAGGACTTGTCTAAATTCATTAACACGGTTGGCAGCCCGTTCCGTGACGAATGCACTCAGGCAAACCGACATTCCTACACAGTTCACACACATCTCCTGCCAAAAAACACTGGGCGATATCAATGCTTAGAATGTAAACACACTTTAGAGGCGGTTTGTGGTGTATTTAAATGCGCTTGTGTGTGGTCTAAACGCCTAAAGGTGTACACGACGTGTACATAATACAGTTTTTCATTTTTCAATGAAACTCATTTTATGTTTAAATGTGGCCAGATGCAACTAGGTCATGCCTTTCAATGGTGCTACTCATAGGGCTCCTTTGTCCGTTAAACTAAGAGGAGGTCTACAAGATGCCACAGATTTATACTTTTACCTATACCTGATAGATCACTATAGACACTGTGACAGGGAGTTTCTTGTTTGAAACAAATGGCCCTTTCTCATGGCAGCACCAGCATCTTAAATCTATTTAGAAAAGATTAGGTTTTAATTCCCTTTCAAGACCATACCCTCTTTAGACCTGTTGACATGGAGGAAAAATATTGTGTCAATTCTTGTGAATCACACAGGGGCCTATTGATCACCACCTTTTACTGAATTCTCTTACTTTGACTAGTGATTAATGTGCCATTGCCTTTGACTATACATCCAGGTATACAAAGGTGCCATGTAGGGTGGTCTGCCAGGTGACGGCAGGGGTCAGACAGGGCGTCCTCGTGGTGTTCTCCAGGGTGTAAAGAGGCACTTGGCGGCTCTACCCACCTGTACGCCTACCTGGCACACCTCCCTCCAGTAGGTGATGTCAACATGAGATGCCCGCCCCTCCACTCTACAAGCCACACGTCCCACTCACCAGCAACTCCAGCATGTCTCCCTTTAAATGTTACCAAGATCACCTTAATGTGATATCATCATTATAGTGTGTAGGATGTGTGCAATATTAACTATGCCACACACAGACTGGGCAGAATATTTGACAGGGTGTTAATCAACATACTAAATATGTAGGAATTGGTTATATTGTCCACTTTGCTAGCACCATATTCCATGACAAATCTATGCAGACATGACAACATGATATATGACTTGTATACATATATGGCTCAGTCTCATGAGTTTGTAACAGTTGAAACGTCTTTGACCGGTGTCGTCTTTGACCGGTGTCGTCTTTGACTGAGCCATATATCTAGTAAACATACTTATATCATGTACCGGATAATAGATAGCGCCACATGTACTCTTTACATAACATCCTCACCTATGTTGTTTTACTCATAGATATGCCAATACTATCATTTGACCTATTATTCAATAGAGATGGCTATCTTACACGATTGGGGTCTATTCAATGCTAAATGGGAGAGGCTGCATGGGGAGGTTAAGTTGGTGACATTATAGGACTGACCCTGGAGGAAGACTTCTTTCTGCTATGTGTTCTGTCAGCATGTCATCATGTGGTATATACCCCAGCCTATCACGCATGTAACGATTATAGACACGCACCCCCCTGAAACCTTCCCATAAAACAGGTGCCAAGCCTAATAGTTCACCTATTCATCTATCTAGGCCATGTTTATGTTATGAAAATGTACAATGCCCTTAATAGACCTTTCTGGTAGAATTAAATGCGTCCAAGTTTGTTTTGCCCGCTGAGAGCTGTATGTGTGAGCGTTCTCCACCAAAGTGAGCACATTGCCTCTTTCACGCCCCCACGGGCCCCCACTCCTCCAGTCTCGGGCCCTGACTGTACGTTTACAGTCTGGGAGATTACTTAGGTCTATGTATCTACACTGGACCACATACCTGCTATACTGTATAGGCATTCTAGTATCTGCAACCAGGAGAGTGTGGGTTCAAACCCCACTCTGGCTTAATTACTAGTACTGCTGATATCTGCATATTGTACCTAAATTGATATAATCTACCTAGTTACATATCTATTAGCTAATTTAACCATGTCAATTAAGGTGGATTTATGCTTCAAATGGTCTAAATAAGTAATGTAAAAAAACGAACCTACATTTTTGCCAAGGTGGGATTCGAACCCATGAGGCCATACCCAACACATCTATGTCATTCATGATCATGTGACCATGGCTAGCCAATCAGTGGTTGAGCTATCTCATTAAGAAATGATCCAGGATCCTGGATCATTTTCTAAGTAGGATAGTCTTCATTAGATACAAATTTGTCCAGGCCCAGTACCGCCTAACGGCGGCACTGGGCCTGGAGAGGTCGAGGCTGCCACTCCTCCAGTTAAAGTATATATAGTTCATCCGCCAACTAAAAAAGCTAGATCGTTCTAATTTCAACTGTATATTCACAGCGATGGGACATACAGTTTGAAGTTATTCAGCCCCACCCCTCTTTTCTTTAATATCCAGCCGTCAGCTTTGATATGACGCTCCAATTGTCACAAGTTGCGGTGGTAGGGTATGGTAGGCATGAAAGTGGAGACAGAAAAAGGTGAGCCATTGAGATATGATGGATGATATGACCTGGGACAGCACTAACCATCTGGATGTAAACCAAGGCTGTTTGATATGTGGAATTATTGAGGAAACGTAAGTGGTACGTCCCTTTTGACGAGTTGAATTGCCTTGTGTAGACCGTTTCTGATTTTACTCTGATTATATTCATGTTTCCCAGATCCTTTATTCAAGCTAATCCACTTTTCACTTATATCGTCCTGGTCTGAATGTAAACCTGCCATAACTCGTAGGTAATCCAAACTCAGACAGCCCTCATGCCTACCTATATGTAGCGCATATCAATATCAATATCTGACAGTTGACAGATTGCACATGGACTAACAGTTACTGTCTAACTGTATATACATATTTTACTTTACATAAAGAACTAGCTGGGGATGTATAGACATTTAAATGAAGTTAGGCCTTTAAATAAATGAACACGGATACAACATTGACAAAACTGGACATCTTTAAATTCTTCAGAAATCAGGAGTATTTAAAGCAGTAGGTTAAGTAGTATCCCTGTTCTAATAATCGCTATATTGCACTTCAAAATGACTGGGATCTGTTGAGTGCAGCCATATTACCTTCTCCCATGCTATCCTGTTGTACACCAACAGTAAAGAGCTGGTATAGCCATGGTACAAACCTTGTAGCTTTTCTTTTACTGTATCCTCCTCATTGCCCTGATCACATGCAACATCTAGGTCGTCACCTGAAGCATCTTGGTCGTCACCTGCAGTATCCAGGTCGTCACCTGTAGCATCTAGGTCGTCACCTGAAGCATCTTGGTCGTCACCTGTAGCATCTAGGTCGTCACCTAGTATAGCATCCAGGTCGTCACCTAGTGTAACATCCAGGTCGTCCTCACTGTCAGAGTAACAGGTGACGGGCACCACCACCACCTGGAGGGCCTCCATGGTTACCCCTGGAGCAGGTCCCCCCTGGAGGAGGTTAATCAGGTAGGAGGTACTCCTTGTAGGCACTGTGTAATCACCGTGTACTCCTGCCTTGTCTTACTACCTCAGCACCAGTGCAGAAACTCTGTCACATAAGAGTCAACTCGACTTCAGCACTCTGTACAAGTGCAGATATTAGGTGCTATGTGTCGTATACATGTACATGTAGCCCTACACACTGTTCCCATCACTGGCACTTCCCTTTTAAATCCTCTGTGCAATATCCCATCTCCCCCTCCTCTCCCAGTATACTGCTCTCTGGCGTGAGATGCAGACCAGTAGATCTATTCTATAGCAGCATATATCCAGTTACTATTGAAGTGTATTTCTGAATTGTAATTCAGCCTCATCTATGGGCGTTCCCCCATCCTCTACACTACTCTGTGAAATTCGTCGTAAATCCTCTTTCACTTCTTAATCTCCTGGCTCCCGTAAGTCCTATAGCCAACTGGTGCCACACACTGGCATAGTGTAGTGCAACATATCCTGACAGCCTATTGGAATTTGTAGGTTTATCTTGATGTGTTGTTACTCTTTGTCTATATTTTTTGTCCACAAGTAACAGGTTCTGCTAATAAGGCGTCCTTCCTTGGAGACAGGCAGCAATTAGTGTACCAGTCCCAGCTGGAGTGAGGCCCATAGTGTCTGTTCTATACACGACATATAGTGAGTGACGTGATGATGTGTACTACAGGTCCTGTGTTAAACACAGGCTGGTGTCCACTAGTACTCTACAGGCATCCTATAGTATCAGGATGTGCTGGCTGATCGGGCTGTAGATGTGTATACTGTGTGTGTGACCTGAGTGTATGTGTCCCTCCATCCTCCTGCTCCTCCAGCACCTGACCACATCCGACTTAATGCCTCCTCCGTCTGTCACTGTGTCTCCCAGCTATCACTGCTCAGTGTTGACATGCTGGGATGCACATGGTGTGTGTGTATGGGGGGGGGGGGGGGGGGGGGGTACATGTATATGACGTCTACATGCGAGGTGTGACCCACATCATAGCCCGGGGATGGGGTTGGTGGTGTGGAGGTACAGTGTGAAGGTGGGCGGGGCGGTGGTGGTGGAGGTGTGTTCGATATTAATAGTGGATACTGGTGGTGGTGAGGGTGGTAGGGATAGAGGGATGGCTTACTCAACTTAATTACAACACACCACTTTTCTTCATCTTCCCCTATTATTGTGATTTGTGGGAGGGATGATGTAATGGTATAGGGGTGGTATAACGTGAACGTCTAGGTGATAGAAGTATCTATGATGTGGGTAGTAATGGGTAGGCAGTATAGAGGATACACCTAGCCAGGTTTGCCTGTATAATGTATGTATAACGTGTTATCACTGGGAGGTGGTGGTGCTGTCCCAGGGTAGAGGATGGTACAGGCTAAATCTCTGGCAAGTATACTGACTGCCTCTATCATCCGCAATCTCATGATTTCACACTTGTATGTTTCTAGTCATAGACTTTACCACCCTGCTGAGCCCCTGGGCGTTCTCTATGATAAGCCAGGTTTAGAGATGTCGCTGTGGCTAGGATGGAGATTGCACAGGCTTCGGTAAAAGAAACGATGGTGAAGCTTACATAGCCCTATCTCAACATTTTGATATACAACATTTTGATAGCTACCGTTACTGAAAAGAAGGACTTATGTTTCATATTGCTTGTATAACAATTCATGTAGCTAAAATACATCAGGTATACTTAATATTCAACCTGCTTGCATGTGGATATGACATTCATACCATTCTATATTTAACAGGCAGTTAATCATATAGAATTACACATTCCCTGCACATAACCATTAAATGCTGTGATTAACTTCTAGGACAAATCTTCAGGTCAGGGGAACCCCTGCATACCTTATTAAGAACACTTGTGTTAATGAAGGTCTTTATCTCCTCCCGAGTCTGTTTAATGAGAGGAGTCATGCATTCTGTACATACTGGCGTGTCTAACTACTGTAAACCGCCAAATCCTGAATCTGAATTCAGCCACATCACGTGCTAATAAGTCAGTTATGTTCTGGGTGAGGTCAGCATACACATGTCAATCAGCCATGAGATGGACGTTTGTTATACTGGTAAGTATGAGGGAGTAAGTTCAGTACAGCGTGATGTCGGAATTATCAAGGCCCTTGTTCTAATTAAATAAAAAATCCTCTTCTATTCAGAATGGGAGGATCGCGTCTAGACGTACCCTACGAACTGGATAGGGTAATCCCCAGTGGTGCTATGCACTTAAACATAAGTATGTATAGCTTTCTTTAAATGATACACACCCAGATGATATTACCATGCGATATCCATGTAGGGAAACCCCCAATTGGGTATTTTCTCGACATGATCTGCAATGTTATATTGTACATGAGACCAATGGTAACCACACAACAATAACACACTGCATCCCCCTACATTACTAGGTATAGTTCTGGACCGGGTGTCTATTACACCAACACATGTCCTGTGAAGTTATTGAACTATGTCCGCTTCCATTATTCACAGACATCCTCCATATCCTAGGGTGATGCAGGGGCGCGGTGCACGACGGTCCCTACCTACTTCCGGGTTGCCTGCAGTGCCATCTGGTGGTGTAACCCGATGGAATCGACGTATAACTAAAACACCAAGCACCTGTACGTGAAATGAGATGTAGGATCACGGCTATAACACCTGACCCCCCATGGGGTACTACCTCTGTACCAGACAGCCTTGTTACATGCTTGTACTATAAAGGGGGGGGGGGGGGGGTAGGGATATAGAGATATAGATAGGGAGAGCCAGATACATCTAATATGTATACAGCTAGCACATACTTGGTAAACGCATAACACTGCCCTAAGCTGGCTTAGGGGTCTGGTGTAGGATGGGTGGGGGAGATAGGGCAGACCTGTAGATTATAGATTGTATACCACACTGCTTAATCCCTCATGTGGGGGTGGGTTGGGGTCTACAGGAGGGGGTGGGTGCTTCCGGGTCCGTGTAATAAATGCTCTACGGATGAGCAATATTTAGTCATCATATTGACCTCATAACTAGATACTCGTGCCCTTATCTACTTGAGTGGTACCACTTACCGATACTCTTAGTGGACACCACCATAGGTCATAGTGGTACCATGTGTGTTAATACATAGTGACTCTAATCTATCTAATATCATTAGTATTAAACTATGCATTATAAATAATACAGTGTACAATCTTGCCAGCGAGAGTTGCTCTGTCGGCGGTAGATATGCGCGGGTGGACATCTTCTCAATTGAGTTATGGATAAAAAGGGCAAGAAGAAGATTGAGGAAAACTAATTTTACTGTGGATGAATTTAATGTTGTCCATGTTCTTTAGACATCCAGTGATCAAACACGGTGAAGAGGAGTGTGGAGAGGACAGCAGTCCATACTACAACTGAGGTCTAATCCTCATCATATAGTGGATTATCCAGTCTGTCAGAAAACATACAGAACATGGGCAGACACACATGGCTTAATGGTATTGTCCAGTAACAATACCGCCACCACTGAAGAGAACACTCTATAACTAACGCTCTAGGGCAGCCATGAAAACCTTCCTTTTGGCACAAGTTCCTTGCCTTTATTTACCTCAGTAACTATGTTAGACACCTCACATATATCACAAGGAGTCCATCTGAAGGTGTTAACAATAGCACAATGTTTAAGGCGCTTAGTGAACATGTTTCTGGTGCCAAAAACTGGTGACAAGTTGTCTTTTCACCCTTACACACGCCTATGGACGTTAGGTCCGCTACACAGTGTCCAAGTCCAAAGTTGTACAGTTCTACTGAGATCCTATTAGGAATTTGATCTTTTGAAACATGTATTTCAAGGATCTTTAAGAGTCAAAGCTTAAGGATTCATGTATGTTTCAGGTTCAGTCCATGTTAATGTCTCAGTTCCAATACTAAACTGTAGAACATCAGGGTAGGATTTTGTAAAAGGGAGCTATTCAGCACACTACAATACGAAAACATAAGAATTTTGACATAAAAAACTACTTATTTTGGCTAAAACAAGGGTGGGGGGCTGAAATTGCCATTTCTATTACTATTCTGAAAAGTACATGTATTGCAACTGATTGCTTGACGATATGCATACCCTAGCTGGCACATGTTTAGACATAATGCCATACCTGTCCCACTTTGTTCCCCATCTGTTCCCCCCAGGGACATTGCCACTTGCTGTTTCCCGCTATGTCTATACACGCTGCCTACTCCGTTAGCCTTCAATCATATCTGCTATCGGCTCTGACTACAAGTGACCGGTCCCAATGCAGCTCCTGCAGGTCTCCTGTTTGCTTGCACGGATTCTGTTTGACCCCTGTCAGCAGGGCGGGGTGGCAGAGACCAGTGTAGGTGGACTACAAGTGTGGGATAAGGGTGGTGCCTGCTATTTGCTGTATATCAGTATGCTGTAATCAATCATCTTCACCACAGGTTCAATATATTCCATGAGAGGAATGCTATCTGCACTTAACAAGTCTAGAGCTACACATGACATGTATATAGAAAGAAAACTCCATATAGTGGCCATTTACTAAGCAGATAATTTGATAGCTCTGACACCAGTGTATTTGCTATGAAAACCGACAAGGGATGTACATGATTGTACTGATGATGAATATATATTAAGTACTATCAAATCCTGAAAATAATTCATTCTACAAGCTCTCGGTGTTGTTTCCTATGGACTGTAGCTATCGATAATTATAGATACACCTAATAACCGTTAACAAATCCTTATATTCCACATGGATGAAGGAAAGTTGAAATCCCACAAACAGGCTATGCTAGTCCAGTATTATGTTCAACAGTCGCAGGTACGAGATACCATGACTTGGTAATGTATACTTTTTTATACATGTCATGTTTGCTGAAGATGTGTACTGGGATCTAACCCGGGGCACGCCCTGCTATACCGTCTTCTTACATGGCGTATTGGGAGCTACCCAAGCCGTCCTGTGGACCTACACCACGTTATTGTTTAACTACAGGAGACAGCACAACGTTTACTATTGTAGGTGCGCCTCTTAAATTGTGTGTTTATGTGTTTGAAATCCTCCAATAAAGTTAAATGCGTTTTTGCCATGTGAATAGTGGTGTTATGATCTGTATCTATGCATGGACTGGGGTAGGTCTAAGGGTCCTTTTGATGTAGATGATTTACATTTGTAATACCCTTTGAAGTTTCTCCTAATTTGACTTTAGTAATTAAATTTCTAATCATTTTTTTAAAAGCCTGACAATTACCAACAGCGTGATTTAGTGAATTGTCACCCTTATTGTGTTGCATATAGAATTACAATGACACACCGAGATAATTGTACTGCATGATGAGATGAGCTTTTGATGACATCCCTTGTTATAACCTCATAATTGGAATATTATACATTATTACATCAACAATGACAGCTGACAAGATGTGGACGCCAGCAGAATAATAATGATGTATCATTAAAATAAGTATGTTAATGACATACAGGATTACACCCACCATAGCGGTACAGGTGGGTGGTTCGTATAGCCTCTGCTATGCCAGTAAATCAGAGCAAATGACTCCCTTTTTATAACAAAGGATGTCTCTAATTGTTTATACATATAATTCTGGGAGGTACAGTAATGTTAGAAAGGTAACATAGCCCATAGGTCGACATTACAGACGGATACTGAATGGACATGATATACGACTAGAGCTCATTTCTGTACAGGGAGGTCTTTATTTATGACTGATTACCGTGGTCACCTTTGGCCTTATAATGTTGGCCACAGGGAAAGAGGAGCCAGAGGTGAGTTCAAATAGGTTACTGAGGAAGGTAAAGGCCAGCTGTAGGGAATGTAGACGAAATATGTTTACTACTTTCTTCGTCTAAAGTGAGACCGCTAGATTAAGTGCAGGTCTGTGAGATTTTATTTTGTGGCAGTTAACACTGGAATGCTATTGTGTTCTGTGAATTGGACAGAATGGCATGTTCCGTTGGCAACAGCACCAGCTATGGGAAAATTGAACAGCATGCAAAATAACAGGTGCTGTAATAGCGAATTTATATGTAATTGCTTTCAATTGGTCCATTCTTTTCCGCCACCCTATCTTTATGTTCGACTGAGCAGGTAGACTTTACCGACAGACACATGCGGCCTCTACTCAAAGTGAAAAACTAATAGTGCGAGGGAAAAACAAGAAAAATCTGGACAAAAATGGAAAACTAATCAAGACCCTGATGTTGGTAGCAGAATAAACCGCCTTGGGCCTATCTATATAGTTGACTGTTGGGAAGTCAGTCTCAGGAGGCATTGAGTTGCGTGTCTATGTCTGGCCCAACACCATCTAATAACCATCCCATGACAGACCAATAGGTAATGCTTTCTACACCCCCTCCCTCCACTCCCAGTATTGCAGTGTGACCCAGCCACACGTGAAATTGCTTCACACACGTCTGGTTATGCCACATTGACAACAGGCCAGAAGCTACTGTCTGTTTTCATATTGTCAAATTCAGACTTTTTTCTGTAGGCTACTTTTAAATGTGTAAAAAATGCCTCAGACTTTTCAGAATTATTCTGTGAACCAGTTATTCTCTCCCTAATTCAAGAGTTCGGTATCTATAGAACCCATAGAAGTCAATTGAAAGAAGCCATGCTATAGGATGGAGGCAATTACCCGTCAACTATTTCACTTGAAAGAATGAATTAAGCAGCTGTCTCTATTTATATTTAGCTTGAGCCCACCCTTGATACATTGCTACTATAATTATTAAGAAGAAGTGGGGGCTAGTTTGTGGACATTATGTTTATCATGAAAGGCCTAGATAGGATGATATACAGTTGAGGGCTGACAATGTAGCAGTGTGTGGCTGTAAAAGGTGAGCTGAGTCAATATTTGAGTCCCCATCAGGAGGGTACCTGGATGCCGCACCCCCCCTCCTTCCCCAAGGTTACAGAGAACATACCCAGCACCTCCATACACACTGTTTATAAATACTTATAGGCTCATTGCAACTCGAATTCAATTGGACGCGTGTTCTCCTACCATATCGTTTACTGACTTAATTTATTTAAATTGATTTCATATGTCCGTACCAGGCCCTAGTCTGTGCCAATAAACTGATTCGTAAATTGTCATTAGGTGTTCACCTAAATGGGCTAAGTACTGAGTATTAATATACATTTTTACCTTGAGGATTGCTAGTTATTACAGAAAATGCTATAACACCATAAACATGAACACATATCCCAGCCTACCTTCAGTGTATGCCCTACGAGAGTCAGAATGGTACACACCTGGAAGATAAAGGACACACATTTAGTTCATGTTTGAAACTGGATACAGACGGTTGTCATGAATCAATGACCCGTGAGAAGATCTGTTTGGGAAACCATTGGTCCAGTCAGAATCTGCTACAGAAATACAGTGAAGATGAATCCATCTAGGGATGAAATACACTACTCATAAACATAGAATGAAATAGATTATAGCAAAAAAAGAAATCAAATATGTATAATAAATCACTGAAGAGAGAAAAGGGGATGTGTCCCAACATTTGGTAAGCTTGGTATATTCCCACGGCTGGCCCCAGTCCCTGGTGACCTGAGGAGGCCAGATACCAGGAGGGAGTAAACCTCAGTATAATAGCTGCTACTATAACTCTTTTACATCTAACTTATGGCTTTCAGAATCTGCAGTGCATGAGACTCAATATGTATAATCATCAACCTACTATAGGTGGTTTATATTTCAGTTTTCAGTTTTTCACCTGAATGTAAGATTTATTAATCTAAATGAGGGGTATTTCTATAAGGGAAATTATAAGTTTTTTTTACACTAAATCTATCCACGAAGGCAATCGGATTTCCTGCCGCCTTTCCATCGCATTTATAACTTCATATGGAACAACAAGCCTTGTTTTTCAATATACATTATCCTGAAACGATGACGTTGCAGAAGCTACTTCATCAGTATTTATATAATGTAGTAGCCCTAAGCCTTTCTATATAAGTTAGAGACGAAACTCAAATCAGATTACCCTTTTTTAACTTTCATGATGAAGATCCTATGCATATATACTTGGTATATATTATATGAAGACCATGCATGTCCACAGTAAACGAATGCCACGGTGACAAAGAAAAAAGAAAGTGGATGTAATATAAAAAAGATGAATTTGTCATTGGGCAGAGAGAGGGGCCAGTGCTTGTCACCCATCACGTGGGCTATAACGACCGAGTGCGGGCGGCGAGCGGCGCCTGTCACGTTTAACATGAGGTGTATACGTACAACCAGACAGGTATAAACCGAGGTTATAGATGGTGTGTCCCCTCCTCCTGGTCCCCAGTCAACACCCTGCTGCATGGCATCTTGTTGTCTCTCTGTCTGTGCATGCCACCCTCTCTAACCTGCCTAGGTAGGCCACTTGAATCTCTCTCATCTTCATTCCTATCCTCTTCTCCACTAAGTCTCTCCTCTATCAGTCAGTTCATATGGTTCCCCCCTTCCTCCAACTCTCCCTGCCCCGTACAGCAGCAGTTATCATGCAGTCTGACAGCTATTAAAACATACTCGTACATAGCCTACAGACATATGTGTCATCGGTCTGTGACAGTGAGGGATGCCACTATAACCTCTTGTTCAATCTTACTCTCTAAAACTACACATTACATCTACTGAAATGAATATACCGGTATATTTACAGGCATGTTGACTATATTTCATGTCATTATCATAGCAAACACCCCACCCGTTCATTTACTTCCAGGGATTTCAGGTAAATTGTGCTTTTATTTACGTAAATAATAACCCGAAAACTGAACGTACTGTTACTATGTAAGAATCCCATTTATCTATCTATCTATATACGTTGACATCTGTACTGTTTTGGTATGACCAAAAGCCATTGAATGGATCATAAAGGCACCCTTCTCCTGTACATACCTTGAGGCCCTTTGCTTGTGATAGACCCAGCCTTGGGACCAGGGACCACCTCATATATCAATCACACACCCGCTCCAGGTGATGTGTCCTCCTAAATAAGGGGTCTCTGAGGTAAGTGCTACCACTGGAGCTAGATTCAAGCCCCCCTCATGCCTCAAGGTGCCAATGCAATTTGGTAATCACATCTAGCTCCTGCCTCCAGTCAACTAAAACGGTATTGGGGGTCTCAATACGAGCTGGCAGCGTCGTGAATAGGAGCTACTGCCCTCCTTGGTGTGTGTATAGTGTGAGGATGGGTAGGAGTATCGTATTGCCTGATGGGAAATGGAGACGTGTTTGTCTGTGTATGGGCAAGTATAAGATAACTAGTATTATGAAAGTCTGATATGACTTGGCCCCCAGTCCATCGATTCAATTATGCTATTTTATAGTAAACTTATATAGCTCCTGAATCCATTTTACATCTCCATCACTAACTCATTAGATTATTGTATTACTCATGGAGAATTGCCCTTGGGAGCGATTTATTAGCATTTCCATTATAATTGAATGGCATGCATACAGGTCCATACTAAGTGTGATAATGTAATCAAGTTACAGACCTATATCAGTTATTCACTGGGGCCCTGGATGTATATGTACTGGGTGCTAATGAAAACATGGGCTGACATGAGATCTGCATCAAACCTAACCCCTTAAGTGCATAGCAAACTGTACAGCTCAAAGACTTCCCATATAGGGTATGCATACTGAGACCCTTCTGTGTAAAGGTCTATGTCTAAATATGCCACAGACCTGCCTCTACCTGACCTCCACCTGTTTGAGGTTATTCTAAGTTTACCTGTCTCCGCGGCTAGGATGTCACAAAAGAATATAATTTGCTTCCTAAATTGGTCTCATAACAATGGAGGCTGTGAAGCTACAGTTATGTACATGGCCCCCAAGGCCAGCCCAGCCCACCTGTCAGAATCTGTAGCTTACAAGGTGTCACTCTGACTGTGTTCTATGAATTTATTCTAGACCTTAATCAGATAGCTATTGTTGTTGTAAGCATATCATATTCTAAATCGCGTCTAGTGTCAATGTCAGTGAGGTACATAGAAGAGGACCTATATACGTCACCATCCAAGGACATGGCTGGATGCTTTGGACCCTCATATCAACAAAGACTCCTACCTTGTCTGATCAAACGTCCTTTTCGCGGAATCAATGCAAGCTATGCTTTGGTAAACATCCCTGTCCACAGGCAGTATGCTGTATGAGAGTGTACACCTCCAGTTCCAATAAAGGTAATCCTTATATGTTTTATCACATTAAACTATCCACCAACTCCTATGCGAAATGATAACGAAATCCTTGTCAGGCAGGTATTAATGTCTCTACAGTATTGGCTGCAGTAGATGGGTTGTGTTAGTGTCCAGGTGACTAGGTGTCGTGCAGGTAGGGCTGGGTGAGTGTGTGAGGAGTGTAGGAGCTCCCACAGTTAAGTGACACACCTGGGGACGACTACTACTACTCCAGTACTACAACACGTACCAGCTGCTGCTCCAGCACCTCTCACCTGTAGCACACATCCTTACTATGCTAACCTGCACCACCCACCCACCCATACACCAACCCATTCACACCCTCCCTCCTTCACTCAGTAGTCAAACCATCATCCTGAAATTCAGTTTCTGTATAATGCGTGTCTTCCATCCTCTCCCATCTTGCATTTTCATTTGATTCTTTGAATTATGCTCTTATCTCCCTCTCTATGATCAGCTCATATTTATCATCCTTATATATCCATATTCTTCTCTCGTGACTTATTACATCCAACGTTTTATTCATTTATGGTTAACTCTTCCTCTTCCCTGGCATGCCCCTAATGGTAGCCCTATTGGTGCTGGTTGTGCCTTGTCCTATTCCATGTCTCATTATGTGTGCCTTTCTTCCTTTATAGATGTGACCTCTGAGCCTGGAGCTGGTGTGTACAGAACGCGTGTGTCTACCTACAAAGTACTCTGTCCCGCCCTAGGTCAAAGGTGCACCAGGCATTGTCCACCCCTGGTGTTTACTAGAATTTAAAGGTATATGATCTACGAAATCCACGCCATAGGCGTGGTGGCCGGCTTCCATCAAGGATTCTGGATGTACAAGGTGTGTATGGGGGGGGGGTAGGCAAGGTATAATTATAGCGCAGCTAAATGTATATATATGACGGCTTGTGAGTAGGGCAACACACTGTTGGTCACCCCCCCCCCCTACACACACACACACACTACAGCGGCCACACACTGCCAACACCTCACCTGCCCGGGGTAGAAAGTCTGCGCACACCTTTCACCCCTTTGGTGTAATAATGGACTATTCCAGGTGAATAAATGCGCAATTTGCGGATTTAGGCAGCTATGCGCACAGGCTTAAAGAGAAGGGAAATCTTTGTAACGCCCACCTTCCACCCCTTACCTCTTACAATAGGCTAGTCCCAGCACCTCCACTTTTTGTTTGTGACGCCCCTCTGCCCCTTGCTCTCTCAGAAAGCTGATAGGTACCCAGGTAGGTGAGGGTCATTAAGGTGTTAGCAGTCTGTGGCGGCTGCAGTATGTGTGAACAACATCGTACCATTGAAAGCTCAGTAGACCGGAATGAGCAGTGCATTCTGGGGTACAATAGAGTGTTTGCAGGGTTCTGATCAGCGGACACTGAGGTTTGCAGCTATATATGTATATGACAGATTGTGAGTAGGACTCGCTGATAATTACCTCCACTCACCCTGTACACAGTACTGCTTCCTGTGGCCAGACCCGTGAACGAACTTAGGTGGTCGTCTGTAGTAGCAGACTGGCGCCAGGTGAGGGGGGTAGGGGGACGTGTGAAAAACATCTTACCATTGAAAGCGCAGTAGACCGGAATGAGCAGTGCAGTCTGGGTAACATATAGATTAATTGCAGGTAAGGTCTAATGCGTAAGGGTGACGGCGGACAACGCAGGATTACGATCACTCTGGCTGAGCCCCAGTGCTGAAGGGTGGGAGACTATAGAGCCTGTGTATGTAGGGTGCAAAAAGCAAACGATCCAATGCTAATCCTATGGACGCGCAACTCCTGTTGAAACCTTACGGAAAAGTGAACTCCTTAACCATGGCCGGGGACTCCGTCGCCGGCCAATAACAGGGCTAACTGGGCCCCTGGACAATGGCAGATCCAACCCACTGCTATAATGTACAATAGACAATGTTCTGGTGCAGAATGGGGGCCCTTTATGTGGTTTACGATGTCAGGACATGTGTACCAACTTAGGTGTATGGTATGAGCATTATGCACTTTGACAATTAACCTAATGGTATTTTATTGGAAAACATTGGAATGTGCTTAGAGCCCATTATAATTATGCAGCATTTCTCCTGTTGCATGTACAGAAACAGCAATGCGTTATTCAGTAGTCTCAGAACCAAGGATGCAGCTTTTTGTTTTGCTGTGCTGAAATATCACACTGAAGGCTCTTTAAAGGGTAAAAGAGAATTTACAAAAGGAAAAAGAAGGAAAACATCATTTCGCCGCTTCCAATTATTTTCTTGTGCAGTAAAACCTAAATACCACTGCTCCACTTTAAAATAGAATTCTACACTGATAATAATACCTATAGTCAGTAGTGACTATACCACCATATTTTGACCCCCGTAGTCAGGGGACTATACAACTTAGTCACATATTAGTCATAACATAGTCAGCAGTGACTATATGTGGATCACACAAATTGATGATGTCATAGGAATGTGTGCACAGGAAACATTTAGGATTCAAATTTGAATGGTCCATGGACTTCAGGTAGGCACATCCTCTTCTAAACCACTGTTCTATGGATATCCCTGCTTGTTATATGTTATGTTACAGTTGTCTATGACAACTTAAGATGTTCTAGGGTGCATGAGTTCTCATGTTTGATAGAGTAATCATGGTATTTTGTTCAAATTTTGATAACATGGAAATACATGAACAGTGTATGTCTAGACTGACAGAGCATAATAGGCTTACACAGGAGCCTGTAACCTGCCCTATTTTATCCTAGCCTGTCACCTGCCAGGCCTTGTCCCGTCTGTCCCCTGTCCTGCCTTATCCTAGCCTGTCACCTGCCCTACCTATCCTAACCTGTCCCCTAGCCTGCCTTATCCTAGCCTGTCCCTTGCCCTGCCCTATCCTAGCCTGTCCCCTACCCTGCCTTATCCTAAACTGTTCCATGCCCTGCCTTATCCTAGCCTGTCCCCTGTCATGCCTTATCCTAGCCTGCCTTATCCTAGTCTGTCCCCTAGCCTGCCTTATCCTAGTCTGTCACCTGCCCTACCTATCCTAGCCTGTCCCCTGCCATGCCTTATCCTAGCCTGTCCCTTCCCCTGCCCTATCCCTACTACTCTGCTCTGCCTTGCTTTGCCCTGCCCTGCTCTAAATTATTCTGCCTTGATCTACCCTACTATACTCTACATTACTCTTGCTCTACTTTCCATTACTCTGCTCTGCCTTACTCTGCCTTGCTCTGCCTTGCTCTACCCTTCTGAACCTTGACCTGCCTTTCGCTTATTTCTCATGATTGACTATATCTATTAGTCATAGTGACTACTTTAGACCATGAAACCATTAAATTCATAGTCACTTGACTATATAGCCCAAATCAGCTGATTTAATGGCTGACTATAGGTTGACTATATGACTAACTTACATTAGACATAGGTGACTAACTAGGTATAGCCGTTTTTTCTACGTTCACGTGACTATAGAAACGTAGTCCGTAGTGACTAACATTTCCAGGCCCATTATTATCAGTGTAAGGCATTTCAAATGCCTTAAATCAGCAATAATTATCACCTTGCGTGCAACCTCCAGATGTAAGGGGAGACGTGGGCTGTGGTCTCAGGTGCTACACAATAGACAGGTCTGTCCTCAGTTGTAGCACCTGTCAGGTACTCAGCAGCCAGCACCCACCTGGTCATCCCCTTACACACAGTGTACACCCAGCACTGACCTCACCCACTGTAAGCTAGACACCATACTAGACAGCTGCCAGACTCAGGGATAGATCTATGGTATGTTTGTGGTGCCTTTCACAACATTATACCTTTTCCTTACCAAAAAGGCAATCACAACTTATTTTTCAATTACAGCGATATCAGGGTGCGCGGAAAGGGCATGGATGAGGAGGATGAGGGTGTAAGGTGGTCAGTGGCTATATACCCCAGGTGAGCCCCCTCTCATCACACCTCATTTACCTGTCCACCCCCGCCCACCTGTGTCAGGCTGCTGACATCATACCTGCCCACCTGATGCTCACCCACCTTTAATGTGTTAGCCAAACACACCTTAGTATGGCGTACTGGTGTGCTACCGGGGTACTAGTATATCACTTCAAGTACTACTGTGGGGGCAAGGGGTGCTGTTTTTTTTCCTATTTCAGGCATAAATATTATACCTCATGGAATATTGTAGACAGATAATAATAGTTATAACATTTTCATCTCAGAAAGGGCTCGTATGAACTGTAATTTTTAAAGTGACGCTGTAAAATCCAAAAATAGATATAATATAGGTACCCGGTACATTATATGCGTGTAATGTATAACTTGAATGCCAATCATCTCAAGAGGGATATGGACAACATGCTACTTATATTTGCTTTCTTGAAAACCGACCAGAGCCACAGGGGCTTTCCCTATGGTAGCTCCTGGAGGTGTCTCAGACCTTGCCCACCTCTGTCTTTTGTCAATACACCGACCACATAGGGAGCGGTAAGCATAGTGGGTAGTCAGGAATAATGTAAATTAAATCTGCACACACATGGCCTACATGTCTGACCACAGAGGGTGTCTGCTAACAGGATATATAAACATACACCTACTCATGTCAGTACTTTCATGTATAGTGTGTGAAGTATGGTTAAAATGTCCATAAACTGTGTAAATTTAATATCGGCCTCCATATATATTAGATTTAATCATCTAGTACACCCCTTAGATCATTTCTATGACATACGTATCTGCTTACTCAATGGTTTGGGGTTTGGTAGCAAATTATTATTCAATGCATATGTGGCTGCTTCCTGTCATACATGTTATTCTCCTTTATAAGAGGTCAGCATATATGTATTAACAGTGCATGAACTCTGTTCTTGACACACACACAACTACAGCTATTTGATGTAATCAAAGTAAGCACATACAATTTGTACAATCATCACCAATCTATCAATTACCTAGAGTAACTAAATAGCCAAAGTGGGATGCAGGAATATGCACAAATTGGTCCGATAGTATAGGACATCACCATTGGTCAGCTGTCCTTGGTTGACCCTCTTCACCTACTTCCCAGGGTCCAAGGGGTCCATGTCAATACTGACCTATAGGGGCTGGGGACCAAGGGTGCTGGGTGGGTCAACCACGTACAGCAATATAGTCAGGACAAAGGTCGAAGGACATTGTCATATTATTCGGATTGTGCTTGTATTGTAAATCAATACCAATATAAATGTGAATGGTTGGCCTATTGATGGAGCTGATGGGTAAGGGCCACTGATTTAGAGAAAATAACGCATATTTGTAGCTCATCAGTGTTGTTACTTAAATCAGATGACCATTATGGACATACGCCAATTATCAATAATCTTTGCCCATCTATCGCAATATGCGACCACAAACCGCGACTTGCAAGAACGATGTGCCATGGCTTTTTTTCATTTTTTTCAAAGCATTGCATTTGAGAGTAGTAAAAGTCTAGATTTCTGCTGGTACCATTAATATAGCAGTATTCCCTGAGTGTTACAACCAGGGTCAGTGTCCACGGGTAATCCGTCTTCACACCTCGACACCCCTATCATGGTGATGGGCTCATACTGGTAGATCGGGGCGAGGAGGAACTGAGGGCAATTTGAGACCCAGGTAGGGCCTGGCGCATTCATCAAATGTCTTGGTATAAATCCACAACCCTGACTTCCCCTTCATATACATGTAATATCCCACCTGACCTGTTGGGAATTATGTACATGAAACACCTAAAAGAAATTAGTATAATATACCTGACCAATTCCTACTGCATTTATGCAAGTCGCCAGTGGTTTCACCCCCCACTTTTTTTTTTAATCTAAATAACCAGCAGATTGGCCATCAACAGGTGTGCCAGCATTGTGACCCCAGAAAGGTCATCCCGCTCCTGAAGGGCCGCCCCAAGTCTTAGTATCATCACCTTTTTGACCCTTTGGAGATTTACCCATGGAATTCCTTTAGAGGGATCAGAGGTAGAGCTATGTTGACTCAAGATTCAGAAGTGATTCTAATTTCTGTTGATACAAAGCTGGGTATTTCCATATTGACCTCAAGCCTCTGACCGACAGCATGAATGACGCCCGCCACAATGTATTAGTGTTGTAGTACAGAATGTAGTATATATTTGATCTGACAAGCCGAGATAATCCTCTAGTGTATATTGGCTCGTATCAATAGATTTCCCATACAGGAGCTTCAAGCTTTGCACAGCTATGCCAGTTATTATCCTCTGATAGATATGGATAACATATATCACTAAATATTGTGAATATGCCATATCACCTCTGTGCGATGATATCCATACATATCCACCCATTTCGCATTGTGAAAGCTGACATCTCTACCTAAAGTAATGGAGATCTACATAGTGCGAACATTTCTACTCCTTTCCATTAACTCCTGAAATATATACCTGTCTCTACACATGTAGATATGACAGGTAGTTATAATGGATATGTGAGAGTCTTCCGGCAGAGAGTCCTATAGAGCATGGGCATCACACAGGCACGTAGATATAATGAGGGTGGATTATGAGACACAATATGATACAGGACAGGCTATGTGATACTGATTCTCAGGTTGGTTGTGAAAGGACCAGTTCTTGCGGGTTATAACGCTCAATGGTCATTGCTGGACACCATGGCTGACCAGTGGACAGAGGTGGACATAGACATACAAGAGAGAAGAAAACAGCAAACAAGCAGGACACAGCATTGGCGATAGAATCCTAGGAGATGTAACTTATGTTTAGAGCAGCACTGTATATGTACTGGAGGAATCACAGCCACTGGGGAGCAGAGTGTATCAGTGGATGCTGAACACTGCAGGAGGAGGTAAGGGTCCACAGGCCGGGGGGAGCAGGGCTGATGAGGCTGTTGCGTGTGTGGGGGCCCTGTCCTCAGGTAGCAATGATGGCTGAGGGCACCTGTGGCAGGGGGCTGAGGCTCTAGTGGTACCAGAACAGAACAGCACCTAATGGCACCGCCTCTACAGGAATGCCAATTCTGAGGACGGGTTTGGTACAGACTGTGTGTCACACAGGCGCCTCACTGTAGAACACCCCATCCCCTTTTCAACCACCCGCTCACCCGTCAACAAGTATAGAGTTTAAGTTGCTTATTGAATGATGCTATAAGCTTCAACTGCTGAGGTTGAAGGGGGGGGGGGGGTGTCAGAGGAAGAATATTGATATGATAATGTGTGGGTGTCACCAAGGTTGGGAATAACATGTGTACACAACTGTATGACAGACTAAAAGCAAAAACAAAGATAGCTATTCTGAGAATGTAAGGCACCTTGTCTGTCTCCGCTGTACAGGCCACAGACACGCAGCATAATGCATGCTGGTATGTGGTGCACTTCGTGTGCTTCCGTTCTTCTATGTCAGTTTTTTTGTGGTTGTATATTTGCATTTTTGGTGTCGAATGCTGTTTCCTGCAGCAAGGAATAACCTGATGTAACTCACTTACAATATTGTAATTTGGTTAATGGAAAGTAGGTTAGAGTGCAACCACTCGTGTTTTCTTGTTATAATTGCCAATTAAAAAAAGCAAGAGTAAAATTACCTTTGAGAACACAATGTTGACGTGTTTAATGTTTTAGGGCAAATCTGTGTAAAAGTTATACTGCACTAGTGATATATGAAAGATTCAAAATGGAAGTATTAACTCTGCATGTCTTCATCAAGGTATTGTCCGTATTACTTTTCTTTTTAATTTCCAACAGTATGTATCAAGTTCCTGTGTATAATTATGAAAGGGAACAATGTATGTCATACCATTTAACTTCAGTTTATACAATCACGTATATGTGTTGATATAGGCCTAATTGGGATATGCGGTAGAGCAATAGATTTACCTATTTCTCTTCATCACGTATAATTTCAATATTCTCAGATATTCCCTGGTCATTTAGATATTATTTCTACATAAATAGCCATGCGATGTAAGATGTCTTCTGTATTCGCAGTACTCGGTAGGCAGTCAACCAGACCCCTCCATAAACATGGGCACTGAATGGGACCCAACCAACGGGAAATTGCTTGTTTCAAAACAGGAGTGGATTGTAACGAAAATGGCAGTTGCCCTTATCCAAACCCTCCCACATCCACTAGTTAAGTCATGAAGTTAATGGAAGAAAAACATTGAAAGTTTAGTTCTCTATAAACACTTAATCCCAGTAAGATTTTAGCATTCAAAATAATATGTTGGCTTTTCAATTGGTTACATTTTCAGAACTCCAAGTTGACTGTATATAAGGAATATCAACCAGGATGTGCACTAGGGCTAAATTTCCCCTCCTATTGAAGGACATGCATACTTTTGTTCTACCCATTAGGATCCTGGAATATATACCATGGCACCTTCCTAGCTAATTTCTTTTTTCTAAAATTAGACATGGCAACTAGTCGTTAACTATCCAGAAATATATTGTAGTACATGTACCGAGTTCCTCGTACATGATCCTTATTGGATCACATTCTATCTGGTTTAGTCTTTAGATGTGTGAGCTGGAACTGATCCAAGACCACATTACATTGACAGACTGTTGGCCACAAGACCTGTAGAAAGTAATACAGTGGTGACCCCCCCCCCCCCCCGGCTGTCCCCTGTCACACACCCAGGGGCAGGGACTGTACAACCGTCCTCTTTGTTTGTTTTGTTAATTTGCCATTCTCCCCTCAGAGTACATCAGTCAGAAATGCACTTGTGCTGGACTACTTGGCAACAACAACTGACATTTTGTGAGAACTGTTCATAATTAAATGCCCCAAAGCCCCAACACTGAACCTATTATCTCAGGCAACAGTTTGGACATTTTCCTTATTATGAGGAAATGTAATTAAATTTAATGGCTTCTGCACATGACTGTCGGTGCCATCCTGCAAATGCGTTGAGGTCGTTGTGCATGTTTATATGAGAATATTGTACTCATAACATGGCAGTCAGGAGCGAGGGAGAACTTTACTATTCTGACAGGTGAAATGTTAGTTCATGGCATTCCTGGGGGAAATATAGTTATCCGTTATGTACGACAGCACACACAGAAAAGTGAGAGTCATTGTCGCTAAAACTACCCTCACATGAGGGTCAAGCACTGCCTGACTCTCAGGTGAGGGTAGTTTTAGCGACAATGACTCACTTTTCTGATGGTGAGGTTGTAGTCAGCGGTACAGGTGAGATGGAGGTAGATGCACCTGTATTCCCAGTGACTACACGGATTCCACATCTACTAAGCACCATCTCAGACATATAGGCAGCATCAGTGACAGTAGGATCAGCATTACCTCAGCTGATGAGGAGCTTCATTGCCATTACTGCTGTGTTGTACTGGTCTCACAATAGAGACCAAATTACCACCTGCAGGGTATATGCCGCTCTAAAGCTATATTTACATACAGCACATTAAGAGACAATCGGTGCTCCCTGACGTGGTGATACACCTCCTGTAGGACCCTGCACAATGGGTGGACACCTGGGGAGAGGGGCACACACCTGGGGGGGGGGGGTACCCCAACCACACCTATATATATACCACACCCTATATGTTAGACTTGCTCAAGTCCTAGAATTTGAATAAAGACAATATACTTTTCTCAACTATACTTTTCTAAACTGTCTAATTCTGGGAACAACCAGGGAGGGGAATAGGAGGGCGGGGGGAGTGGGTGGCGGAATAGGAACTCTCACTGACACAGGCCAGTCTACATAATTATACGTAACCCAGCTGTCATCAAGCTCCACCAGAAGTACCTATATATCCCCATAGATACTGCAATACTAGTCTACAGTCCTTCCTGTCCTGTCTCTGATATGTCTCATGACAAGCCATATTACCAGCCCTTTTCCATAACTTCCAAAGGGGAATTAAATGGGCTCAGTCAAACTCAGTAATACATCTACAAGTATAAGACACAGCCACAGGTTGTGATTTGATGACCTCGTGACTGGGGAACCAGGCCCTCTGTGAAGTACCTAGTGTAATAGTATGTCATACAATGATATTACCTAGCTTGTGTTGGTTCCTCACCTTAACATCCAGGTATCCCTCTGACAATGCACTGTCCTGAGTATCCCTAATCCTATACGTTATCCCAACAGCATTGTGTCCGTATGTGGCTATATAGGTACAAACACTGTGAAGGGGTCTCCCTGGTGCGACCTGTCCTCATGAAGTCCAAGCACAGAATGATGACCCCTTCACTCTACACAAACAGGCCTGTGTCCAGCCCAGGGTTTAGTGCATATGTTAGGAGGGGTGGGGTGGGGGTGAAGGCTCAAGCCTTGTCCCCTGGGGCAGGCTGTTGTATACAGGCCGGCACACCCCACCAAAGGCCGCCCAGCGTGGGGTAAGGGCGGCAGGGGGTGAATACAGCCACACCCCCTCCATTAAACCCTCATATCCACCCGACTTCATTAACACAGTTACGTGGAGGACTATTTTTGTTTGGGCCACTTCATAGTCTCCCTCCCTGCGGCCTCCAGACAACACTTCCTCCCTAGACAATACTATCTAAAATCAAAAAGCCCCATACATCTAAATTGTAATTAACTTATCACAAAGGAAGTCCTCTGTGGCTCTAAGGGGATTTGAAGTAATCTCTTCTTGATGTGGATCTTCTGAGGACTTCACCAGCGTGGGAACATCCCGACTAATTAGGGATTTCCCCTTCTGATTCCAGATCTGTAGCGTATTAGACAACAGGATCTGACACCTCCCTGTCAGAGTCGCAGTGTGGTTCATTTCAACTCATTTTTAAGGAGACTTTGGTGTAGATGGAACTGTTCTGCAGTTACTAAGCGTGTGTTTTTGTATCTAGATGATGGACTTTACCTGATGGTCAGGAACGACGCGACTTGGCGTCCATTGCCATAAAAAGAAGTTCACAAACTATTTTATTTCCTAACTTGTACTAACTTGAAGTTGAGGCACATATTACTTCTGGTCCAAGTCAGGAGCTGCCCATTTGAGGACAGTCCGTGTAGATGGGTAGTAAAGCAGCCAGACGGGATAAACCCTTTAAGGACAGCATGTCACTAAAAGATCGCCATGATACAACAATGCAGCCCTGTCAAGTAACCCGCCAGAGCTGTATTGATGCAGCTCCAGGAATGTATTAAGTCCGTAGGTTCGGCATGATGCATGCATGTAGCCCTGGCGAGTCATTCGCCAGGGCTGCATTCATGGATCATGACGATAAAGGGCACAATGCATTAAAGCACTATCCTTAAAGTGTTAATGTGTGCGTGTGGAGGTCCCCACACCTGGTCCGCTATCTGCTATAGTCAGTAGACTTTATATACGGGTTGCCCCGGTACGCCTAGAGATCTCTTCATAATTGATGTCAAATTCTCGTATAAAGCGGATAAAAAGAGCACTTATGTACGGTTTATGTCCTTGCCCCCAGCGCGAAGGGCCAATGAAACGGCCAGTGACGTAGGGGCTTTCGTGTCAAGCCTCTTCATGCTCTAGACGTGGTAAGTCTTTGATGAGGCTACACAGGTAGCAGGGTGCTGTATTAAACATTATATTACACA
The DNA here is from genome assembly GCA_947462335.1 of Harmothoe impar. Classification (NCBI taxonomy): domain Eukaryota; kingdom Metazoa; phylum Annelida; class Polychaeta; order Phyllodocida; family Polynoidae; genus Harmothoe; species Harmothoe impar. Next base: position 65,730,247 of record OX381708.1, on the reverse strand, counting down.
TCGGTAACTATTATACTCCATATTAATCTAATATTGTGGAGGGTTGAGTGAGATAATGCGAGGAACCATTAAAGGGGACACTCTCTATTGAAGAACAGTTGGTAATAGATATCTGGAGAGTGAGGAACAGACGCACCTGGGGACTGAGGACGACTCGAGCAGTTTGGGAGACAATAGAAGGCCAAGGTAAGGAGCGGATTGGCGAGCAGCCCCACATTGTGGGCTACAGCCAGGGACGGCCATGTGAGGGATACAAGGACAGAGGGAGTACGCTGTGGGACTGCAGCCAGTCTATCCTCCTCTCTCATGTAAAACTTGTAAATATTTCACTATATTGGCAAGAGTGAGTAGCGTGGCCCCACCCATCTATTTGTCACTGTATACAATGCATACCTTATACATGACCTTACATATGTATCATAGGGTAGGACTATGCTTGTATGAACAGAGAATAAAGGTGCAAGGCACCATCGTGTACCGGAGAAGTCATTGGTGTTTTAAGAAACTGAAAGCTGGAGTAGAATTTTGTGATTTAATATCGCTACGTGCGGTTTGACACCATGTACCACAATCGACCACCAGAAGGCACTACGATCCCCCGTTCTCACAATGTGTCCACTGTTTTATAGGATACTGTGCAACAACTCTCCCCGTCACAAAGTCTTAGGCCCATTCTGTCGGGGATCAATTGATGCAATTCACAACGATATCTGTTAAACCAACATGGGGTGTTTCTGTTTTAGCTCCCTAGAAGTAGGATATATAGATCCATTTGTATACAAACCGCTAAAACAATTATAGACTCGATTTGTTGCAAGTCTTTATGAAGAGGTTGCGGAAACTTGAGGAAATTATATAGAAAAGTCTCTTATTTCAAAGAGCCTTCTTCAAACATTCACCAAAAGACTTGCTTCAATGGGCCTTAGGTTAATGCCCATCCCACCCTGTTATGCCGCGTACTGCATGTGTAAACCCATTTTGATATGTCGGTATTTCTAGCTACTTTTGAGTTGGAATAAGTATAGCCCCTTCATCTCAGGTCTAAATCAACAAGGCGTATTGTTGTATTTAACCTTCTTAAGCTTCCATTCTTCTTTTGTCTTAAGGCTTATATTGAACCCTAAGATTTAGTTAAGGAACCACTAATTAGCCCCAGCGTGGGCTCGGCTTAGCTCTGGGATTATACTACTCAGAGACTGTGCTTAGGAGCAGGCGCCACGCTGCTTGGTTTATTACTTATTAGACTGCAGACAGCGGGCATCCGACAAGTAATCAATAATATTGATATTTTGACTCCAGTGTGGGTAATTTCCACTTGGCTGTCGTCTTGAGACAAAGTAAGGGGTATCGAATTGAACGTCCCTTTGAGTAATAGCCTACATTAATCTCGAATTGCATTCTAATAAAGGCTATTTTCAATATCTGGAAATTGGTAGATATTAATGTTACTTTGCCATAAATTGCAGATACCTTCCCTTTCGACTGAATATAAGTTAGGTTTGTACAGAGTATTCCGAGTATGCCTATCAATCCTTGATATGTAGAACATGCGCAACAGAAATCAGAGAACAGAATAAGAGTATCTGAGATTAAAGGCTTTTTATACAAAACTGAACAATCATGAGAGCTATCAGCAAGCATCGATATCATCTGATGTGTTCTTTCATCGTGTAGATAATGCATCAGGTGGGGCGGGGCAGGAGGAGGGGCAGGCTGGGGTCTGACAGAAAGGGGACAAAAGGAGGTAGGGTGCCTAGACAAAAACAAGCAGCCCTGTGTCCAGAGCACGTGAGGTGTCCTGTGTTCTATACTGCGTCCACAACTAGCACCGCTAGGTACAGTAACAACCATCTACATTGTATATGAACCTTGGATATATAGTATCTTATTCAAGCATTCCGCACCTAAGCAAAATGACAGTGCATTGCTAGCAATTTTTGGAACTTTCTAATGATGTTCCATGTCATAAAAGCGCATACATTAGACCCGGCCTTTGTATCCATCTGCATGTCCCGTGTGCCCTTCCATCAAGCATACTCTCTGAATCACAATGAAAGAATCTTTGGACTGAAGTGAAGCTACCTTTTAACAGAAAGAAGGATATTTCCTTTATCCAAATGCCAGTGTTTCTGAGGATGGGAAACACAGGTGTTTGTCACATTTGCCTAGTGAATGCAAGGGCATGTCATATAGGCATATTCCATGAAGCTAATACTAATGAAACCTACACATAGCGCTAGCCATTTACCTTTTCTTGTTGCTTTGGGTTTAGAATGCGTTAGAGCCAGACAGTGATGAATGGATTGTAATAGAAATTTTTCCTCTTTTATTTGTCATCCCTGTGTTCGGAGATTCTATCACGTGGGCGTTCCTTTATGAGATAAGCAATATGGCAGGTAGAATCCGATCTAGTTGTTGTTCTCGCCATCCTTCCTTCCCCTAGATATGCATTAGTCTTTTGCTAACAAGCCTGGTACATATGTAAGCCTGGTGTTGCCTCAGTTTGGAGTATGTTATATATAGATGCCAGCTCGGGGAACGTCGTGACTGCATGCATGCACACAGCTTAGCATTGGTGGCCAGGGAGTGGTCATACACGTGCATATACGGTATATCAAGCTTACAATGTATAGCAAAACAGAACTCCTAATTAATATAAAACATGGGAGAATATAATATAGATATGCTTACCCCATGCCGAGCGATATAGTTTTATCTTCCTAGAAATAGACTATGCTCCCCAGATTAGGGAAACAAAACCAGACACAGGGCTATAAAACCATTGTTACGATCTGGGAATTGGTACCATTTAAAATTCAAATCCCTGTTTGCCACACGCATCGGGTAAAGAATAATTTTATTGGATACATTACCGGCCCAGCCCACCTTAACTGGATCGGAATTTCGGTTAATAATTCGAATTTGACTTCACCGAGAGGCTCTTGATTAAATTGGCTTAATTTGATTTGTCACGAACACAAAATGAAGGCAGTCCTAAGAAAAATGTCACCCGTGTCTCATCGATTCAACTACGGGTCACTACGGGTCATTATTTTGGAGTTGGTTCTATCTTAAGAATGATGAACGCAGAGGAAGACGTAGAAGGCATCTTCTAAAAGAGAGCAGCGCTCATTCCATTAAAGGGCCCACATCTTCTAACTCTTTAGAATACATAACATTAATATAACATCACTAAGTTATCAGGAATGTTCATTCACTAAGCGGAGACGTTCTTTTCAAGAAGCGTGGGCAGTATGCCAGTATTTGCCCTCGTTTTTCATTTTACTTTTTCGATTTCTGAATTAAGAGTACATCACAGTTGTACGCATATTAAAATAAAGTACCACAAAGTGCTTGCGTCCTGTCAATCCCCATACTTCCTAAAAGCCATGTCTGTTTTTAACGGCTGCAACCTTATGTCGCTATGGTTACACTGTACAGGTAGTTTACCTTACTACTCACTCACTTATGGTATCTCATGTGGCTCATATCTGGGCCGGAAATGGAGATCTCATGTTGTTCATATATACAGGTGTACCACTCACTCCTACAGTATTTGTGTACTGTGTATGTCAGTGTATTATACATAAAGGTGGTGACACTGTATATGGTATGCATAGCAGGTATCAGTTGGTGGGTGACAAAACCATCACCTGAGTCTGATATCATATCCTGGTATCACATCAAAGGGTGTCTAACTCACTACTAGTGTACTTAAGAAAATTACTATCATTTTAAGTTAATTCCCTGAGCACCTCCTCGCCATGTCTAGGTTAGAGGAGTGCAGGGTGCCTGATATGTCGGCACGTCACCTGATGATGACTCAGCAGCTATGTTAATGCACGTGTGAGGGGTGGAACCGGGAGGCACTGAGACAGCCAGGTGTGCTCTGTGCGATATAGGCAGCTGTAGGCAGATATGTACCTGCTTATGGCACTATACTCCTAATTATGATGGAACCCTAATATCATAATTGTATTTGTAGTATAGTATCATGGTGGTTGCATCGTTCTCTATACCCCCGTATCTCTTTGTATAAAGCCACACCATATTCTAGAAAGCCCATACTGACATTGCTATGAGAGCTATCTGGCGAATATCTTTTAATTCACATTCTCAGTGTGTAAAGATGTCCACCAAGTCTCCAATAAAGTATTGCTCCTCAGTGCCCACTACCTATTGCACCTGCCGGTACTGGCGAACTACTGACCTGCTATACTGTATAGTCACGACGTTTTACACTTGTATAGAGGACATCTCCTGCTCCTGGTACATGGGGTAGTGCTGTATTTTGTGCTGACTGTCCATACATACATGGTAAACCCATGGTGGAGGTTATGACACTTGCCCTTTATCTGTTGAGTCCAGAGTCAATGGTGATAGGATACTTGTACCGTCTAGACAGGAGGTGTAAGGTTATATGATACTCGTAACTGCAGTAGATACAATGTCATAACCCTCTCAATGTCTGTATACATGTATAGTAATGGCGGTATATACGTATGTATACCGGTACATGTACTAGTATAATACTGAGGTGGGATAGTTCAACTGTTTAGGTCACATAGATCAATTGTAAACTCCTGCATTCCTAGACCCCCAGCCGGAAACCTGCTTCATGTCCTCGTTTGAGGAACTGTGTCGAGCTTCATGGGCTTTGTGTGAAATCATATTTCCAGTCAGTGCAAGCATGTAATGAAGTGAGAACACATCAAATGGCTCAAGCTACCCTATGTGCATGGTAGCTGTACTGGGGTGAGTTATACACGTGGTACATAAAACTAATCTCTACTCGCAGTGTTATTACTCAGACTCCTGTGTAACACAATGGTATTATAGCAGTACGTCAGCACAACCAGGCCTGATGCCTCCACAATGCTGTAGTGTAGTGTAGACTGTGGGAAGGGGTGGAGCTGCATGTACATGTGATGTACGTAGTGAGGGGTTTAGTGTGGGGCTGGGGTGGCATCAGGTGAGGGGTGCATGGGCAGGAGATGTTCAGGTCTCAGGTCAAAGGATAGAATCGATAGACGACAACCCTGGCACTGTCATGTTATGTACTGATGCTGTGGGGAGGGGTAGCATTCGTGCATTACCTACAGTACTGAAAATTTGGCGGGGCTTTCTTTACTTATTCCATTGCTGTTTGCAATGGACATAACGGATAGAATATTAATCCTATAAACTACATTGCCCAGATATAGAGAAGGGAACAGAGCATATGATCGTAGATGACATACCTAGCTGTCACCTCCCCTACTACTCTTGTAGAATGCCATACACTACTACAGCTGCAATCAATATTTCGGCTGATTTACACACGTTGTCCTTACTGCTCCGTGAATCACCCACCTTGTTATCACTACATCATGATGCCATGGTCAGCACAACTCAGTGCACCCATTGTGGTGGCAGAGACCGGGCGGCAGGACACTTCCTCCCCGGCCTCCCCTGCAGCAGGCGCGGCGGCAGTGGACAGGTAAGGGGCGGCCTCATGCTGGGCAGGTATCCATCCTCCTGTGGTCGTCTTGATGTCCTCCTGTACTCCTCCTGTAGCTGTGTGAGGCTGGAGGCAGCAGCAGCGCACGGCGACCCGTGCTGCGTGCACGTCAGGCGGCAACTGGTGCACCCCCAGTCTTCTACTACTGCCTCTCTGCTGCCGTTCCTGCTGCAGTCCTCCCACCCTACTACCCCCTCCACCCCCTACAGGAGCAGTAGTCTTGTCCTGGTCATTGATGTAGTGTGTCCCATGGGATCAGGTCATACAATAGATTATGTTCTGTGCAGATCTAGATGTTGGTTGTTTTGTGGTACAGGAGTTATTAATATCTGTGGCCGATTGGACATGTAAGTATTCAGTCCCATCATTATCTGGCCACAAGCACAATGTGCTTAGTATTCTAGGAGTGGATTAAACTCAAGCAATAATGGTGTAAATATGATAACGGTAATTGCCACAAGTATCTCAGCTGACTACTGATGATTGAATAAAAAATGTAAATATACATCCATGAATTTCACGTCCATAACAGCAATGACAGTTGGCCCAAGATATTATTTCATGTATTGCTCTTGGGCATCGTGAATGAATAATTGCAAATTGACAAAAACTATCTCATCAATAATTGATTGCTCTTCATTTGTATTTGCCATGCTATTCTGCAATAAATAGTTGATGATAAATATTTAGACTTGCATAAATATCTTCGATGGAATGTGGGAGCCACAGCTAGTCTACACCACTGCATGTTCTTCTAAGAGCAGGCCCCATGAGACCTAAGTACCCCACCCCACCCAACATGCTCCCCTCTCATCAGCTGATTGACGAGGGGTTAACGTGGTTGAGGTCGCCGAGATGGAGAGGGGTCTGGGGGTCTGGGATCAAGAAAAGGGGGCAGGGGCACCAGCAGCTGACCCAGGTATGCTAATGAGTTGACCTAATTTACATCTTGGGGGGGGGGGGGGGGGGGGCAGGTAGCAGCGGTTTGTTTGGTTTGCTGCACATGCTTTGGGTTAAGTGAAATTGATCGTCCAAGAATACCAGAGGAAACCAATAGAATCTGCTTCTACCAGAATCAAAACGAAAGTCTGTCTAAAACAGGAAGTTTTCCCAGTGGCTGGAGGTCTATGATTTACTTGATATACATTTGTAGTACTGGTTATTGTATTTCCAGGTGGGGCTGCGTAGGCTATAAGTATTGTGATGATATTAGAAAGTGTCGTAAGCACAGCATTATTACTCCAAGCATTAGTACCACACCTGATACTTGAGTGTGGACAGACTTTAGAAAGGCTTGTGGCAGACAATCGTATTGCTGCTAGTATAACTGTCTGGCTGATTAGTACCAGTAGGATACACCAGATGGGGCCACTTTATTGGTAGTGGTGTTTCTCCTCTAGGTACAGGAGGAGGTGGGTGAGTCAGCATGGACTGATCATACGCCCTGGAGTAACTTAAGCTATAGATAGCTGTGACTAGTGCCATAATGTCTTTGGTAATGGCTTCCGACAAATGAATATAGGTTTATCCAGGTGGGTTTTTTAAAGTTCCTACGACTGAATGATTCATAGGCTTTATACTGTAACAGTATAGAAAGACCGAGCTATATGTGTGCCCCTACATGGGTAAAATTCGACACGTGCGACACGGCGACACGGCCCTTTTAAAAATCGACACGTGCGACACGGCCCTTTTAAAAATCGACGGACACAGACAATTTTGAGATAAAAATCCACCTACAGAGTTTTTTCTCTGAGTTCCTATATACCTAAAAAGTGACGCAGTGACACGCTGTTTTGCTCTAAAAAGTGACACAGTGACACGGCCAAAATTCTGGGTACCCATGTAGAGGCACATATGTCTAAGTGTAAATCTATTGAAGAGTAGTAAGCAACTGATATCTAAGATATAAAAAAGTCTAACCGTCATGCTATAAGGTCTTTACAGTCTCAGAGTGAAGAAGATCCTAACATGCCATTTCAGTATGGGATACATGCAGAACCAGTTGGGTCTAGGCCTATCGTCTTATTCTGGCCAGCTATTAGCTCCCTAGACTCTGCAGGATTCAGAGAGAGCTTTGAATCCATGGTGATGATGCATTATTGTTTATCAGAACAATGATTTCCTTAGAGACCACTGCTGACAACGGAGGCTGCATTTAGGAGGGGTGCATGACAACCGTAGCAGTAGTACCAAGGTAGTGTCGAGGTTTTCCTCAATACTGTCTTATTCCCATATAATTTACAACATTTTACTCTATGGTGACAACTAAACACTGAATCCTTAATGCTTATGTATATACATTGTAACTGTAATACCAATGTATTCCATTCTTAAGCTAAAGAGAAAAGGAATACTGTACAAAATGAAAATAAAACCGGTAAGTTGCTATTGAGTTAAATACTAGTAGTAAGAGGAACCTGTGCATATCATTCCAAAGCACCGTCCACTGGTGAAGTATCAAAGATGTTAATAAACTGGTTATGAAGTAACGAGTGGTAGTAGTGGCAGTACACTAATGGTATACTCGTGCGTTGGGTGCTGTACTGACCTTTAGATAACAGTGGCCTTGATTTAAGTTCCTGAGATCGGTGCGAGGCTGGAAGATATAAGAAGTGATATTTTAAGGTGAGTTACTCCGATCTGCTCAACCCCAAGACCCAGGGGTGCTGCTGAGCTGCTCGTGACGGTGAGTTGACTTGCAGGGGTCGATTATATGGCACTATTATATATATATACTTATTGGTGATTTCCAATGGCTTCCTTGCTATATACGTATATGCTTCAAATGTATTCAAATTAAAGTCGGGCACTATAATATTGAAATATATATATAAACTATAGGCTAATGATACTGCTTGTGTGATGAATAAGGAATAACCAAATTGATAAAATTAACTAACTAGTATTGGAATATAAACACATGTAACACAATGAAAACATATGATAAAGAACACTTAAAATCTCAGAAGATGAATAACTTAAAGCCCGATAGCACTGAGCAAGTAAATGTACGTATGAGTAGTTTCACGTCATCTATGTTCTATAAAGTAAGTCAAATAGAAGGGTACTTGGAACAGTCTGATATCATTCCAAAATGCAACTTAGGCGCTTCACAGCAAATTCTCTCTGTGTCAGTCTAATTTAGATCTCCAAAAGAAGATGCCATTCAAATCAGCATAACAACTTTGGTACACAAATATTAGAAACGCCAGCTCAGCGGATGTACTCACTCTATTCTTGGCGCATTTCTCCCCGTTTTTAAGTTCCATAATGATTCACCCTATTAGTACTCATTAGGCATTCCCCCCTCACATCCCCTTCACTGCCTCCTCTCAGTTTCCCCAAAAACCCTTTGTACTCAGAGATCAACAAGAAATGGGAAAATTAAGAGCAAGAAAAAAGATTTCCCCATTGTCCTTCAATAGACTTGCATCGTCTGGTCGTAAGCTGTGTTGTTTTGCAATAAAACACTAAGTACTACTATTTTGAGATCTAAGATGATTGGGATTGATAAAAAGGGAATTACAGGATACTTTTAAAACCAATCTATTATGAGCTCATCAGAGTAACCAGAACTTGATTGTGGTTAACTCAAACGGTACTTTTTGTTGTATTCAAAGATCATCCTAAAGCCAAAGGGAAGTCATGACAGATAAATACACTATCAAAGTCAACAGCCCTTACAGACAGATAAGAGTGCATGATTGCTACAGGATCACAAGAAATCCTGTGAGAAAGCAAGCCGCGAGATTTCACGAGGTCCCGCGAGACCTCGCCAAGTCTCGCGTTGCTGGACGTGGCTGATAATGAACGCTGACAATGCAGGGATCATCTAGCACCGGTGACAGCGGCGATTTTCTTTTTATGAAAGATAGGACATAGATAGGAGAGATAAGAACTGAATCACGCAACCATTATCAATTCCCAGTATCATAATTCCCTCTTTTAGCAACCCAAACTGCCTGCAAGAACCCCATTTCACAAAGGTCGCACGTGGTTTGCCCTTTTGATCGTCTTTAACAACCCCGGTTAACAACACAGATGGGGCCTTCAAATAGGATCCCCTGAAGCCTTTAACAGAAACCTCTCAATGACGTCACTTTACATGTAGCTCTTTGCTTCTAAACCCACACAAATAGTTCTGATCGTATTATTGATTATAACACTTTAGTATGGCGCCTTTAATACAATTCTGCTGTGCTTTAGTTTAGTTGACTCACTGTCTTTGGACACTGTTTTGGGGTATTTGGTGGTGGTGTCAAGAAGTATGACTTTGTGATACAATAACCCAACGAAACGCTTTAAAGGGAAGTATGGATACCATTCTGGTACCGCCGTTTAGATGCTATGTGGTATTCTACACATCTGACTGGGGTTCAGCGCACAAAGGCAGTAATTCACGACCCTCCCACTGTGAGATAACACACTATTGACATGCCTCCCCCTGCCGCCATCTTGCTATGGGGTTGTTATCTGGTGGGTGATTCAGCCTCTGAGACCTATTGGCGTTTGGAGGACACCCTGACCACTTTGTCACACTAAGATCACCCTATATAGTCACACTATGGGGCGTCAAGTGGCACAGGAAAAGCTGTAAACATTTTAAATTTTCGTTTAAATTCTTGTATTATTTATTTTGATTTGTCACTAATGTACGATACCATTTAACTGTATTACCATGTGTTTTTCCTACTTCATATAGCATAGGAAAGAATGCTTAAAGCTTTTATCTTTATTTGCTCTTTCAGCATGCAAGCCTGTCCCAGCTGCTAGCCTGATAGTATAAGCAGGACAGGGCATATAATAACAGGAAATTATCTCCTACATATTGATAGAATCCAAAATGAATACAGAATCCATTTACAATCCCACTGCCTCACACAAGGACTGACCTAGAAGTCATCCCACACCATCATCCTCCACTAAATATTATTGCCTATTCTGAACTGTCACCCAGGAAATCATATTTGACCCAATTTGTACATTTATATTCTGACAATGACAATGTCATGAACCTTACTTTATGACCCATATATTCTGACAAGAGTTAATCAGTCCTGACTGGCCCCTACCCCAGGAACATGGATATTAATGCACTGGTGTTATTATCTCGATGTCTCATCTGCAATCTCCGAGTCAAATCCTGATGACCCTTCCCTGTGCGCTGGTGGCATTCATTATTATATTTCCAATTAATACCCTAGTGAATATTCAGCCGACTTACTGGTGGGTCAATTAGCATAGTTAGAGGCCTCCATGGCTCTGTCTGGTGTGACTTGAATGAAGGAAGTACACTCTGTCCACATCTAAAGAGGCGGATCAATATAACTGTTCTAAGATGCTTTAGTTTGGGGCACTGCCTCTCCATCTCTAATTTCTATGACATGTTAATCATAGCCATGTCTCTTTTTCAGACGGCTAATGAATTGCAGTCGCTAGCAGGATACTATCGGATTCAGTAAGTTCATATACTGGACGGGCCTTGGATTCAACTGCTGAGCTTAGCCTGTGTCAGCTTCAACTGGGGTACCCTCCTGGTCCGAGACAAGGCATAGGTTGGATGTAACTCGATATGACAAGGTGTGACACGGGGGCTTCATCCTTTTGACCAGCACTAACCACCTAAATACCACTACCCCTGATCTCACCCAGTGTTCAGAATTGATTTAGGTACCACCAAGGGGCAGCATTGTGGGTCAAGGCATTGTCTGCATTACCATGATGCCTACTGACCCAGTAAGCCGCCATCGTTACCCCATTCCCCACTGACCCCCTGCCTCAGACTGCGGCCCTGGGGGCAGGTATTGACCCCTGCTGGGCAAACAAGGCCTAATTAACGACGCCAATATTTTTATGTGACATCCCATAACGATCCAGGACCCCTGAAGCTGTTCACATGGCCCTAACACAATACAGGATTTGTATTTAGGAGTTGTGACCTCACTGTAATGAATGGAGCTCATGGTGAGGACTGTGAACTGGGCTAATAGGCACTAAACACTTCCCTGCAGCCCACAGGGAGCCCACAGGGAGGGCTGACTGGTGCAGGGTTTCACACAGACCATGTCACGACAGGGCTAATGGATTTAGTTAGAGGTCTGAGGTAAATATTGGATCCCCAGTTTCCTCATGCCTGGGGGCTGTGGAGGATGAGCAGGGTATTTAGAGCCTGCAGAGCTAATTCATCTAGAACACCAGTCTCCTACAGTTGTGTGTAGGGTTAGAGTGGGGGAAAGATCCAGACAAACCATAATGAATATAATTTGGAGCAGAGAGTGACTGAGTAGTGTATCCTGTGAGGCTGATGTGACAATGGGGTTGAGGATGGGATTTGGGGAAGTATGTGTGGGAGGGGTGGGCTGTATGGCAAGAAAGAAGACAGCACAGCTACAGATGTACCATAATCAGGGCAGTGGGAGATATATCTCCGAGCCTTTACTTCCAGCCAGATTCCATGTCTTTTTCTACATATATACATGTAGAGATGTAGATATGAGACATATAGGGTGTCTGTGTGGACAGCTGGGGTGGGATGGGGGGGTGGTGTATGGATATTCATAGACCCTGTTCTCTTGTTATAGAAGGCGTGCTGCTGAGTCGTGCCTGAATACATCAGGTGGGGAGGGGTGTGTTGTCACGGCGGGGTGTCTCTGTCACATTCCTCATCCATCATGTTTGTCTGTGTGTGTGTGTCGGGGGGGGGGGTGATGTCCTATGGGATTTGCCCACAGAGGGGCTGGGGTGCAGACTGACGGAATGCCCTCATCAGACGCCTGTCACCCTGACCCCACACACCAGCACCCCATGTGTCAGCTAATACAGCCAGCAGTTAGCTGCCTGGTTATTTGGTGTTTATATGTGTAACATGACATGCATTCAGCTACCAATCAATAAATCGTGTTCTAAATCTCATAGCTTGTCCGCATCCCTGATTATGCACCACTTTTTCTGTTATTCTTTTTTAAAGCAGTAGTATGACCTCTTCCCCCTCTCAAAGAAGGAGGAATTATTACACCCAAGAATCTTTCTGATTGCTTGCTTGCTCCATGTACAGCCGACGATTAGTTTCCTGCACTTAGTTTCCACTGTATCTACACAATAAATATCCACAGGACAGCTTTATTCTGCCAATACCCCCACCTTCCGCACCCCTCTCAAAGTCTCCACCCCCCCCCCCCCCCCACCGCCATTCTCCTCACACACACACGACCATGTCCTCACGCTAATTCTGCCTGATAGTGAAATTCCTAGGAATGCCGGCCCAGATCTCATGATTGATCCCAATAAACCTGTCACATGATGACCAATGAAATTGGTTTCCATCACGCCATTTTAGTACAGTGGCCTCCCCAGTGGGAGCGGCCTGATCGTGGCATCTCCAGCACAGCGGCCTTTTGTCTGTCTGTCTCACTAATTGTTGTAATTAACCAAGGCTACAGATGAGGACTCGTCCTGAAATAATAAGTGTATGTTCTAATTGGAGCCGAATAGCAGCCCAGCTTACGCTGTTCTTGTGGGTAAGCTAGAACTGTTTTTCCGTCAGTCCATCTTCTTTTCTCTTTCTCTTCTTCACTATTTGTTGTGCAGAGATGTTACAACATTTCTGATTTTGGGAAAATTTCCTGAAGGAGATGAACAGAATTCAATGTGGCATCTCAATCAAAGTAATCAGTAACGTGAAAGAGCATGTCGGAAGAGTGTAATTTCTTCATTTCGTAATGTTAAAAGCAGGACACCCCAAAACAGGGGTATTCAAGTGGAACAGTATAAATAAAGGGATACCAACCCAATGTCTCACTGCTGTGCTGCACCTTCCCATGGCACCCACCCCTCTGCCCTCCCCTCCCCACAAACCCTTATTCCTCGCTCCTCATCTCCACCCCCTGCTCCCCTTTCACATCTGAGTGTGATCTATAGCGATAGATTACCAACAGTATAAATAATGGATGTTGCTTTTCAATCATTCCTTCACAGAAACTTGTTTAACCAGAAAACCTCCCGGCTGCAAAATGAGGCGCTATCCATCAACCTGTCCCGGGTAAAACACTGGGAAATAAAACACAGCAGCAGCTCTAATCGCCTACCCCAGATCTCCCATCTAAATGGGGCATCGTGATGTGTGCGTTCTGTCCTTAGGATGGGCATTATCCATGGACATCACAATTGTGTCTACATAATGACTACGTATATATCATTAACAAGGGAACTGGTCATTAGCAAAAGAAACATTTCTCTTAATATTTCGACAGACTGGTCACGGTCTTAAACATCGCGTCTCATCCTTCTTATTGCTGAGCACAGACTCCTGAGACATCTAGTTTTCATTACAGAATCAATAACTTAAGCAGCTTTGGCTAAAATACATGTACAAAGTGTTCAGACTGTTCATAAACGTATCCCTAATAGAACTAACTACCACACCGTACTAGTAGCTCCCCTTCAACCAACCCGTCCCAGGACATATCATACAACGATTGCTGACATTGGGTGTAGATCTATATCCCAGGACCCTGGAGGCCACAGGCTCTGATCCCCCATAGACCTATTTAATTAGTTCTGTGAGGCCTGGGGCCTCCCGATTCCCGTTTCACCATCTTAGGTCATACCCCATCCCAAGACGATGCACTGCGGACTATGGGCCCTAGACTAGATTGGCCATTGACGCTAGATTCTTTTTTTTATTATATATGTTAGCCTTGTCATACCAGCTAAATTACCGGGTAATTATTTTCAATGATACGTTACATTATTTTCACACAAGTATCTCTTTAAGCCATCCCTACATGCACCATATCCAAATCTGTAACCCTTGAACAATAGTGACATGTTAATACCAGAATATTTAATAAATATCAGTCCCCATCCAGAGCTGGTGGCAAGTCGGATGGTGGGACGGTGGGTAGATGTCGGGGGGTGGGAAGGGTACATGTAGGGTAGGTGTGTAACGTTACGTTAACCGTTAATAAAGTGACGTAACCAGGTAATAGGTGCCGCCCAGGGCACACAGGGAGCATGTAGACCTTGTGTAAGAGCAGCTCACGGAGCAGCTCACTCAGCTACTCACCTTACTACAACAACCAGGGGGGTTAAGTATACCTTGGGGCGCATGAGCACGCCCTGCCACCTCAGGGCGGCCCAGGTGCGTGTACACTGTGGGTATATATTGATATGTATTGATATTAATATATAAGGTAGTGGAGTGTTGAACTCTTTGTTCTAAGGTAATATCTGGTTAACTTGTGTCCATGTGAAACAGGCTGGGTCGGTGTGGGTTATAGCCTGGTAGTTCCAGTGTCTTAACATACCATTGCCCTCTTTCAATATCCGCCTGGAGTATGTCTAATATAGCAGCAGTCTCTTAAACCAATTACGATTCCAAACGATTGGCCTAGACACCTACACGGGGCTGTGGCACTGGCGATGGGTGGGGGCTGGATGGAACACGTTACTGTGTTAGAGTTTGTAGGAGTCTGGACCTGTTCTGCATAGCCTGACACTAGGGCACCATAAGCCCTATACATTGTGTCGATCTGCGGGCCTATCCCTTTGTGCTCTATCCGCACGGTTGGCTGCAGAAATAGCCTGCCCAGGGAGGGCAGTGGGGCTGAGTCAGGTCCCAGTGTGAGTAGTACCTAAACGGGGCCCGGTGTCAGGCTCCCACACAACGGGCACAACGTGAGTAGTACATGGAGAAATGGACTTTCCTCAGGATACCCAAATTAATGCATGGTGTCTCAATGATTTGCTTGAGTTGTTCTACTTCAAACAAATTGCTGCGTGGTTTGGACAAAGTGGGTCGGGTGTTCTGATCAAGGGATCAGGGAATCATCAGATGACCCTGGGGCGGATGACTGTTATCTGTCCCATCAGTGCCCCCTGCCCCCTCTACTCCCCCTGTGTATGAGATAACTGGGTCATACCGTGGAGGGGGTGGGAGTGGTGAGAGGGTGTCAGGCCCCATTCATCTACCCCCCCCCCCCCACCTTCACCCCCTGTCTGAGTCAGTATCTGCTCCTTACACCTCACTTCTCCCACCCCAGCACCCAGACCCAGGGGGACCTCAGCCTTAATTTGGTATAATAATTCACAACAAAGTCTCCCCGAGGTGATTATACAGAGACGGCACTGCTGTCTGTTCTCTCATTTCAGCAAATCAATTACATTTAATATGCCAGGGTTGTGGATCACATGGCGATAGTGGGGTGATCATACTGTTCTTGTTTTTTCCCATCATGTTTTAAAGTAGTGTAGCCTATTTCCCATTTGTCCTTTAATCTTGTCCGCACGCAACCCTTCTATGAATGATAAGATAATTAGATTATACAAATATACAACCATGAATAGTCTATAGCTTTTGACTCACACGGAAATATTAACAACTATTTCAGAAACTTCTGTCAAGTTTGTCTAAAACAACACTGACACATAATTATCTAGGCCAAGCAAAACACACTCAGTTATCAATCATTGCCAAACCAAGAGTATTCTCGTTATTTCCAATCCATTACCCGGAATCAAGCCAACTATCTCGCACAGCAACGCCCCAGTAGCAATATTCTATTTTGGCAGGTGATTTGTAGAATGGGAGTCCCTTTGAATTTCATGAACCCCACTTTGTAAGTGCTTTCTGAGAGGGGTTGATGGATTTCTCTCGTGTTCATAGTTCTGACTAGTTTCTAGTTGCGTGTGTCATTGGTGGCTTGGTAGGTGGTGGTGGTAGTGGTGGTGGTGGTGGTGGTGGTGGTGGTGGTGGTGGTGGTGGTGGTAGTGGTGGTGGTGGTGGTGGTGGTGGTGGTGGTGGCTGCAGGGGATGGGGGCTTCTGGGGGTATGTGTAGTTTAGGGTACTTCATATTTACCCCTAACTTTTAGTATCATATAGAGCCTGCAAGTTCAGGATTGCTATCGCTCAAGTGAATCATAAAGATATCATTATATACAAATATGTAGAAATATTCTATCGTATATTTAAAGGTATTACCAAAGCGTAACCGTATAATTATACTCGTTCCTTTCACTATCTAGGAATTATTTCACTTTGAAGTTAAAATTTAAGTGCTGGCCGCCTATGGGAGAATGGATTTCTGCAAAGATTTACAGAAGTCTCCTCCCACCTATAGAAGCAGGGCTGAGCCTGCCGGACGAGGGTCTCTGGTGGGGAATGGACACCACCCCATCCCCAACAGCTCCCTGGCCGCATTGAAACGAGAGCTGCAAACATAAGCAGCCATTTAGAGCAGCTCTGAGCAGCTCCCAGCTTCTATATGGGACTGTTACAAACTCCACACCCCCACCCACTCCCTACTCCTCACACTGCAGGGCTTGACCTTGTCACACAGCCATACACTGCACCACCTGGCGGCAAGCCATCTCCGCCCCGACCGGACATTAAATGCCCCCACCGGAGCCTTCAAGGCACCGTGCCACTAGGGGAGCCACTAGGGGAGCACATAAACCCAGAGTACTGAATTTTTAGTGAGTTGCTCAGAAAGCCTCAGAATATGTCAGTTCCCTAGGGAGAGCACCTCCACTTCCTAGATTCGGGAAGAAATGTGAGAAAATTATCTCAATTAGATTTTATGGCATATATCAAGAAAGTTCTGTAGATGAGTAGGTTGGCAATAAGCCAATAAAAGCTTTCAATGGGAATATAATCATATAAGGAGATTATTTAGAAAAGTAGATAAGAATCAACCAAGTCTAATGACAGCTATATATCTTTACACCATACACAACCACACGGCTTGTATGGAGCTGCATGCTGCCTTTAATGATGAAGGTCTAAGAGACTTGGCAGTCACCCGCTGCACCGGTCCCTCCTGGGCGCAGGCCATGAATCGCTTAACAAGGAACACACGGAACTGCCTCACCGATAGGGAGGGATGAAGTCGGGAGATGTAGGAGGAAAACAAGTAGTGACTAGATAGAAACGAATGGGAGGGAGAAAACAGGATGAATGGAGAATGATATATCAATGTATATATGGGCGAAGACAGAAGATTGACTATGGTGAAGTGCCCTTCTACTGCTGAGCGGAATAGAGGAAGGAAAGAGGTGGAGCTAATGAAGGGAAATGGTACGTGTATATTACAGCCGCCTACAGAAAGCTTTAAGTGCCAAAAGTGTCAGTGTAGCTGTACAAATATAAATATTTAATATAGAAAGGGGGAAATTCTTCAAGAGAAGATGACATTTCTTAAATCTTGCGCAGCAATGGCTGTACTATATGTCAAGTGTACATACATTATACATCCAGGGCCGGCAGTATACAGCTACAGAACACACTAAGGAGATCAGTAAGGGCAGGATAGGAGGCTCAGACAGACTCAGACCGTCCCCAGGGCCGACCTTTGTGGAGGGCAGTGCGGCACCTTGGCCGCCCCGGGTGGTGTAGGGCCGGCATCCCGGGGGCTTCCTGCCTCCTTGTGGAGACCAGGGGGACCTGAGTGCCGCCTGTCCGCTCTCTGACACATTTTAACCTACTTGTTTGATCATGTCTCTGCTACTGCTCAAACCCTGACAGCCAGGTCAGGGAAAGGGAGCTGCTCATATGGGAGTAGGAGCAGATAAAGGGATACTGCTCTGACTGGTGGGTACAGTGCCATAGAGTGTATACCTGCTGCAAGGTAGGCCTTTGATATCATACAGCTACATCTTATATTACACTTTGAAACTAATGTTACTATCTCTATATGTTTTATATCATAATAGTATTATAGATATAGGCCATAGTCCGCATCTCCCATAGGTCCCTCTAGCTTAACTTAACCCTTCATAGTTACCTCGGTGTATCCCCATACATCACTGTATTCTCCCTATACCATTGACTTATATAGACAGGCCCTTTAATTGGACACTAAAACGGAGACAAATGCACCATAGTACTCCCAGCCGAGCTCTACAAACAAATCGATATAATACTAACCGCGGTGTGAGAGGCCTATTCCAGCTGAGGCAATCAATGGCCTCCCTCTCGGCTACTAGAAGTGAGACATGGCTCCCTATGAAAGCACATATTGACATTCCCCACCAGCCCCCCCCCCCCCCCCCCACGTGTATACACACGCAGCACACAAACACCCCTCCCTCCATGGCCACATTGGCCATAATGGCTGCATCGCCTCCACTTATCCTCAAATTATTCCCCAGTGTCCGCTAAAACATACTTGAAACATACCCCTGCTAATGACACGTGGTTGTAGAGTAAGTACTGGAGGAGGGGAGATGTCAACCTATTCCATGGGGGCAGTATGATCCGTATACAGTTATACAGCAATTGTCAGCTAGCTATATCGATGAGAAGTGACAGTAACCAGTAGAAGCGGAATACAATTGTATATCCACGTGTGAATAATTCCCCCGTTATATATGCAATAGCCAGAGATACCACTCCTTGGTCGACAATAAGTAAGAAAAATATAACCATTTTTCTTAATTCTTTGAATGGAATTTAGTACAGAAATCCCAGCACCATGGTTAAAATATTCCCGACCCCCACCCAGGGTTTCCCGAGCAGCTCACAGTGTGAAGGGATATGGCCATCATGTAAGGCGGCAGGAGAACAAGGTGAGCAGCCCCTGTGCTGTATCAGCTCCCTGCTGTATACCTTGTGTAACGGTACCACTGTGGGATGAGCAACTCGTAGGTCAGTGACCACAACCACAGCCCAGAAAGGACAGCAGCTAGAGCTGATAAACAGCAACGGTACTCCCGGGTCTGGTCTCTTCTTTTTATTTAATGTATTCTTTTTGGTACCGGTATTAGAAGGTCGTTGTTTTTTTATACGTAAGTATGTCTCGAATCGGCATTTCATTGCCATGTTCTACTAACATTTTTGAAACATTAATTTGTGGATTTTTATCCATTTCTATTTCATCACACTTACTTAAATATAAAATTAAACCGCCTTTACTTGAAATTACTGCCAATCAATCTAATCAAACATATGCAATTCCATTTTTTATTACTATACCTCATTTAGCGATAATTACTGCCAACGGCTATTTTACTTTCATTACAAATGACATTTCGCAATCTATTTTTTCCAGAACCTCATTAAAGCACCCATATGACAAGTTTTTCATAAATTATTTCTGAAAGCCACGTTTTCAGATCCACATTGCTCTAGGCACGATTATTTTCAACTCGTGACTACCTTTTTTTTCCAAGACAATACTACCGGTAGCCTCTCAGAAAGATGCAATTTCAGATGGACACTATTATCTCTGTTCAAACCCGAGGGGACTGGAGGGAAGAGAGACAGTTAAGAAAAATGTGTTAAAACAGTCAAAGCATCTTAATGACTTCCTCCTCAGGCTTAATTTCCTCGATGAAACAACAGGCCGCGTTTATAGCGTAAACAAAACCATGGGGACTGGAAATAAATAATTCCATGGGAACTCTTTTGATTGGGCCATTTAAAAGGCAGCAAAAACAGTGCATCGCCAATCTTTTCACTGCATGACGAAGTTTAATTGCCAGTCCCAGTGAAATTAATTGACGGATGTATTGGAAATGGTCTGTAGAGCGGGATAAAGGTTATGCATTTCTAATTTCTCCCCTTGACCTATGACTTTAAATGTTATTATTCTCCGTGTAGAATGGCATTACTTTTTAATGATCATTTTGTGAATTTCATTCAAATTCCACTTCAATCATTGAAGTCTTCGATTGCATTTACCTCAGGAATCCCAAGCTGTCCTGAGTTTCACATTGTGCTTCAAGGCCCTTACTATGGACATAGAGATAGATGAGCCATAGGATATTATGGTTGTTTAAGTTGCTATTGAAAAACAGTGCACCTACCCCATGCTTAAAGTACAGTCAACCCTTCCAAAGGTGTGACGAATTTCCAAGATAAATGTATGTACATAATTTCATTCATTTGTACAGAGATGTACACCTCTCCGCCGTCGTCCATGCCGTAGGACACCACGCTGCTACATCATGTTAAGGACACAAAGTTAAACTCCAAGAGGTTCCTCCTTACCTGGCGGGTTATTGTTGTTCTGGGGGGCGGGGGACCTGACCCGGTCGGCGGCTGGTACTGCGGCGGCCGGGCTCCGGTTCTTGTTGAGGTTATGGTTGGAGGGGGCAGCGTCCTTAGTCGTCACCCCAGGGTGCGTCACTGTAGGACACTTACTGCTCCCTTTACTACTGAATGGTGATGGTAATCTGAAAGGACACAAGTTTACACTTATCAATATTTTCATAAAATATAGTAGTTTATATTTTGTGTGCTGGATAAATGCGACTTTTAGCAAATAGAAGTTAGAACAGGTAGGCAGATCATGTTTAGTTGATATTTGCTAATCAAAACCCCTGACTTTTGATGTTATTATATATGTGGATGTAATTACCTAGATCCTGAAATACGGCATTTATTTCACTGTTTTCACAAATACTACATTGTATTTGAACTTCTTCATCGCACAGATATATACACAATCATCAGTCTGTATAAACCGAATGCTTGTTTGCGGAAAAGAACCTCTTTGACTCTCATTTCCTATAGCTAGTACAAGTGCCTGGGTCTCATAATTATCAGATAAATTTAGCGTTCTCCGGGCGACAGGGCAGAGACACCCAAGCCATATCCTGACAGGAAATGAGAAATCACGTGCAGCCTTAACGGTTACATAGCAACGGCACAGAAGCCGTCTTAGCAATCAGCTTGTAGATTAAGCTGGGTGAGAGTCTAGGCTAATGTCTACAGCCCTGGATGAACTGTGTGTCATAGTTTTAATACCCTGCTCATGTCCAGACTGACTCTGAAGTGTTTAATCCAGAGATAAACTGTTTAATACTACACGTCCTCCTATGGATGTCTACAGCTTAAATCTCTTACTAAAGACATGTTATTTTCCCATTTATATTCATAAGATCTATCCAGACTACTGGCTTCGTACCTAGGCCTGTGTCACGTCTTATGGCCTGGGAGTGGGCCCGGGGAGTGGGCGGAATACAAGGGCATGCTGCCACATCATATGGCTTCTAAGTTCTATGGCGCTGTCTATATCAATCATCAGCTTTATCAGCCGTTATCGGAGCTGCTCAGACCCACCTGACCCACCTGTTGCGGCATGTCATGAACTGCTCTACGTAATTAGGTCACAGCTTACTTAGTATCCATCAGCATATGTTGTATCGTACAGCAAACCTCTATATGTCTGACCAACCACACGTGCAGGTGGAACTATTTCCATAGAAAGAACCAAATCCTAATATTTTATTTGATGTCGACTGAGACCATCACTTTTAAAAGGGAACTGTAATTAACTCGATCGGCTTGATCTGGTCAATGTAAATAGGTATATTTATAGCCCGCCGGAAAATCGGCCTGCTTAGATAAATAGGTACTAACAAAGACTGTCAACGCTACCGATGGCATTGTATTCAGCAGGATTTCATCATCTTTGAAAACAGACAACTCAAAATGAAGTTAGAACGATATATCTGCTTCTGCGAGTTCAACAGACATGCAGCCAAAAATAGCGACTGATTGATGGAAGCTTGAATTACTTCAGAGCAAACTGGAAATGGATGTTTGCCATAGAGAGAGGGCTAGACAAGCTAGGTCACCCAGCGAGTCCTAAATAGATGTATTAGACAGCAGCGGCAGTTTTAATGTGATGACACAAGTGGTATCCATCCCCAATTGGACATCTAGTGGCGGCATGTCCCACACCGACTGATAAAAAAGGGCCCTCTTCATCCCAGCACCCAACAAGCTATGCCAAACGCAATTTACTGTTTTACCAACAGGGGCCATTTGGGCCTCCCTGTGAGGAGGGCCTTAAAAGGTAGAGTGGGAGGGGAGGGTGGGATGTGGGGGAGGCGTATAGAGTGAAAGACAACATGAGATGTACTAGTGCAATGAAGATGAGACCATTGGGGTAGGGGTCTCTTTTTAGATCTGTCTGTTACCATGGTAACTATCTAAAGAAAAAGAAGTTGGAAGTCGACATAGGAACTTTAGGGTGGGTGGTGGGTGGGTGGGAGTTTAGGAGGTGGTATGCATAGTTGGTAGGGAGGTCCCTTAGTTAGGATGTGAGGATGGGTGACAAGACCAGGAGGATTGCCTCTACTTCCGGTTGGAGTCTCTGAGAGTGTCTCACAGTTCTGTCAAGGGTAGATGTCAAGTGTGCTTGTTGAGTGTACTTCAGACCATGTGTGCCTGCTCCCAGTGATGAGGCCAGGTACCGTAGTATTCTCCGGAATCAGTCTACCGCTACATACACAGTAGCACGTATTAGACTGACTAGTCAAGTCACCACTTTAAAGGGTGTAGGGATCCGCTGTGAATCAATTATGTTTCTGATTGGTGCCCAGACACAAAACGTCTTAAATCCTTCTGACTTGGCTGAGTGACCCCTTGGAAAGCTGCCTTGTAACTGTCATCATGTTTGGGTAAGCAGGATTCCATACCCCAGATGCAGTAGCTCAAGACCACTAAAAATGGAATTGAACAGCAATGTCTACCCTCACCACTGGGTATATATTCAACCATACTGTGTTGAACATAACTTGAAGCTTCCTTTGCACTCAGCTAGCACTATATGGATTATTCCCCAATCCTCCCCTCCCCTCTGGCTGCTTCCACCACTGCCTCAACAACTGATGGCTGACTTGGGACCGCGACACCACCGAAGTCATTACATAGCTGCCCCAGCGTCCCAAGTGCGTCCCAAGGGGCAGTACAGGAGGGCGCTCAGAGAGGGCGCCACTCCACGCCCAGTCCCTTCTATGGTGAAATGCTGCAGGGTAGGGGCAGGGCGGGGGGCAGGGGTAGGGGGTTCCGAGTTAAATGTACCCCTACGGCCATTACAACAATGATAAGCGCCCCCATTACTAACAGCCTGCATGATAGCACGCACAAGGCGTCATTAGGCACATAACTAGACCCGGCTAGGCCCAGTGTAGGCCTGTACAGAACACTTAGAGCTTGACCCCATGTGCACTTGGCTGGTTTTTCTGTATGTAAACATACAGTACTACCATGTGGAGGTACAGAGGGACTACTAACTAAGCAATATCCACATAGACATATTTAGCCATGAATATTGCCATCACGATTTGTACCCATTCCTAGACCATGTACCCGGCATATTGTCTTCTGATTTAATGACTGATATGTGCAACTGTGCCTCCTTTTTCCCTGTCTTGTCCCAGTAGTACATCCATAGCCCGGGGATACCCATTGGCACCTCAGTCCCAAAGACTACCCCACCACCAGTATGGAAGGCACACACGTGACCTTGGGCTGTCACCAAGGTCACTAGTCACGTGACCCAGCGTAACGCCTGGCAGATGTCAACAGTCAATGCCAGAAAAAGGGAGACAAAAAGTAGGGTGTGCGGCAAGGATCTAATTTGGGGCTCTGACTAAGAATGCCTACAGCCTCTTCCATATTTAATACATAGCAGTGTAGCCCACCCAGTTCTTCACCCAGGTCATAGCATTTTGAATCTTCTAACTCGTTGTACCTCCACTTTTCTTGACATTCTAGGAATACATGAATCACTGTCTACATATTTGCAAATATGCCATATATGGTCACTCATCTTGTTTAAGTAAGATTGATTGTGTGTTTTTTTTGTGTTTTTTTAAATTGCCATCTCTGTCACAGTGTGTGTGTTGTTGAATGTGTATGGCATCCAGCAGTGTATAAAGTCTGTCTATTTTACCCTCAATACCCTATCTCAGTACAGTATCAGGTCAGCTGTGCTGTGGCAACAATGACAGGGTCATTACTTAGGCCAAAAAAAAAAAAAGGTGTGTTTCCAGTAACATGCCCCCAGAGCATAGACCCGGCCGGTCGGATATTTTTTTTTTTTCTTTTTTTTTTTTGTTTACTTTCCCTGAAGGGCTGTAAGTAGCTCTCTATATAGGGCGATTTGGTTTCAGATAGATTTTTTTTTTTTTTTTAAGTTTCTTGTCCTTGGCTCAATAACCAGATAACTGCAATAGGCTAATTTGAACTATAGGAGGTGGGAAATTGAAAAGGGGGGGGGCCTAACATGTGTATAAGCTGCACCTAGAGTTTGGGTCGATCCTATAAGCCGCAATAGTGATTCGATTAGCGCTTATGCGCGAGGTTTTACATATAACATATTATTATTTCACAATTTTGCTCTGGAATCTTAAATAATTGTCTGATTTATGAAACATAAACACTGGCATGTAGCAATAAAACCCAAAAATAATCCTATGTATGTCCTTATGGGGGGGGGGGGGCAACCAAACATGTAAGTACATTTTTTTTTGTTACAATTCCACCTACCGACCATAAAACAAATGAAATGAAAAATGTAATTTGTTTCCAGTAACATGCCCTCAGAGCATAGACCCGGTCGGTCGGATCTTTTTTTTTTGTTTACTTTCCCGGAAGGCCTAGAAGTAGCTCGATTTAGTTTCAGATTTTTTAATCATTTTTTGGAAGTACCTTTATCTTTGGCTCAATGACTCCCCCCTTGGATTCACCCCTGCCAGATCTACCATTAAACCTTGCATATAAGCCTAACTTGTGTATAAGCTGCACCTAAAGTTTGGCTCGATCCAATAAGCCGCACTGGCGATTTGATTATCGCTTATGCGCGAGGTTTTACATATAAGAAATTATTTTACAATTTTGCTCTACAATCGTTAATGCTTGTCTGATTTATGAAACATAAACACAAAAAAATGTTAATATACATGTCCTTAAGGGGGCGGGGGCCCAACCAAACATGTAAGTATCTGGATAATCATGCCCCGACATTTAAAAATCTTTTTTTTTTACAATTCCACCTACGGATCATGAAACGGGCATGTAGGAAATGAAATGAAAAATGTAATGGTGCATAAAATATTTTAATCATCCGATTTTTTTGGGGGAAACTGATTACCGTAAATTCTCGCGTAGAAGCCGCGGCTTGTACGCGAGTCAGACTCAGCTTTCTTTTGATACCAAACATGCCTATATAGGGTGCGGCTTATACGAGAGTTTTTATTAGTATACTACAGTACCAAAATCGCAATATTCAGACCCCCTCTGCAGCTTATATAATTTGTCAAAGTTAGGGGTGCGGCTTATACGTGAGTTAGGCTCATACGCAAGAATTTACGGTATATTAGAATTTTTGCTCTAAAATCCTTAATAATTGTCCGATTTACAAGCCGTAAAAAACGGCATGTAGCCAAAAAAAAAAAAAAAAAAATTGCCCATCCTGCTTGGGTAGACCCGGTCGGGTGACTGGAAACAAACCTTTTTTTTTTTTTGGCCTTATCAGACACTATCGATGATGCATCTACACTAGTGCTGGTAGCTGTCTCCAACCACTAATGTCTATGTATTCTAGGTCAGATAACAGGGACAAGACCAAAACACACAGGCACTGGTCAAAGGCCAGGCTGGGGTTCATCAAAGAACTATGACATATAACCCAGCCCACGGCTCCATCATGCCCTGCAGGGGCTACAGGCCTGGAGGGTGGGTGGGCTGGATGACTGATGATCCCTCTGCAGGCCCCACCAGTGGTTACCACTGGGAGCCCACCCTCATATGGACCATCTCAGCCTATTAGAGTGGTGAATAATTTACATCTAGGAGGGCAAAGCTGGTGCTTTGGGCTATATGAGTGTGCAAACTTGGTGTATTTTCTCTCCAACTGCCTGGGGCTAACGATATCATTTTTGTTAATTATACAAGAATTGGCCATAAAAAAGACATCATGTGTGAGAATTACTTGAGCTCAAGGTGTGGTCCTATTATGGTGAGACTGCAAGTGACATCTGCAATGTTCTACTGTGGCTCTTTCTCTTTAATTGTTGGTAAACTCCTTATTTTACAAGATCATCACCACTGCATGTGCCATAGGATGACACTATGATTTCCATTTGATATATGCAAAATTAATATCTCTGATATCAATTATCGTATCCCAACAGCCTAAATACTATAGGTAAGAAGTGGTATTAATACGAGAGTAGTGGAGACTAATGCGACTAATTCCCCTGTAGAGTTTCACTTCTGACCTTATTATACCTCCATCTCCCCTTCCCTCACATTTAAAAGTCATACATACTCTACGAGCTTCCACTGGGAGCCCACTCACTACGGGCACTTAGCAGCCCCCCAGAGGTACACTATGTATCAATGAGCACTTACTGAAAACATTGGCCTATATAGACTCATGAGACTGGGAAACCACCCACAGGGTAGGGAGTAGGGTTACCCATGTCATAACCATTGCTCCAATAAATAAAGAATACAGTAATGTATGCCCACCGGGGAATATTGTTGAAGAATGGTCTTACTCCTTCCCTCCCGTTTTTACATCTATGATTAATGTGTGTAATAATTTTTGTCAGCATGTAAATGTCATGCGAATGTCTCCGTAACATCTCATACGAAATCACAAATGAACATGAGCCTCAACTTAGAAGATAGTATTACCCGCAGAGGAAAAACAGCATTAACCGTGTGAGTGTTATTTATTGGCCAAAAGAAATGCCTGTGTCTACAGCCAGATGGAGAGGAACCTGGGTATATACTTATGTACTAGGCTGGGGTACTAGGGGAACAATGGATGGCTGATGTGTCCCAGGCCTCATCTCTATGTGGATGACTGACAGTACTGGGTACATAAACAAGGCACCTTCAGACGAAATATAAAAAATATAGGCTGTCTCTAGTCCCTGCATGGGTCTATTCTGGTGTATCAAATCGGTACTACAGACTTTAAGATACACGTTTGGTTGTGTGTAGCTGTCACCAGAGACTGCAGTATGTGCGAGACAAACTGCTGCACAAGACAGAAACATCTGCGAGGGGACGTTTTTGTAGGGAGAGGACACCTTCTCTGTGGCACCTTCTCTCTGTCCCTACCCTATCTCATTATTGAGAAAGTCTAGCACAGTGTTGTTGTACTACAGAATGCATGAAGTAGGGGTTATGGGCTTGATGTACAACAGAAGCCTCTTGACAACCTCTTAGGTATTGTTGTGAGATAACAGACCTGTCGGCCTACAATAACAAACCATAGAGAGTAGGCAGTCAAACAGGTGGAAGTAGCTAGTAGCAGAGATAGGACAGCCTCCCAGCCATTGCTGTATTACCCTGGCAGTACTGGACAATATCTGGGTACATCGGAGGCTATAGACAAAGGGTTAGTCATCTGGAAGTATTGTCATTATTACTGTTGACCACTTGTGCATCTCTGACATGTGTTGAGCACAGAATGATCACTGCCCTTTAATTTCAACAAATTAGGCGAAGAAGCTGTGATTTATATCTTAATTGAATTTGAGTGTATGTCTATAGGGTGCCCACAGTACTAATAGTATCACCAACAAAGCACACACGTACTGCTTTGTATTTGAGTGATATTAGGAGTTATAATTGGCCATGCAGGTACACTGCTAGCCCGTCAGAGTTGGACCCATGCACACATTAGTAGGATTATGCACGGCAGGCAATGGCAGATTACTGTTTAATCCTGGCACTTTTGTAGCAGTCTGTTGTGGCAAAGGCCAAAACTCAGTACCAGGGGCGGGGAATAATACACTATTAACATGTCAAAGCCTGACCGTGTGATTGTTCACCAATCTGGTCTTTTACAACTGACTCCCCGTGGGTGGAGACGGTATCAGACCAGATCTACAGGAACAGCTGATGTGTGGTGATGGGATTAGCTACACTGGATACCTGCGCCACACTACTGAGTGTTACAGCTGCAGCTCACAGCACAGGCAGCCCCGGAGTACCTCAGGGTTCAGTTCTGGGGTACCAACTGATTCTACTTTAATAAATGATAAATTATAATGACCATTCAGGGATACATTATACACATTACAAGTATACAGAGTAGATCTACAATATTTTACACAATATTCTAATCTACAATATCTAACGCAATATTCTATTTCTATGCTATAATTCCCTTAATGCTTGACATACATAATTTCCTTATACATCATCATCATAGTGGACAATACACAGTTACAAATGCACCTCCCAACACCATATTAAACCTAGAATTGATTGGGTGGTGACGCTAATAACTGTGCCTTTGATAGAAGTGGTCTAACCCCCCCCCCTTCCCCTCCCCAACCCCCGCCCAGCTGCTGGTGCTGCGGGTGCCCCCTGGTGGCCTTTGAAGTAGTTATCGGGGTGAGAATTATAATCATAATCTCCCAGCAGGCCCTGTGGGGGTGCAACACTTGTCCCTCTCATTATCTCACGGCCTATCTTTGTTATCTTTCTATACCTTTTGTGTACAATCTATGGCGTTATAATCTAGGGAGCTAAGGCAGGTGTACACTTGATACTATTTCAGTAGTAGCAATAATTCTGAGCTGTATATGAGAATCTGATGAATCCTAGGTGTGTTATCGATTGAGGTGGTAATCGCCAAAGGGTTAAATTCCCAACTGGCCACCCTCCCCCTATTGTTAGCTGCTTCTAACAATGGCCCCCTCACACCCTTCCTTCCTGTGACCAGCCCCACTCCAGCCCTGCCCACTCACACACCATAATGATGTGTCTGATTCAGTGCTAGTGCACATTAATCACAATGTAGTTAACCCACAGGCCACAGTGTGGTCTGTACTTGATGCTTTATACACGTTTTTATCTACAGCCACATCATCAACCATTGTCATCTGAGGTACGTACAGACCTATGTTCACATATACGGAGGACAATAGACAAGGACAAATCTATATACTATCATGATGTCCATACAATGCTTGTGGTTTTTGTGCACTTTAAGCTTGTTGGTGTCGGAATGTTTGTTTTTGTCAATTGTCTGTCTGTATATATCAACACGTTACACCCAATACTACCAAGATTCAGTCGGACTGATGCCAACCCTTAGCCAAAGAGAGAAGGCTTCATATTAAATATTTAAAAGCTAGGTTGCATCAATTCCAAATAGCCCTCATCTTTGCAGTAAGTTAACTGATGTCTGAGGGTTGATGTTTACATGTTGGTGACCAGTCATCCAGCTAGGAATGTAAATATACGCCGCCGGAGACTGGGTCAGGGCCACCGTACCCTGTACATACTAAAGCTAGACTGACTCTTCCAATGGACAACTCTTAAGTTTAGGGAGTGGTTCAACAGGAGGGGGGTTGGATTTGTCCCTTGGGTAGACTGCTAGTTGTGAAGAATAACTTCAGCGTGCAGGAACTCTAACACTGACACTGTGTAGGGATTCTGCACGTTCCGTCTGGGAGGAGGGCATACAAAGGATGCAGTGAGGGGTACATGTAGTAGAGTCTACAGTTCTATGCCACCCCCGACATGCATGTCATGACGACCCCCTGACCCCAGCCATGGCAACATAAACACGTCGTCTCGTCGTAAAGGGGGGCTCTGAGGTTTCCCACGCGACTGCCATAGTAACCCCCCCCCCCCCCCCTCCGCCACTCACACACTTCTACTAATCTAATACTACCGGTAATCTAGTCTTACTCTAGAGTACAACATGGCATAGGCTATGGAGGTAGCCTATCCCACAAGACGTACAAGACTAATCAATTTGCTATCTGTTTGGGTACCACAATAACTGAAGAGAGGCAAATGACCTAAAACATCACATATTCAATGATATTATTATTAGGGTGCAATCTGTACATGAAAGATGGAAGTGAACTGATGTCACTTCAGCAGAAACTGGAGAAGCAAAGAACTGATCCATAATTGATATCCAATTAGCCCCTCTTCAGATGTGGCTGGTGAAGGTTGCCAGATTGGTGGAGGGGCTTGGAGGGGTGCAGTGTCTCCCTGAGCCCCCCAGCATCCTCTGTAGACAAGAGGCAGGGGGATCACAGCATGTCAAGCACCACATGTAGCATCTGGGCTGTCAGAGACAGGCAGGGGCGGCTCGTCACTGGGGCAGGCGGCCAGAGACCACATGGCCAGAGTCAGATAAACACGGGAGGGGCAGAATAAACCCCCGCAAGTACCCTCCAGTGTCTTATTACTCGATATATCTAGGTCATGGCCATTGGAGGGTCTTTGTT
The DNA here is from genome assembly GCA_947462335.1 of Harmothoe impar. Classification (NCBI taxonomy): domain Eukaryota; kingdom Metazoa; phylum Annelida; class Polychaeta; order Phyllodocida; family Polynoidae; genus Harmothoe; species Harmothoe impar. The sequence goes on along the minus strand of OX381708.1, from coordinate 65,699,738 downwards.
TTCCAACGTTGTAGGGAGGTTGTACGACTGTCCTACACGTATGTTATGTACTATTGGATGAAGGTGAATGCTAATTATACTTGGATTATATTTACCAGTACTTTATACTAAATATTTTAATATTTATACCTTTATTTATACGAGCCAAGGGCAAGGGCATCTAAGATGGAGGTAGATGGCGGCTTGCTAGAAGGAGGGAGGCAAGTGGGCAAGTGAGATAAGACCTCATGTTTAAGAAGTTGCTTTGGGGGAATGCCTCCTCCCCAAAACTCAAAAGTTGCATGTCAGAGCAGGAAAAACGATGCCTGACCTCAGATATAATGATAAACCGAGTCAAAGTCCTAGTCTATGGACAGCTATCCCCATGTTAAAGGTCCCTTTATTCAAGATTCAAGATTGGCTTTATTGACAAATGAGAGGTACATTTACGTCAGCGCCTTTAGGTACGTATTATAAAAAAATTTACCGCCCCCCTTACGGCCGAAAATCGGCTCGCGCGCGGGCCCTTTGAAGCATAGTAACGACTTTTTGGCTCAAAACAGGTTAAATTATTTTGACCCCCCCCCCCAAAAAAAGGGGTCCGAAATGGGGTCCAAATTTTTTTGCCCCCCCCCCCCCTCCCAAACCCCCCCCCCCCCCCCTGTTGTTAAAAAATGATCACTCCCTTAGTCTGGTAACCACTCCATCCCCCCCCGTCCTCCCAAATCCCTGAAAATGAGGTCACTGCTCTTTTTTGACCCGTCAATTGACAGTCTGCTGTAAAGTTTGACCCGTGAACTCTTGCTAACTATAGGCAGCTGTCCCCTAAAACCTCGGACACAAAAATAACACGTGAGAATCCCTTTCTTCTGACTGTCACACTCATCTTCCCACTCCCCACATGTAGCCTTCCCCTACAGTACTCCAGTCACGGTGAGTGTCAAGTCGGTGAGGCACCCCACACATCACTCACCCCGTGCTCCTGGCTCCTCCTCCTCGGCTACGGTACAATCCCTCCGGTCTCTGCATCCACAATGGACTCGTACTACCCTACAGACAAACTACAACCCTTTCGTACTCCCTGGATTGTCTCTGATGTCGCGGTATCCTCAGAGTTTGGTGTGAGATCGTGAAGGCAGTGTGAGTGTTGTTGTTGGTGGTTCAGCTGTGTGACTGGAGTCTGAGGCGGCACCACGCGTTCTGCATGTGTGTGTGTGTGTCGGTGTGTGAGTGCGTGTGGGTGACCTACTCTGGGTCCCTGCACCAGTGTGTTTACACTGGGAGCGGGTAGCACAGGGAACCAGTGCAGCAGTGCCTGGCGTCTGGCAGCCTCGAACACTCCAGGCCCATTACTGGGCCTGGACGAATTTATATCTAATAAAAATGATCCGGAATCCTGGATCATTTTTCAATGAGGAGTGTGGGTTCGAATCCCACCTCGGCACACTTGGTAGTACGTTTTTTAGATTATTTATCTAACTCATTTGAAGCATAAATCCACCTTAATTGAGATAGTTAAATAAGCTATTAAATATGTGACTAGGTATATTATTTAAATGTATGTGCAATTTTTATATATCAACAGTACTACTGTTTATGCCAGAGTGGGGTTCGAACCCACACTCCCCTGGTTGCTGATACTAGTGGGCATGTACAGCATAGCAGGGTATGTGGTCCAGTGTAGGTACACAGGCCTAAGTACTCTCCCAGACTGTAAACGTACAGTCAGGGCCCGAGACTGGGCGTCTGGTAGGGACGCAGGCTGGGACGCAGGCACTGTGCTGCCGAGTCACACAGCTGCTTTGGACTATGTTATATACTAGAGTCTGACCAGGGCTAGTTGGCGATCAGAGCTTGGAAGAAATACCAGTTGTATTGTAACGGCTACCTTTTGATTTTGATATTATTATTTGGAATGGGATTGGAATTAGGATGAGAGCCTATGAATTCAAATATAAAATAAAATCAGATGAGGGTCTAGTCTTGATCCAGTCTTGACCCGGGACATTGTGATGTCTAGTCTAGACCCTTGGGCGTGGGAACCGGGAAAGGGGAGGCTGGGGGCTGGGGCAGGGGGACCCGAGTCCAGCAGATCGAGGCGGATGTAGCGTGGGATTAGACGGGGAGGGAGTGGGGGGACTAGTATCTTGACACCACACTCACAAACTCTGTGAAACTGCCTCCCTAGGTCTAGATGAGATTTTCTGGTATTTTATTTCGTGACAGGAAGATAATAGGCAGGCCTATGGAAACAATGTGAGTCCAACTGGTGTCAGGATGTGAGTGACAGCACGCAGGGCTGCCGTCAGCACACAGGTTCATCCATCAACCCCTGTCAACCCAGAGTCTGCTGTCAACCCCAACCCAGCCCTGTCTGCCACCCCAATTAGGTACAACTACCCCGCCCACACTCTGGTCACCCCACCCCCCTCCACCCCCTGCCACAAAAAAAAAGTGTTTGTAGAGATCAGATAGAGACCCCCAGGTAAACATAAATTCAGGGGCATTGGATCTCAAACAGTCCACAACCTTGAAGAAAGGTCATTCATCAACATTTACAAATGCCGCATTATTCCTGCCACTGATAAAATATTAAAAAGGGAGACTTGAAACCCCAGCATACTTCAGTCACATTTAATTTATTCTCGGTGGCTTTTCGTTGTGCATACATTTTTAACAAGAGCACGTGGCCGCAGATGCAGATCCGGTGGTTATACCTCCCACTGAAAAGTCGACTTCCGGTAAAAGGACACTGATTTAGGAGCGGTGCGCACAGGTTACAAAGGAACACGTGATGTAAACTCCCTAAACACGTTCATCATATAGAGTCTCCAATATCCTTGATAAATTTCCATAATGACAATAGGCCTTGCAGCATAAGAGGATTGGGCCTTGTCTAAAAGAACCCTCTGCATCACCTGTCAATCAGAACCCCAGTGAACCATAGCGAGGTGAGCTGACAATACCCCCCCCCCCCCCCCCTCCTGCCTCCTGTCAACCCTTACAAAGGAGTAGGGTTCACCCAGCCTCCTCCCCGTGTTTTCATAAGGCTGACGTTGCATGCCGCACCCCACTTAGCGCCCCAGTCCCACCAGGTCTGTGCCATATGCTTGTTGTTTTTTGTTATAGTCATCCCCAAAATCGTATCCCGCCCCCCCCCCCTCATATCCCCTTACCATATTTGGCTCCTGTACTATGGTATATCGGGCTGCATCATGACATCGCCAAGTTTAGTGTAAACTGGAATAATACACCTTTACATGATACAGTTATGTGCTCCAACGTAAAAAATGCATTTGTACGATGAACAATTAATATAAAAAACCTAGATTCTTCCCATGTCATATCATCATATCTGGTTGTGGCAACATAAATGAGATTACAGTCATGTTTATTACATCTGATAACATATATGAAAGGATCTTCAGGGAGTTTTTAATAATATGGTGTGGGTTGATTACCGTGACATATTTACCGGTAAAATTAAGTCTGCGAGTTGGGAGCATTTTGTTTTATTCAACCACAGCTTTTAGATGCATGTTTTATACCACAGTAAATAACTATAGGCTTCCATTACGCCATGTCAATAGAGATTAGAACACCCTCTTGTCTCCCCACCATCCAACCATAACACCATTTAACGCTTACACCACTTTACAACTACAGGCATGCACAGCCAACAGGTATTCCCATGGTTCAATATTATTATGGCAGGCGAATTAGCTCTCCTTGGCGAAAGGGGAACATGTAAAGCCCTATTAGAGCTATGTTTGCAGTAATAATATTGTATAAGCCTAGCACGCCGAGTGGATCAATCGGCAAACTGCTGGCCTGCCAGGGCCCCCTCTTAGTATGTAAGTGTGGGCTATTGATCCCACGCCTGTACACCCAACTCCAGGGCCTGCTTATAGTACGTTAACGATCGCCAACTAACTGCCACCTTAACCCCCACCTCCCTCCAGCTAAAATAATATGAATCAAAATCACCAGTATAGTGCCAACAGTCAACTAGCTCCGCTCTCACTGCATGGGTCATTTGTAATCTGAAACCCGTAAATCTGCCAAGAATGATTGCCTGACATCATAGACTCCCAACAGGCCGTCATTAAATAAAACCACCGGATCCCTATTTCATTTCCCATCCTATGGGGCAGGGTGAGGCATGTCCACTTTAATTCTCCATCCGTAGAAATTGGTCGCAGGTAATCATTATTGGACATCAGAGCTCTGGGTGGGGATGGTTGCACGGTGCATGGGTGGAAGTATGGGGAGGGGGTCAGAGGGGTTATTATGATCCGGAAGGGCTTCGGCAGAGGTCAGGGCATCCCGTGGGGCATTTTCTCCCATTGCAGGGAATATTGGACGGCTGCAAGTTGGATATGGCTGTGATGGCCCCCAATAGACTGGCTGTAGGTCTAGATGAACACATAGTACTGGGTGAGAGATCCTCTATGGGGGAATGATATCTTTTTGCGATTACAAATGTTGCAATTTACATTAAATTGTCGGAAGCAATTAGTACTTCCCGTTCATATAGAAGGGCTGGGAAGGGGGTATACTATTTAGGGGACAATTAAGCTGAATCGTATCTGGTAGACATTAATGGTGCAGATGGACAAGGAGGGTGCATGGCAGGTAATCTGTACTTATATATGCCCTATAATATATTAAAGGGTACCCATAGCTTAACGCATTCATGAATCTCAATGTGTAGTTGATATACCTCACACCCCTGTGAACTATTGGCTATATATTGATCATTGCTCTCTCCAATTGCATAATACTATGACAGGTATGCGCAAGTCTAGGCACAGAGCAGTTGTGAGCAGCTCTGAGCACTAGGCCGGTCTGATAGTGGAGCTCGTCCATCATAGGTGTCACATGAATCACGCCCCTGTTACAGCAGCCTGCAGTCCCTGGTCACGGGATCCACACACACGTGTTGGTGGGAGACTGGACACACATGCATGAAGCCGACACGGACCATGGAGGAACAACCCTCCTGTACCGTAACTGCCCCCATGCCAATCTACAGAAGAGCTCTGCAGAATTATCTCCTGCAGATATTCCCTCTTCCGATAAGGCCACATGTAAAGAGTTAGTTTCCGGTCAGCCTACAACAAAACAGTGCCAACCCCCCGCCCCAACACACACAGAAAAGCGAGAGTCATTGTCGCTAAAACTACCCTCACCTGAGAGTCAGGCAGTCCCTGAGAGTCAGGCAGTGCCTGACCCTCAGGTGAGGGTAGTTTTAGCGACAATGACTCTCACTTTTCTGAGGGTGAACCCTTTGATTTGATGTTGGGTTTCCTGATATATAGTGTCATTGCTATCTAATTCCTCTATTCAATTTATTGACACTATATTATTGCACATGCTTGGACAATATCACAGACGATCTTGGCCCCTACATGCCTCCATTCCCACGTTTTAATACATTGTATCAATCATCTGCATTATAGGATAGTTTGGATATAGTTTGAGCATGACCTCTGATATGAACGCATCCGTGACTCATCTTCCAGCTATTAACGAGCACAATTAACGTTAGAAACCCATGATGTCCTGATAACTATCGCTCTTATGATTGTCCTAATAAAACGGAAGCAATCACCTGATCCCTGATGGTTTCTGCTTTATAGCAATGATTTGGGTAAGTGCCGGGGTATTAGTGTTCATGAACCTCCAATAAAACATGTCCTCCGTCACTGAAAGGGCACCCAGGTTCGGTCCGTATGGACCCTGTGAACCAGCTGACCAGCCTTCGGCTGTGTCGGTTTTAAAACTATATCCAACTATCTATCTGAAAGGACATGATGTGTACACCCTGTTCCTGCATGCGCTCCAAACGTTTCACTAAATCCTGGATGTCTCCCATTCCTAAATTTTTCACCTTTGTGTTAATTATGCCCCTGATGACCCCAGTCTCGAGCATTTACAGTGTACACGTGCTAGAATGAAGGAAATGTAACTCTTCTTCCTTTAAATATAGATTCCCCCCCTAACCCTAATCCAATGATATAGGCCAAGTTTAGCCCTTACCACTTCCTTCTCCTCTGTACTACACCACCTACCCCTGGTGGGGGGTGTCTTGATGTGTAGAGGGGCCAGTAGCACTGTGAACCTTTACACGGCTTGTCACACATTACACAGACAGACCGGTAAATGTGAGGTGTGCCTGCAGGCACGTGCCGCAGTGGGAGACCGCCTACCTGGTCCCTCTCACCCCCTACCAAGCGGAAAACTAACAAAGTGCTCGGTGGCATTTAGTAAAATTGTCCCCCTCTCAATGCTGTAAAACTAGCCCACCCCCTGTAGTCTCTCTACACCCCCAGTGGAGGGCGCGTGTACCCAGTGAACCTTGAAGATGCAGGTTTTGTTATAGGTCCACTCACGAGGCACACGACAAAGTTCTTTCAATGAGGACAAAACATACTAAGCTTTGGGCATAGCTTTGTTTTTCTTTTGTCTCTTTTCTTTTTGGTCTCAGAATTACATTTTGTTATTTAAATGGGTATTGCCCTACTTTTCTGAACAAAAGCAATGCATTTTATATCCAGGCTTCCCAACAGAATGCCTCATGTATAGGCTCTGTCAACATGGTAGCCTGGATAAGGCCTACCTATATTATCCAATACAAATTACTAGCATCCAATACAAATTTACAACATCATACTAACACTTTTTTTTGGTAGAAGTCCATCACACTACCTGGTACTTAACAGTCAGTCTAGGCCTGCTGACAGTAAAGGGGACACACATTTATCACAACATATCTATTGCAATCAGAGAAATTTCCATTTAAATGGTAATAGAATAACTGGAAGTAATCAAAGCAATAAAAGAAATACTGTCCAGCATCAGATCGCATGATAACAAATGGACCACTGAGTTGGCATTCTCTTTGTATTGCAGCACTCTGTCAAGCTCCACTGACGTGAGCCTTGTCTGTACAATCTGAAATGTCAACTACTAAAGCCGACTCTTAACCCTATCCTACCAGTCCCTAGTGGGCTTATTGTCCATCTAGCACTAGATGACAATGTAGGCAAGCTACTGCTTTAAGTCATTCAACTTTATAAAAATAATCCTGAGATATATTCAGCTGCTCTGTTGCATTTCAATAGTAAAACTGTCCCCCTCTCAATGCTGTAAAGCTAGCCCACCCCTGTCTCTCGACACCCCCAGTGCACTGATAAAATGAAGGGATCCAAACTTGTCAAAAGGTTGTCTTATAAGAAGAGTTTAGGGTCTTTAAAGTGACGGTCATAAAATAAACGAGTTAAAGGTTGTCTATTTGATGAACTGTCCGGTTACCATCCCACAAGACAAGACTAGGGTCATCTAACTGACAATGTTAGCTCAGGCAGTGGTCCACTCCAAGTGACAAGTCTAAGGTCGTCAAATTGACAACCCAGAATAGTTAACCCTTTATTGGCTGCAAACTGCTTTAAATGTGCTTGAATCCCTTTGTCAGCATGATGCATGAATGTAGCCCTGGTGAGTCTATTCGCCAAGCCTGCATTCATGCACCTTTGGAAATGAATCAACAGTTGGGCGAGTATACTAGCCAAGGCTGAATTCATATATTAAGATCACATAGAGCATAGCACCTTAAAGCACTATGCACCCCTTAGAGGGTTAACCTGTGCACTATAACCTCTACTTCACTGCAGGTGGAGCTAACTGGGTTCTGCCTAGGCATAATTGTTGTCCATGTCTGTCTATATTTCTGAGGTTTATAATAGCTAATTCATACAAACATATAGGTATGTAGGTGAGGGGAATCCCTGCCATATCCCCAAGTCTATATTGAGAGTATTTCTACCCTTTAGTTACAGACTGCTAACACATATGTGGATGTCATACCAATGGGAGTTTCCTTGCAGCTATTGTACCATAGAAATAACCACAAAAGAGGTGTCTGTGCCCTACACACATTTGTTTTGTCTCAATTATATCAAAACATTGATTCCTTTACCTTTTCTAGCATCCCCAATAGATAAATCTCAAGATTCTCCATAACATGAATGTGTATTCCCATAAATATGATTCAAATCAACAAAGAGATTATGCAATTCATTCCCCAACTTTATACAGAATGCATGTTATACTGATGCCACCTACAGGGAAAATCCTGAATCAGACCCTGGTTGACGAGTCTAGGGCTGGCATGAGTCAGGTTTTGGGCTGGCACATACCAAGTGTATCTTCTATCTGACAACTACAGCTAGAGGACCCACTCTCTTGTCACTTAGAAGAGTCTGCAGACGAGTTTACTTTTTGAGTGTGGAGGGCTCGTGTACCCAGTAAAACTTTTGTTATACGTCCACTCACGAGGCACACAACACAGTTCTTATATTGTGTAGAAAACATACTAAGCTGTAGGTATCTGATCTATGTGGGTATTGCCATACTTTCCTGAGCAGAGGTCATGTATTTCATATCCCAGCTCTCCAATAGAATAGAGGCCTGCAGTTACTGCATGATGGACTATAGTTATATGACATCCTGAGGACAAAAGATGCAGTGGGAGGAGTCCTTGTAGGGGCGTGGTTAGGACAGATAAGGTGCTGATCCTCTACTGCTGTACCCCTTATCATCTGATCCCCTCCTCCCACCTGCACAATCTTTATCTATCACCTGGCCCTCCTTAACTTCCCTCAGCCTCCTTCTCTGCATAAAGAGATGGAGTGTCCTTAGCTTCCTTATAAGGATACTATAAAGACCCTGTATAAATACTCAGAACACTGTATACAAGCATATCACACCAGTTGGAAAAACCGCATGTCTTCTCTACATATAGGTTAACAAAGCTAAACTCTTCAATCTCCCAAGCTAGAAAAAAAAAGAATTACACTTTCCTCAATTCATATATAAATGTGAATCCTGCAACAACTTAGAACCTGGCTAAAATAACTTATGTTTAAATCAAACCTTATCCCATGGAGTGTTGTCTGCATGGAAGTGGACTCACCTGCAGAACACAAAATAAACAACATTAGTTTTAATAGCTCATGAGTGTCTCCTACTCAACAATCCTATTGTAGGAAACATTGAAGGTGTTGACATTTTCATGCTGTGTGCCTGGGTTGTTATCTTAAGGTTATTGTGTCTGGTCAACTGTGATTTAATATTAGATATGTGAGAGTGACCTGGATGAATGCAATCCGTCATTCTGCATTACAAGAGAACTAGTATGATCAGTAACTTCCATAGAGGAAGCCACTGGTATAATACTGTAGGCCTAAAATTCTCTATTTTTCATGATGACTTCTTGGTTTCAATATTCTAATTTAAATAATAAAATACTTATTTTTGAAGGATGAAATAACAGGCTTATATTATGCAGTGTCTACCAGTTAACTCCAGAGCCTGGGAAAGTCCAGGCTTAAATCAACACCTTTTTGATAAAAAATACAATACATGTTCACGATAATTAATCAAAAATGAATCAGAAATATGAATCAAACCATCTCTTTGTGTGGAAATGGTAGTTGAACAGGCTCAAAACAAGTGATCGCTTAGAGGCTGATAGGAGCTCTACCACACAGTAGAGTCTCGGCCGTGACTAGGAAATGGAGGATATCAAGTTCTAATTAATACTCCAGAAAGGGGACTTTTGTTTTGAACTCTGAACACTGCTTTGGACGATTTAGACAATAAAAGCATTGCCTCCTAACCTGATGCTATCTCAGGGGGACAGCCCTATCTGGGAAGGTCACGCTGACAGCCATCAGATAAAGGACATTGTCCATTAGAAATCCGACACGTGCCACCCATTCACACTGACCCCATTCTGCTATCAAAGACCTTAGTGTAATCCACAAAGCCCCAGTAGTCAGGGGATAGGGTGTGTGTGGGGGGGGGGGGGGGGGGGGGGGAGTCCTCTATGCACTGAGTCACAGTCTTCTAGTTTTAGGTCTATAGGCCCTACTTTCTATCCAACTAGTTAGCACCCAAATCTGTTGGGCCTGGTTCCAGTAGGGCCTAGGCATACAAAACTACAAAGCTATACAAGCTAATAACAGACAGAGCAATCTGTTTAAAAGTCAAGTCACTTCCATTCTTCAGAGAACAGAGAAGTGAGAATGTCTCTCCATTCGTCTATCGGCTTACGTCAGCTGGCCCCAGGTAGGGCAGGTGGACACACATCTCCTACCTGTGTAGGTGTAACTGCTGCAGGACACCCCCGGGGGGGACACTTACTATATATTGTATACACTGGTGTGCGGCTGGAAAGGGTAGTTTTTGAGGAAAATCCCTCTCACCAAGGGTCACGTTGTCCACAAAATCCCTCTCACCAAGGGTCTGTTTCTAAGAAAATCCCTCTCACCAAGGGTCACTTTTCACCAAAATCCCTCTCACCAAGGGTCACTTTTCTGTGAATTCAACAAAACCCCTCTAAACAAAGGTCATCTATCAGACTTTCTGCCAAAATTCTTTAAAACAAAGTCACTTTTGACTAAAATTCCTCTAACCAAGGGTAATTTATCCGCTTTAAAAAACATCAACCTAGGCACTTTTCATAAAAATCCCTCTAAACCAAGGGTAATTTTGCCGCTTTAAAAAACAAAAACCTAGGCACTTTTTACAAAAATCCCTCTCACCAAGGGTAAGGGTTGTCAGATGTCCAGCCGCACACCCGTGTCAATATAAAATTGAGTGCCCCCCCCCCCCCCGGGAGGACACCCCCTCCATCACCACACCTGCCTGTGACGAGTTGGTGGTGGTGGGTGGGGGGAGGGGGGGGGGGGAGGGCACTGAAAAACTCTGAAGTCCAAGGGTCGTCTTATCACCCTTAGTATAAGAAGACCCTCGGGAAGACCCTATAGATGGTCTTCTATTAAAGTTAACAGCATGGAATAAGTTTGCACTTCTCTAGTCTTCAAATTGACAGCATGCAAGGTTAGCCTACCATCCCACAAGAGGATCCTAGAGTCGTCAGGCCTGGGCCCCGGGCCTGGCAAACTAAAAGGTTTTAATGTTGCCAAAAAGTATTTCACCTTTTCCCTATTATATATACCTATTATCTAGATAGATCTAGGGCCTACTTCATAAAATCCTCAAAATATTTACAGATAGATAATATGACTCATGATACTAAGTATAGGCACTAGCCTACTATTAATAAATTTGATAGGCCTACAAGGTTCTATTGGTAGGCCTATAATGATAATAATTAGGGCCTATGGATCTAATCATAATTAGGCCTATTAGTGCTAGATAAATCCGTTTCTATTTGTCCATGAGGCATTTCGTTATCTCAAAGCGGCCTCTCACACAATATCTCACAAGGCAGATTGAATCAAGGTCCATGCATGCTTGTTTGTTTGAAACGGAAAAGTTTCGCCATGTGCCCCGAGTGAGGCTCGAACTCACGACCTTCAGATTATGAGACTGACGCGCTGCCGACTGCGCCATCGAGGCGGCCGGTGGAGAGAGCGCTACGGAGACTAGTGTATCAACCAGGCAGCACTGGAGACCGTCCATACCATACAGTACCCTCAGTGAGGCCAGAGAGGATCGATGTGACCCAGATCCACCACAGTAAACAGAGCATGGTCTGATAAGGAAACAGACACACACTCAATCTGAGCAGCATTCTGTTGTCGGTACAGTATGCCTATAGGCTATAGGTTTTATAGTGAGAATAGGAGGTTCTCTTCTCTTTTTTTTCCTCTTTTTCTTTTTTAGCTTTTAAATACACACCAGAAGGTGGGTCTGTGGTCCTACAAATGGATCAATTGGCTTATATTGGAGAGCACAGACCTATTCCAGTGCTTGTTATCTCGGTTATTGTGAGGTGCATGGCTATAACCAGACCCCATCCTGGGAACTCTATTTGGACACTGATCAAAATGAAAGGCTCTACATTCCTGCTATATTCATAATCACATCATCTTATAGAAAAAGTAGACCATACACATATTGTAATATAGATGTATACAATGCCAGGCATTGCAAATCTCCACACCGATTTGTTTTGGTATAAGCTGATGAGAGGGTCATAGCTGAGCAATGACAATGCTCCAAGGCCTACATTTTATATTGTGCATGTATATAATTATGCAACTGCATTAATTAACCAGAATAAACACCTTTTAAAAACTCTGTGATAAACCACGAGCAAACACATACCAGTGCATACGTAGTATCACATTCATTTTAAATATCGACCCCACCTCCCCTCCTAATACCCTGAGAGATTAGAACGAATGGATGATGTTATTAAATCAATTCTACAAGGAAACCAGATTAGAGCGGCCGGGTAATTCCTGCATTTGAGAAGAGAAAAAAAGCTCTCTTTTTAGCAGACCACAGACAATGAATAAACCGCATTGAGCAAATTCCTTTAATCTTTCTTTTGACATTTTGCACAACGCCCTAATCTCACAGTTGGCAAGGGCGGTTCCTTTTTGGTGTAATTGTATTCAGTATTGAGCGCTCTTTATCATCTCTTTTACGACCAGGGCTTTAATACAGATATAGATTCAGATGGTTGCCATGGTAACACTAACAGCCATTTTGGAATGCAGCGTCTGCCTTGTCCCTGCTGCTGTAATGCAGTGTCACTTACAGTGATTGTACTTTTTGATATCATTGTGTTATGTTGTTAAACTCATCTGTGTAGGATATTAATCAATACAATAGTGTTGGGGAGCGTCTATTGCTTTTGAATGTAGCCTCATACCACAAGAAGACGTGTAGCCCATATCTGTGTCTAAACTAAGCATCTTTTTAAAATCCTCGGAATAACTCCACAGACATTGTTAGCATGACACGGAGCTTTAAACATGCCCAAAGTCATGCATATATTTAGGGGTTAAAGTCTGATAGTTTTATAGGGCGGGGTCTATTCTCGAGTCTATTCTTCTAGGGTATTCAACTGAAACAAACATTTTTAGTTTTGCCACAGGTCCAATATGGTACAGTCCTATGGCCTATGTGGAAATATCCCCACTTTTCACATTATGCAGTTAACCCTGAAGGGTCTGCAGCTGGTGTCACACCCCTGCTGCATGCACTGACAGAAAATCATTTGGCTTTGTTACAACCACTATAATCGCTTGAAACCTCACATGGAAAAGAATGAGACAAAAGTGCACCCTCTTCACAAATTAGAATGGGGAATTAGAGGATGTTTCAATAGACCAGTGCATTCATAAGCTCCACCACATCTAGAATGGGTGCGATCACAAGGGTGATGCCCCACGTGCATTTGTCAGCCAGGGGACCTTCTTTTGAACCAGCTTCAGTGAGATATCACCACACGTATTAATACTGAGGGGACAAAAATAGGCACATCCCCTAGAGATTTATCATGGCATCCAATTGCAGACCCGGTCCCAATAGAGTGGCAGAGAGGCGGGTTTTATTGAATGGATCCTTGCTTTGATCATTGCACATGGGGAGGCGAGGCCTAGATATATAGACAAATGCCAACGCCCATTGATACTGTCTCTGTTGTATTTCACGAGTGGGGGCTGGGGCAGTATCCCACGAAGCCGCAGGCTGAGTGGGATGCGCCCCAGCCCCCACAAGTGAAATACATCAGAGCTGTTTCAATGTAGTTGGCATTTGTGTTTATTTTTTTATTTGAAGCCATTTAATTAAGGGAAAACTACTTTTTCTTAGTCCATTGAATACGGCCACATTGTATTCAATGGTGCCATTGAATACGGCCATCCAGTGCTTAAGCATAGGAGATCTTGTATTTCCAAAAAATAATTTCTTATATTTTCTTTCTGTATGTGGGACTAAGTCACCATACATTGCTCGTGTGGCGCATTCCTTCAGCACAGGGGGCAATTCCCACAGCAGTCAAAATTGCCTCACTTGGGGAGGGCAGGGTGGGAGGGAAGAACCCCCATCCACATAAATCACAATAGGCCAGTGCCGATGGGCGGGCGAGCAGCTCGGGGGCTGACCCACATAGGGCGGCAACTGCTCCAATTATTTACGGCCCGCTAGCGCTCTTCAAGCAGAGGTTTAGCTGCATGATCACCGCTCAAACACAAACCCTGTTTAGTGGGCAAAGGCAGATAGGAGGATGTAGAAAACCTCAGATTGGGGTAGGACAGGGTAGAATTGAAGCCTACATGTCACTTACCACCTATCCGGGTCCAGTGCACATATACGAGAGCGTATGAGGGCATTAAATACACACCTAATCGAATACTACAAATAGACCTAACAATTGATACATCTTGCCTTTCGTTTAAGAAAAGTGATGAAGTGCGTATCCTCTATAGATACAACATTATTATTCTGTGGCAATGATAATTTGTATATCTGTGGTATTCATAATAGCTTTGCAATGTACACTCATGTGACACATTTACACCAACTAATGTATGGTTGGCTATTACACCAAGGCACACCAATTGTCAGTATAACCTAGCTAGTACAGCCCCCACAAAGGTGAATTCGCCTGAGCAAATGGGCCATGTCTCCTCACCACTACATCTATGAGAGCAGAAACTGAGGCACTAGCAGAGACCCCGGGCAGAGACAAAGAGTCGGTGACCAACCGTGCGTAGGTATATTCAATTTACTTCTGGTGTCAAATGGTCGCCTGAGTGAGTGCACACTGGGGTGTGGGCAGAGTGGAAGGGACTGAATGTGTGTGGTGTGTGTGTGGGGGGGGGGGGGGGGGCAGTGGACAGTGAATAAGACGGGCAGAAATCAATAGTTTGGATCATGAGTGGGGTGTGATTCAGTTTGCACCAAAACACGGCTGGGCTGGGTGGTGATGAGGCTGAGGGGGGCCATGCTCTTTGCGGCTCCTGCAGCTGTTGTTAAGGAGCAGCTCGTGATGAGCAGCTCAGCTGCAGCAGTCAACCACACAGTGCCTGCTCCCCATGTGACCAGCTCAACCAGCTCTGACTCACCTCCCACTGAGGGCCTATAACCCCCAGTGGTGTCTAGCCTCCATGGTCCCTCTCTCCTATCTATCTGCCTGCTTTACAGTCTGCTTTATAGCCTGATGTCACTCTCTGCGTTTATTGACAGTAAGGTTGCTAACCCTTTTGTGGTTAGAGCATACTATCAGTCTTCCCATGTATGAAAAAAAAATTGATAAATGCATACCTCCCTGTCTGCGACCGCACACGTATAACTCGTTCCCCAACACCCGCCATACTTCCAGACCACCTCTTTAACCATGCAATTGCCTGGTTATATGTATGTTTACCTATGGCACCTCTCTACCAATACATGTACACGTATCTCTGATCAGATCCCCAATCCCCCTGACTCAGTCTGATCCCCTACCCTACCCATCTGGGACATAGCCACTGATCGCCTGTCACTGTTGTCCTTACTGCTAATTATGAGGGGAGGGGGGGGGGCTAATTACATTCCGTTTGTGGGGTACCAGACGGAACACATGCAAGTTAGTCATTTCCAAGGTCCTAAACTGCCCTCATTTGGCTTAAAGCAAAACTAGCGTTAGCTCAGACAACGCCTTTGTGCAATGTAGCCTAAAATACCCGGAAATACAGACGGTTAGCGCTGAGTGTTGCCTATTCATGGCAAATCCAAAATCCACATGCTCCTAACAGAAACCCTCAGATTTCTGTACTACACGCACGAGCTACAGCCAGTCTATAAACCACCTCCCCCAGCCCCGAGGTAAATAATGCCTGTCCCCGTCCACCTCCCCGCCCCTGCAGTCCTTGTACACGGGTGTCAATACATCCCAATAACTGCCGCGTGCGTGGGTAGACTGCAGCCTGGCCAATTACCGTAACTCTCCCTAACTCCTGGGTTAGTCTGGGAGGCATGAGCAGAGCCAGCAATGGGCCTCCTTAGCCGCAGCAGTCGTAGACAAACCAGGTTACAAGAACCCTTCCACCGCTCAGTACTAATAGCTGCTGGACAATTGCATGTATGATTGTTGTGAGCAGCTCAGAGCAGCTCCAGTTAGGTAACAGTGAGTGAATGGAGCAGCTCAATGATGAGGCCATGACCTGATTGCTGCCACCCACACAACATGGTAGCAGGCATGTCAAGCATCAATCACCATTCTGTGGGCATGGTAGATGAGCATGCTGCCATACACTTACATAGTTACATGAGTGTATAGGTAATACAGGATTAGCTGGCACTATAGCCGAACTTCAACTGCAGCTTCAATCAAGCACATACTCTTACTGACAGAGATTCACTATTAAAAACTGAATCTCTATCCTTTTCCATGTTTCAGCATATTTGGGCGAGAATGCACAGGTTGTAATGAGATAGTTTTCATGAACGTCTTATGTGTGCTATACCATATGTTGACCAGTAGTTCATGTGAGTGTTTGTGAGCGGGTCAGATATCTCAGCAGGAGGTTCTGTATAGACTATACACATACATGGGGTATGTAGCTACACAGGTATCCCTGACATGCAAACTCCTGCCAGGGAAATCAAGGTATCTTGTCTGACACGCCTGTAGCCTGGTGAGGCCATCCAGTGCTTACACATCCCAGAAGGCAATAGATGCATAATACATAATATCCAGGGCTGCCTAGACTTGATTTGATAAAGATGGGTGGTGAACTGAGGGAAATAAGATTGGTGCCTCAGCTGTGTCAGCTTGCATTACCATATTGAATACAGAATAGCAAAGCAGCCACAGGTCCAAAGATTCTTTTTTTCAAAATATTTTCTGAAGTCCTTTGACATGTAAGTGCAAATTTAACCCTTACCAATATGGACATAAAGAAATTTCCACTTTGATAATTGTCACTGTAACCAGTAATGGTAACGTATAATGTAAAGGCAATGGCTTGTGAATGGGGAGCTGCAGACTGGAGCAGCCCAGTGGCACTTCCCAGTGTGTCTGTATGGTACATAGAGCTACTCACTGTGCAGTACCCCATGTGGAATCAGACCTGCACACAACCTAGGTTGGAGCGCCCTAATGCATGTGTGTGTGCTTCTGCATTGGGCAATCGATTTTTTGCAACACAAAAACTGTATTGTTGAGCCTACCTGTTGGGTGGAGTGGGATGTCAGAGGTGGTGCTTAATCCTATTATTGTAAAATCCTCCTGTTGGCAGGTAGCAATATCCAGCATGGGTGTCACCATGTATCCAAGTGGTGTTCACGAATTTAGCCTTGAATTTATTAGAGGCTGAACAGTTGGCAATGCTGCAGCACAGACATGGGGCACATGCTCATCACATGGCCCCTCTGTACATGGGTTCTCACAACACAGGGCCTCTAGTGGAAGTCAGAACCCTCACAGGGTACTGCACAAGACTGCCTCCTCCTGTGCATGCAGTGGTGTGTGTAGGGCTGAGACAGGCTGGCTGCTGCTGCAGGGTCTGGAGGAGGTGGTGCAGGGTGCTGCTGCCACAAGCAGGGCATCAATACATAATCTGGGCGTGCTGCAGAACAGGGCCTGTAGTACTCGTGTTGGGTACTGGAGGTACCACTAGACGTCCGTGCCGCCTCCTGCCCAGTCCTCTACTGCCGCCACAGGAGCAGCCTCCAGTAGGCAGCGCCACCGTCCACGCCGCAGCATCCAGGCGTGCGGCTACAGGCGTCAGTGCATTGGGGTGCAGGGGGTGGCACGCATTCCCCTCCTCCAGGGTGCTCAGACCATGCCGCATACAGCCGCTGTTGGTGGTGGTGCTACTGCTACTATGGATTTTGCCCAGAGATGTCCAGAGATTGATCGGGAGGGAAATTGTTATAGTAGCTGATTGGCAAATAATTAGGCACCGATCCAAATGGGTTCATCCATAAGTAAATCATTCATGTCGCCTGTTTGGCTAGTTTAGCCCTTAGTTGACTGACACGGACGTATCCACTGTGCGTACATTCAAGTTTAGTGAAAAGAGAATCACCTGTGGTATCTGAACACTGCGCTGACAGAGCACCCATATAGGAGTGATTGATAACTGCCTCAGATAACCAGTGTAGTAATAGTATGGGGTTCATGAGCCACTAACTCACTTGTGCTATCTGCGCTCTGCTCTGATTTAAGACCAACCATACCTGGTGGGTGGGTGGTGGGTGGCGCAGGTGTCCGTGGTAGCTGGGCTTCCTCCAGGGTGCTGGAGGGCGTGTAAGCTGTCTGCAGGTAACAGCCTGCTGCCTGGTGTGCCCGTGTGATAAAACATTGGCCGCGGATCAAGTAAAGCTCCTGCGACTATAAAGGCTAACCCCCGCACTCCCCCACTTCCCCCTGGCTATAGGCTGCGGGAGCACTGCTTGATGTCTGCTACCAGTCACCGCTCTGTGATCTAGAGTGCACAGATGGATGTCATGTCCTGTCCCCACACACTGCAGACCTCCAAATAACCCCTATTTATAGACAGGGGGAGACTGAACATATGAGCTCAACGATTGTATCATATAAAGGCTATGTGATAGACTTGTTCAATAGGACAACAGTTATATTACCTGATCAGTGTCACAGTTCGGTCATCGTAAGTTACTGTCGCACCTGTGCGGTCATCGCAAGTTACTGTCGCACCTGCACGGTCATCGTAAGTTACTGTCGCACCTGCACGGTCATCGTAAGTTACTGTCGCACCTGCACGGTCATCGTAAGTTACTGTCGCACCTGCACGGTCATCGTAAGTTACTGTCGCACCTGCACGGTCATCGTAAGTTACTGTCGCACCTGTGCGGTCATCGTAAGTTACTGTCGCACCTGTATTACTGCCCAGACAATGGGTGATCTTTTGTCACTGATTTCCGAACTATAAAATCCAGAACACAGCTTAATCCTTTACATTGACACCAGTTCTACACGAACACCCACACACCATCCCCTCCCCCACCATGGCTGATGGCGTGCAGTGATGCGATGTGTCTGGTAGTGCAGCATCTCAAGGCTTAGTCTGTGATGTCTGGTTGTGTGTACAACAAGAAGTAAAGCCTCCTCCTCTCTGTGTTGGTGCTGGTCTATAAGGAGTGGCAGCCCCATAAGTCTGTATGCCCATCATGCTACTCTCACCATACCTTGTCTAAACCATGGGTGATAAGGGGGCTCGAGGTTGTTTTTCTTTAAAAGTATTAAACATCAAACGTATCAAACATGATAAAACTACTTCATCGTGCTCCTTTCATGGCATTGTTTTTCTTTTTAAAATAAGGAATAGATTGTACGATTGGGTAACTTATAGTTGTTTTTAGCCCCGATATACATGTATTGCAAATCATCCCCACTGGTCGACATTGGTATGGGTAGACATGGTAGTTGATAAAGACATAAAATGTATAAAAGAGAGTGCAAGGTACTAGTACACCACATAGCATTGTGCAATGTATAGCAGTTGTTGTATGGGTATACGGTCTGCCATTGGGCACGGAATAGCACCTCCAAGTGGAAGACACTGGGTGCGGTCGGCGACTGGTTGGCGGACCCAGACCACAAAAGCTGACAAACCTTTTATTTCCCCCTTTTTCTATACCGAGGTTGCAGGTTCCTTAGTAGGGGGCACTATTGCTTGATCTGGTAACTGGCGAGATAAGCACAGTACAGTAATCACAATGGGTACAGGCTGTTACATAATGCCCCCTAAGAATTCCGCAGTGAAGCCCAGGGAATTATCTCATTGGTTGATAATTCATCCAGCTACACGCCTATAGCCTACACCCTGCTGCTGCTCGCCAATAGCCGTCAGCCCTGGAGGGGAGAGATGGCACCACAGGGGTAGGGGGTCGTGGTGACGGGACAAGGAGGCGGCTCTCTACTGGTCGGGGATGCCCCCTGACATGTCTGTCTAGAAGCCATGGCGCCAGGCCAACAGCCAATGTGTCCCCCATGGCCTGTTTGACTGTCTTTACAAAAACACATTGTCCATAGGGGGTAGAAAGACGAGGAGAAACTCGGTGTATACAGATATATGGGAGAAAGTGGATCACCCTGAATGTAGGTTGACACATGGGAAAAAGACGAACAAGGGGGGAAACAATTCTCGTTATTTTTCCTCAGTATTCCCCTTTCCTTCAGAACTACCCATTTATATGCCCATCTCTGCACATCTAGTGGATATAACATAATGACGACATTACATTGATGTGAAGAGCAATAGTCACAAAGAGCCCTCTCCTGTCAGACAGGGGGGTGTTTCATTTACACCACCAGTCCCAGTCTGCTACTTAATGTCCGGGAGCGTTTCACGGCCCCCTCTCTATATCAACTCGTGTTTGTTCCCACATTGTCACCTGGACACCCTGGAGGACCTGTGAATGCAGCAGGAGGACTCTCACCGTCATTGAGGATTACTCCAGGGGGTATGGGACACACACATCGTATGGGGCGCGGAACGAGTCAAAATCTAGCTGTACAATTCATTGAAGATTAACTGACAATATGAACTTGCATTGGATCATGCATAACCAACTCAGTCAAAATATTATCAGTCATTATATTTGATATGTTTGTATAGCGTCTGTTTATTGTTGATAATTGTTTGTTTCTTCAAACATGACTCGGCATTTCTCCTACTCCTCGCCAGAAGGCACCAGCAGTGGCTACATGACACTTCCGGTGCTACTTCCGGTCTGTTCTGTGACGGCGGAGGGGCACGTCGCCATGACGATACGTCCCCTTTTACCAGAGTGCTACTCGTTAATCGGCTCGGGTCGTGTCGGCTTCGTTTGCTCCGAGCTGCTCCAAGGGAAAACGATCTGCTCTTGGAGCTTCTCGTGGCCTGTGGGGGCGGGGATGCAGGAGGGTGTGTATTTGTTGGAGGCTGAGTGTGGGGTGTCAGGTTTGGTGTGGGGTTAGGGGAGGGGGTGGATGTGGTCAGAGGGGTTTGGGGTTGGGGTAACCTCGGGTCAGCTAAAGGGGTGGTTATCGTTCCAAAGCACAAAAGGGTAGAAGTATATTTCTGTGTCTTAACCTTGGTGTATCTCCTTTTATCTCCCTCTAATATAAGTTACATGGACATATCAAGGGCTAAGAGGACGGGGAGGAGTCTACAGTAAAAGGTGGCGATGAAGGGGGTGACAGAGGTAGATGCATTAGACACCCTGACCTGTACCCTTGACCGAGTTTGACTGGCAACTATTATTGATGGTATTTGGAGAAGTCACACACTGGCTGTCAGTGATTGTGGGTTTGGGAGGGAGAGTTGTGACAGTAGGTGACTGTTAGAGTGGGATGTGTGACAGCTGGGTGACAAGGTTATGGTGACAGTCACCACAACTCACACCATAACACATCCAGTACATGTACTATAAAACACTATACAGAGTTATAGCATCGACTTCATGAACAATTAAGGAATCTTCTACAATACTGAATTGAGCTTATAATGATATCCCGCCTTTGTTTATTAATTGATAATCAAAACATGACATTTTTATTCGAGACCCAATTGATTTCATCACCGCAACCCAGATGTGCAGTTATACAACTGTAATAAAAGTACCGTAATTGGGGGCCATGATTCTGACATCCAATAGCAACTATGGGAGTCAAATTGAAAACTAACGCTGTTTCTATTCCAGTTTGGATTTTCCAATTATGTTAATGAATCATATTATGTCATTCCGTTGCTGAAGCCCTGTTCCTCGTTTAGTAAATCGATGTCAGATTATTTCATATCTGCAGCAGTCTTATAAATGAATGTACATCATACATTTCACATAGATGGTCTCACATACACATCCGAAATAGACTTCAATCAAGTTCATTCTAAATGTCAGTCCTTTACCCATGCGGTACCTGTGTGCAAGCCCCATTTCTACATACTACTTACAGCTACTTCATGTAAGAAGACGTCGGCCCCTTAGTCAATGCAGTTAACACTTAGGTGTATATTACCCTTTTTACACTGTCAGCTCTTCTATTGCACATGCACTGTTCTCTTTATATATGAAGGACCTATATATATATATGACAAACAAACTTTGATGAAATCCACCTTTGTCTTTACCTCTCTGATAGTAGTACTGTAATATCTGCGCTCGTCCGCCGTGAACGTCCTATGCCTTATACTAAGTGTACGGCACCTCTCTACTTTCTGAGACCTCTGTTGGCCCCTTGTATCTTATTCCCTTTCATGCTGCACACACATGTGCTATTTGATCGGCACACATGCCCCGTATCCCATTTGAACCCTGGCTTTGAGTTTCACACATTGAGCCTATACACGGGCGTAGCCTACAACTTCCATACCCTCAACCCACTCCAGCCTCCCATCTCCAGGCATGCACAGTGGATCAAATATGGCGCAGATAGGGCCAGCTTCGTTTGTCCTCCAGTAAAACGATAGGAGGGGGTCTTCCATCAACCGTCCCCAGGGAGAGGCACCCTGGAGGAGGTATGTTATATCCTATCTCTCACAACGAATTCCACTGTAGGCCCTTGCAGCAATCCCATCAGGAACTGTCCGTTTTTATCTGACATGTGCCGTTTTTACTCCCACTTAAATCATCTCTATGTGTATTATATACAGTTGGGAATAGGTGGATTTGCCAAGGCCTTTTACAGTTGGGATATTTTAAGATGTACTGATATAAAGAAGATCTTGTCACTGGCAGATATGTCTGCAGGGTAACACTAATAGTATTAGACATATACATAGCAGGAGTAACGTTATAAACACACTGGATTTATTCTTCTATACATATGATGTATTCCAAGGGCCATTTTCAGATCTAACCCTCCATTAAACACTACAACTCCCCTTCACTATCTGGCCCAATGGTCTCATTGTCTCATTACAAGGGATTTAGGAGAAATCTCCCACCTTTCTATTCCATCAGGAATCTTTTATATATGTCCTACTATACAATCAACATTAAAGGAGATACAACAAGAGTGAAGCGTATAGTAGTCTCTATAGAGAGATACACAATAGGACCCTTCTATATGCACATATATGGGTATTTATACAACCCCTCTTGGTAGATATGACTATGATGAATAAGTGTATTGATCGAGGGAGCCTCTCCTCACTCTCCAACCACATTGAAATAGCCCTTATACTAAGTGTAGTGTGGCCAAGACTCGGCTTGAGGATGGACAGTGGTTGTCTCACCCATGTCCACCAATCACTGGTTTGTTAGGGTGCTCCAAATCACACCCTTCTACCCTACAATCCTCTACCCTGCCACATCTAGACCCAGCCATAGCCAACTGCCAACCGCTTCTTCTACCCCAACTCACACACTCCCATTTCCCCCTCACCGGTACACATTGCTGACATCACACCAGTCCCTAACCCCAACTCCCTCTCCTCCTTAACTCGGGTTGCTGGTCAGAATACAACACAGGAGACAGTCGTGTCTCCTCACCCTTCAGTGCCTCTGACTGTGGAGGAACCCTTCCTGTAGGTGACAGGGCCCTGTACCTCCCCTTATACATAGATAAACCTCCAGGAGTTCAGTCGGTGTCTACATGTCAGAGCAAAGTCCTGACCAATGCCTGTAAAGTGTGGGGAGAGGGGAGGACATTATATAGTGATTGGGGGACGACATGTTCATCAGAGAGAACCACCCAATGTACCCATTCAATGAGTCGCACCTTGTATTCAGATCAACTCGGCTTCCTATATGTATACAGCAACCAAACTACAAAAGTATACAGTCTGTATTAAAGCTCGGTGGGACATGTTTCCATGTATTATGCACTATCCCATACCAAGGGACATTTTTTTCATTGGCGGTTCCTGTAAGCCCAAATAAATAACGCGGACACCTATAGGCATATGGCTCGACAAAATCATCTAGTGTGTCCATAACCCGAAGGAAAACCAATATCTAAAATGCATTTTGTCCATGCCATTAGCCATATAGGACTATCCTTATTATTCTTTTGCTATGAAAACACTATGTAGCTCGGACCATTTAGTTTTCCCCTCGCCAGGGCAGTGATGCCCTCTTATATCACATATGAACACTAAAGTCTGCGATATTTGCAGCAAACGCCTGGAACTAGATTGCTGGTTCACCAGGGAGCCCTTAGAGGCAGGGGAGGATCTTACAGAATGGGGACATGCGTTCCTAGATGATCACGTGGATCTAGGAGATCCCGAGGCACGTGCCACACGTGAATTGCCGACCAGATCATACCAGGATCCCTGATCCGAGAACAATGGCCCATATAACGGTAATCTATGCCTCCGCCTGTATACCACCAGCAACATTGTGCCTCCTGCTCTGGGGGCTGCATAGACTTACCCCAAGGCCTTTTTATATATAGGTCAATGTATTCTGAATACCATGTGTATGATGATAATAACAGAATAAGAAATGGCATGTATCTATGTACCAATCTGGCTGGGTTCTGGGTGTGTATAGCGGATAGGAGAGGGAGCAGGCTAGACAGTGTAAGCATTGATGGAGCACTAAAGCACCAGGGCTTGTATATGTTATGTCTACACTTCCAATTTAGGGAGGAACGATGGAAGACGATAGAACAGAAGCTGGTGATGGTTTATTTGGAGGTAGTAGAGCTGTGTGGCGGGGATAGATGAGGAAACAAGGAAGAACCAATGATTCGACCTATCTAGAGTCTATAGCTAGGTCCGGGAGCTGGTTTTATTTTGACACATTTCACTCCTTTCCTTTTATGTATGGTGTTTTATTATTCACTTGGACTTTGTATAAAATTGAGATTCGTGTTGGGAGTGGGGGGGGGGGGGGGGTTATATACAGTATATAAATGTAGAACCTCCCAAGTGCCTCATATATTTAACTACACTGTGGGCAGAGAATGTGATATTTGAATAGGACAGACTGTGTGGTATCTATAAAATAAAATAAAATAATAACAAAAGGTCATGGTCGTGTGTATGACCTGGTTCTGAACGCTGTACTGTAAAATTTGAATTGTAAGCAAACATAATAAACGGCCTCTCTTGACTCGTGGGGTATGCCATTTTGATGGGTTCTTTCACTCTGCCCCTCCCAACCACTAGCGCCGACCACACCAGCGGCCCCTGGAGGACGTAGAGGTGGGGGTGAGGGAGGGGGTTACAGGAAAACACGCTATGATTTATGCTTGTCATTGTGGCATGGTGGCAGAGGTGGGAATGCGCCTGATCCCATATTGGGGGAAGGCATGCACTGGGGTGCAAAGGGTGAATTGGATAAAACATAATACACTACCTTTCCTGAAGGATATATACAATTTCTTACTGCATTATGAAGGTTTACATATGTATGTAATAATATGGTGCAAAGACTCTATTTCATAGTCGTCCTTTGCTCTGGATTGGAATCCTTCCAGATCATTTATTATATTGATAAATAGTTCTTCCTACAAATAACAATCTGAGAATAAGCAGATGTATCGCATCTGTCACTCAGAAACACATATTGAAGAATTCAAATGCACTGCTATCATTACCACCTCACTCATATCTAAAGAGGGGACCTTTCCATTTTCAGAAACTCATTGAGGTGACAGTAAGCACTCCATATCCCACGCTGGTTCCCTGGATGATTACCGGCGTGTTATCGTGCAGACCCTGCTCAACACGTACATCACCAGCGGCGGCTGGTACCTAAAACATACTCCTATATCCTGGATGTGACAAGCTAGAGGTGATTTAGGGAGCCGGGCAAGTAGTCACAAACGCCTCTATATGGACTGGAATGGCCTCCCCCTACTCCCACCCTATACTGACTCCTCATTCCAAATCCCATTCCTCCTCACTATTACATATACCGGGGTCTATAGCCCCTCATACATCCTGCCACCCAATAAGAGCCACCCACATTGCCGCCGAGGTCAGGAAATACATCGTTCCGGCTCCTACCCACTAAGAGCTACCCAAAACGGGGAAAAAACACATACCAATAGCTACCAAAGTCAAAAGCATCAGCAAATATACATCCTGCCATCAATCAAGGATTCCTGCCTCCTACTGAGTATTGTAGCAATACACAAGTATTGAAAACTAAAACTATCATACTCTTTGTAACATTGGATGTATATCATTTTGTCAATACTTTCCCTGCATATACAACCCAGATCCATCGTATCTATATTAAGGCTATATTGGGGAATGTTGTTTGGGATAGTAAGCTGGGGCTTAGGGAGCCTAGGTTTATTGGTTGGGTTCTGAATGGGTTCTGGATATTGCATCGAAGTAGTTTTGTTCCAATAATACCTTTGTGACTTCTTTATTTCAATATGTATAGTTTACCTCTGCTTCTCCGGTCTCCCATAACCTAGCACCGGATGTCAAGAATATCGTGAATATGCATGACTATATCAAAGGCTTCCGGGTTCCAAAAGTGGACAGTGCTTTGTTGTCCACTTGTGAGAGCAAATGTGGTAGCCCAATAAAGTATATGGTAGTCATATTCTCCAAACTAGACTGTATTATTAATATATTTTCTGCTACTAATGCATCACTGTTAGTATTTGTATAACGTGTCCACCACTATATGTCATCTCCTATGGATGATAACCATACCTCTCTATAGAGCTGCTCAGAGCTGCTCACTCACTGGTTAAGACCCTCGATCACCTGATCCAATAAGGCAACACCTCCAGGTGGAGCTGCTCCCTCCTACCCCATGACCCACTCCCATTCCCTTGTCAATACCGACCTGCTCTGGACTCAAGGTCAAGCACCAAGGTCGTCCTAAGGTCAAGTCAGAGTCACTTAAGGTGGTGGCGGTTTCCTGAATTAAGGCATGGCTACATAGTGGGGTCTCCTGGGGCAGCAGGCACCATTCTGCTCTCTGAGTGACTCGTTAAGTTGTGGCCGTGGTAAACTACAGCTGAGCAGCTCACAGACAAAGGTAGTTCTGCTCACATCTGACTTTAATATGGCTGCATCTACACCACTTAACAAAGCAGTCTTTGTCTTAGCTCTGCTCAAGTTGCATATGGTACTTTTATCTTGTGAGCTGATCGATGTAAATTGTGTGGTGTATTTTCCCCATCAATACCAGATTGGATTCGTCATATGCAACACCTGATATACATGTATTACAATTCGCGGCTGGACTACCCGCTGTAAGTACTCAAAGGAGAGAAATTGATGTCGCTACATGACGATAAAATATGGACCTTTTTTTAATCTTTAAATCTATAATGAAAGGGTTCATATTTTGTTATTTGACCTGGCACATTGCACAGAAATTGCAATCCAGACCAACAGCCATAAAACAATTGACACCGGATGCCCAAGATGCCTCACGCTAATACTGGTGAATTATTGATGAAATCATAATGTCTATGGGAAGTGGTTCATCATGTTGCTTTAATTTGTAATATTATCAGTGTTAATCAAAGCGATGGGATTTCTTGGGGCTTGACATTTCGCGTGCAGACCTCCACCATATGGGAACCTTTAATGACTCGCAGGAATGCGTGACATGAATAAGGAGAGAGGAAGAATTCCCCTGTCCTATTTAATGATGAGGACAAAGAATGACAAAAGAAACCTTGAAAACCCCTCCCTTCTGATTTTTGTAGAGATCATCTGTGCAACAAATGCAAATATGCTATATTGCGTGTATTACGTCTCGGAACACAGCATCAGACCATTTTGTACCATCACTAAAAGCTTAATACGGATTAGTAGACTTGGAAAGTGAGAGTGGAAGTGCAGAATCAAGGTATGTATATTGACATAGCCCTTCTCAGGCATTCTCCAACTTCAACCTACTCTCTGTGTTATAATGTAATAGTAGGCCATGTATCCCGGCCAAAGGTTAACCAATCATACTGTATGTGGCTTCGTCACTAAGCCGGTGTGGCTTCCCTACCTTGATTTACATTGATTAACTAGACTTAAATCAGTAGCTCGTTTTAGCAGCATGAATGCTCATGTTGTAACTCCTTATCCCCGCCCAGAGTTAGTGCTGGGGATGGGGAGGGGGTGGAAGTCTCTACCTTATTTAACTAACCCTTTCTTTACACCAAGGTGCATAGAGGTCTATAATCATCCAATCCCACTCCAAATTAAGCTCTCACCAAGTGCAATGTCTACATGTGCTGAACCCATATCCTTTATTCTCTCAATACTGAGGAGGCAATGAGCAGAACATGGTTCTATTGGCCACGTCTGAGAGAACTGCTCATCACAAGATGACCTCAACTGACCTCTATAGGCAATGAAAGTTACAGCTTACCTACAGAAGGTTCAGCCCTCCCTCTCTAGTCTGGGAGTAGCTCAGAGAAGTCACTTAGCTGCTCCTTTACACTGAGCTGCTCTTTGAGACCCTACACACATCAAAGAGGGCTGAATCTAAAAGAAGCAGTTCAGCTAGTGCTACTCTAACGGTGCAGCACCTTTGGAACTTTTCGTTATGTGCGGGGTTGGCATCATTAAGAAAGAAAGGGGCCAAGGACAAGTTCTTCCTCTGATCTATCTTCAACTTTCATACATTTACCTAAATTCTGTTTTTCTTCTGTATCAAAATGAACATGACATTTGAGTCTGTTGGTATATACCTGGAGTTATCTTAGAGGTCACCGGTGGAGTGAATCAACCTAGCAACGCAAGTTAGAAAATGGATCTCTGTCCAGCGAATGAAGAATAGGCGTCTGGGACAATTGACTTGAAATCATGTCATACTTCCAAGGCATCAACTGGGTTAAGGGAGATATTACCTACAGCACCCACTGTGCCCCCCTGGACATAATCCCTAAGTGATTTATATTGGGTGGCACTCTTGTCACAGGGCACTAATGAGCTCAGGTGTTAACTGACCCCTCCCCCTCCCCCAGATGCCACCCCCTGTCTGTAATGGAGCCCTTCCCTAATGGCCGCATACACCTGGAGACACCTGTCTGCCCAGCTCACACCTGGATCCTTCACCTGACAGGTGAAAGTCTATACCAACAGTGTGCCACACTACTCATCCCTAAATCAAAGTCTCCTTAATGGGCACAGCCTTGCTCATTCCTCATGTATGATGGAATGATGGTATACTATAATGATATGTGAAAGGACTGCAAAGCCGCTGATTGTATACTGCTCTACTGGGTGCATATACATGGTTTTCAGTTAAGTATTAATCTTAGTTGGCATTTAGAGCTCTAGAATTTATGGGCTGCAATAGAAAAATGTGTTGTTTTGTACAGGCGATATAGGTCACTTTATATACATGTACCATAGAATCTGATGGATGGAAACACTTTTAATATATTTTGTGCATGCGAGGGAAATGTACATTATGACATTGTATGGTAGCTTACAAAGTGGCGTTCATGACTTCAAAGCCAGCTGCCTATATAACTCTATAAATGAGTCTGCCAGTCTGTACATATAGCTGTCTGATCTTCAAAGGCAGCCCACATCTTCATCCTACACGCCTCACCCATCACTCCCCTCCTGCCCCCTGCCTTTTTAAATACACATGGACGGCGTTGAGGAGTGGGTATTTCTCTAGGGGCCACCAAGTCTATTTCAGAGCCACCAGCACTTTAAATAATCACCCTTCCTCCCCTTCATACATATACGCATTCAGCACTCTCTCCATTGCCACTAGCATCAACAGTGAGGTCTCCCTTCTTTTTCTATTGAATACAGAATTTCCCCACCCACTACTACTGCCACCTATACTATTTAAGTATTACTATCTGACATTAGACCAGTCATCAATACCATGCTCCTGCCACGTCCCATTAGTATAACTACATGTACCACTCACTTCATCTGCCATCCATGTACCCCATCACCACCCACCTTGGTAGGTCAGAAATACATGTATAATGCACATTTTGGAGGACTGCGTCTAAGCCTAGGTCCTTCCTTCATGAGGCAGGAAATACTGAGGATGTAGTTGGCGGGTGAGAGAAGGGCTTGAGGGCTAGTGGTATGGGCAGCATGGCAGTGGGCACTTTAAGCCTACTGGAGTATGACCCCCTTAATAATGCATGAGTTGTTGATGCTGAGACCAGACGGGGCCCGCCATAACTGACTATGGAGGTACTGGAGGAGGGGTGGCATAGTGGTATCGGCAGTCCTGGTACCATCCAGGGAAAAGGTCAAGGGATGTGATCATAGGCCGGCTTTATGACCGTGCACTGAGGGCCAGATGTGAGTAGGTTAGGGGAGATCTAGTTGTAATTGAGAGATGCCTGCTCCTGGGTGCTCGCTTTTTATTGCTATATAATTATTTACCATCATCTGCATGCATAGAGAAATGCATAAAGGCATCATACATGGACTTCACATACAAAGTGGTAGAATCAGGGTTAGGGTTGGCCAGGGAAATTGATAGGAGAACGCCATATATAGCAGTGATCTGGAGGCTTTGGCCTCACTCTATCTGGGGTATTAGGGTTCTGGTGGAAGGCCCAGTGGTAGATCCCTCCCCTAACCCCTGTAGTGCAATACTCCACAAGCTGCAGCCCTCCTCACTGAGGTCAATGCCTTTAAGAGCAATATACCGGTGAGCAGATGGGAGCATTTGGGAGCAGCTCCTCTTATAGGGGCTCTGTATATCAGAGTAAGTGTGACACCTTATGGCCTCCTGCCACCAACTATCTAGGTATAAAACACATATTAGGGAACACCCCAGCTAAAGTGCCATCATGGGTCATGTTCAGCGCATAACCTAACGTCAATGTCACATATCATCTGGTCTTACTTCTTGTTTCTACCTGCTGTCTTTCTATTTTAAGCGAAGTGAAGAGCTACATGTATATTATAACAAATACGCGATTGAATTGTTTATACCACATACCCTAGTTATACAAGCTACAGTTCATGCACAATACGCCTATTCATCTCTATGGTTGCCTAATCAGTTTGCCTTTTGGGTAATAGTGATGCTTATATTGAGGTATAATCATACCCTATGGATTTGCTGAGCCCAATACTGCCTCCTCTATGACCTCAGGGCAATAAGGCTGTCCAATAAACGTCCGTCTTACTTGTCTACCACCAGCATAAAGCCAGTGCCCATTCATATGGCATATCACAATTATGGCATTGGCAATGGTTGTATAGGTATGGACATTGGTACAATTCCTGGCTCTAATAGCAATAAACGTATACATTCAATAGAGGAAGATAGTAATTGCATTAGCTGATAACCCATGTGAACGCGATGACCTATGACCTCAGGTGACACCTTGCAATTCAGGAAAGACATAATGTATAGAGCCAATAATGCTATAATAACGTTTCTTTCATGCCCTTGCAGATGGTAATGACATCAGCCAGTGGCCTTAGGTAGGGTGCATCCTTTGGAATACTAGTAGTTGGTATGTAATGAGTAAGGACTCACCCGCCCTGTTACTGACCCCGGAGATGATACCCTGAATTGATGTGAATTAGTGCATGGTGATCATTTCCCGAAAAATGGCAATCATTCAGGATGTCTTCTCCGAGTGAATGGGGGGTGGGGGATGCAGGAGTTTGTGTATGTGCTGGTGACCGGGGGAGGGGGTGAGGTTGGAGTGTCCTTCCCCAGATGGCAGTCCCCTTCCCACCTGTTGTCTGGACTCTGGAGCTGGGTGGGTGTGGTTCACCTGCCGACCACCCTCTCCATCCCCCACCCTGGGTGGGTGTGGTTCACCTGCCGACCACCCTGTCCATCCCCCACCTGGGTGAGTGTGGTCCACCTGCCAACCACCCTGTCCTTCCCCCACCTGGGTGGTTGTGGTCCACCTGCCGACCACCCTGTCCATCCCCCACATGGGTGGGTGTGGTTCACCTGCCGACCACCCTGTCCATCCCCCACCTACTGCTGGACCCTGTCACACTGGACACATTCGGAAATAATATTATCATACCACATGAAGCAATATGGTAGATATATGGAGGGGTGGGGTGATAAAGGCAGGCTCTTAATAAAAAAAAACTCCATGACTTGAATAGAAAAGGAAAGGATTTTACAACTGGTGTGGGTTTTTTTTTGACGTAGATTTATTGGATTTAATCACCTTTTTACAGGCAAAAACTAGCTTGGGCGCATTGCCCTTCTGCCGCCGTTATTGAAGCCAAACTTAATGCTAGGAAAAGTGTCCTGCATTTTGAATAGAATATCGATGATGAAGACAAATATCATTTTTCATAAGCGCTGGGAATTATCTATTATATTTCCCCGTAGGTTGCTCCATGTAGATATGCTATTTAGATCCTGCCTACCCCCAAAGGCAATGCCTCTGTTGATATTCGTTATACAAAGTGCCTTTCCGAATGTCACCTGCCAGTGCTGGGAGGACGTGTTGATAGCAATATCCCCTCAGCCTACCGAGGACGACCACATAAAGGGACGCTTCCCGGTCATATAAGACCCGGCCCATTTCCCGCCATGTTTCCTTAATGCGGTCACCTGGGGGTCATCCCAGGGTCAATAGGAAGGTCATGCAAGGTCAGGCAAAGGTCAAAATGACATGGCATTGCATGCTTGTTGCCAATGCAGGTCAGTGCATACATATTGCAGTGAAGATTGGAATAACACGTATATATCATGTTCTGTAACCATTTATGGGTGCTGTAGGTCATCCCTGCATCCCTCCCCAATTAACACTAACAGCCATATCCCTTAGGGTATTGCCCCATCTGAGCATATATCTACCCTAAAACCATCTCATGTAATTTTACTGTTTGGATTGTGTATGCTACCAAAAGTAAATGAGTTTTGCTCGCTAACCCTAGTCATGCATATTTATATTCTATACGACATTTTGCCAGGAAGTCGAAGTTATCCACGTAATACGCTGCTCCTCATCTTGTGTTATGCCCATTTATACTGTTCATATTTTGTTCCTGCTTGTTCCCATTTGGACACCGACCAAAGTCATTTGCCTTAATATTTGGCACCTACACGACATCATGGCATTGCTCCAAGTCCATGTTCTACAATTACTAACGCGGATGATACCGTGATGTCGATGCTAGAGGCCTTTTGTGCACTTCGATATGCACATACAGCTAGCAGTCAGCCTATGCCTAAACAACTATAGTGTTATACTCTTTAAGTTTTATATAATGCTTTAATTAGTCTAGAGTAGAACATATCAATGGACTATGGGAAAATGTTGCTAAAGGCTATGGGAGTAATACTAAAAACACTTAGTGAGAGGATAGCTGATATTATTTGTGCTAGTTTTCCTCATGAAAAATTGTGCATTGACTGTGCTGTACTGCTAACAAGCTAGAAACTCATAGTTTCTCTTCACATGGCGATTGTAGACTTCTCCTATTCACACCAAGCATCAAATACAGTAAAAAGGCCAATAACAAAGTGTAACATGCTCCACTTAAGCAGTCAGGTTTAATCGATATTTCGACACTAAAAACTTAATACTATGCTCATATCACATGTACGGCGGAGACATTTATATTGCAAACCTAGCCAAGCGACAGAATTCCTGCCCCGCGTGTGAAGCCCTACATGAGTGGGATAAGCCATACATCACACAAAAAGAGCCTGACCTAGCTAATAGTGATAACGCATCGTCACCCTTGTATGCGGGAAATGATGAAAGACCTGATATATAGAAAAAGGGAACAGTCCCAAAAACGGTAGCCATGGCTATATGTCGAACAGAGGACTATGCTGACCCGGGAGGAAATTGAATACACGTAAGTGCATTTTTATTGCTCTCTCATCTCGTGCCGTCAAAAAACCCTATATGTGGCACCCGATATAGATGATTTATGATATGGGAAAACATGGCAGAAGGGATTTAGGTCAAACCTAGGATCATCCCAATACTAGTACACAGCTTTATCCCAGCCATGCAGCATCGACTAATGAAAATGGTGGACCACGCATACCGCTAACATTAATTGAAGTAACCAGTAAATGTGTATAATGATGAAACAATGATGTCGTGAGTGCAATATTTACTGATTCCTTTAATCGCCCAGGACTCACATTTGACATTATAGGATCAAATACCATGCAGGGTACAAGATATATTGTCTACTACTGACCAGCGTCTTGTGGTACTTATATAAGAGCTCTCCATGAAGGTAACCTTCCTGTGAGGAATAAGGGAGACCGTGGAGGATGGGGGAGGGTGCACCTAGGGGGTCTGACTAGACCTAAGTAATCTGTTTCTCTAAGGGCAGACAAGAATATTGATCTATGCTACAGGAAATCAATCAATGCAAAACAGGACCTGTTGTTGGCATGACATACTGGCCACTCTGGCTGCTTCTAGTATTTTCCCATGTAAAAAGAAAAAAAAGAAGGGGGGAGGGGACGTATCCCACGAGACTCGACCAGTAATGTAATATGTGTTTACACCTCCAGGTACACACTCAGAAAAGTCAGCGTAATTGTCGCTAAAACCTCTCGCTAAAATCACTGCCTGACTTTCAGGTGATAGTGGTTTTAGCGACAGTGACGCTGACTTTTCTGAGTGTGTACATCTATTAAGAGTTTGATTGTGAACGAAAAATTAGGGTCAAGTTAGATCCACCTGAAACAAACTTTTATGAAGAGAATTTTTAATTGCTGCTCGGGATAAGGGCTAGGATTTTGGTATCTGAAACAAAGTGGCAGGCTTATAGCAAGTATAGTGAACTTACCTGGACAACATCTCGGTGTTGGCGTTAGCATTGGAGGCGCTGCCCGTGCTGCTGCGGCCACTGTCACTGGTGGGGGTGACCGTGTTCTGGTTGATGTT
Source organism: Harmothoe impar (assembly GCA_947462335.1). Lineage (NCBI taxonomy): Eukaryota > Metazoa > Annelida > Polychaeta > Phyllodocida > Polynoidae > Harmothoe > Harmothoe impar. Next base: position 65,665,237 of record OX381708.1, on the reverse strand, counting down.
GTGTTGTACCTGCTGCTGGGCAGACTTCTGCTGTTGTTTGAACCGTGACAGGCTGAAGAACAGGCCCAGGATGGCCTTCAGATTACCATCCTTTATGTCTGCAAAGGTACAAGGGGGAATATGTGTCATTAAAGTTATTGTTATTTCATATGTACTTCGACAGTCAATATGTTTATAATACAGACGGGGATGCATTTAACCCCTCCCCCAACCTCGAGAAATTTGGAAATGTGTCAGTTCAATTCAATTTCTTGTTTAAAATGTGACAGTCAATATGTTTAAAAAAAATCAGGTTCTCGTGACATTGTATCTACCCCCACCCCCTCTCTCCAAACCTCGTGAAATAATCCTCCTCGCCAATACCTGTAACGACATCCAGAGGGTGATTTATATCTGCTGTAGTAGATGTTACAATATCATCCTCAGCTTCTTTACATTCATGTGACTGGCCATCCTTTCTACTTGTAATAGGATGAGCCCTTTTCATCCATGGAAACCAATTTCTACTTATAAAGCCTTTACGCTAAGCGCTTTAAAAGACTATAACCTCTTAACGGCTCTGCACCAGGAGGGGCCTGCTCACCCACCGTATAAAGGACACATCATGTTACCTATAACTACCCAGCCATATCTAGGGTAGCTAACGTGGGGTACTGGAGGAAGCTTTCTCTATCCTTTCAGTATATGAGTGCACCAGCTAATGATAAGCCTGGCTACTATGGTAATGAAGCATCAACTCAAAGAGCATTACTCCAGGCAATGTGCACACGCACTTATCCAGGGCTTTAGCCTGGCTGGTGTAACTGCCGCCATATAGGACTGTTCAGGGTGCGAGTAAATACAGTCCCTCCAGGGCACTGGCAGCACCCATAGTACTTAGTAGCCGCCGAGTACCATGCCTACTGGAGCAAGGCTATATCGTGAGTACTGTACTGCAGTACTGACAGAGCCTGATACTAGGTACACTTCCTATATACTACTAGTACTACTAGTCCTCATGGCAGCAGCTTGAATAGCTTCGTTAGGTCTTTCCTGGTGGGCGGCTTCTGAATCTGTGTTTAATGACCATGCATGTTAAACGTGTTACATTATACCGTCCAATATTATCTCTACCCAGGACAATAATATTATAAGATGAAATTATTTTATTAACATAGGTCTACCATATGGACAACAATGCATGCAGTTTTGATGGTCTACAATATTTATGCTACAGACAAGCAACCTCAATCAGATTAACTGATGATTGTTTCTGTGATAGATAGGAATGCATCCATCCCGGGGACCCATACTACAGCACAAGGGAACCCCTTCTCTAAGGCGGCTGTGTCCTTCAGCAGATTTGGGGATAGAGTATCACCATAGATCAGAAATGGAGTTATTTATTTGTTGGAGTTATCAATATTTAAATAGGCAAAGACCACCCTAGCAATACACATCCACCAGATCGTATAAAAAACATACTAGTAGCTCCAGTAGTTCCCCTATATATGTAACAAGTAAACCCCAGCGTGAACCGAGGGTATCCCTTGCCATTGCAGCAAAATGAACACACTATAGTAACATTACCTGAATAATTCACAATTTACCACTACAGTGGAGTGATACAAACTGACGTGTAAAAAGGCTCACACTAGTTCCCACAGCATTGTGATTCGGCCCATATACGGCCGCAGTCAATTATAGCTAAGTGCAAATGACCGCTAAATGTCTCTCTCTGCCTCTGGCGGCAATTTGAAAACACTACTGGTGAGTGAAATAGGATTTAACGTGACAAATGGTATATGTCAGGGATGTTGGGAGTGAGTAGCGTGGGTGGGGTTGGGAGGAGGACTGGCAATTGTACACAATTGTGGAGGGTTGGGGAGGTGTAGTGTAGAGGCAGCTGTAGCATTGGGCATGCACGTAGTGTACGCTGTGACTATACAAAGCAACGTCTCCCAATGATGTGTCAGTAGTATGGCACATATTGCAATAGTATCTAAATAATTGCTTGGCCCAAGATGCAATTTCATATCAGCTTGGATGGCTGCTCTGCCTTTAGGATTATCCACCTCTACCCAATATTCATTTATTTATTATAGCACGGCAGCAGTGCAGACAGGTGACTAACTACCTGCAGAGATGAGCAGGTAGCTCTGAGTATAGACACCCCCTGAGACACCCTTGTAGATCAATAGTATAGGTGCACCTCACTTCACCTGGCTATTGTCACGTGAGAGGCAGGTGTGCTACTACATCTTGTACTACCTCTGAAACCCACCGCAGCAGTTCAGAGCCTCCTATCCTACCTCACTGTAGGAGTTGTAAGAGAGGTACTCCACTGTCATATAGATACTATAACCTTTCATCACTATTAGGTTTCTGGTATCTTTAAATACATCTTGAGGATATCCCTAGTTAATTGGATGCTATTTAATAGTGCTAAGACTTTTTTCCCATACTCTTCTTATTTCTATAATTTTTCTGTAATTGTAAAAACCTATGCTAGTTGGTCCACTAGGTACTGAAATCTCATGAAATTCAGTATACAGTTGTTTATATTTATTTCCATAGATTATTAGATGTTATTCTAAAGGATTGTAGTGTTTATGATGGGTGGACAGATTCCCAGGGATAATCCCAGCCACAAAACATTCATTTGGGACTGGATACAAAAAGAAAATTAAACAACATTTAAAACCACTATGTTAATTATGCATGATGCCTTCAGGCTGCATGCCAAAAATTGTACAGTTATCAGTAAAAGGGTAATTAATCAAGGACCTCCATTGAATAATCTGTAAATAAAATTATCATCTTTATGGGTTTTATCGGAATGAGGAGGGGCAGCTTTTGATTGGGGTTCTGGGGCTCAATTTACCGCCTCTGGGCGCAAATTAATGTCTTAAACAAACTGCAGAGAGGGGGATCAGGATTCCTTAAGGGCAGGTAGAATTTCAATACCAATGGACCAGTTTGTTGATTTCCAGCCATAAGACTGGATGGTAGGGGTGGATGAGTCATTCCAGACAGGACTCCTTACCTGAGTGATATAAATTAGAGTGGGCCCGAGTCTTTGCATGATCATCATAGATCTTTGAATTGGGTAGTATAGGTATAGTAAAATCATGTATATATATGCTTTCAAAACTACTATTTTCCCTTGGGGAGATTTGTATTGAGGAAGACATATAATCAAACACTACAGGAATAGGCCCACACTCCTTCAAGATACTCTCCAGTGTACACCTTAGGCTTATACTGTTGTAGTTTTATACATGAATTGAGACCGTTGCCAGACTAGTGTGACCCCATACTATAGATAGATGAGATGGTAGGCAGTGTACCCATGCTTGTCTGGCAGTGGGTAGCATGGTCCAGGCCTGTACATATATGATGTATGCACTGCTTAACCAGGTTAATGCTATACACTGACCATGGGTGCAAACATACATGCCATCTACCCATCTCACAATGCATGCCAGAATATATATCTCATTTAGTGAATAATGGCCCTGGTGATTAGTTACTATCATCTCATTATGCATTCAGTGGCCAGTGAGATGAATACTGGATTTCAGAATCAGATATACATTGACACAACACAGAGCTTACCAATATAGTATTATCAGTTTAGCTCCCAAATATAGTAAAGGTGTCAACCACTGCTATAATTCTAAAACATGCAATATTAGAGTTTTGGCTAAAAAAAGTGGTTTGGGGTGCGGTGGGGGGGTCGGCTTGCTACCGAGGGAATTACCTAAAAGGTAATACCGGTAGTAATTAACGCCAGTCCACATACATGTATGTGTATGTGACACTGCAGTCTAGGGGGGGGGGGGCAGGTAGCGGTTTTGCAGGTAGCTGCGCCAAAACCGGAAAACACCTATTTTAGGAAAAGCAAATGTGACCTCCCCACAGAATAAGCATCATTTCAGGGTGTGAATAAATACATGAAAGACGAGTGATAATTGAGCCTTTCAGGTAAACTAGTGTCATCATGGTAAACTGTCTTTGACCTGTAGAGGGAGAAGGGTGGGGGAGCTGTCACAAGGGGAGATGGATCACCTATTGGCGATGATCCACGACATCGACGCCTCCTCCTGTCCGGGCGGGCTACAGATCCAATGGATACCCTCAGATCACTTCTGAAAGCCTGGGATGTGCGAGGTGTGGATCGTGTTGGTGGGTACGGGGGGGGGGGGTAGGGGGAGGGGAGGGGATAGTGGGCACATGTTTCCCATGAACACATTTCAAAAGAGATGGGAATTGCAACTGCCAACCATCCATATGTTACCTGTAGTGTTGTGTTCTTTTTACAAGCTTTTTATTTGGTACATAACGCCTTGGTGAGGAACACTACCCCCCCCCCCCCAATATCCAATGGGGTGTTCTACCTCTACTCTGGTAGGACCAGTCTCAAAGGTGGCATGGCAGTTTCCAAGTCTAATCATAACCCTACTGCCATTCCAACCACAACAAAGAACAAGATAGATGGGGGTAGGAGAGGAGTAGGCGGTCAGGGGGTGTCTTCCTCTTGTCAAACTTCCCTCATACTTAATCATCAGGGACCTTTTTATGTCTTATACTTAAATGGAACTACTTTTTAATCTTTTAAATGCCTGGCTCAAGTGACAAGGAAGTAAAGCCCCTGTCACCACCATGCTAAGAATTATAATGAAGGTGTCAACTGGTTGAAAACAAGACATTTTAAATGCAAGTCACTCAACCCCAAAGTGGCAGAGACAAGCTAGCTATAGTCCATCCACAAGTGGACCTACAGGTGTGTCAAGAGATATCTTAAGAGATATACCCTTATGCCTTTTGTCAGAGTTTATGTCAGAGTATATATCCATCTATAAGAACCTATACCTGCTTTCAAATTGGTTTATCATCATGGACACACAAACAGGCACAAGTACAACATGTTCCCTAAATAACAATGTATGTATCCGAATCGTAAGCCTGGAGTTACGCGGTGGTCATTTCCAAGAGGAAGTGGTGTCATTCCTTGGAGAACACACACATTTATCCCCCTCCCCCTCCCCAGTCTACTCCCCCCCCCTCATATACTATTTGATGCCTTATAGTCGTGGGCAAGCTCTAATCCTACCTTTCTACATCCATCCCTCGACAAAAAGTACTCCCCACATCAAACCACTCCAGCAGCCCACCTTCCCCTCCTCCAGTACCCGCAGTGGCCCACGCCCTACAGAGAGGGGAGTGAGTCATCTGCTCCAGTGCATCAATCATGTTTAGAAAACTGTTGCCATGGCGACATCATTACCATGGAGATGCTGCTTTCCCACTCCTCCTGCTGGCCGCGCTTCCCCTCCTCTCCCACTACTGCCACCTATAGCAGCCTGAATGCACAGTGCGGCTATACAATTAGGGGGCCTTTAGGGACAGGTAGGTGGGGGTAGATGTCCCTCTGTGGCTATCTTCCTATATCCACTAACCCTGAAGTACATCAGGACCAATATGGCCCAACACCCTCATCACTATGCCATCATACCCATATCATATCCCCAGAAGTATTTGATTGAAAACTGATAAAGACAAATGCCTAAGGCCTCTGCACATTATCTCATCTATAATTCAAGAAAGCATGGTTCAATTTTGTCTGGAAGGCGTCTTGTATTACCTTACATTTAGTATGTGGCCAGGAGGGCATACAGAATCATTATGTACATGTACTTCCCATTAGCTGCATCTGGTAAATAGGCCTTTTATAGGATATTAGTAGTGGATATTATTATATGGGTTTGGGCCCCATGTACTAAGTATGTAGTGGATTTGGGGAGGGGTTGGGAAGAGCAGGTGAAACCAAGGTCAGGAGAAATGTCTTAACTTCAATTTAAGATGTTATGGGTATAGGATACCAGTTCCTAATGGCTTAGCTGAAATGAGAGGGGAGTTACAGGAGGAAAAGCTTTCACCCCTTCATCCGGTATGTACAGGGAGATGTCAATAGGCCCTTAAGAATCCAGGACCCAGGGAAGGAGAGTGAGAATGTCATCTATTATTAACCCACAAACAAGTCAGCGGACCCCAGCTGCCATTGCTGACAGTATTCCGAGTGACTCAGTCCCATGTCTGAGCAGCTCATTAGAGGCCACTACGAAAAGAGCTGCTCATCTGCCATGTACTCCAATTACAGCCACGCTATTAAGAGCTCAACACTGTGGAAGTTTGGTTATTAAGTGGGAGGCACTTCCGTACAGTTCAATATAGATTCAATGCTCTGCAGTAGAGTTGCTAGGGTCAAAAGAGGAGAAATGCCTAGCATAGATGTTCTTACCACGACATATGTTTCAAGATCTAGTCATGATATTAGGTCATGATATTGACCTTCACCAGGTTGTCAACGTTGTCAAATATATTGAAATAAATGTATACGATTGATTATAAGATGATAATAAGTATAACAAACATTTACGATGGGACCAATTTTCGGTTAGGCTTATGGTCGCTTATGTTGATACAATCTGTAGTCGATGTATAACCTACATATAAGGCCGATATGAGAGTTGTTTAATTTCCAGAGCAATTGAAATAGAAAAGGCAAACTCTCCAGATAGTTGGAGCGTGGTGTCTTCAATGGGCATACTTGTATAATGATGCCGATACTGCTAAGGACAGACCAGGACACAGTAAGGTCTCAGGTCATACCCCCTGTCTCTAATATCGACCTGCAGGTGAGTCATTGGTTCTGGGGACACACCGGAAGTGAGACACCGGAAGTGAGACACCGGAAGTAGGCTGGGACCAATAGGAGGGACTCTGTGTTACAGTGGGGGAGACATGACCCCGTCACTAAAGAACCTGCATTAAAGGCGGCATTTCCATCACAGTGATCTCCAGTGACAATGTTAGTGGTTGAAAAAACCAACATACTCTGATGCAGACCAAAATGTGGGGGGCATTCAGCATGTATGGACGTCTTTATCAGTGTACTTATTTCAAGGAAAGATAAAACTTTAACATGGACCGTTCCAATGAGTATCCCAATGTAGTTGTGGGCTAGGATGTCAATAAGAAGGAGCGCCATGATAACGCCATGTGACCCAGTACCCTAACTCCTTACCTCCATAATGAGCTAGGCCGGTACAAATGCAAATCGCCAACCCCAAACCCTAACTACCTGACAGCCCACTTGGTTCTACCGATTGCTTTCCCATCAGAATCAATCATGCTTGTGCCCACATTGTGATTGATCCTGTATTGGTTTAATGACTCAGTGTTGGTGAGGTGTGTTTAAGGGGTTAGTATGGTGAATATTCAATGCCCCCACCATGTCATTATTAGCATGAGCCTGTTGACATAACATCGATCCACCTGTCAGCATGCTATAAATACGGCCCGACCAGCTGGGAGGAAACTGTAACGGGGGATTAACTAGACTTGGCGCTGTCTTTAAACTTGACTAAAATTCATGACATCTTTATTTAAATTGGTCAACAGCGATCTCGGCTGTCAGTATTAAAAGAGCAACCATAGTTCCTACACTGTAGCGTACGGACATTCAAGTAGTACACGCATACATGCAGAAGAAATAATTATTGCTAAAGAAACGATCGCCTTCAGACGAGATGTTTCAAGATGGGGCAGGGGAGGTACATGCACATATATGTGTTATTTATGGACCAATAGATGGAGAGCAGGAAAATACAAATATGGAAAAAGAGGTGTAGGCGGTATTACGTATACATGCAGTGGTGAAAGAAGGGGATGCTGATTCTGAGGGAGGGAAACGGTAATTTGAGGACAAGGGTTTTAAGGAAAATGCCAATGGCATTGGGACTACAGCCAGACCAGGAACTTCCCCAGGCATGAAAAGCACCTCCACCGGTACCCAAGCCTTACAGGGAGACGGGGAGGAGGGAGGAATGGGGATGGGGTGAAAGTAATCGTGATCAGAATCAATTAGCCGTAGAAAAGGGAAAGGATGAGGTGCGGTGGTATCAATGGGATAGAGGGCTAGAGGGAAGTTTTACAACTTTGGGCCAAAAAATCCTATCTTGACCCACTTCCCTCAGCAAAGTCATCAGGGAGGATCAAGATAGATGATAGAGACAATGAGGTAGGCCTAATTACAACTCCTATGAGAAAGGGAGCTCAAATGGGCATGGCTGGGAAAAATATTGATTAATTGGGCGTATCGTTGTAATTATCGCTTATCAGTTTTGTGCAGAGATGTGAGGCGTTGATGTAATTACCATCTGGAGGAAAATGTCAAATGAATATGTAAGGAGGGATCTAGATGACGTAGACAATGTGGCGCCATTACATATCTGATTGGCAGATAAGACAATTGGAAAGCTACTTGTGATAGTTTTCTGTCTGCTTGAAATGACTCAAATAGTGAATCCAATCATCTAGACCTTAGGGTGATTGATAGTGAGTGCAATAGCTGCCTTACTATTTTGTAATGAAGGAAGGGAGTTTAGATTGGTTTGTCATGCAACCCTACCAGACTCATCTGTGAACCACTTTATGACCATCTTATTCGATATTACCCCCTGCTCGTCACAAGTATATTGGCATGCCTAAATCCTAATGGGTTAAACAGTGTTATTTATTTATAGTAACAGCAATTCATTTTTTCCTTATATTATTAGTGCATTGTCATAACCGCATGGACACTGATCAGCTGAGAACACATGGCGTTGTAATTCACATGTACTTTATGGTTACATGTCTACACAATGATTTCAAAGCTTAGGAACTCATTCTCGTGGAAGAATTACCCCAATCATCCAGTTATGACACAGAATTGTGAGGCAGTCAACGGTCTGTACTAACAGGAACACACAGACTTATTTAAACAGGAGATGTGTAGAGAACGTCTCTGGTCTAGGACTCGGACTCAGTTGGTAGTTACCCACAGAAACTCCAGGCGGCGGCACCATCGTCTCTGCCAGGTGCTGGGAGGGGTGGGATGAGTGACTGTGTGGGTGATGGGGAGGGGGGAATACTGGAGGAGGCCTGCCCTGGAGGAGGAGCCCAACCACACCTCTCCAGACGTTAAGAGCCTGGAGGAGCACCAACAACAAACACACCACCCTACACCCTTCCACACCTGTGTCCTCCCGCCCCACACACAGTGTACTCCCCTTGTACTGGGGCTGCCTACCTACAAGAGCCACACCATGAAAACTTCAAAATGTTCTACATGTACCTCTTCAGATAGTTGGGACAAACTATACTGCATGTGATCTAGACTAAGGAACATCCCAGATACCTTACACTTCTTCATGAAAATTCGCTCTTTATTTGATAAGCTGTATTCTATTGGAATCAAAAGCAACACTGTAAGAAGTTACTGTATTTAAACAGCACAATGTGCTGTACATTTACAGCACTTATTGCTGTAGTTGGTATTACAGCACTATTTGCTGTATAATAACAGCATTATGTACTGTAAATTGGGTCTCCGGCACTGTTGCTGTACATTTACAGTACATTGTGCTGTAGATTTCCGCTGCTAGGTGGCAGCAGTAGACCATTTCTGTATTAATTATTCCACCCAACCCTTTCCCGAGTCAAATAAAACCTCACAAACTCTCAAGACATCGTAGAATAAGAATGGATGAGAGAGACTGAATGCAGTTATCATAAAGTGTACTGATATTTGCATAATTGTGTTGAATAATACAAAAAAACAGCAAAAGTATAGAATAGAGACCAAATTGGTGGGAAAAGTTAAATGCTTAAGTGCCCGGCCTGGGGAAAAGCTGGTATCACATACGGTTCAGCTGTCTTGAAGCAGGATTAGACCACTACATTGTGTAGTGTGTATTATCCTAGCTGAGATTGAACTATTATGCAGGAAAGTACTCTCCATGCATGTGTATTAATTGATATAAATTGATGAGAACAACAATATGAAATCTACAGTAGAAGTTGCTGTAACTTTACAGCACCCAGTTGCTGTACATGTACAGCAAAATCTACTGGAACAAAAGTTGCCAGCAACTTTTGCTGTAGATGTACAGTAGAAGTTGCTGTAAATTTACAGTAGAAGTTGCTGTAAATTTACAGCAAGTCGGTTGCTGTACACCTACAGCAAAATCTACTGGAACAAAAGTTGCCAGCAACTTTTGCTGTAGGTGTACAGTACTTACTTCTTACAGTGAAGCTTATTCGTGTGTTGTAAGTTTCCTTGTGAAAGGTAAAAACTTAATTATACGTCAAGGTACCTACTTCAATTGAAACATAGAGCTTTCTTTGGTAACCTTAATTAACTGTTAGGAGTAGTTGGGAGATACAAAAAGAGATGATGGAGTGTTTTGAGTTGTCCTCGTCCCTCTACCCATTACATTACCTCGGTACAAAATCTTAGCACAATATATCCCAGAGACTCCTATAAGTCATAACATAATATAATCTCGAATTAATCTGACAGGGTAGATTTCCTAGATGATAAATGCCTGCATTCATACTTCTTGAGCCACCTTTCAGTCCCCAGGATCAGCCTCTTCCCTTACTAGTAATCTGAGTTGTGCAAGTCTATGTCTTCAGGACATCACTCTCTCATTCTTTTTTTAGCGATGAAAAGGGTTCATTAACTCCCACAAAGTAGGACAGAACTAGAAAAAGTGTATTCCTTCTTCTCCAGGTCCTGATGTTTATTAGTGTAAACTAGAAAGTAGCCTCCTCCTGTGCTGTGTTGACGGGGGTGGGCTGAAGCCCAGCTGTGAGCGCCAACATCAAAAGCACCCTGGAGGAAACCTATCTGTCTGGAAATGCCAACCAATTCACTGAGGATTAACGAAATACCTGGGAAATATCTGGAGGCACTTAGGCCACCCTTTACCTCACACCCAATTAGAGCAGCCCCAAACACCCTGAGTGGTCGTCTACCTCACCAAACCCATAGAGCCTCCCAAACACATGGCCATGTCCCTCACAAGGCTTCAACACTGAGTCAGGGTTACTCACCACACGGCATGTTTACACATTTTTGGGAATTTTAGTTTCTGGGGTTATAAGATGGATGTAAATCTAAATGCAGTAACAGAAGTGTGAGGATACAGCAGGCATCTTTCTACATGTACGTGCAATGATTTGGAAACCTAGAGGATTAACCCATCACAGGTATATTGTATAGTATGTGCCTGGGTAGGGCTACATCTAGATTTCTTTTGACCAATTCTAGACTTACATTTTCCTTCAGAGTTTATACTGTAATATCTTGTTATGATTTACTCATTCATATACATAAGATCATAATGATCCCCATATCCTAATAGAAATCTATTTCAATATCAGGTCCTTGCAGCCCCCCCCCCCCCCAGCCTCAGTCCACTCAACATACTGATATGCACGTGCACAGGACGCACAGGGCGCGTGCGGCGCGCGCCGTCTGGTGTGTGAAATTGGCACCAGGGGGCGGGGCAGCTGTGATCCCTGATCCACTTCTCGGCACTTCTCGGCACTTCCCGGCAGTTCTAGGGTTTCCATGAGGGTCAGGTGTTGGGGTCCTAGAGGCACTACTCCCCCCCCCCCTCCCCCTACAGTCACACCCTGTAGTGGTCAGAGCTTGTCCACAGCCTGTGAAGCTGGAACATGGTGAGCAGGGGGACGGGTGTGATGCTCACTGGACAGGACAAAGTTTGAAAGTGGGAGGTATGGCGATGGTTAGTCTAATTGCCTTGTTTGGGAGAAGGGTGCATGACTATATATATGTAAGTCCAATAGTTAGATGTGAATACATTCATATGTAATAAGTTATAGCGCAATACTTGACTATAATACAGATACTATCAAGTATCATCCATTCAGTCCAGACACAGTGAAGGGGGTGGGTGGTGGGTCAGTTAAAGAGCTATATTATTCCTGGACGGACTGTACAGTGAGTAGGTTGGTTAGTTCTATTGTGACTGGTATGATGTTTTGCAGGCGTCTGTGTGAGTTTACATGAGTTTGACAGCTGCGCCCACAAAACACTGATATATGCACAAAAACATCCATTAAAATGTCATTTTCAGATATGCATGTACTCAAATAAATATCAACTAACATACTTAGCTTTGTTTGAGAGGACGATATATGATCGGGTGAAAAGGGTAGATGTTATTTTATTAATTAGCCCCCACCACGAATTTAAGATGTGTTTTCAGTAACATGGTAATAAAATCTGAGGTAGGTAGGCAGAACCGTTTTAGATTGCATTCTATTTAATGTAGAAGAACTGTAAAGAAAGGTTGGGGAGGGGGTCCTACCCAAATTCTAAGGCAACCATAACAGTAGCAGGATGAGATTCCCGGCTAACAGTAACATCAGAGTACAGAATCAGGTCAGCAGAAGGAGCAGCTCATAGTACGTCATGCTGCTCGGTATCTGGGGTATCATGACGTGTGTTACGTCACCTGGTGGCGAGACCAGGTACTCGAGGTTCCCCAGGTGCCCCCTAGGGTGCGCCCCTGATCCCCCAGCTGTTGGCATGGACTAGGAGCAGATGTTGCCTCAGATGCTGTCACAGAAACAGCTGGCTGAGGATCAGCCCCCAGGATGTAACCCTTATTTGGATCCTTGATATTTTAGCTTTGGTACGCCCGAGGCATGGACCTGGGGATGCTAAGAGCAGAAAGTTTAAACTCATGCCTGACCTATTTCTCCTACACCAAAATCCCCTTGTAAAAGGTCAAGAGTCTGAGTCACAACTACTTCAGGGCCAAGCGGGCTAACTTGAAGCTAGTATCATAAGCATATTATAGGATCAATGATCATTAAGGTAGCAAGCGATGGGTATTATGGAAGGGATCAAGGATGACATTAGCCATTTATTTCATCTGTACGTATAAAAATGTGGATTTGCTGGCTCGATGATCATCATGTATTTATCTAAGTAGTTGTACTGTCTCTCCATAGAATTTTACATGAGTCAAATCATTATAACTACCAGTTCAGGCTGTTTCCAAATGACACACACACTATAGCTGATGACCTTGCTATGTTTATGTTAGCACCTCTCATTTGTATCACTGAGTGACACACGTTGACAACCATTGACCTTCAGCCGACCTTGACGGTAGGTGAATGTCATCACTGTCCACCAAGGACGAGCACATGTCAAAACACGGTACATTGTGTCTGAAAACATGCACCACTTTGGGGGCTGTCCTCTGCCTATCGGGATCAGGTGGTACAGGGATTGGACTTAAGTTTATTAAAATGATAACCACTCAGAGGAGCTGACCCCCAGGGGGTTGGCAGGGCTGCCCACCTACGTAATTCTTGTTTCAATTTTCAGGAATATAATTCGTATTTGAATTCGTAATGTCCATATTGATGAGAAGACATTGGGTGTGATTATTATGCTGCCAATGTTGCACAATCTGTTCATTAATGTTACTCTGTTAATAATTTTCATGTACAATTATGTGGGTGGCTAAACTGTTCTATGTGTGGTCCAGTAACATAGCTAGGTTTATATAGATAGAGTTTTGATGGATTTCAGAAGGTGAACCACTGAGAAAAAGAGTCGTATGATAAAAACATGTTAGGAGCAAATATATTAGGTAGATGATGTACAAGCTCATACCGTGTCAGATGGTCAGAGGTTGGTGGTGATAGCAAGGTGGGAATGAGTACCTCTGTCAGCCCCACTAACGCCTTCCTACCAATGCATTACCCCTTCAGGCTGGGACCAATCTAGAACCAGCCAAACTTATGTCAGGACCACCAACATATTTTGTACCATTCCTAACAGTATAATTATTATGTTCTGAAGTAACGAAGGATTTCGCTTTACCTAAAGTCATGGATCCAAATATACAGTTAAACCCCTCTCCATGCTTCCATCGAATATCTGAAGTCCCTATGCTTTACAACTCTACACAACCTATCCCTCCCATTCACTATTTTCTACCTTTTCCAGAATTCACAGATATACTTTGCCTCTCCTCCCCATTGCCCGCCCCATATGATGTTAAGCTACATACAGACACTTACTGCTACCTCCCACCACTGATAGTGCTGATGGATCCTCCTGTAGCTGATGTATGACACATATTCATCAGCAGCCCCTCCAGGGCCCTGCCTCCCCCTGCCCTGCCTTATCTCAATAATAACTCACCTACTGTATAGGAGAACCACACTTCCTCCAGGGTGGCTCCAGTCACTCATGTATGTACCCAGGACGAACAACCTGGGCCTGGAACCTGGATATACTCTACTAGAGTGCCTGCCTGTCTCTATATATATATAGGACAAGAGCTTGTAAGCATACACGTTTAAAGTCATACTATAAATGGTTTGAAATGAGGGTATATTCATGCCAGTGATCGATTGGCCCATGTCCCAAAGTCAAAGAGGACATCTGTAACTTTGATAGTAAAACATTGATGTATCGCATGTGACGTAATTCACTTACAACCTAATGCATGGATAACAATCAAACAGTTAATCAAGTATGATGACTGTAGAGCGTTAAACATCGGATACTAGGGGGTGATCCATAAAGTATGTCATACAGTATGAGATGGGGGAGGGGGGGGGGGCTTGGTCCCCGATAAAAGACGTATGGGGGAAGGTTTGACAAAAGGGTGGGGGTGTAGGGTCTTGAAAATTGTCAACATTTGCGTGACATACTTTATAAATGACCCCCTAGTATTGGAGCAGGCAATATAGGGTGATGGTAGTTACCATCTAAAATAGAAACTAAAATAATATGACAAAGACATTATTTACGATCTCCACAGATTGTAATAAAATTCTATTTGCCAAATGCCTGCTCATATGACCTTCACAGTACGTCATAAACTATTGAAATATGTGTTGGAAACCTTGTTAGCTAAACCTCATTCCACTGAAATATTAGAGGTGATATATGCCTATCTGGGTTCCAACTGATCATAACTCACAGTCATATTGAATCAGCAGTAACATAGATACTCCAAAACTAGCAGTGCATTCCACTGATAGCCATATGGAATAGCATTGAGACTATGTGGGTGCCACATAGATAGTGCAGGGATGATGTAGGGAACCCCCTACTAGGCCTGACCATTCTGGGGTGAGGGGGTCACTACCCCGGGAATGTCTCCACATTGCTGTGCATGTCCACTGTAGTTATCAATGTGCTTCCAGAGGCTATGATAGATATGACAGATCTGCAGAAAGGTTACATCAGGGTAAATGCAGGAATAGTTATTGTGTATCTAACATTCCTGGAGGATCTAACATGGTATAGCTAAACCCAGGTAAACTGAACTATGTCTGTGTAGATTTATGGATATTCCATAGCACTGCTGATTCAATAGTTTATCACTTGTACTATATTTACACCATGACGAAGAACATCTCCCCTGTAATACAAACTATTGCTTCAAAACCACTTTTAGCTAAAAACTGAAATACCCCCCTCATGACATAGCGGAGAGTTGAATGTTATTTATAGAACATAATGCTATGTATTATATAGCCTTACCTTAACAGTGTTAGAGACTCCCAGTGTCCCTCACTGTCATACTGTGAATGATACTCTATAAGATGTACCTTTATCGGTTGTCTAAATGGACTGAGCTTTTGGCCTATGCTGACTGCAAGTAGTGGGTATAGCGACCATCCCACCTGGTAGCCAACACATCTTAAGTAGCTCTCAGTCACTGACGTTGGTATCCTGCCTAGTATCCTGCCCACACATCCACATACTCTCTTTTTAAAAACCCCAGCTTTATTAGTCAAGTTAAGGCCTGATAAATAAAACTTAGTGCAGACATAGAGGTCTATCAATTGAACAACTCTAGGTCAGATTCACCTCACCACATTCATTCGGCTTACATCATACATATTCCGCCCGGTGTGTTCGTATACCTTCACACGGTCCAAAGGACAGGAGTTTTTACCAGTTACAATTAATGTAAGGTTATGTGCATCTAATTTACTGCATGGTCGTTCTGGTCAAAAAAGGGAAATCCGATTCTGAGTTCCATGAGAATTCACGTTAGCTGGTACTTGTAACTTGCAAAAAGAGGGGATAAACTGTTTCAAACAAATAACTGAAAAATCTACTTTATACATGTATTTATACTGCATTTGTACTTTGTATAGTTTGTAACCCCACCTCTCTTTCGCGATATGCAGATGACAATAACAGATTGACCAATATGTAACTCCGGATCCCCTAATCAGAAACCCACTTCCGCCGACCAGGACATAACATGTTAGCTCCAATAAGGTCTCAACATTCCACTGAAATCCTCCAATGGTTCCACTGCCTATGAACGGTCTATTGTTAAATTCAATATGCATACTATGTACATGTATATGACTTTTTAGTATTGAGTCATTGCTCCTATATACTACTGACTTCCGGTCGTCCTTATAGGGACACAAAAATGTACTCGCCGATCGACCCCTGCACCCACCCTCCTGACTATCAATTCAATGGACACTATCCGTGTACTTCCGTTCACAAACTGTGACATTATACTCCGAATGCGTCCATTCGTCTTTGAATCACCGCCCAGGGGACAGACACATTGCTGAAAACACGCCTCTTTTTTGTGAAGAGTGAAAAACGAAAACCTATAGATCAATGGAAGACTCGACATGCCGACCGGTTAATTTGAAAGTTAAACATCTACAGAGGGTGGGGACGTGGGTAGGGCAGAGAAAGCGAGTAGTGAAACGACTATTCATGTATTCCATCAATTTGATATCCTATATCTTAAACTGTAGGATAGGCCCTACAGCTATCAATACAGATATAACATCAATAGATCAAGAGCAACGGACGCAATTTCAAATATATTTATATGCTCTAGACACTATATCGATAACTCAAATGTATGCTGTTTTTATTTATCAGATTCTGAAACAATGTAAACGTATAGCTCACACCTGGACCAACTTCACCAAGTTACGAGTAAACTTCTTAACCTAGCCATATCTGAATATAGTCAACCATTACAAAGGCCCTGCAAAATGCATTTAAATGCCCAACTGCTCTACTTTATAGTACAGAGGTTTGGAGGATCTTCCCATGGTACAGACACACACTGATACAGTAACATTTCTCAGGGCATCTTTTTTATGAATCTGGTGTCATACACTCAACACCTCTGGGCATGTATCATCAGTACGGCCGTCAGAAAGGTGTGTTTAATTCGGTGATGGATCCCCAACCTGCAGGCCTTAGTTGTGTATTATTAGCAGCTACAGGTGTCAAGAAAGACACCCTCCCTGTGAGATCTAAGTCTAGATGATTGATAGTTCAGCACACAGGCCAAAGGATGAACTCCTTAAACAATCACATGTGACTGCAATCGTGTGATCTTAGATATGGCATTTACTTGATAATAGTATCAGCAATTTAATCAAAAATATCTTCTAACCAGTCTACATACCACATTGTATACATGTACTGCTGTGCTGCCTAAAATGACTCTTCAGTTTAATTGTATTAGGCTTTGTTATGATATCCAGGCTGCCCTAACGGTTAAAAGGGGTAAATGTACATTGGTTTGCTGCAGCCGGGGTTGCAGCTCTTGTGTCCAACCTTTGATATACCTATCAATATCGTTACTGATGTGTCTGTAAGGCTAGCTCCTGGGAAGGTTCGCAGTATGGGACCATTTAGATTACAAACACAGGAAAATGTCCACACTCTAAACAGAAGTACCCTGCAATCCTATCTCCTACCTGGGACTTCTATCAACCCTTCTAAATCTAACCTATAACTAGACAGCTGGCAGACCAAGCCTTTTTGTTCTGTGGCTACAGAAATATAACCCGAGTAACAAAAACAATCTATAAAAACATCTTCCTGAGGAATTACCTGAGAACTAGACACAAGCAGCCCAGATACTAGAGCGGGCTGGGTGGGGAAAGGTGTTTGTCTTCTTCTACTCATCATGTTTGTAGTTTTTTGTCAGGTCTGGTGGGGAGAATAGACAGGGGTTTACATTTTTCTCTACCCTGTCTGTATTTCTTAGTCTACCCAGAGGATGCGATACCTTGTCCCTGGTCTGAGCACGTGAGTGGGCAGGATGAGCAGCTCGGTCAGGGTAAGGGGAGCAGCTCAGGGGAGACAACCTTATGTCATCTGTGGCTTCCTTACAGATGGTGTTCAACTTTACGTGCTAACGTCTTTACAGATACATTCTCTTACATATGAGGTGTCTATACCTCACCTTACTGTTTCACAGCTTACTAAAACCGAATTCCTAACTTTCGACTCCTCCAAAGTCTGAAAGCCTTGCTTGAAATCGCCCAGGTTCTGATACAATATGGAATGGTTCTGAAAGTCTTGCATTTATCATCAAAAGGGTAAATAGCATAAATAAATGATATACCTGTTGAAATTTGTATAACAATTAGACACTCACCTTTTGCGGAGAGTCCCTCAACGTTGACACCCAAGCCTGCCAGGAAAGTAAGGCACTGACTGATGTTTTCCACCTGCAAGAAAGCGAAGAGAGACACGATTGAGGTACATTGCTCGTAATTAATGAAGTATAAACTATTTATTTAGGTAATCGCTTTTAATTATAGATATTCATTAAATCATTAGTATACTGTTCATATTTGGGTATACTGTTGACTGGACGTGTTCTTTAAATGAGGAGATCGGGGGGAAAATCTACGCAAGACAATGAAAACCCACTCCAGGTGTGCCCATTAGAGGTGCAGAGAGGGCACTGCCCTGGAGGAGGGTGGCGGCGGCCGGTGACCTGCCCGCTGCCCGCTGCCCGCTGCCCTGCCGCCCCCCGGCACGTGGCCGCCGCCTGCCGCTAATACCCGCCTCTCCTCACCTCCAGGTCAACCAGCGGAACCGGAACCGTCTGCTCAACGCTTCCGGTTCCTGAATATAAAGCTTCATGCCCTTTCTCTATAGCTGTGGTGCTTTAGGTATCGTCCTGTTCGCCAACAGGACAGCCGCTGTCGTGACTCCATAGGCTGCACCTGTGCTATTCACCCTCTCTCCCCCAGGTGTCTAAAGGTCACCACTAATGATGATGGGCGAGGGGTGGGGGGGGGGGCGGGGGGTGAAAGCTGGACCGATGAACTAACTAATGTCGGTAGAGGCAATGAGTATAGATCTATATTGTATGTCATCGGTAGAAGTATTTAAGACAGTTTGTGAAATGACAACACCAAGAATGAATAGCAAGTTCATAAGTTGTATAAAGAGCGGTATTTTGCACGTTAGTTGATATCTATATATGCAGTGGAAATACCTAAAAAATGTACCTCTGCCCTACCCTATACCCAGTAAACACCCTACGTAGTTCCAGCGTAGCTCAGAGGTTTCTCTAGGTAGATGTCCAACCAAAAGGTTTAAGATTGGTACTTTTAGAAGGTTTGTAGACGTCAAAACGTTAAGGTTTATTTACGTTCAACAGATGTAGACGTCTGATTTACGTTGATCTACCTCATTCAGACGTAAAAATTCTACATAGATCTACGTTAAAAGACGTAACTTTTCAACTTCAATTGGGTAGATGACTTTTCCGTGTCACACTAGGTGGCAGCACTATCAATTATGGAGAGTATATTACAGCTCCTTAACAAATCTACCACATTCAAGCAGTAAATTCTCATTAATTGCGAATTCAATATCATGCAAATAAACCGCATTCAATAGAATATTTATATATAAAGGACAGGTGATTAAAGTATTGTGCATGAATAGGTGCTTTGAGGCACTTTACTGTGAGGACACCACATTGGTGGTAATGGAAAAAATACAAAGCCTCTCGGCAGCCAAAACTATTCAACAGATCTATACTGTCAGGCTGTTCAATTGAACGACAAGAATATACTATATAGAATGAGATGAGATTGAAAATTATAGTAGTTACTTTGTATGAATATTGTTTGTAAATGTAAATTTGTCTGCAATATATTACAAATCTTTGTCTGAGTCCCACTATGTAGAATTATATGTAATGTGTTAAACATAGATTTAGGTCTTCAGGAGCTACGTAAATCAGACCTGCAGGTTTGAGATTGGTAAATAAACCTTAACGTTTTGACATTGATAAACCTACTAAAATTACGTAGTTCAGACCAAAGTTCAACGTAGATTTACGTCTGACCAACGTCGTTGTGTTTACTGGGTACCCGTGGTATACCTTGAGAGGAAATCACATGTTACATTGCCAGAACATATCACCTCTACTTACATACAGGTTTGTAGCAAAACATGTGAACCTGAACAAATATAGCAGCCCTCCCACATCTGCGAACACTTGCAGTTCAGGAATACATCAACACTATATAAACCTACCTTGGCAGTACCATTTGCCATAGGGGTATGTTAGTTGCCCCAACCCTTCTCCCCTGTTTATTATGCAAGCCCCTACTGCACAGAGCTGCTCCGAGCTGCTTGGGGAGACCCTAGTGCTGTTTGGGTGATGTTGATGGACGATGTAAACAGCATGTATCCTCTAACACACAGCATGTCCCAGGACTAGGGACAGCCAATCTGTACACCACTTCCACCAGGTATACAACCCAGCAGAACCTCCTCTGAAAATAGTAATCTGAACTCAACTCAGACTATATAGTGGGGTAGATAGTCCACTCAGAGAGGATCGATGGAAGAGGCCGGATATGTATTTACATATGATATCAGATGTAACTTGCAAGTGGCTTTCAGATGGATCTTGAAAGTGGCTTTACAAGATGTTTGAGATGCATGGGTCAGCCCGTGCCAAACCACAAATCTACACCTGAGATAAGAGAGATAACACTTCACAAAGTGTATTTTTATGTGGAGTTTGCCATCTGGGATATTCATACCTAAAGCAAACGCTACTTCTAAAGACAAGACCGTTTTAACAACATAGTGAGTGGATGTGGATTTAATCTAAACCAGCATGTAGACTAAATCTAATGAGAACCGTATGCTCTCCCCATTGCTACTTACATTCCTATATAGACCAATAAACAGTATGCAGGGATCATGCTGATCGTTTATCAGAATATACAAAAGCTGTGTGTGGCCATGTTCAAGGAATCATAACAACCTATAAATATCGTTGTAAATCAGAGGTCTGAACTATCTATATGATACAAACATGACCTGGTGCACTATGGGGTTTGACCTTGTTACAGTTTTGGTACAGGAGCAATCTCCACTTGTCCACCCACTGTCATAACAACCCTAAGGTATAGGGTCAAACACACATACATTAGGTACAGGAGGAATTCACCAGCATTCACTGACATGGTGCTCTGACCAGTATACAACCTCTCAGGTATGTCTAATAGGTCTTAGCCATTCTGGGGGAGTGACAAACTGAGAAACAAGTCAAAGATCACAGGGACAGTCCACCTAGGTATGTTAGTAAGTAGAAACTATATGATATATATACGGCAGGTCTATATGTATAGACTTTTAAACTCCAGGGGTACAACCTACAAGCCATGCAGTGCACGTGCTCGGCGCTGAGCACCTAGAAATAGCTCCTCCCACCCCTGATCCACTCACCCACCCTACTGGAAGTATACACCATGGAGGAACTATGAATAAACCCCTACCTGAAGGCTACTCCAGACAATCCAAATGGTAATGAGTAAGGTAGCTGGTACTAGTATCCAATAATTGTCACAGCAATCCATCGGGTAGGGATGCTGTGGTGGTATCGGCTCCTGGAGCATGCATACCTTGGGTACATGTGAGGGTGTGCTGTACTGGTAGTACACTCAAGACCCTGGAGAAGGCTTACCCATGAGGAAGTTTGTTGGGGTGGGGGTTTAGGGGGTTTAGATGGGGTGTATGCTTGGAGGAGGAGGGGGTAATAGGGTGAGGGGCAGTGAGTAGGGTGGGCGGGGATGGGTAGGGAGGAGGCGGTGTATAGGCTCTACGATATGAGGCGTGA
Organism: Harmothoe impar; assembly: GCA_947462335.1. Classification (NCBI taxonomy): domain Eukaryota; kingdom Metazoa; phylum Annelida; class Polychaeta; order Phyllodocida; family Polynoidae; genus Harmothoe; species Harmothoe impar. The sequence continues at coordinate 65,643,416 of OX381708.1, read as the reverse complement.
TGCCACTCGCCCAACACCCCCACCCCTCCTTCTATCCTGACTAAAACCCCACCCCATCCTCCATACCCTTCCCATCTCGGCCTCCCTCCACTTGCACACAGCCCCAACCCGACCCCCTACAGCACCCGGAGCGTGGACCTTCCATCCTTACACGTGTTTTCACTTTCCGCACATGGCAGCCGACATTTAAAAAGAACCTCCACACCAGCTTCCTAACTCTCAAACCCTAAGTTCTTCTCCACCCCCACCCGCCACCCCACCCCTTATCATCTGTTGAAGCTCCTGTCATGGCCGCCCAGAGGTTAGCATCGTTCGTCACCAAGGCAACCAACCCCAGGTGACGCGCGCCACGTGACCTACCCCGTGTGTTCCGACCTTGACCTCTGACCTCTTGTTCTTTTTACTAGCAGACGACTTATGACCCCACTTCCGGGATAGGTCAGATTCCACGCGTCCCGACCACGTGATACAAAGGGTGAAAATCAAAGAATCTCAACGCACCTGACGGCATCCAGTCATACCTCAATCCCCCCAGGGAGTCGTGTACAGGACACACAGTCTCCTGACATACCTCCATAGGGGAAGGCTCCCCGGAACAACAGCAGGGTGAATGCATGGGGTCGACTGGAACATCGTCGATAACCATCACTGTGATTCAGTGCAGCCAATTCCACACAGTAACAGAGATAATAGTTCCCTTCCAGTAAATCAGAGGAAAGTACTCTCATCAATATTATCTGAAAAGAGTTTTCCTGGGTACCACTACCATGCCCTGCTCTAGACTAGTCTGTAAACTGTCACCTTATTATATCATTGTGTAGGACTAGACACGTTACGTACGCTTAATAATCTGTGGACAAAAACCATTGCAGCCCTAATAGATAAAAGGCAATTTACATATATCTCCATCTACATTTATATAGTAAAGTCATGGGTGTTGGGAAGACATGTTATTTATGCATAACCCATGCATAACCCATGGAGCCTGTACATCATTGACTTGCCAGACTCAGTTTACCTCCTACCTTTCTGAAATGAGAATTTCCTCACGTGCCCCCTGCCCCCATCACCCCAGGACATTATCTTCTCCATCCGCCCCTCCTGGGCGTCCAATTCCTCCTGTACCAAGCCGCTCACCAATACCAAACACTAAACTTTTTCTTCTTTTTTTTTTACCTTTGTTTTGTTCTTTCTCTGACACAGCCTCAATGCGGTGTGTTGGCGCATAAGGTTACGTGGCTGCCTGAAAATGCCTCAGTAACAAGGAATTTCTAACCAAAAAGGTAAATAGATAAAACAAGAATAGTGATAGGAGCACATTTGGGAAAGGTCCATTCCAGAGTGTGAATCACCTGAGTCTGACGAAAGGCACAAGGCTCTCCCTTCTTGTGGGTAGATGTGGAGATTAGACAAGACAGTTCTTGAAGCTTCTTGAGGTAGGGCCATGACACAAAGAGACAAGTCCTGACAAGACTACCTATACTGCAGTGGTAGAATGGTGCTCAATGGACACCATGGTTTCTTACCAGAACTGTAAATTGTATCCTACAGAAAGAGGAATGGTAGGGGCATTTAGTATAGTGAATGAGGACTTGTCGGTTTTATATGGGAACGGGTGTGGGTTGACAGTTGTCATGGGAAAGGTATAGCTTTCAGATATCTCGTGTGGGAATAGGAAAATATTATGTGAACTCTATCCACTTGAAGGGCTAAGATACAGATGGAAATACTGATATTCCCTGATTTGAAAAGAAATTATGCAAAATTGAAATAGGTCCTATTTATAACGATGTACAAAATACATGTATTGACACCTTTTCCATTCCCATTGGAATGGCGTTCCACCCCTCTAGCATACACATAAGCATACACACCCCTCCCCATAAGCCTCTATGCATATACACAGGGCTATAATACCTAGCGCAGCATGCATGCGCGTGCGCATCCCAGGTAGGCCCCGTTGTCATGGAAACCGCCCTGACCTGGGGTAAACATAAATAATGCCGGTGTGTGGTTTGCCTCAAAAAAGCAAATAGTCTCTATGGAAAAAACGGAACCCTTCTGCATTCCCCACCATACCGGCCCTAGCGCCACCCTGGATGACATAAACTCGGCGCCTGAGTGCCGCCATGGGAGGCAGACAGAATGCAGGGTGGTCATGTAATAATGCTCGGATTCAGGGAAGGAAACTCATAGACCTTCTAATGTAATGATCTAAAGTTATTGCTTTTGATGATGATTGATTCCATCTGGAAGTTAGCACTATCTTTCCTCTTGTGAAGTCTTGTTGATAGTTGGTGAATACTATATATTTATCCATAACATGCATGTATGCCTATACTTCTCCAGCAGCTAGACATTTACCAAATGTTACATTATATGACGATTGGCTGATATAAATCATGAGCTATAACTATTTCCCACTGCTCCCTACATGAATGTATTGACTACAATTTCTTTCTACATATGTATACCTATGTGTTTGCAACCCCCTGCTAGGTGTGCCACTAACTACAATACACTGTGTCCCTGAACCATACAATATAATCTTTGGTCAGCTTTGGGGTAAGGATACTTAGGCCTATTTAGGGTGCATTAACATGTTGTGGGTTCATGCTAGGGGCAGGGGATGACGCATGTCACCCTAACATGTTCCAGGGATGACCCTACATGATGTGCTGTCAGACGGTGTCACCGAGTCAGTGGGAGGCTGACCGTCTGGACGGGGATGGAGGTAATATGGGGAATCTACTGTGACAAATTGACTCCCTGCCAATGTCAAATCCGATATATTCATATTACAACCTTTCTTGCTACCACTGTCATGCCATGCGACATGTTATCATACTTATATATCTTATAATTATGCATTGGCAAAAACACTTATTATAGACTTGAAGTGTTCAAGAATTCCCATTCTTTGTAACTGTGAAATTGGAAAATGTTATGTTCAATTATGTAATAACCAACCCTGTAGGGTGTTCTGAACATTAAACTGGTATCAATAGTTGCTAGTGTGATTCTGAATCAGGGCAATCTCCTTGCAGTTTTAACATGTATGAATTGGCTTTCAAATGTATTATCAGAAAGCCCGCCAGCTTCATAACATTGCTTTCAGTATGCTGAAAATGACACAGAGCATTGCCAGCGGCCACTGGCTGAGTGGTTGGAACTATGCTTGCTGTTCTGAACAAGCCATGCCATCTGGTCAAACAAACCTGCTGACCTTTTAACAGGTAGGGGTCACTCTGCCATCACAGAACCCATGTCCTGATCAGAATACTGTTGGTGGCTAAGTGGCCAAATACAACAACACTGCCTCACAAACAACAGGAAAGGACCAGACTTTGAGGGCTCAGGGAACTCTCAGTGCAAGTGGCGCAGTAAAGCTTTTTGTTTTCTTATATGTTATTGTACTTGTCCAAACGCAAAAGTATTCTGCAGTAAGCTACCTTAGGTTGTCTTGAGGATGTCACCTTTCTGTGTGCAATAAATCATTCTAATTTTATAACTTTCTACATGGACCTTCAGGTTCCCACGGAATAGATACACAATTTGAAGGTCTCCATGAGAAGTTGAACATCGCTCTTATTTCTTATATGTTGTCCCCATCTCGGCGCTTGTAACGTACATGGTTCATGTATACACGTGTAGAGGTAACCCCGACCCTGTACGTCCCCTAGGTGTATACAGTACAGAAGGGCCCACTAAGCACGTCTAAGGCACCCCCACTAAGGCTGCTGGATGTATACTGCACATAGGTAGGTGGGCCTCTCCAGATAAGGGAAACACCTGCAACAATAAACCACTACCCTGGAGGAGGAGCAGGGCAAGGTTTGGCAGTGGGTATAGCGCCTATCGTGGTTATAGGTCTGCATATATATATTGAAGCACAATCATTGGGACATTTCACTCGGCCTGTGAAGAAGGGCTCTGATTATCACGAACCTCTACCTACATCAAGAGAGATACCAACGTCAAAGGAGATGGATCTCAGTCAGCTGAGTGACCTTGATTATGCACTTGGTCATATCCATATGACTGACTCTATACCATTCATTGTATGAGGTCAACATGACTGTAGGGCACTATGTGGATATGTGACATCATGCTGCATGTTGAGACCGAGGGATCACCACTTGATGTAGGATGACATCATAATACTACTGAGAATATGACTAAGAAACATAAAACTGCATCATTAGATTTTCTTCATACACAAATGAATAAAATGTAATCTGGATGTAACGACATAGACGTAAGATGATTTAGACACTCGGCTTGCAAAGCAGTGTAACAAGTAAAGTGGGGGTTCCTTAGGGGCTCAGGTCTCCATCAGTGTACCTTGTTCTAGGATTTCCTGGCTTGGCTGGGCAGACAGACAGTTGGCACATTGCCATGTCATGCTGACCCAGAAACCCAAAGCTGGGGCAGACAGGAGCAGCTCAGAGCTACTCCACTTAGTCTGTGTGTACTCATCTACACTCCAAACACAGTTCTAGGATTGTATTCCCCTTTACCAATTGCTCAATATCTGCTCGGAGAGCTGAAGGTGAGTAGCTCACTGATGCCGCCAGTTCCCACTAGGAGGCCTGAGGAGTGGTGTGCAGTGTAAACACGAGAGGGCAGCACAGGAGTAGAGTGTGTCACCACAGGAGGGTTTTGGTGGTAGCACTGACTAACTCTCCTGCAGTTTTTGAAATACTTGTACAGTGTGCCCACCTGGTGTAAATGTCAAAAGCCTCAGGTATTCGATGACTGATGTAGACTCCACAGCTAATCCCCTACAGCACCCCTCAACACTGTATCTCAAACATTTCCACAACTAAGAATCAACTCACTCCTCCAATTTATCATCTTCCTTTGCCCTTTCTCACTTTCGTCAGCCAATTAGTTTCTATAATTTATTTTTTATGGAATACTACAGTCCCATTGGATTAACCAAAGAGGGCCGTATTACACCCCCCCGTGAAATAACCCTCTTCCGTATTTCACGGCCAGTGACGTCATCAAAAATGGCGGTTTGTTTACATTTGAACGGGGTAGAAACAATTTTTAGCCCCTCAACCCCCCTAAAGGCCCTAATGATTTAATTTGAATCGAAAAAGATAAAAAAATAAACACAAAGGCATACTCGTTTTTGGTCTGTTGGTGGGTTATTTCACTTATTGACCCTCGGGCCGCATTTCACTCGGCCTATGGCCTCGTGAAATACGGCCCGAGGGTCAATGCGTGAAATAACCCACCAATAGACCAAAAACTCGTGCACCTTTGTCTATGTATTGTACACGTACTAGTTCCTCCTTTTCGGTGTCCATTTCTGACGTCCATTTATTTTAAGGGGAAGCCAGTATTTGCAGTATAGATTCAAGTGAAAACGGTCATTTTCATGAATAAATATAATCTAGGGAGGGGTGTCAGTGATGGATATATTGACGTGTGAACGATTCAGTAGTACATGCTAATACAGTATGTAGCTGCCTATAGCACGGCCCAGAATATGAGCCCTATGCTAGAAGGGACTGGGGTGAATCTAGGACCTGCAGTAGGTATGTATGGTTTACATGACTGCTTATCTCTCTCTGAGATGGATCCGCCACCCAGTATCTGGTGCCTGGGGTTACATATACCCGGGAAGATATCACTTGTCTTATAGCCCTTATCTAATTCCTTACCTCATACCCCACATTCATTATCTACCCTGATGGATCCCACATCCTACACCAGGGAGATGTGTACAAACCTGAGGTTCATGGGGTACACATGGTGTATATATCTGTCTATGTTACTTGGGGTTGGATCCTATACATCCCTTTAGTATAACATGTCTGAAATATCAAACCTAAATTATCAATAGTTTACATTGTAAATTTTACAATATACCCAAGGACAAATACTCTGGTATATCTGCCTCATAAATGTGCATAGAATACATCCATGGGGTCATCCACAATGTTCTCCGGGTTGACATTATTATAGGTATCAATATCGGACCAACCGATAATCTGGTGGCTCATCCACTCAATATTTGCAAATTATTTAGGAAATCCCGATACTTGCATAGTGGATAGGCCTTTTGAGCTTTAATATCCTGTTTCAAATAAAGAAAAAAGTCACTAGTTCTCATTGGTTGTCCGACTTCACGGTGCGGACTGTGACAGATTCCGGATGGACCCGGAGACCCATCCATCATGCCAATTCATAACGCACACGGGCCTCTTTGTCAAGGACACACGTTACTATCGACGCATAAACAGGCATTCTTTATCTGAAATTAGGATAGGAATGATTTCCTTTAATTATTACATGATGTTCAATGTATCGGCTTTGTGTACAGGGTGTGACATGATATGAATGGTATTCTTGTTGACATCCACCTCCGCACACACACGTTTACAGCTGTGACATTATACTCCGTGACTTCTGGGCACACCATAAATAATTATACTGTTCATTTTATGACAATATAATTGTACTACAATGAAAATGAGGTGACTTGCGGCAATTGATTTCCCAACATGTCCACTAAACAAAGTAGCTGTCTGTACACTGTAGGCCTATAGGATCTAGGTCTGATCTAGAGGTAAAGCCCAACCTGACTCGTTTGCACATTTTCTATGTATCCAATTTATTTTATTCTATGCTGACGGACAGATTGGCGTCCTAGCCCATTATTGCCAAATCAGGGCGCTGATGAATTTAGATAATTCTCCCTGCTGAGTGCCTTCGGCGCCAGAGGAGAATAAAAGTTATCGTTAGAGAATCCGGCCACCAGATGTGCCATTCAAAACAATTAGCACAGAAAAAGACCACTCAAATATTGGGAGTCAGATCTATTCAATTAGCCAACTGTCTAGGGCAAGATACTAATCTTGGTAAGCCTATTATATTTGGAGGGGCAGGGCAGGGTTTATTCTACAAAGTTGGGGATATTGACCACAATATTAACCCTCTCTGGCCACCACCTGCTGAGTCTCAGCCAATGTTAACACTTTAGGATATATCGACAAAACATATTTTACAATACTTCATTATTCTCAAAGACAGACACCATCACTATATGGCTCTACTCACTGAGGGATACAGCAACATGCATAGACATAGGATGTGTGGTAATTTGGCAGTGTATCTCCCCAATTACCGGTACTAAAACCCTAATTACATGAGTGTTTATAAAGCTGTACAGTACTCTCACCTATTTCTACACAGCCACACTCTGGTTGCATCTGATTGAAAGGGAATTAGAGAGTATAATTTCTGACTGACACGTGTACAATTCAAATATACAATGTATCATTATAATAGCTGGTAACATTAGTATGGGACACTGATGTCCAGCTGCACCGTAGCCTCAAGGACCACGCCTAGTTAACGCTTGTTAAATACAGACAGCAGACTGCTACCCCAGGGTGGTCAGCCATAGGACGAGTGGGGATGAGCAGGCCAACGGGGAGACAAGAGAGGCGCAAGTGGGGGTTACTTTTTTCCTTTTCTCTTTTTTTCAACTAGCAGCATTTCTTGGTTGTAATTACCTCTATTGTATGTAATTGGTTGGGATACGTAGGCGATATGGAGCTGCGTGTATCCATGATAATATAGGCACCTATAGCTAGCAGAGTACATTTAGACCAACGACACAATCCCCTCCATTCACTGCAGAAATCTTAGGGGACAACTGGTAACCATGTAAGAGCTGTTACCAATGCTTTTCTCGCCTGTGACAGTTTAAGTAATGGCCGCATCCACTGTACAATAAGCTTGACTCCTGACCCTGGATCGCCCCTGTGGGTACGACGACCCTGAGGGTACCACAGCCCTAGGGGTACCTCCAGCAGCTGGTCCTGGTCAGCATATACAGTTAGCTCCCGTCCATTTGACGTAATGAGGACATACCTGTGTCACGTCATGCGGAAGGGCATCTCAATGACGTCAAGTACGTGCATCGCCGGGGTGCATGGTTTGTGCCATTAACTTGTGGCACTTATTTTCGTATAACATGCAAGTGCAATACTTATCAAACATACACACGGTATATGCCGTCTTTGTTGACCCCGTCTGTTCTCTCTTTACTGATGAGCTGGAAACAAGGGTTCCGACGTATTCTTTAATCATGCCTACTCCTCGATCTGACGTGCGCATCGAATTCGACACTTACCCCAAATTCTAATCCAGGCAGTATTAGTCCTATTCTATGGCATAAAATCATCTTGCATTGGTTTTGATTTAATTCAATTTCGATATAATTATTTCTGTAGAAAAAAAAGGAACCTAGACTAAGTATAACCTGTAAGTCTCCATATTGCCGCCTGTGAGTAGCACTAGTAGCTGCTCCTGTCACATTAATGTCCCCATCAGTCATGGCTATAACTCCAGTGGTGATAAATGTTGCTGACAGTGTGACAGCTTATTCCACCACTACCCCTAATCACCAGTTGACCCACGTCACCAGTGGTAACCCCAGTCACACTAAGTACACTGTGCATACAAACCTGGCTCTGCCAAGTGTCGCAGCCATACAACACCCTATCACACTGCCTATAGGACGTCCGACTGAATGGCACAGTGGGTAGGTTTTGCTCAGGAAAAATCCACTCTTTTTAGTGGGACATAATTAATAGTCCTATAATAATGTACAACTCCTCATGTTTCCACTAAATGGAATATCAACGATGGATCCAGGATTTTGAAATGAGGGTTGGAGGGCGGGGGCTATTTTCTTAATGCATTTTGGGCTGAGTATTACCGGTATATGAAAAAAAAAACACGCCAATATTTACCCCCAAAACGGGGCCGGGATGCTCCCTCTGTAGTCCCAGAATTAATCAATTCCAGTTATGTCATCCTCCTGAAGCAATGGAGTTGTCATACACCATTATTTAAATTGAAAGTGTGTCTTTGGTGTAATAATTTGATGTTAATTAATGGACGAGAGGGTGGGGGTATAGGCTGTAACATAAGTTACATCTTCAGATAGATATGAAGTACACAAATATGGAACATATAGTCAAATATCAGTGTCAAGGTCAATATATAATATCCCCCGAAAGCATACCCTAATAGGGCACATGTATCTTCAAGGGTTTTCTATTTTAGCAGCAAGTTAGACTAATTGTGGCATTCCTCAGTGATACACCTAACTTTGGTTTAATTAGGGGAACCGTTATCAGGTTATAGGACTCTGTATGTGACAGTGTCATATTCAGCGGTTCTAAAGTATAGTTTGTATAATGTCGGACCTACTATGGGTAAACATCATGGGGAACACTAACAGTATAGCACCGGGGTGAAATTACACACCCCCAACTCATGTTTCCACATCCCCCATCCCCTATCATTACGGGTAATGATGGTGGGGAGAGGGGGCATCCCACCTAGTCTGTGGGTCATGGTCAATGTACCCATATCTTTAGCAGATGAGGGCCATTTAACTTTTACACAAAACATCACTTTTAGTGTGAAATTGGGATGATCAGTGACGATTTAACTTGTTTGGTTAAAACCATTGTGTGTCTGAGAGAGAAACATACCTTCCCTCTATTGGCTGTCTATCATTTCAATGTTTTTAAAACTATATGTATTAGGTCAGCTGTATTAGGTAGTAACTATGTGCATCGTACTGTCAACTAGTCATTCCTCTTTGTTATTCATAGAGCGTTGACATTTAAATGGGCAAAATTCAGATACAATCTTGGGTCTTGGTTGCATGCCCGGGGGGGGGTACTCAGATCGGAAATGGGTACCCACCTCCAAACGGCCCTAGAAAGCGGGGGCGGTGGGCCTCAAAAATAGGGGGCGGTAAACCCGAAATAGGGGGCGGTAAGGGAGTTATCGGGCCAAACATCCCCCCGGTCGAAATTTCTTAGCCCTCCAAACTCTTCACCCTGTTGTTAAAAAAATAACCACTCTCTAACTCAGAAATAGAGGGCGGTAACTGTGTTGTATTTAGGAGGGATTTTGAAAAGTGTAGGGTGTGGATCAGTATAGCCCCTGAGGTATAGCCTATACTTTATGATGTGTCACACTTTCATTTTGTAATTAGCATGCAGGCTGTAAGGTTTACACAGCCATAAGAACAAAGGGAAATGCTCATTCAAGGGAGTTGAAATATGAGGGATGGTATAAGAGTAGTCACACTGATTGAGGGGAGGGGGCGATTCTATGTTTGTTTTACTATTAAACTATCCTATATCCATACCCCAGGGATGTCCTGCCATGAGGAAAGGATGAAGGGGGCGGGGTAGGGATGGTCAGCCTCCCCTCCCCTGAATTCTTAGGTATCTGTAGTTGGACAGTCCATTTCCAGGGCGGTTAGCATTGAAATACCATAGGCGGTGGCTTATGTGAGAAAGATACAGGCGGTGACATCATGCATTTGGTGGGTGCGGTAGTTTGGAGGTGGGTAGTTACCAACATAGAGTGACTACCCCCCCCGGGGTTGCATGGTATAGTCATGATTTCCTTCATTATTCCCAATGTCCCATTGTAAATGTCCAACTCTTTGTTGTATGTAAATAACATCTGTCCACACATGCACTTTAGTATTCATTATTCATATAACAAACAATTGATTTAAATAGAACAGATTGCCACACTCTGATTCCCATTGCCTCTTTACTATACTACTTCTTCTTTCTTCTAAATATGAAAAATAATTTTCCCTTTTTTAAACACTAATGGGTGTAAAGTAGCATCATTTAGCAGCCATAGATTCTATGTCCCGTGCACCGACCATTATACCTGGCTTTGATGACGTGACGTCACATTGGAATGTCAATTATTGACGCGCCATCCCGGCACGCGTCACTGCGGCATTCAGTGACGTAACCAGCGGAACTGGGTCAGGGGTTATCACCCTCCAAACAGAGGTTTTGTTATGAACACCCTGGGCCTGTGGGTAATCCCTGCTTGGAGATTGAGGGATGGCCGCTGCCACGCGTCCTGACCACGCCCCCAAATGAAGGGTGCCCCTGGTGGGATCATGTGGGTACTATTGTTCCGGAAACCAAGTCCCCCGTGCTGTAACAAAGGGACCACCCCGTGCATTGTGACAAGCACCCAGACCCCCTCTGTGGATGGAGAGTACAAAATCTCCAATCTTCTCCCCTCCCCTCCTTAGAACTGACAAATTGATTCAAATTATTTCACACCTTAACATATTCTTATGATGTTAGGAAGCCTAAAAATATGAAAATGTCTATCCCAATGATATAAAAAAACACTATACAAGATAATTATATGTGTCTGTACTGTCAGTGTCTATATTTCCCCTTGGGGCTGGCTACAAGGCAAGTGTAAATACATGCTTAGGTTATTTGACAGACTGACAGAGAGACCACCCATTAGTACAATGGGTTAGGTTCATAGTAAATAGACTGAGGCTGTATCATGGACCCATACAAACTCACTGGGCGTCACAAACCCGGTCCTTGGTTCATGTAGCAAACAGGCAGACCTCTGCCAAACACACATTATGGTGGGTTAACTTGTGTTACATCAATATTTACCGTTTGGCAGCTTAGAACGACAGGTGTCAGAATTGGCAATGCACTGCTGACTGGTTGCAGTCATAATCAATTATTGTTTAACATAAAAAACAAGTAGTTGGGTTCAGCAGTGACCTCCATAGAGGAAATCACTGGTTTCAGAGGCAGTACATGGTCATATAATAATATTATGCATATATGTAAAGGGTTCGAAGGGGTAAATGTGACTGCGTGATATTATATATGGGAGTCTGAGTTGCAGGGGAAAAAGATTAGTGAAATGAAATATTTTGAATTGAGGGAAATTTGGGAGAAACAATAGAGGAGAAACTTGTGGGATGCAATTGTCTGTCTCTTTAATGAAACCCATCAGTGAATTAACGTGTGGATGTCAAACGGCCCCTCTGACATAATTTGACACGCGATCATGTCACCCAGACTCACATTATACCTCCTGCCAGGCCTCACACCTGACAGACAATGGGGGTAACATGATAAAGCAAAAACACACACTTTTTGGGAAGCCTTTGTCATTGTGATACCCCCTGTAGATCCCCTTAGGCTAGGGACCATTTTACCGATACATTTTACCAGGATTGGCTTTTGAAAGTTGTACATTGAGTTTAGTTCGGCAAAGGGACATGTGTTTCTCAAGTATGGGATTCGATGCTCTGAAGTACTGTCATGATTTGGACTTTCTATGCATTCTCATCATAAGAATTAAGATTGCAAGCAAAACTGTAAAAGAACGTTTGTATCATAAAATTCTATATCAATTGATAATAGAGAACTAGTGCATTATTTGCAGTTGGCAATATACATGATAGACCAAATGATATATCATAGTCATCTCTCCTAAATACACAAGGGGACATTACATATTGGCAGTGTATTTCACTAGTATATTAGTGGGCCTATAGTAGACGTGCCAGCACAGAGGACGACACTCCCGTTTTTATCACAACAATCATAGATGTATCCCTTCCAGTTCCTTCCTCATCATAACTTTAGTCTATCAATGCCCCATCCACCAATGGGAGCCTGATGTAGCCTGGTAGAACTGCCGTCTTCAGTATCACACTAATACTGAACCTACTGACACTGTACTCCACAGCAATACCTTGTCCAAACCTCTACTCACATTGTACTTTACCATTGATGTATTCAAATGAACCAATATTTTTATTAGCCAATGATGATGATTGCAGTGCCCCTGTAATCAAACTCTATAACATTTATGAATACAATAGGTTGCATGTCAAGCCTACCAGAGAGACGCCAAAACCAATCAAACTTTACTATACTGGTATTTGACATGCTATTAGAGCAAATGAATCTTCTGTATCCTTTACCTATGTCCATCATGGACAGGTCAAACACACATGCACCTTGTTTCTCCTGGCATTGACAATAAATCTGAATATAACATAGTAAGGAGCACGGGGATCCAAGTTCCATACTAAGCCTGCCCACTCTGGGGAGAGGTGATGGGCCAATTCCCTAATAGCCATGGCAAGGTTTCAACAACGGCAGATGCTGTGCTGGAGTGGCTTGCCTCGTGAAGAGGGGTCCCACTGTGGACACACCGGGGGTACAGGATGTAACTGTTCACGTATTGGCTCCAGTGTATTTCTAGTCACAAAATTACACTAACTACATAGAACTACACCTCGTTTTCTTCTTTATGCTAACGTATTACCGGTATTTCTATGACAATCAGTATAGGACTGCCTATTAGTGGGTCGCATCAGCCTATAAGAGTCGGTAATTGACAGTGCCTGATGACAATGGCACATATACTCTATGATGATGACTTGCACTAGCATAGATGTGTACTGTAATATCTATAGTGTTGGCTGTCGACTATAGGAATATAAAATACTAGTAATCAGAAGGTACTTTGCAGCTCTCACATACCATGTTATGAATAAAAATAAATCCAAATATGAGTTGCTTTTTCTTCGGAAAGGTGAACTTTGAATAAAGGCACGTTTTTATGCTTCTTCACACAACTGGAAAGATAGCTCACTGAGATCACTTTGGTTATCCCACTCTTCCCCTTCAGGTTGGCCACCATGACTCAGGTACCCCAGGCCAGGTGGTATCATGAGCATCATGGGTATCATGGGTATCATGGGTATCATGGATATCATGAGTATCATGGGTATCATGGAGTCAGGCATCCGTTGACGGTGCCATACCTACATATCAGCTCAGTTCCCATTCACATGTGAAACCCTACCCTGCCTGTCTCACTGTACACCGGCCGGACATTGTGGTTTGCCCTCCTGATCTGGAAACCAAAGTCTTCTTTATCCATAAGGAAACTATTGCCTGCTCTCAGTGTGTGGCGGGGAGGCTGGGGCCTGACCTGGACTGATAACACAGAAGTGGGTATACGTCAGTGTGGATGCTATGTCATGTCATGTGAACTACACTCCTATCTTTTTTTTAATGTGTTGTGAAGGATGTCAACCTAGTTTATACACGCTGTAGTGGAGCATGGTGGGTAAATACATGTAATTCGTATTGACATGTAAGTTCTAGAACTTTCAATCATTCCATCTCACCCTCAAATCTATACTCAATTCTTACATTCCACCCTCTTTTCCCTTAGTTTTAGTAGAATAATTTTTGCACATGCAGTGCTTCTTTTGGATTTGACTCACTCCTTCTGATATTATCATTTTGTTTTGCTGTACATGTATGTAACACTTTCCAATCAACATCTTTTAGTGCTACACCACTTTAAGCTATGTGTATATGCACCTGATTCAATATCCAACTTAGAAATATACCATTCCAGCTCAGTATACTTTTGATAATTGTAAGGGTATTTTGAGAACATCACCTACTGAAATAAATGCCTTGATGAACATAGAAAAAGTAAATTTAAATTGGCTGTATCTCTGGCCACTCCAAATCTCACTTTCAGTGTCTGGAACTGACACTCCACATTTCACCACCTCAGCCTCCCCGCCCACAAGCTAACTGACTTTGACGTGGGTATGGGGTGGGGTTTAGACGGCATCCTTGGTGGCTGAGTCTACTCAGGTTTTTGACAGCCCAGACCACGTGTGTGCTCTGAGGCCTAACGTCGACTATTAATATAACCACGTGGCCGGCCTAAAATAGTCCCCTGGGGTCTAGCTGGGCTGCACAGAAGGGAGCAATACATGCCATCTGGGGAGTAGCAGTGTTTATTTATTCCTCTCATTATCACCTGCCATCTTGACTATATCAAGACATTTCAATATCTGACCACACTTCTCCCAATACATTGATATGAGCACTGGGATATAGGTGGGTCATCAAACTGCTACCTGGATGAGGGGAGGGAGCAGCTGGTGGTTATCAGCTATCTGCCCGGCAGGCAATTCCTGCCGCTGCTGGAGGCGGCATGACATCAGGATGCAAACCACCTCCAGCCCCCAGCTGACCAGCCCTGCGGCCAACTGTTGATGCTACATGCATGAAGTAGCTATAGAGCTGAACATGCATGATAGGTGCCATATTGTAACATTTGGGAGCCTTAGAATAATGGTGTTGAGATTCAGATTGAATTATACCATGATGATTATGTTCAGCATTTCTATGCTTTCTGACACTTAAATCATTCAATCTTGTGGCATTTTCATCCTTCCATGTAACTTCAGGGAACACCATGACACCTGGGACCCTCAAGGGCCTCAGTCCAGACCGCAGCCATATGCTGGCCGGAACAGGGGAACATCCATCTCGTTGATCCATGGATACACAAGTTGTTTTGACAGGTACATCTTTCAAATGCCAGCCTGGGCTCTTCATGTATTGGCCAGGTTCGATTTCAGAATGTGTTAGCAATTTCGGGTGACTGACACAGCCAGCTGCCCCTCACAAACAGTCGGACAAACTATTCTTTAGATCATTCAGGTGTGTTTGTACCTTTGTACTGGTGGGAGGCCAATCTTTGTCTTCTAATATAACATTTCTATTGAGTAAAATTATAAGTCAACATCAAATAAAGATGTCATAAGGAACATATATGCATTAAGATAAAAGGGTTTTTCTGGAACATCGTTGGACTTTATGAGAAATGAGATCAACCCAACATATAGCATAGCCACTCTAGCCACCTTGTCATATAACAGTCTTGTACCTAGTGACTCAAGTGGTTTGGTATTCTTTGCTGAGTGTAGAATGTGAGGCTTCCTGGCTTTCTGCCCCAAGCACATAGCTGTGCTCTCACACATGGCGGTGGTCTGATAGTGCCAGCAGTGCCCTGACCACCAGCTGCCTCCAGCACAGACTGACACCAAGAGCTGCTATACCATAGGGTAAGCTCCACGTGTTGGGGCTGGGTGGGGGTGGGGATTTATTACCCCCTGCTGTGTCACCCCCACATGTTTGTGTTTACATCACAGCTATGTGATTCATCTGGCCTGCCATATTAAGTAGTATAGATGAATGCAGGGGGTAGTAAGCCTCAGAAGATGTCTCCTCCAAATGGTACTGCAATACAGAGGCTTACTTCCCATGCCTATATGGGAAGTATTATATTTAATGCTGCAGTATTATTACATCATAATTATTTGAGTAGATTGTGGCTAAACTATAGAGAGATATAAGATATTCTCCAACAATCGTTTCGTCTGGTCAATATTGCCCGGCATACAGATCCAGTGACTGCGCAGGTAGTTTGTACTTCTGCCATTGAAATGTCACATCTTTCAAACCATGTAGTAATCATCATCGATTATAACGTCTTCATACTCATTGCTGACATATTTGGAATAAGGAAAAACGATTGCAGAATTATACCTTTATTCACGTGCACCTCAGTCATTATCTGCATCACGCATGCGCTGTTTGGCATTTCCTGTCTCACAGACTGGATGTCTCACAGACTGGATGCCCCCCATGCACCATATGCACATACAAACGTGTTTTCTTTCTCCATTTATGTGCCAGTTTCCGAGACGTACCGATACCACTTTTGTTTATTCAATGTTTCAGCCTAACTTTGTAGGGGTTCCCTTCAAAGAAACGTTTTCCATGAATGGGTCTTTTCTATAACTGAACCTTGAAGGTCTTTCAAGTTTGTAAGTGAGCGTTTGCAGCGAAAAGGTAAACAAACATGACCTTCAAAATGTTTTTATACATGTTGGATCCTCCCCCTGCCTATTTGCAAACTGAACTATTTCCACGCAGAGATTCATTGTGCAGGTTAACCTTTTTCATGATATGCATATATTATTTCCAAATCAACCACAACGTACCTTTTATTTAGTGCCGAGTACAGCTTAAAAAAAATCCCCACTGTCTCCGTCTTATCTGTACTATTTTGGGATGTTTTATAGACTATCCAGTAGTTAATCAGTAACCACTGCACTAACAAACACTCCCAACACTAAGAGGTTGCCAGCTTTTATGTTTCTTCTTCTGTCCCACTGTATTGCCTCACTGTGCTATGGTTAACCGCACGATGGCCAGACCTTATAAGTAGTACATACAAAAAGTACCCTGCCTCACGCTCTTCCCTCTAGCCTTTAGCATTGGAGCAAGGACCATTCCTGATCACATGGCCGGGGAGACATCACGTGAGCAAGATAATTGGGTCATGGATGTTGGTGTCTGAGAGGGTTAGTCCTAATTAGTGACAGTGTCTCTTTAAGTGCTCCTGGCCCACAGGACAAAAAGATGCTGCGTGCTGGATGTAGTTACGGAACCAGTCCCTCTTAATGAGCTAAGTATTCAGTAAGGACCTTGATTGGCCACTGATTGCTGCCCAATAGTGTACAAGGCCCTTCATTGTGAGCACGTGTGTCTTAACACATATGTTAACACAGGAGTGAACAATGCTATACTCACCCCAAAGGACACCAATGACTTTGCCAGGCTCCAAGGATATTGATTATGATTATGAAGTGCAACTTTTCTTTGGTATAAACGAAGCTCAATATCATTCAACACTGTTCAAGAATGAGGCCCTATATTCATAGCCCCCATATCCATTTCCCAGAATTGTATATACACATTCAAATAACCATTGAATTCCATCTAGCACTGAGCCTATAAGTGGGACTTCATCAACAGCTTTCCACCTCTGAATTGGCTTTATAAAAAGGGAAGGCAGCTGCATATGCCTCCCCCCCACTCATATCGCATTCAGCAAATATCGGCTCATTTTAAGTTGATAGTTTTCTCATTCAAAATTTGCCAAATCATAATCCCCTTCCACCCAAGTGACTTCCCCATTTACTGGGGCAATGCCAATCACCCATTCATTCAGCCCTGGGCTCTATGGGTTGTCATGCTTGGCAAACTCAGTGTGTTGTTTTCATTGATGCACATGTTGGTGAGGAGCTTTAATGTCAATATTATTCTTTTGAGATAAACAACATTTTTACAACCATCATACTCATTGTAAATCACACAGAATTAACTCTGAATAAGCACTCATGACTGACTGGATAATTGTACAACACTATTGTACTAACCCATGGATGGCGACTTGTCTGCCCTTATATCAATTATTCAACTCTTAACTCGAAAACTGGCCGTAGACAGTATTCTCTTAGTACATCAAAATATTATAGACCTTGACCCAGGACAGGGTGAACATCAAAGAACGGCACATGTCTGTACAAAAGGCCAGGTGGCTCATTCAATCACTTGCCGATTTGTGAGTGCTAAATATTTGTATATGACAGCTCCTGGTCACAGCTAGTTTTCAATGTAGGAACAGCTATAGTGATGCTGTACCAAAGCGCTTTGGACGGGGAGGGCAATTCAAGAGATCTACCTCCAAATTATAAAAAGAATACCCTATTTAGAGCGTACACAACGTCCTGTATCTAAGTTGAAGCTCGATCCTGGATGCCTGCCTCTATTATATATTTGCCTCATTCTGTAGACTGCGTGTAAGTAGTACTAGCATTTGATATACTGTGTTCTGGCCCATGGGAGGAAGAGGAGGAGTCCCTCAATGAAGGATCCCTGGTTAACCACGGCTGTGGTCAGTGGATGTATGAGGTCATCCGGCAGTCGTGACCCCTGACCACACTATATAGCTTATACCCAGACCCAGCCTTGGCTCCAGATCACGCCATGATATGCATACTATATAATATATTCTGTAACAATACATGGACTGACTACACTTACCCGAGCGTTTGACTCTTACTGTGGGTTATTTGGAAAAGAAAAGGTCCGAACGTATTTCAGTGAGGAATAGCAGGGTGCGGCTGTTAACATCCTATTTAAACAAATATGAAGTAACAATTCGACTTTTGCGACCATGAGGGCCCTAGACGGGGGGTAGCTGTGTCGATCCTAAGAAATAGGTCTTGTCCCTTGTCGATTTAAAGGGGTAGGTTAGTCCCTTGTTGCCAACCCCAAGCATTCTCTTGCCCCTTGTCCATAAGTGCTAAACCAGGGGCTTGTCGCCTTGTCGAATTTACCCGTCCGGGGCCCTACCATGGAATATCTAACTGCCTACATGTCAAGAACAACGACAACCCAGCTAACAAAAACGTTATTTTACGTCAAAATGGCATCTTAAAACTTTATTTAACGTTATGCCACAGTAAAGAGCCTAAGAGAAATTAGTTAAATAACGTTATAAAATGTTGTATAACGTTTTTTGTTAACTGGGAATGGTGTGTATCTAAAAGGGACAGAATGCCCATATTTCAGTATTACAGTGTTACCTTAAACCCCCAGCGCCCCTATAAATAGGGC
This sequence comes from Harmothoe impar, assembly GCA_947462335.1. NCBI lineage: Eukaryota > Metazoa > Annelida > Polychaeta > Phyllodocida > Polynoidae > Harmothoe > Harmothoe impar. The sequence continues at coordinate 65,624,211 of OX381708.1, read as the reverse complement.
TGGGTACATGTTCCGGTCTCCACTCTGACTGTGGCTGGAGGGGTACCGAGATCTGGGCCGTTAAGTACTGCTACCTTAGACTGGATTGAGTGTAGCACTCTGAAGCTGAGTCAGGTGTTATGTAATGTCTACCTGACAAATGAGTCAAGAGGACAGGTGGGCAGCGAGCTACAGACAGGTAAACAGACAAAGTGGCACCCCTCCCCCCCGTGTGTCACCCTACCTGCTGGGGTCTTCAGTGATCTCTGTACATCTGCTACCTTTGACTCAAACAAGTCTTATTAGCCCGATTCTGTATCTATTACAATACATGTATGTTACATCTATTATGTACTCAATCATTTTGCGCAGCAAACATAAGGCATAATAGACCCAGGGGGTTATGCTTGTGGTGTAGGTATAGTTTAACAGAGATCCTTTTTATAAGTCACATTATAACTTGGCATTCTCATAAAATCCTCCATGGTCTCACTCTGAGCAAATCATTTTACATTCTGTATCTATTCATTTGAATAACCATGCAAATGGAGACATCACCCCATTCGTCAAGCTCCCAAGCACGAACGACCCGTCAAACACCCACTTTATACTCCTAAATTTAATTACACCAGAGGGCATGAGGTAATTAAATTCACACTCTAAATTGGATATAAATCCTATGGATATGACATGGCTAAATACATAGAAATAAGGTCAAAAACGAAAGATGCAAGTTTCAGCTAACATGGTCAGAATATGCTATGAAGTACATGTGGAAGTAATGGACATTTTGACCACCATTGAGCGCTAGAAATTTCTGAAATTAATCTAAAAAGAAATTTCCAATAATGCCTGAAATAATAAGTCGGTCCTGTTTTTCTGAGCACGGTTGGCTGACATGAATCACACGTTTTTATTGTTTGGCCCGCTATAAGTGTGACTGGGAGCAGGGGGTACAGGATGGAGGTATAGAGGGTGTATACAGTAAGGGCCACTGAGTATTAGCCAGGTGAGTAGACAATAAGGTGTGTCCGCACTGACCCCCTACACCCAGGTGCACCTGCCGCCCTTACATGTCACCCCGCTATAAACCATTAACACGCCCCTAACTAGACGTGGGCATAGTCTTTAATTGTATTGGCTGAATTTAATAGGCAATATATAATTTAAGCAATGTTGCCATTGGCCGGGCCCATAGTCTACTAAAGCGGTCGATGGAAGCGACAAAACTAGGTGGACACAACTGGTGGTAAACTAAAGTGGAGTCTAACTTTACTTGTCTTTGCTCATGTTCATAAAGGTGAAGGGTGAATAGGTGCATGTATGATGTGTGAATAAATACAAGCTGAAATCGTTAATTAACGTCAGTACCAGTTATCTAATTTCTGCTCCATTCTAGTTTGATAGTGGAATGATATTCCCTGTTAACAGTCAGGGGCAGAAGTAAACCAAAATGCTTAACAACAATAACCCCGACCCCCCCCTCCCCAGCCAGAACATGTCAACAAAGAAATTCCCAAGGGCCCTGCCGACCTCAATTCAATCACTTAAACGAGTCATTCTTGGTCATCCCACACTCCTGAAGTAAGGGCTGCATGCCCATAGTACCCCCTAATCCTGTCACAGACCATCAACCACGGCAAGTACTACCTGCCAAAAGACTGAGAAATGTATCCTCATAAGATAAGGTCCAGGCCCTGCATGGTGGCAAAATCTATCAATCTACCGATATTTAGTTTTTGAATAAATCAATACTCTGAGGTACACTTTCCCTATTGACCTGGCAGTAGTACAGACATGGCAGAGTTATGCCTGCAGAGAATGGGTCCCTGAGCAGCTCACAGAGCAGTCCCCGAGCAGGTCCCGGGCGTGTCGTTAGGGTGGGTCATTACGTGGGACTGGGGGTGACTCGTGAGTTGCTCATTCCGTGAGTAGCTCGTGTCCATAGCGACACATGCAGGAGGTGATCAAACCACACACTAGACGTGGACACAACACTCTCATGGTCAGATCAAAACTCAGTAGAAAATTACAAGACAGGCATGCAGCTTAGTGCAATGCATGTTAGTCATATTAGTAGATCTATATTTTAGAGTATGATCAGCATGGAGGGAATTGTTATTACTTGATAGTACATGTCTGGTGCCCATGGATATCTCAGAATTATAATAATATTACACCCTCAGATATGTATCTGATATATTGCTCATGTTGTAATCATTAATACCTTTGAGGTAATATGACATGATACCATAGTGATGGGGGATGTGTAGCATCATACATGTAATGGTGAAATAATGATGAATGATCAATGTTTCATTTCTCAGCACAATAAATACGAAATGACCAATCTATCAGTTCCATCAAGATCTGCTATTTACCCATGCAAGTCTAGCCCCGTTCTGCCTCCCCTTTAATAAGCCCAGCCGTGTCATGCACCTGGGGCCACTGTTGTGACGGCCTATTGTTAGGCCTTAGGCTGACTTGTCATTGCTGAGTGGGCCACAGTATTAATGTATGCAGGCAATTTTCTCGCCTAACTAGGAGATCATAGAATGACCTCCCAAATCAGGTCAAAAAGGAGCACTGACTCAGGGCCGTACAGGAGGTGTCAGTGCTCATTTCAATGCATGGGGTGAGCATTCCAGGCTGCCGATGGTGGCGGTGGGAGGGCAATCATTTCAAGGCCGGTTTGAATGAAGTGTTTTCACAATGTTGTCACTGTCCACTTTGTGTTACATCCTTTCCAGCCTTAGACGTCTTTTATAATTTATAAAAGATGCTAGGATAAATATATTATCCTGCTACCCATCTTTTAAAAATCAAGCCACTGGTATTCATTACAATAATGAAACAAATAAAACAGAAACATAGTTCTCCATTTTATTTGAAAAATAGCCATCTTTCCTCTATTTGGATAGAGGTGCCTGGAAATAAGTGCATTGTCTTTAGCACAGGTTGGCTTGCCTCAGCTGCCTTTTATTGCGGACCAAACGGCCGGAGACAGATGTGCTTTGATTCCCTCAAAAGGACATTACACGCATGCGCGGCGGGTGCCATGTCGCGTCCTGTGTTTTTGAGTGCATTATTGATGAGTGCCCTCGTGATTGTGTGAGAGGTGACGGGGAATATGACGTAATTACAGCGATAATTAGTCAGCAGAAGGACACCAGGCTAGAACTGTAGAGGGTGAGAGAGAGGAAAGAGAGAGAGAGACAGAGAGAGAGACAGAGAGACAGAGAGAGACAGACAGATAAAAGAGAGACAGAGAGAGAGACAGGCAGAGAGAGAGAGACAGACAGATAAAAGAGAGAGAAAGAGAGAGAGAGAAAGAGAGAAAGAGAGACAGAGCGACAAACAGAGAAAGAAACATATAGATAGACACACAGGGATAAAGGGAGACGGACAGGCAGATATAGATAGATACAGAGAGCCAGAGACAGACAGTCAGACAGAGAGAGAGACAGAGGAGGGAGGAGTAATGGTGTTGGGATACTAAGGAAGATGTTAGAACTTCCACTACCGTTTATTCAAAGTGGAGGGAAATTCAAAATTTGACATCCCCTGCCCCTGCCCCATATAATGTCAAAGAGGCTGGAGCAGAGATTACAAACAGCTTTGTAGGCATGGCTTTAGTGATCCAAATAAATGTCTGGAATATCAATAGTTTCATATTACACACGCCGCACTCTGACAGGGAAAAGACTAAACAAATGGAGGATTCATTTCTCACTCAACACCACTTTGTATACACTAGAAATCACATGAGAAAGGATAGGTCTTCTGCATCAAAGTCATTCTACTGTGTCAGTATAAGTTTCTTTTATAAGTATATCCCACTCAAGAATGGGGGACATAAAATACAAAGGCATGCAAAACATTCCGAAATAATAATACACAAGTAATAGACTTTATAAGTAAGCGTATATTTATGCACTGTATACGTTGTAGTGACTGAGATTTTTCTTGCGAATGGAAAAGCCTCGTGACCAGTAATAAATACATGAAAGAAACTTTGGAAGTTCAGACTGTGTACACATGACCACTATTTGTCTTATACACCAATGAGTCGGGTTGCTGCATGACCCCGGCAACTTATAAACTCCTCGTCTCTCCTTGCCAATAAACAGCAAAGCTTCATTTACCCCTAAAAGGTTTCCCCACGTCCCATTTCTCACTGCCCTTCACTCAGGGGGTCGCAGTGGTATACAGTGTTCAGACCCTAGGTTGCAGGTCTCGTACTGTGTCTAAGATTAGTAAGAGTAGAAGCTATTCAATCCATGATACTAGCAGGCAACACCTAATATATCACAGATACGATTTGTTTAATTTGCATAGGGGATGCAGAGATGAGCTAGGTACCAGTTATATTGATTAAAAGCAAAATTGCATAGAACAGAACAGTGTGCAAGATATGGACATGTTTAAGTTGCTATTTACGACTCTTTATTTATCATAAATCCTACTTTAATGTTATCTAAATACAGAAACTGCACACACTCTGGTAAGGGTGCAGAGGCAGTAAGCGAACTCTTGTACTAGGGGCCCCATGGGGTTTCTCACTGTATTCAACACTAAGTTACTAATTTTCGCGTGCACTCTAGCATATGAAGCATACATCTGACAATTATACCAAATATAATTAGACCAAGTATATTATAGGGAATGAGATTCATTGAAGTAGGTAGCAGCTCAAGTAATTAAACCTATGGTCTTAAATAATAGACATCCTGCTCTGTCTTCAAGAGGACTTCTGAGCACTGCATGTGCATCGGACATATATATAGACTTTAAGTATCCAATCCAAGCATCCATTGACATTGCTTACAACGGAATACTGATGCAAGCCTTTCATATAATAGACCAGGCGGGCTATGGGTCATGGGAATTGCATCTTGTCAAGGGCATAGGGCTAGACGATCCTGCGTCACATATTATAAGGAGCCATGGCAGTTCAGTGAAGGGGGTTGTTTGAGCCCTGTATAGTGCTGAAACGATATAAACATCCCTCCCAAAGGAGACAAAAAAAAGTGCAAATTGAAGGATGCTGTCAAATGCCTGGTATAGGATTCCCTGTGTAGAGTGACAGTCAAAAGTGGCTACTGAGGGTGAGGCATGCCCCCAGATGCATTAAGAAATGTGTACATACCCTTCATGAGTGAGATAAGCTGGTGAAGGCTGATGAAAAGGGAACAAGGGGCTATGGGGGTAGACCTACTTCAATTATTGGTTTCGTTTGGATAATAAGGAAGTGGGGGAAACTATTCAAGTTTCCCCCTTCATACTTCCTGCTAGGTTATGCATGGAGGACTTGCAATTGTATACTTTACCCATTACGTTGTAGGTTGGGATATATATCAATGTATTACTAAGCCATTACAAAATGCAGCTCAACTTTCAATACAGTTCAGAATACTTTAGATATGCAGATAGAAGGGATAGCTACCAGAGGCTTAAGGGGTATGCACATAGGGTAGTATAACGTAAGGTGGCTTAACTTTCTATTGAGAGGCCCTCCTGGATCCCAGAATTGAGAGGGGCAGATATTACAGTTACATTAGGGCAGCAGCTATGACCTCCTGAGCCCCTGGTGCTTTAAGAAGCACATTATCCAGGTGAGCAGTTTACAATGGTGCGCCTGAGCCACCAGCCGCCCACCTGACCTTTTGGTATAAGGGGAGGGGTGACTGCCACCAGACCCTACCACACCTGTGGTATAGAAAAGCCCCTAATGTAAGACACTCTCAAACAAGGCTGCAACATAGTGAATGTAACCTTTTTGGATGAGGGGAAACCGTAGGGGTGGAGTATCTGAAAGGTCTTTATAATACGTGTGTGGTTTGGGTGATTGAGTAGGTTCGTGCCAAGTGTCAACTGGTGTTCTTAAGACAAAGTCTAAGGTTTCTAATGTAGACCTACATACGTGAGCAAAGTCACTAATGATTCTTTTGATCCCTTTAATACAAAGATACAAAATAACCATATATCAATATATAGCCTATAGCTATGGATCTCGGGTTAACCCTCTTCTTGGCATTCAGCAGTGCTATAATCGTGGGGTACTTGTATCTGTGTATATCTGCTCTGTTATTTTAGAGTATAGTAAACATGAGTGATACAGCATCCTGCATTGGATATCCTATATCTGAACCATATATAATTATCTGACTACTAGGACGTGGAAGGCCTCAGGGTAAAAGGTTGCAGAACTTTCTCTGCTGACCTATTGCATCCCGCCATGCAGATGGGGAGATCTAGACCAGTGGCCCTATACATTTATACCCTATGATTCACACGGCTGGAAGAAATGGCTGGGGATCTATGACTGGGTCCAGTATAGATGCCACTAATACCACTGGGAGGCCTGTGTTACCCAATAACTGCCACACAAGTCTATCTAAACAGCTGGTCTGTTTTGATAATGGTCAGGGCGAGATGGCAGTCCCATGGGACAGGCACATATGGGAGTGGTCACTCAGCAACCCATCCAAACAATCTAATCAATTCGGTAGCAACTTCACAGATTTTCACACATAAAGGTCACTATGTGTAGGTCAGCATTCACACAATGATCAGGGAATGTAATATGACTACGTGTATCTTTGTGTATGTGCGCAGAATCTACAGCACACCTGCTGTGTATGATTTTATCAAAGGTTCACTTGATATCTCAAGAGCATAGGCCCCCTACACGGGCATCCCCATATATTAAGATCTAGAAATATTTTTAAACTGCAATATCTACATAATCAGAGGCCAAAAACCAAATAATAGCCACCTTCCGAGGAAGAACCTTTTATATTCCATTTACCTTCACTATTCATTTACTAGTGCTGCAGAGACTGTATAGACCAGGTGGCAGACAGACAAGTCCACCAGTCCCGCCCCTTTCTAAGACCAGTCCCCTACTCTGTAATCTTTGAAATCGAGTTTTACACCTGTACTATAGTACACTATAGGCACCCACTGCCTAGGGACCAAATCCACCTACCTGTCCCACCCCAGCACACAATCACTGTTCAGGGCCATTCTATCCTACCCTGATTTAATCTAGTGTATAATCTGGTCATTGTGACACAAATTGTATGCATTAAGTTTACTCCTGGGACAGGTTAAAGTATCTATTACACCCTAGTAAAATGAAATAGTCACCTCTACGAGAATAAGCCCTTTCCTTTCCATTACCGACACTGCTTTATCCTCTTACTGTAAAAATAGCACACTAAGTAACTTACGTAATTAGTCGTCCCTCCTTCAGCTCTTCATTTGTCAGGTAAATCCGTGTCATCATTAACGTAACATCTCCATGGCAACGTTAGGTGTAAACACAGATAGCTTCCCAGGGGAAGACCAGAGTATAGAAAAGCTGCAAAGCTCTTCAGGCCTTAACCTATAGTAGGCTGAAGGGTATATCTGTAGGGGTAAGTACAGCCAGGGTAAGGGGTCCCAGGGGGCAGAGCGGCCTTATGCCCCGTTGCCGGCCTGTGGAGGCGGTTGCTCCGGCAGGTTCTATGCTTGACTGCCCCTCCTCTCTCCCTCACCCCACCACTAGCAGTATACTCCCTCTCAGTGGTGGAGGCAATGAATGAATGGGAGGCTGGGTGAACACTGGTCACGCTCTGTACTCCAATACACACTCCTAGACTGCTCCATGCCCTCTGTGGTCTATGCTATAATACACACTCCTCTGTGGAACTGAGTACTCCCTGTAACATTCTGAATCCACCATGTGAGCAGCTCATACTGAGTATGTTGCTGCTAGCTGCTCCTTGTGATAGGTACTGGAGTCCATGGAAGTTCTAGGAAGGAGGGGTATGACTGATGCAGAGTACCCAGTCTACACACTCCCAGTCAGGCCTCCTCCCCTACTCACTCACTCCCCAGTCTCCTCCTCCCACCCACCGGCCCACCACCAGCCTGACACACTTAGCACTGTTAACTAGGTCGGACCAGTCCCATTACTGCCACAGGGGTGGGAGCTAGCATCCCCCCAAGCCTAAAACTCAAAAATATCTGTACTCAGCTCATACAAAATATGGGAATTTGCACCTGAAATAGATTAATAATATAACGATGACTATAAATTCCTACTTCTGGACACTCCCTGAATGTGTGGTAGTATTCATTATCATATCACAATATGTACACAACCCCCTCACCCCCCAGCGTCCATGTGGCTACATTGTTATGATACCCCCCACCTGCCACCCCTATTGTTAGAATGGAAAAAGGCGTGCGCCGTAACTCACCATCTGTTGGGAATTTCTGGGCTTTGTTTTGATGTCCCGGACCCTCTCATTGGCTGGAAGTAGAGAGAGAAGGTAATGAGGCACACTGAGGATATATTGTTAGCACAGGAATGTGTGCACATTGTGATTAACGTAGGTATCACACCTGGAATTGATGAGATTTTATTGACTGAAATACAGTGACATCATGTTGTAAGGAGGGACTTTTGGCAATGCAAATTTGCTCATTATAAGCAATTATATTTTCCTTATAACAAATACTAAATACAGAGAGAATGGCCAATTGTGGCGATGGAAACATGATCTTTATAGAAAGGAATTCCCTTTTATCAGTCCACCATATCACGAGATTTCAATGTTATTCTAATTCTAGATGTATTGTTTACTGAGAATAAAGTTACATGCAATTGTGATAGATGATAGAATATGTATTCCATGCATGGCAATGCTGAATGGGTATACATCATGGTTTAACGTTGTGCTTACAATGCATATATCGAAACATCGATAAAAAACCTTCGCATTATAACTAAGTTAACTATGTTGGCCTCTGCCTTATCGGTCATAGAAAGTACATAAATTAGCGAAACCCTGGAGCAAACTGAACAAAATAACCGAAGAATACACAGGTATGATATTGCCAGGAACACGCTTTAACTTTTGATTGTAAAGATTTTCTAAATCACATATTCCGGCGTTATACAGATATTAACATATTCGGAGTTCTACGTCTTACAAGTTCTTCATATGGTACATGGTTCTTCCCCCCTTACAGAAACAGATAAGAAAAGTGTTCTGGAGGCAAAACAATAAGGGGGACTACAACAATACTCCATGTTAGTTTATTGTACAACAAGCACTTTACACAGCCTCTAACAATCCAATATCCTGGTCCACAAAACATAGACACCCATGTGATCGTGAATCACAGCCTTTACCCATAATGTCCCCGTGTTACCCGATAGGGAGACGGGTCAGTTTTGAATAACATGGGGGTTGGTTGGTTTTCGTGCCAGTGCACAGAATTTTCATAGGCACCCTTATAGTATTGGTCCCTTCTCCATTGGGGTCCAAGGATTTTGGTCAAAACCTTTGAAATTCTGTCCCTAATCCTACCCTCGAGGGGTACAAATGTTTTTGCACCCCTTACCCTCCCCCGTTTTTTAAAATAAATGATCTTTTCCTTGGAGGAAATAGCGGTAGACAGCACAGGCCTAATGTGGGGTGAGTCAGCAGTTCAATACATTACCTACACAATGTGACTGGATATAAAACAGACATGGGCACACCCTGACCATCTAGTCCATACCGGCGGCACGTTCAGCCAATCTGAGGACAAACAACCCCACAGGGTGCACTGTTTGGTACTGGAGGTATTGGACGCGAGGGTGACATGCCTTCAGGGGGAATGGTCATAGGCTGCATTATTTGGAGCATTGGCCTTTGAATGGGTCAAAAAGTGATGATGACATTGTACACGAGGAGGCAAACAGGTGTTTTTATGTGTTAACATGGGGATACTGGGTCCAAGGTACATCCATGTATATGTACAGGGACTGTTACCCGAGGTTATCCCATCAAGCGCGTGTGTGACGGGGGGGGGGGGCGTCGTTGCTCTGTGATCTATCTGTACATCATGTAGTTTTTCGCATCTATCTCATATTCCATGAATCAGTATCAATAACACTATTTTTACATGACATATTATGTATACATGTATATAAACTATCATACAACATGTAGCCCCTTCCTCATACCCCTCCTATCCTGATCACCACACCCAAGCTGCTAAACGACCATGCTCATGGCCAAGGAATGTTGATGACAGTTCCTGTAGATAGGAGTCCATTATCGGGGTAAGAGGGTAAGTATACAGTGTCAGGGTGGCAATGATTCACTCTATTGTGGTCTATGTAAGCCTATCTAAAAGCCAACCACACTGCTAGCAGCTAGGTCACCCCTCCCCTCCTTCTAACACCCCCCCCCAACCTATCATTGGGTCCTTCCTAGTGTCCACGTTCTCCTGACCCTCCCTCCACCTTCTTTCTCTGCCACCCCCTTCCCTTCTGCTCTGGTACCCTGTCTTGCTCTTCTTCCCTGTCCAGACGCACTGCCTTGCATTCTCATACTCCGCATTTCTGCCCCCCACCCCCACTAACTGATCAGCCCATATCATTGATAGCGGGGATGGGGGGAAGGGTGGGCGGGGGTTGGGTTAGGGGCACATGCAGTGATCCGGGGATGTGCCCTTGGGCCGTTTAGTCACCGTCTTGAGCAATTATCTGTCCAAACAAAGCGGACATGTTGGCAAACAGTGTAGTAGGGTATGTGTTAAAATTGCATGTCATCCTAGCGGGATCTGTGACAGCTTTTGTCATGTCTCACATGGCTGAGTCAATAAGGGTGCTGAGGCATGCCGCCAACACATCTCTACATGAGGGGACAACTAATGCATGGACTCATCAGCACCCATGAGAAAATACCTCAACTCTATTTGTATTTTATATTTTCAATCCAATATGTCCACATGCAATGTTGTCCCCTGTGATATTTTTTGAACATTTGAAAATGCACATGTGGCTTTCTATATTAAAAAGATAGGGAACTTGATGCTGAAAACGCGAAATTACACCGAACACTGATTCAAATCACATCCAAAGCCATAACCATGGTCCCTTCTTTCTATCCCTTCTGTAAAATTCCTATAAACTGCTTATACTCGAGTCTTTTCTGATTGTCGTACAACCCTCTTTTCCATACTTTTTTTCATTCGCTCCATTCTTATTTTATCTTCTCTATCTTTCTTTCTATGTGTGTGTCTCTCTCTGAGTGACAGGTGTCAAACATGACAGGTGTTCCAGATTGGTTGCCACATGTTGACTATACTTTACACGCTGTAGAACTTCACTTTGATGTTATGACCGGTGTTATCACCGTGAAACGAACACATTTCACACATGGCGTGAGATGATATATAAAACCTAGACTTGACTTGTTGACATCAACATTATCATAAGGTAGAGCAAATCAAATTTGGCCATGTAGACCTTTGATTTGGCAAAGGACACTAGACATATATTAATATGGAAATATGTCCATGACTCAGTGACTATATACATCCAGTCTACACAGAGGCAAATATCAGAGTCACCCAATGTCGCCAATACTACTCTCAGACAAGGGTCAGGCACTGCTGGACTATAATAGATGGGTCAAGGGCCATTCTAGTGAGGGTCAGGCTAGGCTGGACATTCAATGAACAGGCTGGACCTTGGCAAACTTGCTTGAAAGTCTGGCCATGCTGGATCCTCATGCCATAGTCTGGCAATGCTGGACTCTTGCAGGCTGATAGAGACTCTCTCTGTGTAGGTTACGTAGCTTACTAGGCATATGTTCAAGAACTAACATGTGCATCATTGATTATTGTGAGCGTTTATATATTATACAACGCTGATGAGTGTACGGTGAGCTATGCCATGTGGTTAAGGGGTTCATGGATCATAACGCCCCCACATATAGATCTACATGTGTGACTCAGCTAAGGCGGTACTAACCCTACGTATACCTTACACTAGGGTAACAATAGAACAACATTGATTTGGCTACAGCCCTAACCCATTGCATTGATATCCAAAATATAACGCCCAAATAGCTTGAAATATCTTAACAATATATCAACTTGAAATGCTGGATGGTAAAACAACCTTAGAAAAAATATCAAAATAATAAATAAACAAAGATCTACCAGGGGCTTTGGCCAACTGCTCTCAGCACTCATGTATACTAAGTAGCTCATGAAAGAGAACTTACTGTATCATTGTAACATATTGGTAGTGCATGTATAGTCTAATTGTCTGGAAAGCACTTGTACCTCGTATATCCACATGTAAACAACCCCATGCAGCCCTACCCTCCTCCATAACTCTGGCTCTTGACTGGAGCAGCTCTCAGTAGTACTATTAGGAGCAGCTCACAGTCAGGGTCCGGGTGGGAATCCCCACTTGTGACGTATCTCCACTATGACGTCTACTACAGACACCCCTCCCTGCTGTGTCGGCATGTGGGGGATTCCTCCACACCCTTTACCCCCGCCGCCCACAGTCAGGGTGTGTGTGTGTGTGTGTGTGGGGGGGGGGTGACCTGAGTGTGACCTGGTGCTGCCCCCTGTAACCAAGGTGATGAGTCATGTCATTACTGAGGGCACCAAGCCCCACCAATCGTGATATATGACGTGCATGGTGGAAGCTGTAGGGTGGAACTTATATAGGTACAGTCAGACCTACGTACACATGTAGGTGGGCATTTGTGCTATATGTGTCATTATAATGTTACTGGCACACCTCCTATCCAAAAATGATAGGCATTGTCAAGCCTTTCGGTGTTACATTGGAATTGGAACCTGTCATTCTTTTGACAGTTCACTATACCAGTCTCCTCCATATACCCCGTCTAAAAGAATAAAAGTTCCACCTCAAGCCTAGATGGCTAGATTCCCACAATATGGACCCACATTGAGTCAGATCTATTCTCTATGTCCTTTATCCATTGGTCACTCGAGATGAATCACATAACGGGGTCGGGCTTTTATTGCCTTTCTTGTCTCACTGCCCCAGACGGAGCAAATTGAAATGAATGGTTCCCCAAAATAAGGGTCGATTGAGTCTGCTATGGCCACAACTAATTCTGGTAGCTTTAGATAATCCCTGCCGTGATGTCATTATTAGTAGGCCAGGATTAATGTCTAAGGCCTGTCAGGCTGAATATTGTTGGTAAGTATATTATCCTTGGCGTACGGGTGCGCTCTTGGAGTGAAATTGTCATACACTCGCGTGTGGTTTGATTCTATTTTATATTTCTTGGATGAAAGAGCTCACAGTAGGTGAGGGAAGACCGAAAGATCGTTGAGTATTAGGAATGGCCTAGTGGGTGGCCTAGGTCTTCAACATTACCACAATAGATGTGGTACAACCCTCAACATTCCAATGTCCCCAAACAACAGGGGGAAACCCACAGCCCCAGCACTTGAGGTGAGGTTTCCTTGATAGGGTTACTGTCCTTTTTTTGGAAGCCTCGCCCGAGGCAAGCGCTCTCTATTCAAAGGGCGGAGATTGGGTTTCTGTTTATTTTATTCCATCAGTGTAATTATCTGTGAAATTGAATGAGGACATTTCTGGTTACTTAGTGAGTCACTTGACTATAGTAGTGTAGGTAAGGACCTCCCCCATGTCCCATGTAGTATGTAGTCAGGGGGTAAGTCAGAGAGACAATTCCACCATACTGCACAAACACCCATCTCTGTCAGTGCTCGTGCATTTATAACTCTCATAGTTCATAACAAGAGGCGCTATGTGAGGTACCTAGGGCCTAATATATTCATTTTGAGTAAGCGTGCAAGTGTCACTGCAGATGGACATAATAGTTTATCAAGTTTCCCCCTTTAGGTTTCATAATGAGGTTCATCATTCGTCAAAAACAACAACTCTTCCAGTCAGAAATGTGATAATTCCCAAGTTAACCATTGGAATCAAATCACATCAAGCAATTGATGGACAACAATTGTTCTATAGTGCATACAACAGGTGTGACCAGGCATAGAACAATATATCGTTCAAAATATGTTGTTGCAAAACATGCTGATCTGAGACCCACAATCAACAATCCTGCATCAATTGCCTTGGATGTACTACAAAACATTTTTTCTGGATTCCACGACCTGTGCCTGGGCCTTAAATCGTCTATGGAGTCGGCTAGATGTTTCTTCCTAAGCTTCCCCGCCAGGTATATACATTAACCCCGGACCCCCATTCCCTTTTAACTTTTAAATGGGGCTATATTCTAACCGCTCTATACAAATAGACCCCACATAATTATTATAAATCACCACATTGATACATGCTTAAACCCACCTCCTGTAGTTACCCGCATCACCTAGAGGGGGCGCCCCTGGGCCGCCACCCATCCCCTGCTGCTGTCGGGTGGCCACTTCTGACCCCCTCTTCAATGAACCCTGACCTTCCATGACCTATGACCTGTAATAATCTGTTTGGCAGGGTATAGTCATATTGGATGCTTGGTAGGGTGACAACATGCAATGCGAATTATACTCAATCTAGCGTTCAAATAGGGTTTCAATTCGGCACTTTGGAAACGCTGATGGTAATTTTATCCAGCGAAAGGTCGGTGGGTCCATGTTAGGCCATTTTATTTTATGAGTCCTATGCTCTAAATAATCTTTTGTCGGCATGGGTAGGCTAGGACACGCTGGGTTAAATACTGTATTGGGGATTCCCGCCCAAATACCCATATTTACACCTGATTACCTTCCCACAAGTAATCAGCATACCCCCAACCTGGTGACCCCCTCCCCACCAGGTGAGGTATAAAGGTGAGGTAGACTGTGTGTATTATCTGCCTGTATCTCCCTGACCTACCAATGAGGACCCACCTTAAACCTTACCTCACCCCTAACCAAGGACCACTTACAGTCATACCCCTTACCCCCCTCCTCCCACGCCTGACTCACCTGCCTCCCTCCTCCTGAGCCCCCCTGACCAATCTACCTCCCACATCAGCCCTCCTGTACCTTTAACCCCAAACCCTAACCCTATATGGGCGCCGGCCCACATGCCCGAGGGGCATTTAGGGGTTCAAAGGGTCCTACCCACAAGTAAGCAATAAGTGACTAGGTCGAAAAAGCCGTTTCAGGTAAGATGGTCGGAGTTTTATTTCTGGATTTCCCCCCTTCAATTAATACGGGACATAAGTATAGGGGTGATCCATAAAGTACGTCACATAGGAGGGGGTGGGGAGTGGGGGTCCCCAATGTCAAAGGTATGGGGAAAGGTGTGACAAAGGGTGAGGGGAGGTCTTGAAAATGACCAAAAGACCTAAGATACCTAAATATCATATAGCCAGAACCAATTTGAGGCCCAGTTTTTCTTAGCAAGGTCTGGTGGCCGGAAACACCATATATAGAAGATATGGCCTAGTGTGACTCGGGGTATAACGTAGAGGACACCTGTGTGGGTGGGGCGGTGGGTACTAAGGGTCCTTTCTATACCCCTGGGGTGTGGGAGAGATTAATCTGTGTAGGGGGCACGTCTGTAGTGTAGCAGAAGGTATGATATGGAGGCACCACATGGAGGGCCGACACAGGCCCACACCGACCCCCTCATGTTGGTATAAGGTCAGTTCATAAGGCACCAACCCCAGGTGGCACTGCAGACTACATATGGGTGCCACATCAGGGCAGCGGGCAGCTCTACGTTTTATTCACTATGCCCCCTTTGATTTGCGTAAATCTGCGTGAATATATAAATGAGGAAATGGCCATATCTTCAATATGGAAATTGGAAAAAGAGGATTTAATCGCAACGAAACTCACAGAAATACAGCACCAGAGATATTAGTTGGTTATTAATTACATTGACCTTCAGAAGGAGGCAACCACTCGAACGCATACCTACCCTACAACCATATAACACCCCCTCCCCTTGCACATAGAACTACGCCGGATATATGATTTTGACTTCAGACAACAAAGGCAGAAATTGGACTGACATAAATGGTTAGTCCCCTTCCAGTGTGCATGGCCCACAAAGCAGCCCCCAATAACTGGTTGCAGAAAATATGCAGGGCTTAATAAGTGGTCTGTGACCATTGGTCTATAATGATATGTTGGTCATATGGCCTACCACAGGATAACTATAAAAATAATTGCTTGGCTCGTTAGGCTGATGAAATTCAGAAAGTATACAAGAAAAACACACCTAGCAACATAGTCTGCCTACCCGGCACCTTGCTTCACCACCCCAATTTGGGGGGGGGGGGTGGAAGGTCTACCGGTTCTAAAGTTGGATGGGGGAGATCACCAGAGGAGATATTTCGGAATTTGACCATACAATCCATTGTAGTCAATCCATATCAGCCTGACTGTCAATTAGCACTGTGTCTCTCTTGGATTCCAAGGAATTTGATTTGTTCTTTGTCATTGAACCCCTATGTCCGTTGTTGATTCTAACAGATGCCCACCCTCAGAAAAGTGATTGTCTTTGTCACCAAAAGCACTCTCACCTGGAAGTCAGGCACTGCCTGGCTTTCAGGTGAGAGTGCTTCCGGCGACAGTGACGCTCAGTTCTGAGGGTGCCCTTATCTCCTTGTCTATTTTACCCATCTAGGGTACTTTTAGTGTCCTTTTCTTCATTATAGTCTTTCTTCATTGTCCGTCCAATTGATTACGTACCGGTATGTGTATGTATACGAAAGTTTTATTCAGAAATGACAGAATCTGTGTTATTATTGTGCTTTGTCTCCCACAGAATAGGATCTAGCTTGCTATATGACATTATTTCATAGGCATTTATATTCTCCGACTGAGATTGTTCATTTATCTCATTATTTACGCCAATCAATTCAGTTTGATAATTATGGTAGACCACACTCTCCAACCATGTCTCTGCTCCAATTAAGTGAAGGAATAGATGCAGACAGTGTCTCATTCTGTTGGTGAAAAAGGCCATTCAATGCATTGTGCACTGAAGCATGTACAACTACAGGGCTACAGAGATTGGTATCAGAAGCTATTTACAGACAGCATGTGTTCTTGACCTGGAACAAACAAAGACTTGAGACTAATACAAAGTGGGCGCACCTGAATGCTAATTAGTACATGAATACCAATTAGGAGCTGCATGGTTGTTAATGAAAGAGGCTGGGACAAAGGGGTGCTTGATCCTGCTACACAGGAGTCTGTGTTGAAGCAGGCTGGGGGTTCACACCAACACACAAGGTTACTGTGTAGTTGCTTTATATCACTGATGCATCAAATCGGCGGAAATTTTTGGATGAAGCCCATATTATTTCATAGATTTGCGGTCATTCAAGACTGACGACATGATTCTTTAGTTAGTTTAAGACGTCCGCCCCCACCAATATCCCCATTTCTATCTGATATATAATGTGATACGGCATTGTATAGTGAGCATCATCTACAGTTGATACCATGGCTGGGCGAACATCGACTGTATAATTATAGTAAGCATATTTCTATTAGATTTAGCAAAAGCCCGCCCCCAGGGAAAGATCTTGTACAATACCTTGCCTCCAGCAAAACCAAATAGTTCTTTCGGTTACCGTCAAAGGGTTAGGCTGTAATAATGTAGCGGGGAATTCAAAATTTTAGTCAGGAATGTAGAATAGCACCATTTTAATTCGTGATTTATTAATAGGCGGAGTAAAGTATTGTTGTGGTGGACAGCTGTTTTCTCACCTCGGCATATCAAATCATTTTTGAGGCAAGTCTTAAAGGCTCTAATAGTTGATTATAAAAAATCAAATGTAATTGAATGTCAATGACTCTGTGATATTTAATATATAACTGTATATGTATTCAGAGAGCATTTGCCATCTAGAAGAATATTCTGTAGATGGCATTCACCACACGTGGATCTTATGAATTTACCTAAAAGGAATCTTGGTTAAAACGATGGTAAATAACATCGTATACATTCTTATAGATTGGTTTCACAAACTTCATGAAGTAATTACACCTCTATGAGGATCAGTGCTGCTGTATAAAGCATCACTATAGTGCATGTTTCCCACACCAGGTGGCAGCCCTGTGAGGTGGAGGCTGGCGTGGCACGCCCTCTGAGCATAACGCACCCACCCAGGGTGTAATGCCATACCCCTCAGTATTCTGCACGGGGTGGACACAACTTTGAGGAAGCAGTTTTGTTGCTATATCATAATAATCTATCATTTTAAGTCCCATATTGTCTTGTAAAGTCATGTCTGTAACGGCGTGCATTGTGACTGAACGGCGCAATCAATACCATGAACAATGATACCACTTTATTTATTTCTTGACTTCTGACAATCTCTCGTTGATGGATTCAGTAAAATAGTGAGGAATATTGTGTCTTTGCCTGTTATGGGGCATTATAGCTAATCAAAGTATTCTTAGATATATAGTCTCTCTTGGTATTTGTGCACATTATTTCCTTGGTAAGCTGAGGTGGGTATGTGCCCCCCGCCCACACACACATACATGATAAACCCCTTATCTGGTGACTTATGGGATAAGGTAATGAGGGAGGACAGTAGAGCCAAATGAGCCTCTTTAAATGGATGCCCCTAACGACGTACTTAGTGTTGGAGAGGAGGCTGAGGGGGTGTGATTGTGGAGTGTACTGTGGGGTGTATCGTATACTTGACTGCATGGCATCAATTTATAACCGTCCCTATCTAAAGTGGTCTGTAATTGGATTAGGGGCCAGTTAATCGTCATCAAACCTCAGAAAGTAATATGTGAGCAAGCACCAGGACTATGAGGTAGATAGAACGGATTTTATTTTAACTTTTTATTCATTTTTATCTGACATATCGGAGCACATATTTGATATCTAGGTCATTGATCGGAAGTGGGGGAACGATTTCTCTTGATACCATAGTCCCACCACAACTCTCACATGCCAATGGTTAACATGTGATTATTCCTTCAAGATCACCTGACCTTGCTCTTTGAAAAGTGCTGACCTAAAACACCAAATCTCTATACATTCTAGTAGGCTGAGCTAAACACACTGAACTACCTAGTTTGACTGACATATCATCAAGCTTTAGGAGGTAATCCAGTTAGGGATGTGAAGGAACATATCAGATGCAATAGCCTACAGTGCATTGCCACTTTTTCACCGGTAAGTCCCATCCTCTATGGGGATGAAGTATGCCTGCTATTTGTTTGTGTGTCACTCCATGTGGCCAGAGCAAAACACACTGACAGTTCTCATTATGACCCTTTTTATGATTCCATTTAATATCATCTACTCATGGATAACTCGGGTTGGGTAAATACAACATTGTTTTATTGCTGGGTTAGACTGTGGGTTCATGTGGCAATGAATGTGCTCGTGTGTGTTGGAGGGGGTGGTAAAATGGGTCTAATCCGCATGGGCATAATGGGGTATATGTACGCCTGCATGTACACACAGACAATTCACTTGGATAACATCATTTCATAACACATTAATAGTAACAAGTGGGAAGCAGCCCACGCTGTAGTTGACCTATAGCAGTACTTATCCATACAGAGGTTTGTGATTAGGTGTTAATAAGTTAACCTACTTGAACGTCTTTGTTTCTTTTCATGATTAACAGATGCCCCAATGTGGACATACTGATAGTTATATTCCAATAAAAAGCATGGCTAGAGCTGTAAGACATGGTCTAACCTGACAACTACCGACCACCACCTTCTACAACTGAATCATTTCACTCCCCTAATTCCATTGTTCCTGGTGGTAACCACACACTCAAGTTGCATTGATTAACGTATGCTCGGAATAGTTCAACGGCCTGTACATGGGGGGCGCCACTATGCATTGTCTCCTATTCCAACTAGCCTATTTAGTATATAGACATGTAGACAGCATCCAGAAGGATTTCCAACTGACTGTACTTTTAATATAGGACAGTCCCTGGTGCCGGTCGCACTTGAATCTGCGCTTGTGGAATTGCGACTAAGAACACCTCCCATTCTGATGAATATCAACAGGCCGACGTATTGAAACACAGGACAATCTCCATGGTAGAATTGGAAAAATTGGAGTTAGGAAAGAAGAACCTAAAAAGTATCTCTCAGTAGGCTTTTCATAATAAGCCCATGCTGTTGCCAAAGCCCTCCTCACAGACAAGAGCCACTTTATGTGATCAAAAAGCGGCCCTTATTTTGCCAACCAATTCTGATGCTAAATGGCAAAAAAGACAAGTCACAATCAGCTCATATTTGTAACATTTCTTGTTCCGACGAGCTGCCGCTTCCCACCCGTGTTTATTGATTGGGTTCTATTTTTAGCACACGAGTTACTCTTGGGCATTGAGTTGAAAGGGGAATCTGCTAAGTTTGGAAGATTCCTCGTGTTAAAATTCTCTATGCTGGCAAAACATTCCTCATGATATGCAATCTACTCAGGTTAAAATGGTTATGGCTGTCTACATATCTCTGTATTGTCCATGTTGGCACCCTATGAAAACCTCAAAAATGTACGAGATATGTTGTGAATACAAAATACTCAAACTTCACCTTACGAAATCAGATATTGTGAAGCTATATAGCATACCAGCACCTAATCTCTAGTGGTGGATCTAGGGGTTAGAACCAGAGGATGTTTGCGAAAGTCAGACAATTCAGACATTATGAAACGCGAATTTTAGCCGCACAAAAAGGAGGGGTGAGTAACTCGGCGCCCCTCAGAATCCGCCACTGATCCCTAGCTACCCCTGCCAGACACCCTGATGACTGTTGACCTCCCTGACACAGTGACATGGCAACTGGTGAGAAGTAACAGATTGGGAGGTGGGGGCGGGGATGAGGCAGACATGGGGGATGGAGGAAAGGAAGGAGAGAATATTGTAGTGAAGTATACATCAGCAGAGGGAAAGAAAAGGTGGCGAATTCCTTGGGTGTGTTAGCACCACCCAGTTCATAGTTTTTATTTCATCATAGTCTGGTCTCTGTTATAACGCAGCATGTGGGCGGGAAATCCTCGGCAAAACAGAAATTGTAATCATTCAATTGAACACGACATCATAAAGCATGTTGAAACTGTTGATAGGTTTGATTGAGCACATTATCGCCCACATTACACCAAATCCTTGTTCATGAAAGCATTGGCAATTAGTCCAACATGATAACCTCCAATGGAATCCTGATCTACAGAGACTGAATCATCACAAGTGCAAATTAGCCCTTCTGATTTCAACAGAATCTCTCCTTGTTTTTCACCAATTCCAGTTATGTCATCAAACCCCTCCCCCACATTCTCCTCAACATGAGATCAATCTGCCATGTTCTTTTTAGAATGTGCTCCTCTAAATTCAGTAGGAGAGGGTACTGGTGATTTGCGGAACAAGTAAATGAAGTAGAGCATACTGGGGAGGCCGATCTGTAATGATTTCAGATGAGTCAGCAAATTAAGTACATTACGGCCGACAGGGCGGATTAGGGCTGCACATGCCGCCATGGGCCAACAACTGTTGCATTTTCCCAGGCTTTAGTGAGGATGACAGCTAATGTTCTTCTGTGGCCATTTATGGAGTCTTTTTGTGCATTGTACAGGGTTCCTTAGCCGCAGGGTAATTGTTTGTCATCTCATACATGTGAGCCAAATAGTCCTCAGTTAACTTTTTGTGCAGATTAAGTAACACACATTACTATGCACCTTGGTCATAAATAGAATTCCTCATAATGTCATAATATCAGGGAATTAATTATCAGTACAGATAAGATATTCCGACAACAATCAGACTAGAGCTTTAGTTTAGAAAGGCTATTCACTGTAGACCAGCCACCTCCTCAATTTCTAAAGCGAAATACTAGTATTGCAAAATCCAATTACCTAGTGAATCAATATGAAAGACATGATATAAAGGACTCTACAAAAGAAAAGAACTACCTAGGGTCTGTCTACTTTGAGACCTTTCCATCCCCCAGTAACCACTAGGGCTCAGCATTAAGAAAGGGGACTGACACTGGAGGAGGGCTCCTGGAGGAGGTCTGGTGGCCCAGGTGGCGGAGACAGCCTTTGATGGCCTCAGTGAACAGCCCGGATGCTGCCTGGTACATTATGGAGCAGGTGAAAAACATCTCCCACTTCACACGGGGCTGGGTTGTAGCGGGTTGGATGTCCTTCTAGGAAGTGCTTGGACATGATGTATACAGAGCTTCCATAAGGGACTCACACCAGGGGGCCATAGTATTCTTCAGCTGGCAGCTAACACAACGGTTATCTACAGTAAGCAACGATATCATTTACTATGGCCAATGATCTATGGAAGACGGACGGAGCAGAAGAAGTGAAAAATAACAAGATAAATACGGGTATAACACAGACACAATGAAGTTGTCTTGAATTGCATAAAGCTACTCTTTGAGACCAAACAAAAGGTAGACCTATACAGTCATTATCTGCCTAAATATCCCTCATCTAGTGAAGTTGTCACATAGTATACATTATGGACAATCCTGACGTAATCTTGCTCAATGAATAATATATGTTTGTGTCTGACTCTGTATTACATACACCTTGACCCATTTGAAATAATCATGGACAGCCTGTGATAGCAAATGTAAGATTATTTTACTTCCCACGCGCCTACCCTGTCACACCTAAGTCAATAGGACCCCACCTCCCCAACTTCAGCATCTCCTATTTTAATTCACTCTGCCTCAACCCTTATAGAATACGCCACTTGGCCCGATTCCTATGTATAATAGGACAGCTGACATCTATCGTAACCTACTGTCACCATAAGAAATGTACACAATTCGTCGCCTCAGTATACAAAGGTCGTAAGTGAAAAAATTGGATTTTTTTTTTATTCTTTAATATTTTTCTTTATCCACTAAATTTTCGACAATTTTTGGAATTTTTCAAAAATGACCTTTTTCTGGGATGTTATAGCTCAGTATACAAAGGTCGTAACTGAGAAAATGATATTTTTCTCAGTATACAAAGGTCGTAAGTGATGTGGAAATTGTAACCCCAATGTATTTTATCATTAAAACAATTTATTTTGTGTGTTTTTTCTAACCATTTTATATAATTCCTATTGTATAGGTACATTTTTTATATTTTTACAAAAATATGCCAACTTTGAAGTGTAATGGGGGTCAATTTAATGGGAAAATGACTAAAATTGCTTATTTTAGTTGAAATTTCACTGTTGCTAGGCAACAGCAATTCGTAAATAATTCTTTTAAGTGATATAAGTAACTAAAAATATAAACAATTCATTTAGTGACCATTAGGCTTGAATTAATCAAATATTTGGGCATTTATTTACAATTTTGAACTGAGGAAATCACTTACAACCTTTGTATTCTGAATAGATGTACAAAAATATACATGCAATTAAGTATACAAAGGTCGTAAGTGACCCAATTTTCCTCTTTTTTCCCTAATTATTGCCATATTAACTAAGGAATTAGGTAAGATATTTTAGGATCATTCATATAATTTGTTTTTAGTTATTGCTGTTTACCTAGAGGATGATTTCTGGGGCAATATACCATATATTTTAAAAATTACAGCCTAATGATCACATTGGTTTTTCTTATTTTGCTCATATCTCAAAACATGAATTTTCCACTTACGACCTTTGTATACTGAGGCGACGAGTCATTAACATTAGATTTTAAGCCCCCTCCCCTCCCCCCGCCATGCCTCTCTACCCTATAGTACCACTTTAACCTGTTTGATCCCACAACACCCTAACCCCATGAACACCTACAGCCGGAAGCTGTAATTTGCTGGGAGGTGGGAGTAGGGGGTGGTGTTGTTACGAAGACGTGGGAACTCATGATAAATTCATCAGCACCCTGGAGGGCAGGTGTGCCCCTCCCCAGGGCCCTTTGTTCTTGTCGCCACCTGGCGGCTCCTAATAGTGTTAATGAGCGGGTATGTGGGTCAACCCCAGGGGCACGATCAATGTCGTGGTACATGGCACCGGGACGACAGGGCAGGGGGTGACACAAGGCTGAGGTAAGGGAGGGTTGGTGGTGGCCTCAGTGGAATAGGTCGGGAGTATCACTGCTTTACAAGTTACCGGTTATGGCAGGTTGAAGTTCAGGGACGGATCCTGGACTTTGAAAGGATGGTGGTGGGACAAGTAAACTAATATCCTAGAAAATGTGGGCGACGGGCAAAATGATTAAAATCAACTTGACGTCATTGTATGGGCGGCCCATCAGTATACATGTATTGACATAGGATTCATATGCCTCTAACATCTAGTGATGAAGTTGGGATATAAAGTCACAGATCATCCTTGTATCTGTTGAGGCCATAACCCATATCAGGACGCCCACATGTCCCTGTCTGTTACTATTGTGGGTGTGGAGGACGGACCGTCAGTGCACCAGATGGACCGATGGATGACTATGTCAAACAAGAGGAGATTAGAATCGTTCCCTAAATGGCCCAGTTGTATACTCCCCCAGTTCGATACAAATTGAATGTTCTATTTAATAGATTACAGAAAGTTTAGCTATCACCTGCACACCCTTAGATAAATTGGTACGTTAGTTATCGTCTAAATTGGTGCATTAATTATCATGCGGGCTATACAAGTCAGAACATGATTGGATGACAAGTGGGAATCAATCAATATGGTACTAGTTCCTTCTCATCCTTTACACTGTATTGTATACATTTCTCTACATCTTGGGACAACGCTCTACCACTACAACAATTATAGGGATACATAGAATACATCTGAAGGTATTGTACTATAAAGCTGTGTTACTTACACCCTGCAGGTATTGTACTATAAAGGTGTGTTACTTACACCCTGTGGGTATTGTACTATAAAGGTGTGTTACTTACACCCTGCGGGTATTGTACTATAAAGGTGTGTTACTTACTGACTGCAGCTATTGTATTATACATGTGTGTTACTTACACCCTGCAGGTATTGTACTACAAAGGTGTGTTACTTACTGACTGCCTCGATGACCTCTGCCAGGATGACGCCATCACAGATGTCCACCTGCAGGTCGGTTATCACACGTTTGTTGCGGGCCTTCTCCAGGTAGTGGTTGGCCCAGTCTGTGTAGATCTGTAAGGAGACAGAGACAAGGGATACTTAGGGTGCTTAATGGGTCGGTTATCAATCTGTCTACATGGAGATATACAAAGGACTCTATTACAAAGAATCTCTTGGTTGAATATTTGGCCTTTTTCATGGAACTCCATTAGCTTTATCATTAAAACAGGCTGCAAATGATGGTGAAAAAGAAACAGGATTCTTTAAATGTCTACAAAGTACCATTTTCATGTATCATAATCTTTCAAGTGGGGGAATACAAGAAAGAGTGACTATACCATTTAACAATGACAATAGGAAATGCCCTTTGCTTGTTCCGCTCGTGACCCCCTTAGACATTACCCATTGTGTGTCAATGTAAGGTGCATGTAGAATTCATGGTAGCAGGACACAACACAGCTTTGTCATATTGTAAGTAACACGGCTGCTGCATTACCTCATTATGAGTTAACATCGTACAACACCTTTGAAGGTAACGCAGTCAATATCTGCAACATACTGAGGGAACCCTTTTAAGTTCTTTCCATTCCTCCTGTAGTCTAAGATCCCACTACCCCCCCCCCCCCCAACCCCCGGTCCGGGGGTCAGTGTGTTTTGGGTCCCACAGAATGTGCCTGAATCACCAGCTTCACTGGTCCCACCCTGTCCACGACTGTCGGTACTCGATACACAGTATACTCTGCAGCTCACACCGTCCGAAGACCTGGCTAAGGTTAAGTTGTAGATGTTGTATTTAAAGCCTTTATTCTACACAGAGAATGGATGTACAAGTGTCAGGGATGCTTGCAGCAACCTGCAGCTCTACACACATTCAGGCAATATACTTATTTTCTCGTTGACACTTCAAAAAAAGCTCTGGGTGAAGTATAGCTCACACAAGGAGCAGCTCACCCAATGTACAAAACGGAGCAGCTCACAGAGCCCCGTCCCTTACAGCAGGTATTGTAATTGATCCTACCCCGGGAACCCGCACTGCAATCAATTAGCACTGACAGGATGGGGACCTGGGCACCTGTTGGAGGAAGCAGAGACTTGCATGTTTTAGGCCTACATGTATGACCTAGAAACCATTTTTTCTCTCTCAGTAAACTGTAAACTGCTATATGTATGCCTAGATAGTTCTGAGGTTTACTAGTATAGAGCCCTGGTCCGCGCGGGTTGCACTGTAACGGACAAGTATGTAGGCTGATTTGCGTATTGCGTGTCATAGCTCGAGGGGAGAATAAATACTCTGATTGAGGTTAATTTATGATTTGATATACTATCATTATAGGGGGGAATATATATGTGTATATAGGATATAACAGAGTGCATGCTAGATACTCCACTGTAAAATCTGCTACAGCAATACATTCACTCCGAAATGTAACATAATACCGACATAGAACTCTCCCGACACAAATGGCACCTTCACTATTATCTACATATCACACTCAACCAGTCTGCACCTACCCAGACTGCTTCATTAAAACTCAATACTGAGACAGACTCAACCAGTGACAAGCTGAGGAGGGGAGCAGGAAGGTAGCTGGTGGGAGTGGCCTAATTTCACGGCCCACCTCTCTCAGTGCCCGTGAATTCCCCAACGTTATTCTCCGCCATTAGTGTTATTACTCCTCAGTCACTCATCAACTCGCCACCAGGGGGCGGGGCTGGTGCGGTGCATGATGGGAGGCTGTAAGGCTGCTGGTTACTGGTGGGTGCTGGTCACTTTGTATCAGGGAGGTCACCTGGCTTCCGGTCCCTTTCTATATACTACTTACACGTCGGCCCCATTTCTATATACTACTGACACAGCGGCCCCTTTTCAATATACTACTAACACGTCGGCCCCGTTTCAATACTCTACTGACACAGCGGCCCCATTTCTATGTACTACTGACACAGCGGCCCCTTTTCTATATACTAATAACACGTCGGCCCCTTTCATATACTACTCACATAGCGGCCCCCTTTCAATATACTACCCCGATACTACCCCTTCTCAACATAGGGGCCTTGACTTGCAAGCTGGGAATCCTCTATACAAAATCATTCTGTAGATTCCCACCTCACGGTGGTGGGATAGTACTACACGTAGTTGTTAGAGGTTTATCAGAGGGAATCGTCTCTGGGGTCAGTGCACTGTCCACATGACGAGCACTTCTCTCCCCCCCCCCCATCGCTAAATATGGAAATACTGGCAAACACTCATGGAGACAGACAGTGGTCAGCCATAACCTATAAAACTCGTCCATTCTGACCCTCTGTCCATTCCCACCTGCACCACACAGGGCCAAAGTGATTCCTGGATGTGTTTCTAATTTCCCTACCAAGAAGTAATCATTCCAGTTCTAATTGTAGATACAACATGTACTATTTTCGCAATACTTATAGCCAACGGGCCAATCCAGGAGTAGGATCATTTGTACTTTGTAGATAAACAAAGAACACGTAAAGGTGAGAGAGATCTACATATTCCGGACCCGGTAACACCCTGAAACACAGCTCTTGATGCTGCCTGGGTTGGTATCACTGCCCATGCATGGCCTGTGGTGGTGGTGGGAATGGCGGCGTCCCTCACTAATAGAGTCGTTAGTAGACAGGGCTGACCCAGCACTGACCATCTAGGTGTTGGGGTCAGCCTTTACCTCCTCCTGCTACCTCATTGACAGGGCCCTGACCGCCGTCCTACTGAGGCTTTATGAGATGCCCCTAACACTGCCCCTGCCCCCTGTAGCATGCCAACTGTTACTTAAGGAACGGCTCAGGGTGGTGGTGAGCTGGGAGGGGGAAGGTGTTGACTGCAGGGCTGATTTGAGCAGTCTGATTACTATGTATTCATATGAGTATTTTGGCTGGGGCTGTAATTTATTACACTGCTTTTCCTTTGGGAGTCAAACTCAAAGATCATTGAAGTGACGGATGGATTTCATCCCAACTTGTTTCACGAATTCCTAACTTCGTAAAGATGTCACAGTAGTAAAACCGATCCGATTACACACCTATCTGAAACAATGACCTATTGTAAAGGTGAGATAACATTATATCAAAGACAACAACACAAGTTAAGAAGTATCTCTCCTGTCTGAATTGCAGTGTCTCAGAGCATTTACCCGATTTATGTATGTGTTACCCAGCACGTGAGGACGGCACAAACCAGGTCCGTGTTCTCTCATTAGACGGCAGTGTTTCTGTATTGACTGCCTCCTGTTCTTCTACTTAACGTTAGGACAACGCATGACCAGAACCAGCGTAAACCAGGCCCGGACTGAGTAGGTGCTCGCCGGTATCAGCGTCAGTCACGTGACTCTGGGACGCTGGTGCCTGAGTGTTGTGTGTAGCAAGTACTGATACTGGCTGGTACCATAATGTACAAGTCGTGTCCCTCCAACAGGACTCGCAGCCATGTTGATTCTCAGGTATATGCACATTGAAATTAGACAATATATAACATATGATGGATAGCGTGAGGCACGAGCAGACCTCGCATGGCCCTACTAAAGTGAGACATTTTGATACATCATTAATTGAATATGATATGCATACATGCATGTACATCTGTGAATGCTAATGGTGACAACATGCTGTTGCAGGCTAAAATTGATTCCATACCCTAATGGAGAAAACACACATTTAAATGAATTAAAGGCTTCTAGGCAAAGGGCCTGAACCTAATAGTGACAGGAAGACGACAGTTGGGTTTATTCCATTAATTGCTATGTCTATCCCCCCCCCATCTACTATTGGCACCACCACCTAATGCACACCACAGTACATCCACTCGTAAACCTAGCAATAGTACCGTGTAAAGGGGCTATCCAAGGACCTAACATTGACAACCCTACTCCTGTATCCCTCCTGCTTGTCCTCAAATTGGAGCAGTGGTGCACATGGCCAGGCGGGCTGTAAATTTCAATTGGGGGCCCCTGATGAGGTTAGTGGGCAGAGGCTGGGCAGGCTGGCGCCGGTGTGTCTGGGAGAACTGCAGGACAGACAGCTTGTCTCCCTGCTGTCTGTCTCTGAGGGGTCATACATAAAGGTAGGTCAGGGGAGGCGGTCAGGGGGAGATGGGCTTTGGTGTGTGGGACGGGGAGTGACCCTTGCCTCCCATTTACACACACGCCCTATTGCTCTCCATGCCATACCAACCCCAAAACTAGCCTCTAAATATCGGAGGCAGCATAGGAATCAAGCTGAAGTAACTATTAAACAGAATACATCTCTCATCTTCAGCTAAACTCAACACCCGCCGAGAAGCATACTTAATGAAGGAGTGGAGGCTGTGGTTATCACAAGTCGTCTTGGTTATTTAGAAATGTCCTGTAGTCAGGAGCCTCTAGTATAAGTAGAAGAGTAATAGTAATGTAGACGTGTTTATGTCTCTGTTAATGCTACCGTTACAAAGATTGCTGCAGGTGGAATTAATTCAATATTAGGCTCTGCACTGGAGCGCAGAATGGGACTCACACGATCAGTATCCGGGCTAGGACATGGCTTATAGATTGCCTGCGTCACATACTACATACTACACATGTATTCGTCCTGCTCTAGTTTACTACCAGAGCAGGTAATTCTCTTTTATTATACTGATTAGGGGACTGCAGCTAGTTTACCTCTTGCTCCCATAATAAATAAACAGCGGTGTAACTGACACCACCTCATAAACATGTCGCTGAACGGCATAATAAACTAATTTTATGGTGTAGGGAATGTTGTCCCTGATATTGATACGTGTTGTTAGTGACTACTAGAGGGAATAAAACACAGCACTGACACTGAATAATATTGGATTACCTCTAAGCATGAGTTACTTGTCACAAAAATATGAGTTACAATACGTATGATGCAGACATATTGCTTAAGCTCAGTAAATTATATGTCATATCACATTTTCCTATTTGTTAAACATTGCAATCATCGTATTACTACTTCTCAAATACTAATAGCTTTGAAATGTATGCTGAACGAAAAGGAGATAAATGCTACCCGTTGCAATATGCAATTGCTACAACGTAATAAGAGGTACCTTTGTCTTTTAGAAGCAACATGACTTTTGGGGAGCCAAAGCAAAACCAAATGAGGGGTTATAAAAGTAGATGCTGCACTGTAAGGTCGATTCGCGGTTAACTGACCAAGTTCATTACTTACATGTTATAATAGTTTTCAAAATGGAATATACAATGTTCATTTTGAAATTGGTGGTGGGGGGGGGTGGTAAGTGGTAAAGTATATCCCCCTCCCCGCATGTCTTGTCTAGAGTTGTTCTCTCTGGGGGGTGGGGGGTGTCCCTCTCCTGTTGTGACACCCCCGACTATACATCCTTCCTGCTATAAGGCACAGAACTATCCTCAAATGTTAAAGGTGGCGGTAGTGGGGGATGTGCAGGGTGCAGTGGGACTGGGACCAATCTGGGTGATTAGGAGACCTTGTGAAGGTGGCTGAGGCTCTAATGAGAACCACTCCGCCCTACTATGATGTCCCATGTGTGTGTGTCTGGACTCTGTCTGCTATATGGACATGTTCTCCTGCTCTAGCTGCTGCATGGAGGCTCCATCAGGCCGGTTTATGATACCAGAGCTTTTGATTCTGTTTGTCTGAGAGTGAGTGATTAGTCTGGCTTATATACTAAGGAAGTAGTCCACGAATCGAGAACATTCCCATTACAACTGCATTTCTCACATGACACAGTTAATTATGCTTTATCTGATTAGGCACCAATATATTCAGAATCGGAGATATTCAAATCAAATCAAATCATTACAATAGTTGACCTATGTCAATACTACAGTAAAGAAAGGGGTGGCGTTTTTACAAAGGCATATTCCACTCTTTCCTCCCACTTCTCCCCCATGACCCACTCCATCCATGTCCATTTGCTTGGTTATTTATGCCAACATGTGGTGCTGAAACGGCATGGCTGTAAAAAATGCACAAGTAGAGCTGCTCACCAATTAATCCGAGCTGCTCATCAGTGCCCGAGCATTTGTCTACTGCTCAAGTGAGACCTTTGTTTGCTGGTGCTACCAATCTAACGGCCTATTTGTAAGCTGGTGGCAGCCCGAGTACCAGGAGCTAGAGGACCACTGGAGGCATTATAACCACCTCCAGGGTGCCTAACTGAATAATTCAACATGGCACCATGTGCCGTGAGAGGACATCAGATGTCAGGTGGACTGTACTAAAAAGCTGGTCTGGTTTTAGGCTCATGCCAGCCAGATGGAAAGGCTGTTCTCTGGTCACAGTCCTACTTTATTGTCATATATGCGTAAAGCATAAGGTACATCCCCTGTACTTCCTAGACATCCTGTTGCCATAGTAACCGCATGCTCTATTTGCAAGGGCTGAGGATGTGTGCTGTGTAAGTGGATTTATGTACACGGAAGGTGCTGCTACTAGAAAGCCCCATGTTCTAAACATGTGCCCAGGGTCTGCTAAGTATGCAACAAAGCACTGCTGACTCATACACTGATACATGCACATTAGCAGGCTATAACTCATCTCAAAGCATCAAATATATCAGTTAATCCCTACAAGGTGTTTGGCAAGGGGGACATCATTGTTAGTCATCATCACAGCAGTCCTACGAAGAGGGGCTCTCTTCTTTCCCTAAACGGTGAAATTGGCTTAGGATAGTGGGGCAGTAGTAGGTGGAAATGGAGCTTAGCTTCAGGTGGCAGCACAAGGCGGATATGGCACCTATTCTGTACACCACACAGCACCAGCTTTGTATATATAGACCTCGTCATCAGAGGGATGCATAGACTACTGGTTATAGCAACATACATGTATGGAATATCAAGGGGAGCAGAAGGTGAGATGAGTGACCAGTACAAAATGAGAGGTGGCAGAGGGGGAATTGGGGTAGGGACTGACTCAATTTGGGATATAAGAAACACATGAGATTGGGCAACATGCTATGAGAGCTCCGGTATCAGGGCAGCCAAAGGGAAGTGGTGACATGCTGTGCTGGGCATGGATTTAACATGACGAAAGAGACATGCGCACTGTCTCCATGCTAGCCCGGTGCAGTGGTTACATTAACGGGTCATCCCTGTGCTAAGCCCTGGGTCACAGAGCCCCCACCCCAGCCACAATAATCCACAGAACCTAAGAAGTAATTTCTCAACAGGGTCCAGACATCCTCTCATGGTAAAATATTGCATCTAATACCAACAGCTTGCATCCTCCGCCTCTTATTCACCACTATTGCCACCGCTCTTAAATTAAATGTGTCCACCCCTGTTGCAGTCAGATCTCTATAAACCGCCATGCCTCCTTGCTGGCCGAAATTGGTTGGATGGTGAGTGTGGCGGTTTATAGAGTGAGATTTGTATGATAATATACAAAGACTAACCCCTTGTTAGCCTGGCAGTAGGTGAGACTGGCGGACTATTGGATGGCGGATTATAGAGATCTGACTGTAATACATGTACTGGTAGAAATACACAAACCAACAACTGTGTGTGCTTGGTATCTGTAGGTCCTAGTACTGGTTGTTGAATGCTCAACATAGGAAGAGAGGAAAATCGTACAGGAAATCAAATGCCTTGAGTAAATCAAGCTTTCAATTGCCATGATATGGACCATATATTTTATTACATAAGGCTATCACACTGAGCTGTGAATATGTGTACACCAAGTAATTCAGAATAAGGTGTCTGGGCATTTGTTAACTGTGGAAAGTAGCACGATCTGGACACAACTATGCCGTTAAATGCGTCAATAATATGTTTGCAATTTCCCGCCTCAGCTCCATTCCCTCTAACGCCCAGTTGACTTTCAACATTGGTCAGCCCTCGTGAACCCCGATTTGACCATAATGTCCCTTATTCGTCCGGTACAACCCCCTGTACTACACGACCCTAGGTCATTCCCTGAAATTGCAGTGACTACAAGCAGACCTTTCTAGTTGTAAGATAAATACCCTGACGGTGGGAGTAAGCTTGGACATGCATTCAATCGTATCTCGCAATGTGGCTTGGGATAGCTGGTTGTGGCATTATTGCTTCCGATAAAGGGCTGGACATCAGCTTTTATGGCAGGGCAGACAGGGCATTAACGGGAGCCAGCGGAATCTAAGGGCACAGGGAAGGGGAATGGTACCAGGGTGAGAGAGAGAGAGGCTGAAAAAAGTGTAGAATGAGTTAGGTGGGTGAAGACTGGCGACGCAGAGGGGAGAGATGTATGGGAAATATCTAGACTGCATGAAAAGGAGGCCTGGGGCCTGGGGGAATGGATGCAATGACAAAAAATATGGGGAGGAGAAAAGAGACAGGGGAGGAGAGTCTACATGATATAAGCACTGATATGAGAGGCAAACGGAAAGCATGGCTAGGAGGAGTGAGGTAGAGGGAGGGCTGAGTAAAAAGGATACGGTTGGTGCGGGGGAAATCAGGGACGGCGGCAGGGGGTGGTCTGTGAGCAGTTTGATGAGCAGCTCACACTAGCTTTAACGAGGTGCTCCAGTTTTCTGGGCGGATTACTCGTTCATCCTCATCCCAGGCTCCCGGCGGCCCCGCTGTTCAATCTGGTCCCAGGGCAGAGTTCGGATGAAAGCATTCAGGCTGACCCCTGGTTATTGTGGAAAGCCCTGGAGGAAATGTCACTGCTGCTGGGAGGGTTGCTGGAGGAGCTGTACAGAGGCTGTGAGTACTGAGGGAGAAGGAAACAGACAGACAGGGAGGGACAGAAAGGGAGGCATATAGAGGTAGAGGCAGCCATATAGACAGACAGAGACAGAGGGTGTGATAAAAAAAAAGGCAGACTCTGTAGACTGGCAGCGTATAGAGAGTGAATGGTTAGGGATGAGGCAGGGTGACTAGGTGTACAGGGGGCAGTGAGTTGCTCGTGAATCATGGTCCATCAGAACGAGCAGCTCGGACCTCAGGGACTGAGCAGCTCTGGGTGTGAGGTCACTGGGATGTGTCTGTACCCCTGGGGACGGCTGTAGTAAAACAGGAGGGATGTCTCCCACAGGGGCTGGCTGGTTGGCTGGGCTTGATGTCAGTTTTTACACGGATATCGTCTAGTAAAGAGGACACAGGGAAAGCTAAGGTCTCAATGTTGGGCAATGGCCTTTGCATAATAAATTCTACATTAATATGAAATGTGAGATTGTCCTCGGAAGTACTTACGGGTTAGTCTAATTCCTAAAGGAATCTTAGTATCAATTTTGATTTTGGTATTTAGAAATAAAAGAAGGCGTCAGCACTAGACTGGTGCCACTTGGAGCCAATACAAATATACTGCATGGCCACTAAGGAATGCTCTGACCTCATTTGACAAGGAAGATGCTCAGGAGGTGCCTGGCCTACCATTGAATCTAACATAAATAGTCACAAAGTGAGACCACTTGATCCACGATGAGATTCTGAAGTACAGCGGATTACTGCAATCTTCATCACGACAGTCCCCAAAATAACTCGACCTCTCACCAATCCAGGGAATTGCTGCTGCTTTTGGACAGGACTGAGGAGTTGGAATGAGCTGCTCTTAAGCCTCTGGGCAACAGCTCACTCACCTGGGTCTCTAATTGACAGAGACAGAATCAATATGCAGTGTAGGTATGGTGGTGGAAGCGGGCTGAGGTGGACTCGGGAATGCTGTAGGCAATGGTGGGAACCATGCAGTGGGATAGAAGAGGTACCATGGGATATAAAGCAGGTTTAGGAATTGGAGAAATGGTACAGAGGGGGAGGGAGAGAAAAGGAGGAGTGACAGAGAATATAGGGAGGGTGGGAGCGGGGTTGGTGACTGGAAAAGCTGACAGGAGACATGAAGGCATAGTGAGAGGGGGAGGGCGGAGCAGACAATGCGTTAGGGAGGGAGAAAGGGAGTGAGAAAGTATCGAAGGAAGCCGGGGTATAGCCATTGGTGCCCAGAGAGGCAGTGGCATAGATATGCCAACGTAATGAAGGCACGGGGGACACAGCCCAGAAGGCAGACATGCAGAATATAGGCAAATACAGCAGAGGCATGCCGAGCGGAAACTTCCCAAATGGCCGAGGGGCGGACGGCAGGGACACGAACACCATACATGACAGAAATTAAGACACAGACCTGGATCGATACGCAGATATTACTTCTCCACTCAGTGAGGGGGCAAAGAGAAGGCCCCCTCCCACCCCACTCATCACTACAGAGCCCCATGTTCAATATTAAGCATCTCAAACCCACATCCTCCCATACCCACCCATATCCCAGGACGACCCCCGCCCACTAAGAACCACTCCGTCCTCACGGAAAGCTTCTTATGACAAGATGCCAAATGCATCCCAGCGTGGATTACACTGCTAAATTTGTCGCCAGTAGTCCCTCCCCACAGAGCTTTGAAAACACCTCCCCTCACCTTTCCAACTCCCTCCCTTGCACGCAATTTAATTTAAATCTATCCCCAGCCTTGGCAATCAATAATCCCAGCCACTGAAGCTGGACTTTTGCATATTACCCAACGCAGGGTTTCATGTGAAAAGGAAAGTGATACATACGCCGATCCTATTACTGGCCGAAGGAAGTGGATATGTTTGTATGTTATATACATGGCATTATGTAGAATATCAAATATCCGGAAGATAGAAAAAGGATGGGGGGGGGGGGGGAGTTCTAGACAAATGTGGGTTTATAAACGTCCATTGATGTTTTATAACCTGCATTTAAGATAGGGCCTCGGCATCTTTCGAATTTGAAGATGGGGTTTTGGAGAAGCTCTAACATTATAATTATATGGATCTTGAATATTTGAATCCTTGATAAAGTATCAAACGTTAATGGCTCTAGTCTTCGACATCCCACTCTGGGCTCTCCTGCACACTGTCTGCCATGGGATGCACTGGAGGGTTGGGCCCTGGGTGGTAGGGGTATCTATGTGTCCAGGCCGGACCCTATCCCTCTCTTCCTCACCCCGCACCCCCTGTACAGAGACCCACTACTTTGCTTCTAACACACTCCACCCTCGGGATATGGCCGAGGTATTTTTCCTGGGCCCATGGATCAGGGCGATACACAATCTAGCCGTGGTCATGAATTCACTGACACACTTCTTGTTGGGGGTAGTATTGTGCAACACCTATCTATATACAAAGGGGATTCACTTGTCAAGAAGCCTCATTCAATTGTATCCAGGTTTAAGACGATGGACATAGTGAGACGGGGCCTGGCCCCATTTATGATTCAGTTAAATAAAAAAAATTCAAACTCAAACTCAAACTCAAGACAGAAATTGTTGAATACAACTGGTTATTTTATAGTTGATTCCTGTGGCCAACACCAATACTTATCGAATATTATTTGTCGAAGTTGGATATAGAGGTTACGTATGCCTAAAGTGTATATCTAACTCGGAATGGATAGATTGCCTATAGTGAGGTATATAAAACATTAGCACAATTAAACCCGCAGATCTTACTGCACGTCCAGTAAGGATAATGTATGCAGAGGGCGGGGCTAAATGGTTCAAATATACAAATAACAGAAGGCAGCACCTGTGTATGTTAGGTCATTAATGATCATATTCTCCCTAGAGGGCAGGCCTGTTTCAGGTGGGGGTCTAGACCTGAGCACGGTCAGTATCACTAGAGGTCATGTGGGGGGGGGGGTTACTCCCTCAGATTTGATTACCATGTGTGGATACGATTTCAAGGGAAGGGTCCACTGAATACAACTTTAGAAATACACCTCGTATCCTGCAGTATTCTTTGATGTTGTAGACTATAGTAATATATTGTACATACACTATGTTGCAAACCTATACTATAGTATCAGTCTTAGGGTTACACAGGGCGATGATCACACATGGCTACTACAGGAAATATAGGGAGTGGCTCCCCCCCCCCCACCCCATGGACCTGGGTCCCAGCCTATTCCCAACTCCTACCCCCACCCTTCAATCTGAAGGCGGTTCTAATGACCTTACACAACAACAACTGCACGTTTGTAGGTAACACTTGGAGATCGGCTCCTACTTGTCTCAGGAAGCTTAGTTACATGAATCAGTAGGCCTATACAGTAGTTGGAGTAGATAGCTACGACACAGGGACAAGGGTGTGTGTGTGTGTTGGGGGGGGGGAGGGGTACCTCAGACATAGCAGTGAATGAGCCTTGCCTGTGAGATGTACTCATACCTCAGCCCCACGTGCTCTGTGCCTCAGGTATACACAAACAACACAGGGCACCTGTCAATCACACAACCCCAACCACCCACTCAGCACATACACTTGGAATTGTATCCTATTATTCTGACAATTCAAGTTTCACATTTACAATTCTGTTGGAATATTTCACTTTTGCAAGTATTCATGGATTACCCTGACAAGATATAGAGCTGGTAAGCAGCGAATTGCTTGTCAATATACAAATATGTTGTCTCCCTCTAACAAACCATCGTCTGGGAGGTCATTTGCATAAACCCAAAGGTGAATGCTATTTATATGAGCGGTGGGGGTTTAAGTTATATGACCCGAATAATGGATTACCTTCATGACAATGTCATAGCCTACTGCATCTACATAGTCTGTACATCTCACATACACACATGTCCATGCACTCAAATAAACACCATGTTTAATAATCATAACTCAGCTGCGGCCAGAAGTAATAAATCACCACACAATATAAATTTAGACTTTCCATTTAGAGATTTTCCCTCAAGGTTTCACGCTCGAACCGACTCAATGTCGATGCACTTAGTTAATAAGCTTTCTAACCACATGGGAAACATTAGTAGGAATTCCATTAGACAAGCCATTAAAACCATTCAAAAAGGGTGTACGAGAACATCGAAACAGGTAGATTGGAAGGAAATCAGACAGGGTTAGAAAGCTAAGTAGAGTGGTGGAGATTGTTAGGGCGGTCTAAGAGATATTGTGACACATGGGAATGGGCAGATCCACCGGTTCCTGAGTGAAAGACATGACGCATTTGATAAAGTGACATTATTGAACATCTCAAAACACAAATATAGTGTCTGGATGAATTGCCTTGTCTTCAATCAGTTGTTAATTATTAACTCCCTGTACCTACACCACTGCTGCATCTCCGCTACACCAACCCTACTCGTGGTCTTGGGAACAATGATGTATCCCTTACAAATCGGCGAGGTGCCTACACAGAAATGATGGATCCCCTGCCGAGCTGGGCCTACCGGTGACTCCACTAATTAATAGATCACTGTGTGCTGCCCTCCTGCCCCTAACCTAAAGGCAGAGGACTTAATTAAACCCTTCTTTCAATTGTGCTTCGAGTTAACTGCATACAGGTGGATAAAATCTAGCTAGAATACACCAATACTCGTCCACCTTTCTAATCATAACGACTTGTAATTTTTAGCGATAGTCCTCGATATTAAATATAATTGAAGCATTCATATTCAGTTCATATCTAAAACCAGTCCCTGTTGCAGATATTTCATTTGGGGCAGCTGGGGGTTTAACGATCTGACATTGACAAAAGAGCCCCCGTGGCCTGGGTCAAAGGCACTTTGGTAGGTACTACTTACATCCCCACCAGCCCATGTAATAGCATGTAACTCAGCCTTAACCCCCCATCCGCCCTATATAAGCACAGAATACCGATTCTTGCTCCACTACGACTGATGGCGGAGGAGCAATAAGGTGTGAGCCTTTAATGCCACCAAAGCATGGATATGTGAACAAGTATACTGGTATGCTCTTGGACCTTTACTTGTATATGTAAATCGCCGATGTCCATGTTGTCAACGCGGACTATACTACTACGGATTGGAGATTCTGAGGACATTTTCAAACGTGAACGGCATTGCGTGATGTGGCATACTTTTTTACTTGTCAAGCTATTACGGCTATTATTATTGTTGTTGGAAATAGGTTTCCACATCCCCGCACACCAATTTGTTGTACCATTTTAGATTAGGGGCAATATTTTAGATTAGGAGCAGTATCTTTGTCCGTGTTTTGACACTCTGAGATTTTCGCGGGGAAATGGGCGGTAAATGATGTGATTGGGTTGTCTACCCTCCTCTATGCATACCTAATGAATGCCACTGTACTTGAGGTATCTATATCACACACATGTAGACTATGATAGTATTAGTAGGCCTATGACATGTTATGAACCCATCAGCCAACAGTGTGGTTAGATTGGAGAGTGATGTATGTGTTTGAAGGGTGGCTGGGTGCCTGGGGAGGGGTGGTCAGTGGGTCAGTACTGTGTGTGATTGCATCCATTTCCACAACTGTCAGAGTAGCTCAGAGCTGCTCCAATATGATTAAACGACTCGCACCAACTCACCAGCCTACCATGACCTCTTCCCCCAAGACTTGTTGCCCTCCTATCTCTGTAAATTGTCTGATCAAAAATAAAAGAAACCTATTCTAGTCATTACTCAAACAGGTCGCTTACTGTCCTCATACGTCTTTGTGATATTGTCTTCCACAGAAGTGCTACATGTAGCTGAGATACAACTTTTCTCCTGGCAACATACATCCTACAACTATCTTTAGAAGAGCCATCCCACCTACCTGAAGCCCAATGGTGGAATGAGCAGCTCCCAACCTGTACCGAGCAGTTCCATTATCATCCATTCAATGATAACCCAGATCCATACAATGTTCACACAAAGCACACTGTGGTCCCAGACATGCTGAGGCATTACAGGACAATTACTGCGGTACGTATAGAAGATACCGGCCGCTGTCAAATTAAACGGGTTATTCGTTGTTTTCAATGTTAACCACTGCTTTCTGTTACCAACAGGAAAGATACTTGCATATATAATGAGTCTAATAAAATATCAAGGGAGGGGTAAAGGACTCTCAAACAGGCATACTATACACTCACAGTCTGATACATGATTGGACTGCATTGGGAAGTATTATAACTTTTCTTCTCAGCCAACCACAAGTACAATTAGTTACCTTATCATACTTGTAAGCACTGACAGGCCCTATATCTCAATATATAGTATTCAAATGGCAACCCATGATAATTAATACACGGTGCCTAGATATTTGCTCAAGAGGATGATGTACTATAATACATATAGAGATCTATTCTCGGATGCGCTGCCCTCAATTCGGCCCCTATCCCTGTGGTATCAGAAGAAACCCATTCCGACTCATTTCCTCAGCCAGCCCCCGTCCCACCTCCCTCTCCCATCCATATCAGCTGGTGCCGCGGCAGCTCTCTAGGGTGGGAGGGGGGGGTAGTCAGTAGTGGTGGGGAAGGTGTGTGTGGGGTGGGGCCTTAATCAGAGCAGACTGGCACCCTTTTATAACTCATTAGTCGGACAGAGTGGCAGCATCTACAGCTCGACAAGAGCAATTACACTGAGATTGCTCTGAAGAAACCTCGCCAATTTGGCGCAGGGACTGCGAATTAAAGCAGGAATAACCGACATAGCAGACCGTACCTGAGATTTCAACCATTGACTGACATGTAACTGCGGACAATGTATGTCTAACTATTACCTTACAATATACTAATGCCTACTCTTCATCTTTATAACATGTTTACTGCCCCAGTGTGTAAATTCTATTGGAATGGTTGCAGCAGTTAGTATGTACAGTCGACCCCTACTATCTCGGACCCCTCACTTCCTCAGACAGGTGACTGGCAACTGCCTCCATATGTTCCATTTTATTTGGACTTAATTCCTCAGATAATTTGCTCCCTCAGACATTATCAAATGCGTCATGTCTTTCACTCAGACATATTTCCTTGCATTTCTAAATTCGAGGAAGTGAAGGCCGACTGCACAGTGTTACCTTCTCACGTGAAGCCGTTCTAGGACGTTGCTCGTTGCTCATTATGGGCCTTGAATCCCCACAAGCCCCGCACATATCCCAACTCAGCTTACATTCCTCACACATGGGTACAGATTACTGCAAAAGCCGGCCTCATGATTAGGTCGTCTGTCCGCATGTTATAGACAGAGCATATTACGTGAGCTGCATACTATATGCTCCCTATTGTATGTATCCACATAGACAGATGAGGTACCCTGGCTATCTGTTGTCCCTCCACTGTCCACTCCAGTATATAACATCTGTACAATTCTGGTATTATTACGTAGGCTGTAGTACCCTCGATGTCAGGCATGCATCTGGTAGTTTACATTGTTGCATATATTCTCACATCCAACAAATGTACCATGTATCTTGCTCGGGATATTGCCAAGAAAATAACACCTACATTTATATATTGATGAGAGCCTACTGAAAGACTTACTAGATGGACAGCCTATTTTCAATCTCATGCTATTCACCATACTATTATGTCCATAGGGCCTACACATATCTCCGAACACTGCATGTACACACATCAACATTGCAGCACATATACACCATTTCCTTATTATACATCACTACTACCTCACACACCCTCATCCCCGATCCCATCTCATTCCGACCCCCATGTGGACTGCTGGATACATCCTTATACCCCTCGGTCTCCAGGTGTGGGGCTTCCACCACTCAGGGTGCTAATGGCGTGTCTGCACGGGATGAGCTTCGTTAAAGGCCCATATACCTGATACCATAGCACTGAGCAGCTCACAGAGCAGCTCACAGGAGACTCATTAATCACTGCCTTTAATAATGAGAAAGGTCTTCTTCCTCCTTACTGCAGAGCTGCTCACAGAAAAGAAGAGTCTGGAGGTGATCCCATCTCTCTTCAGGCGTCTACCCTTGAGGTATGAAATAGAACTTAATTGCATTTGGTACTAGTTGGTGAGCTTTAAGCTTTAGGGGACGTTTGAATATGCTGGAGTGTTGAATTGCCATTTTATCTGGTCCCTCATGTTCAGGGAGAAGAATTCTGTAATAATTCTCACTATTGTAATGCTGAGTATAAGGATCAGACATGACTTCCTTTGCCTATAATAATGAGGTTTTGTAACAACTTGTTCTAGCAGTACTACTGTGTACTACACATCCTTGGGGAGCTAGTTCATGTGTTCATGTGTTCATGTGTGTCTACATGTATCATTATGGGTTATAAAAAGGCTTCTCAAGGATCCAATTCCATCATGTACACTTTTAGGTACCTCATATATCTAAATGCTCAGGGATAAGGATCCATTTTGCTGCCTTTGTCCTCCCTTACACTACGCCCTCCTCGCCCATTGGCCTCTTGGCTAAAGATGAAGCTGCCTTTTATGTTAGATATTAACCATAGACATGAAGACAGACCTACACATACAGACATGTAAAGGTTAATGGAACTGCGACTATAAGGACAGTGACATCCTACCCTTAACGGTGGGGCCTAATCTGATCCTATCTGACAGCCTACATACCAGAGACCCACTAAAGGGATCCAGAGCTCAGATACAGCCCTGCCCAAACAGGCCCTAGGGCCACCGTATACATAGACAATTTCTTATAGTCCCTCTGGGCCCACATATAAGATGAATGAGCATGGCCTATAATATCCAGCCGCAGGCTACTGGGTAACTCTTAAGGCAGAAGGAAGCACTGTCTCACTGATTAAAAGTAAAGAAGCCCATCGGCTATTTGGGATATGACTATCATATATATGTATTGGTGAATTAGAACAGGGAGGGTGATTCTACTAATGGATACGTACTAGAGGGGTCGGGGGGGTCGGGAGTTACACTTGGGATGAGACTTCCTACATAATGCCAAGCGGTGATAAGAGTTTACGTTGAATCCTGGATTGACCTAGAGGAGAGTCTGGTTGGGATGGACAGTAAGAGAGTGGGTGGTTCGAACTACAGAAGGGAGTGGTTAGAAGGTGAGCTGAAAAAGGGGATAGGGAGGTCTACAAAGGAAGTAATCAAATAGTGTAATACAAGTGCATTATAAAAATACTAAACGGGGCGCCATGGTACTAGGACATGGACTAGTTGTCTGAGGAACGCTAGGGAAAAGGGACTGCTAGAAGGAGTAGGCGGGCTTAAGGTCAATGTACCACCCTGGAGGCGATCCCGAGGGAAGGTGGGGGATATCAATACCAAGCCTTCTGGAGGAGCGGTCAATGATCATACAGCTATCATAGAAAACTACATGCTCCCTATTACGTTAATCTCCTACTACTGACCACTGCTGGGCCATCCCTGACCATGGGGAGAGCAGTGACCCCTCCTCCTAACCCCCGCCCCACCAGCAAGGCCTCAGGATGTAGGAAGATGAGTAAATTAGAGGGAATTATTGTCCTGTTGCCTAATAGTACAACCACTCCTGCTAACACTGGTCCAGTCATTCTGGACACGGGCCTCTGATAGATTTAGTCTCGCTACGCAGATTATCATTTCAGAAATAATTCTGTTTTCTTTTCGTTTCAAATACACAATCTAGTAAATATCTGACCGGTTATGGTTGATATCCTGAAATATCTTGTGTGTTACTCACAACTTAGATGGCTATAGAAGAGAAATATTCTGTTACAAAATTGGATTATCAAGCCAATCTGTGCAAAAACAGACACCCATGTTATCATGATAGTGTATAGTGCATGGCAAGGACACAATTATAGCCGAGGGTCATACAGCCTCCTCGGTTTTCATCATTAGTCGAGCAACAACTCACTATATACTAATACATGTGTAACATAGGCTCATGAGCAGCCCCGGGCAGCTCACACCATGGATATGCATCCCCAAACAATGAGGGCAATGAGGCACGTGTGATGAGCAGCTCCCTGGGGAAATACACCAGGGTATATGGTGCTTTAGCTACATATGCATGTACAGAAATATAGTATAGCCATGCCCCACACACACGTGTTAGGGGTTGAAACATGACTTCTGTCTTGGCATTGAATATATAGAATGTCCATAATAACCAATTAACACTATGCATTCAATTTACAAATTACATGTGTATTCATTCTACACATGCCTGTTATCGTGATGCTACTATCACGTACGGCTATCTATACTCATGTAAAAGAGGAATGAACCTTTCATTAATCATTTTATTCCTTATAATCGACAATGGCATTCTTCACCTAAGTGCTTGCCAAGTGGGAATACTATAACTTGATAGACGTGTAGATACCTATCGTCTCACATACCACCAGGTAATCCACCATAATGAGCGGCCGCTGCTATTCAGGTGCATGATGCATGGACGGCTTAAGTGATCTGGCATCTTGATCCGCTGCTCCTCACATTAACCTATCAATGGTAATTGCCATCTTGGTAATGCCACATACTAAGTACTTCCGCCGCTAAGTGGTCTATATTCATATCGATATATGAGCCATTATGGTGCCCATATGTAAAGGGGAGTATACTTCGAACCCTGCGTCTAGGATAGTGTATAGGCCAACAACACACCTAGATATTATATTTATGGGTCCACTCCATCCCTACACTTAGAAATAAGTGTCCCTATGAATACCTAACATTCCTATATTAGAGGGAAATGACGGTTATATGGTGGGTAAAGTTCTTCTATTATTCCCATCTTGGTATATATCATTTGAAACTAGACGAATTCGACTAACCTACGTTTTTTGGGCCATGTTACGATAAACAGCTATCTTCTTGTCTCTGCCCCAAGCTGCACCTTTCAGCGCGGGTA
The DNA here is from genome assembly GCA_947462335.1 of Harmothoe impar. Taxonomy (NCBI): domain Eukaryota; kingdom Metazoa; phylum Annelida; class Polychaeta; order Phyllodocida; family Polynoidae; genus Harmothoe; species Harmothoe impar. The sequence continues at coordinate 65,579,876 of OX381708.1, read as the reverse complement.
GGTACGAGCTGCTCAGGGATAGAGCTGCTCAGGGGGGGGGGGGGGGGGTGAGGGGGACGGTGAGTAGGTCAATGTGGACATTGGTCAGACAGGGATCTGTGCCGTAAGTCACTGACAGGCCGCCCTGAAAGACGCCCGTCCGCCGCCGGAAACAGCCGCCTTGTCGGCCATCCCGCCGTCATACCTCAACCTGCTCACCCTACTACTGCCATGTTCACCTCAATCCCAAACCCCAACGTCTCCTCTGACCTATCTACCTGTGCTTTCCATGTTGACATTTCTATAATGTGTCCAGTATCCTTTACTGGATCATATGTGTTAAGCTCCTCTATAACAGACATTACACCCTTCTTGGCTTACTCTAATTTCCATGGCATCTAGATCGCTTTGAATGTTTTACGTCCATCATTGTCATGATGGTAATCCTTTAATTCCCTGCCCTCGATGGATAATAATACTACGGTCAATACTATGTATAAATACTATTATTCATGAGTAGAGAAATGCCTTCATTATTCACATCGACACATCGAATATACTTCCACAATATTCATCACATTTAGTTGGATATGACTATGTGACTCTGAAGTTAACACACGTAACTGCCTACACCCAAAAAGGTTCAGTGCTAAATATTCCTCTCTAGTATGGGCATATCCGTGCATGCAGGTAAGACCCTGTATAGCCCCACCTTAGCCGCATAGCTCCATCCCACACTACTCCATATTCTATACCCCCAGCTTTCTTCAACGTACTGGCTTCTACTGAGGGTACCAGTGTCCTGAAATCCTGACCAGGGTCTGGGATGACCTGAGGGATAGATGAAGGCCTAGTGCCGAATGGATAGTCCCCGATGTCTATGATTAATGGTGATAGATTTGAGGGACATCCATGGTGGGGGGTGGGTGGCGTGGAGGGTCTTGGGTGGAGGGTGGAGAAGGGGTGTGGGGGTTACGGCAAAGAGGGAGGTGGGGGATTAATCCATTTTTATCATCGGCCCTCCATCCATTACGGCCAGGGGAGGAACGATGAAGCCAAAAGTAGGTATTAGCGGCTGGCGGGAGAAGTGACCGGCAGGCATATGTACGGTGGCCGACAAGGCTCACTCCAAAAAAAAAAGTACTTTGAAATTGAAAAAAAAAAAATTTCACTATAAACATGGGAATTTTTTTTTTTTTTTTTTTTCAGAAGTGATTTTTTTTTGGAATTTTTTAAACATAGAAAATACTTGCTGTCAACTGTCAACTGCGGAAATCGTTGCTGTCAACTGTCAACTTTTTCAACATTCTGCTCTCCAAGCACATTCTGCCATCGGCAAATGAGATGAGCCTTGTGATTGGTCCCTGGTGGTAGGTACTTGAAATACTTGCAGTAGGGAGTTCTATGCTGGCTCAACTTGCTCCATAGGCCTATATGGGAATGAAGATTGTTGTGTTTTTACGTTTTTAGTGATTTCTCGGAAAGTACTGTAATAAATTGGCCAATAATTTAACACAGTAACCCTGCTAGGCCATGGAAAAGTCATGGTGCATTAGGAAAGTTCCTGTTTATGACCGGTCATAAACAGGAAAGTTCCCGTTTATGACCGGTCATAAACAGGACAAGAGAAGTGGTAAAAAATAGTCCGCCCGAAAATCCCTACTTCAAGTATTTCTTTGCCCTACTTCAAGTACCCACCACATAGGACCAATCACAAGGCTCATCTTATTTGCTGATGGCAGAATGTGCTTGGAGAGCAGAATGCTGAAAAAGTTGACAGTTGACAGCAACGATTTTCGCTGTTGACAGTTGACAGCAACTATTTTCAATGTTTAAAAAATAAAAATATTTTTTTCACTTCTGAAAAAAATGATTAAATTGAAAAAGTTGACAGTTGACAGCAACAATTTTCGCTGTTGACAGTTGACAGCAACTATTTTCAATGTTTAAAAAATAAAAATATTTTTTTCACTTCTGAAAAAAATGATTAAATTGAAAAAGTTGACAGTTGACAGCAACAATTTTCGCTGTTGACAGTTGACAGCAACTATTTTCAATGTTTAAAAATATTTTTGAAAATTTCACTTCTGAAAAAAAAAAAAAAAAAAAATTCTTCCCATTTTTTATAGTGAAATTTTTTTTTTTTTTTTTCATACTACTTTTTTTTGAGTGAGCCTTGTCGGCCACCGTACATATGTGATAGATGGCACAGGTGTAGGCTGGGGTTTGGGGCAGGCCCCTAAACCCACCCTGTTATACCAGGGTGTGAGGGGCTGATCAGGGTTTAGGTGCTGGGCTCTGGCCTTAGTAGGTGAGGCATGGACCGTGTTACTTCAGGGGGTAAGGCGTGCAGACCGAATATTAAGTTATTTATTGGTTTGCCGGTCAGGGCCTAGCTGACTTCCTGACGTTTTAAGGCTGACCTGTACAGGGGGTTAGCCTTAAGCTGGCGACATGGTGTCATGATGCATTTCAATTCATATGAGAAAGGAAATGACATGACATCTGGTGCAAACCGTGGCGAATGCCTCTATACTACTCGATAAGCATATACGACATAAATCCAAGGCATAACAAGGGTGTCCAACAAACTAGTCATACGTAGGGGAATGTCTTAATTGTATATCTCCATTTTACTTTTATTAGATTTCGTGAATATCATTAAGGCTCTGCTGCACCCCGTTACGACACCGTATAATGTGTTAGCGTATAACTAATGTGGGATAGGGTGCCTTTTAAAATGGAAATCCGAAATCCGAAAGGTCCATGGCTCTTCTTACCGAGGTTTCTCCTCTTTGCTGTTGAAGGGCAACACACACTTTAATCTCCAGAGTGTACTAAAATGTGTACTTTCCACAGAAGGGCATGAGCTTATCAGGGTTACTCCTACACATTTCCGACAGCCTAACCTTTTTGGAAGACACAGGTAGTTCTACCCTGGAGTTCTAGTTGATTTTAAGCTGTTTCTGTGCACAGATCCTTCATATTGAGGAGGTCGCTGCTGATCCTCACACATGTAAGTACACTTTTGAACATGAATACAGTCCTGTCAGATGTCGTTGTGCTGCCAATTCCATTCATTTTATTTCTTTCAGAATGAATCCTGAAACTACAATTAATGTCAACGTGTCATCTCTTGCCAATTAGTGCCTGACTGGTATTTGTGTGATTGAAGCATGAATTAGTGTCAGTGCCAATTAATAGGCTACTTCAGCAACTTCAACTCACTCTTCAAGTAGCGTGAAAAATGTGAGGGAGGAGGAGAAGGGGCACTGCAGGGATGTGGAAGAGGTAGAACTAATGGGGGAGGATAGGAAGAGGATGGAGCGAAATGATTAACTTCGATGTGGGAAAATGGTTAGGGAAAGGAAATGAAGCTAAGATGGAGAGAAAATGCTAAAATGAGAGGGGTTGGAACCAATAGCAAATGACATGGTAGTTGTTTTGAATGAGATACAGGTAGTTCAAAAGACAGGAGGCTATGTGCAGGGAGCTGGGAGAGTGGATCCCATCCAGCCAGATCTCCCAATGTATAAAAACGTGTGAGTGGGGCGGCATCCGGAAGCAGGCATCATAAGGCTGCACTGTGCTGAAACCCTGGTAATGACACAACCCGCATTGGCAGGAGCCCGATAAGTGTGGGGTCAACTCAGAGCTGCTCCCGCTCTGACAACCTGCTCAATATCTATTAGCTGCTGCTCATCATGCGGCGAGCTGCTCAGAGCTACTCACTGACATGCAATAGCAGCTGACCTGCTCAACCTTAACACTGGAGCTGCCAACACACAGCTAATATTGTGCAATAAGTTACACCAGACAGCACCAGCATCAAGTTGATGTAATACCAACTCCTGCCTGGACTACATAAAGAGGTTCTGGTCCCACATCATATGATACTGATGGTATATGCAGAAGTGGTGTCGTTATGTAATAAAGAGGCGTATTCAAGTTGAGGTGTAAAATAAATATGGCAGACTTTACACCATCATCCCTACTCAAGTAGCCATATGGGTGCAGGCTTAATAAAACACTAAGCAGGCCACTTGAGATAGTGAGAGATGGAACCCATGCATATGGAGTCCCTTATCGTGTTAATGGTGGGGAAGAGATAGGTTAAGCCTAACGCTGACATCCATCATCCACCATGCATTATGTACTTACCGACTACACTTGAAACCCTCTAGTTTTCTGTTTTTCCTCACCCTTTTTTATACTTTTAAGAGGAGAGGAGTGGATCAGAGAGAAAGGGTCATGGATTCACAGATGCTGATGTTTACACAGGTTGATGTGTTGTATCATAAATGATAAAGTGATCGTTTTATGATCTATGTTTATGGAAAACATATTTATTGTGTGCAACATGATCTGGGAGTGTAAACTCAAGTAAGATATAATACATTTTGGACACTTGTTATATTGACATTTGAAATGTTGCAACCTATTTTGCACACTGCTGTATGTAGTGCTACTATTCCCATTGCTATAATGATATGAACTGTTTTCAAGTGCCCTGTAACATATCTACCTAAGTTCTTATAATGCCACTATGTTCAAGTATTGGTTTGTTTCATATTAGAAAATAAGGATACAAACGGATACAAATGCAGGCCATGGATATGAATGCATGGCAGAAATGGTAGAGTAAACTGTCTGTAAAATGCGCTGTCCAATGCTCCCCGATATGCTGCAGTGTGGTGGGTCCTCAAAAAGGAGGAGCAAATTGTCTTTTTATGTATCAGGGCATCAGCAAGTGTCGGCCTGGGACTTGTCTGATCACAGGACACAGGTCATACGGGGTCACTGTTAATATTGAAACACTTTATTCCTTCATGGCTTCCCCACTTTCTATGATCTTTTACATGCAGAGGGATACCTCATGATTAAAGTATTTTAGATGTTAAGTACATCAGTATAGTGCACCATCACATCCCCCACCTGTTGAAACCTTCATGTATAGAGATACCTGCTGATGGGATGTTCCTAAAGCATGATGAGCTTATATTGAACAACTACCATGTCACCATACAATGTTTGGGTATTCTACATCAGGGATAACCGGGGCTACCTTTAGTATCATAATAAATATCTCGGAGAGGGGTATGACACTGTGAAGTCTACAGGACAGACCATGTAGTATTTATTCTGAGCATGTTCGTTAAAGTGACCTTAATAGGTTCTTCTGAGACTAACACATCATAACAAACTCATGGAAATTAATGATCGCACAAGCTCTTTTAATTATATTAGTATTGCAGACATAGGTTATAACTGTATCAACAGTTCCAACAACGGAAGAACCACACCACGCCAAAAACACACTTTATTACATAATAAAACTGAGGCTAGATTTCCACAGAGAGAACCCACTAAGCTCTATCATGAAAGATGGAGGTTGATGTTGTAGTGTTGGACCAGTTTATGAGTTTACAGTCCATCTGCTCGCCCCTTTATACGTCCACATGCCGTGTGCACCAATAGCTGTATACTAATACCTCCCCACACTGCTCCGACTGCGACATGCACCACAATTAATGTGTCCAGGCACAAGCAAATAAAGCCAGATCGGCGATGGGGTGCCGACCAGGGTTTCCAAATGGATCTATCACCTACTTCTCCAGTGCATTCATGACATTGACAGAGGATTTATGACTAGTGTGATCATATTCGAATATCAAGCCTAGAGTCGACTATAGACACAATAGAGGTGCGGAAAATGAGTAGATCATGTCATGGGACATGAAGGTTCATGGTTTATGGTGTGCCAAGTGAATTCATCACTTTTATCTTCCAATCCGCATTTTCCATACAGAGTGTTCCGCTGCATGGAATACCCATTTTCCACATCCCAATGAAGCTGAACTAGCCAGTTGAGCAGATTGTAGGTAGTATCCACTAATGTTTAGTCAACCCTTAATCTGTTTATTAGAGAATCGGTACTATTTAATATCAGGACCTCTAGCTATATCATACTTGTATATCAACTGTCTGCTACAATTGACGGCGAGCACACAGTGAACCAAATGCTATTTCCAATTTTCTAGAACCCACCACGACCTGTGAACAATCTATACATTGAAGTAGTGAAAGGAGCCCAGACCGAAGCAGTGCTTTGCTCAATAAACACTACATGCAATCCCACACCATATAGGTGCGTGCCTTCTTTATTCCCACAGTTAGGAGTTCCCTGCCACCAAATGACTTGGCCTTTAATCACAACAACCAATAAGACACGTGTGCAGGAGCGGCAGGCCGAAGGGTATTGATTGGAGAAGCAGTTCTGGGTTGTTGTTGGGGTTAAGGTGAGCCGCTCAATATGAGCATCTCTGAGCAGTTCCAGATACAGAGATAGTCCAGGCGGTTTACTATAGATCTGGATTAAAGCTACAGACCACAAACATGATAACACTATCATACATGTGGCTTTAGCTGTGGCACAAAGCGAAAGAGGCTCTTTCTACAGCAATAGATAAAAGTGCTCCACCAGAGGGAAACAGTTAAAGTATGTATGGTTGAATCAACAAGTAAAATAGAGGACATACCACAACTAATGCGACATTAGTTTCAGGTCGTCATGAATTACATAGCATTGGCAATTTACTACCACCGTAACAACAGTCATATGCAATCTGCTGATAGACAAGATTTCCCAATAACAATGCACCCCTCCCCATCTGCTCGCGTGTGGCGAGGGAGTTGCTCCCCTCTACTCTAACAACCTTAGCCAGACTGCCAGGTGGGGGCAGAAGAAGGAGGCATGTTTTAAACTACACAAGTCAGCTGTGAGATGCCAATAGGGAGCACATTGATTATCAAGTCTGAGGGCAATCGACTGTGACATCGAAAAGCACAACATGTGGGGGTAGGAGGGGGGGGGGGTAACCTTGGCAGACAGGGTAAGGGCTATGTGTACCAGTAGGTAGCCTGTGGAGGAGCTTTAGGGAAGAGGAGCAATATATTATTGATAGGAAGGCCTGGTTAGTACCAGGGGTGTGGGGGATGTGAGAAAAACATAAAGGCAAAAGAAATGCAGATAACTCCTTAGCACCCATAGAAATATTTAAATGGCCATTATAGGGGCGGACGTGTAAGCGGACACAACAGCTTGATTAAAAGGGAACATAGAACACAATGGGAGGTAGAGGTATAGGAATAAAAAGAAATGTCAATCAAGTAAAAAGGCAGCAATGAGGAGGGAAACAAGTAGCTAATTCAATATGAGGTAGGTAGCAATTTAGCCAGGAGCCTTTAAGATGTTCTACTTGGTTCCGACTCAGCCCGTTAAGGGGGCAGTACCCGCAGTGAATGTCGCTGTCAATTTACCTGTACCATCTTTAATGGTCTGTAAAGGACGGTCAGGACAGGCAGAAACACTTGAGGCACGAAGGGGGAGGGCCCAGAAACCATGCACTCAGTACTAATGCCCCTAGCCTCCCATTAAAATGTAACCCCTTAGCACGCCAACCTATCTAGAATCACTTGTAGTTTATTCTGGCAAAACAAAAGATGTGAGCCGTATTGGAAAAGCCTGGGACAAAGCGAGAGAGATAAGTGTTACATAAATCGTGGGAAATGGATATTTCGTAATTATTTGTAATACTGGGGAGCTGATGACAACGCCGAGTGTGCGTGATGTGGGGTCTTATCATCAGACATTTCTTGTAGCTGTCTTCTGAATAAATCAGAAAGCCAGAAATGGCGTTTGAATATCTTTCAGGAACCTTGTTTCTGTATGGTTATAAATGCAACATGCAAGTTGAATATGGCCCGTAATTATATCCATACTATTGTGTTTAATTACAGCTGAAGCCTCATCTATGAAAATGGCCTTTTCTATTATTCGGTACAGGATGATATACTAGAGAGAGGCAATCTTGTCCCTCCTTGCGCAGCCCCCACCTCCATTAGTCTCCTGATTGCTAAGGTCCTGTGAACCTCCCAATCATATCTCAAGACCCTATCTACTATATCTATGTCTGCCTATTCCAGGGTGGGCTGCCTAAATGGCTGTCTAGCTGTCAGACTTGGCACCTCTCTCCTGCCTCCACCCCTGCACAACAGCGCCCTGGCCGCCGGATCATCCCTAAGTGACTGCCACTTATACTTCTAGTGCGGATTTATATTAGGAATTATGGTGATGGAGGAAATGCATGCTCTCTAAATGACCGTCATCATGGGTGGAAGGGGAGGAGGAGAGAACGTGGCTGGAAGATGAAGGGTAGAGCTTCTTTAGATGGATATGGGCGAGCCCCATAGGATTCATTTATCTGACACTAGATGCTAGCATATATGCGAAACATTATTGTGCATTATGGTGTATCATAAATAATGTAGTGCTGAGGTACAAGGAACCCTTGTGCGCTGGTATATATATGGGTTGTCTTTGGTAAGGTGGGGGAAATTGCCATGCCATGGAATCACAAGCTCGGCCTTTAGGGCCAGTACTTTAGCCTGGGTACACAGCACAATGCTGACACTGCGGCCGGCTGCCATTTGAGCCTTACAAAGCTGCTGCCTCACCAACCAAGTCAATAAGGTCGCAGCCACTCTTTTACCACTTTTTTGTACAAATCCTCAGTTGGTGCCCCCCCCCCTTCAGTTTTGCCTCCTGCTAGATGGACAAGAAATCTGAAGCTGGGTGGTGTGTGTGTTTTTACTTTCACTCCCTTCAGCACCAAGCCCCTACCCCCCACCCATCCTCCCCTGTGAGGATCCATCGTGTGTCACAGTTCCCACCAGACCTGGAGGTGCCAGACACATGCACAGTGGACGGGGTGAGGCAGGTTAAGGTATACACTGCTGCAGGCGTCAAGGTTAGAACCTCACATAACCACAGTATATGACTAATTCAACAGTTGATTTATTAATTCAATAATTGTCGATGCACTACCGCTAGTAGACAACTCATGCATATTCGCCATGCCAAACATGACGGAACTATGAAGTCCCTCCATATCAAATGAGGGTTTCAAATAGTTTGCTACCCTGTTAATCAATAAATACACAATTAGGCAAAATAAAAAGGGTGTGTTTCAGGTTTTCATCCATGTGTGCAGACTTGACTGTAGGTATATAGCTAACATGCTGGTTATGGCGCCTGCTATAATAACACGGAGCTCTCTCACACCTCACCAGACATCAGCTATTGTACAGCATCCACTGCTCAAACAAGCACTTATTAAGCAGCCTCTCCTCAATATTCAACATCTCGCCAAGGGACACATTTAGAGGTATATTCTTTTCTGGACAGTCAGAACTTTGGCTTGCTATATTTGTATGGCAGGCCAAACTGCCAATAGCATCCACAATAATAGAGTATATTATAATATGACTAAGTGTGTTTCACGATGGTTCAGCTGCATGTATAGCTACATTTATATCTCTCTAAGTCTACATCACCATGAGAGCAATGCTGTAGGAGCAGTTAGACGTGTCTGAGCCGTCATAATAGACTTCGATAAGATTCAGTCCACTATGAAATAAATGCACATACTAATCCATGTAGAGAAAAACAACAGGACATTCTGTGAGTAAGACTTTCCTGTAGAGATGGCCGTTGATAAGTGTGGTTCCAGGACGGCTCCAGGAGTCTGGGCCGCCCGGCCGTGTGGCCATCTGGGTCCGCCGTCTGGCGCCGATCTGCCGCGCCGCCCGGTCCCGGGGCCGCATAGGCCAACCGCTATATGGTAAGTTATTAGGTACAATATAGGCTTTTATCTGCCTCCTCCAGCACGGCGGGAGGGTAATGTAAACAGGGAAGGAGTGGTGGGTGTGGGTGGGGCCGAGGGGAGAGCTGATAACAGTTATAGATGGATCAGCTTCCACAAGATCCAGTTGAAGCAGGGCGGTGCCGTTACAGGGTTAGATTCCTGCTGCTATCACATTATACAACCACCCAGGGTTTCCTTACCATGTGCTAGGAGACCTCGCGGCAGTTTGGAGAAGTATTTCCTCTTCCCTTCCATGTTTTGGTATAGAGGTAGGCTATATAGAGCTAGATAAATCAACAAAAAGATATTTCTTTATTAATTTGTTATGGCACCTTGTAATTGAGTACCCTTTCCCTGGCGTGAGTTTTAAAGGTATTATCTAACAATAACACACTCAATTACTAAGTTGCCATGTTATATATGAGACAGATCTAAGGGTACTTTATTGCTATAATATCTAATATAGAACGCATATGCAGCAGTGACATGCAACTATATATAGGTATTTGACCTATGGCTACATAAAAAAGCCCCAGGTACAGCATGCAGCCATTACCCGTTACACCGGTCAAACCGGAAGTGGCTAACATCCGCCTGGTGGCGCTGTGCGCGCGCACCACATGTAACAGGTCAGTCACGTGACCGCCATCAATATATGTTTTTATTCCCGGCATTCCGTAGCAAGATGGCGGCTAAACGCTTACCAGTGGCACGTGGCCGGGGGTTATGGAGGCCTGGGGTATATTGCTGTACGGCTGGGTAGGCTTGGGAAAAGCTGCACCAGATGAGAAAACCGTATTTTTTGCGCATGCGCAGAAAGCCAATGATTCTATTTTAGGAGCCACGTTTGAAGGCTGTTGTGGCCATAAATAACACAAAAGAAGATTTATGGAAACACATTTCCTGAATTAAAAAGCTTTGTAATATAATTTTCAGAGCTGATGTTATAAAACAGCACTTGATTCCGTTTTGAAATTGGCGAGCATATCTAACAGATCGGTGGTGTAAAAACAATAACTCAAAAGAACTGCAAATGCCCAGAGCCATCGTGACACGGGGAATTGATAAAGGATATAGTAGGTATTACAGTGACAGAAAACAGGCAGCATCACAATGATATTATAGTGGTCTAAGTGTATATAGTCTAAAGAACTCCCACCAGGAGGAATACAGTACACAGTGAAGAACACCGGAGGAAATTGAAAAAAAAGCCCATGTCCTGTCTAGGTAAGACGGACCTCTCTACTGCTGCCAGGTAGAGGTAATTAATCAGCTTATTGTGCTAATCAGGCCTGGTCCTGGGGCAGAGTACAAAAACACTGCTGCTAATTTATCATGCCCCTTTAATAAGGCGAACACACACACGACTCTATGCTATTAAAGGTATCTTTTTAGGTGTGGCCAGGGGCAGGGTGGGTTGCCGGGGATAAGGTGGTTTCAACACAAGATTAGTACTTTTGGTTATTTACAACAGTCATAGAGTAGATATTCATCATAATTCTGTGTTAAGCCGATCCTAATTTGGACCGGTCCTTTAGTTAAGATAATGTATCTGTGACTTACAGTTGATAGGCCGAACAGGCCAGGGACAGCCCATTGTGACCATTGTAAGTAGCATAATGAATTGTGCCACATTCCCAGGGAATTAGGTATACGCTCCCTTATTGACTATACTATTCTGTTATGAATATTATTCAAATGAATCGGGGAGCCCTGTAGAAATGTATAATGCCAATTTGACTCTTATTCGTCATTGCATACTATAAATACACTTCCCAGTGATATTAATTTTACCAAGCTCAGGAAAGGGCCTTGGAGGTGGCAGCCCAAATCAGAACCACGTTCATGGCACATTGCGTCTGACCTCGGCATCCAGTGTGGACAGGGTGGGTGAATGGTCAGAGGGGAAGGGGGTGGGGGTGGTGAAGGTTAACCCCCCCCCCCTACACGCCCATCTCTGCTATGAGGTGCTGGTCAAACGCCAATCTTATTCCGCCTTTTCTCCCCATGGCTATTTGTATACACTAGACTAGACATTGATGTGAATATTCGATTGCTTACATGATGTAGTCTATATCCTGGAGTCCTTTTACTTAGATCGAATGTAAACTAGACAATTCATTCGTTACTTAACCGTTTGCTCTACTGGTTTTCCTCCAGGGCGGTGGAGAGGGTTGGTCACGCCTGAATACTCCCCCAACCCTCCTATGATGGATCCCACCCTGGAGACAGTCAGCAGCACCCAGGAGGAACAAGACGCTGCAGGTCTTTGTCTGCCCCGAGTACTCACACCCCAACCTCTCAACCCAGTGACTGTCACACAGAACAACCTCTCCAAGGTCACCCATAGGTCAAAGAGCTCATCCCTTAGTGTCACAGCGAGGTCATCGCCAGGACGCCCTGAAGTGTGAGAACCTTGAGGGTGGACTGGAGTGCTCCACAGAGAGGGCAGTGGTGAGGAAGGTAATGGTAGAAGTATATGAGACGGGGGTGTTGATGGTAGCTAGTCTATATAATTAGTGCACTATAGGTGTTAGTAAATCATCAGTCGATTATGTCGTTGATAAATCTATTAGGTTGTAGTTGGTGATTCCTAATAATGCATCATGTTTGAAATGAGCTTTAATATCTGCCACTATCAAAAGGGATAAGGCCAGTAGGCATGCAATGTTTCTGAGTGATATATATTTCTCACACTATCCCTGACAGAATGTCACCCTGGTAACTTAGCTTACTCAAACTATATAGACCTACATATCCCTACAATAAGCTTAGCTATGTCGTAATCCTTGTCTCCGGATTTAGTTCACATAGTCATTAAACCCCTCCATCTCCTAGCATGGCATGTCCCCGGATGCACACACCATAACTACATTGGGTTGTGATTCTAATTACATTCCATAGCTGAATGCCACACCCCTATTCACAATCCCCAGTGATAACTTCATTACCACTCCCCAAGGCAGGCATGTTCAAGGATGAACCCAACTTGGGTTAATCCTCCTATTGTGGGGAGATGGGTGGAGGGGTAAAATAGGGTGATTTACGATTAGGACACTTATAAAACAGCCCCCTGTAGCTGGGTGATAACGTCCTTATGTATGATTGAAACCTGCGATAACAAATCTACTTACTGAGATTTGGTGAAAAATATAGGGTGTAGGCGTGTATTGTTGAATATGAGAGAAGGGTATGAATGACATGTCTCTAGGGAGGTTTTGCAATACCATTGTTGATTGGAACATATCAATCGCAGCCAGTTATCAAGAATGGGAAGGGTATTGGACTTTTACAGGAGGCGAGGCCATGATAATTATTTATTAGGTGAAATATGTGCGATTGTAAAGAAATGGAAATGAAAGAAAGCCAATCCGTTGCAATATTCTGTCAGCCAATCTCTTCTTTCACCCTTATCTCTCCTCCCTCCAAATATCTGTGTGACTTCCTCCAAACACTGACCCTGTTCCCAGTTTATTAAGCTCCTTTGCTTCCCGCTGTTTGTCTGCCTCAGAATCCAACCCTCTTATCTCCCATAACTGCTCCCCCTACCCTCCCGTCCTGAAAACTGCATGCACATGAGCTGCTCCCTAAACTATCGACACCATTGCCAGATCCCAAAATGGGTAATCAATGAGGCGAGGCCCTGCCCCTCCCCTCACCCCAGACAGCCCCACTCATGCGGCACGGCTGCAGTGGGGGCCGGTGTTTGTCAGTCTGTGAGTGTGAGGGGTGAGCTGTGTTTGATTCGTCAACTGCTCTGAGTTGCTCACCGGCTCCTGCTCAAATACCGTGCTGAGCTACTCCTGAGTGAGACCGTGTCATTTTAGTACACGCCTTGGTAAATATTTGATATGGATCACTCAATGGGGCAGGGTCTGTGTGGAGTCTAACCAGATGAGGGGTGTTGATGAATGAGAGCTGGACAAACTTTATTTAGAATACCAGGTACCAGGGGTTTTGTTACTCTGAAGTGTCTGTCAGCTGATAGCAACATAATGTATTGCCACCGGATAGACCGGATAACAACACATTATCGTATTTAAACAATAATATTATATTTATTGGATACCCATGATGAGGATACACAAGATGGGTAGGCTCACTATGCCTTATGGTATGAACATATACTATCAACCCGCAATCACCACAAAATAATTATACCGAAAGAACACTGCATTTCGTACAATATGTAAAAGTGGAGGATTTTTCATTCATTTTATATAGCAACAGTGTACAATAAAGCTCACATTCATACATTCGTACTTAGGTTAAACACAAGAGCTAATACAAGCTATCCCTGTGTTACACTTTAATGCGCGCCCATTTACAGGGATAGAAAGAGAGCAGCCCATGTCAATACAAGATAAGCCCCCTGCTAACACTAACACCCTGTCCAGGTTACTGCTGGCTTACCGCCTGCTACAGCGGCTCATCCCTTTGCATGTTGCCATAAATCTGTCAGCCGCCCTACAACACATACATCAGGAGCCATGTCTTTGCAGAGGATCCATGCACTCACACAATCTGATCTGAACACATACATCTTACCCCTCCCCTCAACCCCACCAGATCCCATATGCTTAACCAAAGATGCCATGGACGGTAGACTTGTCCAGGCCTTGTGAGAAAACACGATAGCTAAATGATGGATTAAGGTGGGAGGGTGGACGAGTAGATATCTGGCGTGAAGGCAGAAAAGTTGCAACAGCCAGAAAAGGGCATTTCGGACGCAGATTTCATATTCAGCCCTCTATATCATTGTACATGGAAAACTGCATGCCCCTCACGCCAGCTATATTTTCATTGCTTTTTCAGGCATATAATGTTTGACTTCGAGATAGCAGCGCCACCTCCAAAATGAGGTGAAACTCCAACATACTAAGTACCTGCATCTTTTGAGCCGCACTAGAGATGCCCATTCACTGATAGGACCGCAGCTAGTCTAGGCACTGCCCCATCACACATACACTCGGCGAGCTGCTCACAAGATGAAAGATTACCAACCACCACTTGTGTGCCGGCAGGACAGCAGCCGGGAGCAGCTCACGGCGGGAGGAGAATAGGTTCAGAAGGCGTGTCACCTGCCTGAGCTGCTCACTGAGCTGCTCCCCTGGCCCACATTGAGCGCCTCATCTATCTCGATACGCCGTATGTGGGTGACGGGCGGCCTAAAGAGGGCCTGATAATGGCAGCAGATTGGATTCGTCACCGCTGTATGGTGCTAATCCCTCATATAGGCACTGGGGAGGAGGGGTGTGGACGGCGGATGTGTCCGTGGGGGGAGTGGGTAGTGGGAAGATGGAGAAAGCTGGTCAGGCATGGTAAGGATGGGCTTGTATCAAAGGGGGGTAGACAGAGGTTCACGACACTGATTCAAAGCTGAACCATTCTTCTTCATAAGTTGAGACATCTAAAGAGCTAAATCTGATTTAGATGTGCCCCTGTCATCAACAAAGATTTCAAGTTTTATTGATTGGCTGATCCAACTGTACATGTCATGTTCTTCATATTGGGATATTTTGAGTGCAAGGGCCATTTTGCTCCATTGTAATACTAATAGCAGTACCTCCATAACACTCGGGAAGAAGGACAACCATGAATAAGGTGTGTATGTGGTGATGGGTCTCTTTGCAAAATAAAGAGGGGAAGGTAGCAGAAGGTAAAACTGAAAGGGAAATTCTGCCATGGAGCATGTCTCCAATGATAGGATAGGCGGAAGAATGTGTGTAGGTGGCCTTTGGTTCTTGACGCCCTTGAGGAAACAATTGGTATTTAGGCACATTCCTGTCTTTTGTCATTTCTCCTTAACAGTCAAATTGGCACGAAGGCAAAGTTATTGCAACAAATTGCACGGGTGAAAAAGCTTATTGGACTCTTTTATAAAGAATGCTCTGGTAATCTTCAAGTAAAAAAATACATACTTTTTCCCATGTTCCGACCCATTTCCTTAAATCATCCGTCATCATTTTTCTTAACTTAAAACGCCTGGCACAGGAGAGTCAAGACGAAGGTAATGGCCCCTCAGAGAAGGCTTTCTAATAAATTGTGGCATTTTCAAAGTAATGAGAGTAAGTGCTAGTATTCATCATTCGTCTATTTAGGGTGTCACAGCAGTGAATTAGGCATCTAGGGGCGTGGGGGATGACAACCAGCTATCCCATGGGGGAGCTCATAGCAAGACGCCGTCACATACATTACCCCCCCCCCCCATTATTCTTTGATCTTCTAAGGATCCTTTTCAAGGTTGGCCCAGATCTCACTCTGTACTATTTGCATACGTAATCGCATTAATATTATTTACACTAATTGTTTCCCTCCTAGAATTGGACAATCTCCATAGGCTTTTGTACCGAAGGATCGTTTTCCACATTAAAAATATTTATACATTTGCTAAACTAGATACTGCTGCTATTGGCATCAGATCTTCCATTTAATTACACCATTTTGATTTTAGAAGAAGTTTGGTTTCCATAAGAACGGATATTTCCGTTTAACTTCCCGTTGCTATGATAATCAGGGACCAATCACAAAGGCATTGCTTCAGTAATATCTACCCGTTTCACATTTTGGCCTAAACATGGAAGATACAATATCACCAAAGGTGTGATTGTAAGATTGTAAGATTGTAAGATTTTTTATTCCAACTAAGTCACGGTTTTCACTGCGATTTTCAAAAGTTGAAATGCGATTTTCAAAAGTTGAAAATGGGGTACTACATTACAGTATTATTTTATGAGCTGCTTGTTTCTTTTCTTTAAGTTGTATTTTGTGGCATGTATAGTGTATACATATGATAGTATCAGTCATGTATGTGATCTATTACCTATCTGTGATAGAATATGGCTGTACGTTACTAATATTGTACCTTATTTCATCATTCATGTTTATAATACCTTATTTCATGTCTTTAACAACATGTTTGGATCACATGATCTCATATATGATTCTCTAGGACACTATGTCGATTGACTTGTATCGTACATTGAATATCACCATGTGAATAAAGTATGTTATAAACACAAATGGTAAGCCAGGTGATTCATACAAACACAACCCTATCAGACAAAGGGGCAGGTAAGGGAGGGAAGTCTGTATATGTGAGGACACTGACCTCTAACAGGATGAATGAGGGTAGGGATAGAGGCACTGACATGTATGTGATAGGTCAGGAGGCCATGACTATAGGCCACCTACAGGAAGAGCTTGGCTAATGGGGCACCTTTAAGGGACACTCCTGGAGGGAAATAATTAGGCCAGTCTCCTCCAGGGCGGGAAGCAAATGGAGACAGCTTCGACAAAAGTGACAGGGTGCTAACACAGCACTGCCAGGCAGAGTCAGGAGGAAGGTACAAAGATAGTTTCCAATTGCCTTTGATTATCTCTCCCTTTTCTCATTATTCTCTACCTTTTTTCTTCTGATGCTTTTCTCTCTTGGAGATAGGAAGGATTATTTTGTAGCTGCATAGTCAAAACACATAGTGTGACTAGTCCTGCTGCAGCTGTGGAGACCATATCGCACGACTATTGGTTAATAGAGGGATTATACATTCCGCGTTTCAGCAAAAATGTTGCTATAGTATATATATCATGGAGATATAGACTAGTGGTGGTCCCTGCCAAATACCGTATACAAGTCAGAACCCAGGTAAGACTAGATTTATTGGTAGATATACAGCCTCTGGGTCCCACAGAATTTATCATATGTCTGTTGTCATTCTACTTGATTGAATTGGCAGACATTATACATTGCCTATAATTTATGGAAGAAATAGCTGAAAACCCCATTAATCCAGTTATGACGAAAGGAAGATACTATGTGGTTACTACTAATCATTGATCTACCCTTACTTTAAATGCCCTCTTGAACTTGGGTGAACAAAATACGTTCTGTATCCGTTACAGGCTATTTCAAGTCAGATGTATGATACATGTAAAGGTCTGACATTAAGGATTAATGAGTCCCGGGGCCGTGTATATTACCTTAAATGCACAGCGATTAGTGGTTGAGATGTTCATCTTAACCACTAATGTTGAGGATCTCAACCACTAATCTCTCTCTCCCCTGAAACATGTAGCCTATGATATCTTGTCGTATTATGTTCAGCATTTAATATCTAAGGACAATGCATCGTACACCCAATAGACAGCTGGTAGAATTAGCTAGTAGGGCTGTTATCAGGTTCGTCTTACTACTCAGAGGAACACAGCCATGTACATACCCTACTTCAACTTTTCTTCGTCTTCAAGAATTCCGCCTATGGACGACGGGAATAGCATATTTAATTTTCTCCTAAATTGAACACAACATATAGATCTATCCTGCCTGACATGCAATGATCCCCATATATAAGTTAGGAATGGGGAATTCATTTCTAGGCTTGTAGCTAGGCCCTACCTTCCCCTTAGGTGATGATGATATAACCGGGAATTACATAACGCATATGTAACCTCATCAATGAACCCATCATTCACTATATTACACACCTGTCAATTACGTCTCCATCGATCATTCATATGAATATAAATTAAATTGCCATTGTACTATCACATATGGGAACAGGTGTTCGACTAGCCGTGTCCTCGAGTAGATACGAGCACCTGTTAGAATCGCCAGTGAAAAGGGCATCTGACCCTCACGTCTGACCTGCTTGGGTCAGATCCTGTCTTTGAATTAGAAGGTCACTGCAATGAGAGCAATCCCTTAGATTTATTTATAGTAGTAATGCCGCTTTAGACATTGGTAGCTGGCATTACTAGTAAGATACATCACACACCTTGATAGAAAAATATCACTGGCTAGGATCATGGATCTCATTTTCAATATAGCATTGCAGCAACATAACCATGGCTCTTGTGACCCTTCCCCTTTCCTTGTGGGCATAATAATGGTATTTGCTTGTGCATTCGATTTATCTCCCCTTGTGACAAATACAGTTATGACAATAATACAAATACCAGGTAACAGATTGTATCACTCACCTTCAACTTGAACCTATCATTAAAGATCCCATGGAGCTCTCCCATGTTGTGCATCATAGGATGCCACATCTTATATCCAAACTTGCGGGCCATGCCTTCACTGTAAACTCCACAATGCGGACACCGTAGGCCTCCCTGATAACGGCCCCTCCAATCAAATCAATATGAGAGGGCCACATTCAATGTTGATCAATACTAAAACCATCCAGGCTGCATCAGCTTTTGCAACACTCAAGGGTAGGTGGGTTCAGTCAACCGTGTCCTGCACCTACCCAGACTGGGGGCAGGTACCCTGGAGGAGGCGTATATCCAGGTGGGTGGGTGGGTACAAATTCAAAGTTATAACGTGGTGCTAAATGTATAAATATACATTTGTGTGTCCTCTTCCTGATTTAGTAGAATAATATCATCAATGCAGATAGGTATATATATCCTCGAGCTGTCGTTGTTTCCTCCAGTAGCTGCCATGTTATATCAAGAGGGCATTAATATCAGAGCCAGGCTGCACCAGTCCTGAGTAGTAATCCTACAGAGGTAGATGTAGTGTAAAGGAAGTCCAATATCCCTGAGACACTGGAGCTGAGGTAGCGCTACTAGTCGCTGAGGTAGTGGTTACAGTCGGGCTGGGAGGGCTCAGGTGCCCATGATATGGGTTGAACATGGAGGGGAGTGGTGCTGGAGTAGCACAGGACACAGCCGCCTCCAGGTGCCAAGGTCTCCACGGCAGGTGTCGTGGCTGCATGTAGGCGACTGTGTGGGTGGGTGGGTGGGTGGCAGTCAGGGGAGAAGAAGAACTAGGTTCCAATTGGATTAGTATTGGAAGTGGAAGGGAATGGAGGAGGTAAAATGTGTAGAGGTAA
The DNA here is from genome assembly GCA_947462335.1 of Harmothoe impar. NCBI lineage: Eukaryota > Metazoa > Annelida > Polychaeta > Phyllodocida > Polynoidae > Harmothoe > Harmothoe impar. The sequence goes on along the minus strand of OX381708.1, from coordinate 65,560,351 downwards.
GGAGTGAGGAGGTGTGGGTAGGCAGGTACAGACGGGAGCTAGGTCTCTCCGCATGACCCTATGTGCTGAGGCTGTGGTCGTCTATCGGTCCCCTGAGCCTGCAGGTGATGACTGACGAGCATGAGTAGCTCCCTGAGTGGGACACCAAGGTTATTAATAGTAACACCATGAGCTGCTCTACATCTTGTGGTCAATTCTACATCTACAGCATGTCACAAAATGAACTACTCAGGACATCGTCTCTGACCAACATGGTACCGCTGGGTTATGCTTCCTTGTCATTTTGATACTATTGGTAAGACATGTAACAGATTGTATAGACAGTATGTGATATGGTGCATATATGGTGATCGATAGGATAGCGTTATAGGGACTGATAAAAGTTCTGTTGGTGGTTCGCGCTGCTTAGGCATTTGTATGGGATCTATGACATTATCTCCAAAATCAGAAATATGTAGGAGCAGCTGCAGTAGTAGTAGTAACAGTAGCAGTATCAGTGTCAGCAATAGCATCAGCAATAGCTGCATCAGCAGCGGTAGCAGCAACAGTGTGATGATATTTATAAATGCAACCGCTTCTATATTCACTCACTCCCATGTTATTGAATCATCCAGGTGTAGGTTCCCAGCTTATACACTCCTTGACCTACTCAGGTCTGGCATAGAGCAGGCAGGTCCCTAGTGACCACACCTGACATTGTACTTGAGTAGGGCCACATCCCACATCCAGGCTAAATCCATGTGAACCTGGTGGGACCAGGTGAGGGGCATACCAGGTGGTCGGCAAGGTGCAGGACCCAGGTCACAATGGGCATGTCCTCGATAACCATGAGCAGCTCACATAACATGTATGAGCTACTCACCACGTGCTAGTGCCTCGCCTGTTGTGGTCATGTCTCCGGGTGCTAAGTACTGTGAATGCCCAATGGATGCATTCCGATACCAGCATCATCCAGCTCACAAAGACACAGACACCCCTCTGGTGGGTGCAGCAATTACTCCCCACACATGGACAAGGTACGAGTAAATAGATCATACAGTAATCCGTTGCCTCCCTTCAGCATACAGCCCCTTGCTGTGTAACACTATCAGGGTAGCACTGAATGGGCTCACAGGAGGAGGAGGGTTTCTATGTGCTGCTGCTGTGTGGTGGTGGTGGTGTGTCCTGTGCAGCCTCCTCTCCCACTGGAGTCCCGCCTACTGCAGGTTGTGGGCTGCTGCTGCTGTCTACTGCCTGCTGCAGGAGGCTGCAGGAGGATGCCGGCTGTGGCAGGAGTACAGGGGAGGCTCCTGCTGCTACAACGCTGTCCTTACCACCACCCCACACTGTTACAAACAGTGACAGCTGCCACAGGAGGCTGAGGGCACCAGGTATTGCTAATGGTCTTCAGTCTACTGTAGGGATGTACTAAAGGCATGGGGTCTTCAATATGGTGGTATTAAGTCTACTGCATGATTAGAGCATAAATAGTGCTTAGTGGTTTTCACTCAAGCTGAGGGCATACGTTCTTATTTAGTTTCGCTCTATTGCAATAACAAAACCGAATGGCATATGTACACTTTTCTTACAAGTAGTCTAGTGTAGGGACATGCCTAGGGCACATTGCTTTGTTCCTACTGTTCAGACAAATATTACCTGTACTATACGTCTATTGCTGGGACGTAAGGAAGACATAATTATCATCAAGTTACTTCACTCTACTTTGGCGCATGTTGAGGAAATAATAAAGAACTCCTACTGCCTTCCTCGATGGAATCGTTTTTAGCTTCAATTCCTTGCCTCCATTATTGATAATTTAACCTTTACAATGCCAGGCTCTTGTCTCACATAATGTATTCCGTTTCCTCACTATTTCCGACACACAAAGCCTGGATGTAACATACATCCTGAAGGTACTATGTATACGGTATTCTTATTAGATTGTACGGAGGAAGTAAGCTTTAGGAGGAAGTAAAGCTTTAGGAAGGAAGTAAAGCAATAAAAGACTGACTGAACTGAACTCTAGCTCCCAGAAGCATTATATCCAGGTGCTGCCCAGTCAGGTTACATATAGGCATATACATTTACAAGCTGTAGGATGTATACTGAAAGAGTGTCAGTATCATTTTCATACAAGGGCAAAGTGGAAGCCTTTCAAGACACTGAGATAGTCGGTAGGGACAGTAGGTCTACATCATTGTATTATCTTAATATGGCATAATTAAAAGTATTTTTTATCCGTTTATACCCAACTATTGTCAGCTATCGACCATGCACTCGATCGCTTCATCCCCTCTTCGGACACACCCGTGCAATGTCCCTGTGGACGCCGGTTCCGGGGTCAGGACAAGTACATCTCGCACCCAGTGCAACTGCACCATTAAAAATTATGTGAAAATGTTTGGCACGAACATGTCATCAATTCTGTTAAAATCGTGGAAGTTGGTGTCTGTAATTATAGTGTGGACAATGGTAGGTGAAATATGCAATTTATTAATCAGTGTATGGTGGTGTCCAATGACGGACATAACCTTTAATTCAAACCTAAAGTCAAATGCCCTGCAGTTCTGGTGTAAATTAAACACCCACTAGTCTGTCCTCTACAAACCTATTTTAACTGAGTCAATGCACGTCCCCACCGTGGAGGAACAGCCCTGATAGCGTCCTCCTGTTGATGACAAGAGCTCTGGAGGCTTTAAATGACTCACACCATGGCTTTTTAATTCTTAGGGCGCTGCTAGATGATCGTTCCAGCTCTCAGTGGAATCTGTTGCTCCACTCCATGAGGAGATTCGCACGACAACATGATTTTTTCCGCCAAAATTATTTTTTACATCATCCTCCATTAATGGACTCAAATCGAAGGCAGTTCTCAATGGGGTATCTCCAGGGGGTTGATTCCCATGTGATGCTCGGGTTTTGTTGGTGGTAGAACTCGGCGGGGGGGGGGGGGTATCGGTAGTGGGGTAAGGACAAAAGGGTTATTGTCTATATGGGTAACATCATCAATTTCACAATAGAATGGGTTCAGAGCCTAGCAACCACACACTACCTCATCAAGTGCCTCGTCAATATGCATGTGCACATCAATATTAATGTCCTAGGGCGGGGGTTTTGTTTTGAATTTTTGCGCACATATTTGTCGGGGTGTTGGGTTGCTAATATCAAATGGCCGGGGGTGTTTGCGAGTGCAATTATTCCCTCTGTGGCCCCCTGATTGATTTGGCTCAGATTCCTGTCCTCATTTTGCATAATTAATGTGACCATAATTTACAAAGGGGATTTGAACTGCTGGCCTTGTTAGAATAAAACAAGTAGTGGTAATCATGCGCTGAACATCTGTTGAATTAGGCGTATAAGCCCCGATTCTTGGATGGCTATTTACACTCTGCGGTCGGGAAAACATCTGTAAATCGTCTCAATAACTACCATATTGGCATAAGCTATTGCCAGTTCAGAAATCAATAGATGCGTTTTGGAATCAAATTCTATAATGCTATGATAGACGCAAATAACATGTAGCTATATAACATGATTGAATTGATAAATAGATCAAATGAAATGTCAAACGGTCAAAGAAATATGTTTCTACTTTAATCAGCAATCAGCACCGAACACCTTTCCAAATAAAGTAATATACGTCTAGTACCTCCACCTGATATATCTTCCCCCTGTATAGCTCACATCTCTAGAGCATAATGGCATATTTGGTTGCCAGTAAAGGGACTAAGCCCACCAACCCATTAACTGATCAAGGGTGGATGCAAAGCTTCTTCCTCCAAATATGAAAAAGCAATGCGTACATAAGCCGCTCTTAGGTGGAGAGAGGATATTTACAGCGGAAAAGGTCAAACGCTCATGTAAATTGTACCAACAAGCACACGATTTAGTACAGTTTGATATCACTAAGAAGACTTTAACAACATACTATGTTCTATGTGTCTCCTCTACTTCATTTTTCAGAGAAAGTGGATGTCGATCTTTGAATGTTATGCTACATCTATTGAATTAATACATACTTTGCTCAGCAGTGCTGACCTTCATGCATGCATATAGGGCCAAACCCAACTTAGGTCTGAAATACTATGCCTAATGCTTTAGTAATGCTGTTAGTTGTCCCCTGTGTATTGGTAACCCTTTGACCTTCCCCTGCCTCCTGCCTACCACGGTAAGTGGTAACCTTACTGATACAAGGTAAGTGTTCCCATGGTACAGGGTTACTGATGTAAATGTACCTTTTTACTACCTGTTATCTATCATTCATGTAAAACATGGAAGTCTGCATGGTCTATGGATAGATCATGGAGTACATGTTGGTTTCGTTTATATATTGCTTTTGTTCGTTGATATATTCATAACGTTGTTATGTCCGATCTTTTACCCAATTCCAAATCCTACTGCAATAGGTTCCACACACTGTGACAGTGTACTATTTAGGGTAAAAGAGACAATCAAGCGGTATCCACGGGCAGTGGGAGCTCCGACAGGGGGTCCCCATGGCATATCCAAGGTCTTTTACGGTGTATTTTTAATGTGTGCTACTTTTCGTGTAGTAATCAACCAAATACATATTATAAGCTATTAAAGGTACATTATTGGGAATAATCTAAACTGAAATAGGTAGCAACTCAACTTTGTTCTTAGTGAACATCCTGGTGCATATTTTAACATGTTGACTTCTGAGTCTGATCATCGGACATACTGACTAAATAAAACACACTATGTTCAAAATGTACAGCAGCCCTTCTATATGCTGGTGAAATAGATTGCAGCATATGAACCAAAATAGAGGATGTGAACTTAGTGCACACAAATTGAAACAATATACCTAAACCTTAATTTAAATGGAAGGTATTAAATGGCTTTAGCAGATAATTATGATCTAATCTAATCTAAAATGTGTAATAAATCAAATTTATTGAATTAGGGAATCACCTTAATCACCATGAAATTATAACTCCCCTTCGCACCCCTAATCTAATCAGATTTTTGACATCATATGCCCCACCCACAATGCAATACGATAGTTACCTTAGCAATCAATCATCCACAACTCTGGGTCTGATTTCATTTTTGTATCATGAACAGGCAGTGGGGTAGAATCTGATCAACTGTCCTCAAATAATGAATGTTTGGCAACCAAGTTAATAGACTGCCAAAGAGAGAAGGGATGATTATATCAGGATTGGAGGTAATTAAGCTAAGTGCGTTAAGTTGTCGATTCCCATCATTATGGAGTCCTTCAACGGCCTAGGGAATGGTGAATTTAGAACGCAATTTAATATCTATAATCAGACATTGACATGGTTCAAAATTAGATATTATCTAGGGACGGGTGTGAAATTGATTTGCCCTAATTTTTGCTAAATATTGAATTTTCCTTCCATGAATAATCCCTTACTCTAGTGCAGGAGTTGGAATGCCTTATAACCAACAGTTCCGTTTTGAAATATTCAAATTATATGATATTAGATTTAAGATAAAGTAGGTGATATAGTTCCGGATAAAGTAGAATGAACCCCCTAGATAAACTCAAATGAACAGATGCATCTATATTCCACATTGATTTTGAAGTTTGCCATAATATAACCTAATGTATAATTGCAATATAGAGGCATCTCAAGTTATGATAATAATTCGTATTAGCACACTAGCAGCGTATTGTACTGTTACTAGCACCATACATATACCACCAAGGCATGGTGTATGTGATCAGATAAAGATACACCAGGGTGAAATATAGTCGCAATGGTAGGCCTGCACAGCTCAGAGCTGCTCTCTCAGTGCCGTCTTAGTTACAGTATTCTGCTGCAGGGGGCGCTCTGGTGAAACCCGCCACGTGCCGTGATGGGGTACGTCATGACGACACGGCACCGACACCTGGTGGAGTTTGCAGTAACTACACATCATATCCAGCAGGCTGAGGCAGAAGCAGGTCAATGATTCTAATGCATGCTTAATCAACCGAACAGCTGTTTGTTTATTAATGTAGATGATACCAACAGTATAAAAGGAAACACATTAAAGATAAAAAAATCACATGACGTTCATATAATAAGACTTTGGGCGAATTGTCGTTCGTTCATACTCACCACCGCCAATCGACATAGTGAAACACCTTTAGTTGGTACGTACCTGAAATGAAAGATGAAATAGTAAGCTAATGGGGAACCAGGTTATGAATGGGATCCAACAACAGCACAGTACTAGACATGTGGAAAATGCCAATAGTAAAGCCTCAAAATGAAATATCCAAAAAGCATGTAACAATTATAAAAGATTCATTAAAATAATCTAAATTTCGGCCATATCAGTCAGTGTATGATGCCGGGAAGCTTGAATTGTTGCACTCTGGTACCAATATTGCCGGTCCATTAACCCGAGTTTTGCTATTTTAGAAAACACGCGACTGAAAAGATGACAAATAAAGCTTAAGGGCGTTTTCGATCGCAATTCAGCAAGTCCACTATGATATGATGTATCATTTCAACCCAGACAATGGTGGTACATCTGTCTGCGTTTGTTTATAATAACTCCAGGAGCCCCACGGTATAGCCTGACCTCTTACAGAACAGAGTAACCCTGTAACATTGAGGGGGTAATACAATGGGGATGGCCCTGTTAGTTCCATATGCATTTATCAGAGGGAGCCACTGTCTGCAATGACTCGGCAGGCTTCTTAGATCCATCACCACTGGAGTCAGATCAAGGGTACCAACATGGGGATGTCTACGGGACGAGGGAGGGTTGGACGGATAGGTTAACTCAAGGAATCCCTGATTTAATATCCAGCTAGTCCTGCATATTATATATGCCGTCTTACGTGGAATTGACACAGGGGATGATGGGATCTAGGTATATGTGGTTGCAATCCGGGTTGCAATCTCCTCCTGAGTTCCTACTCCAATACTACATAATTATATAGATATTGCATCATCTATTTATAATAGTTATACTATAGTAATCACACTTGCACATGTCTACAACCTGTACATGTAATGCACAGACCTTGTAAACCAATACTAATAATGCTGCTTACATTTAAATGGTTTCCAAAACGGATCTTCATCTCTGCTGGTATCCCCATCGGTGGTGGTATATTACTGCTTTACTAGTATCCTCGAAATTCACTGAAATAGAGCCCACACCACACCAGACCTATTTCTATAGCCACATATCCCTCGTGCGAAGGTTTGGGTTCATGTCTCCCGAAAGCCATTGCCAATTGATCCTAAGAAAAGAGGCGAAAATCACCAGTATTGCTTTTAACACCCGTTCAAAAGTCTGTCGAAAAAGTCCTTGTGTTTTTCCTTACAGAGTGTATGCAGAAGCCTATGGTGGTGGTCTAAATAAGAATGGACAAATGAAGCTTGGAATTGTCCACTTAGTGTTGGCTTATTTGTTGAAACCCGACTAGTTTCTCCGAGAAAGGTTTTTACTAGGCAAGTTCAGACTCCTGTATTTGTGTGGTAACAGATACAATATGTGTTTAGTCCTCCATGAAGGGCCCTGTATGTAGGCTCAGAAAGGCATCCCGTCATTGTCGAAACACAACACCTTTTCTGTCCTCCTCCTCTCCCTCTTTGACACGCAGCAGAGATGGAAAATGACACTGACAAGAAAACTGCCTTTCAAGGCTCATTCAGATCCCTGGCAGGTGAAGCGAAACCGTTATATGTCAGCCAGCTGTCTCTGTGTCAGTCTGTCTCTAGAAATTAGCCAGACATTCCACACAAAAAGGTGTCAAAGGGAGCTTCTGTTGGCCCCTGTCGAAATGTCCTCAGAGGGTGTTTGTGTTGGAGAGGCGACAAATCGTCACGTCCATCTCCTTGTTGGGCCCCCTTGAGGCAGTAGAGAGTAGGATGTGTGTGTAAAAGTTGTAAGCTCCTCCAGGGCTGAAAGATTGGTGTTGTGCAGTTCTGTGGTTGCTGGTCTGTGGGGTTTGAGTGAGGGTATGGAGGGTGGCTGAGGGTTTACACCCTGGAGACGGCCACCTCCAGGCTGTCCTCACACTGACCACAGCCGCTGACACGGACCCTGGAGGACTGATAGTGGACACCTGGAGCTGATAGGCTCCTCCTGGTGTGGTGTGGTGGTGCTCTATGGTAAGAGGTCTGAGACTCAAGGTCTGCTCTACCTCCTAATCCTATACACCCTGGTATAGTCCATTCAGTACCACTTATTCGTATATCCGCTACCCCCAGGGGGTTACCAACCAGCAAGTATATATACCGGCCGGAGGGTACCAGAGGGAGAGCCAGGATACCAGGAGGAGTATACCCCACATCTCATTCACGGCCAATAGCATTTGACAAACATTTGACTACTTCAAATCCATTTATTGATATTCAGGAAAATGCAATTCCTTATGAGACAGTTCGGGTTAATACGTCCAAAAGATTTCCCTTGATAGAAACAAAAAGAAACACTAATATCATTCTGGAATTGAATGTTTTAAGTTAGCTGATGCCCTTATCACCTATGTCATAGGCTATGACTTACAGAGTTACTTCCAACTTCACACCCTCTATAAACTTATCAACAGCTAGCCATATATGCTGTATAGTGTACCCTTACATATGTATGTTTGGGGCTGAGTTCGGCCAGAAGTTATCTGAACCATCCAAGTAGAAGTAGGCTCCCAAACACGTCATCACAGGAAAAGGTCATGCTGTTAGTTGGGAACAACTATTAGAACATCTCAGCCTTCACTGCCCGGGGAGCAGAAAACTAGACGGACCAAGTCCTCAGCTTATCTCCTTCTACACTATTTCTTCTATGATAAATTGATCTGGGTTTAGAAACTTCCTAATTGCTTGATGTTGGATCATTTTACATTGGCATATTATCGTTTCATCTCTCTGTTACTGTGTTTGGAAATGGTCAGTATATAGTGGCCTGCCGCCTAGCGTATATCAAGCAGGGAATGTTCAGACAATGGGTTAACAACGGGGAGTAATCCTTGACCATTCCAACATCAGATACGATTAAGAGGGGTATGTTCTGGGGTGTGGATGCTAGTCTAGGATATAAGCAGAACTTGGGCAGGATTCAAACTGCGTTCGGGAGAGGCCCCTGCTGTTTGAGACCTTCCAGCTGACTACAAAACTGACTGGCTTTTAAACTACCAGCATCATAACCCTAAATATGTGCTCTACCAGTGTAAGTATTTGTAAGAAGAAATGTTTTCTTTCAAATAGCTAAATAGGGTTCATCGTTTTCCAGTTGAAAAAGTAATAACATATTGACCTTTCCTTATTTAGAAAAGATATATCTTGTATTAACGTGGAACTTCATTTAAATGTCAATCCTGGTATAGACCTCTGTAACTACCAGTGCCAACGAGGTTTAGAAAAAGCAATTTACTTTCTACTCCGTCCAACCAACATGAGATAACGAATCCAGGCAAACTATCCTCACAACTTAAAGTGTTTAGTCCAGTTATGCATAGAGCTTTTGCTAGTAGCACCCTACATCATACAATGTAAATGTTTGCTTCGGACACAAACCTCTAAATGACAATGACCCTGAGCCAATGACCCAATTTTCTGCTAAGGCCAAAAAAAAAAGAAGGTGTGTTTCAGGCAACATGGTCCAAAAATTTAGGGTAGGTAGGTCGGATTTTTATTTTATTTTATTTTATTTTTTTAAATGTTGGAGGTACCTTGAATGAGTCGCGGACTGCCATATCGACTCGCGGGTCATCAAGACGACTCATCGATTCTTACTATAACTAGGAATATCATGAAATTATAGGACATTCTTGTTAATAAGCAATTTCCTGAGGCTGGACAGTTAATTAGGCATGTGATCTGTTTATCCTGACCAAAAAATTGCTAAAATTTCCGAAAAAATATGAATATTTTGCAAAAAAAAAAAAAAAATCTTTAAAAATCGGAAAAAAATGCTAGGGTCGGCCCTTTTTTGAAACTAGGGTCGGGTTGCCTGAAACACACCTTTTATTTTTTTTGGCCTAAGAATAAGTGCAGGTATATCTGTTATACATATACTGAGAAGTAGTGATTAGAGACATGGTTTCCATACGGGTATGTTTTCCAGGATTACTGGAATTCGTTATACTAGTAATTATATCTCATTTCCATTCATTTCTTAATACTATTAAATCCTATTATTTAGATTATGATCAAATTGAATGTGTAAACCTTGGTTGTCTAGCTAGAGGGACGTATGTCAAAGGCGCTGCTTGGTCAGAGGAAATGACCCATTATACTCATAATACTGACAGCAGTAGTGTGACAGTGATAACTTCCATCTGTTACAATGTGTGACAGTGATCTGTCACTGTCAGACCACCCTAGTAATGACAGGCAGGTCAGAGTGTGATGATCTCAGCACCCAAACTACCATAAGTGTCTAAACCCTCTCCAGCCCATCTAATACCCTACTTCTAACGGCCACCCACCCCAATCTACTCCGTGTCATCTATTAAAGACCCGATTCATAATATAAATACGTCAGCTACATGGGAGTTCAAGCCTGACATTACGTTGTTAACTCTATCATAGGGGGCGTTACATCAGGGTGACTTGTATTCATAGTTCATAAGTCAATGAGTACTACACCTGGTACGCTGATAGACACTTTGTCCACGAATATCAAATATTTCGCTACAACACCTAAAATGATCATATATATAAAGCAAGGCGAAACACAGCATCCCACTGCCAGGAACTTGGAACTGGATGGGAGGAGGGGTAGGGTGGTGTAGTTCTTCTAGGAAAACCAAGGGGGCAGCACATACCGTACCAGGCACGTGTAGAAGCCTGATAGGGGCACGTAGTGTGCTGCAGCAGTGCTCTCCCAACATGATTAGGGGTATACCAAGGTCCAAGAGAAAATCCCTTATGCTATTTTATAGTCAACGGGATATTAACCCAGTCTAGTTCAAAAGCAAGTGAAGAAATCACATCTTCATATGCCTCCTTTTTTGTATACCAAATGTTTGTCTTCCGTGACAGAGTCTCATATATTTCACGGTATAAGCGGCAACTTAGGAGTCTTAGGAAGATACGTGAAAGGGTGGCTTTAAAAAGTGTTGCCTTTAAGTTTAGAGTAGGCCTATTTGCAAGTGCAAACTTTGTGACATCCAATCCCACGTAAATCCCATGGTGTATAATCATTTGTAAAGCCTTTACACATAGGCCCTATTCAATACACTGCTGTCAGGCCATTTCTCGCCAATGTGCTATGCTGCACAGGGGGTAAGAAGAAGATGTGACTTTCTGTATTAAATCCTGACCTTTACATGACCTTGCGCAACTAAATCCATGACTCAAAGGTCAAATGAGATTGTACAAGATAAGGGTCCATGCTTAAGGTGTTAAGTTATGGCTTGGTTGAACTATGTACTCTTATGCTGCCTATATATCTCTGTCTATCTGGTATTGAATTGAATTATCACCTGACAGGTTGTCTGTCATTGTGCAGTAAGGGACATTGGCAGGGGCACTATTAGGTTACACATACGGCTTTATTATAGTGGGTAGTCTGTCTGTTCCAAGAGACATACATATTCTTATTCTGCCCTGATCTTATTGTTCTTATACCAATAAATCTCCCCTGGTGCCTTTGGGCATAGATTGTATATGTGTTACCATTCCATGTAATATCAATCCTTCTTAGAATGGTTTCTGTCAGCATTCCATCATGCACACAGTGCCAACACCCTCCCCCTCCCTCTTACACTACTACCTTTGATGGTGAGACATATCCCCTGTGGCCGTTCTGACTTATCATCATGTGCTGAATAATGTAGCCATCTCTGACATAGGCATGACTTCATTGCCTTTCTCCATGGGCTCTATATGTTGGTTTCTCAATCTGTCTCTATTTGTATGTCTCTGTCTGTCTCTGTCTATCATTCTTTGTCAGTCATTCTCGTATTCTCTTTAGCTGACTGCAAAACATGTGTATGTTATAATGGTCGATATAGAGATATCCATGGGCGTGGTAGCTGCTCTCTTATGATTTGTAATACATGATCTAGTTATAACATCAATGGGACTCAGCACAACGGGATGTAAGGCGTCAGTTACCGTTATCATCAATTACTACATCAACGATCGCGAGTCGCCTCAACACATTGTTCTCCGCAAAATCTAGGATATTAAAGCCTATTCTGATTGACATGTGACAGCTATCTTAATGCTATAATACTAGTTTTTATATGTTACTTCTTTCCCCAATCGTGAAAAACAGTCCTCTCGACATGAACTACGGGAATAGCGAGCCGGAGTAAACGTGTGGTGGACATAGGCCATAGCCGTTCAAATTAGCTCATCTCCTCAGGACCTATCGACCTGAAACTTACATAAAAGACACATGCACAGCTTCGTGAAACTGTCGGACTCTGTTTGGGAGAGTGTGAAGAAGAAGATACAGCAGTATGCACTATAAGCATTTGTCCAATCAGACCCTTTTTTTTCTCTCTGATAAGTGAGGATTAGAAAGGAGATGGTGTCGCATGGTTTCTTCTCTATTCATCCTGCTCCTCGTTGTTAGTACAAATATAATGATACAAAAATGATGTATGGAGGGGAGGAAGGAAATATCAATCTTATTGTAAGAGCCCACCCTCATATCATCATGACCTCCCTATGCATGAAGTGCACCAGAAAAGAAGTATGAATTAGTTAGGATAAAATAGCATCTCTTTCGGCAACACCAATTCAAGGTGTATTATATGGAAGGTCCTGCATCACCTTCCCACATTTCCCTATAAGGTATTAGACAACAAAAATGTCATGTTCTACAACTTTACTGGGGCGAAATGATGTTAAGGGTATGGCAGCAACAATAACATCAGATACATCAGAATACAGGGACACTTAAGGACTACATTACCCTTTGACCTGGGTGAGGCAAAACATGTCTGTTAAGTGGTGTCACTTTTCACAACAGCATGCCTCTGGGCCCGGGGTATGTACATGGGGCAAATACCATGTAATGAAAACCACCGAAAATGGTATTACAAGAACTACACTTTGACACCATTATTTTGTTCTTTTTCAACTATAAATGTATATAACATCACTCGATTCCAGGTTACCATCGCCTGTAAGTATACTGATACTTGACTCCAACTGAGCATGCCCCTCGCAATAAATCAAGGGGATTCTCGTTCAACATTGCATCGAAAAGGTCAATTGGCAATTGCTATATTTTCATATAGTCACGACTACATCCCTGGGGGCGAACACCAGAGGCTAGAATCATAGAGCGTGCTTCTTTTAGGCTCTTTGATTCTGCCATATATATGAGAAAAAAAACCATTGCCCCATTGACACCCCTATTCGTCACCACCGCACCCTTCTGAGGGACCAATTGGCACTCTGGAGAGAACAATCGGATTCCGCCCGTCTACCCCCAGAGGGCGGAACACAAGGTGAAGTATGCAGCACTTAGAGGGCTACATCCACCAGTGTCAGCCACTCCCTGTTATAGAGGTGTCTGCTTCTCCTCATTGTCCCCACCTACTGTTATAGAGGGTAGTGGGGGGGGGGGGGGGGGGGGGTGGACACCCCGGAGGAAGGTATCCAGTGAACAATCACACAGGACTTGGCATTCGTCTATCTAGCCATTACTCCTCCTGGGCATGTCTCATCTGCCATTTTTGGATATGGGAACTTGGCTTAAAGCTGTGTGTGATCCAATGCTATTCATAGGAGAGCTATAATGATAGTATACATGCTTTCTTGCTATAGCCATGAAACATATGTCAGGTTGAATGACACCTCTTTATTTAACAGACCCTCCAATATCAGGACGATATTTTTGCCAATGTAGTGAATTGCCAATCATTTATATGGTCATGAAACAGATATCTCCCAAGACTGGGGGTCCCTGCACGGTCAGTTTTCATGGTACAGGTGGATAGTCAGGAAATGATGTGATGGGGTCAGGGAGGGGTCAGAACCCTCCACCCAGCCCTACACAGAGCCTATAGTGTACGCACAGATGGTCAGTACTATAACATGATAGGTAGGACCACATCTGTATAGGCATCTAGGTGGGCGGTGACCATGTCCATCAACATGTAAAGCTGGACACTATACATGTACCCGTCACCATCTACACACAACTATTTGTAACCAGGACCATGAGCACCTCCTGATGGCAATTCTTTAAAGCAATATATTTCTGCAGGCTATCAAATCGTGCATGGTATTTATGATTCGACTTGTCCTGATCTCTGGTAAATATCAAATCATATAACGCTAGGACCTGCCATAGACATACCAAGGAAGATTAGAAAACCAACGACATCAACGATAACGTAGTTTGTCACATTTAAATGCATAACAGCTAGCCAACTGTCCATAAGACAATTTTCTAGTTTTCAAGTATCTGCATATCAAAGTCTGCCCTAGGTATTATATCAGACTATGCTTAATTAGATACCAGAAATGATAGAATCTCCTTTAGATGTAAGAATATCAACTATACGACCATGTACACATGATTATATTGATGAGGAACATTACCTCATCTCTATTCCAGTGCTACAACCAGGCTACTCACTCCTCCCCCCACTCCTCCATGCACCCCAGCCCTATGGCCTTATCTCTACGTGCAACGTAAACCAACCCCACTTATCTGATGCACGCCACAACCTGATGCCGATCGTCGACTCTCTGATGAATAAGAAATGTACCTGAGGTGAATGAGACCACTCATTGACCTTACATTGACCCTCAGGAGTCAGGGCAGGGACACAGACGTCTTGGTGATGCCTTTGAGAAGTCTGGATTGCTTGCATCAGTTACTCATACTTGTTGGTGAGCCACACAGAATATAGTCATATGTATACATACGCGACTATCACTGTCTGAGTTATTAAATGTTACATCCAATTAACATAATGAACAGTTATCATTTAAGCGGAGACAGATTTAATAACAAAGAACAGTACGTGGGGATATACCACAGTGTAAGTGGGTATGGTAAGGAATAGGGAGCAGGAGGAGACGTCGAGGTAGAGCCATTGGGGAGCACTGCTTGCCGATTGACTGCCGCCACTTCGGGTGAGGTCGGCACTTCCTGCCGCCCTCCCGGACATGCCCGACACTCCCCGACCCCGCCAACACCCAGCACCCCCTCCCTTCTCAGTTGACCCCGACCCCTCCTCCCCAACCTACACACAGAGCAGCAGGGGCCTTAAGTGGGGCTCTGTCGCCACCAGTGGCTTCTCCTCAAGTGGCTTCTCCCATTGGACTGGCTTCTACCGTGGCTTCCTGTCAGCCAGGCCCTAGTGGATTTAGTTAACTGAGGGGATGGCTCATGTCTCTGGCTGGCATTGGGCATACACAACACAGACCTTCTTTATGGGGTCGAGCACACGGTATGTTCAAGGTTGGAGCACGTCTAGTATGTGTAGTATTTAAAGGATTCTTGGCAAGAAGCCACATGTGAATGTGGGCACTGTGCACAAATCCAACGGCTATTGCAATACCACGTCAGCTAATTGTGATTATTATTATGATTGTTATGACACGAGCGAATGTCTGATGTATAAAGAACTTGTATGGATAACATGTGAAGCAGATACTTGATACACGAGATACTTTTTGGAAAGCTTTGCGTCAATAAGGAGTGAGATACATACTACACCTGAACACCATAAAGAAGAGTGGGTCAATCCAAGGCCAGTTGTCTAGCTAACTGCTGTTCTTGTCCTACAGAGGCCTCCTACCACCAACCAAAACACCCCCAGCCTTTCTCAGGGTGCGCCAACAATTTGTAAGATTTATGTTTGTAAGGACGGCTACTAATTCTGGCCCAATTGCTGGAAATGAGTGCGGTTTGTGACTTAATTGAATTTATCCCTGGCCTGGTGAGGGGTCTTTCAATCAGGGGCAGCTGGTGGTGGGGCAGGGCAGGAAGGGCCTCCAGCTGCTGGCCACCAATCAGATGAAGGCATTACTCGGCTGCTGGAGACCTGCAGGAAGGCTGCTGATCAATATGAAGGCTGCAACAGTACATGGTCAGCCTCATAATGTGAATACTGGATATTTTTCCTTTTTTTCCTGTTTTCTTTCAAGACTATCTATACCTATCTGTATTGAGTACTTTACATTGTTCCAGGGTTATGTTACAGCTGCCATTATCTCTTATTACCATGTTCCCTGTCAATTCATTTGTGGCTGATGAGCTGGATATACCTTCAGGAGAAACACCAGTAAATAAACGATACACAGACAAGGGTTAACATAATTTATGCTCAATATAGGGCACTATGATGTAGTCCGGTAGAGCAGTCGTTAATAAACTTTAATCCAATTCTGTTCTATAACCACCAATCCACTGTTAGTATTGTGAAGTATGATAATAGAGGCACTTGAATCTGGACATTGTCTTTATATTTCCTGTCTGAGGCTTTACATGCAAAGAACAATGAAATGTCATACACATGACGAGAGGTTACATGATACCTTTTTTCTAATTCTTTACAGCCAATGGGATACAGAAAGGGATGTAGTCAGAAATAGAAGAAGTTAAAGAAATGGCCCTCCCCCCGGGATCAGATGTTAATTTGTGGCCTTGTCGCCGTCCCATAAAACAGTCAGAGAGCAGCTCCTTGTGACCCACCTCCCTGAGCTGCTCACCGCCAACGGCCAAGGTGTTAACAGAGCTGATTGGCGTCTGTGTGACCCCAGACTCCTCCCCTAGTGTAAGGAATCTTCTCTAGTGATACATGGGAGTGTATCCCTACAGCAAAGAGGCCCTCGTACGTGCTTATAACACAATTTGGTGAGAATAGATTAGATGTTTTCATCTTAAACACATTGATGAATGTCATTTGGCTATTTATCTGGGCAGGGATGAGGGAGGGGGTTAATTGATGGCTTTGAGCTGCTCAGAGCATCTCTGAGGTCATGCTAATGAGTCACTGAGAGCAGCTCAGCTTTCCCCCACAGGGAATCACATGGCGAGTGATACCCAGACCTCCTGACCATTTGCATATGTTATCATGTAGGGAATGTGTCCTTGAGGACAGAACTGTCCCCCCCCCGACATCTCTCTGCCCCCTCCCCCCTCCGGTCCCCTCTCTCTGATTTGCTGCATCAACGATGGATACTGACATTGGGCCTTGGCCAGGGGGCGGCTACATGATAATAATGCAGCAGGATTGAATGTCAGCTTGGCCTTTGGGTGGCCCTAATGGTACCCAGGACAAGTGAAGTAATTAAGGACTGTACTAATTCCAAAAATATCCTCCCTCTTTAATTATTCCCATTGTTTTGATTACGGCATTGGTGGGGTTTTATCATGTCGTGATGGGGACTACCTAAAGAGGATTCATTGAATTTGGAAATGCTCATTACAAAATCAATTATGTGTCTATTTTCTAGTCCTATTTATCACTTCTGTACCGATCAATGGGTGAGAGAATGTGAAATCAAATCAGGTTTTCATGTGTATCCTCTTTCCACATGGTATGCGACCCTCAGGTGGTCTTGTCTAGTCAGTAAGGAAGCTTAATAAAATTCACTACATTGCTAAAATAGTCTTGTATATGGCTACTAGACGAGGTCAAATAGAAATATGTATTTCACTGTGACGTTATCCTTTCCCAGTGGGCTATATGCCATATCTATATCACCATCCCAACAATAGACACACCTAGCTTGGTAGAGAAAGGCATCTGGTAAAAATCTCAAGCAAAGAGAGCGTTTCAATTACAAATGATTTCAACCCCAATTGAAGAGAATAACCCTATGGTAATGCCATGCACCCTTTGCCTCCTTGGACCTTATCACACAATGTCAGGGGCCTTGATCCTGCGGCTCTGACTCACTACTATCCATTCATCCACAGTGTGAACCAGAGGTGTGAGCAAATGAGAGGCTGTGGCTGAACTATTTAATTGATGAGATCCCGAGTGTGTAACCTCCATGTGATAGTGTAATTGGTATGAGTGCATTAGGACTATAATGGGTGTTGGTGTGGCCTATTGACCTTGGTTACAATAGCATCTTCAGAGAGAGAGATTGAGTGTTCTGTGGAGGAGTCATTGGATCCAGACTCAAAAACCCCATGCAGTGACAAGAACTGCTGATGACAGAACCATTATGGATCAGTTCTTAGATAGAATCGGATAAGTTTAGCCAAATCATAGAATCATGTACACTTGTATCAATATAAAGATTACTACCCGTGGGCCACGGAAATCGGCAATATGGGCCTACTTCAGAACTCAGTTTTACATTTCTGTTACGCAAAGAACGACCATGCTATATTGCATCACCATAAGTACATATAGGTATGGGTGTGGTTCTACGACTATATCCGTGATACAATGTACTCTAGAGTCGACGGGAATAAAAGAAAGGAATAGATGGATGGATCCTACTCCAGGGGAAAAGTGCCTTGCCAGGAAAAGGTGTTAATACAAGTAGTCCCCTGCTGGTAACCACAGAAACTAATGTTACACTAGAGAGCCACCCAGGGCCCATCAGCACCGGATATCGCATCACAAGTGCCGGTTATCTGAACCCCCACATGGCATTGTGTTTCCCTACCTCCCCGAGATATCCAAGGTTTAATTGCACCCACGTATCCTAGAAGCAAGCAGATGGGTCCTGTCTAACATGTGGTTCATGGAAGGCGATAGCCTCGTACGAAACAAAAAACAGCACTTTAGTATCCACTGTTTCAGAACGTTTCTCTACAGGTCTTTATTATGGCCAAACATTATATAAGGTTAAAAATGTTATTTGGGCGTATATTAAATGACGTTTCTGTTCGCTGGAATAGTGTGGGGCCAGACAATGAGGGTAAAGGCTTTTAGGCTATGTGGACATTGTTGTTCCTGGAATGTGCTACCTACTAGGTGACTTAATCAGGTGGAACGCTAGTCAGTCGTCTTCGGTATTCTAATAATATTATATGAAAACGCATCGTCTCATTATGATGTTTACTTACGGAATACCATGTAAGGGTCTGCGGATCAACCATGACTCACCTAAAAATAGAATCATATTTATAATTATTTATAATGGTGCGAGTTACAACACAGCTAAACAATTCGAAACTATATTTAGACACGGAATATGTATAATATGAAAGGTCTGAGAGCTAAATATATATACTAGACACATAGGCCTAGTGTTGCTACTAGATATCATTTCTCACATGAGTATTGTTCACCATGCATATGCATAACTATTTTACCCCGAATCATACATGTTATTCTAAATTTGTGTCTAGTCTGGACGCTACTACAGTCACCTGTTTGACTGGAACTGTGTGTGGTACTCCCTCGGTCTCATTCTCTCTTGTTTCACCAGTGTGAAACCGTGTGAACCCGCGCTGTTCCTGTACGCTGAGCAGTTCAGTGACCTGCTCCTCCATGGTCCCCACATAACAATAGAGGTCTGTACGACCAGTAAGGCAGACCCCGAGACCCCCATTGAGAGCTGCTCCCCAACCCTGGAGGTAGGTGTCATTCATCTCCTCACTACAGACCTCCGTGCCACCTAGGCTGAGCTGCTCTCCTTCAAAGTCGAGCTGCTCATAACGCTTAACGGTGCAGCTACCCAGACCTAACAATGAGCTGCTCACGTCTTCACCTGAGCCTCTTTGAGCAGCTCGATTTATTCTATTTACAACATCCTTAGTTTCCTCCACTGTAGAGCCTGAACCATTTCTCTCCACTCTAGATATGTTTTCTACAACTACTGTGTGAGGTCCGGAGTTAGGGCGGCCACCCACTGCTGATGTAGTTGTGCTATTGAGTGATTCCCCAGTAGCAAGAGCAGGAGTAGGGCTCTGCAATTTATGTTGTGAAGCCCAGGAGGACCTCTGACCCGTAGCAATGCCAGTATACTCAACACCATCCATCATCTCTCTATGTTCTGATATTCCATCAGCGCCACTTGTGGAGGTCTGACATTTACTAGTTGCACAACGTGATTCACTACTAGAGCAGCTCCCATGTATCTCGCCCTCATTCAATTCTACAGCAGAGTGCACCCTCTCGGGTAGAGCTAGAATTCGCTGACAATTCTTTTGTTTTTTCACAAAATAAAGGCATTCTTTATCACCTCTACCTGAAAGGGGCTTGTGTTGAATTGAAACACTTTCTTCAGATGTTGTTGGATTACTCATCAGGTATCCTATGGAGGATCTGGTTGGGGCTATAGGGCAGGACCTCCTGTCTTGGTGCTGTGCCCTCTTCTTTACCTCCCTCCTGGCCAGGTTATTCTCGCTCCCAGCCCTGAGACCATACCTCTGCTTATCACCCACCATATCCTCTACACTTCCTTGGATACTGTGCTGGCTGTCTCCATGACCTGATCTCCTCCACTTCAGTTTTGGGATCCTGGTCTGAGAGAACACACGGTTAGATGAGGATGCCATGGCGGCAGTGTCCTCCTCGTCCTCCCACTCCTGCCAAATGTCCTCTTGCAATTCGTCCTGGTCTCCCTGACCACTCCCAGATCCAGCTAGCTCAGTCTCCGTTATGGCTAGCTCTAGGAGCAGGCTTTCATAAATCTGCTCACTGGACATGGTTATTTCCTGTCTAAGCCCTGAGGCACCAGATATATATGTCCTAATCCAGTGCTCCTGGCGTATGTCCCAGGAGTTTCTTGTAATAGCTTTTACTGGAGTGGAACGGTCACTGGTACCTAGTTATCGCGGTGATCAGATCGATGTCGGCAGAGCATAAGCGTCCATGATTGGGAAGTATCGTCATTGGGGTATGGTTTATACCTTTCCGGATTTGAAGAAAGTATATTTATGTACATCCACCTGCGTATACAACCTGTATTGATGTGCTCCATCTTAATGCCTAATAGCTCAGTCAGGAATCCACCTGAGCTTAATCCATAAGTCCATGTGTGGAGGAAACAACCTCCCAGGGTGGCCACAGAGATCACACTAGTAGACTGGCCAGCTGGTGAACTGTGCCCTGAATAGAGGGTTTGTGTCCCTGGAGGCATACAGGTCTGGTGCATATACAGCCCCTGGAGGAGGTTGGGGGAGGGGTATGGCACCAGAGTGTTGTCCTTGAGAGGCTGTGGGTATACTCCACAAGTGCCCTGAGTGGGTTGACTTCTGACCGCTGCCACCCAACGCGTCTATGGGAAACTGCCTGCTTTCTCACCATACCTCGTTATAAGTGGACATATACAGGCCATGTGCACCACATAACTGACATCGTTATGCAGTGTATGAGGTTAGTGTTGTACTTTTGTGAAGGATGGTTGTTGACAGCAACCATACTGTTCGTCTATGGCAAAGACACACTACTAGTATAATCTTGTCAAAGTAACGTCGGATGCACAATGTTTACGGCAGCAAGTCAATCGCTTCCTTTAATATGTCTTTGTATATCTTTATCAGTAAGTGTCTGGTGCTAGATATTTACTAAGGGGTACTGAACTACACCCTCGTCTAAAGAGGTACTTGTACTTTCCGCCTTATCGGCTTGTAGAAGGTCGGTCCTTTTGGTGGTGGTGGTGGGGGGGGGGGGTCACTCGGCCAGTCCTCACCCTAAGGCCATGTCCTAATCTCAGCACACCACTGACCATGTAAGCACTGGAGGAAGGGGAACAACCGACCAGTATGTTGGGTCCTAGTACCTTGTCGATTGCTTAACCCTCATCTAGGCGAACTATGAAGGTTGCTGGTTATGCCTCATCTAACCCAAGGGATAGCTGAAGTAGAACCAATTAATAGTCAGTTTTAATTTCTATTCGAATACCGGGTAGAATAATGCCTCATTGAGACGAGACAATACACTAATGTGCTATGGAAGAACACACTGCCACCTCTTGGCGTGGCTATGGCCCAATGGGAATAGCTGAACAGTTCGGAATGAGTTTATTTCCTCTGCACCCATACAGGGACCTCCTGTGTACTGCCTTATTGCCTGCGCCATTTCACCTCAATTTAAGTTATATTTGGTGATTTCCTCATTACTAATGCTGTATGAATAGCATGAATAAAGATTATTTTACCGTAATTCTGGCAAAGATACCAATGTATTTTGTAACAGCCCTACCCTGCAATATCGACAAAATATAAATACAATGTAAACACAGGTTAAGTAACCTCTGTCATAGTAGGCTGTGACTGTGAAGAATGTTCTGCTTCACTGATATACCCATTCCTGTCACTGCAGAGAGCCTTTTGTGAGTTAGACAGAGCATTACGCTCCATACATTCCATTCGTCCATCTGCAGGCGCATTCCTTGAGTCATCCAGCATTATTGCCTTCAGACATAGACTCCACCTGACCCCCAATCTGGGCCCCCTTGTAGGCGGGATCCACCTGAAGCCCTGGAGCTGGATCCCTGACCGCCCCTCCCCCCTGTCTGGGGGGAATGACACCTTTTATTACCCCCAGCACGAAGAGGCTAGTAATTGATAAATGCCCCCTGTAATCGGAGAGGAAGGCTCCGCAGGCTGATCGGGCACCCCCGGCTAGGGGTTGGGAGGGGGAGGAGCAATGGATCTGTCCAGTAACGGCTATCGGGGTCACTGCATGCTGTATACAGTCTAAATAGCCTAGTTACATTACAGAAGGGGTTACAAGAAAACATTGATAACAGAAGGTGTAGTACAACGACATGTAGGATGATATCCATTACCGAGCCTGCAGGATGGGGAATTTGTTTTGGGTGTTTTGTACGTACGTGTACAGCTGTAAATCCTTTAGTGTGAGCATCCCTGTGTTTATTATTAGGCTAACATCAGCCTTGATCAGATCTGAGCATTAAGCTATGAATAGGAATCTCAAATAAATACAAAATGAAAAGGGGTGTACCAAATATAATCTGTTTCTGATGAAGCCCGCGGTGCAGGTCAGCAGAGCCCCAAGGCTGCAGGATGCTGCAGGGTTCAGCATTGATCGGGGGTAAATACAATTAATTACAGGATGAAACCTCCTTAATGTAAACACATTAACACATAATAGAGCAGTTTCATGCACATAATTCTCCCCCTCAGTGATTCACCCCTCCTCCTGATCATGACACTGACGGTGATGAGCAGGGGTCTGTTTGAACATAATTCGGCTGGACTCCTCCAGGAAGCCATGTAGTGCGGCAGCAGTATGGAGGGCCATGTGGGTGCGATTTGGGTACAACCCATACTGTGAAGTATAATGTGTTTGTGACAGAATGCCCCATAGCATTATGGTCTGTGACATGCTATGAGTTATATAGATCTAATAATAACTGAAATCAATGCCATTAAAGGCATGGTGTGGTCATTATTTCATTAGTCACTAGTGTAATGTAGGTTTACTGTAGGCTACACAAAACGATGTTTTATGAAGGCCAACTTTGCCTAAATGACTCGTCACATATACACACCATATGGTGTCGATGACGTCAGGGCCGCCCCCAACCATATTCCACGCGTGGTTTGCCATATGCACTGATGTAGAAGACATCTTTATTCCAACAGTCTGGGGAACGTCGTCCCTGCTTAGTTTTCCAAACAGGCGAATAAGTTATCTGGGGCCTAATGTTCTCTTGTGTATTGGGAAAACCTCTTTGGGATGACCGATGTCCATGAGTAATAGTGTGACTCGCCCCTGAGGGCCGTGTAAAAGGGCAAGTGTTCCCTTCTTCCTCATGATTTTAGACATTAAATGGGTTGGAATAATGCCATTGTGAGCATATGTGAGCGGACAGGGCCATTTTCATTATGCTTGATTACATTTTAGAGTTTGGTTTATAAGGTTTGTTTGCTTGCACTTGGCTATGGAGGAAGAATAAACCAGACCAGTAACACTTTTCTCGCCTATCAACAGTCACCATAGCCCTGACAGCGTTGGCCTTACACAATGGACTATTATAGACTTTGGCATACTCCTCCCGAATCTGCAACATCCAAAGCCTCACTATACAAACATTGAAGTTCTCTCTGTATGGTTTTGTTTATTCACAGTAAAGAAGTCAGGGGCGTGATGGTCAGGATCCAGAGAGCAGCTAGAACAAACATGGCGGCTGTACAGGAGAGATGATCCATCCTGGTCCCAGGACGTGGCGGTGACCACTGAATGAGTTTATCTAGTCACGGCCCGACTCCCCCGTCCCCCATCTATCAGTCTCCATCCTGCCCACCCACACTGACGGGCTGACCCCCACCCACCGGTCTCTGTTTACATGCAGCATATTCACTGTAGGCTATTGTGATAAAGCTGGTGTACGATGAAACTAATTTTGTGAATGATTCAAAATAATCTAATTGAATCTACAAAAGCATTAAGGTGTAATGGAGTGTCATCAGTTGATCATTCATCATAACGGTACAGTTGAAGCCCATATATACAAATAATCTCACAGCATGGTCTGGGCCATTTTAGGAAATATATGTATATTTAAAAGGTGTGTCCCACAGATTGAATCCATATTAGATCAGCCCCATTGAAATACCTATCTTTTTGATATAGAGAGTTGAAAGGGAAATTATAAAATCAGTAATAATAGATGGCAACCATTATGGGAATGCTTCTGTATCGGCCTACAGGCAGGTTATCAGTGACCCATAGAGGACCACAGGCAGGGTGTGCCCTATAGTCCTTCATATGGCCTCTATATTGATCTCAAAGTAATTGTTAGTATTGGGAAATGCGTTGGTGGCCAAAGGGATGATGACTTATTGATACCTATCGTGCAAATTTATATAGACCCCGCTTTGGGAATTGATACAACAGTGCAGAACCGTATTGATTCAATAGAAGGAGGTCATAGATTACCCAATGAACCAATACTAATATTCTAGGCTTACTACATTAGTGCATACTTTGGATTTCCTTTATTAGAAGTATTCCGAATAATACTGACCTATGATGTTCAATCAGACGAACTAACAAATTTCTATGTAATTGAAGAACATATTTCACTCTGACATGGAATTACATTTGTTATTGTGTCCTAATCAAATCTTGCACCCTTTAGAGCCTAAGTGAAATTAAATCTCCATTAACCTACATTCCAGTCAGTCCCACCTCTGGAATCCCTTAAACCCATTGTCCATCACTGCCCCCCCCCCATAGCCCCATTGTTATCTGAGATAGCGTGATGAACCCTCCTCACTCGGCTCTATTTACATTTCTCTGTCCGGAATGACCTTGGTGCCCAGGGGTCAGTGACCTTGACTTGTCATTGACTTGACCTATGATTCACAACTGGATAGAATATTCAAGTCAGATTAATTGAGCTGAGATGCGGCTAAAAGGCTGGGGTTGGAGGGATCCTGCTGGCATTGTTTCAACCTTGGGTCATGAGTGGATCCTGTACTGACCCGTGTAAGGGTGTTTGCATCCTTGAACCTATATGTAGATGCGCAACTTAATAGAGATGATAATTATTAGACTTGATGTATGCTATGGGTAAGGGGGCTTCCCTAAAGTATGTACGCAAATTTTCTCCAGAAATTACCACCCCCACCCCCTTAAGCTCTTGTACGCATTAAAATTAAGGGTTTATGTATGCAAAAACTTTCAGAAAATAGACCCCCACCCCCCTGGTACGTAGATTTATGGAAGCCCCCCAATGGTGCATTATTCTTCATTCTAGGTGCCCGAAGTTATGTAGATTGTTTTAATGTGCGTGTCGTAAATCGTACTGGATTGAATTATTATCCAACCAAGTATCACTTCGACTGTACAGGATTTTGTGACAGCTTTGACATTCTAAAGACGCAGTTGTCCCTTTTGGATCAATCCACCGACTTAAGTACATCTTCATTATCGGAATGATCCGTCATCACGCCATCACCAAAAACTGTTAACGTGGAGCCTTGCACTCAGCTGGATTTGGGATCTTTAGGAATCATCTACCAGCTCTCCCGATAACGGGGTAGACATATGTGTATAATTAGGTCGATTTTACGACGACAGGCTCCTGCGGTAATTTCTTATAATATGTATAGACTTGTGTCTTTTATGGAAATATTCTGTAATTCGTACTGCCTAATTGCCTCGTTAGTCCGAACAGGTAATTGATTGTACTTGGATGTGAGCATTAAATAATGGGGAAAGAAATCAGCTACAGGGCAGCAGCTGCAGGAGGCAGAGGGAACATGGGCAGTACTCCATCTTACTCCCCCCCCCCCTCACACACACATCCACCCCAACCCTCCAACACTGACAGGTGACGTGCAGGCCGGGGTAACATGCACGCACCTGCATGTGTGTGTGTGGGGGGGGGTGTAGATGGTGGGGGGAGGTAATAATGGAGGTTGAGATTGTTGGTAAGGGGAAGCATGCAACAAGCGGTTTGATATCTGCTAGTATTGTCGTTATATTACTCAAACTAGACTGTCTGTCTGCTGCTCTTGGTGCAAGCTCATCCATCCCCGCCCATTTGAGTAGAAACATTATGATGTACGTCCAGATTGGTTGAATTTTACTTTAAACTTGGTATAATCATGTAACTTGTAACTAGGCAATGCAGATTATGGTAGCCCCCCCCCCTTTATTTTGCACCTCTGTCCAGGATCTGTGGTGAACATACACCATACCGCTAATGTGTTAATAGCATTGATGAGTTCCCGAGCTAATGGTTCATTGTAGTAGTAGTACTCAACACGAGTTCAGCATCGTATCACCTAGACATAGCACTGGTATCTGGTTGGGCTGGTATGCCATGGTATGCCATGGCATGCCATGCTAAGTGTTACATAACACCAAGATACCAGCCAAGACCACACCCATATCTACCCTGTGCCCCTAAGTAACCCTTAGAGGGGGGAGGTATACAAACCAGCCTTCTGCACACTTAGACAGGCACTTCAGGTCTATACATTTATCTATGTATGAGCGAACTAAGTGCTATAAATTCCTTAGTACTATGTATGCCCCACGAAGAATACTGAGGATTGGACGTTTATCTTTCCTTTATTTCCCTTTCTCTATAGGAAGATTCACATTTCTTGGGTAGATCATCTATATTTCCAGAGTAGTACTCTAAATAGCCACCTTTTTATCCTCCCGCCCAACCAGAATTCATTGCATGGCATTTGTGTCGGCCCTGTTGGCTCATGACACAGGGGTCAGTGCCACAGTCCATCAATCCAAATCACAGCAACCATCCCACTAGTCAATCGGAAAACACATTACAAATTAAATCTGAACTGATTACGGAAGTCCCCTTCCTCCGATATATTGGCACCTGGAGGAGAATGCACATCTCATTTATATTTGAGATGCGCAATGCCCTATATGAGAGGCACCCCTTTTAATATGTATCAGTATTAGTATTGGCTAAGTTATCAGTAGTTACACAGCTCCTGATATCATATATATGCCCCCCATGTATAACATGAGAACAGAGGGTATGTAGATGTGAGGGTAGATTGGGGACATTGACTTGGCACATGTCTGCCCTCCACCCCTCACCCTCCCCAGTCCCCGGGTGCTGGACGACACAACCTGGCCCCATTCACACCGACCTTTGCCAAAACACCAGGCACAAATAAGTCATTTCCCAGGTTAAATAAGGATGTTTGCGAGTCATATAGATAGAGCAAGACTTGTATTCCAATGATTTTCTATTCTTTATTTACCCTATTCTAAGGACTATTTTACTGTAGGAACGTTGATATTGTTTCAATTGGCTTTTCATAATTATTGGCTGATACTTTGCTTGATTAACATATCAGGTTCTGAGCATAACATACTACTCGAGATGCTATTTATTACCATAGGTGCCGTAGGAATCCCTGCGTAGCACCCTATAGTTCCCATTGTCACCCAAATTGAAAGAGAAATCCTTCTATGTGTCACTCGGCAATCACAGTGGTTGCTCTATTGAGTTTCTACATTCTGACATATTCGGCCACACTTAGTAATAATGGAGTGTCGAGTTACTCCGAGCAGCTCTTCTCCTAATGCACCCGTCCATTGTGGCACTAATGGTTCCTCAATGTACCAACACACA
Organism: Harmothoe impar; assembly: GCA_947462335.1. NCBI lineage: Eukaryota > Metazoa > Annelida > Polychaeta > Phyllodocida > Polynoidae > Harmothoe > Harmothoe impar. The sequence continues at coordinate 65,532,449 of OX381708.1, read as the reverse complement.
GTGATGGATAGGGAGGCGGGGGGCTCAATAGGGACTGACTGTGAGCGATGGATAGACCTTACACATAAAGCCCGCATTCCAGCTGAGTTGATATGGCCAGTTCCACTCCTGTAGATCCCTGGTTTCTTTTTTTACTGACTTGTTCTCATTTAGTTAGGGGAAGTTATTTTTCCAACTAATTTTGGCATTTACTCTCTCACATGAGCGGAATTTTGCCATAGATCTGTGTGAAACTAGGTGATATCGCACGAACCCCCTCCTAAAAAGAACATTTTTAATATTACATTCTAGATATTGGATGCCGACGGAAAACGTTGGCTCATGTGAAAGAGGCCCTTAAGTTCACAATAGCAATACCTTTTCCCGAAACGGCAAAGTGGACAACTGGACAATCTCAGACATGACCATTATGTAAAAGGGACAGTCAAAGTGGACTCACTCAGGCAGAATGATTTATTTCGTCCACGGGTAGGACATTCCTGATGGTTGGCACCAGACTCCCAGACACCATGATAGGAACAAGCTAGGTTCGAGATCAGAGCCAACATCTCACGAGATCAGCTAATGCCAGCATATACACCTGTTGGTTGCGGGAATTAGTTGAACTCTTATTTTCCCCTTATCATATCCCTATTAAAAGTCCCCTTCTGATCAGTTCTCTCTCATACTAGCATAGGGCATCATAGACAAAACATGAGGCATAGTTTCCATGTCAATTTCAATGTAGGGTGTCAATAATTGTAAATCATACTATCTACCCGGGAGTTAACTGTAGAGGTTGAGCGTCCCAATGGTTCACTGTACTAAATCAGAATGGACCACCCTCAGGCTCAGGGGTCGGACATCCACCGGACAGTGGTGTAAGCAGAGAGATAGAGAGTATCTCTCTGGTGTAAGCCGCCTTAATGCCCACATGTACTGATCAGGGCCTCTGTTGGTCGCTCCTAATCTAATGAATGGGTACAGATCTTGGAAATTTATTAAGTAGGAATAACTTGAGGCCAAGTTTACCATACATAATCATCGAATGTAAATTCACATCCCAAATACATGTAAAAAGTTGAACACGAATGGATGGAGTTGAAAAATGGAAGAACACCGAAAGCTTGGAGGTCACATTGTATATACACTACTTAGTTTTGGTATCAAATATTTTTACGAGAAAGATTAACCACACATTTCTATCTTACTATACTCTTAATTATAATTTACATACACCTAACACGGCATACATGTGGCACCTGGGTGGGCTGCAGTGTGTACTAGCCGCACACTGTGGGGGTGGGTAGGGCAGCTAAAAGGTTAGTACTCGGGGTAGAGGAGGGCGTGCCCCAGGGCTCACAACCTGACCAGTATGCAGATCCTACTGCCCCGAGTGACCCCTTCCCCCGTCCCTGACCGGGGGGTCAACCCTCCCTGATCCCAGCCCGGCAGGTGGTTCTAGCCGACCTGAGATGTATGCAGGGACATGGTGATCTATGGCTGACATGATAATGGGATCCAATCTGGGGTAGGGAGGGGTTAGGGGCACCTGCTGCCCTACTCTCACTGCTGGAGCTGCCATACACCTCCCTGGTGTCTGATTGGATGAACCCAGTCCCCATAGGTCTTATGGCTAAGTATTCTTAGTTCTGAGATATTTCTAAGTAACAAGGACATGTACTTGTGATGAGTAACATGTGTTCTAAACATTGACCGATATTCTAGGAGGGAACGAGGGTCAGTGTAGAAATGGGCATCCAGAGCGTTGAACACATAATGCTCTTGTGCAGAAGCTTCTGTTGTAGCTATAGGATGTCCTGATTTTGAATGATTAAACATGCTGAATTGCGATGAATACTATATGATTCTCAAGCATGTCAGGTGGAAAAACGTTGATACATAGAGATATTATACATATAACTGAATGTTTTCTCGAGGTGAACCATGAAGAAATTATATATTCCATATTTGTGAGTATATTGCATCAAACAGCAATCAAATACCTAAATCATAATATACTACCAACATTTGCATTTATCAATGTTCCATAACTTTGACATCAAAGTACCCTGGTTGATCTCTACAGCAAGGACACATATAAATCATACTAAAGTAACCTCATCTCCTGCTATGCCTTGTTATAACATTGCATTATGATTATGAACGCCCCTCCCTCACAAGGCTTCCCTCCCCCTCCCCGCCCAGGCCTGACCCCTGGACCCCCATGAAGGCTGTGATGAACGCAATCCATCAGCAGCTATCATTATAGCACCTAATGCCTGTACACTGCCGCAATGCACACCCGCCACTCTCCTCTACAGCTACAGTAAACCCTCCTATGAACGGTTTGGGACATTTCTTTTGTAAGCTGGGTTATGGTAGCCACCGTGTACTTAGAAAAAGGGTTCCTTCTGCCCTTGACATTTTGCAACGCCTTTACACTGATGCTTTCCTCTTTCTGAGGCGATTGCGTCCCATAATGATCACCATAAAATTATTGTACTTTCAATAATATAATTGGTATAATTATTAAAGGGAAGTAGCCTCTACTTGGTATCGACTGAAGTGATCCAAAATACCAAGCAGGGTTTCTCCCCACACTGTCCCCATTATTGCCTCCACTGCTGCCTGTCTATTGTTAGCCCTAAGGCAATATTAGAGTTTACTGTAATAGCATCGTGCTCCTGGCCACATGCAAATGAGGTGCGTGCGCATTCCAGAGGCTGGTGGGAAGCCATCAATAAGGAGAGCAGCAAGTGGTTGACGGAGGCAGGGCTGGTGTAAGGGAATGTCAACACTACCCCCTCCCCCTCCCACCCCCACAGACCCCTTCCACCCCCTGTCCCTCTATTAACGTCTACCTATACTATCATAATGACAACCGCAACTGATTGACGGAGGTAGGGCTGGTGTAAGGGAATGTCAACACTACCCCCCTCCCCCACAGACCCCTTCCACCCCTCGTCCCTCTATTAAAGTCTACCTATACTATCATAATGACAACCGCAACTGATTGACGGAGGTAGGGCTGGTGTAAGGGAATGTCAACACTACCCCCCTCCCCCTCCCACCCCCACAGACCCCTCCCACCCCCGTCCCTCTATTAAAGTCTACCTATACTATCATAAGGACAACCGCAACTGATTGACGGAGGTAGGGCTGGTGTAAGGGAATGTCAACACTGGCCCCCCAGTCCCTGTTCATCCCCTGTCCCTACTCCCTAGGCTACTTATACTACTACAAGGACAGCAGCAAGTGGTTGAGGGGGTGGGGGGTAGGGGGTGGTGTAAGGGAATGTCAACACTGCCCCCTCCTACCCCCACAGCCCCTGTTCAACCTAAGCCCCTACTACATAGGCCACATTGGCCTTACCACTCCCCAATTGCCTCCCCCCAGTTTTTGCTAATCCCTGCCCTCACCCATAAACTATAGCAGATTATCCCAATATATTGTAGATATAATATATTGGCTTGCAAAAATATCTGGCAAAAGATGAGAAGCAGACTCAAACATGGCACCCTGCGTATGTATACAATAATAACATATGCCATTCTCTAAAACACATGCTATAAAACAATTCCCAACTAAAAACACGGCATGTTGGCAGTAGGTGTACTAAATGTACTAAGGGTTGGATCACTTGGATGGAGATGGGCAGCTGGGAATCATGACGCCGGTACATGCTCCCCACCACCCCGGGCCAACTGGCCCCTCCCCAGTGTAAATAACTGCAATGTGTTACTGCCTGTGTTTCCGTGTCACCAGCATCAACATGGGTATGAAATCAGGAATAGCACCGCCAATACACCCCCAGGCTGCAATCAAAGCTTCACAGAGAAGGGCCCAGGGAGTCAAAGGACTACCTTTACTTAGTCAGGCAATATCACCAATATGACGGCCTTTTGAGAGTCAGCTAGATTCTTGAGGTGAGCCTCCATCTGTGCCTGCCTTCACTGCAGATAATTAATGTAGATAGTTACTGTAGATGCAGAATCTACTATATACAGCATCAATTGGGCTGCAGTATGTACTGGCCGCATACTACACGAAAACTGTAAAACTACAGTAGATTCTACTGTATAGTAACTGCAACTAAGTATGTACAGTGTACCCTTGGCAATTAGTCAAGGGGACTCTCAGCCTGTGGTTATTATTTCCTGTAAAACACTACCTGGTATCCACTTACCCCTCATGTACACTACTGGTAATTCACGTAACGGGTACATACCTGCAATAGACAGAAAGAGAACTAAGATTAAAATAATGATTAGAAATTGCATAATCTGGTAGAAGTTGATGGAATGTAAAGGTGCATAGTCTGCATTACATCATACGATGATGTGCAGACGTTATGAGAAATAAGAATAATGCCTGCCCTCAAGACACTCTGTGGTTTGGGATTTGAACTAGAGAATCAACATAGAATAATTTATATATAATTTAGATGAAGTATTATCTCATTCAGCACCAATTTGGGTACACAGGACACACTTTTGATCTACAGTACTTGCTTACTTACTTACCAGAAATAGAATGCTTAGGGGATTAACAATGTCTCCCAAGAGAAACAATTCTGCTGAGGCAGTGAGCCCCAGCCAAATCCCCCGTAAACCCTTGTTATCAGCCCTTCTCATGCCTGTCTACCCACTTGTAAACCCTTCTGAACAAAATAAACAAAGATATAGCTCGTATGACATAAACATGTGCTATTGTATTAAGCCCCCAATTGAAATAACGCAGATTTACCGGAAAATGATGTCACTGATAATATCATATCATCTTCTTCACGTTTGTATGCTTGGTACTAGTCATCAGGTCTAATACTATAGATCAATAGCATTGAAAAGAATCGCATGAATTCAAGGTCCGGTGTTTTGTACTATACCTTTCAATGTCCATATTTATACTTTGCTTCGTTATACTCAAGGGTCTATGGACATACAATTGAAGCCCAACACCCCAGGCTATTTCTGGTATATATACCGCTAACTAAAAGCGCTAATATGTTGGAGGATAAGTCGAAGGGTTATAAAAAGATGTCCGGTCCCGTGGGGGAAAACGGGGAACTTCTAAATCGTTTAGCAATCGTTCGGCAGAGTCGTCCCATATGACTTGGACATGGTGAATGAATATATGTAGCTGTCATTAGTGTAGCCATACTTCAGAAATGCTCACCCCTCAAGTTCCGTGCCATAATACATCAAGCACCTATGCACTCCTCTCATGGGGCATCTGGCACAGGTGTATATACCTGACATAGTTGCTCCCTCAGGGCAATAGGGCATGCAGTGAGTGTAAAATCGGCTAGGCTCGCGCTAGCCATTCACCAATTCGCCTGGGGCGATAGAAAGTTCCAATTGGCGAAAATAAATAGTAAAATTACACTATATTTTCGCCAGATTTTACCCAGCTGGCGAAAATAAAATTGCTACACAGTCATGTTACATACCATTAGAAAGAAGAAGTTTTGAGGAAGGTGGTTAACCACATCGTTACTAACAATTAACATATTCTGAAGCAGAATCGTGTATATGTATTTATTTATTTATATTTTTAAAGAAGAATTGAGTCGTTCATCCCCAACAACTAGCTTTCAATCTTAGCCAATATTATCCCACCCCTCATATCTACCTTCTAATGCTTCTAAGGGGTACACTCATCAACACATAACATCACGTAACCTTCATCTGATTTGTGTTCTAAATCATCTGGCGAATTTCCCATGATCTTGGCGAAAAAAAAAGAAAGAAAACGGACCTTTTTCGCCAATCTGGCGAAAGAAAAACGTATCCTAGCGCGAGCCTAGATCGGGATGGACAAACATGTCCACATGGTGTCTAATTTGGACACCTGTAGGGTTATCCAACCTGAAAATCTGGCCGCTATGTAATTGGAGATGTAGACTATATATCAGATGCTTTATATCTTTGGAAAAGTAGTTTCTGCGATTCTTGACGGTTGTACAGTTTAGACGGCAGTTCCCATTCGGAAGCTTTCTGGCCAGGTATTACTTTGATATTATTGTAAAATAAAAATTCCCATTTGCTATCGCTCACAGGGGACTTCCTGCATTTCTTGCCCACTCCTTACAAGTCCATGGATCATATGGTCACGAGTGTTTTGCTTTCCATCGGAGAGGAAGTCTTTTGAGATTTTAACATGCATGGAAAAGCTGAAGAAAACGTGGAACCAAACAGACGATCATGTGGCATAACACGACAGATGGTGCCTCTCATATTTTCAGTGTAACCATCGCCCCCTCCCATTCCTTCAATTATGGTGTTCAGTAACTACAATGGTTCCTTGTAGTAGGATATTATTGGGTGATTGCAATATAGCATTGTGTAGAATATGCAACCTGTATTGAGACATTGCAGCTTGGGTATAGTTATACACCATACTGATCAAACACTACCATTGCCACGTCCTGCATACAAACAGTAGGTTCAAATGTTTTTGCGAAATAATTATGCTGTATATATAGGGACATGACCTGATCCTTATCTCAGAAAATGGGTAGTTTTGAGAGATAGGGGTCATTTGTGTAATATTGGGCTCACATCCCTCCTCCAGGTGCTGTACCACCTGGTGTCCACGTCAGTGAACCCAGTAATACCTGCCTCCAGGTATATTTCCATTCACACACGTGGTAATATCACTCCAGGTGAGCAAATGTGATGTATACAGGAAGAGGGGGGGGGGGACTGACGGGAGCCGTGGCTACCGTCACTATTCTTGCGAGCAGAACCTACGTCACACAGTACAGTGTAGCTCTTATCAGGCTTATCTTCCCTAAGATAACACCTCCCCAAAAGGGTCTAGATCAATAGGCAATGTACTGGGAAAAGGTGTTGGAATCCTTATCGCAAGAGATCTAGTTTAGCTACAACAAAATGCATTGCAAAATCTGAAAGGTATTCAAAATATCTCCCAGATTTGAGATGCACTATGTTCTAGTATCCTTATCTGAAGAGAAAATAGCAAAAATGTGACTTTAGCTAGTACATTGCCTATGTAGCTAGACCCTTTGCGAGTTCCTTAGTTACCAGACAACTGCTCCCGAGAATTATACCTGGCACGATTAAGTTAGTTATAGTATCACAATATTGGCATATATCAAAATGAATGTGAACTTAGTTTTAACTTTATCAAAAAGAGAATAAATATAGCAAATGTTAATACATTACTTTTACCAGGTTCTAGGACAAGTCCTACCTGGACGTCTACCCCCCGGATCGACATCTACCTCCTTGGACATCTACCCCCTCCCACATTCCCCTCTCCCCTCCCACCTGTGTACAGACGTGCCCTGCATCCTTCATGTGAATAGTTCAGTTGAAGATGTGTGGTTTTAGTGGGAGTCAGTGAGGATGCCGCTCAATCTATTCTATCCATTGGTTGATTGATTGTAAATACCTTGCCATGTATAGTCCAAACTGAATAGGTATATCTTTGCTTTGGGCAAAGGAGCGTGGGTGGTCTAGTGAAGAGGGCCTCCATGGCAAGTGCTATCCGCACGCTACAGGCGTGCCGAATAGCGGCCGCTATTCGCACTCTCAAAATGTTGACTACTATCCTCTGAAAAAACACATATCGATAGGTGTCCAATATAATTATATTGATGAGTTCTGGAAGTAGTATAACATGACTGATATGAAACCAAGGGGGTTTAGCTGCCTATTCTCAAAAGAAAATCAAACAATGAGAAATTGAACATATTGTTCTAGTTATTGTAGTAGTGGGATTTAGAACATAATCAGAGCCGGAATGACCACTGCTACCTTTAATACTAGGTATCATTTTTCTCCATTAGATACACCCAACGATATATAGTACTATACCCCATGATACACCTCTTTACGACTGAATTGTATGTACCAAAAAGATATCTTTGTAATGTTATTTATTGCACTGACTTTCACTTGGATGTCCAACGACTCAGATACAAGGTCTCAAGCATTAATACCTGAATGTGGGTGGCCAGGTGAGTGTTAGGGTTGTGAGGGGGTGGGTTAACATAGGTCAGCAGGTAGGTGGTCAGCTTAACGGTCTGGTCACTATGGAATGTACAGGTCAAGGCGTATAGCCTCACACCTCTATAGTCAAGGATCAAAGTCAGTCAGTCTACAGTAACATACTTAGAGTGTAATCCACCTAGACCCAGCCATATCAGACTATATGTGTAAACACGGCTTATACAGGTGGGTAAGTGCATGGGCATTAAGGAAGTTGAGTGTTGTGATTATAGCCTTCAGATGACTGCCTTCAGTCCGTCAGTCTTGCCACTCCAACGCCTACGAAAATTAGAAGCAATCACTGGATCATGGGCCTGCTCCCAACTTGTGATTCAATAAAGCCCGTGTGAATGCAGGTTTAGAAAAATATGTATGAGGTTGTGCCCCGCGGTAATGGCATGGTGTATAACATGGACAGCTGTGTGAATAAGACTTGGATATATAAATCAAGCGTCACATCTATTGCACAAATATTGACAGTAACCCTTGTGTGTGTATCTATAGACAGAGTGTGTAACCGTATTCCCTTTCCTGGCCTCACCCAATGCCCTACACGGATTCCCAGGGCACTCCCATTAAATCATGATGTTTCACCTTCTCACCAACAAGTCCCTGATAGGATATGTCAATTGGCCTGATCCATCTCAGTTAAACTTACATCATTCTATTGGTAAGGGATTCTTCATGCCTGAGGTCACGGTGCAAGCTTACATCTCGTGGTGCCGTTGTAAAGCCGTCAGATGACAATCCATTATGTTAGGATCTCAGTGGCCTCTTTCCATGCACTTACATACAGGGAGTCTACCCTTTAAGCACACATGTGATGCTTCTAGCTTAAGGTTTGAAGGGAATTTGAAAGGGAATTTACATAGATGGCTAATCGGGGAGGTTGAACGGGAGAGCATGTGAAAGGATAGTACACTGGATATTTTTAGATCATGAATGTCTATAGATATATTGCCTTAAGGTAAATAGTCAGAAACCCTAGATGGCCAAGTTAAATGGTTTGTAGAGATACATGGATCATTCAAGGGAATACTCTTAGCTTCCCATAATTAAGACCCGTGCCATAACATATTACCTCCCTGTACACACCTCCCCATCACACCTTTCACTACATGGTACCTCTTAATTCGTACCATGACACCCCTTGGTATACCTGTTTTTTAAGCAGGCCTTAGGACAGCTTCATCTACATGAAAAGTAAATCATGTGTAAAAAGTATACTTTATGCACTTTCTCTATTTCCCTCTATTTCCCTTCATACTCCCCATCCCTCACACCCTGGTGTGTGAACGTCTTCTGTATGTACCTACTTAGGGCACCTAGATAGGCCTGTAGGACACGTCAGAGATGATAGCAGCCGGAAACAGTTAACCTCCTGTGTAGGTATAAATCCACCTGGCCTCTTCCCTTTCATGTGGAGGGCCGTATCGCCATCCAGGTGTGGGAGGAGGCTCCACTGGGTCTGCAGCAACCCGTGATGGTGGCGCTAATACCTGTGGTGTAAATGGGGGCTTATCTTCTGGATGGCTTATCTCTATCATATATCTAATTTTCTAACATTCCTATATGTAACCTACGTTATTGATATTGCAATGTTTCCAGCTAAACCCACAAGTGTGAGTACCCGTCCGTGCTCTATTCTGAATGGAGCGGAAGCAAGATCTGAGGGTTTAACACTTAGGCTTTATTTTTCATTGATATGGCACACTTAACCATCCCTGTTTGTGTAACATCATTGTGACTTACTTGTCATATTCATCTATTATGATCCCCAACATGCTCCCCCTTTTAATTATAAAAAAGTACTCCAATTCTCAAATATGTGCTTGCTCTGACCTGAGCAACATTCCTGGTAAAAGTTACTTGTGGTAAGCTGCTCAAGAAAACAGTGGATTACCCTGTTCTTTAATATGTAGCTTTTTACAGTTTGAAATGTATAAGATGTACACAGGCTCCAAAGGCTTTGGTTAAGTGTATATAAGCTAAGATACAGGGTTAGCCTACATTAGTAGGCGGCCCCAGTTGGCTGTGATAGATAGGGGTGTGGCATGCCTGTCTTTATTGTGGTATGCAGGCTGGGCGGGGTGGTGAGCAGGGTGAGGGATGCCGCACATAGCAGGCTACAGCATGGAACCTACTTCACAACACCCACTGACAGGCCACTGAGCTGTCAGCTATCTATCTCTACCTGTAATGAGTATTGTCTATCTTTGTATGAAGTACTGCTAGTCCTGCACTCTTACATTTGGAGACCATTCTAGACTGAGAAATGTATCATCACTATTCTTACACTGCCCGACTGGGATCCGCTAGGAAACAGCGTCAGCAGTGATAGAGATGGATGTCAAGTTGTTAAGAAAAGGAAAAACAAGCTCTTTGAATAGGGAATCTTCAAAACGTATTTTCCTAAGAATATATCTCTGGATGTGTGAGACAAGATGACACATATTCTATGGGTTGGTTTTACTTTCAAAAGTCAGCATTATGGTAAGTAACAATTGGGACACTGTATACATGTCCCCTACTTTTATCTAGACCAAATACTATCAAAACCATATATGTATTATCTGCACCAGTACAATTTATTTTCATATAAAAATACAGCCGTACAGCCATAACTGTCTATACCATTGTCTACCTACAATTGGCAATATACTGAGAAGTCCCTCCAAGCGGTCACATCTGCGAAAGGGTAAGGACATGATCTGGTGATGAATCTGCTTTACAGTACTAATAACTCAAAGTTCATCCCATTTAGACACGTTTTGTATTATTCCGCCTGCATACATAAGCCTGCATACAATGGGTAGTAACAGCTTGCCAGACATACAAAAGACTTTTTAACCTGAGATATGTTTTTCTGTGCCAAAACCTTGACTCTTCAGCCCTGGCAGGAGTTCAAAACTCCAGCGGGTAGCTCAAAACGGTCGTATTATGTACACGCTATCATTTGTAGATCGGATTTACATCTAGGAAATATGACAAATGGCCGAAAAAATGACAGTTTATTTTTGCATTGCGTTACTGGTATTTGATTGATAGGTTGTTTACCGAAACAGTGTGGTTATAAATACGTAATCCTACAGGTAAACCTACCAGAGGTTACATTCAACTGGCAAGTGACTTGGTTAATAGTTATTATAGTTTCTGTTTTTTATCAATTAGTAGGGTCCTTGCATAGGCTCATTTGACAATACAGTAATCCTATTATTTATGAATAATAAATAACTGCAAAACAGAGGGTAGAATACAGAAATGCAGAAGAGGAAATGCTAGATATATACTCTTATATATTGCAATCTATATGATTGCAGTGATACATTTGCCAGGGTTATAGGATTATATGGCCCTAAGCCTTGGTGGAAATGGAAGGTAAACTTACATGTGTACTCCATTTATCACAAAAAGGGAGAGATGGCTCTGCGGATGCCTCTGATCCTCTGGGAGTACAGCTAGTAGAGTAAAGGCACCCAAAGGCGGACAGACCCTAATTCCGGACAGTGTGCAATAACATGATAATTCTAGCACTAAATTCATACATAATTGGTTATGTAACAATTCCTTGTGAATGCCTTACATGTTACCTTACCACAACTCAAGACACAGGAAGGTTGCACACAAAAGAACATAATAAAATCCCATATTACTGTTGGTATATAGCAACCCAAGTCTATATAGATCACTTTCCTAAGCAGTGATGTTAAGCACAGAGACAAAGTTAAGGGCATTATACTGTTGGTAAAACATATGATGCATGTATAATTCTACCAGAAACGGACACGTATAGTATTGACCTTTTATGGTAATCATTGATTTTCACATAGAATGTCCCCTTGTATAGAATTAAGGTGCTTTGAAATGTGTCCGGAATTAGGTACCTATGTCCGGAATTACCGGTAGGTGCCAAATTGACTAGTAGTCATCAAACCTGATTCATATGGCTGACCAGACAATCATTTTCAAACCCAAAGTATTTTATAACAACATGTTTGCCTTTCATATGCCACTATTTGGGCCTTAACAGATAATTCGTACCCAGAGAAATCTGAAGATATCCGCTAAGTGTCCGGAACTAGGGTACTTTACTCTATACATTCATATCCGTGTTGCGGTCAGAGCTATGTGCACAACCATGGGTACGGTATTTGTTTTTTCTTCGTATTGTTAATTAAGTCAGCTATCTGTTGCCATACTAATGTAGAGCAATTTTGATACGCATAACATCATAGATGTATACTGAAGACTACGGAATTATGAAATAGTATCGCTTTAACCCTGTTTCTAGTAGTAAATTAGGTGTATAGCCTGGGGCTATTCTATGTAACCAGTTCAGTAACAATCTGCAGAAGGTGAAGGTGTCAGAACAGGCGGCCCCACACATCTGAAGCACGTAAACTCTCACTTAATCTGATTAACACATCATTCTTATTCAGTGCACTACCTGTTACCTGATCCTGAACCGAGCTACATAGCTACATGTGATTAACTTAAATGTATACAGCTTAAAAAGACGCTATGCATTATGTATAGACTTAATATAAGGCAGCGAGTAATGAGGCCAACAGAAAGTGTGTTTTAGCTTCAAGATAATCACTAGGTAGGGAGGGGTGTAAAGCATTTCTTTAATCAGTATCTAAAGAGACAAGTTGGCAAAATCCCAAAATTTATAGTTGGTCTCTAGCTAGTGCTAAACAAAGATTCTGGGACACAAATCGGACAGCGGGCATTTTTTCCCTTTTTTATAAGGGGAGGGACGAACCGGAAACATAACTGCTTTTGGCTTAGGTAATTACATCAGGAGCAAACACAAAGTAGTTGTAACCTGCCCTTTCTCTCTCAGGAGGTGTTCCCAAGAAATTGGCATGTAACATCTAGGTCTGGTGTTACCAGAGTCTGTTCATTATTTACACACAGGGATGACCTTCTAACCAAGGACTTACGGAAGTAGTGCATTACGTTAGAGACTCTGTATATACATGACATTGTATCAGATGCGGGCATTATACTATGGAAATTGGATGGGGGAATATACAGATAATTACAATATCAAACTTTGATGGTGTAGGACACATGGCACATGTTTTCCTTTTATAAACCTTTCATTTTTACTACATACAACAACACTTTATTTGATATCCCATCTTCGAAGTCAGACTGAATAGTTACAAATGTGTTCTTGAAATGGGACTTTATTTGACTCAACTATTCAAGGGTGTATTTCGGTTACTGGGTGAAGTACATTAGGATGAGCTATAACATAAATTGTACAGCTTTATCAGTACCCTGCTGTAGGTTGGTACTCTTCCTGGAATGCAGAACGACCTCAGCAACGAGAGGATATTTCATTAATAAACAACACTTTAAGGTACATATCACCAGCCCGGCCGTTAAGTCTCCCCAATGGTCCACATGTGCTTTTTCTATAGTACTGTTCTAGTCAAATAGGAGAGTGAAGCTTTAACCTCAGTCCATAATTCTGGTACAACCATGAGAGCACCACTGGGGCCGCAGCATGAGGGGGCTGAGGGTCATTAGGGACTTACATGGCTGGATATTGAAGAGGACACGCCTGGCCCTGGAGGGTAGGGAATCTGGTCAATGCCACTCTCCCATCTGCTCACAGGGGCTCATGTGACCATCATGAGCTGCTCCCCCTCCCTGACCCCTACCTGTCCTGCTCCTGGCCAGGTGTCACTAGTGCCACCCGTCGTCCTGGCAACCCATGTCACCCGGCCACCTCTCACACCAAGCTTGTGTTAACGAGCAGGATCAGGCTGCTCCCGAGCTGCTCGTACAAGCACGTGCTCACTGACCCACTTTATGCCCCAAAGTGAGCTGCTCACTTCGATAATACTGTACTCTTTTGACATTTCCATCAGGAACTCGTACAAATAGGGTATTTTACTCATGTGGAACACTTCTACAAGCTCATGGGGAGTAAGCCAGAGTTATGCCTATATTTAACTCTCGGATAATAGAGCTGAATTTGACGAGAATCAGCAAAGGACATTTTGTAGAAGTCAGGAGACACAAGAAATGCACTGGTAGCGCACCAATACCACAAATCCTAGGGGGATTGACCTCAAAATACTACGTTCTATATGCCTTAATTATATACACGTTTATGTTGGACAAACCTGCTATTTCAACCCCATCCCCTTATCATAGCCATATACCCACGAGTCCGACAATAGACGCCTCGCTGCAGCGCCCTACAATAGATGCTCCCCATCCCTTAGCCTCCTACGGGCTGCTCACCTCTGAGAAATGAGCTGCTCATCTCGGAGTGAGCTGCTCCTAGGTGAACCCTGACCGCCAGGGGACAATAGTGAACAATGTGTGGGAGCCACACACCTCCTCCTCCAGGCAGCCATCGGTCACTCCCCCATCCTCCTGGGCTTTATTATAATATAGGGAGGGGAGGGAGTGGGTACTCCGGGGGAGGGAGGGGAGGGGTGGGTGCGGAGGATGGAGAGATGGAGGGAGGAACTGGGACGGAGTGGGATGGAGTTAAACGATCATCTGAGAAGAGAATTTATCTTCTGATACTATAACGGTGGGGCCTAGATGGAGAAGGCGTATTTGGGAGAAACAACATAGCTGAATTATTTCTCGGTGAAACTAAGTCATAAAAGAAGCGCATGTTTTTAATATGGATGGGGTAAAAGGACATGTATAAGGGCAGGGGGAACTAAGAGGCTAGTGGCTAATCATATAGAGAAGAGGAGAATATGGAAAGAGCCCCTTGCATACACCAATGGAAGAGCACCAGATGAACTACAGAGAGGGAAACAGCCACCTGTTCATTTATTGTGCAGGGTGCCACCATGCCATAAGACAAAGTATAGGGTGCCATTAAAAGAGGACGAGGATGTACTGGAGATATGGGCAGGCAGTGGCACTAAAGCAGCCACACATGTTAGTGTGACAGATGGCCTCAAGTATGAAGACAAAACGTGCACATCTATCATACACGGTCCTTCTTTATCGCCCTCACCTTGACATTATCACAGCAAGCATTGTGTCAGGCTGCACACAATGAGGACTGCACCAGTACAACGCATTATCTAGCCCCCAAGATACTACAGCCATAATATCGTTAATATTCCTCTTTACAACTGGGAATGCATGCTATTATATGTGTGATTCCTCTCACGGTAATGGAGCTCTCCAAACAACTAGGATGGGCATATTAATGCTATAACTGATTATAGAGATGTAATGTAGTATTTCGATGCAATGCTTCTGTCATAAGTTATTGCACATCCAGCTTTTGCTTGTAGCACTATGGGTATTCATAAAGAGCTGTATAGACCTAAATTGGTGCGGACGGACTCACCTTACCTATGTGAAATCTTCCACACCTGAACATCGATGACTTGGTAAGAGTTCGCTGCACCTGTGCTGGCTTCAAATTCCCTATTTACAATACCTCTGGGGCACATGTAATATAGACAACGTATATATACGTATTAACGACTGGCATAGGAGGCATACTAATATTATATCTCAATGAGGTTGCCCAAGTTTCAATGTGTCTGAAATCATTAAACGATAATAACAGCTGTCGTTTAGGTTGAAGTTGTGGGGGAGAGGTTGGCTTGGTGGTACAAAATATGTAGGGGCATGGGTATATTGATGGTGATTCAAATCCATCACATAGGTGGTACTACAGAACATACACAGGATTATGCACATGCCTGATCACAATAAAGGTAATTTTAGTATGGCATTTATTCTAAGTTACAGGGGACCTGAAACCTACCTAATCGTGTTGGTAGGCTCACCAGGTATGAGTTGGGCATTACCTTTAATACAGGTGAGGTAGTAAGCCTGCCTATCTAGATAAGAAGACAATGTTCTCCAGCTCTAACATGTCTGCCTCACTGACCTTTCTTCTTTTAACATATGTCACGCTGATGGGCTTTTAGCGTGATGCCCTGCTTCTGTATCTATCTTTGGTCATATACACACAACCCAACAAACCTACATGTTTAACAGGTTATATGGCCCACTAGGTCATCCCACTATTGGGATCACATCACAATGTCATACCCATAGATGAAGAGCTTCTGGATCTCTCAATTAGTAGCCAAACTTGGAAGAACACAGTAATAATTACCACCTTTCCTGCCTATCTAATCTTGAAGTTTCACCGAATCCAATGATTTCCAATGTCATGAATGGATATATTCTGATGCGGCTCGAGTCGGGAGTAAAATACTAGTACCCACATAAAGAGAGCCCCAGGACAAGTGGTATAGGTATCTGGTTGAACCCTCGGCCCTTTCCGCGTTCTCCATGACCTCAGCAACATGTATATATGGTGTAGCTCCACCTACATGTCCCTACAAACAGGAGGAACTGCCATATCTAAACCTCCGATCAATATACTACTTGGTAGGCCCTGGAGGGAGGAGGGGTGGCGGGGAGGGGGCTGCTGATGGAGAGGGGTGATACCAGCAGGGCTGTAGGGGTCGGCAGACTAGGGCAGTGGTAGCAGGAGGGGTGGGTGGTAGGGAGGGGAGTGCGAGCTAAGGCACTACTGACCCATATTTGATGTGTACCCTATCTGCTCAAGCATGAGGCAGTGGTTGTGATAGTGGTGCTGGTTGGTGGTGTAGGGTGGTGGTGTAGGGTGGTGGTGGTGTAGGGTGGTGTTGGTAAGAGGGTGGGGGTTGGTAACGTAGGCAGGCGGGATTGATATTACAGCACGCACATGCGCACTGGTGAACCGGAAATGTGCAGCACGTGAACAGACTCCCCCACCCCTCAAACACCCCTCCCCCCCCCGCGCATCCCAACATACAAGCTCTCACCCTCGACTTAAGGCATGGCCGTGGAAATAACCACAAGCGTTCTTCCATGTTATTGGGGGATCGCCACTGGGATCTTATTGAATTTAGTAGCGATGGCCGTCGGCTGGGATTAGAATGGATGACCACCGAGGGAAATGGCCGGCTCACTTTCACATGATAAGTTCCGTATTCTTGGATTACAACTCTGTGTATTCTGGCTGGTATGCTCCAATGCCCCACACAGTAACTTAGGAATTACAACATTTCTCTTTTATAATGAAGTAACACATGAAGTAGGCTTTATCATTAAAAACACAAAACTGCAATAGATCACTTGCTGATGAACATATATGCAATCTGAGGACAATGTTACCTTCACAATATTATATAATTATATTGACTCTTTGCACATAATTATGTATCTACACCCAGCACCAATGTAGTTTGCCTCACTGCTGGTATCATTGTAGGTCCTGAAAATCAAATGTGACCGGTGTGGCGCTATCATTCCAATCGCTCTAACCAGATTTTAAACAAGACCATTTTGCGGACATGTTCTCTAACTTACTTACCTCTCTACATCACCCATGGCATCCCCCCTCCCGCTCTCTAATAAATACCCTGCACACGTTCGCTGTTAACTGGAAAGTCAGCAGAGGAATTGAAAGCTGTGCCATGACAAACCCCAGGGAGCGTCTTTATAGGACTTTTACAGGGACATTCAGCTGACCACCGTGCATCATTAAGGGGGAAATAGCAGATCTGGGTGTCTGGGTACTCCGACACTAACCACGTCTAGTATCCTGCATCCAGGCCTCACTGCTGCATCAGTGCATGAGCTGCTCACTGGGGTTGCAGCAGGTTGCACGGTGTAGCAGTTCTGACCTACTCACGGGGGTTGGGGTTGCAGCAGGTTGCATTGTGTAGCTGCATGAGCTGCTCACGGGGGTTGGGGTTGCAGCAGGTTGCATTGTGTAGCTGCATGAGCTGCTGACGGGGGTTGGGGTTACAGCAGGTTGCATTGTGTAGCTTCTCTGAGCTGCTCATGGGGGTTGGGGTTACAGCAGGTTGCATTGTGTAGCTGCATGAGCTGCTCACGGGGGTTGGGGTTGCAGCAGGTTGCATTGTGTAGCTGCATGGGCTGCTCATGGGGGTTGCATCTAATGTAACTTTACTGCCTGGTTGTCATAGACACATTGTATTTTGAATTGGACAACTGTGTGGTGCTATTGTACCAGTCACATTTAGGGGAGGTCCTTATTTAGAAGGGCCGAGGCAAGGGCCATGATCCCACCCTGGAGACTGGCCATCATCATCGTTATTGGTGACGAGGAGGGAAAGGCAAGCCGAGGTAACCTTTACTGAAAATGGTGATTGCCAAAATGTCCCTGGTGTCACTAATAGGAATGCCAAGACAATATAACAGCCAGGTATATGGTATGGTACTTTTCCCTTCGTCTTATTGTCTGAACAGGACAGGGTACTAAACTGCTAAATAGCATACAAATAATCCCTTTCTAAACATCCCATATGGATACACCCCCTTGCGGACTGTGAAGGGTGAGTAATGAAACCCTTTAGCGGAGTAGACATTCAGCAACCACTGGAATATGGTCCAAGATCAAGGATCAAGGAACCCTTACCTCTAATTACATCTCAGATCTTTACATTGACTCATCTCGACATGCACTCGGTTCCCTTTCCTTCATATGTCTCGATGTCAAATTGTCTAAATGTTTACATACTCCTCTTAGAACCTTCAACATTAAGGTTCATCCTTTGATAAAAAGATAAGTACATAGATTCCTATACTCAACCTTCCGTGTCCTACATATGGCACAGTCTACAGAAAAACGCATAATAAACACTAATGAAGCACCCCTCATTAGCCTAATTCAGTTATGATTAATACTACACTTGCCTATAGGCTGTAGACCTCCTGTTGCCATGGTTACAGGGCAGGCACGGACGCTGGCAGTGATGTATGGAAGTCACATGATGGATCGTGAACGCAACCGGAAGTAATAGTCTCCAGGAAAAGAAGATCTACTTCCCTCAGCCGGAAGTGATTTATCCCCGCCCACCCTCCTCCATAACACGCCCTCTATGGGTGTTAGGGGTAATACTCGCCTTTCAGAAGCTGGGTGGTATTCTCTGCATGCAGCAGTTTGTCATATAAATAGCAGTGGGATGTGAGTGCTTCAACACATATCGGTGCAGGGACTAAAGATTGGAGAGCAACATTCATGTTAATTCATAATGTGTTCTAGTCAAGTTTCTGTTAGCACTGGCAGAGTATACGGAGCTGAGCCTTCTTAAAATACAATTTACCTACTTTTGTGTTTATTTTTTATGATAAACCGTCATGAGTGTCTCTTACCTTCCAATTATACAATTTGCAAATGATATTCTTCTATATTGACATAATCTACAAAACATTCCAATTTCTCCCAAAAGTGAGCGCCGACGCGAACTAACTAGACACCATAAGTCTTTAGAATCCCTAGAATCCTAGACCAAACCATGTCTAAATATAACCACACTAACCTAGAGAGCAGCTCTATGGATATACCCAGGGTCCAAGCACCTGGAGGGCAGTAACTCAGACATAGCTTCATCTATAATGTAGGGCCTGGAGACAGATACAACATATGCCCTGGTGCTGCAGGGAGGGGCTGGAGGCGTGTTGCTTATTGTCTGGGGCGGCAGGTAAGTTATGGGGCACAAATAGATCCTCTATCGGTCACCTGCCGGTGGGCGCCATGACAGGGCTAACTGAATGGGTAGCCACAGCTAATCAAACCAACCAGATCCTTCTTATTTCTTTTGTTATTCCAGGGTATAATGCTCTGTTTTGCTTCTTCGCTATTGCTTATTGGCTAGGCCGATGTCATAGTCTATAACATGAGCGTTTACTGCCTCTGCCAAGCTCTCACATGTAATGCATGCATATACTGAGAGGGATCAAACATGATTGTAATGTCTTCTCGGGTGGGTGGAATAGAATGACATAGGCATTTAGGGCTAGAAATAAGGTTATGTACAATCTTGGGTTAAAACCTCAGTCCTCAGAAGTCCCTCGATGTCAGTAGTAAGAACTCAGATTTTCCCATGAGAGCATGCACAGGGTTTCTCCATGTAGCAAGATTGATCTCAATGATTTCCTAAATTCAGCATCCTGTGATAAGAACTGGTATCGACCATAGCTTGAGGTACTGGGACTGGTACTCTATAATACCCCCACCACTCCTTTCAACACACCTGTCCGACCTGGGTGCTATGCCACACTCATCATGTCAAATTTACATGATCCCCTAGACACCCGGGCGGCAGGAGCATGTCAAATCATGTCAGACTGCTGTCACATCAGCATCAGGGTCTTTCATCCCTGCAGGCCGCCCTGGTCACCCCCTGGGAGGGTATTACTGACCGCTGCTGGGTCGTTATGCATGCATGACCCTGCTGATAACTCCAGGGGCTCAGATAGCTAGCTGACCCCTAAGACCTCCGCCCAATTTTCCCATGCCCCTTTGTGATATAAATGCATATGGTCGGTCATGACCTCCCGTGGGAAATACCTTTATGGCAGCCTTATTGGCAGCATTCCTGGTGGTACTGTCTCGGATGGTGTATATAAACTTTGAATTTACATGCAGGTAACAGGAGGGCAGAGGACATACTAGTTACCTATGGCACGTTGACATATTCCACACTCCAATGCTATATCTTTGCCTTGTATTTAGGCTTGTTCTGCCTCGCTTTCCCTTATAGCCTACCGGACTAATCTTAACAATAATAATATGATAATAATATAACGGGGTTTGTTAATTGTGTAGTTATAGTTTCCTGGTCACAGTGTCATGTCAAATGTTAATGTCAAGTGGAAGATGGATAAATATATTAGCTCATACTCAGAACCTAGTCAGAGGTTAAGCATCTATTATAGTGTCATGTACTCGTCCACATGTACACAGTACCTGGCGTGCATGTTACATGATGTGTGAGGTAATTGCATGTCAGTAGACCACCGTCATGTTTACACACATTAAACAACTCTGTCATGTCATCTTACACTTACGTTGCTCTTTGCATGTCGTAATCTCCTCAGATGAATTTACACAATTTGGTATGCACTCTGGCCTTGGTATGGTAAACCAAATAGGCAGATAAGTGACTAATCTCACAGTATAATACAATAATAGTGTGTAGGAGGTTCCGGGCTGTACACCATTACAATGACCTGCACAGATAACATCAAACACCTACTGTTAAAATATCTGTAGATCTTTCTCACATTATCTTCCTTCTGAAGTGTTATTTTCTAGCGAAATGTTTGTAAAGAAAAGAAAAAGTATGACGGTGTGGCCACCTTTCCCATGGTTTACCTTGCCTAAGGGTGCCACAATTCACCCCAAGGTAGTCGAGTATATGACTAGATAATCTCCTAAATCTTCAACTAGAACCTCCGCAACCATAGGACAACGTTATTTTGTACCCACTTAGGCCCTCCCAATTTGAGGAGAGTAATCACTTAAAGATCAGGGGACATTGCTCTTGCCGACACATGCGCAGTTTGTATCTGCCATTAGATGGTACCAGTTTGGACAGGGTTGGCCATGGCACATGTATCATCATGTATATATTATATGTAGACCATGGCCACATGTACCCAGTATATGTACTACATGCCACCTTGGCAATGAGTACATAAGATCCAAGATGAATGCACAATGAGTTAATGTATGTGCATACAGCCCCACACTCTTCCTTTGCCTAATATAAAGACATTCATTGCCCAATGGTAAGCTGGGTTATAACATCTTCCGAGAAATATCAATCAAGTCAGTCATCCGCTTAAGCTAAAGGAACAGCTACAGATCTATGATTAATAAACAATATAACATGGACATTACTGCATAGAACGTGATCTTCCAAACTTAGTTCTGGATATCGGTAGGGTGTTACAGATGTAGCCTGTGCCGACAGGGATATATCGGGATCATGCACAGGATATGCTAAAAGCATATTGATGTATCCACCCTCCACCACTGTCTACGTATATTCATTGTAATAACAGTCCACCTTTTTATTTTCCTTGGCTGGCGATACAAAGACCATCCCTGTGATTATGCAGCAGCTCAATGGGCCCTTCTGGGAAATGTGTATATTAAAGAGAGAAAAAAAGAGCAGGGACATCCTTCATATTTCCATCCAGCAGTACATACGGCAATATTAGGAACGTGACTCAGTCCTGCTAAGCTGGCCCTGGCCATTCAGGCTTCATGGGAAAGTCACTAACATAACATAGGTGAGCAGAAAAAGATGTTTTGAGATGAAGTGGTGAACCTCCCTTCACTGTTTACCAGCTAAAAGAAAAGCTCCTCCCTTAGAGAAATACACAGGGAAATGGCCACCCATTCCCGAGCGGGGGCTGCGGTATGTGGAGAGGATGGACGAAGATGCTTAGGCGACAAATTAGTGGAGACCAACGTGATATATGAGAATAACAGTTGAGGTGGGTTGGGTTGGTAGTGGAAACCGATCTGCCAACGAGCTGGTAGGTAGAAAGGGGTGGTGTTCTAGCTTGAGACTACAGGGTATAGCAACCATGTAGTCTAGCTGTACGTGGTTTACTGTAGAATGTACAATAAGAATTGGATAATTTATGAAACAGTATACACAATAAGACACACAAAATAAACTTACTAGACATGCTGTCTGGTTTTATGCAATACCCTATGAGAGACTGAGCCCTAATTGAGGATTTTGGACAGATATGTGGGAGAACTGGGTTATTTTCCTATCCTCGGAGCAATTTGTTGATGGGTATGGAACAAAGGATCCCCCCGTATGGCACATGGTGTAGACAACTCCCTTCTGTTGGTTAGGATAACGGGATAAGTCTTAAGTGTAGTCTGCCTTCCTTCAATCAGCCTAACTGTCATCAAGACGGCTCTTCTTCTTGTGCAGATAAAAGGTTTGCTATGGGGTGTCAATACGAAGAAATGGCAGCGTTATTATGCAGACGCACGCCATATGGCTTTTCCGATGTTAGAATATGGTAACTGTGGTGTATAGACATTGAAATATAATTTGAAATTAAATGTGAATTTGAAATTTAGGTTTAAACTAAAGTACTGTCCTCTTAATCTAGTACTCGTTTAGTATACATGATCAAGTTATGGGTTGTGTTGATGTCCATTTTACATAACTGGCTGCCCTATGCTCTGTGTCTATGTGTCGACTCTATGGAATAGTCCCACAGAACCTGTACCTATATTGTGGTGCCTGACTCCCCTGTCCTATCACGTCCCACACCTTGGTACACCTGTCTGCACCACCTGCCCTACCGGGGGCTATACAGGTTTAGCCAACAATTAATGGAGAATGCGAAAAAAAAAGACAATTTTCCATCGTTCCTTTTAGTTTTACTGATAAAGTCTACATATACGTGTGTATAAATTACATACAACTGCCATGCACCAAACACTATAGCAAGCATCTCAATATCAGACGCAAACAGATCCAGTGTTATAGACAGAGAAATGGGGTATGGGCAGACATCTAACAGTCGAGGATAGGGAAATCAATGCCTGGGTCTAGCATGGAAAGATGCCAGACATGCTGCGAGTGTAGTTTGTCAGTCTGTGTGTAGAAATACAAATACCCTGGTATAACAGCGCTGATACAGCAGAAAGGAGGGGGGTGTAGAGTGTCAAGGTGTGGACATGTGTGCCCTGGATATGTGTACTATGTGTCACTATTCAATGGTTGGTGATGTCTGGAGAGGGAAATCCCTCTCCCCCTCCCCGACCCTTCAAAGGAAAGAAACTGGTTGCAACAGGGGAGGAGGAGGCAATACACAATAAAGAGGGAATGATTTAACACAGGTTAGTGGCCTCTGTTCTAAAAAAAACAATGCACCCATTTTAGAACATGTGGAGTCTAAGCATCATGCCTTAAGGTAGCTTCTAGTATACTCTATGGTTGAGCTGGTTCAACTCTATGATTGTGTAAGGTTACATAAAAAGATCATAGAAGGCCATGAAAATCGACCCTGTGGGTGGACAGGTGGGCTCCTTGATCTGATGTCGAAACTCTGTCCAGACATAAAGGCGAAGACACCATCACAAACGTTAAGGTGCGTAAAATAAGTGTACCAAGATGGAGCACCATTTAACAAAGGTGTTAATCCAAAATGAGTTCTTTCCAGTTCTCCAGCATCACTTCGATCTGAATTGGTGCTCTCTAGCTGTACCAACGCCTTTACATGAGTCTTACCAGCTAACTTTAGATTTAAACAGGGTATAATCACCATACGTCCAGAGGTCTAGCCTGGGGCGGCTGGCCTGTATGACTCTCTCTTAGCCCAAGAGGTGGGCCGAGGGGCAGCAAAAAGTGTCTTGATATACCCTGGTAAAAAGTCCTGAAGCAGCCATCTGGCAGCCCTAGGAGGTAGGGGGCGTGGTACGGTGTATGGGATCTGACTGTCATACTGAAGTGGGGACTGTCGGTACCAGATCTATGCTGTAGAAAGGGGCCTGTCAACAGTAGGCTACATGTGTGCAATCCTCTACATGATGATGATGATGGTCTAGGTCTACCCTAGTCCTTAGTGGTGTACATTAGTATAGGAGTCAAGGAGAGCAATCAGGGCTGAGGGTAATACTCACAGCATACTTGTATGCTTTCGTGCCATCAAATATGTATATATGTGGTATACATTTGATATACTGACCAATGCGTTAGAGTTAGATCAACATTTAGGGTATCTATTAGGAGGTTGGTGTGGATTGCTTGGTAAATGTTCCAGGGATATTTTGTATTACCTAGCTGTACTTCACAATTCACCTACATATATACTAAGTTATGGATACCACCAGAGGCATGGTATACATGCCAGTGAGCTATAGGAGTCTTACTGGGTATACGGAGCATACTGCTGTGGTATTAGGCTGTGTACCCGTCTCCCTGGCCTTTGAAGATTGCAGGTGATGAGGATGAGGAGTGGATCTACAGGAGTTGACTCTGTAAGTGGGTCCAGGTGTTGTGATAAAAGTAGACTCCTTCCTCCAGGGTTAGTACAGATTGTTGCCACCAGGAGGCGCGTGGGCGGGCAGTCAGGGGGTTGGAGCCTGTTTGTTACACCCTCAGGTAACAGGGGTAACCTTCATAAGTGGACCTTCATGAAGGTCATGTTTCTCAATCATGAATTTAAAAGGAAAACCAACAAAAGGATTTGATTAGAGGGTGGGCGGCTGGGGAGGGGGGGGGTATAAATACAACATTATAGGGCGTTTACATCGTATTGCCCCTACCATTAACTCAACATGTACTGGACAGTCACTATTGCTTAGAGACCACCACATAATTATTAGTTGAGATGTGTATGTATTAGCATGCC
This sequence comes from Harmothoe impar, assembly GCA_947462335.1. Taxonomy (NCBI): domain Eukaryota; kingdom Metazoa; phylum Annelida; class Polychaeta; order Phyllodocida; family Polynoidae; genus Harmothoe; species Harmothoe impar. The sequence continues at coordinate 65,507,244 of OX381708.1, read as the reverse complement.
CACACCAAATACGCCCTCAGGCAATTTTCATGATAATGCTAATACTGTCATATCAGTTTACCATTATATTATCAATAAATCATATTAGTGTTTGATCACCAGCCAGAGATAACACGTGTCATCACATTGGTCCACACGTCTTATCACCTGACCTTACATGACCTACACGTGGGAATCCTTATTTAATTGGCTGACCTGCTGTTGATCCTTTTATAGCACTCACAGCGACTCTCGTTCAGTTGGCAACCAGTAGTACATTGTGTATATACACCGTCGATATGATGATATCAAGCCAACAAGGCTTTGATGAATAAAACATAAGTGTTAATTATTTTCACTTTGAAATAAGAACACTATTATACACAAGGGCCTATTGCGACATTATATGAACTAATGAGATATGTAAAACAGTATGGCAAAAAAAGCATAATATAAAATTAGAAAGCTACATGAACCATACACATGACCATTGGAAGCAGACCGGCCCTCCAATAGAACAAAGCCCAGGGACATAACACTGGGCAGACATTGTTTAATGAGTGACTGAGGCGTGTTTGATAAGTCATAAATCAGGCCACTCCCTACAGCTGCTAGTGTCCGCAGGGTAATACCAATTTGCCTACTACAAATAGCAGCATTAGTCAGCCTTCACAGACAGGACACAGACACTCCACAAGCACTGGTCACACCTAGATCAATAAGGTCAAATCCCACAACGCGAGAGAGGGTCAGAAAATGTTGCTAATTGGTAGTATAGCCGATTTTGGGGCCTATATTGGCTAAGACAGGCCCAAATAGGCAAGAAAGTGTTGTCTATATCTTGTGATTTGGGAAATGAACGGGATCAAAAAAGTTAGATTTTTTTTCCCCAGAAGGCCTGGAAAATTTTGTTTATCAGAATATGTCAAGGTTTCTTGCTAAATCACAATGGTTGTGTCACTGATTAATCATTACCCAAATCCCACATGCTCCATATATACAGGGGATTTGCTCTGTGATTTATAGTGTTAAGCTATGCATATAATGGTGAATATAGTTGCAGGTAATGTAATTGCATCAACATTCCTTAATATTTGAATTTCAAAGTCCCTTCTGTTGCGATTTTAAACCCTACACCAAGTCCCACATGGCCCAAATCGCAACACTCTCCCTGTCCAAATCGGGTACAGTGGGATTTGAAGAGCCCTAAAATCGGGGGACAAGTGTTGCGATTTACAATATTGGCAACAGTGGCCCCTTGTTATTATGTCAATAATCAACACTTTCTGGCCCTTGTTTCGCGTTGTGGGATTTGACCTATAGCAAATGTTCACATCGTTATTCTCCCACATCCAGGCAACCCATTTATTATGAGGAAATCATTGTGATATGGTGCTATGACTCCAGTATTATCGTATCTAACATTACAGGACTTGGGTACCGCCAAGTCTTAACATTTTTCTTCAAAGGCTGAAAGAAGGTATGCTTATCTAGTTTATTTGCAATGGCCTATACGCCTTTAGCTTGTCAATTCATACACGGTGTGCCTAAATATTGGATGATTAAAGGTCAACGGGAATGTCTCAGGAGGTATTATTTATTGAAGTGAAAATATGCTAATTAAGTCACCAATCATCTCCAAACCCTAAAGTGAGATCTCTTATAACCCCCACACGTTGGGTTTTACTCCAATGTGGTAGTGTATATCCCACAATTGAATAACAATATATTCACAACTGTCCAAATATGTCAGGTCAAGAGGGCTCTCCAGATGCTCTATACACAGCCCCTACCTCCTCCTTTAGCCCTTAGTAGCTGCAGGTAAGCAGGCAGGTAAAGGGAGCTTGTCAGCATACACAAACAGTGCTCAGGTGGAGAGTGTTTCCGCCACACCATGAACATCTCCACACCTAGGTGTCATTCTCCCAGAACAGTCACCAACCCAGGTGTGCAACAGTAGGGTAATGTTTGCCAAGAAGTTGGCACTGTTTACTGCCATTAGTTTGTATCAGGCCCACTTAGTAGCTCTTAGTGAGAAGCTAATAGTGGGGAGAGCAATGTCTGCCTATAATTAGACAAGAAGAAAGTAAATTTGCGTTTCAGGCTCAGCCCCATATCTAAAAGGGTCTCACAACTGCCCACGTTCAGGGCTCTTTGTCTCCTGGAGATTAAAACACTTAGTCCTGAACACACCTATACCATATGGCTTTGTTGTTGCATTAATATGAATTAACAAAATAGACTGCACTAGCAATAATAGTCAATTCTCTTCTAATCTTATATAATGTTGGCTTTATAGACCTAGTTGGTGGGTGGTTTCTATGCTGCTAAATCGTTAATGACACTATAAACCTGTGCTAAGTATGGTCATGTCAACAGTAGATGACTCACCAATGCTATAGTTCTTCGATCATTTTCAATTGTTTATCTCACTGGTGAAAATCACCTCCACCTCCGCCACAATCTCACGCGATACCCCCGCACCACTCTCCCCTCTTCTGGCAGAAGTCCATTGCTTCCCCACCATTTATCCTCTCTCGGCTACCCTCACTCTCTCCCCACCTTACATATGTAAATATAACACCTGGCGGCCGATTGTCCCTCCCCTTTCAGCCTAAAGCACCTGTTTGATCTTCACACCTGCTGCCCATACAACACCTTGGGGCACCGGCCTGGTACTGCCAAAACTCCCTTTGATCCTCATTGCTGCCTGGACCCCTCCAGTGTTTGCTTGTATAAGCCATCACAGGGATTGCCTCACAAGGTTACAAGTATCTAATCAGTTTATTTGCACAATGGGTACCCTTCGTAATGGGTTCCCAAATGCTGGCAGCTATACAGGATTATCCCTGATCTCAGGTTATCCAACTGTAGTGTAGTATATGTGAGTAACCCTTCAGTTGTACTCATACAGCTATATGCTGTTATCAAGCTGAACGTGAGCCTGTCTACCCTGATTAGTTTCAGAACAGGAAACAATTTCGGGATCCCCTTGATGTATATAATACCAATTTTCATCTATTACCTCATCAACATAGGCCCATATGCCTAGTTAGACTGATGGTGAACTTCTGTTCCGATATAGAGTTGTATAGAGACCATTCTAAGCTGCAGTCTGAGCTGCACATGCAGATTGTATCATACGAAAGAATTATGGATAAGGTGCACCACTGAGAATTGGTACTTTCAAATTTATACGATTATCACAACCTTCCCCTTTACTTCTGAACCGATTAAGAATGCATTTACTTTTAAAAAGCTATGAAATGTTATATTCTATTATTGTGGAAATATAGATGGACATGATAAATGGGTAACGTCAGTGACTAGCTTCCAGAATACTGCCACAGGGATACATCTGTCTACACCATTCCCAGCATAAACATAACAAACTAATTATGTACGTCCACGCTTACCTGCATAAAAAGATGCGGAGACAGAAAAAGGTAGACTTACACATCCACCTAAAAACACGGCTCTGACAAAAACTCTCCTCCACTCACCTTTACACTTTCTGCTGTTTTGGCAGCTCTTGTCTCAGGGGTATCTTCTTCTACACCATTTTGTTTTGCAGTCCGACTTCCGGCCCCTTTTGCTTTTTCGGGGCTAGACTTGAGAGATTTTGCATTTGGGTTTTTGGCCCCTCCTGCTGCTCCTGCAGTGGGGCGGGGCGATAGGGTTCTAGGGGCGGGGCTTCGTTGTGGTGGGTGGTTCCTGCCAGTTTGAGTAGTCCTAGGGGCGGGGCCAGCACTGGGCGGGGCTAAGCGGGAGGGGGCGGTGTTGGTAGTGTTAGTCCCGGTAGTCGTCTTCCCTGAGGCCCCGCCTCCTTGGTTCGCTCTGGCCACGCCCCCAGCTCCTCCTGTGCGCGTAGCTCCTCCCCCTGGTATGGCCCTGGGTGAGGTCACGCCCCCTGTAGTGGGGCGGGGTATGGTAGCTCCGCCCCCAGGTGCTTTAGCTCCGGCCCCAAACCTGGCTATGCGTGACATGGTTGCTGCTACAGTACGTGGCTAACCAGGTGTAAAAGATCCATGGCTGATAGATGCTTGTTATGAGCAGGTGCTATGGCATAGGCAGCACGTTTTGTGTGGGACTGCACCCTTTGTTGTAGGCGTGCTGTCACCTCTGATACAACCAGGTAGGCCTGTACATCCTCACTTACAGCTACTCCATGTGGGACTCTGTGTTAAAGCACCCTGAGTATGAAACGCGTACTAATACTTTCACTTCTAAGAACTATGTATGCATAACCATACACCTGTGTACAAAAGATGATGTGCCACACAAATAGTGATTGAGCACAACTGCATAGAACTTGAGATTATTCCTTATCTGTATGTTGCACAATGATATCAGCGTATCCAAAAGTATCTCTCACACGTATAATGCACGTACATAATAATATTATGCATTATTATAATATCCAATTGGAAATAATACTGATCCGTAGTGAGAATATTTCTAAATGTGTATATAATTATATATGTGTATATCAAACTTGCATAATATAATCATTTGTATATAGCACATACAGACATCCACAGGTTATAAAACACAGTATATAATAGTCCAATAGGTAATACTCTTATTGAATAACAAATCATCAATCCAAATCCTCCAAGCTGGGTCTTAACAAGTATTCCAGCACTCTAGTGAGGCACAGGTATCCTTGCCCTTCTCCAGTGTACCATCATTAGCTCCCAGTGGTTGTAGTGCTAGTACTCCTCCAGAGGGTGGATGATTAGACTGACTGCACCTCCTCCTCTGACGGGCGCCTGGAGGCGAGTGGAGGCAAGTGTGGCTAGAGTGGAGACCGATCCCAGTACTGTAGTAGTGGTTGGTGGTGGGTGTATACATGAGGCAGCTCACACCCACGTGGTAGAATACAGCGTCTACCACTAACTGCCCTGTAGGTGCCTCCAGGCAAAAGGGGGAGTGTGGCATTATCATTCAAGTACGCCTACACACCTGTAGATTGAGTCATGGATGGGTTGGGAGAGATAAAGAAAAGTTATCTACCATGAGATGACTCGTTTACCCACGCTGAACTAATATCTTTCTCCTCCTATCATTGTGATACATTATGAGTAATTGGAGATCCCCTTAAGGTTCACCAGTTCCCCAAGGATGAGGTATAGTAGTGGTAGTGTGGCAGGAGGGATCCAGATCCAGGCACTGACATCAGTATACAGGCTGTCCTACCATAGGGGCGGGGATCCAACAGGTGTCGATCCCCCTGTGAGCCTGGCCTACCTGTGTCAGGTGATGTCACCGCACAGGTGACTTACTACAACATCAGTACTTTGGCTTATAACATACACCATAGTCCTCTGCCAAGTATCAGGTATAGTGTTCTATACACTGTATACCAGCATTGCCTTCTCATTTACTCTGTGAATACGAATGTACTTTCTAGCTGGATCCGACTGTACGTATGCATGGTAACATGTGCGGGTATATTCAGTCATATCTCTGTCATAATCTCTTATCCCTTCATCACCAGACCCAGGTTCATTGAGTACAGGAAAGCATATGAATCAGGGAAATGATCAAAACACAATTTGAAATCTGAAATTATCGTATTAATTTGATACAAAGTGTACATAAAAACATGTAAAAGGTCTAACACTACCCCTCCCTGTAACCTCTCATCACGACTCTCCCATACAGCAGTGTGCCGCCCTGGGTGGAGGTGTATATCAGTCAGGGAGCTGACACCCACCTGGCAGCAGCGCCTGGAGGAGGTTATGACAGGCCCACCACACCTCCAGTACCTGGATGCTGATGGGGAGCTAGTGAAGGTGACAAGGCCCCACTCACTCACTCTGACATGATAATAATAACTTGTACTCAGTCACAGGTGGTGTGGCTCTGACTGTATGACTGCAGGGTACAACATCTGCCACTGTTAATGTATACATGTATGTATGCATGCTGCTTGGTGAGATGGAGGAGGATATGTATTAATTATATGTATATTTATAAAGGGATCCTCCTGGGTGTGTTTATTCTAGTCCAGCATATCCAGGTCACCATCTATGTATAACATTATGTATAACACACATATATCCCATAGGTTTGTATCATTTGCTTTATCATCGATTTCTATGCAGATCCTTGCTAGCCAACCATAGTAGCTGATATGTTATCAATTCTGATCCATAATTGATAAGGTAGGTGGTGAGTATAACTGGTAGAAGATGCCTCACTCAACTCCTTCTGCCATGCTATTACCTCTAAGATGCCATCAACCGTTGCCTTAGGAGAAGATCCTTGAATGTGTACCGTACGTGTACCCCAATAAAGCTTACCGGGAGCTAGTGGTCTCCAATCCTCCTGAGTACTGGACTAATGGTACACCCTCACAATGGGACAGAGGCAGTGACACCAGAGGATCCAACCCTCGAGATGCCCAAAGCTCAGGGATCCGGAAAGGAGGGATCGAGGCGGCGGGAGGATTACGTGATAACGGCCAAAACCAACACGTAGGTCCACTGGGGCGTATTGCTGCAGCCTGCGGGCCGTGTTAGGGGAGCAGGGATGCCTGTTAACACTCCGTTACGTGGTTGGTGAGGTGAGGGGGCTGGACATGTAACAGTCACAGAGCTAGCTATGGCAGGGATCGTACCAGTCTCCCATCAGGAATTTATAGCTTTACTCACTGACTCAGCCGCGCTTATGGAAGCCAGCCAATGGGCGTCATCACTAGGTCACTTTCTCACGTCCAACTTACTTGAGGCACTATGTTGAGTCTATACTCCTTGAGGTTTCCTTAATTATATTTTCCTTTAGTTAAGAGAAGCTGATACTCCATTAAGTGTTAATAGCCAAATTGCATAGCTTGAGCCTGAGAGCTGTCAGTAATGTTCATATGCTGCGTCCCTGTAATCTACCATGGAGACTGTAGGGCTGATGTAATACAGATATTATACTGCTGGAGGTTGTTCGTGTAAGGCACTGCATAAATCTGTGTAGATTAAGGGGTGTACATGAGGTATATGTGGCACTCCTTATGATGTGCAACAGGTCTCAAGTGTACCACATGTATACATGTGTCTATATAATGCAGACATGTATAAGGATTCTCTAGGCACACCTAAGGTACTGGTTTGAGGCCATGAGATCACTTGCAGCCACGCCTCCTTCCTCACCAGTGACTTCACAGGGGACCTCAATTAAGGCATGTCACCTCTAGGATAAGGTGCGTGGTGGCTGGTGGAGTGGGCGGTAATAGGGCAGGTTGGTGCTGTGAACGTCCCCTGTGGCCGTCACATGTGGGCCTCACGGTAAAGGTGGGGTGCTGAGGGGAGGAGGCTGGAAGGGGGACGACTTAGGGAGCAGAGTCACAGGGGACTGTTAATACTGAATGATGTCTGCACTGCCTCAAAGAACTGCAATCCAAGTCACCACCCTTCTTCTCCAGATAAGGTTACTGCTTGCTGCCTCATTCGGCCTCCTAGTCCTGCTCCAGCTCCTGCTGCCGTTAGGGTAGAGCAGCTCCTCCTGCTGCTGTTACAAGGCAGTGGTCTGCTCCAGTACACCCGTCACAAGGTAACTGCTGGGGCACTGCAGGCAGGGTGCTTGTCACCAGCCCCCACTGCCTCGTGCTGATATTGCCCAGTACCCTGTGCACGTGCTGCAGGCTCAGCAGCCACTTGTCTGTAGGAGGCAGTGCATATACAGCCCTACATGCATGCAGCGCGGCTCACTGGGTGCACACACCCTCCTGTACTCACTGGGGGATATAGGGAGGCTGTGATATAGGAGTCATACGTTATAGTGCCACCCAGGTTTGTATGATACTCTGGTCATGACAAGCAAATTACGCCCATTCCCTCCCATCTGTATGAAATGCAATGATATATTAATGATCAGTTATGCTGAGCAGCTCAGGGGAGCTCGGACGCATACATAGTCAATGCCATAGAGGGAAGACTGTACGGATGGAGATTGCTCTGTGAGTACTAGTATACGTAAGGGAAAGAGACCTGGATGAGCAGCAGCAATTGTACACACTCCTCTCTCCCATGTTCTGCTCAAGGGTTTCTCCATATACATGAGCCAACCCTGAGCCATGCACTAGCATTGGTAATCCACAGCGGGGTGCTGTCTGACTGATTGACTCTCTCTCTCCCTCCTCCAGATCTGATGCTGGAGTTCCTGCTGCTTACATGATAGTGTCTTACATAACGGGTTCCAGGCATGGGGGGTGCTGGAGATGGGCAGCAATGTTAATGGTGCAGTGCTGCTCCAGGGTGCGTGTGCTCTGAGATGGATCTCCATGTACTGGAGGCATTAAGGGGCGAGCCCACTAGAAACCGGACCCTTTAATAGCATTAAGGGAATCTGTCTTTCCATATTGCTGGCTCATGTTTCTATCACACTTTGGCCAACTGCAGGATAGGAGAAAGAGGACCATTAAAATACCTGAATTGCTGGGATTGTATACATCAAAGCCTATGTATTCTTTAGCCTGGCCTTATGATTTACAATGCCTTTGATACATGACTAGGAGTGAGTTTAAACGGGATCGGGAGAGCATACAGTTGCATTGAGTTTGGAGGATGCAGGGATACAGTAGTAAAGAAACCTCCAGTCGTAGTAACCTACATTCCCATAGAAAAGCCACCTCTGCCCTGACTTGTCAATGAATTGTCCTATTGTAGGGAGTCCATCCCTCAACATGTACCTTCGTGACTCCCAACAGCTGAGTAGGATACTAGAGCCCTCCAGGTCGGCTCGCAGTCATGGAAGGTGACAGGGTCGGCCTGACCTAAACTTCCTTGAAGCTAGATGTTTGATCCTGTAGCTTTGTAGTGTGGCGCTGTGCAGTGGAAGTGCACAATAGGTGTGGGGAAGATTGATGGTGTATCATGTGACCAGTAATGTTGGTCGTTCGGTCAGTAAGAGATTAAAGTGCAACAAGACACCAATGCTCTATTGATTCTCTTCCCAACAGCAGTAGGGTCGACTTCACTGCTCCGTACTATATTTTGAACTCATTATTGATGTTTTCCATGGGATGGAAAACCATATTGTGACAAATCGTCAATGTTATTGCAGAGTGACTTGTAACCTAATTACTAGTCACATCGGCAAAGTCCCAGTTGTGGTATGTTTGACCTAGACAGCCATATCCATCACAGCCATATGCCCTCGATGAGTTGGTTTCTAATTGCCTCAATCTGCTTTGCACTGTCCATTACAAATAGTTAGACAAAAGATTGAAGTCAGTCCTGGTCCGACCTGCAATGTCAACAGTAGCCACAGCTTGTTCTTATTAGAAACATCCAGGTGAAGCATTATCCGTTTCCTCAAGACAAGACTCAGTTGGGGTGGTGCCCAGACGAAGGTAGCTATTTTGGTCCTAAGGCACAACGGTTGTCAGTGACAAAGTGACAACTCATTTAGCAGTAACGTACACGTGTAGTTCCTCCTGTAGGTATAGGCTGAAGGTCTCCAGTTCAAGCTCCTCCTGGTTATGGTGTGTGTATACATATGTCTGCATAGACACTACAAGCTGTAACACATGTACCTAATGAGTGATAATCCATTTAAAAGGCCAATCGTCACGGCTATTAGTTGTGGTAAGATTCCTCATTTGCACAACAATAACACCTTGTGGAGGCTATATAAGACACTGTATGGTACATCCATGTGGCACAGCAGCACTCAGTGCTGTAGTATACCCATCGTGCTGGCTGCTGACTGGCTGTGGCTGGCAGTGTTTGGATCCCTGTTTTGGATCCCTGTGTGTGAGTCTGGGTCCTACAGAGAGAGGCGGCAGTGCACGTGTGCCGGGCGCGTGCGGGCACCATGTGGGCGCACGAGCTGCTCTGCTTGTAGTAGCCGTAATACTGTATCAGCGAGCAGCTCACGCCGAGCACCAGCTCGGCACCGGCAGCGGTCGAGCAGCTCAGGGGGGTATGGGGCGTCAAGAGCAGCTTATTTACAAAATGTTGAACCTCAGCAAAGTCCATGTCCTGAGACGGTAGACATAGGTGAACAAATGAAAATGATAAGTCAAATATGATCATGCAACATGATGGACGAGTTGGAGTCCAGATATCCCCCTATCCATGCTCATTGCATTAAATGAGACCTTAATTCTGTTCATAAGAATGGCTATTATTGGTTATATTCATTGTTAACCTCTTTTGATTAACATTTTGATTAACATTGCAATTAATAGCTAACCTACCAACATGCCCTTTCATAGAGTAAAATGTCTTAATTGACACTTGGCACTCCACACCTGATGAGCTGCAGCCGCAATGTTGCGCTAAGTGGAGAGCTGCTCTTGAGGAAGGCCAATGAAACACCTCGCCTTCTCCTCCTGCCTCCCCTTCTAACACTCATGTCCCTCCTGCTCCTCCTCCCTCCTGCAGCCCAAGGGCCTCCTCCAGGGCAGACAGAGCAGGCTGCAGACTGCCCTCCCCTGGAGCACTTCCTTGCGGCACCCCGCTCGGAAGCCAATTGCTCATACCTGCTCACTGCCTGTAGGGCCCCATCTTTGCCAATTGAGCTGCTCTCTTACAACAAGTGGGCAGGTGGAGTAATTAAGTTTTAGTCCCATCCATGAGGTATTACATGCAATAGAAAGTAACGAACAACAAATTGTTTTGTGAAAGTCTGCACACATAGAGAAATATGATAGAAACGTCTTGGAATGTACATGCAGTTATCTATCTATCTATAAGTAGCCCCTATCCTGAGAGGATGCATGGCCCCCTTTTGGATTTATAGAGAATTCCATTTAAATTGTAGACCATTTCTGATTGTCGGTGAACGCATATCCATGAGCAACTATACAAATATATAATATACCTACACTAAAAGAGGTCAATGATGAGCTATTAAAAAGGACGAATAGATTTCTAAGTTATGCCCACATGAACACAAAGAGATTTACAAAGAGCTTATGTAGGCAGAAAAAACTAGACAAGTGGATCATACATCCAGCCTCAGACTGGGTCATTAAGTCAGGGAGACCTCCTCCATGGCCTGTGTTGTTGCTGACGGAGGTAGACATATGCCACACGTCAGGAGGAGTAACACGTGGAGAAGGTACCACTCCTCCAGGCAGTATACAGCCTTCAGTATAGCAGGCAGATTCTGCTTAAGGCGTCCTATGTCTGGAGGAAGCTGTGTATTTCTGGGCACATTATACACATTGTATTTCTACCACACCTATGTCTGCCTGGCTCTCTGGCTCCCATAATTTATATGCGATCGCACACTTCTTAATATTCAACTCAGGGTCAGTGTAATCTTCTTCTTCATCCCGCTCTCCACCCCTACTCTCTTGGGCATGAGCTTATAAATACTAGAAGATTAACACATCTTATTTATCACTATCCTCGAAGCAGCAACCTCTTTTCCACTTTATATTTCTCATTTCCAAAATACACACCGTCACATTCATCTCTTTACATCCTGGCTTGTTAACCTTCCCGTTCACCCCGTTCGTTACAACCCACCTCCATCCCTATTCTCATCACCTCCTACAGGGAAAAAAATCACTATGCCAACAGTAACAGGTATATGGACGAGTCGAGGCACAGGACAGAAGCTTTGGGAACACAGAAAAAAAAGCATGATTCCCATTAGGCTTCAGGTAATCTGATACTGTGGCATTGTTACCTAGTTTATATACATGTATACTTCATACGCTGGTGGGAGAAGATCATCACACATCACAAGTCCATGCAGTATAGAATGTGCAGTCCTATTCCAATACTGCATGTACCGGTAATATATTTCATGTTCCCTATATATATATATGATCTGTAGAATGAACCCAGATTCTTACTTCTACATTGATGTAAGATTATTGGTATTACAATATACTCGTTCTAACTTTGTTCGATTACTAAACATTGCATACTCGTGCTGTATACACATCCCACATAGTAAGGAACACAGGGGAAGGTCTGGGGAGCAGCTCAGGGGAGCAGCTCAGGGTGTGTTGTTAGGGTTGTACTGTATGGTGTGTACACACCTGTATAGCTCAATCCCAGGCCTAACACAGGACGGGGCTGTTTCAATCATTCCAGGCAAGGAAGCCCCTGTGAACACCCCTGTCCCTGGACAACCTTTGGTCTTTACTACCGTCAGTCAGCAGTGACTATAGTGTGTGGCCAATATATAAAGCATGAGTGTGAAGCAAGGCACAACTACATATGCATAGATTGATTCAACGTCTGTGACATTTTCATGATACTGTTGTACGAGAATTTTCTTTTCATATGTTTTCAAAGCGAAAGCCATACCATTTTACATGAAAGGATGCCTTCTTATTTCCTATTTCATGCATACAGTTCATCTATAATGAATTGAAAAGTATCTGAATAAATCATATAACCATTTATCCATACCGATCAACGCGAATTATAGTTAGCACTATTATTGGACATTTCTGCTTCCTGTAAAAGCTAGGAATTAACATAGAATAACCCATAGCTATCAATTCTACTTATATCGAAATCCATACAGAATTCCCTCACATTACCCAGGACACTATTATGAATATGGATCACTAACGTCTGATTTGCATCACTGATCTGCATGAGCAAATCATTGTTTGACCACCTGCGGCTTGAGCCATCCACGTGTTTTGAATCGATTCCAGGCGTAGTTAAACCCACCTCTAAACAATAACATCAACACTGGGGCTCCTTAGAACCACCACAATGTCCTCAGCCTAAGCAGCACGTTAGATTAACTCCAAACAAACCCTGGAGGCCCTTAAATACCACCACGTTAGTGGTAGCACAATGGGCACACGTAGTTATCGATACCAGGCAATTACATCGAGGCAGTGCCATTCATGGTCGGCAGTCATGTAGGTGGAACCTGTAGGCATGGTGTCGTTGTAATTGGGGCATAATCATACGGCCGATAATGCAGCTATTGCCGCTAGAGGGAGAATGGGGATGGGCAATAAAAGCCCTTTCCTTCCTGTAAATCACCGTTGGTTATTGTAAAGGCTAGCACCTACCCCCCTCCCATCCCAGCCATCCCCTCACCAAGCCTAACGCTACCACCACCCCTTTACCCATTGCAACACTCTTTCTCTCTCTCTCTCTCTCTCTCTCTCTCTCTCTCTCTCTCTCTCTCTCTCTCTCTCTCTCTCTCTCTCTGTCCCTCTACCCTTATATTGTGCAAGTCCAACTATCAGTCCTGATCGTTTCCCCATCCCATGCAACCATTCCTTCATCTACACAATTCCCATGTTCCGTCTCCTAAGCTCACCTTCTCATGATCATTTCCCACCCCTTTTTTCTCAGCGCGCCCTTGGCCCCTCCTTCTCTAGCCTGTCCCTCCGCATGGCCCTAAGATTACCTTCTCCATAACCTTGGCCCCCTCCCCCTCCTGCTTACCCGACCCCCTCCAGCCCCTAGCCCGCCCGGCTATTCAGCATGCCGTCCCTGTTCACCACCAATGCCATATTTCATTTTTCGCATATTGCATTTTGCACGTCTCTAAAGGCCCCGCGTCTCCCGGTATGCATGCGGCACTAGTCGTGAACACGTCTCTTCGTCTGATTGATATTTTCGTATAACGTTGTTCGGTTAAGCTTTTAATGCATTTCCAGCTAATTTAGAGAATTACTTTCAATCATCAATCTTTACGTAACTGTTATTTTATATTCTGTAAGTTGCCATACATAAAGTGATTCATGGGAGTTGCTGACACTATATAATATATGAACTAGAATATCAACGACTGGGGGCATGCAGGGGGGGAATTATATCTAGGATAGCAGAGAAAATTAGGAAATGACGAAGGCAGGTAAGCAGGTACAACGTATACGTAAATAAGAAAACTAAGGTGGGGAGAATCACCAATATAAGAATGACAAGAAGTAGAGTGCAAGTTTAGTCTCTTCCAACAGGTCCCCATCTGGCCGGTAGCCCCGTGTACAAATCACACGGTACCCGACTCAAATAGATGCTGCCCAACCTGCCCTCCTACCGTAAGTATCCACAATACTACCCAACCCTTCTCCGGGTCGATACATACAGCATTGGTATACCTTTTACTATACTACCTTCTTAATGTATGGGTAATGTGCCATGCTGTATCATATAGATGGTGGTGCATCACAAACTGCTCTTTAAAAGTTTGGTTCAATGCAGTATATATGTGGGTATAGTATGATGCTGCACATACTCCTAATGATCATTAACCTGAGATGCACCCTCGCAGAACAAGTTGAATATACAAGGAACAGAAACTGTTGTATTATCAACGGTGTGCATGCTCTGCCGCTGTATGAAACCAAACTCTGGTCAGATTACGTCCATAGCAGTTGAGTGAAAGAGCCGTTTTTAGCAGGAGTATAGATGTGAGAGCGGTCTAGCAGGGCAGAGTGTATTGAGCGGTTTACACCCTTGGGGCACATAGAACTGCTCACAGTTGCTCACACCCCGTCTGGCGAACTGCTCAGCACTTACCATTCTGGAGGGCAGGAGCTTGAGCCTGGGTGCCTTTAGGGGGCAAGGCGATTATAGTAATCGATCGTTCCGTTTTACGCTGACCCCGTATTACTTGACAGTCATAGATTGACGTTTGAATAAATAAATGAATCAAGGCTCCCCACCAACCCTCATGGGTTCACGCACGGTGCATTTGTAAATTGTCCAATTTACAGAATCATATGTGCCCCAGGGTGTAGGTACCAGTGGGTGCTGGAGGAGGGCAAATACCAGAGGGACATTAGCTGATGTAAAAACCGGTGTCCATGTGTGTGATATAAAACCTGTGGCTCCAGAATATATATAGGCCACTAGCGGAATACATTTTAGACCATTGAAAAGATGTCCTCGATTCACCGCGGAATTCTAAAGGTACAACTTGTACCCATGTGACTGTTATCAGTGCTTATCTCGCCAGTACTAGATCAAGTAATGGCTGTGCCCACTAGGTAATAATCGTAATGCTCCTAAATACATAAGACTGCACCATCTATAAAATATCCAGGGCCAGAGACGCAAGTCCATACAATAAGGGAAATAAACATGTAATAAACAATTCAGGATATATTTATCAGTCTTGGCATCCGGCAATGCATGGTCTATACAAAATACAGATGGCACAGGAAAGGTGGGGTGGATATATGCCTGACTCAATCATATCGAGACCATACACTTCGCGTCTGATGATGTAAAAGCCGAAATAAAGACTTGAAGACCAACTACATACAGATGATACTGGACAGGTGAGGTGAAGTGAATAAATACCCGACCCAATCATAGCTATTCTACACTTCCCTGACTTGCATGTAAGAGCAGAGAAAAAAAAGGCAGAATATAAAAAAAATGAAGAAGGAAGGTGTTGAGAGGTTGTCTGTGTGTGTAAACAGCCTGCGAGGTGGTAATTGGCAGGGTGTGGAGGCAGGTGCGGCTGGACCTGTTCCCCATCAGTAGGGTGGTCAGGCACTGACCGCTACACCGCCCACTGACCACTCCCACGTGCCCTCCACCAGCAGGCCACTCCCTACTGGGGAGCAGCTCGACCTGCAGCCAGGGGAGCAGCTCACAAGGTCAAGCTGCAGTAGGAGCAGCTCAGTGCGAGGGGAGGGGGTAAAGGGGTGCGCTAGAGAAGCAAAAATGAGTTTCTTAACTGAGGATGCCCCCTAAGAATACCCTTCTGTGTTTCTCTTCATTAATGTAGAATTAAGTAATCTCAAACCAGTTTTTTCCTGGCCTCATCTGAGAGAGAAAGTGATAGAAAGAGTTGGGCATCCTTTACACACTAACTAAATAACAACTCCTTCTAAAAAGATATATATTCGTGTGAACATATTGTTCTACTTATCAACAACAACAGAACATGCTTGAAATTATTATGTATTTCATCAGCATAAACGAGGAGCCAATCTACATAAAAGAGGGAGGGCACTTCTCGTTTCAGCTATTCCTTTCATGACTTGTCTGTTGTCTGTTACTGCTGCCATTACTCGTGGCCCCTACAAGGAACCACTTCTATTATTCCCTTGATCCTGGAGTCTTCATCTGGCAGTACTATAACGCATTATTTAGGTTTTATCAAAATGCCAAGCTTAGCATGAAGGGAAATAGGGTGCAATATGTGGGAGGCAGGCTCCACATATTCCAAGAACTGGAGGTGTTAACGCCTCCAACTTCTACTGTCAGCCAATGTGTTGTCGGATAATGGGAGACAAAAGCCGATTGAGGCAGTCTAGATTGAGTTCTGGCTATGCAATAAAACTAGCAAATAGCATCGGGTTAAATTGCTCCATCCGTTGAGAGTAATCAAGACTGGTCCATTGCCCTTCTCATTGCCTGCCTCCTCCGATTGCCTTTCCCCTCGCAGAGCATTGTGCGGAGTGGCTGATCCTGGAATTCAAGCCACAGCCCACTGCCACCATCAAGCCGATCACAAAGGAATTAATCAGCCCGATCGGCGCTCTGCGCTCTATCGATACCACCCATTAACACTTTGTAAATATTCAGGAATCATAATGGCCGCTGTCACCACTGCACTGCTGCTCAACCATAATATGGGGGATGCCAATGTCATCAGCAACATATTGTTGATACACTAAGGAGATTATAGTAGGCAAACCAAGCATTAGGGGCAAGTTCAGTTAGAGAAGAGTAAACATTGGAGTATATGTTATGAGAAATGCTGATGCTGCTATATTGATGTATTTTGGTAAGTGCAGTGAAGAGTTAAGTCGTTGCGCATGCGCAGTGTGATTTACAGCCAAGACGCTGTTCACTCTGCCGTGGATGCTAACGGGTCCCAGGCTCCGATAAATCTCCATCTTGATCTCCTACAGGGCGCCTTCCCATCCAATCTAGGTGACAAATGGACTGGGTGGGTCTCTGCATACAGATTCACACCCACCAATTTCTTCTTTATCTCTTTTTTTTGGCCTCTCTTCGATCCTCTCTCACCACCTTCAAATGTGTCTTATTATCATAGGCCACGCATTTCCTCAGCCGCAATTTCCTGCGTGAATCACCCAAACTGCTGATATACATCTCTATGGGCATCAGAGCAGATTTAGCTGGGAGTTGGACTGAATTGGATATGAGGTTAAGCCGTGGGCTGCTGGCAGGCTGGATGGGTGGCTGGGCGGCTGGGTGGGTGGGTGGGCAGGGAGAGTGACAACTTGTTGACGACCACTAAGTGAGTGTGGGAGAGGTGATTGCACATTATTCATCAATATTAATTTACGTGAGATTATACCCAATATAAACTGGAATATTATAGATGCATGACCTGGTTCTTTGGTAAATGGTGCGTTCATCTGCTCAGGATATCCAAAGCAGATCTATGTTTAGTAAATATAATCTCAGCCTTTGCATATGGTACTGATAGAACTGGTGGCGCTTTTGGAAAAATCCTTTCTTTACGATTGACGAGCCAAAGACAATTTAACCGCGTATATACTCCCAGTCTTGCACAAAACTATACTAAATGATGATCATTCCTCCTATACCCCTGTGCATTGTCACATGTCCCTACCAATGCAAGGGCAATATTGGGAGTTCTTTTCTCAGCACACTCCTCCCCGTGACCCTGGAAGGTGACAGAACTGGGGCATGACCCCATCCGACCTGTGCTTTTTGGCGGCTGTCGATTTGCCTGTGGGCTGTGTGCCTTGGTCAATACTCCCCCTGTTGCGCTGCCTGCCATGAAAGGCGACAGGCACTTGTTGAAGAGGCAGAATGAGTGCACTTGTCAAAACGTTTCATTCGTCAAGAGCAGTTCACTTGTGCTGTGTTTATTCAGTTTTGTAGGAATAAAAATCGATGTTTATTTGCCAATAGAAATAATCGTTAGTTTGGCAAGAATAATGGCGCTGAGCCTGCAATAATCAGTATGTGGTGCACGGTAATTAGTGTTATCTGTATGATATAGGATATTGTACTCCAGTTAGAGCAGGCTAGAGGCTTCTCTCATCGGATCCGGATTATTTTATGCATTTATTGCATATAGTGATGTTCAAATACACAATTTCAATAGTCAAGAGTCAATAATTGGAGGGACACTCAGTTCAGATATTTGCCCTAGATACACATTAATTCATATTGCACATGTGGTGACAGTACTGTGAGAGAATAACACTTATGCTATTATAACATCCCATCATAGATGAAACCAGGATGATATATGCATCATCCGGATTATCTCAAGTATAATGTGGACCAGAACTGAAGTAGCAGTAAGTGACATTTGCCGCATGGATTACTTATCCAGTGTTATCAGGAGAAGTTTGCCTTACTGCTTTGTAGTACATAGGTTGCATATACACACCATAACTAACACCTACACACTATCATACTCTCTGTTGTATTATGGGATATTACAGTGTATTACCTGGCAATGGGGTTCTATGATAATATTACATATGTACGTGTTCTGACGATGTGATCCATTCTAGATCATTATAGTGGCTTTTACCTTTTGCATAGTTTGACTACCATTTGCATCAACAACCCAGAGTCAACATCAAATCATGAAATAATCTGTGAATGGAAATGTGTGTCCTGAATAAAACTTGAGATTCAAGATGTGAATAACATTGCTTATTAATTTTGAAAAAATGAATAAAAATACAAAATGAAGTCAGCCCCTAGGGGCAATCATAACATATTGTACAATGCATTATCTTAAAACATTGAAGAATTCTGAATTGACCACATGGACCCGGTGGATGCTAAAGACTTCATGAGGCCCATTAAACATAGCCTATTCATAATTGGATTTCTGATAGTTGGACAGGAGGAAGATCGCCTACTTAACGTTTACTTTTAAACGAAATACGAATGTGATAGCTAATATAGTATCAGGCAAAGGTGACTTCTCACACCTAGGTGTGGTACATACATGAAGGGGTACCCATAAATAAATACACAAGTTGCTGTACAGACAACTAAGCAAACAAAAACCTGTCAGACTCCACCTAACGGGACGCAGGGGCGGCAGGTGTAAGTATGCTCCTGCTATATATATACAGTTTCTTGTAACGGGTTCGTTGTAATCGGAAACCCTACCTGGCTGTTATTAGTCTAAGGCGTGGACACATAAAGTGGGATGTAAGGAAAGTAGAAAAAAGGCAAAGAGATCCAGGTTCCCTCAGGACAATTTGTTTGGCTGTGGTTGGAGGTGTATGTCTCTAGCCTTCCTATCAAAATAGGTCTGGGTCACCAGAACACTAAGGACTGATGTAGGCAATGTATAGTATAGGAGCGAATTTCGGAACAACTGTTAAAGGCTCTTAACTGAATAAAAATGCTCAGAAAAGCAGGGTTTACTGTATCATGATTGGACAGGTGTAGACACACAAAAAATATATTTTGATTTCAGTTTCTAATATATATATAAGCGATGTAGGCCAGTATCTATGTTAGATCCACATTATGCATGTTCTGCTGGTGTGCCTGCCATTTGACGTTACACCGTGGTGTATTTGAACCACATTTGAACATTCAAATTGGAATACAACACAGGACCACACGCATTGTCTATGAGCCACCCTATCCATCAACCTGGACCACAGAAGAGAAAAAAGGTATAAGACCCAAGGGTGCCAAAACATTGGTGATCAATTCTAATCAGTAGTAGGACTGCAGGAAACCTTATTGCAGTTAAATCCTACCACCGTGGATTATCCTGTTGGCGTTGATGTCTGAGCTGAAGCCCATTTCCCGGCGACTAATGAGATAATTCCCGGCCCAGGCCGTGTCTGTCAGGGCCGACCTGCCTACACTGGATGCCCTTCTAGCTGGCGAGGCCGTCATAGGATTTACCTAAAGGGTCACAGCAGGTCTCGATTGGAAGTCTGCTTTGTAAACCAGAATGGCAAAGGAATTTTGAGAGGGGTTAGTCCCATCTTAAATGGCTTCCACAAAAAATTCAATAAATGGTTGAAAGAATTGACAAAGTCTGAAAATGGCTAATTGAAAGAGGTTAGGTAATATCTATACATGTATAGATATTAAGCTACACCAGTCTTGTGGGTCCTATAATGACCTGAGAGTGAAGGGCTGGCCAGCTCGTGCGACAGGTAGTATAACACTGAGGGCAGATAATGAAAACATCAACAGCACAGACAGGCAGGCACTGCCTACTGCTGGGCAGGCCGAGGGTGGCGGTGGGTGGCCTCAGCTAGAGCTGATTCACCCTGTCAAAGCACGGCCTCAGCTATCCATGGCTATCCACATTGATTCCAGCTAACTACTTCCTCACTTCCCCAGTACATCTTGGTCTGACATTATCATAGTGTTATTCTCCAAATATCTACTTCCTATCCCTCTCAGCCCTGCTATATATATACATGTACCTTCATTCAGATCACCTACCCTTCTCTCTTCCCAGATTCCTTCTATCCCTTATTGCTCTTCAGCATGCCTCCCCTTCCCACCCTTGATTGCCCCACACAGACCTGCCACCTTAATCTCCAACAACAACTGCCTGCTTCTGGGTGGCTCCTTCCTGCTGCTGATTCACCCCACATCCCGTCTGGGACTTGTGCCTCCTCCAGAGGCCCTCCAGTAGGAACAACAGGAGCCCACAAGGCCACCAGGCATGACTGCCAGCCTCACCAGCTACCCCAGAGTAGGGGCTGAAGGGTGGTAGGTGGGGGGAGGGGCAAACAAGGAGAGAACCCTCCAGAGGAGAGCAACTCGAGAAGCCAAAGCCAAGAGAAAAGACGCATATTTTTAAAGAAAACACAATGATTCATAGTCTTCGATCGCACCAACATGTCAATTCAGTTCCTGCTTGGTGGTTCCTGGATGCTCCTAGGGATCTACAGGAAGGAATTTAAGGTGGCCGGCGGGTATAGGCTAGAAGTAACTACGATTTCACCATACTTATACCACATATTCCAAAGGGTATATACTCTCAGAAAATAAGAAAAAAAATAGGGGGGTCCCGAGCTTGTTTCTTAGATATTTAACCACAAAGTTTCAGTCATCTCTAATAGGATCATATAGTGCTTCGTTAAACACATTGATGGAATACCATTGAAAAGTAACTACAGTTGTCTCTGACTTCAACACAATACTCTATATAATGTTATCTATCCAGAGGATGTGTTTTGCACATAGGGTCCCGGGCATATTTGTAAGATTTTAGGTCTTTTAAAAATAAAAGATGATGATATGGTTAAGATATGGTCATGTGAGATAATTTTATATTTTATCTCACCAGCTACCACAGCCTCCATGGTATAATGGTGAGAGCATTTGCCTTGTAACCTAAAGGTCTTGGGGTCGAATCCCAGCCTTCCCTGCCTTTTGTCAATTTCGTCATGGCATTGTTGACTTGATAAAATGTCCCTCTGGTGTCATATAGTAGAACTAGAATGGCCGCCGGCCACCTTAAGAGGGTAATAGTCCTGCGGTGAGTGCTCTCATAAAGACATGTGAATGGCAGCATTTGAGATCTATTTGGTTGGAATGGTGGCTCTAGAAGGAAGGTGAGCTGCAATTCCACCATACTGCAGACAGGATTGAGCGGATACGGATTAGATGTATAAGTGAGAATTCTGTTTTTGGGAATATGATTGTTATTTCTACACAAAAGTATATAACTGACTGTCTGAATGATTCAACCTATTGCAATCATCTTTATAGAAGGAACCAAGATGTATCAGATGCCTACCCGTATTGAAAACGACATACCCATTAGGTTGAATATAATATAAACACACGCCTCATAATCTGATTGTGTTCTAAGTCCGCTTCAATTACCATTGCCATTTTTCTGCCATGATATAGACAACATTGGTTTTATAACTATAAACAGGTAGCTGTTTGATGCAATTTAGTGCTATCCTAAAAAAGGCATCTCCCCTGATTGTACTTCCTTCCGCCCCCATTCAGCAATAGCCGCCTGGGCCGTAAACCCCACTGAGGGATCAGCAGGAGCAGCCACAGCCGCCATTAACTTCTAGCACTGCCAGGAAACGCCTGGAGAAGCTTCCTGGGAGGGAGCCCTCACATCAACAGGTGACTCAGCCATGCACCCTGGAGGAGGATGTCACTCTCCAAGCTGATTGTAGGATAAGACCTGAGTCTCTGCCCCACATTATTGCTAAATGGCTTAGTGATATTTAAAGCCCCCTTTTGGACAATAGCAGTATGTATAGATGATAAACATTTGATCTTTAGATCATGAATAACAAAATGTTGCCATATAGAGCGGATATATTGGACAGTTTAAACGGGCCTGGCCCAGCGAGCAGGAAAACATAGATTTTAGTGTTATTCCTCTTGCAGATCAGGACCCATACGGATCAAGTGTGTGTGTGTGTGTGTGGGGGGGGGGGGGGTCTTGGTACTCTGAGAAGGCTGTGGAAGGTAATCAGTGTACAGTGAACCAATAGTGACCATGCAGTCCGTAGGCAATTAAAGGCAGTTGAGTACCACTGACACCTGCAGTAATCAGATTGAACCTCACAGATTATCCATGTAATAACACTGACCTGCTGAAGTGCATTAATCGGAACTTTAATGTTATCATTGTAGTCCAACATATGATTGTTTTAAACATGACTTCAGCATTTTTTGTTACCGTATTTGAGCCTGCTTGTTTTCTTTTTCACATCCCCTTTACACCTAATAAAGTACTTTGGTATGTTACTAGTACACATTTTATAGATGTGCGTTCAATTGTCAACAAAGGACCCATGAGTTGTTATTAGAGTGAAAAGGCATTGTACAATGTACACTAATAATGTCCGTTGATACATAAAAAGTATTTCAAATGTTAGTCATTGCATTTTACATGTATGGAGTATTATGAATAATAAATATCTCTCCATCACCTTCATGTGAAAGTGTTAATACTAGAAAGGGACCATCTTGAGAGAACAAAGAACAAGTACCAGCAGTACTTGGGATAATTGCATTAATGCCTAAAGATAATGTCTTACAGGCGAGCAGGAAGCGAATTAATTGGAGTTGCTCGGAGCAGATGTTTCCTCTGGGAAGAATCTTCATCTCCATCTGTCAAACAGATCACATACTTTTAAAAAAAAAGGAAATTGTCTTCTTGATTCTGAATGGCTTTGCTTCCATTCCTCTGTAACTGTGTGTAGTCAATATGGCAATGAAATGGCAGGGCCTGGGATTCAAAGACACCAGTTCTAAATGCTGCAGTATTGGTTCCTCTGAGGCTGAGAAGTAATAGCTGGCCATTAATCTTGAATAGATATGTATAATGAATGCCATTTGACGTATTAGTGTCAGCAATTGCCTTAATAACATTTGCAGTATTGTGAAGCTAACATTGATTCTGGCCGTCACAATGAAAGTGAAGTTTAGTGTTCGCAATGAGGATTAAAGTGCAAACCCATACGTTTGATACACCCAAATCAAATATGGAAGCCGACGTTGGCTACAGAGACAGTGAATGTATTTTATATATAGGACATACTTTAATATAATATACTTCTATCTACTAGTGTAGTGACTACGTACAGCAGAGTAACAGACCTGTTATTCACAAGCACCGACAATAAACTGCGCAATAAGAGCAGTTCCTCGGTGACTCAGGGCACCTCTTACCATACTTCTCTCTCCCTATAAAAGGTGCCGATGGAGCAATATCACGTAGTTCAGTAACATAGGACAGAACCTATATGTAATCCCAGGAATGTCAGGTGCAATTATCATACATTCCCAACATGGAGAACCTGTAGTGAATGGCCTATTTTAGGTTTTTATACATAATGATTCAATCTGGGGCGAAGGTTACTATTAAATGTAATGATTTGTATTGTCCGGATGGCACACCATAACCCTTGAGGCACCCCTCTATAGAGGTATGTCAGTCAGGTTCTACTGTTCAATATGTATGATCAGCGAGGGCCTAGATGAGTCAACGCGTTGGGAAAACCTGTGAGGGCGGCAGTGCGCCTGGGTGAACTCAGATGCATACAGAGTTGGTCTAATATTGATTCTGGGAGCTAGGCCGACCGTCAAAGTCAGTTTAGTGGGAGACACACAGCTGGGGTGGAGTTGTAATTAAAGTATAGTTTATACAGCACCTCCAGTGTTTATCTACTCTGAAGGGTCTACTTGATGGCCTCCATTTGTAACAATCAAGTGCCCAAGCACTGCATGAAAATTCGTACACATCATTTTCGTGACAGAAGGTTTTAGGATGTATTATTCTCTCACAGTCGATGCCAATTAAGGTTATCTTACAATTACAATTTATTCAATGGAAGCTACACCATTACATGTTGACATGGCTGATAATCTAGCACCCTCAAAATAACACCATGATGCGGCAATATAGGGAAATGTGTAAAGGTTCTGCTAAATAGTGGAGCTATTATGGCAACATGTAACAGCACGTCAGTCGGAATGAGGTATAGTACACACATCCTGATCACGGACATCATCCGTCCACCTGGACGTGCACAGACTGGGCGCTCCATGATCAACACGGCGTTAGATACTCCACTTGGTAATGGTACGATCGAGGGACAGTGTACATATATTGGAAGTGTGTGTGAACTGGTAAATATGGTGGGACTAAAGAGGGAAATGGGCAGGAGAGAGTTATATAGAGACACAAAAAGAGAGGCAGACAGACAGAGACGGATACACAGTGATTGGGACAGACAAACAGCGGAGAGAGTGAGAGGCAGAGGGAGAGGGAGAGGGGACAGAGACCGACGGATAGAAGGAGAGACACACATACATAGCCCTGGACAAGAGACAAAGAGTTGAATACAGATAGAGACCTAAGTGAATTCGTACTGTAAATGTAGCGATGTATGAATTACGACATTCTGATTTAGAACTCTATTTTGCATGCACTTATATATATTCCCTAAGCATAAAAACGTTTATAGTTGATGTCTCGTATATACGTCTACATAAATCCATTTATACTCCATGCGATTATTCTTGGAGAAGGCAGAGGAAATTAGCTGTGCCGATAATAAAGATGAATACAGTTCAAGGGGGAAAAAGGGAAAATAGTGTTCCCATAACTGCTTTTCCCCCAATTACCCGTATGGAAGGAAGTCCAAAGTTCACGTCGTCCAATTATCACCCTGCTGCTAGAATTGATGTGGACAAGGCACTTCCTATAGCTACAACCCAGTGGTAATAACAATGCCCCACAATATTTCACCACTGCCAACAAGTATGGCCTACTTCCCCAGGACTAGGCCATTCTGTGCTTATCGATATGGTAAATCTAATTGTCCTAGTTTGCCTTTCAGATTCTGCCAAGGACAACATGTCCTGGTCCTTGACAAATGGAATTATCTTTTGTAGCCCCATCCCTGTCCTGTTAATCCGTTTTAAGATGGCAGATAACGCCTTTGAGACCCAATAAGAATTTGGTTTACATGTATCACGCTGAATAAGGTTTGTAGGGATTGCATTTAAGCACCTTCCACACCATGTTGCCTGCCATATCCACAATGGAATGAGGATTAAACTACCGGTACGTGTAGTGAAATAAATTCATCCTACAGACAAAATCCTTGTATGGATTATTACTTTGGCACAATAGCATGAGAAACAGAACATCGGATAAAGACATGAGAAAGGTCTGTCATGCATGCTGACACCTGCCTTCATCATAATCCCCAGGTCTGGCAGAACACACTCACACACGGCTTCCTGATCCAAATATTAGGAAAGGCACACATCTAGCAAACACTGGGGTACCTAACAGGCACCCAGTGACAAATATTTGATGAAATGTCATCTGTGCCCCTCTCCACCCGTAGGTAGATTGTGCGTGCCCAGGGATATGGTCCAAGTCACTGTGCAATGTACCAGTCAAATTCAAATCCTTTTGTTAGAACAAGACGTTTATTCCTCGGTAAGAAAGGTGGCTGCTGGCTATGTGGTGCTCTAGCACAATTTGTCCATATATATTTAACAAAAAAATTAAATATAAACTTCTACACAGTTAAGTGTTCTGCTAACTGGTCACGAATAAATCCGAGAAGCAGTCAAAAACTGCTTTTAGTAAATGGAATCGGTAAAATATACATTAATAGTATGGACATGTACGGAAATGAAGCACAAGTTGAATATGCTACACCACCAAATATAGCTAACATACAGCTACCGGGAAGCTGATACACCATAGACAAGGCACATAATTAATTGAATGCTGTCAGCATCTCCAAAAATATGATTTCTCCTAAATAAATTACACCCACCTATTACAGCATCTAGCTATTTGCTTATCATTTCATCGATGCCTGGTAGGGGTACATAGAGTAGCACAGGTCTGTAGGTTCTAGCCTCCCCAGACCAGGTTAGGCGCCAATATTGACAGCAGTGGTATCAGTATAATAACACCCAGTGTGGGTAGCCCACCAGGCCTGCAGCCTGATAACCATGTTGTCACACCAGTTGTCTCTGTTTGCACCCAACAGGAGGCTGGTTATGAGATCCTCCTGGGGATATTAAATAATGAATGCTATACAGGAACTATTCAATATTGCTAACAAAGGCTGCAGGACCCCTAGGATGTTTCTGATAGTTTCATATCGAGGTCTGCTATATGGTATATTCAATATGGAAGAGACAGGCACAATATGTCAAAGGGCATTAAAGATTTATTTTGTGGCAGATATCTGAAACGTTGTTTCTACTTCCATCATAAGTAATTCAAGCAACCCCTCATTACATTGTTACGTAGTCAGAATAGCAAATACAACTTCTTCTTTCATATTTATTTCATCTTGGTTGCACTTTCCTATCCTCAGCGCATCTTTGGTGGGCAGTGGTATTTCAATTTCCAGCAGGAAATAGGTATGTGTACTTTTTGGGCACGGGCTATGAGATACGATCTGAAGATATGCTAAGTAAACTGATACGAAAAAGGGCTCCCATAGATGCTGTACAAAGAATACAGGTGTGTGGGTCTACAGAAACAAAGACCCACCGATCAGCCTGGGGGTGTAGGGCAGGTAAGTGACTGTTATCATGGTGAGGTGACACACTGCCAGGGGAGACACAGCAGCTGGATGCTGCTGTGGGACCCCCAGGGGACAGGCGCATTCTATCCTGTGTTATATCGGTTGGAGTAACCACCACCCGTCCCGTCTACATGTCAGGTAAAGGCATCGTCTTACTTCTCTGTGTGTATTCCTTAAAACACTATCTTATTTCTATTGGAAGGGAGTGAAAGAGAATTTAGAAAGGATTTCTAGATCCAGATCTGGTGGAGTAATTTGTATAGCCTTTTACTCTTTAATATGGTAGGGGATTTGGACACATCTTCTCTCTCTTTGTGTACTATTCTATAGTGAGCACCAGAATTCTGGAAATGCTAAGCTATTATATATACATATTGATCTTGGTCATTTGCCCACGAATTGACCTAAAAAACACATTAAATTATGACACAATTTTTAAACTCTCCCCAAACCCCTACAAGTGGCCGCTTCCTGCTTATACACTTTCATGTAATCAGCTATAACTATTCATAGGCATCTTCTACAGAATGAAACGGAAGACTGCCAACGACGGGTTGATCGGTAGGTCAAGGAATATTATGAATATCTAATATTCCGATCGGAAATTCAAGAACCTCGTGACTCAGTGGCATCATCTGTTTAGAAGTCCAACAAATAAAAATGGCAACCTAATGCCTCTGTTTACTAACACTCGCTGAGAGGCCATATCGATTTGGCAACAAATATGTGAGGTGAGAGTTTCACATAATTCATACCTTTCAAATAATGGTCAGTGCCGGATTAGAGCCAGATCCCGGCTCATATTTTGCCGGCACCTCACAGACAAAAGTGACCAACGGGGAGGATGCCATGAATTATGGAAGAGGTGCTAAAACGTAACACCACTTCCTCCCAACTAGAGCTTTCAGGCTTATGTTTTAACCATGCATGTCCGAATGGCACTGTTACATTCCATTCGCCAGTATTGTCTATTCGCCGATGTATTGACGGTACATAAAGGAATAGATGAATCTGGACAAGTCCTGCCTAAATCACCCCATGAAAGACCTATACTTGTGGATGGCCCAATGCCAAGCCATCGCCGACCATTTGTCACTGCCTATCAGTGGCCACATTACGACTAGCCCCGACAACGTCACGTCATTTCGGGGCCCAGTCCAAACGTATTTATCAAAGGATACCGTTGGAGCCTTTCTTTTTCCTTTTTTAGCACAGCCAATCATTGCTCATCAAACAAAATGTTTATCTAGGCATTGGGAGAACATGGGGGTCAGGATGGAGGGAGCCAGGGATTCGTTATGTTTCCTTGTAATCTTTTTATACTCATCTGAAATGGCAGGGATTAGCCGTTCGTCACTCACTTGTCTCCTGGTGGAAACCCTCACAAGAAAAGGATAAAGAATCTCTACATGTCCCAAAGCCACTGGTAATGAAGGAGTAATTGAGCGTAAAAAAATAGGGGCTCTTCCCTGACAGAGCCTAATCAAAGGCTACTTAACTGATTACCTGCAACCACTAACTAATTAATCTCAACAATGTCAGAAATATTTCCCAGCTGAATGTCACATGTGAAACTACTAGAATGTCTGAGTGAGTAGTCCAAAAGGTCTGCCTTAGTACCTTTGTACTAAAAAGGCAGTCAGGAGACAGGCAGGTAACCTCAGTCATAGTTATAGATGGATATGATTGAGACAGTGTGGTAATCTAGATGTACCAGGTAAATGGTGACGGGGAGATTAGGAAGTGATCAGGGTTTGGGGTAGTCAGGGAGATTGAACAATGAAACCTGTTGGGGGCAGGAACAGATGTGGTGCTAAAATGAAACTAGGAAGCCGACAGAAGCAGAAAGGAGTGAAAACCAATTCGGTAGAAAGGGAAGTGAGGGGAAACCAATGGTCACCAAGAAAGAGATAGAACCATGACTCAGTATTCAATGAGAACATAAAGTATGCTGTAAAGAAATAAACTAGGGTTAAGAGTGGCACAGGATACCATCTGTTACCATGGTAATCTACAAAATGGCCGCACTGTGTCTCAGATTTATCTTCCCCTCCTCATTTGGCCCAGTTGTGTCTCATGCTTATCTGCCCCCACAAAGGTCTGAGGGTCACGTGGCTAATGGCGGACCGTGGACCCTAATTGGATCAACATTTAGATGTGAATAATTCACAGGTCGTACCAGAGGTACAAAGGGATCTAGGTGGGTGGCTACAGGCTCTTAAAGGTAGTCTTTATAGGGCTACAACCCTGGAGCTAATGGAATTGTTATTCTGGCTTTTGTGTGGCCCTCTCTACAAGTGTACCATTTTACACATGCCCACAAACAAAACATCTTTCTTATAATACCCAACGGTACAACCCTGGCCAATTTAATATGTCAATCAACTCTAATTTGTCTCACTCAGTCAGAAAGAAATGAAAATCAATATAGATTATCCTGGATATCACCTGAAAATATGTATCACATGCACCACTCTACCTTTGCTGATTCCAATTCAGCAGACGGGCCTGGACGAGCAGATATTATATGTAAACAGTGCAGGGGACTCACCTGTGAAAAATAAAACAGAAAGGTAATAAGTAAATAGTCTATACCAATACCACGATTTGATGAGTAATTGGTACATTGTTTGGGATATTTAAGTTCTAGCCTGTCTAGTTTTTTCTCTCTCGAAAAAAACCCCAGGACAATTGACATCATACATGGGGTGCTTTAGTATTGACACAGGCGTTACAGTTATACGATGAAACCATAAATTAGAAGTGACCGGTGACGTAGTGCAGTACTTCTACATGTGATAATTCTGATTCGAGTTTAGATTTTTCAAACACATCGTACATGGACTATTACTAATAGTACATTGTATTAGCTCATGTATATAGTTGAAAGTGGGTCTACCTTGTGACCCAAGACTTTGCAATGAATATGTATGGGAAAACTACATGTGTTCATCTTTATCTTTGTTTGATGAGCAATGATTGGTTATGCTAAAGGAGGGCGTGAGAATAATGTCCAACAAAAGATCTATTTGCAGGTACAAAATACAAGGGACTACCTTCTGGCTGCCCTGTTAGACTCAGTTCCCAGAATATCCGCCAGGTGATGAGAGGGTTGCATGGCCATGTCCAGCCTTCACAACGCACCCCTGTGGGATTCCGTGACGTTCAGGGAACACTTCAGGATCCAATCCGCGGATTCAATACACCTATAGCTTGTCCAACTGTTCCATATAGGATAACAACATGGATAAATGGAGCAACTGTATTCATTCTGTCATTATAGTATATACTTGTACTGGTAGTGGAGTATAGTCAATCAAATGTGATTCAATGTACAGACTCAACAAAGTGGATTCAAAGATGAATGTTATTTTCCTAAGCGCTTTTTTATTTTCTTACAGATGTAAGTGATGCTTTTGGTTAAATGATTATAACATGAACATAGTCATCTATGGGCTCTATATATAAGTATGATATACATATAGTGTATTCTATATTATAGAATAAACTATAAATATTTATGTATTTCAGAAAAGACTGTCACATTAGGCCACAAGACATATCTGGTGTCCACAGAAGGTGACTGTCCCGACCATGAAGCACACAAGAAGAGTGAGTGGACAAAGGGTGTGTGTGTGTGGGGGGGGGGGGGGGCGCACGTGGGTGCCGGAGTATCACGTGTCCACTGATGCCGCAATCTCATTTCCCGCCGCTAGGAGGCAGTATTGGTGGCGGCGGACATTGTGCTCTGGTGTAAGGCGACCATTTCGTGAAATCCCATTGGCGCGCCTATTGCCGTTACGGAGATCAGGTGGCGCTGGGCGACAATGGGTGGGAGAGATGGGATGTGGAAAAGGGGGATAAGGCTTTAAAGGATATTATGCAATAAGAAGGCAGCTTTAGGGGATAATGTGCCTTTCTTTAGGTTAGATTTGGCCAAGAGGTTTGGGGAAAAGCCTTCCTAACACCCACCCGCCGCGTTTTCAAAATCTTTGATCCAACACTGTTTTCCCAGGAAAGTCATTATCCTAATAGTTATTGTAAAATGTAAATTTATTCCCAGACATTAACTACACTACCAACGGGTAACATGGCAAGTTTGTACCGATAAACAGGCGATAAAAAATAAGTTTAATCATTTTGTATTGTCCGATAGACAGGTGGGCACCTGCAATTATAAAAACTGATAGCATATGCCCCTATAGATACTCAGTGTAGTATTAGATGGTATCTATCGTAAATAGTGACACTGATAGCTCTATATGCGGGCATGTGGCAGAAACTGTGTATTTTAAAGCCAAACAAATCGAATAGTTTCTATAATTATAATATGATGGGTGAATGTAGTATGCCCATCGGGATATTCTTACATGCGTAGTGTAATATGTGTTACATCATTTAACCCTGTTATTTCTGACAGAATTGCTTGATTAATCTATAATGCATTTATAAACCTTTCTTTAATTTCCTCGGTAGACTTATTCTAGAAAGGGAGAAGATGGGCAGAACAAAAAGAGGCAATATTTGTAGCAGGAGTGATGGGGTGATAGAGGCGTTCGTCATTAGTGGTTGTGTTGATAACCCTTTCACCCCAGGAATGCTCTCAGGGATGCCTCAGCCCTCCCACAAACACACTATCCACATTACAACCAAATACCAGAATGGAGTAACTCAGGCCGCAGGGACTAGCTACCACACACTGAGCAGCTCACGGGTCACATGACCACCTCCATGAGTTGAGTTTGAGTTTTGAGTTTTTGAAAAGTTTATTGACACAAATATTCACAACAAGTCGCGCTTTTCAATATTGAGTCATTTCTCGAAATATCACATAATCATATCATATCACAGGGTAATTTGAAAGAAAAATAGTAATCCTTCACATATTACTACACAGAAAAAACAGGACGTACAAGTAGGCAATGAAGATAGTAGAACTCTTTAGATACGGATCAGGTCACAATTCATACAACCTTGGACATTAATTACTTCACATCAATTCTCGACATACAGCTATATAGACCAACGTAAGATTTCAGATCTCCATGTCAATTGAAGGGTCACGTGCATTCACTCAATGACTACATCTTACAATACCTACATACAACAGCACAGACATTTCACGAGGGAGTCTGTCGGACAGGTATATAAGACGCATATAGAATATGATCAATATACCGGTACAGGACTATCAACCAAGGTACTTTATCCATCGTATGATGATATTTAGACTAAACCTCAGATTTTCGACATAAACAGATTAATAGTTGCAGATTTTTGGACTTCAGCATCCAGTTCATTCCAAATGAATGATCCCCTATACAGAGGGCTTTTCCTATAAAGTTCACCCTTTGGGCGTTGTAGCTTGAACTTTAATAAGGCATTGCTCCTTAGAACTCTTATAGGTACAATTAGATTATCATCCTTCCTTGAATGTTTATACATCAAACTCAGTATACTACGCCTGCGTCTAAAAGCTAATCTCTCACAATCACAGTTTTGATGTAGTACATCAATACGTATAAGTCTGGGGTCAATAATACCTAGGCAGCACCTAAGACAATGATTCTGTATGGTTTGTAATTCCCTACAGGTACAGAGCAATTCCCCACTCACTCTAGACCCACAAATATTTCCCTCCGCGAATCTATTACAAGTCTAGTACGATACGCATAGAAAAGAAAGGGAATCTTCCCAGGGACTAGGCCTATACCAAAGAATATGCTATGGTTGTAACAGAAAGTTTAAAATATAGCTGTCTAATTCATTGTGTAAAGGTGCTGCCTTTGAATCTTTGTTGGCAGCAAAATATTCAGGCAGCTAAAGCAATTAGATAATGAGTGGTTGGTTTGAGTGGTGTAAAAGTGCCGACGTGTTGTGTCCATTCTGGATGGAGGAGGGGATGATCCAGGGGGAGGCATCTTCACCTAATCAAGCCCACTTTCCTTAATTGACTTAATAGAATAAGGAATGAGTCACGACGTGGTTAGCCCCACTGTTCTTTGGGTGCACCACTTAACTATTGAGTCACTTAGCGAAACGCAAGATAAGAACAAGATAAAGGAGAGATAGTTAGGCACTGTTTATTGTAAATCTAGAATTCTCTCAGTCATGTACGCAATACTTCCATCGGCTATTATATTACTCTCTTCTCTTACACGATTATACATTTCAAGAAAAGCCTAGATGTAATATTCGCGAAGCAAACTTCACCACAGTTTCACCCTCTATAGCATTCGCTAGTGACGACATACTGTGTGAGTATAGGGGACCTTTATTAACAGCATTGACTGACAAGGGCGGAACCTGTGTGAGGGGAATGAGTAAAGGTTAGTTCAGCAATGAGACACAAGGGGGCTCCGCCGGCAGCCGTGGATTGTGGTTTGCTCCTTCAGTAGAGCCCGATGTGTTATTTTAGGTACAAAGTCTGCAGACCGCGGTGTTCCAGCATAATACGACTCAAATTGTGATTGGAAGGGGGCTGAGGGTATTGCTTATG
Organism: Harmothoe impar; assembly: GCA_947462335.1. Lineage (NCBI taxonomy): Eukaryota > Metazoa > Annelida > Polychaeta > Phyllodocida > Polynoidae > Harmothoe > Harmothoe impar. Next base: position 65,473,819 of record OX381708.1, on the reverse strand, counting down.
ATAAAGCACTTACTATTGAACCAATACTGCATGATCCACAGCAAAACTTATACAGAAGGATATATATTATGTACCCTTATTCTGATTATTAGTTCAACACCGTATATCAATTAACACGTGTACTTGGATGGTTCAAAAACTAGTTCTAAAGAAAGTTATATACAATCAACAACAATGTTGTCACCCATAAGACAATTACCCCCCCCCCCCCCCACACACCTCCATCATTTCCACAACTAACATTATAAAATGTTCCTGGTGACAACTGCCGAGCCATTTATCAGTATCCTACCTGAGGAAGGTACTCTACTGGGCTTCATGTGTTGGTAGCCAACGGGAGGAGGAGCACCACCTCCAGTGGATGAGTGAGAGGTACACCGGGAGGTACAACAGGGCTGCCACCTTACAGCATTGTTTAGGAGCAGATTAATAGTACTGGTATACATGTCTAAGTTATGGTATAGATATAGCATTTAGATGGTAGAGGTGCCATCTCTATATCAAAAAGATGACACCTCTGTCGAATAATCTTTATGTAGAATCCCCCTCAGTGGATAGACTCTATTAAATGTTTTTTCTCATATGGCTTAAACCTAGGTAATTGGAATGCTTTTAAAGGAAAACTACAACTACTGATCACTCCCACCCGATGTGCGTTTCGACGATTCTGCTTTAATATGGATTATCTGTACATTTAAATATACAGATCGTTCTAGTCTCAGACTAACTCATCCAAGAATTAAGTGAGCAATGTGCTGTTGGTAGTCACATGGCCTGAGTTGGTCTGGATCTGCTCATTTCCCGGCAGTAATTATGTTGACGGAGCAGCTCAGAGCAGGTCGTGGTGAGCTGCTCCCGGCCAAGTTAAACCTGTACCACTCGTGTGTCTCCCTGTTTAACCCATGCAGCTGTTTTTATAACGTGCAGCTTTACATGGGGATTCTCATGTAATACATACTTTAGACGGGCATACCGACAAACAGCACTCATATACTTGTTGTATCTGATCTATCGTTTGGCATATACATGCCACTTGTTGAGTTATATAAACTGCCATTGCCGGGGGACGATCCTCCTAGCACCATTTTAACTATCAGATCGCCAATAGTGCTGGTTCATAAATGAGATAATATCCCATCGGGAGTGGATTTTATTCCGTCGTTAGTCTGTTTATAAGTCTAGCCTTCTTCTAGCGGCCAATGAATATCATGTTTTAAGCATTTGTTGACTGCACAATATGTAAGAGCAAGTTTTCATTGAGCATTTCACAAAGCACATCTACACATAAAGGCTCATCTTCGCATATAGTTTACAGTTGTCAAAGATTCACAATCACATGACAGCACCTTTGTCCAAATCTGAAATGTGGAATATTTGTAAAATATTCTAATGGGATTTACTAGTGCTAGAGGCTAAGGTCCCTTATGTTTGGTGCCGATAGCCTGGGAATAAACAGTGGCTGTTCTGCAACATCATTCAAATGCCTTCTTTAGTTGTTTTACACACAATCACAACCTACACACATTTAAAGCACCGCACATAATTATACACGCGTAAGTTTGAGCTGCCATTCCCATATACTACTTACACACAATGACGTCACCTAATACAGTCTACAGTACAGCCCCCTTTCATCTCTGTTAGAGGCTCGGAACGCCAACACAGAGTAGGCATAATTCATACACATGAAAGGAATGTGGCCTTTAATCAATTAGGTGTGGATACATTCATTTTGACAAATCTCTAAATTGACTTTGAACAATTTAACACATATTTTTCCCATCATAACTAGGGCCAGTCAGCTTTATATATGAATTTACGTATAGTACTTACATTTGGCCTACCAAATAAAATTAATGCATTTACCTTCACACTAGCACTAAATGGGTGTGTTTACTGGGAGTACATCAGAAAAACTGTTTCCCCGACAGGGAGAAAACCCAAATGTAACCGGAAAATGTGATAAACGTCTTCCATAGTTACCCCCTTTTAGATGAACAAAACATGATTTATGATGGCAGTGAGCAGCTCTATTCTGCTCACATTAGCCGCACCTACTCAGGTTGCCAGAGGCCTACATTAACCTACCCTGTACCCCGGTGATCTACACCCATACACCGGATGGCGTGAGGAGTGCTATGTAAGACCCCCATACAAAGTAGTATAGAGGCAGCAGATAGAATAGGTCCAGCAGAGCCTTAATTGTAAGCTGCATGGCAGGTCCTCATCAGTGGGGGTAGGGGGCTCATAGTTAGATATGGTGGTGACCTGGACGTAGCTAAGGGGTAGGGGTAGGGGTAGGCCTATGTGTGGTACTGGTAGGGTTTATACTGGTGTAAGTATGATACTTGTAATATAATAGGAGGGTATACATATGTTAGGTAATGGCCACCGTCCACTGGGCTCTAATGGGCCGAAGTTATGTAGGAAATGTACGGGCTGTTAATCGGCCAGAATTCCCCAATGGACGGTGGCCATTAGGGTTTGGTCTCTAGAGAAGGTAGGAAGTAGGAGGTTGATGTATGAGGCTAAACTTGAAAGGTCTGATATAGTCTGACTGATGTGGGCAGACTAATGGTAGAGCTTATTGCATGGGACTGCGGGAGACGGTCGAATTGTTAGCTTGCAAAACTGTTGACTGCAAAAGAAGACTGGAAGTGGGTGAGTGGAGGATGAAGGATGTAGTTAAGGGTTGGGGTGTTTTTGTTTGCATGCACTAACATATATAGTACTATGTTGAGATATTGACTCTAGAATAGGTTCTACTTAAGTAGATCAATATGTAACTGTGATTAGGGTCTGAGGGCACCAGGGTCAGCCCTAGTCAAGTACAGCAGCCCCTGGAGGAACCTAATGGGAAAGATCATGGAAGGTGCCTCTATATAAGTGCACCACCAGCACGGCTAGCATGGGGACTTGGACACAGTCCTAATAGACCACACTTGATGCTGGCTGGATACTGGGGGGTGATTTTTACAAATGGTCAGCCGATTTGCGACAGTTTTCTGAGTAAAAGAAACAAAAAGACGCTTAAAGATAACGATGACATTGGCATCACATCAAAAATTAAAGAGTATCATTCTCATGCTCTCATCCCCATTGATATATGATTACAAATATTACAAATTTCAAATCTGAAAGATATGTTGTGAGGAATACTTCCCGCATAGCATTTTGCATTGTTCTTTGTATCATTTATTATCTCTTTCGCTTAGGCTACTGCAACGTAAAGAACCCATTGGTATATTTTCCTCCTCACCAACATTCAATAGACCTATGCATTTTACTGACTGTGTAGCTTCCATTCCCACAGCACACAGCACAACAAATAATACACATGCCAGCGTGGGACCTCTAAAAAACTCTCGCTTTATAACCGCAAGTTTATTGATTGAGAGAGCGATTTCTTTGGCAATTGCCTTACAAAGTATACATTGCTTCACGGGGGAGCTCAGACTGTCTTCAGCTGTAAAAGCCCGATGTACTGCAAGTTGTGATCAAACTTTAACGGCCACCTTGATGTGATGATTTGCCATTATGCGTGATTCTTGGCGGCGTGTTGGTGCTGCTGGGGTGGCCTGGGGCGTGAAGGATCTTTATGAAGGGCTATGGGCGCCCCTTCAGCCTAATCTGGTGCTACCTTTAACGGGCAGTCCGCACGTGAGGGAGCTCCCATCTCCCTCGACACAGCCTCTCACCTCCCCGCACTCTCAACACCACCCCAGTGTAGAGGCTGCACGTTCAGCACGGGGTTACTGCCGGGATATACATGTATAGTCTATAGTGGGTACTAGCACCATCTTGGGCAGAATAAAGCTCAGTATATAAGGAGAATTTGGAAGTGAGACCAATAATTCTCAGTATTAACATGGTATACGTCACATGGTATCCACTATACACGATGGTGGCCATGACTGATCCAAGATGGTGTCTCTTGTCCCAGGGCCCCTCTGCTACTGGTGAAGGTCCATGACTGAATTAAACTTCACCCCTGATCCCATTCCAGGCGTCAGAGCCTTCTCCCCGCGACACCCTCATCCCTCTCCTAACCCATGCCTGATCCTCACATGAGCTATTGATACCTTGCCATGAGAAGCCTACCCCTGGTCCATCTCCACCCATCTATATAGCTATATGTTAATTCTATACCACCCTACCTCAAACAAACACCCCAATCCATCATACCAATACCACTTGTTTCTCAAACCCTGCATGCAGCTTTCCAACTGCATTCAGTGCATTTCCATCTGATGCCAAATCAATAATATCACGGTTTGGAGCCAGCTCAGTTAAATACACTTGATTGCAGTATGATTGCTTAAAACTACCCTGCTTGCCTTTCTCAGCTGTTTCTCCGCCGGCGCCAATCACTCCCTCATCCCCTTAAGGTGCTAATCATTTTTGGACGATGAAAAGGCATTTCGTGCTTTCTGGCAGGCCCACCCCTGGCACTGCATGCTCGTCATGTTGTGGCTGAAAGCCATAAAACCTTTTTATGGTTCATTTATTGAGAAGTGAGGAGTAGGTTTTCTGTGGTTATCACTTGTGGCAAGCTACATTGTAGAACCTGGCTGTGTTACAAACCCAGGTTTAATATTCAAGCTGGATTGCCAGTAGTCGTATATGGCTGTGTTAAAAAAAACATGTTGATCTCAATTCACGAACTATTCCTACCGAAGGAAAATAACACGGCAAAGAGGAAGAGGTAGTACATGGGTGCAATTACGTTACAGTTTCAAGAGACCCTGCATCCTTGCAAGATGAGTTGCGAAATATCTACTAATGGTGCCAGTGTCTGTAGGATGTGCTCAGAATACGTGTGAGTTACACTTAGCTAAGTCTATAGGAGCGGTTTGCCGTCAGTGTCAATTTGACGGAGAGGCAATTTCACCCACAGACAGGAGCTGACAGCCGTAATATGTGTCTCAGGTGGGGCCTGTATCACTTTCCTCACTCACAGTAATAGTGAAGCAGTGAACCCAATACTACATGCCATACGTTACTTATCATGTTTTTGTCTTATATAAAGGAACACGCTCTAAGAGCTTTCGCTAAGTGGCAGAGATTCCATGTTTTTTTTGATAATGGACTACCTTCCGAAGAAGATAGGTGTATCTTAGTAGGTGAGGTTTTGATTTACATAAAATCTAGCATAATGACAGTTGAATATCATTCCAAACCAAGGTTGATTTTGAAAGCTATGATATGAAACATGCTTCCCTATACCACACACTCCGAGGTTTCAAGGGAAATTGATGCTTTTTGCCCGTTGAGGTCTAGAGCACCCAGAACATGAGATAAATGTGCCAAATCCTGGTGAGTAAAGTATGGCCCCGGGACACAGGTCCGGATCCGGTCTGCCTGTATATGTCCACCCGACATGCGAGCAGCTCAGGTCGAGCAGCTCCTGATATGGATGACCATTATGTCGTGTCAAGTAGGTCAGACAGAGAAATACCGTGAGGTGGGTTTCAAGTTCATAAAAAGATGCTTGTTAATTTATTCGTAAACGTTGCAGTGATTTCAGGTTTTTGGAGTTGCATATTGGTGTTTCTCGGCATTGTCCCAATTTTTTTTCAATTGCAAATCTACTATTAACACCTCTTTACTGGACAAAAGGCTATGGCGCGGAGAGTTAATGTTACAAGACTGTATTTCCATGCCATGTGCCATGTGATATTTCCCCCTCTCATCCCAAGCGCCAAGTATGTACCAAATGGCTACTGCACATGCAGAGGGCTTGTAGCCAGGGTACATAACACTTTGTTAAGTTTGTAAGAAATGTCCTTTTCGCAAAGGTGGCAGGGCCCTGAGGCGAGCTACCGATGACTGAATTTAAGGCAAAGAGCACATAAAAAAGCCAATTCATTAAGAGACCATAATAGCCATTCAAAATCATATATAGTGGCATTAACCATCCCAATGGTGTAGTATTTCATTTGGACAAATTGAAATGTGTAGTGCATGGGCTGTTTTTGTGTTACTGATCAACCTACTTGGGGCAGGATTGATAGGCAGTTTGCATTATGAATTAAATGCTATATATATCAGCGACACAAAGCAAGTATAATAATGAATAGGCAAACCTCGCTCTGCTGATTAGATACCTCGTAACTGTGGTTTTATATCTCACAAGATATCAAGTTTTTAAAGAAAAACCATTAAGGTTGGTTACAATAAAATAGCCCTCCGAGGACCAGTTTTAGCAACTGACAACAATAAGACTGGACGAGTTATTTCTGATGGAAACCCGAGGAAAAGGAACATAAACTACTACTCAATATACTCCCAATTATTACTATTCACACAGCATCAGTGACAGCACCAATCTGCAATTTTCTCTCTAGAAATAATGAAGTCTGAAATTGATTTAGAAGTTAGTGACTGCCAACACCACCTTCCTTGCTGCCTAAGCTTGTGTTCTGCTGCCCTCCCCTTTCACACTGCTCCCACTCGTGTAATCAATGCTGGGCACAGGGACAAGTTGGGAATGTGTGAGAAGTTGTTAGCTGGTTCCCACGAGACACACCAAGGCAACTGCTCAAGCTGAGTCTTAGTTCCTTGGGGCCTCACCTATTGGTATGGGGCAGAGTATGTGGCTGGACAGTGAGGTTAGGGTGCCACCCACCAAAGATGACTGGCATAAGTGAGTGTCGATGTCTTGTGCTATACACTCATGCTCTAGGCAATGTTGGATAGGGTATTGTAACTAGCCAAGCGATTGTGGATGAATAAACAGCACATTGAACAATAATAAAACTTAAGCCTGAGTGCATAATACAACATATATCTTACACATTGTATAATTAAAAAGCGTCATAACATATGTGTACATACTGAAATATCTCATACACAGGGTACAGCCGTGTTAATTATAGGAAATAGTCTAAAAAAAGTGCACGAATCAAATAAGTCTTCATTTGAAATGCATCAGCTCAGAACATCTCTCATATGGAAAAAAGAGGTGAGAAATACATTAGGAGTAAATGCATGGCTATTGCTCATCGCTGTATGGTGACTGCTATCTGGTGATGCATGGTAGAAGTTAACTGAACACTTCCCCGGGAGGTGACACATGAGTGCCTTGCATGTTGTATGGAGCTGGTATAGAGGGCCTTTTTAATCCTGAGTCGTCATCAGTCACTCTATGTGAGAAGCTACAGTGTGAATGGGAGCAGCTCACCCTCCCGTGCCCGGCCTTAATGGACACTGCTCATGTAGTCGTATACCATTATAGATGTGCACAATCCCAGGACTACCAGAGTATGCAATTCTCACTTAATTAACACTGCCTCTCTATGCCTCTTCTCAGATCTTCTATGTCTCTTCTCAGGTTTGATTGTACTTTTCATTGCAATCCATACTCATTAACTTTCTTCTCTTGTATGACCCTACAATGTCGATGCTACCAAATGCACAATGTGTGATGAAATGCCATTCCATCATTCTCCACATGACAGAGCTATATACCACTGCTCATCACCGCTCTCCTTGTGCGCTGGTATCCTCTTTCTTTAATGCATATCCACACCCCTTTCTTCTTTCATCATCGACCCGATGAGACACACAGTTCAAGCACCTCGTCACTCACAACTTCTAATGATTTATTACCCCCCGCCCTGTTGTGGTGTGTTGTTTATTCTCAAAAGACATTGCACATGTAGTGGATTTATGCCAAATAAAAATTGTGAAACTCAAACTCAAACTCAACCATAATGAGAAACCCTAAAACCTTAATCAGAAAATAGGTAATATCCTCAGCTTTGGACAGGGCCTATAACAGTACAAGACCCACCAATAAGTTGCTACAGCCACCAGCCACCACAGTTTACCCAATGGGAATGGTCATCTTAGTCTCAAGAAATCTAAGAGATCTTGACTGATCACTAAGTGACTATCAGGTAGTTTGCTATTGTATTGCCTTCCGCCACACACATGTAGCTGCGAGTTACTGTCCATCATGTTTATATGGGGTGTGATTTTCTACATCCTCAAAATGGACAAGGTGTTTTAATGTTACATGCAACCTTCTTTAATGGACAAATGGTTAACATCAACAAAATGTGTGTAATACGTTGATGAGTAGGCACACATTATTCTGCTAGTATTCATAGATGTTGTTTCAATTATATTACACTGGCACTGCAAGTTCTCAAAAGGTAGGTTACACAAAAAGGACAACGCTGGATTTCTATGGAATCTGTCATCCATTCACTGTATAAATGGATGAGTGTGTTTCTGAAACTGAACAGGGTTGCGAATTGTTTAGAGTAAAGTGCAACTGTCAACGAATGTTTGTGTCCAAGAACAATACCAAAGGACACGGATAAAATTCATGAAAAATTGTTGTTCCTTCGACGATTTCAATCTTGGCAATTGAGAAGCCAGTGGGACGAAAGAACTTGCAAATTTGAAGGAAACACGATGCATTTTTCGAATCAAAAGTACACAGTGACGACAAGATAAACGACCACTGAATATCCTCACAATGTTTCTTTTTATACTTCCCCAAACCTGATCTGAATGCAGGGGCACAGCTTCATTGACAGCACCAAAATAAGCCTTTCTCTGTAGGAATAATGGAGTCTGGGATTGATTTAGGGGTGAGAGACCTCCAGAACCACCTCCCTGCCTCTGTGCGCCCTGACCGACCTCCCCTTTCACGCTGGTACCAGTCTTGTAATCAATGCTGGCCATAGGGCCTCACTGGGAACGTGTGAGAAGTTGTCAGCTGGTTCCCACAAGGGAAGCCAAGGCAACTCTTCAAGCAGAGCCCCAGTTGCCGAGGGCCTCCCTTGTTGTTATGGAACAGCTAAGATTATCTGGCAGGAGAGTGAGTGAGTTCAGGGTGCCACCCACCAAAGTGGCTTGCATTAGCGCAGTGGATGTCCCATGCCCTATGCCCCATGGCCTTCGTGATGTTGGATAGGACATGGTAGGCAACCAAGGCAGAAAATGAGGTCTGATTCCTAGCCATTGACACCGTAATCATACTCATTTCTACCCCATAGAAAAGAAAATGGACATGGCTGAGAGAGAAAATGTAGCCGATAAAACCGGAATATGACATCTACTTCGAAATCGATTTCTGTCCTCCATTGGCAAGGGATACTATGGAAGCTGAAATTGGTGATCATAGGTTTAGTTGTATGTAGAAAAAAGATGTAATATCCATTCCTGGTGGTTTATCCTACAAAGTTGTTATTGTCATTACTAGTGCATATGGAAGCCATAAAACTGAAAACACTTTCATAGCATACATTACGTATTCTTGTAAGACCTAACAGATACCATTTATAATCTAACTTAGGCTTTAGTATCTGTCAAAGTATACTGAGATAATCATAGGTCTGATAATCATACGAATCACAGGCCTGTCAGTCTGTCAGCGATAGAAAGTAATGAAGCACACAGTATATCCATGAATCACATAAATCTCCATTTGAAACCCATCAACCTCGCATAGTCCCCGTCTATTTACCCAGCCAGTGAAAAAGATCAGTATACATCAGGAGAAGAGAGAAATGCGTGGCCATTCCTCACACTGGCTATCTGGTGATGCATGGTAGAAGTTAGCTGAACACTTCCCCAGGAGGTGACACATGAGTGCCTTGCATGCTGTATGGCGCTGGTATAGAGGGCCTTTTTGATACACGGTAGTCATCGGTCACTCTACATGTGAGCAGCCCTAGAGTAGATGTGAGCAGATTGTGAGCAGCTCAGCCAACCACGCCCAGCTAATGGACACTGCTCATGTAGCATTATACTACTTATAGATTAGCTGTGCACAGTCCTCACTCAGGTAGCCAATGGTCCTTTACATGTACTTCATTCTGCCTCCCTGCCTGTTTCCTCTCCAAAAGTGAGATGCCTTCCTATTGCACTAAAGCACTCTATTTAATTTCATGCATTTTCTTCTATTTATGACTCTCGCCATCCTATGTTACCCAATGCACGAATTCTGTTGAGATTCCATCCCTTCATTCTCCGCCTAACAGAGATGTAGATGCTTTCTTATACCTGCATTGCTTTCATAGTACCCACTTCAATCGATAATTAAACAGTCCCCGCCTTTCATTATGTGTCCCTTTGTGCCATTTATTTTATATGGATAAACTACAGCTTATTGGTAATTCTAAGAAACTCCCAATGTCTATTCAGTAGCGGATCGATCAATCAGTTGGTACAGTTACATCACTCGCCTCTCTTACACAGGAGTGAGGTAAATGAAAGTTGCGTTCCACGTCTCATGAGATCTAAGAGCATTTTTCGATTTTACATAATTAATATCTTGAGGGATAGACAGTCAGGAATTTGATTATGTATGCTTTAGACGAACTATTTGAGTAGGCATACTGAATCTAATTGTCATTCTCATCATCCACATACTAGATTATTGTAATGATACTCTAATTAAAGGCAGGTGTAGTTTTAAGTGCATATGGTTGCTTGGTCGTCGTACAGCATGTTTAGAGATATATATCATATAATCTGGTTCTCAGAGACCGTATATAAGTCTACATAGCAATGTGATAAATCAAAATGAAACCAGCTGTAAATCGAACTGCCCTGGGATGGCGTTGGAATGTTATAAATAAGTGTCGAATTGCTGTTACCTACATCAACCCCTGACTGCTCATCTGTGACCTTGGCTGATTACCAAGTGACCTTTACCTAGTTTAATAACCTGACTTCCACAGGCTCCCAAAAGGTTACACATCCACTTCCATGTAGCATTCCCTTCCAGTGGAGTACAGTCACATTGGGTTCTTTCTTAAAGACGGCATGGCAGCTGCCACCTGCAATATGTGCTAGTAATATTTCTTCTGTACCAACCTCTTCCGATTCATGAATTTCTCAAACACTAGAAACCTTGGAACGTCTATCTAAAGGGCGTTGCCAGGAATCGACTATTTTCGAAATTGCTTCTCCACCGAAGAGTGTTCCTCCGCCAAGGAGTAAAGAAAATGTTCGCCAGCTAGAAGACATGTAAAGTTGTGGAAGAGAAAGGAAGTCAGGGCAACTGGAGGAACAGGCGTCATGTCCAAGTACATCAGCAGGAGGAGGCACCAGAGCTGGAGGTACAGGAACTGGAGGAAGGTCAGGTGGAAGTTCAGGCTCTCACCCAGTGACCATGGCAGGTGTACTGCCAGGTGTGGTACCTGGAGCTGAGGGTAGTGCATTTAAAAGGGAAGGTATCTCATTTCTATGATACAATCATTAGTATAAAAGTTGGACACTCAATCGTACAGTTTGTATCTCCTCCACATCATGGCCATAGGCAATTTCTTCACAACAGACCTTGTCAGAACATACTCTAAGAACCAGCATCTATCAGCAGAAATCTTCTTTTTTATTTAAAGAATACTTCCTGTTATTCTTGCTAAACATGTAAATGGGGAGATTTTCCTTCTTAAATATGAGGTTTAGTACATCATCTAGTAGGATCCTGTGTTGGTGTTACACGGGTGGAGGTGAGCAGCTCAGTGGGTGGATGGGAGCTGCTCGGTGGCACCAGCTGAGAGTTGTTGTTGGGAGTGCTGAGCTGCTCCGACACGTCAGGTGCTCATCCACACACAGCATGCCCTGATCACCCCGCTGACAACCCCCAGCGGGCTACAACCCCAATGTGGACGGCACCATATAATGAGCTGAACCAAAAGGTATTCACTGTGCATATATTCTAATATATCGTGGCATGAATTTTTGAATCTACCTACTTCTCATTTCATCCGCCTCTATGCCAGTCCTGAACCAAATCATCATTAGTTATGCAAATACTGCCCGCATCTAGTAAAAGATTAAGGGAGAACTATAGTTGAACTCTACATGACTATTGCTAATTCCCATAACTGCACTTCATGGTGCACATTCCTCTCCAGGGTGTCCATTTTGGTGACTCCTGTGAACCCTTAATGATCTATAATTGGGTCATCCCCATGTCAATTTGGGTGTGGCGAATGGGAGTCCTGGGGTTCGCCATTCCCCCTAATTCCAGCCCTCCAGGGGGCTGTGATGGGGGTTCCTCCAGGGTTTGCCATGGAAACGGGCCTCTGTGGGCAGGTCCTCCATCATGCATTGTATTGTGGGTGGATTGATCTCTCCAGGTTCCAGAGGTGAGGAGGTCAGGTCCATCCTACCGCCCCTGGAGTAATATAACTGCCTCAGGCCAAGTAATAACATGTATGTTTCAGGTGACCCGATCCTACCTTGCAAAACAGGATAGGTTGAAATTATGATCTCAATAAACCTATTTTAATGTTATTTCTGGCATCTTACAGTCCGATGGCAGGATAGGTGATCCGTCGACAAATGCAATGGTAATGTAGTGCTACCACACCTTTTGCTTTTCTTGGCTTCAGGAATGTGTGATTAAATAAGCGTTGGAGGTAACTAAGCGGGGATTCTGGGATTTCTGACGGAAATGCTCCTTTTCATATAGAAAGCTTAGAGAAAGTAAAACCTTGGGTTTGAAGTGACTTATTAAAATGGGAGAATTATTCAGCTTTACAGAAACCCCGAGATAGCCAAGTAGTCTGCTGTGTGTTTTATGTTGACTTTAAATGTTCTGCTAAAAACAGGTCTGCACCTCTTTTGTCGAATGTAATCAACTTCAAAAGGCTTTCTCCTGGATGAAATATTTTAAAGTCTGATTAAATTCCCGGCGTCAGGACAAAGTGTTGCAGCCTATATGTGAAGAATGGGAATAGCCCCACCAAAGCTCCCCATTGTCGCCCATATCTAGCAGACCCATCTCACACTGTGGGTTATTGGCTATCTATCAGACTGCATAAAGAACATTGGGAGCAGGTGTGGCCACATTGGGCCCTTCCTAAATGTACCCTGTCCATAAGAATCTCCTGAGGTTGAGGATTTAGGAAGCCATATGGTATATCATATAGGAGGTTCATGGTTCTCCATCCAATCTTCATTTCTCACCGAGCTATGCTGCCTTACATTACACATCTAGTTTGTCTTCGGGTGATGGCTTGGATATAAACAGCCTTTAATAGGAGCTCTGCTCCAAAGCCTTTGGATTAATATCTGATGCATTACAGGCTCTGCACAAAGTGTGACCCATGAATGAAGTAACCCCATGGTAATATGTCTGCTTTGATACAAGAGATTATAGCAAATAAATCAGTTTCAGTCTAAACATAAAGTGAGAGGGAATGGCCGAAAGAAATATAGCCCAAATAACAAGGTTGTATTCAGCTGGCTGACGGTGCAATGTATAACAGATGTCCACCTGCAGCACACCTATAGCTTGGGGTTTTGTTTGATTAACTTGTGAACTATCAGTCTCCCCTTACCCTCAACTCACCACAGATTCACACAAACCCTGCTGCCTCACCCTGAACCCTGCCTACAGGACCCTTCTCCAAACGGTGCCACCTGCTGCTGAGCGGCTCCCTGAGCTGCTCGTGGGTTTGTTGTACCCGGTCTGAGCTGCTCCAGTACTGCCAGTACTAAGGGTCATTACCCCTTAATAAACATACAGTATCTGACCAGGGGTCATCTGAGTATCATTGTCTAATGATTCTGTTAAGACAGTTTATAGCATGGAGGCATTATGCCTCAGATAGAAATTGGTTAACTGGACTGTGTCCATTCAGAGAGGAACTCTCCAAGAAGCACCGTATTTCCATGATGTAGCAGTTTCCAAGACAATGAACAGGGGGATTGGTACCTTTCGTATATCTTTAGGCTGAACTTTAGTTAATAATGGTCTGCCTTGAGGATTCTCAACACATTATTATTTCATCCATTTTCTACAATTCAATATTGCAATGGCTGTTTGGAGGCTTTGGAATTGGAATTTAGCATCCTGCATCTATACAATACTTCCTCTTGGGATGATACCAGCAAGATAGCCATAAAAACAAAGCAGACGTTCCAGTTAAATACACCAGCAGAGGGTAGGATGCTTGTACCTGTTGACCTAAGGAATATTCATGCTCTCCTCCTCATAATGTTGGGACAGCTTTATGGTTTCAAGGAGCAGCAGCTGCTGGTCTGATCCCTCACAGACCTCCTACTTATATCAGCCTATCCACAAATCCTACTATATCATCCTATCGTCTTATCGTGTTGCTAAACCATGATGATTTATTAAATTTAGCAAATGGACCTTCTATTTTAGAGTAATGATAAATATCCTTTCCAATTTCAACCATCTTTCGACAATAAAAGGTTAATTGTAACCACATCCCCCCGAGCAACTGTTCGTAGACTAGGTAACCTTAGCTTTTTACTTGGTGGTGATCAATTATCTGCTTAACTTCGGTCGAGCCCAGCTCCTATGGGGTTCTATGGCCAACACAGACCCTTATAATCCCTTACCACCCCCACCTTCTCCCTGTCGTACCTCACCTTCTGGTAACAGATGCTGACCATCAGACCCTGTAGGTTCTGAGGGCCGTCATGTGACTACTGACCAGTCACTAATGACTGCTGCCACGAGTCTGAGTGAGGGTGTAAAGATTTTATGTCCTCAGCTGTCCATCCTAGTCAGAGGCGTGAAATATCGGGGTGAGGAGTAGAGAGAGAAGGAGAGACAGACAGACAGACCGACAGGAAGGCAGGCAGGCAGGCAAGCAGGCAGGAGAGAGAGAGAGAGAGAGAGAGAGAGAGAGAGAGAGAGAGAGAGAGAGAGAGAGAGAGAGAGAGAGAGAGGAGAGAGAGAGAGAGAGAGAGGGAGAGAGAGAGGGAGAGAGCGGGAGAGAGAGGGGAATCCGATTCAGGGGAGGGGGGGGAAGCATAGTTTTTAACAGTACGTACAGGTCAGTGACACAGACAGTAGTAAGCAATTTTTGTCGATGCAGGCAATGCTTGGGTCTGTTCGTGCAGTAAGACAGTAATGTAATAGTCCATGGTGTCATATGGACATTGTATAACAGGTATGTGGGTACATGAATGTGCTTATCTACGTGAATACACAGACATATTCGAGTCACACACTGAAATTTGTTTATGAAATTGCCCACATCTGGGATGTGGAGACCCTGGTGTGGAGACCCTAAAAGGCACTTAATCATTTCACAGAAAAGCCACCACTCGGTTCACAGTAGACATACTGAGAAACACTGTTCAACCAGTACCTCACTATCAAGGCAATGCCACACCTCTAATAAACCGCTTCGATAATAATTATTGATCATGCAAGCAATTGATTGGCCGAGGGGGGGGGGGCAGTGATAAACTATTCCGTGTTGCATTTCACTCTGTCTGTACCAATACAGGTGAGAACATCAAAGCATTAAATGAGAGAATACAGAGAAAACGAAAACATACAGCACAACACCAATCAGACGCCACTGTATACTATACGGTGAATGTGCATGTAGAGTGATCGTTTCCTACACAATATACATCTTGAGTGGGTTACTGTACACCTGTGATGAGTATAAGAATGAGCAGCTCAGGGAGTCGATCTCTGACAGAGAGTTGAGCAGCTCACAGGCCCACTCAGACACAGACCTGATTGATAGCTATACCCCACAGGCAATCACACCATCTCATAACCTACAACGTACTACGCCTCTACACCTACACCTACACCTACACCCCCCATCCCCCACCCCACCTAGTGATACCAGGACATCATCCCCAAGCTGTATTAGCGACAAAGTGAGTTGGTAGTTACCTGGAGAAATCGCCGCGTTGCCATCCGGAGGTTGGCCGGGTTGGGTATATCCGCCAATGTCAAGGACTTCATCATAAAATCCTCCTCGGCGCCCGCCACTGGGCGGCGCCAACATGGACGGCAGCTGGTGGTCCGGGTGGGGGGGGGGGGGAGGGGTGTGTGAGGTGTGTGAGGTGGGGAGGTAAGTATGTGAGCAGGTGGGGAAGGTGGGAGGCCAGGTATAGGGCGAATACTAAGGGGGTGTTCTTACTCCTCCAGGAGCAGCTGGTAATGCTGTTATTGCTGCCGCTGCTCTACTCCCTCCTACTCTTCCCTCTGCTACAACTTGACTTTACTTCCCCTCTACACTTAGATCTCGTTCCACTCCTCTCAATCCTAACACCCCTTCTGTCATATCCTGCCTCTTTAGCCTCTCTCTCTCCTCCCCCTTCCCTCTCCTCTAATACGGTGAGTGTTACTTCTCTTGTTCTCTTACTAGCTTTCCTCGTCAATTCCCTTTCTCCACTGTCTCCTAGATCTTCACTTCTATATCTTTCCCAGCCTGAGTCAGTGGCGCTGCTCACGTGCCTTTATCATGTGCTCCGTGGTTTACAACTACAAGTGTCTGTCTATGTGGTGCCCTGGAGTTTGCCTTAAATCTGCGGGCCCACTGGAGGGTGAGGATGAGGGCCTGGAGAAGGCATCCACTGGAGGAAGGTGTTGGCGGAACGACCACCAATAACACACCTGAGGGCGCACACCTGACGGCAGGACACCAGCTGGCACACCTGTGTACACCTGGAGGAGGGGTACGGGTCACAGGATAGGGGTAGGGTGACACAGAGAATGGCAGGGTAGCTTGTGTGATCTAACCCCACACGTTGTGAGATAGGATGATACGGGGTTAGCACGAGGTATCCGTTGTGCGGCTGGTGAACGAACGATGTAGGTAGGTACGTAGTAGATCTAAGTATAATTACTAGAGAAGTATAAACATGTTAACTGCAACGTAAGGTAGTGGACTGGCAAGATGTGTTCAATGTCCATTCACTTTTTTCTGAAAGCCATGTACGTTGGAAGATGAAGGAAGTAGAGTTGAGAGAAGGCGTGGCCCTTGAAAGCAGTGGTAAGTCTCAAATACATTGAACACATTCCATATCTCTCCTTAGTGATATAGTGAAGCTCAAGTATCCTCTCCTATCTTTGAGTAGTACGCTGTACAGACTCGATACCAGTGTCCTATGTAGTAATGGTATTCCACACCTATACAGATACATGAAGGCTGGGGTAAGCTGGAGGTCCGGGAGCTGGCCTGTATGACCTCACCGTGGAGGAGTCCCTCAGGGATCAGTGCTGAAGGTTAGGATTCAGAGGTAGGTGAGCAGCTCATGGGACCTCCTGGTGAGTCGCTATCTTCATTCATTACCCTGGGCAGATTGGTACAACCACACCCATGCTGTCCTCTCGTTATGCCTATAGGAAGTGGTTAAAGTCGGTGTTAGCTAAAGGTGTACAAGTTAACTCTTGCCTCAATGCTATATGGTAAAAGAGCATCTCCTCGTATAATAAATGACCCCTTTGGAAACTTTTCTTCTTGGAGTATCCAACAAGAGGAGTAATTCCAAATGTAAAGGTTAGATTTGGTAAGATTTAAGTTAGACGAGAAGAGGCATCTGGAGATCTATTCCGGGTCCTATTGAGTATGCCGTACGAATGATCCTCCTGTTTGATTCGTCTTGTATTACGGACTGCGTGTACACAAGGGCCACTCCCTGTCCATCAGCGCCAATTTAAACTTGCATAATCCCTACAAAGACCTTATTGAATTTCCTTTTAAACAAAAGAAGTACTTCTCGTGCCTGTAATGCCTTCCTGTAATACGATTCTTCATTGTAACATTGCATTATTTTGTTCTACCAATTGTACAAGATGTGTAATGGCCCTACCAGATTCCCTTTTCCATGTTTTAAATTCTTTTTCTCTCTAGCTTAACGGCTGTGCCATATTTTCTTACAGCCTGAAGTAATGGAACTATCGGATGCAAGAGACATAAATGCAATTGATGAATAAAGGATCGGGTTGGGTCCTGGTGCCCGTCTACTACCTGCGCATGACCCCTGGAGCCGGCGGAGAGCTGCCAGCATTCCCCGCCGTTCCTTTTTGTTACAGGGCTCTGTTCCAGATTCAAAAACAAAAACAGGATAGAAGAAAAGTGGCTACACACCCCCTAAAGTTATCGAGGGCGGGAGGTTGCTAATGTAGTTCTTATCGGCGACAGGGAGGCCTTACCTCACTGTATACCGGTACTTGGTGAGGGACAGAGTGAACGGTTTGTACCACAATGTCAGACTCGGGGGAGACATGATGGACATCCAGGGCCACATGGTATTTGCGAATGTCGTTTTTGTACGTATTGAACTGGCCTCAGGTGGTTGCAGAATGTGCCTTGCCTGCTGTCATGCATATCATTGGAGTGGGCTATTACCTGCTAACGATAGTCCTCTGATGCACATCTGCTTATAAAGCCAACGGTTGGTCAAATTAGATTTAAATTTCCCCAGAAAAGAAGCTTTGCCAGTTCTTTTTCTGAGATTAAAGTCTACTGCCCCAAATGGTGGTTGTGTCAGTGACTTGGAGAGGTGGTTGGAAGTGGCTGAGCAGAGCAGCTGGGAACCATCTGTTCACTCACTGAATATGGCTGCAGACGTACCACTGTGAAGTGGACATTTTTGATTTCAAGGGAAACAATCTGACATGTACCAGTTCCCCCTGTTGTCAAGTGCCTGAGCTAATATATCCGAAATGTATCATCTTCTAAGTTATGTGATATATTGGGAATGGTAAAAAGTGGTTCAATCCAGTGGGAAATGTGAAGGGCCATCGCACATAGAATCATTTTAATTATGGTATATCGTTTTCTGTCATTTCTGTTGCAATTACTGAATCATCTATCATCATTTAAATTCATTTTTACCATTTTCACTTTGATGAATTAAAAATCAAAGGAGCCAGAAGCTTCTTACATGGAATAAATGATGTCTTACGCTTTTATTTACAATGGCAGAGATAAATGTATATTACATGTATTAGCCAGGAAAGCATAACTGGCAATTCATAAATTTACCAGGGATGTACATGTGGCAGAAGGGCTCTTTGAGTTATGTCAACTATTCTTACAATGCATGTATGCTTACATCTGCAATGACTACATAGAAGATGTTTTGTAGTTATCCACCTGTCTCTATCTAGCTCCCCCTACCCCATCTTCTCCCACCCACCTGACAAATGCACTGTACAGCTAAAGTGTGAGATAGCAACAGTGGCCAACTAGCTAACTACATGTTTGACTCCTCACCAAAAATCAAAAACACAAAGCAATGAACCTCCAGACAGTACACAGCCTGAGTGAGTCATCTATACATGACACACACAAAAACAAAGAAGACTAATTCAAGAAAATAACTATGGAGAAAACATGTGGCAGGTGCATAGCTTGGGTGGACTGGATCTTCCCAATTGCTTGGTAGATCTGGAGGATAATTACCGTAGCGGTTGGTGATGGATATATCAGAAACACCTTGTGGGGTCCTCCTTAGAAAAGTGCGTATGTACCTGTGTGTTTTTGAACAGTCTACTCTTTCATCGTTTGTGTTTTGTTTTGTATACCACGATCATCAAAATCCTTTTTGTAATGCCTTTCAGTTTCAGTGTTGAAATCTCACAAGAATCTCTAAAGAATAACACTTCTTTCAGTAGCAGCTTATACATGTAGCTGTAATATTCAAATTTAGTATATTAAAACTACATATATCCAGATCATGTTGCCTATCAGGTGTGTTAAATGAACATAGTTATTCAGAAGAGTGTCAACCTTTCTTGCCGCATATATAGGACCCGGTAGTATATATGCACGACTGGGTGATGAATGTGTACTTTCCTTTGGACGGTTACTTTCTCTACTTCTTATCTTTTTGTGTTTTGACGTTTCAGCAACAACCTGTTAAAGGTTACTATAGGTCACATGTGGAGTTGCCATCACGTACTGTCTGCACAGAGCGCCCCTTTCCTTAACACTGCCAACTACAATACTGACGTCATAAGGACCCTCCCACAATCTATATTCATTACATACCCAGCTGAAGTGTGCTCATTTATCACAGCTCTTTTAACATAAGTAGATTAAGTACTGCACAGGCCTATAGCACTGAGTAACTCGGAGGTACTCCTGTATGTGTACAGCAACATCATATACTGATCGTAATAAGCGTTTTAGCAAAATAACGGTCAATATCTACTAGCAGCAGTAAACGTCTCAGAAATTGGTGAGACTAAAAGGGTATTTTCTAGAGAGGTTCGCCAGGGCAGACTTGATTTCAGTTACATGATATTATATCCTCTCAAATTTTTTAGCTGAATTACGGCAAACGATTTGCAATACTATGGTATTTTCCCCTCTGGCGCATGCTATCAATTTTGCTGTAAAATAAAGGGAGAATGTGCCTTTGAAACTCTTCTTAAGGGTGCCAGCCCCTTGAACAATTATCATAGTTATTCATCCAGGCGTTAACTTCATTTCTCTACAACTTCCCATGTCGACCAAAAGTGAGTAGCTTATGATTTCTCTTTCTTTGTAGAGTTATCAATTCAATAAGGGGGAGATTGTCCCACATTATAATGCAAAACGAGGATGCACAGACAAACGCCACTCAATATAGAGGCTATTCAAAACCCACTCACCAAAGTCGATTGCCCCCACCAAAATATATAAAACTAATAACAACAATATATACATGTTAGAAGCATCGAGGTATAAGACGAAATAGACATGTGGTATGTTACCAATACCTGGCTTCTTTCACTAAATAAATACGACAGGCTAGGTGGGATTAAAAACTGTATTATCGCCCACCTGTGTAAATGGTTGCTCCCCGCTGGAAGAGCATAGACACACAGATAGTTCTTCCGGGACAGCGGTCTATGGGTTATATTCTAGGGGTCCTGTGCACGTGTGAATGGTTCTAGGACAAGTACCCCCCGGACATCTACCCCTGCTATTTACCCCCTTGAAAATCTACCCCCAGGACATTTAACCCTAGGACCTTTACCACTGTGCATATATACTCCCTGGACTTTCACCTTCTTGGGACTTTTGCCCCCTAAGACATCCACCCCCTTGGACATCTACCCCCTTGGATTCTAAGCCTCTAGAACTTCTACCCCTGGGGACATCCACCCCCTCTAGATGTCCATATGGTTGAGTCACATCATGTGGAGGGGGTAGATGGTCCAAGGGATAGAGGTCCTAGAGGCTTAAAGTCCAGGGTGTAGATGTCCAGGGGGTAAAAGTCCTAGGGGGTAGATGTCCAGGGGGTAAATGACAGGGGTAGATGTCCGGGGGCTATTTGTCCTGACACCGTATGGATTTTACTTGATTCTGAAATGAATAATGTGCCACCAACTCGACATACCATACTTATTATAAAGTCCCACTAATCAAATACAACGTTATTTGTGAGACAGGAAATCTGGATCAACGCCAATTAACTGAACATACATAGGCTATACAACTATCTGCATGATGACGACGAACTTGATATAGCGGTTTCAGCATAATATCTATATCCCGAACACCATTGACGATAAGGGTCTTACCTTAATCCTCATCATCTGGTCGAGGAACCTTATCAAAGAACATACGTACCTGGAAGCAAAAGAAACACGATATCAGAACGGCAATAGTTTACAAGTCAAAAGCAGATAATCAAGTGTGAAAGCAAAACAGAAATCATGGCGGACACCAAACGGTCTTGTCCAGAATTATCTGTATCACCTAGTTATAATGAGTACACAAAAGCAGGTGAGAAGGTGGATGATCTTAGACATACCACCAGTTTATGTCATGAGGAAAAGCTGCATGCTAGTTGGAGGCATACACATACAGATACACATATTGGTAATGGAAAAACCACTATAGACCACAATCACAAATACCTTTGCACAAACATTGGTTCACTCATTCAGTTCTTGTATCCAGGATTGCATGTCAATACGAGTAGTTGTGGCTGACTCTAACGTGATTACTATTGCAAGGTGAAGGTGTGAGGTCCAAAGGGAACTGGGAATAATTGATGACAACATCTGTGGCCCCTGATTAGAACCAACATGAACCGCTGTAACACTTTACTTACTGACTGTTGTGTGAGGGACGGCACTAGGGGATTACAATAGATCACTTCTATAATGAATTTGTAATTAAGATGGTCTTCTCTAAGAAAGAGGCAATAGTAAACCACTGAAATATAGATGCATGCAACCTTCTTTGATTAAGCAAGCTGAAGTACATAGGCTGAAGACCATATATTACAGACTAATGTACAGGACTGAATTTAGCAGCCCTGAAGTTAAGGATATATTCGCTAATTATTATCATAAGTATCGGAGTAGTTATATGGGCACTGTTTATCAATACTAGAAACCATTAGTCCACTGCTAAGGAAACACATTCACTCCACCGAGACCTGCACAGAACCTTTCCATCTACTCTCGGCATTATAGCATGGAGTTGTGTAGTACTCTCGGCAAGTGCAAGGTTTTCTCATCACACACAACAAAGAAGACAAAACCCCAGTGCCTATAAGTATGCAGACCACACCTGGACCCATAGGTAAAGCAGTGATGTGGTATGGATCTAAGTGTGGGGTGGGCTGGAGGGGGGAGAGTGGGATGCTGGAGGATCATGTCGTTGTCATGGCGACAAGGCGCCGCCATAGCTACCCTCTGTCAACAATGGAGATGATGGGGGTGGAGGTGGGATTGGTAAGAGTATGCAATGTGTCTGGGATTCTGTGGGTCCCAGGGGTAGAAGAAGTGCTCAATGGAGATGGAGCTCAGACAGAGGACGATGGGGGCATTTACCCCCTAGACATTCCTACCACACAGACAGTCCCAGGAAGGACGTTAATCAGATTTTGTCTGGTGGATTCCTGTGTGGCAGATATATATAGAGGGTTGGTGTCTCAATGTGTGGATATATATACTTAGGTGGAGCCATTGCTGTAATGCGTTTAAGACTTGCCCTGATACCCTTTTTCAGGGGAATTGTTGATATAGAATATTCAATTAAAGGTAGAACCCAGTTTCTGTATATATAGGATTATATAGCTCATATCATGTCCGCACCCAGTTAAAAGCCCCTCTGTAAACAACCATGTGTAGAATACCATGTATGGGCTGCCATGTATGGGCTGCCATGTATGGGCTGCCATGTATGCGCTGCCATGTATGCGCTGCCATGTATGGGCTGCCATGTATGCGCTGCCATGTATGGGCTGCCATGTATGGGCTGCCATGTATGGGCTGCCATGTATGCGCTGCCTATCCCACACACATCCCTATTCCTATCCCTTGTAAATGTATGACACAGTGGCGTAGGAAAAGGGGGGGCCAGGGGGGCCCAGGCCCCCCCAATCACTGAGGAGGGGGGGGCCTGAATATGTTTGGGCCCCCCCCAAAAAATTTGTCAAGACATGTCATATGATACACATAATTTCCAATTCTTACCTTTCCCGCATGGGGAAAAGTGGGCGCAGAGGGGGCTGCACCCCCAAATTAGAGGTAAAGGGGGCTTAAATACTACTTTTCCATGCAATCTACTATAAGTGTGTATATGATACATCACACATAAAAACCGATACATAAAGTTGGTTGGAGTGGGCCCCCCTGGGCCCCCCCAATGAAGATTTGCTTCCTACGCCTCTGTGACAAGAACCCATGGCAGTGTTTGGAGAGTGGAACCCCTCATCCGGATCTCCCCCAGGCAGGCACTCATCGGCTGTGTGAGCAGCACATTGGTTACCTCAGGCATACACCAACACAGGAGGTAAATGGGGGTCTGCCTGCTCCGGGTGGAGGCAAACACTGCATGTAGGGACATAGGGTTGTACAACATTATTAGTGTGCTAACCATGTTTCCTCTCAGACCGTTAAGAAAGGAACTGATAATTTTTCTCTTAGTTTACTGTCCTGGAGCTTAATGTTGCCCGTAGACTTGACCACAGCTTGAGAAATGGGGCACTCCTGACACCATTACGATAATTATTAATAACTACTATTTGACCAAGGCTGGAGGGATGGGCACTCCTGATACCATTATGATAACTATTAATAACTACTACAAAGCTACACACACAGAAAAGTGAGAGTCATTGTCTGAGGGTGTAGATAAATGGGCACTCCTGATACAGTTATAATAATTAATAATAACTACTACTTGACCAAGGCTGGAGAAATGGGCACTCCTGATACCATTATGATAATTTTTGATAACAACTACTCCTGTAGGTTTCAAGCATCGCAAAATATCGCAATTGTCGGGAAGCCTGAATTAATCATTACTGAGGGATGATTACATCCGATCACACGTATGGGATAAATAGCAGACCTTATCACATGTCGTATTCAAGAGCTGCTCTCTGAACTACATGTTATAGGATGAGTTCACGAAAAGTGGTGAACCCAGCGGATACTGTGCTGCCACCTAGCTCATGCTGAATGTACTACTCGCCGAGATGCTTTACAAGGGAAAGAGGTCTGAAAGCTCGGAATCTGGTATTAACTCGAAACTGACTACTGAAACCTCATAGGGTAGATTCACCCAAAGACGGACACACACCTTAAGTCGGACACTTTTACCACTAAAAATAGTAATATAACCTTAACTATTTGCCCTGTGTGTGAGTACCAGGGCAAACATGAAGTATTCTTCTTCCCAATGAAATAAAGGATACACATGCAAACCAGTCCTGTATGTGTCTAAACATGCCCTGAAGTAGGCCTGTTTCAGGGTGATGAGCGGATGCAGAGTGTGGTGTATTTCATTATACCTTATGTCGGACAGGGTAGTGTCAAGAAGAATACTGCTGCTCTATCTTTACCTAGACAATACCTCTGGACATATACATTACGGTATATGTGTTTGAAAGTGAATTAGAAGAAGAAAATACGTAGTAATTACCAGGAAATAATGTTTGAAGACCTTTCAAATATGTGATTTAATTACTCCATGAGACGGACAGCACTGTGCAAAATATAGAGGGAGCAATGCCATTATTCTTCAATTAAATATTATGAAGTGAATATTGCTCGAAATATTGTATCAAATGCCATTGGCTAGAAAATATCAATTTAAGTCAGTTTAAAGGACGAATGTACAGATTTTCTATATGGAGCAGGTTCATTGGGGTTCAACATATATTTCTGGAGCAGATATGTTTAATATTTCTAATAATACCCATATCTTGGATAAATATGTTATCCCCAATATACTCATAAGACAAAGCAGTCAATATTACTAGTAAAAAACAAGGGAACCCCAAAGTGTCCGACTTCAGGTGAAATTGGGGTATTTAATTTCCTAAATTTGAACAGGAATATATCATATATTATCTTATATAATACGCAGATTATTGGTTGTCCATAATGTATGAATACCCCTCTTTCCATAGGTATGCTCAGACTAGTTCTGTGTAAAATACTAACAGAGCTATAGCTCATATGAAAGGGGTCACGTTTGCACTGCCAACGAGCGTCCGGAAGTGGTGAATCTACCCTATACGCAACATCATTATCATTATAATCATGGTGGTTCCTGTAGGACGAGCAATGAAAGAATTACAAGAAAGTATTCCTTGTACAACAATTACCATGTACATCAATGTCATACTCAATCATCATCAATGTTTTATTCAATCTTGGCGGAGGTAGCAAATTGGAAGAGCGGATAATATTATCTTTTTATATACATGATGGATATTATAACATAATATGAGATGGAAGGCGAATCCAGGGATTTTTGTAGATTGCTGTCTTGTCTCAGACCATTGCGAGTCCTGAGTGAGTTCTGCCACCTGGTGGATCTCAGCCTGTCCATCTGAGGAATTCTTCAATTGCCTTCGTAGCTTCGAAAGCTATAGTACTTAATATAATTATGACCTGTAACCCATGGTGTTTTAGTATATGGTGATAGAATGCAGTAGTATGTCATAAAAAGGATAAAGTGAAATAAGGATTTCCTCTCAATAATCGTTTGATTTGCAATACATTGTATTGCAATAATCATCATTGGAATACTCATTATAGGCTTCACACAAACTTACTTCACAGAAGTAGTCTGGTAGTGTAATCAGTGTTAGTTCAACATCTATTAGCATTCCCTCCGACCTTCCGAACTTTCTTTTAGAGTTCACTGTATATATTAGTCAGAACCAAATCTAGCCTCCAACCACTTTAGAGTACACGAATTAACTGCTGTAGATCCCCCCTGTAGGGCGTCATTGTTTCTCACAGATACCTCAGTTCGGTATGTTGATTACTGCTATACATCTTGTCCCAGACCATTAGGATTCCTGAGTGAGTCCTGCAAGCCAACCCTGTCCTGCTGCATCACAATGCCGCCACTACTTACATAATGTATGACAGCATGGAGACTACCCCCCCCCCTCTTAGCCACCGTTAGCTGTTGGCATCCAGGCCAACATTGTCACACATAAAAGCAGCACCTGTTGTGCCCATCAATATTCATTGTCAACCCACCCCATGCTGTTCTAAACCTTTGGGGACACATTGGGAGATCAGGAGACAATACTTTGTCACTTGTCCCACTACTCATCCACTGTCTTTTTACATTATTTAATATTAGCACTTTTTGCATGATTATCCCCCCAAACACATCGCCGCGATGAGGTCAAAGTGGCCTGATCCGGTTTTATCTCATTACGGTAGAAGCTAATTGACCGTGGGGAACGCGGGGTTTGGTGGGGGACACGTCTCCAACAATGGTCCATGTCTGAGTAATAGCTATAGGTTTTATTTAATACTGAGACTCTTTTATTTTGTGACAGGACAGCTACCACCCGGACATCTACCCCGTAGTCGTTTAGGGTAAAGGTCCAAGAGGGTAGATGTCCAATGGGGTGGATGTCCTGGGGATAAATGTCTTAGGGTTGTAAAAGTCCAAGGAGGTGGATGTCCTAGGGGGTTTACACCTTAGGGGTAAAAATCTAAGGGGGTAAACGTCCAATGGGGTAAATCTTAATGGTATGATGTACAGGAGGTAAACATCTTTCAGCCCACTAGGGTCGGGATTACAAACTAGAATTTGCTTCCTTCTTGAGCCACATCTTGAGTTGAATATGGAGAGGGTGGATGGCCTAGGGGGTAAAAGTCATAGAGGGTAAAAGTCCAAGGGCGTAGATGTCCAAGGGTGTAAACGGCAAGGGGCTAGATTTCCGAGGGTAGATGTCCAGAGGGTAGATGTCCTATGCATTTTATTTTTATACTGCCCCTTCCGTTAATGCTATCCCAAGATATGATATGATATGATAGGCCGTACCGTCATGACTATCAGTCTCACTGTATGCAATTAGTTTATCCAATTACATTATATCTGCATCATGGCATGCTGTATGCACTAATGGCAATGTCATTGGTAATCGTATAACCTATAACCCATGGCCCATTACACACTATAGGAACATATCATGCATATTACAATCCTCAGCTAGATACAAAAAGTAATTGGAAAACTGCAGTGGCATGAGTTTTTCACCCAGTATAGAACCCATGTTCATTCCAATACATCAAGCTAATGTGGGAACCCCATGCATAAGTAACCATGAGGAAATACATCGGTACTCTGCTTCTGAGGCTTTCAACTCGGGCTTCATACATCACTAAAACCTAAGACTGTAACTTTGAAGTACGGCCATTAAATAATCCACACTATGAACACCACAGACATCTTCATTACATATAACATACTCCAGGTGCACACTTCAAACTACCTTAAGGTCAGAATACCAAATGCCTTGAAATGGGATTTGACCTGTGAGACAGGGTAAGTGTGTTAAGACCCTGGAGAGTGGTGGGGAGTATACAGGGGTGTTCCAGGAGAGGCCTTTGTAAAGATCTGGATCCCATTAGAGACTGGCCAGGTGAGTGATGACCTGGGCTGGGGCACATGTACCCCCTGTAGAAAGGTACACAGCTGAGGTGGGCTGGGGTATAGGGGTGGAGGGTGGTGAGTAGTGAAAGATAATGCCGAAACTGCAGAGGGCTCAATGCAAGCTGCACATGTGGCTGGTTTTGTTAGGCTGCTTGGATGTGGAGAGAAGGAGAGAAGAAGAGATAGACATACAGACAGACAGAGACAGATATGAAGACAGAGTGCCAGAGACATACAACCAAAGGCAGGGAGACAGAAGAAGAGACAGACAGACAGAAAGAATCAAAAGAAAAACAAAGTAAGAGACAGGGGCAGAGAGACAGGGACCAGGACAGAACAGTACAGATTTCTTGTAGTTAGTGGGAGTTTCTGGTCCTAGTTAGCAAACCACTGACAATGCTGATAGATGGACGAGTGCTGATTAAGATGTAGATGTGTGACCTTTGGTTGGTAGATACTTAACTGCTGAATTATGTGACATATATTATCCCATGTGGTACCCGCTATATCCAGGATGTGCAGGTGATTATTATGAGTGAAACTAATGGTATTCTAGTATGGATTATATTTCCAGTATTAGTGGTGCTCGTGACAGACTATGATATGAGCGCACGGCATAATACATTTTCAACATACCATTGAAAATAAGTCAATAAGTGAATGGGAATTAACTAAAATATGCCTACGCCACTGGACAAATCACACAGAACAGCGACTCGTGAGACAAATTAGGCCCGATGCCACCCATACCAACGCTCATGCCTGAGGGCGGAACTTTTCCCGCCACTTAATTAACACAGAGTTAAAAAGCCAGAAGATTGAAGGGAGGGAAATTGTGAAACCAGTGCAAACAAGTTACAATTTCTTCTGTACTCCGAAACTGTAAAAAATACCATTAATTCCCTCCTGGCCCATCAATTCGAAAGACTGAAAAATCCCGAAATGAAATTGGCGCTGGGAAAACAGGGAACACCTCAGTTTTCTGCGACTTTTGACAATGAGGCGTTCGATCTTGATCTTTGATGGAGGCAGGGCCATGAGTGAGTAGCTTTAAAACCCCTTCTACCCCCTCCCCCCTAACCACCTCGCCACACACGTCAATTCAGATCTCCCACAGGTCTGTCACAGGTCCCTATTTTCAGTATTACCAACCGAAAACAATGCTGGAAGATTTAACTACAGTTTATGTATTTAAATAAGTATTGACTTCCTATGCACTGTCTTTTTTGCGATTTGTTGTTATTAATTTTCTCATTAATAGTATGTAAATGTTGGTAGATACCATTCCATGATTGCATGTGGCGAACCATTATTACTATTCAATTATACAAGACAACAATCTTGTATTGCTAGTTTATTAAACCATCTAGGGAAACAAAAATCGACGATCCAGAAATCGCCTTTTATATGATGGTATCAGCATGCAAGTGACCCTGAGGGGGAGGACACTAAGGTCAGATGTCACTGGGGAATAAGCATGTGGGTATTATAGGAGGCTGGTGGTCAGCACCCCCCTCCCCACCCTACACTAGCCTGCCCACACCCCATTCAGCTTGGAGGCTGCTGGGAGGGGTCAGTCTTGTAACCTGAGCGTGTTTGGCAGCTTGATTGGATCGTGCTCGTCCAATAGCCAAGGCAGTGCCCCTGATTTCTAACACTGTTTGCCTAATTTCGGCCCAACAAAAAGGTAGAAGGACTGTAGTACGTTGTTTGTAAGGTCATGACTCGTTGGCAAGGAGATCGAAATGGTTAGGAGTCCAATACCCCTAACAGTAGAAATCAGAGAAAAGCGATAAAGTCAAAACGTCAGTACCCCCCGAAGGAGACATTTTGTCTGGCCAATATAATTCACTATATGCATGGTGTATAACGCACATTAAAGATAAGCAGGGAGGGTTAAATAATAAAAGGATAACAAAAACAAATAGCGGACATAAAAAGCATATCACATTTCCTCATTCAAGAGTTACGATCTCCCGCCCCCTTCATTACACACCCTCTATAGCCCTTAGAAGAAGGGAAAATAACGAAGTATGTTTCAAGAAACATCTATAGTCAATTGCAAGCAATGTGAGATATGTAAGTCAAAAGATTCTGGGAGGTTTTGCTGCAGTACCGCGGGACTTTCCATATGTAGGTTAAGCATACTAGATAAAATGGTTATAAAAAGTGCAATGTAATTTAACATTGAGGTCGGGCTTGTATCATTTAGCACAATTTGGTGACCTGTTAAACACATCTATATTTTGCATTAATCCCCCCCCCCCCCCCACCATTTAGAAAAGAAACTTCCCATCGGCACACCTCGTAAAGCACGCAATACCTTTCTACAGTTACTCTGTCCGCAGTTAAAAGCCTCTTGTTTATTGATGGTAACGAAAGCCAAGGTCATGCATATTTCATGCCAATACTGACTGCAGGCTAGCATTTCTATCCACCTCTATCGGCAGTTTGAGCTCTGAAAACCACCACTAAAGTCAATAAATAGTAAACACAAACAATCGATGCTGACTAGCTGCCTTCAATATATATTCCATTTCGAAAAACTATTTACGAGACACATTCTCGTTTCTCACACAAAAACAGACAACTGTGGCCATATTTCATGATTTAGACTAATTTCCAGGTGCAAGATATTATTGGCTTTCAGGTTGAACTTAAGTTAACATAGGAAAAGTAGCAGATGAAAGAGGTAGACATTATAATGAAGTTACATGTGGGGCTGATTGAATGGGCACTTTACGAGGCAGCAGCAGTCTTATGTCACTTCTATATGGGAAGGTAGTGCTGGAAATAGCCCCAAGGGATATTAGGGTACTAGAAGATTGTGAGGAGATGAGATAGAGAAAAGATGAGATACAGAAACAGGGAAGGGGATGTAGGAGAAGGAATGGAAGGGAGATAGAGGAGGCAGAGATAGGGAGAAAGACAGACAGGTAGGGGGGGCAGAGGGAAAGGGGAGGGGGGGAGAAGGGGTACATGAGCATATAGGCCTCTAACTGGTGTGGACTTGTTCCCGGGACCACTGTGTGTACGCTGACACAGGCATGCATTTCCGCTTCTGGTTCTGCTCTCGCAATTTTAGCCTGTTCCCCGGAAGCTATGGTGTGTGAGTGTCTGGTCACTGCCTAAGTCTCACGATAAATGGCGAGCACAGAACTAACATGGCCACCCATACGGAGAAACCCGAGTCATCGCTATATGTTCGTCTCTATGCGCAACATCTTTCTGCCTATGTTATATAAAGTATTTTACAACTCAGCCTGGAGACTACAAGGACTAAATTAATATATATGATTTACTCTCTACTATTCCCAGTCTGCCTGGGACGTTGGCGCATGTCGTGCCTGAAGTGAACCCTTTTTACAGACCGAGTTGCAGTCTCATTCTTCCCCCATGCGGCAGGCGGCACGTTACCTGTTGTACAAGTCGTGCCTGCCCCCAGGCCCGCTGCTGCCACTGCAATATGGATTCAATATGCACAAGGCAATTGTATGATGGATTCAAACCTAGCGTTTCGTTTGCTTCCCCGGGGTATAAAAGAATATGATTTTACTCCAACCTCTATAATACTCAATTCTGAAATAGGAGTAATACGACGAGGGGCTGATTCTAGCGGGCCTAGCTGTATGGCTCCTCGAAGGATTGTTTCTAGGTATAACATAAGGTCACATAAAACAGATGAAAACTGTTGATCAATTCATTCGGATAATTTCAGTATTTACATTGCAAAGTGACTGCAGTTGTTCTGATGAAATAATGAATACACTATGATAAAATGGTATAAAATATACATGGCACAGAACTCTAAATTATCTCTCGTGTATACACGAAGCATGCACTATACACTGAATTGCATCCGGAAAACAAACAAAAAAGCGGAGTAGAGTGGGCCCCCATCTACCTGTGGGAAATAATAGGACAGGCACAACAGCCATCTGGGTGTCTACAGAGGAGGATCTAGATGTATATTAGCACACCTGTGGGTTGGTGATCAGCAGAGTGGGGTGTGGCAGTTAGAGATGGGGGCAGGCACATGCCCATATCAGCATGTTCAGGACTTGAAGGCCAGCGGAGGACGGCAGTGGCATGCAATGCACGTCAGCCAGGACTGTAGTTAGAAGGGCGTGGTAGGAGGGCAGGGAGGGCAGGGAGGGCAGGGAGGAGGGTGGCAGGTGTAGACAGTGAGGGAGTAGTGGTATCATCATAAGGAGGGTTTGTTAGGGCTCAACGATTGAGATATTAGAAGGGGTATATTTATATTACTTATATTATTTATTAGTTTATAGAAAGCTTAGAGCAGGGTGGCAATGAAGGGGCAATAAAGAAGCAAGATGGGTGGAAATAGACAAGAGACTAGGAAGAAGATGATCATTACCTATAATAAGATCAAATTCCAAGAAAATATAAAAGTATAGTATTGATGAGAGGGAAGGAGAGGGAGGTGACAGTGTCCGGATGAGGATCTCTTTAATTTAGTGCCTGTTAACACCATCGGTCACTGTCCTTAATCAGTGCCAATTACTCCATCACACACCTGGTGAGTTCATCAGTGAGGGCTGGCTGGGTGAGCAGCCACTGGAGTACACTACATGCATGCATGAGCAGCTCACCTGTCGGAGCAGAACAAACCCACTCACCAAGCACCGTCACGATGAGCTAAACGACCGGCCAGGGGTAGGGATGGGTGGGAGGTGAGTGGATTAGATGCAGCAACGCCCTCTATTGGCAAAGTTTCTTACTATAGGCAGGTGATTTATCAGACCCTCGTATGGAAGTAATAATAGGGTCTATCAGGGAGTTATGAGGTAAGGGATAATTTGAAAACTTTATGTGCTTTCTTTTCATGTGTTTTCCTCTTCATCCCCACCAGCAATAAAATCACACACAAATAAAACCTAAATTGAATGAGATCAACTTGTTTGTGAAAACCGGAAATATGAGCATCATCCAAATTTACGTTCAGTCTGAAAGCTTAGAACTGCAGTCCTACCTTTTTTATTCGGATGTTATTTTTCTCCCACTTCCATAGCATCATCGTCATCTTGGTTTTCTTTTTTCAGTATCCACACAATAAAATAATCCGTGCACGAACGACCCTTGGTTTAGTATATCACTGTTACATTCCTATACTGGATCCGATCCGATGAATTGGGGTTTCTCCATGATAATCTAGAGTAATCTCCTGTTTTTAGTGCACCAGAACCACCGTTATCCGCTGTCGTAACTTGGAGGTACTTGCAGAAAAATCAACACATACCAAGAAAATGTTTTTTTTTGATGTACCAGAACTCAGTCTAGGTATTGTAATGTAAAATCAATTGCTTCACCAGTCAGTATGGCAGAGCAAAATGCTCAATGAGGTCGATTTTCTTGATTATAAGCTCGGCACAATCAACACGTCTCTCTCTTGCCCAATACTTCCTCCCTGGAGGAATTCTATTCTATTATGAGAATAACGTATACACGTGTATGAATGTAATAACGAGACGTGGGAGCCCAACCTACTCTCAGGCTTAAATCCAATTTCAAATCCCTAGTCCTGGCGTGTTTCCTCTCAATACCGCATGTTTATCAGGGGAGAGCGAAATGCTTTGGTAAAAACCGCAGGAATGCGTGGGAGGTTCCCGGAAAGAAAAAACACAAATCACAATGCCTAACATAAGGTGTTTATATATGGATCGGAGCCATTGAACAAAAGACTACTTCTGTGGTTACAGTATGGCGCATTTATGGAAAGTGCCTATTGAAGCAGCACTCCTTGGCACAACCTCTCCCATACAGGACACATTGGTAATGCAGTCAGTCAATACCAGACTCAGATCTGTGCATCTACTAAATCAAGCTCATTGTGCAATAACAATGCTGATATAATCATAGCTGTCTACGCTCCTTTATACACAAGCGGAAAAGTCAGCAAAGACTGTCCTCAATAATTCCTTCACATTTTAACTAGACTAATCCCTATAGTCGGCCCCAGCTCCTTCTTCCTGATATGAAAGGATTATCTCAGCCAGTTGCCTTTCCTGGTACCCTGCGGTTTGTTGTGTGTGTCAGTCATACCAGGCCTCCTCCTGCAGTGACATACCGGGGCCCATTAGTCCCCCACAGGTAATCACGTTTTTATCTGTGTACTTTATAGTGGGATACACTCCTACCTGAGCTGCAGGTGGGATGACACATACCTGTGGCCGCCCAGTACCCCCATATAGCCCACCTCCTCAGGTACTTATGATCCTGACGTCTGTAAGTCAAGCTTCTAACTCTGACCGCACACAAACTGATTCTCTGACAACACAAATAGAGAAGGCGGATTGCTGATTGGTGGGACACACACCCACGGGGTTACCTCCAGGTCTGGGTCAGACTCTGAGTGACGTGAGACAAGGCAAGTTAATCTGTCTGCCTTCTCATTGTAAGATGGTCACTCAGGAGTTGACATATAGAAGTAGTAGGGTGGGACTGTAGATTCTTAAGATGACTGATAAAGCAGTGCAGTCGTATATGGAGCTCCCAGCTAAAATTGGTATGCTTACTCCGGGAGCAATGTTTTGGAGCTGTTGATGTTAAACGATGTGAGAGGCACTGGGCACAGCATCCAATTTGTGAACTTATCTGTCCTAGGCAGAGATCAAGGATGGGTAAGGTGTGTATAATTGCTCAATCGCCTGGGTTTGAAATCAAATAATGGGAGATAATCTATCGGACCATACTGATATCCCAGTTGAGTGGACTAAACATCACTGAAGCTCTCCACTGTATGTTCAGAGTTCCAGTGATATACCTAGACTCAGACGAGGGCTCAGAAAGGATTATTCTATGTGAGAGACCAGTCTCAAACGGTGGATGTTGAGGGGTTGCCCATTGGAGGCAAGTCAAGTTAGTCTGTTGCCCCATATACCATCCTCTTTAGTCGATCTAAGTATATTATGTTGTCCATCCATATACAGAGAGAGGCGTCGGTTTCAACACTACAGGGGTGTTAACGGGGGTGGAGGGTGTCACACACTATGGATGACCAGGGGGAACACTACTGCCATGGTCATTTATAATCCTTACAAACCCTACAAACACAATAGTCCTCCTGTCAGGCAGGATCTATCTTCCCAATTTCTGTTTCCATGGAAACCAGACCCCCTGTGGCTTGAAAAGATCTGATGGATCTGGAGATAAGATGATTACGTCCAACCTGGGCGCCTGCACTATATATATGGCAAGTTCTCATATGAATCTGCTATCTTCTCCACGCGGGCGGAAAGATAAAGTAAATATAATAATTCATGAGACACTTTCCAAGCTTACTACGGTTACACTCCAGACACGGATGGTACTATTATACCAGAAACACCGACATTGGATCCCTACTTGTTCAATGGCATAACGTTGGATCATCACTACAATCGATACTCAGATCGGCCACTGCACACCTTCCCCACTCGTACAGCTGTCTGGCGGGAAAGTAGGGGTCACAAAACACCCACTCTCTTTATCACTAATCCCTCTGTGTGATACTCCAAAGGCTCCTTGATCCTATAACGAGGGTGTCCTTATCATGAGAGCTATGTGTGTAGCCCACGGTAAGAGTGTTAATGGACCATTCACACCCCTCACGTCCCGCTCCCTCCTGGGGGATCTGCCAGGCCCCTCTACCTCCCTACACACTATAAATCCTGTATTTCCTCCAGGGAACGCATGCGCAATGACTACTGGCCAATGGCACCTGCTGCCTTCCCCTTCCCAGCGATCGCCCTATAATAATGTATAGGGCTTTGAGATGGCGTGGTTAAGGGTGATATTTGTTCCAGGGCTACTACAGGGCTACAATAGAGGCCCAGCTTAGTGTTAAACACCTGGAGGATGTGTAGGTGGTATATATAGCAGCGGAACACGTGCAGACCTCCACATGGGTCAACCCCTCTTGTCCAGACCACAGGGGGATCCCAGGGTAAAGTAGGAGTTGTTGTTGCTGTTGTTGTTGCTGCTGTCGTTGCTGTTGTTGTTGCTGCTGTCGTTGCTGTTGTTGTTGCGGTTTCTAGTACACTCCTTGTCATGAGGGTCAGAGTGAGAGGGAGAATGGTAGTGATATTGCCAATACACCTACAATAAGACCTGAAATATGTTTCGTTTCTTTCTGTTCTGCTGAATTACGATTATTGCAGCCCTTTCTCTCAAATCATCACTGGTGTCCGATATCTCTTACTCTGTCGTTTAGGTGTGGACTGATGGTTCAACGTTTGATGTAGCTATCACTGTTGTTGTTGTTTTCATCGATGGTCGTGTTATTACATGCGCAATGTCAGTACAACCTCATATCTAAAAGCTGATCTGGTACATCACCTCGTTGTTTTCAGTGATAATTGTTTTATTCCATGTTTATTGCTG
The DNA here is from genome assembly GCA_947462335.1 of Harmothoe impar. Classification (NCBI taxonomy): domain Eukaryota; kingdom Metazoa; phylum Annelida; class Polychaeta; order Phyllodocida; family Polynoidae; genus Harmothoe; species Harmothoe impar. The sequence continues at coordinate 65,437,811 of OX381708.1, read as the reverse complement.
TTGGTCCTCTGTCAATGCCTAAACTGTATCAAAGACACAGTTTACGGCAGTTCCAGTTTCATCCCACTGGCAGTACACATCCTCAGTCTGCGATTTCAGCACCAATACATCATGTCTCACTCCCTACCTACACATACAGATATACGTGTATGTAGGTGCACAGTGCCTGTGGTGCCAGCATCAGGTTCCCACTACAGCTCCTCCAGTAGCAAGTATCTCACTCCAGGTACCCGGACACTGCAGCAGTATATCAGCCATGGGACTGGCATCCAGCCGTCACAGGGGTCACACCCTAGACCACAGGACAGGTCCAGCTTCAGGACCCCATACAGGACCAGGTTAGGGTGTGGATGGAGAAGGCCACTTGTAGTGTGATCCCTGCCTGTACGTATAGGTGCCCACTGCCTCTTGGGCTGCCTCTGCCTCCCTCCCCTCCTCCTGCTCCTCGGCTGCTGGCTGAATGGCTGGTCACGGCAGCTCCAATGCATTGATGCAGGCAGTAAGCGCTCACTCCCCACCACCTCCTGCCCCTGTGGCTCTCACGCCGAGCCCGCGCCACCCACGTTCCGCTTTGAGCTGCCGCCCTGCCCGAGTTCCCCGTTTGGGCCAGCACTCTATTCTATACCCTGAGGAAGCTTGATTCGTCTCACAGAAAGCCTTCTATTTCCCTTGTTATCCCCTTCCTTCTGCTTTATATCACCTTTAATATATATTTTTTTCCCAGTTCCCTTTTCACAGCACGCCTCTTTCGGCTGGAACCATATAAGGTGTTCCACAGTTCTCCTTTATGGCCCCTTTTCCTAAACTACTTCACTCTGCACGTGCTCTCCCTCTCCTGTCCCATGTATCCCTACATCCCCGATACCCACTGAGTGTTCGCTTCCTTTACCCCTTCTTACGTCATTTACAAGAAATCGTGCCCACTTGTAACATATAGCATGCCACTTATTCATACCTCTTTCCACCCCATATTCCAACAACCATAGTGACGTGGAATAGGCACTGCATATCCATGTTTGGCAATACCAATTTGTCCATGTTAAGGTATATGATGTATCCTGCCTCCCTCCCACCCCTGACACACACATAAACACATCAATAGGACACAACCCACCCATAACGCATTAGCCTGCATCCACGTGCACCTGCACCACTTGTTGGATCACAGTGGGGCAGTGAGAGGCACCGGGTGTGTAATAATATCACCATGGTGGTGGCCCGTCAATCACATGGGTGCTGCCATCCCTATCTAGTAGCACTGGCTTTACTATGGAGTAGTTCATGTGTACATGTGAAGGCCAGTCACAGCAGAATCAATGTGTATACATATATGCATGCACCTATGCATGTGAAGGCAGCCAGCCCTCCATCACTATAGTTAAGGACTATAGTTTAGGGAGAGAGGATTCAATGTAAATGTTAAGTGAGAGTGTCCCTTGTAAAAAGTATAAGGTATCATACATATATGGTAGTCAAAAATAACCAGACACAAACGTCTGTACATATCAAGCAAAGTGCCATTGAGGTAGGACAGGCGCTGTGGCTTTATACGATCCAGCTTTCCAATAGCAGCAAAATGCCGTTACAATATTCATACCCTGGCTACCTTACCTGCTAGCAACATACACCCACATGGGTTCTGGGCAGCAGGAGCAGTACTTAGCAGACACGCCAGAGTCCCTTCTCCATGGCGTGCCCAGGGTTCCAATGGGTTAACATTGCCAATGGAGTTTACTAAGGCCAACAGACTCCATCGGTGATGCAGACGCTCTTATACTATCAGGCAAACAGGTGATTGCCCTTGTATATTAGTTTCAAAGGTCTCTCTGAACTTAGAACAAACTATAGCAAACTTCTCCAAAAGTTTTTACTGACATGTACTCAGACTGATAGTGTATTACATATTTTGTGGAGGCGGGCTCTATATCAAAGTCTATTATTTTGAATTAAAAAGATGTCTCGGCCCATATGTAAACTCAGGTCGGTGCATTTTAGAACATGCAAAGTATACATACTGGTACATGTATATGAGGGGGTATTGTTCTGATGCATAGTGAAATGACAATAATTATATGCTTGGAACTTCAGTTATATTTTGAGTTGGGCATAACAGTTGGATAAAAGCATACCAAAACTATTGAGGACACCATTGTGGAGTATATCCAGGGAAGATCTTAGAACGTTAAAGGGGGACTAGCACGGCTAAGACTACCCGTCTTAGCAAGTCACGTGACCACCAATTGACCAATAAGGGCGCCGCTATAGGTCCGCTAGTTCCCGAGAGTTTTGCTCTGCTGCTATGATGCAGGTACCAGTCTTTGCTACGCTCCGTGCTAGCCCCCCTTTAATGATAATGGCATGTAAGGTTTTACTACTACATGTATATAATTATTAATTTTAAACCTTGCGTCTTTTTATAGGTGGCATTGTAGAACGGGCCGTATGTATCTCTACACCCCCTTTCAACAACCACTCCATTGCAGGTGGCCCAAAACCTACTGATCCGGATCGACCTTGTGGAGGTAAAGGTAACTGATATGATCGTTGGTCACTGACCACTGACAATGTATTGGTCTGTGATGTGCTTAAGTTAGTTGACCATCCATTAGGCTGACCATCAATACCTCACACGGCTTAAGGAGCTTCCATCTATCAGCATGATACACGCATGAGTAACATGAAGGGGGGTAAGTGAGAGCATGACATCGGATGTAATGCTCATAATATTTGACTTTAAAAAATTAGGTTAGAACTTCTCTCTGTTCATTACCGTGTTGATACTACATTATTGTTTTAAGAATAAAGTGATTTACTCCTCGGTTGTACCCTGTTTATATATGGACCAGTCCATAAACAATTCATTAGTTTCTAACCGGCTCTTCAGGGGGCAAGTTTTCACCTCATTGAGACCTTAATGGGGCGTGAGGTGACCTCCAGTCACTCAGGCCATCCCTCAGCCTATTGTTGGTGTCAACCTCACCTATCACCATCAGGTCAAAGGTCAGGTACTACTGCCATAGGCCATGCAGCATATTAACTCAGCTGAAATAATACATAGAATATGAGTAATTTAGCAATTGATAACTGTACGGATCTGCATGGGAGATCTATATCAATTTAAATGAACTTTATATCATTTTACTATAACTACGTGGTTTAATGGCAATTAATATGAATGCAAACTTATTGAGCTGATCTCAAATGCTTTTCATCGTCATGTCAAGATGTGTATAGTTATACTGTCATCACCCTCGTGAATGTTTCTATTTAAGGCTAAAAGCTACCGCCTCCAGCATGACTCCACAACCCCATGGCATCTATCTACATACACACTTTAAGTCTGGCCATATGTATGTTTCATCGGTGCATCTCCTAGATTGCAATATCTACGACTATATCAGTTAAATCAACCTATTTAGGTACTGCTCCAACAGGTGAGGGACTTGCTTTAGACTGGAGTGTCTCCAGTGTCTCCTTACCTGGCCATACAGGTGAGAGGGGCCTGGTCGGCGGGGGAGGAGGGGGGTTAGACGGTCCCTGGAGGAGCCATTCAGCCACACCATCAATGTCGCCAGATTGCAATAGGGTCGGCGCCAAATGTTAAATGGTCGTAGTGGTGGTAGGAGGTAGGGTGGAGACGGGAGTAGAAATATAAGGTGTTGACATTCAATAGCAAACTGGGTATTTAATCCATACAAACATCCTAAACTGGGGTCTATGATAAATCGGAATAACAGTTCTCAATTAAGTATCTATCCCTTCACTTACTAGTACCTCCTCCTGAGACCAACTTCCAAACTAATTATCCTTTATATTTGCGATATAATCTAAACTTGCCTCCTCACTTTGGCTAGTAACAGTAGCTCATTTGAAATTACACATTCTAATTTCATAGGATTAAATCTATTTCATTAAACTTGCAGAAGGCAAAATATGTATGTAAAGATTTGCATCGTATCTGCTGATGAAGCCATCCTGACTATTCTCTGTTATGGGGGTCGTGTGTAAGTTTGGACGAGTCATGTGATCACCCCTTTTACGACCACAACTGGAGCCCTGACACTAGCCCCAGGTATACAGCAGTGAATTTGATCTTTAGACATTTAAGTCCCCTCTCACATTCCTTACCCACACCTTACAGGACTCAAATAACCTAGGAATGCTTTTTGTCACTTGCTTCGTAGAATTGAAGAACACGAATTTCCTTCTAGTTAATCTTTTATATGTTTTGCCTGTAAGTGTAATGACGCACATACTCTATAAATGTCATACTGTAGACAACATGTGGACTCAAGTGAGAGGCATGCACAGCAGCACCTTCTACATTTGTTGTACAAGGTAAGAGTTCTCAGGTTGACTGAGTACTTGAAACTAGGAATGTCGGGGAATGTTATTGTACAAAAGGGTGAGGGGCCAATCTTCTACATGCAATTGCAGCATATTCAAACATATTTCTTAGTTTGGTGAATGGATCTGTCCATGAAAGCCAATTATTCCAATGATGACCTATTTATAAATATTCTAGGGTTGGTAAATGTCACAAATATATACTATCAGGTTCCCGCGTATAGGTTTGGCACATTGCAGTTATGATTATTTTTATTCAGTTTATTTTGGCTAGAGATATACAGATGCATGTACATGTACTATTGTTACAAACCCAACCTGTGTATTATTCATACCCAGGAATAAAAGCACCACAAATCGCCGTTACAATAACCCCAGTTACAGTAGTAAACGCCAGTAGCCCCTTCCCCATTACAGGAACACTTGCTGTGTGTGTATACACAGGGGAGCTATATGTAACCTTACATCACACCCACTCTCTAAATGAATTGTTCTGTTTGCTGTCTATTTCCCTGAAGGTTAAAGGATCAATACTGGTACATCTAGGGTTCTAATACCCCAGGTGTTACTCACCGACACAACCTGTTAACATGGCTGAGGGAGCAGCTCATCCCAGCATACCACTATGGTGGTTATACCCTGTGGTCAGTGTGAGTAGTTCAAGAGGGATAGTATTGTTATGATCACCCTTGTTTAAACCTACATTGTCATATATCCTGTCATTTGATAATAAATGGCTATACTCTTTCCATATTTTCTTAATCCCTTTTTTTGTTAACTAGCCCTCTTTCACATGATAAGATTCTACACCTCTCCGTGAGGAATACTACGCACACTATATGCTATATTAATCATCCAATGCTGACCATATTATGCGATCACCCTATGAAAGATACTAATGTGTGGTCTGATAATACACATGGCAAGATACACTTCCCATGTCTATGCTACAATACGTTACCTGCATATGTCCCAGCACCACAGCACCCAGCCTGCAGGGCTCTGTACACTGGACCAATAAACCAATTACACAGTCTGTTTACCCACACTCCGGGCTCAGCTGTTGAAACCAGGAGGCAAATATTCCCAATATTGTACCTCACGTGCCTGTTATGTTGCCTGGTATTTTGACACGCCGCCCTCACCATTGTCAAACAATACCATCTTCAACAGCATTGGTAAACAGCCAATGGTGTGGGAACAGTCGAAGGCTGGGCCTTTTTTGTTCAAGCAAAATGATACTATTATACTGAAATGGGGAAGTCTTTTTTGCTAGAAATTGTTACCCAACACCAATTATGATATTTACCCTATCATTCAATACAGAATGTACTCAGCAGTGAACCTGTGCAAAGTTGAACATTTAGAGGAGTAATATTATCAATTTGTGTGTGTCTGTTAACAATATGCTACATTAGAAATGTGTTGTACCATAGTGGCAACGTTGTACAGTAGACAGACCAGCTGTGTGCAGCTTATACTTATACTCCCCCCAGGGAGGGAAAAGATGGATGATGTAAATGGTGCTGTTAGTTGAAGGAGAGTGGTGGGCTACTTTGGACAATGAGTATTTCTGATTTATATGTATAAAGGGACAAAGAGGCAAGTAGTCAATGGACGTGTAGTGGGGGAGGAGGTCTGAGATTCATCACTTCCCTGCTCACTGAAGCATCCCATGTGAGGCATACGTTGTCCTGTTCCATGTTTATACGCTGCCATACTATAACGGTAATAGGTCTACCATGTATGAGCAGCACAGGTATTCTATAGAATATATGAATATGCTACCCTTTTCTGTTATATAATGGTATGATAAAAGATTGTATTAGACCTAATGTTCCTTCACTGCATGAATTGCATTAATGCTTCCCATTCCATTATAGGAATACAAATGACCAGCTTGCAAGTTGCAGCTGTATTTAGCTAATTCGAAAACAGCACCCCCTCCCCCTCAGCAACAAAGAATTCAGAGAAACACGAAGCTTCTTAGGTGTTATCCCGTCTACATACCATTGCCATGCAGATATTCGCTGCATCAATCTATACACTTAGATGTGTCCTCTCACTGGGGCAGGCATACATATCTCCATATGTTTAGGTATGTGAGAATATCTGGGGAAATATCACCAAGATACCTGGGAGGATCATCAACAGTCTGCACGTGAGTATACACAGACATCCACAGATAGTGACACAGCATATAACGACGTATGACCACACCTCAGAAAACTGAGCGTCACTGTCGCCAAAAGCACTCTCACCTGAACGTCATCTACTGCCTGGCTTTCAGGTGAGAGTGCTTTCGGCGACAGTGACGCTCACTTTTCTGAGGGTGCAGTAAATGCCATATCACATAGCTATAACGTCCCATTAGATCTCTCCCGCTAATATCCATCGAGCCTTTTGGCCAATATTAGACTTTACCCAGGAGCTGACGATTACGTTCATATTGAAAAGGAAATATACAATGTGAGAATCTCAAAACGAACATAATGTACTCATTCCTCACACATTGTTAAGGTGCCTTGTGCTTTCCGTGAGGAAGCAAAGTACATGTATCTAGCTGGTCTCCTAGCTTTGGTTAATAGGGTGAGATAAAGCCAAAAGAATCTACAATTTCAATCCATCAGGGAATGAGGCTACATAAAGTATGTGAGTGGCGCTAAACAGATAGATTTTGCAGCTATTCCTGAATACTGGTTAGTGTAGCTACTATAGCCGTTACCTGAGAAGGGTTCATGGACCCCCTCCAGGGAGGGAGGGAGTAGTGCTCTACCCCGACAATCACCACTAAAGACTCTACATTCCACAGCATGATTCCTGGGGAGATATGTGACCATTAATCCACCCATCCAATTATCGCCCATAGATCCAGAGTTCTACCTGTATATCTAAATGCTATATCGTGTATTGGCCGATCGATGCACAGGTCCAACGGGTTGAGTGTTTGTCCGAGGGAACTATAGATCTAGCAATTGGGAAATTGCATTTCTTTACCCCAGAGGGAAGAGAATGACCAGGTATCATTCTTATCAAATGGCACAAAATTATCCTTCTGAAATAACTATGAGGGATTTCACTAAAAGGTATCCGAGTTAAAGGCTGTTCATCACATTGATCAGTAAGAGCTAGACGGCTTCGTGATTCTCAGTTCTAATAGCCTAAGGTTACAGCAATGATAGATGAAACCAAACGCCATTTCCATACATCAAAAATTCACATTTCACCTATGCCATGCAAAGGCACTTACTCAAACATCAAACGGACAATTTGAGTTACATCTGCCATCACTCAAAGTCACGTTTTATTAGCATTTAACAGGCCTGACAGGGCAATTAAATGGGAAGGATTTAACATTCACGCAGGGGAGGTTCTGTTTGGGTAGTAAAATATGATGTTTCCATCAAATTACATTTGTTCATGCCAAATGGATCTACTTTCAATCATTTCCGTTTCGATCACGTTGTTACTTTTCTTTGTGTTCTAAAAACCCACTTTGTATAAACCTAAAGCTCACTCAGGTCCATGAAAATCTCAAACTAACTTTGGGGAATGAACTTCCTGACATAAATACCGATGTCAATGCATTTACCACGAAGCCCTAGTTTAGGGCAGTGCGTGATCCCCACTGATTCAGTTTTCAGTAACAAAACTCTTATCAAGGATTATCAACGTGCTCAGCAATGTATACTGAAGATGGCGGACATACTGTACAGATACAGATCTCCTACAACCACTAAGGTACCTATCCGTTTAGCCTCACATAAAGGTTTGATGGTACAGGAGGGGCCTGCCCCCGGGGTACTCTGACAGCTAGGACTACTCCGGGGAGGAGTACCTCATGCCCAACAGGAGGAGCTAATTTCCCTCATCTCCTCCAGGAGTGTGGAGGAGGTGTATTGGTCTCAGGTGGGCTCAGGTAGGTCATGTATCACGGTAAGTGTACAAGCAGCTATCTGCTGCATGGATTAGGAACACTGTATGGAGAACATACACGTGGGTAGAGTTAGCATATGCTATTTGTTATTGTTCAGGAAATATTTGGATGGTTATCTTCGGCAAAACACTTTCCTGAACAGATCCAGATCGGGATGTCCAGTCAGGGTTGGATTCACTATCAGGGGTTTATTAGACGTCTGTGTTTACAAGTGTTCTCTGCACCTCATCTACAATCCTCATCAACACTCATCATATATAATCCATGCAAAGTATTGTATACCATGAAATAATTAGTATCATTATTCCTCACCACACGCATGCAGGCTATCAGCAGCTGCAGCACTCAATGACAAAAGGTGGTTCTTTATCAGAGATCCTGTAGTGAAATGTCACTAAAAACTATTCAATTCCTTGATTATGAGAGCACTGAGCAAAGACTTGGAAAAGTGATCTTTCCCTGTGAACCTTTCATGCTGTAGTCTCAGTAAATCTAGTTGTTGCTTCCAATGAATTCACTTTATCCGATCTAGATAATTAATTTCGTTACCAATAGGTCTTCCACGGAGGCGGACACTTTTGGATACCATGGGCATATTGATGGGCGACTGAGACATGGCAGCTCTAAGAGGTAGTGCATATTGTGGGATTCCTACAGAGCTGATTAGCCGCCATTGGACAACTTCTGATGTTGGTGCGCAGGCGCGGGTAATGCGTGCGCAGCCTGTGCAAACAGGAAGTGTTTTACCAGTGCTGTTGCTGACATCTGGTGGTGGGATTGGGGTAGTGATGAGAGCACCAGTCCCATACCTACATGCATACACCAGTGCAGAGGGACTACACAGGAAGGTGTATGCAATACTGTCGTATGGTATTGCCATGTGGCTTCCGTGTCTGACATTTTTCACGATCTGTATTTACAGAAATTGAATTCAAAGCATTGAAATATAAATATGACCTATACATGTCCTCCCTTGTTTCTTACTGAAATCTCATGATCAAATGATTTAATACAAATCTCACCCAGCTATTTAACGTTCAAAATACGCCCTCGTGTGTACCACCATCTAGAGCTACCGTCATCAACCCCACATTATTGATATTTGGTTGACAAATTTCTAATAAATGATGCCAAGCCATCGACATAGGGTTGGTAACCCCCAGCACATAGCAAGATATAAGGCTCATATTTGCATCGTTTTTTGCAAGGTCTCCTGTACAATGATTCAGCAAATAATTACAGTGCAATATAACCCCTTGTATAATTCATATTGTAAAAGGTAATGGATATTCAATGTCGTGTATACATGTATTGTTGCACATATATATTACTTATCATGGAGTGGTTGTGGTACCGGGGTGTAGTACAAATGTAGACTTAAAAGACATGCATATGGAAGACCCGACTAATCCCTGTACTTGAACATCTGCTTAAGCTTTTCTAGAATGGGGAGTTTCGTTAAGCCTCCTCATGTATCCTAGTTCCTACCACCTGCCTGAGTTGGCCGATGGGTAGATAACGGTTAAACATCTACACTTCTTTTCGCCCTAAACACAAACATCTTTATCATTGTGAAAAACTATATTGCAAAAAGGAATATTTTATAGGACTGAGCACTAATTTATTGGAGAAGCTGAACATGGTAAATGGCACACTGGGTTTCAGTATACCCTCCTCTAACACGACCCCCTCCTACCCTCCCTGTGTGCCACTACAGCCCTGGTGGTATTCAGGCCCACCCCTGCATCTCCATAATCCGGCCATATCTGTCCACAGCATGCCCCAAATTAATTACCACAGGGAGGGGAGAGGAGCTGACCTCCAGTACCCATGTTAACATGTTGAGGGATGCTGGGACGGACAGGGTACCAGAATCCATCAGTATGCGAAAATTATATACCAACTATTCTATGGCAACAACCGAAAAAATGGAAGCGTGTGTACATCAGGTTAAATAATAAGGGATTAAATATGGGATTAAACTAGTTAATTATCATTTCGCAGATGTTCTAGCCCCAACCAGTGTTGAGCCCCCACCCTCATTCAATCAGTGGCTATTCGTTTTGTAACGTATAAAGGGGAAACTTCACTAATACATCGGCAGTTGCCGTGTGGGCTGGCGACTATACGCCATACCATTTATAAATAATATAAATGGTATATTTATTACAAACAGGGGACACAGAGGTCGGACTGGGTCAGCCCAGGTCATTGCTGACTACACAGTAGTACACCCTCTCCTACATTATCCAGATGTCCCGGCACAAAGTCCCCATTTACCGCCACTCCCTATGTTACACATTATATACTCAAGCCTCTATACCTAAATACATCCTTATGTATTTTTAAACCATGGGATCATGCGAATTAGGACCCCTATAAGTCCCCTAAAAGGCAGGTTCATTGCCTGTTGGAATTTAATGCTCTGCTGGTCCAGCTATTCATCATTGAACACTGGAGAGTTGATCTGAATGTGAATGGCAGTGCACCAATGGTATCAGGTGGCAATTTCTGTTCCACTAATGGAATACATTCTAAGTGAGTAATAAATTAGGCTCTATATCTGTTGATTTCGACTTTTTAAATCTAGTTTATTATACAGAGCTATTGTAATTATTGCATTGTATCTCGGTTTTCGACGTTTACTTGTTTTATATAGTCCCTAAAGTAATCGATATGTGCCCATAATATTAAATGCATCTGCAAGATATATTGCTATTCCGCACAGAACTATGAATTGTCTATTCAGGTGTAGAAGTGTCAGTTGTGACAAAACAGGTTAATTATTAAACCAGAGCGCAAATCCAGCAAAAGCTCAGACCAGCTCACGTAGTATAAGCTTGGAGAGCTTTGTAATTGTATTGGGACTCAGTATTGGGACCAATGGGATCGGCTTATTGCTGGCGCCAAACTGCCGCCCCACTATAACGTCACCATCAAGCGGAAGTGGACGTCAACGCCATGCTGCCCTACACGGAAGTAAATGGACGGCGCCGATTGGTGGATATTGTCTGTTTGTTTTCCTACACTAAACTTACTTATACACCTTGCAGGTACTGTTCCTATCTATCGGATTATGAATTAAACTGATACTGGTTCTATTCAAATAACCGTATCTCTTGTGTCATCTGAAGAGAGGGCAGCATTGACAAACGACACTGAATGAATTAAAGGTAATATTGGGAACCAATAAGGTTGTAAGCTGGACATGGCCTCTTCATGGGCATGATGGCCTGTCTATCAGCTGCCCATGGCCTCTGACGTAGAAATGGTACCCCACCATACACAGCCAGCTCCACACTGATGTATCCTCGCCAGTGTAGGACCTGATACACTGACAGTATCCATCTATATGGATATTGACACGGCGACCTATAACATGGAGTATGGCCGCCCCCGCCAATGATTTCCCCTAGTGAATATTCAAATTACTCTGTCAAAAATCTTATATGTGAAATGTCAGAATTTACATTTCTGAGCAGGAGGTAGAGGGCTTCTACTTCTAGTAGGTAGGTCAAGCACGGGCCCCATGCCCGGGTCTGCATGTGTCTCAGTGCTAAACAACCCAAACTAAATAAGTCATTACTCAGCAATGAAACATCTTACAATATCAAATGTCTCTTTTCCTCTCTGAACCATCAGCAGCTGCCATACCAATAGGTATTGAGATATTATTTGGTAAAATTAATACAACTGCAGTGCAGACATGTAGATTGGAATGGTTTCTAAAGGGGAGGCACTGGTGATACCTTCACAGAAAAGGGGATCAATCATGAGAATTTCTATTTGTGGTTGTGGCACCTTATACATTTGGACTCTCCTGACAGAGCAGATATTGTAGGTACCTTATTCTACTTTGTGTCACAACAATTAATACATAAAAGCATCCCTGATATAGTTACATCACTTTTCCAGGCAATTTACATGGTCAGGTACCCCCTAAAACCACCCAAAACCCCCGCCAGTAGATAGAATATAGGTTTGTGAATAATGCTATTTTCGTTTGGTGTAAAAATATGCCGGCCAAAATTGGCTAAACCAGTTCTCCTGAAGGTGCCAATTAACCCTGTAAAGCCCCTGTTCATTGGAATTACAACAAGAAATATGATATTCATGTAGCAGTTGGAATGAGGGTCTGTACTGAAGGCCTCAAAGAAAAAGATTCTGAAAACAGCTACTTAATCAAGGACATATTCTCTAAATGAGAGCCATATCCATACAGCACACAGCATGATAGGTCCAGCTAAAAACAGTCCAGTGGCCAGAGCAGTGGCACACTGCAGGAGAGGTAGAGTGGTAGAAAGTGACAGGTGCATTCTCCCTACATTTTATGTTTAGAAAATCATAGAAAATAGTCTATCAATGATAGGTGCATAATGTTTGCAGTTATGGATTCTGCTTGATCACCTTAACATATTGTAGGATGCCTGATGCTATATAACAATTTCCTGAAAATCCGTTGGCCTACCTACTTCTAGGAGTTCCAATATCCACCCACCACCCGCCTCTTGTTAGAATATGACCACTCATGAACCTGCCCCAGGTATTGCGGATTATCTACATAATTATATGGTTAGAAAGAAGCATAAATATACCTAAATTTCTGAAGTATAGTTAATCAAAACTATACCCATGGCCTTCGAGTTGCCACATTGAAATCCCTCTCTAAATCTTACCAGTAAATCTAGACGAGTTTGTCTGGGTTATTGCCTTTCAGATTGTATCGTGACCTGCCCAACTGCCTGCATATCGGGCTTCATTCCTTTAATTTACATGGTCGGTGGCCGCCGATCTGACAGTCCCTTATCAATAGTAGTAATATGATGCAGAAGACCCGTACCGTGGGGGCATGGATAGAGAGGTGGGGGTCCCCATGTCCCACAAAAATACCCATGCCGGCCTGTCAGTTTTAAGAAATGACCATGTCCCATGCCACCATCTCTTACATTTCTGCTATCGCATGTCACTAAGGCTTGAAATGCTCATGTCGCCGTGTCGAATTCAGTGGTCCATGCCCATTACCGTGGTAGCTAGCAGATAACGAGGATATCAATATCTTGAAAAAGGCAGAAAGGCAGAGAAATGCAGACGGAGAGAAAGAGAACTATAGTAGCTCCTTCAGTGCAGATACAGAGCTGTCTACAAGTACCAGTCCCAGTGAGGATACTACCATATACAGGGGAGGTTAATCAGGGAGGGAGGCTGGAGACGGTCAGGAGGCGCGTGCCCAGGGTGCACACTCTCCCCTATCAGTCACTCAGCACAAGACACCTGACCTTGTGACATCAAAGGTGCCGCCACCCCTCACCTGCAGGCCACGCAGTACATAAACTGCTGTATAAGGGGCCTGGGATACAGCCCACAGGGCTATAACTGGCATCCTAGCCCTTGGCAATACGCTGGTATGTGGTGTAATGCAGTATTAAAGCTAATATACTTTTAATTGTGTTGATTTGATGTGGAATATCTGCGTGCATTGAAAGTGTAAAAAAATGAAAAAGAAGATGTGTAAAATATCAAGCGGAGAAAACATACACGTATAAACTTCACATGTATATGACGTTTATGCATGGGTATACACATAGTCGTGACAGCATATGGCACCAGAAATAATTAATCAAACTGTAAAATAAGATTAATTAAAAAAACAAACATGTCCGCCTCAAAGCTATATAAACCCAATGGAATTTACTTCATTTACACATTTCATTTTTACCACAGTTTCTCCTTGTGATTGGTCTACTCTAAGTTCATTTTGAGACACTATTTTACTATCAGCACTATCTCTACCCCCACCCTACCAGTACCCCCTTCATGTGCCCATGCCCCAGTGAGTATGATAGACTGAGTGAGTCCATTTCATGGTCGACGGTCCCGTCCATCACTGATCTAGGGTCCATCCCGGGAACGTGTAGGCTGTCAGGCCGATCAGCATCTAGATACCCCCGATATGGGACCACCATCACTCACCTTAACTGATGGACAGCCACACGTGGTTAGAGTTGACAAGTGATGCTGCTAACTCTATTCCTATAGCAACTGGGTGGTGAGCAGGATAGTGGTGGTGGTTCTATTGGATATCGCTGTGGATGCTCGGATGGTTGGCCATACAAAAAGCGAGGTCTAGTTGCAGGTGGGGGGCGGGGTATCTCTCCTAGGCGGGATGAACCTTACATTTACACAATTTCATTTAAGCCAAGCAGGGTTCCTTTCTTGATGACATACATGTACGTCACATATATTGTATCCTCACTTATTAAGTTTGTTTACCATTTTGATTGCTGCCTACGGATAACGAACATGTCTACAGCTTATTCATTAGATACATGTTACCAGGATAATGGTTCTTTTGTCACTTAATGTATCTATGTGATAATGTCGCTATATTAAAAGAGAAATGACGGGTTGAATACAGTCTGAGGCTCCCTGCAACAGGAGCTCATATCACACCAGAGCAAGGTCCTGGTGGCCAGGACGGAATAGTGCTGCCACCTGGGCGGTAGGAACAGTACCAATAGGAGTACTAGTACTTGGCACCCTGTCAACCCCCTCTACATGGGATATTATTACCATGCATGGTATTTACATGTGTCATTGTGACCTTGTATTATCAACGGTAAGCTTTAATTTCATGAAAGGCATGACTCAGAGAATGTATCACTGTCAAACTAATTTAATCGTGTATATGATATAGTCTGAACCGATGATTATATTATTCCATGCCCATGTCCAGATCGTTTATATCATTTTGATAAATGCTGCCAGTCCTTTGGCACTGGAGAGGCATGTTGCGAGGTTGAGAGCATGTCTGTCATTGTTCTGACACCTTAATGTCTCTTGACGAAAATTGTAGATGAACACATGGGAAAACGTCTGTTCAGAATCTATAGCAACTATGAAATAAAACCAATTCCAAGCACCCCATTCTCTTAGGATGAGAACATTGTTATTATTATACTGGATGGGTGTGTGTGTTGGGGTAGGGGGTCACCTCACCATTGCTACGAGGCATCAGGATACTGTGATATAGTATCGACCTATGGTAGTGATGTACGCCCATCTCCATCACAGCCCTCTGTCGTCACCTGTAATCAGTGGGTGGACGTGTAGGAGGTGGGCCAACAGGTGAGAACAGCCTCTGTCACCCCGAGCACTCCCAATGCCACAGAGGACATGCTTTCCCCCTTAATGATATTGATCGGTCATGGCACCAATGTACGTCACCATTGTAGAGACTCCAGAATGTGGCCACAGACCTTTGACAATAGCTCTATACATACGTGATGGGGAAGATAACATGGCTTTGTGATCGCCAAAGGTCATATTATCTGCAGTATTCGACATGTACAGGTGATAAGCGGGCGAGCACTGTGCTGCGATTAGTCGCAAAATGCATTTGCAGGCCCAAAAATAGGTTGTGCCGAAGAAATGCTTTTTATCACACAGGGTTCCTGATTTCATGTCTCTTCAACTCTGTCATATCATTGTCCCGGCTCCTACAGTATATACTCTTGTACTAGCTAATTGAAAAATGGGTTTCTCAATAGTGTAAAGTATGGAATATTGGAGTTCCTGATTACTAGAGTGTGCGCCTATGATTTGGAATTATGTCATGGTCATCTTCCCAGTGGGCACAACACCACTTAATAAACGTTGCCTGAGTGGCTAGTCAGCTTGCAGCCCTTACTAGTGATTCAGGCAACACTCAATAGTAGATTAAGCTTAGATCGGCATTATAGTAAAACTTTATAAAGCTTTTGTTTTGAACAAAATCATTATAAAATGGTCATGGATGCATATCACATTAAGAAATTGCTTAGCTCTAACCTTTTAATGCCCCTTTTAGACCTTCCAAAATTCAGCTTATCAAAGCACCAACTATTAAGATTCTAATAAGTGATGCATATGCAGCACTGCATAAGAAGGCCTTACTAAGAGCAGCAGTGTAGCCCTGATTAGTAGCTGCAACTGCAGGGATGCAGTAGCAGTACTTAATAAGGGCTGTTTAAGTAGTGCCTACTAAGCCCTGCGGAGTAACTTCCTACTAGTCAGTGCTTGGACATGGCTTATTAAGGACTGGTTTTGCAGTGTCTAACAAAAGCTGCATGTAAGCCCTTATAAGTAGCTATGGCTGTAGGGCTTCAGATGTTACACTTAATAAGGGCTGCTTTTTAAGAGCTGCATATTTAGGACTTATTAGTCAGATTTTGGACATGTCTTAATAAGGGCTGGCTTTGCAGTGTCAAATAAAAGCTGCATTTGAGCCCTTATTAGTAGCTACAACTGCAGGGCTTTGGAAATTGCACTGGATTAAGGCTGCTAGTGATGTGCTTTTTAAGAGCTGCATATTTAAAACAGTGATTAGGTAGGGAGGTGGGTAATGTATGTGTGGGTTAGTACACAAGATGAGAGACTAGAGGGGTAGGGAGGGAGGTGGGTAATGTATTTGTGGGTTAGTACACAAGATGATAATGTAGAGGGGTAGGGAGGGAGGTGGGTAATGTATTTGTGGGTTAGTACACAAGATGATAGAGTAGAGGGGTAGGGAGGGAGGTGGGTAATGTATTTGTGGGTTAGTACACAAGATGCTAGAGTAGAGGGGTAGGGAGGGAGGTGGGTAATGTATTTGTGGGTTAATACACGAGATGCTAGAGTAGAGGGGTAGGGAGGGAGGTGGGTAATGTGTTTGTGGGTTAATACATGAGATGAGAGACTAGAGGGGTAGGGAGGGAGGTGGGTAATGTATTTGTGGGTTAGTACACGAGATGAGAGAGTAGAGGGGTAGGGAGGGAGGTAGGTAATGTATTCGTGGGTTAGTACACAAGATGCTAGAGTAGAGGGGTAGGGAGGGAGGTGGGTAATGTATTTGTGGGTTAGTACACAAGATGGTAGAGTAGAGGGGTAGGGAGGGAGGTGGATGATGTATTTGTGGGTTAGTATAGGAATGTGTCTATATCTTTGTGAGATTATACACAAGATGCAAAACAGGCTGGGTACTTATTTCACTTATTATATCCATTTAGAACTTGCAGCACTCACTAGCCATTCGGGCAACACTCACTAGCAGGGCAAAGTTTAAGGTCTGGTGACCTACTTCCTACTAGTGTAGGCAGCATGCTGAGGCATGTTGCTGCTAATAATAATATAACAGTTCTATTTTTAGCACAGCTGACTTAAACCCTGGCTGGGGGAGGGATGGGGGGGGGGGAGTCCACTCCAACTGACAGCCCACACATTCAAACCACTCTAGCCTCTGGAGCATACACACCAACAACTAGCACTAAACTATTTTCCAATAGCTGCATTATGATGGTGAGTTATTCTTTTCCCTTTATCAATCAGTTCCTAGGGATGGATTATGTGCCATGTTGTTAATGAGTGGGGAAGAGATGGAGATAGAGAATACTAGTAGATCTATATTAGAGCCTACCATCATATATATTTTATAGGCTGACTTGTATGCATGGGTATGTATATGTGTATGCATTGGGCCTTATGGGGAGTAGTTAACATTAATACCCTTTATTCTGTTCCACTTTCTCTGACATGAATGATAGCATGATGCCTTGCATAATCCCTTTATATTAATCTTCACATTGTGTTTCCAGAACAGCTGCTGGTCTGTCAAGGGATATACCAAAGGACAATCTCTAGGATAGCTGAGGCAGAGACACTGGAGGAAATAGCACAAGGACATAATGAAAACAGCTATAATTGATGAACCCCTGAATAAAGTTGTCCCCGAGTTTCCCATAGCTTTATAAGGTGCTTACCTGTAGTTCTGCAGTGGTATTACATTTTAGCACAATAATAAGCTTTTTTTTACATGTCATCTGATGCCCTTACTAGCAGGAAAGTTGAAGGGCTTAATAAGTGCTACAGATTAATGACTAATAACCGCTGCTTTGCAGCACTGCCTAGCATATCATGTTAGCACATAAATAAGCTCTTAATAATGAATGCACTGGATGCCCTTAATAAGCACTACCTTGTAACCCTTAATAAGTCCTTAGCTGTAGGGCTTAATAAGTGTGGCAGATGAAGTGACTAATAAGTGCTGCGTAGCAAGTGCTATGCAGGGCAAGCTAGCATATCATTTTAGCAGACTAGGAAGCACTGCAGTGCAGGGCTTACTAGTCACGTACTAAGTGGTGTTATGCCCACTGGGTTGATGGTGATCCTCTCATATATAAGGACAACAACTGCCCTTGCCATGTGTATTCTTAGAGTATCCCAGTATCCCTAAATCATAATCTACCAAACCGACCTTCATGCAAAACTACATCAAGATTACTAGAATATTTAATGCCTATAAAATCTAAATAAAACTATTGAAAGCAATATTCCTGATCTGAAGCCAAGGCGCAGTACCTCAGAGCCTACCTCACCTAAGTTCTCCATTTGGGCGGTACCACCATGAATACTGCATCCAGGGTGAGTGATTTAGTGCATGTTTTCAGTGCCTAATGATGCTTTTTTCAGCTCCATACATCCATGCACCTGCCTTAACCCTTTGGTAGCTGCATCGGTCTTGATCGATATCAACCAATACCGAATTAACCACACTAGCAGCAATCTCCTGTTATTTATGGCTAGTTATTTAGATGTTTACGAAGGTCTAGTAGAGGAGTGGCGGCACATGTTGTGGTGTAGCACTTTTACAGACACATTATCATGTAAAGAGTGGTTGGAGGATATATGTCAAATTGATGGGTCATATAACCTAGGTCAATACAGGATGATAACAAAATGAGCTTCATGGAAATAACCACTTAAGTTTTGTACCACGATCATGGAAATGACAAGAGAAACACAATAACATGTCATTGTATGGGGGTTCTTATCAACAAGAGATCAGTCCGAGGATTTCATCAACATGTTATGGTCTATCGCACAACCATAGAATATATAGAGCACTCCACTTTGAATTTCTTCAATAGACTACTTACCTAAGCCTGTACGCAGCTTACCCCCTTCTCAGTACCTCTTTACTATCACCCCTACTCACAGGACGCTGGTCACTTACCTGTAAAACAAGGGGAAATAGAATTAATATACAAGAATACAACCGCAATCACTGAACATACATGAAGCTACTCCAAACCTCACTGAACAGACATAAATTCTGCTAGCATGGCCCTTTAAGGACACACTGCAAGGTATACCTTGATGTATCTCCTCCTGACAGCAATGTGGCTTTCACTGGCAGATTTATCCATATCTATCCTGTATTAGTCCACTGGTAGTACTGTCCATAACAGAGGCACATGGACGAACACTCCCTACATGCTCTTCACACTGTAGCCCGTGTTTGCCTGTTGGAGGGAGAGAGGCAGACATACATCCATACATACACACACACACTTGCACCTGGTCTATCGTTGCCTCCAGCGCCAGGGCCTCAGGTGTGAATACCTAAATGCGTTTTTGATAAAGGGTGGTGTGTATGGGGATTGTATTTAGGGCACACGGTTATCCAGTGTGTCATATCACCCAGATGGGCAGCCCCGTTTACCCCATCACCTATCTACCAGCACCACCCTTACCACAAACCTAGATGGACTTTTCCCTACCCGTCCACTATTTCAAAGTTTGAAACATGGTATATTTCATTTCATAATAACCATGACCATACTAGTTGTACACAATATGATATGGTCTACCATACTAATGTGTCATCCCTCATTTAAAAAAAGGCTCTACGTGACCAGCACCTCCCCTGGATAGCAGTCTAGATATGACTCATGCTCACAGAATCTACGCCTCTAAAATTAAACCTGAACATTCCATCCACCAATCAGTTTTAGTTTGTGGTATATACTTTATAGCTTTGGGAATTGGATGGGAATTTCCTTTAAGCATGAAATTTTTGTAATAAAAAGATACATCTCACAAGTATATACATAAATCTTTTTACGTTGCCTTGTTCGACCAGGTGAAACTTGAACATGGTCACCAGGAAAAAGCGGGATGAATTTACTACAGACGTCCTTGTATGGTAGAGGCTAAAGTGCACCATCAACCATCTCTCCGGGAGGTCTTTATATACTACAGAGGGTTTTTACCAGCTACCACTTACCAATTTAACAGTGAAAGGTGGTTTTATACAGACCATGGCAGAGCTGTGGGAGGGGGATGTCCCATGTCAACTATATAGAAAAGTCGGCTTTCTTAAAGAAGAGAGTGAACTATATAGCCTGTGGCTATATTCAATCCAGGTATACAAAGCTTTCCCTTCATAAGAAAAAGATACACACTAGCCTTCCTATGGATATGTGTTTGCGTGCGGTATGTTTCTAACAAACGATGCCAAACCTCCTAGAGGGTAAGAAACCGTTGGGTTAATCTTCTGAACAATTATCTATAAAGAAATCATTGTGACTTAAAGGTATCGCCTAAATCCACCATAATATGGATTAACATGACCGTATGATTACACCCTTTTTTGAGGGATGGGCATTGCCTTACCGTGAATATACTATAGAATAGGAATACCGATTACACAGGTAAGAGGATGGAGCCCACAGGTATTCACCTTCTGTAGTTTACACCCATTATCAGCTGATAACCAATCATTCACACCTCTGCTGCTGACGTACATTTGATCACCAGGGCTGCTACCTAGCTTGGTAGAACCGGGTTCTTGGCTAAGTGCATACTGTGTGGTATATATGTCAGTAAATACTACTATAGCATCGTCCTCCAATGTCCACACCTCTATCAGAATAAGACACCCACCACGGACACCCACCTGAGGACTACCCCTACCCTACCTTAATCATCCCGATGTCTTCCTCCCTATTCCCCAAAGTACTCACACCCTACCGACGCATGTGTAATTTTAATGGGCAATAAAAATTAAGCCCTACAAGAGTTCATCAATTAAGCATGGTTGGCTGGGGCCGCAGACACACACTTCTCTCTTTAGTGGCACAAATTGGCCGATCACATGCTGTCAGGTGGTGGGAGCTGCCAACGGCCGTCCACACCAATTTACTGAGGCCTCCAGGGTACAGGGAGTACAGGAGAACTTACCTGGGTATACTATATAGGGATAGGACAGCGAGCTTAGTGAGTTAGATACTAATGGCTGAACCTCCATTACCCATTATTAGATGATATCTAAGAGCTCTTTGTCTGGTTAACTTCTAAGTTTTCTTTTCAGGCATGGGTATGGATATAGTGAGTTAATTGAATGTGATACTATTTGAAAATTACTTCATCGTCAGTTGTGCACAGCTGAATTTGATACACTCTGGAGTGCTTCCCAATACAGAACTAGCTCGTCCACTGTTGGTTAAGTCCTAATTGGTTGTAGGTAATCAAACCTTGGAGGAGGTGGGACTAGGTGAGAGGGGGCAATGATACGATTGCATGAGGGCCTGGAGAAGGTTTGGCAGAGGTTACCTTATACTGCGGTTAGGTATTCTCCCTGAACGGAGTGCTGGACAATGGTATCAGCAACCTAGCTATATCAACAATCACATCTGCCAACAACAACATCAAACATATTAACCTATGCCATACTATCTAACACTGCTATTTGCCAATGTCAATAACCGGACAATAGAGACCCAGGGGAAAACCTGCTTAACCTCAACCCTAGACTAATATCTAGGTTTATCGTTGCCATACAGGGTGGGAGGAGAAAAGCGTATTTTACCCAGATTGACTTCTATCCCTTGCTAACACCAAGGTACTCCCAGGGAGGGGAGTATACAAGGAGGAGTGAGGGAATAAGGGGAGGTTTGATATAGTAGCTGACATGTATGGTCACAGTGCTGTAGTGTACACGTCTTCAGTTAGAAGATGGATGAGGACAAAGTGTGTACCATTAGTAGGCAATGTATACGCACCCTGAACCGGGCTTGTGCAAAACCTAGGCGCAGGCTCCGAAATGTATGGACATGGCACATGGCATATGGCACTTGAATAGCTACGGCCAAAAGCGGAGAGGGGATGTGTTTTGGGTTAAATTGAGGAATAAAGATGTATTTACAGGAATTCGCGTCGTTCCTGCTGCAACCTGTGTGGAGATAAAACCTCTTGTGGCAACTAGGAAGGAGTGATTTGTTCTAAAGTAGTATATCATTTTATAGCCTAGACACACATACCATAAGCACCATTATAAATGTGAACCGTTCGTAAAATAAACTAATGAAAATAAATGAAATGCAAAAATCGGTGTCAGGAGGTTTGGCCATTTTATCCCTTCAATGTGACAAATTTGTGAGAACGTGTCACATGGTTTTTAGTTTTCTTGAAAGAGGCACCTCCGTCCCCCGGAAATCCTCAAAGCACATGCACATGAATAATATGCAGACAAGACACAGATTCAATTGTATCTAATTAGGGTAGGTGTAATCAAAATGGAAAATTACAGATAGTAAGCAGCACTTGCTTTGTGTTTGCATGCCACCCTACACACGAGACATGACATGTAGGTGGCACAGAACAGTGCTGAGTGTCGGCCATACACACTGTACCATGCATATGTGTGGGGATGGGTGTAAGTGGACGACTGGAGGAGGGAGGAGGGTGTGTGAGGGGTGCCTGGAGGAGGGAGACGTGACCTGTGTACCTGGTGTAGGCTGTGTGCAGCATGGAGATGGCTACACGCCTGCTGCCCTGCTGACCTACACTTACGGCCACATACCCCGCTATACCAGCTAACTGCAGACAGTCTATACCAATCAAAGGTACCAAGTAATATATCAGTCATATGGGCCTAAGCAGGCTGAATCACAATACGATCGCCTGCATACGCATGCGTGTTACGCAAATAACCCCCTCTAATAATTACAGTATAAAAGGACATTACAGCTAACATGGTGGCATTTTTCTGTAACAATACAAATTATGCCACATTATACGTGTAGTTTGCATTTCCGTGTTCATCATCCAAACCCCTCTCAATCAGGACGAGATGATACCAGATGCCAGATTATTAGTTTGACATCGCCCTGCCCTGGGTACTGGTCTAATTCCCCTTTGGTTATCAGGTAACTAGCCCCAGGTAAGCTACAGGTAGGTACTGGCCACTAAACAATTATTGTGTATTCCTGTAGGTTGTAAACCCGTCCCTTATCAGCAGCAGTAGAAGGTGCATATATGGTCAGCATGTCGGTCTGTGCTGAGCCTGCCGCAAACTGCACTTTGATTCTACTACTCCCGACCGTCAGTGGCGTCCCCTAGCGTGATAGCGCCGAACTGATCCCTCACAACTCGTTATATTATCTTCAGGGTCATATGGACAAAGCGGTATATTTTGGAAGATTAGCTCATCACTATCATCCACATCACAGCTCATCACTTTCATCCACACGATGATATTTATGAGGTAGTTAGCCGTTCCCTTCCTTTAATAAAGATGAAACTGGTTGAGAACTGGCCAGCATTTGCTTAAATTGCCACTGTGGTTTTATATCAATGCTAAATCAAATAGTGATAAGGAAGCACCAATGTGCTCTGTCCCCATCGAAAATATGAACACGTGCAAATACGTAGCGGAGAGAGAGAGAAAGAGAGATTACGTTTACATTTATATTGTAGTTTAATCATCGACGCCTCTTGAAAATGAGCTGTCTAACTATTACATATCTACCTTTGCCATCTAGATTAAATAACTAAGTTACGGATTTCACACAGGTTGGTATGACTATGTGTATCCTCCAGGGTATATGAAGAGTATAACGGTGACAGGTTACGCACCCTTAATGAACTGCCGTCTTTCTCCTTACGTTCTACACTCTCCATAAACTGTGTTTATGGTATGAGTTACAAGGTGAGCTGTACCCATCACACTCAGCTGCTCGTCTGAATTTAAAATGTAAGCTTTATGGTGATAACACTATAACACGGAATACCAAGATTGATACCGATTTTCCATGAGCAACTTGATGCAAGTTGCAAGAGCAATCTGTGCAGAATTCTATGCCAGTTTTTATGATGATAATGGTACGACATGAAATGAACCGTATGCTTACAATCGATTCTATATTGCATACTAGGCTTATAGATGGAGGTTCACCGTTTTGCGAGTTTAAAAAAAGTTTTGAATACAGAAGAAAGTTTCGACTCGTTTCACGCCGAAGGGTTTGAGTAGGGATGGACTAAAAATAAAGTTGAGATTAATCAAAGAAAGATGAGTCAGGATTCTGGCTTTAACCATATTGGCACCGTAGGCTACATAGCCCCCATGCAGTTGTGGGCCTTGAGGTTCGGGACGTCAGTGGTCAATAATCATTCTAGACGGCATCCCTTAGTCAACAGCACCCTCACGACTAGACGGTCATCACATAATTATCAACTTGGTTATCCTAGTCCGTTTCCATGGCAACCACGTCATATATACGACCATGTTGGGTGGCTTTCCTACAGCAGCGTGTGGAGTCTCCTAGCCTCCTCCACAGTTAATATAAACCATTTAACACACACTATATTGTGAGTGAAATTAAATGGCAAGGGAGAGGGCACTGTTCCTGATATGACAACTATATTATATCAATACAACGGTTGTACTTATGCCCAAAAATGGTAAAGGAAGCACAGGGCATTTAATAGAAGTAAAGGAGGCAGGAGATGAGAGGAGGCTTCTGTATACATGTTCACAAGGGCAAGACTGGGGAGCAAATGGGAGGGCAGGAGTAGATACTGGGGAGAGGGGAGAGGAAGGAACGACGAGAGGACGTACAGGAGCTGGGAAGGAAAGGAGGGGAAAAGGGAGAAGGGACTACAAGACAGGACAAATAGCAAAGAGACAATAGTGAAGGTGGTAAGGTAGTATTCTGGCTGTCATTAGAATGGGAGGATCCAGGACCCAGGAGGAGGGTGACAGCTGCCATGACCCCATGACCTGCTGGTTACATCCCCACTCACCCACATCACTGAACGTGTCTAAATGTGGGTTTTATCACTAATAATCGTGGGCAGGGCTCTAGTGACTATTACAAGTCTGACTCATTCCGTCTATATGGCTCCTCCCCCGCCTACACTGCTCGCCTTATATAACGCAACAATTGCTGATTAAGCAATTGTTACAGTGCTATTCACAGACTGATTCAGAGAAGGTCAAGGGGTGACACTGTGAAATGCTCGTATTAAAATACAATAATACTTATGGTTCCTACAAGATGACTGTGATCTAATATAGTACGGATAATTAGTTTATATTGAATTCCAATTACTCGGGCACAACGATGCGATAAGACATTTTCATCCATTGGGACTCTCCGCGAGAAATGGAAGTATTAAAACTATTCGATATTATCTCCTAGCAAATGGGAGGGTAATCATGGCCATAAGTGGGGTGGTTGGAACACTTTAACACTATGTAAGACTTACGAGATAAATTGTGTGGGAGCATTATGTTATCAAACATCCTCAATCCATAAGCATACCAAGTATATATGCAGTGTCAAATTGAAGATTATTCTAATAAATCTTATTACGTGAACAGCATTATTCTAAGTACAATGGCTATCGAGGCAAGTTTTGCAACAACTCGTGCAATAATCGCAGGATCACTGATCTATGGATGTCTATGGCCCGTTTCTATGCAGTGTATGGATCTACATGCATTTGTAAAACGTTTATAGAATGTACCATGTATCTACATACAGCAGGTAAAGTTAGTGTGCTTCTAAAGGTTCCCAGAACATCAATAGGATAGTGCTATAGACCTTTTTCTATCTATTACTCTTCCTTAAATACCATAGCTCGTGCAGTGAGCTCCCTATCCATGTCGGCCTATACCCAGCTTGCCTGTCACCCTCAATTCCGCCACATCAGCATCAAAGCAGCTCCCACCCCTACCGGTTATTGCAAGCTTGAAAAAGAGTCTTTGTGTCTGAGATGAAAAAGCTGCCTTCCCCCTCCTGTTTTTGTCCCCGCTCCGAGAGGCTGTTGGACACCGGACGAACCAGAGATGGATCATTCAATCTATGGGCGCGTTATGGGATTCCATGAGGGTAGGGAGACGTAGTCTGCAAGCAGCCAAGTTAATGGCTGGTAGCCATCCTTCTGTTTTTACCATTTTGTCTGTGTTCTTATGGACACAGAAAGCACTAACTATCTAGAGAGTAAAAACATACCACACACCTGATTGGTTGCTCTGACAATAGACCACTATCATTAGTGTTATATTTAGGTAATTCATTACAGAAAACGATTTCATGGGAACACCGGGGTTATTGTACTCTCCATGGGGATGCTATAAGAAGAAAACAATAAAACAGCTAAGAATGAAAGGCCTGTAAAAAGTAGAAGAATGCATTTTATGCACATTTGTTGTCAAAAATTGTGATGCTGGCTCGTTCAGGCGCGGGGTCGGTAGCAAAGGAATAAGGAATCTAGATTATAATGTCGATCAATAGATCCTAATGGGGCAGATAGATAGATATGATGTTTCACCTGATCCCCAATTTTACAAGCTAGTAATGTAATAACCGTTTTGATTTTAGAGAAGTACGAGGAGCATATCAACAACGAACAGCCCACAAGGTTGAATATCACACAGTAAGAAAAGGCAACAAAGACACCACAGAAGGTGCACTATGTGGGAGCACCACCACAGTAACATGGGGGTCGGGTAGGGTAGCGGGTGGGCTGACCTCTGTCATGGGAAGCAGTGGTATGTAGGAGTCTTTGATCAGTTGCCGTTATCTGCAGCTCCGGGTGGTGATAGCATCATTGATCTAGGCTATCTGGTTGTAGGGCTTGGCCAGGGCTCTGTACACCCCCCCCCCTCAATCCATATACCACTGTTCCCTATGAGGTACAAACTCAATAGGAATATCGGTGCCGAATACGTTTAAATCTAACAATAATCCTGTTGCGTTGGATAACATGCTGGAGCTATGGTGATTTGATTTCATTTAAATTATGTGTGTTAGGTGTCGACACAATATTCATAGTTCTAGGGATATAGGAGAGGGCAGTGGTGAATGAATGATATTCATACTCATTTAGAACTAACCATACTGTGAATTATGTACTCATCTTTTTAATTGCAACTGCTGTATGGTGTACCTCCACTCATTTCCTTCTGTCACATCTACATATATGAACTAATAAGTACAATGGTATAAAACCTATCCTATAGGACGGCTCTCCATATTCACCCAACATACCACTCCCCTATCTCCTCAGACAGGCCCCTGTAGCCCCTGCACCCCACCCCCGCTCCATCCAGAACCAATGCATATAGAAAGCCTGTTGGACGGCAGTATCCTTCATCCAGGCTCCTCCAGCAGCCCCGCTCCGGCTGTGTTGACATACCTTCTGGAGCCAAACCCCTGCATATCTATCATCCCCAGCAGCAGTCCCTATGGTCTATGATATTGTTACTGTAGGGTGTTGTATGTGCCCACCAGAAACTATATCAAATAATCTACTGCTAAGCTGCCTGAATATAACACGTGTTTTTAGCTTCAAATGAGAATAATTGATTGCACTGCTGGTGTGGGAGGCGATGACTGGGTGTGTTGCAATGCAACAACCCAGGGGGCACACAATTCTGTTCAACGTTAAATCAACGTTGGACCAACATTGAATCAACGTTGACAATCATTTATCAATGTTGATTCAATGCTCTGTGCCCACTGGGAACACGCTTTTATAATGGTGTTTCACCAATCTGCAATGAGTATAGCTAGTCTCACATATATAGCCTAACATGTCTCTAATACTACCATCGCCATACCTTCCCTATCACCCAGACTAAGATGCGGAGATTACGCTGCTATCTCCCAGTTACTCAAGGCTTCTCTCAGAAGCCACACCCTGCCCTAAGGCCTCTACGGCGTCAGGACTCTGCCCCCTCCACACATTACAATCACTGCTCCTATCAGCCACCATGTCCGTGCCAACCCGACCTGATTATTGCCATGGCAACTGGCCCCAGGAACAAGCAGGCTCTGATAGTCTTATAGACAGTTGGAGTCGCCATTGAAGCCAATCTGATAGTGATACCACCCCCATGCACTGTGGCCGCTGGCATGAGTTTGTGATGCCAGGCAGAGGGTAGGTGCCAGAAGCCTGAGAAGGGCTGCCCTACCTGTGGTAGACTGTTGGTGGACTGGTGCACTGGTGATGTAGGGTGAAGAGAATCTATATTACTGAAAATGAATAGTCTTAGAAATGGGAAATGATAGGGGGCAAAACTTTGCGGATGTGGGGGGAGGAAAAGAAAGGGAGAGGGGCGGAGGAGGAGGGACAAGAGGGAAATGATGGAAGAGCATAGAGGGAGGGTGTGAGAGCGAGTCAATAGTGAACTGAAACAAATGCCTTGGTAAAAGACGGAGGGGGAATGTGGGAAAATGGTTTTCTCAGCCAGGGCCCAGATTAGCGCATCCTGTATTATATAAATATTCCCGCTCGAAATCAAAATAATAAAGTTTAAGACATATCACTAGATTTAGAGCCACTCTAGCAGCACATGGCCTTGTGTATCGGCGTATTGACACGCTGTACGACGTCCCCCAGACAAACCACTGTTGCCAACCCATCTAAAGAGAAGCAGAATCGACGCTCACCACCCACTTCCCGCGGCGCCGACCGGCCTCTAATCTCATTGGTCTGTTTTTGCACGCACTGTATAAAAAGGGCGCCACCGAAATAAAACCAGCCAAAAAGGTCCTCTGGTCGTTGGAGGGAGGCGGGACCCCGGGGGCATGAGCCCAGCCGACCAGGGCCAATTCAGAGCTGGATAGGGCGAGCAGCTCGGTGAGCCGCTCATGGGCAGGAGGTAAAGCCTTCAGACAGGCTGTTCGATTTGGTCTTGTTATGGTTGATCCCCACTGTCAGGGACCGGGCAGCCACTGTAGGACCTCATCAGGCCACACTTAGGGCCGACACTATACCTTCACCTACCTCCAAAACACCAACACTAACCTGGTTCTCACTGCTACTTCCGGCAAACCATTCTGTTTGGGGTACAGAGTGTTCCAGACAGCGAGAAGAGTGAAAGAAAAACGGGAACCCGAAAGAGAATTAAGGAGACGGGCAGATGCTTGGGTAGAAAGGCGGAGACATAGACATAAGGAGAGAGAGGCAGAAAGAGACAGAAAATAAGAGGGACAAGCTGAGAAGACAGGCAACCACCCACACACACACTGGGCCCACTGAGAGGCATAAGGGAAAACTAAGAGAACGGGCATTGAACATAATCAAGAAGATGTGGTCAGCGTGGTAAGCAGCCGACTGCTGACTCATCGTACAGTGGTGGGTACTCTAACCTGAGACCACTATAACAGCTAAAGACCAAAGCATGCAGCCCCGGGCATGTGACCCACAACGGTAGATAACCGTTAGGGCCGGGGGTAATGAGGAATTATAGTGACAGCCAATTTACTGAGGGTCCTACCACATGGCGTTCAAGAGAGCAAGACAATAGCTATGTTTTCTGGTTAAATACATTTGATGATGAAGTGGCTTTACAACCAATTGACTCTTGAATTGTGTCCTGTGTAGCATGTTCAGATGTGTACGCCAGTAACTATGTAGCAATGACATCCAGATTTAGTTCTTTACACAGTTGTACAGATCCCTTTGGATACTTCTCCATTCTGACCGTTCCCAATTCATGTACATTGTACCCCTCTCAGCATGCCTCCGGCCGAGATGAACAGATAGTCACTCCACAATAATACTATTAATAGTGGTCTTGGAAATAGATACATGCACTGTGATACAAGTAAATTAATATGTAAATCATAAATGTTTCTAGTTTTGATGGTAAAAACAATTCTCGTTAAGTCTACTTGGTCCTTCTCAAAGTTAATTACAGGCAATCACAGAAGCCACTCTCAGCCTGGGAACTGCATTTCCTAGAATTAATTCATTGAGTGGGGTCCCCTTAGACTCCACTGTCAGTCCAATGACACCCATATTCCTTATTTGTACCTCTAAGATTCAATTGAATTCCTGGAAACTCACTTACTGCATCTCCCGACTATCTGAATTATAGGGGCGTTGCTGGCCAGCTGCGACCTGAGACATTCTAATCCACCTAGACGACAGTAACAGTGGGTACCATGCCAAAAGAGATTTATATCTCATCAAAATGCACACATATAAACTTTGTCTTAAGACCCATATCCACATGCATACTCAATTAATTTGCAGTGGATGATAATAAATACATGATTAATGTTTGTATAACCTATAATGGCACACTCTCAATGCCCTGAATTCATCCATTTTAGGAATAGCAACGGGTAAGAGTGGTTAGTATCATCTACAAGGAGCAACCATTGGTCGAGTCAACACATCGAGTACAGTCTAGTCACACTGTACACTTGCCATCACTGGATAATGTGCATGTATATCATTATTCGTCTGATGCGACCTCCATTTACATAATAATATACAGAAACAACACATGATAAAACAGGTATGATGTCTCATCGACATGGTAGACCTTGTGTGGAGACATGTAGGCAGCCTCGTAGTAAGAATGCCCAGCAAAGGGCATGCGGGCCATCCATGTTGCCTCACCATTCACACTGAAAATTGGTGTATCATTCCTGCCTGGTCGTATGCAGAGACAACAAAGAGACTTGACTGTTTTCGAGTCAGCCTAGCCCTTATATCAGTGTCTGGCAATGTCTGACTGACTTCTACGAGGCAGACTGACTCGCAAGAGGGAGTCATGATTGGTTTGGCGACATGGTTATGTATGTTTCGTCAATCGGTTTAGCCATGTGTTCTATAGCTGTATAGATCAGCTGTACTCTATTCTAATGACAGGTCATGTGTATATTGAGTATTATAGAATCCAATGCAACCTATACAAAACAATACCATGCAATGCAAAATCCACTGCACATCCATCAATGGGTACTTCTAAACTGTAGACCATTAATAAACTGAAACGGTAAAATGATGTAGTATTATTTTTCCTTATCAGCATGACACGGTCACAACCCCCGTGTGCCTGACTTCATTTATCCTTAACCGTTCATCACTCATCTGTATGGCCTATGGTTCTGACCCATTTCATGACTCCATCCTCCTGCTCCCCAGAGATACCTCCATCATCAGTGCCCTATCTATACTCCATCTAGGTCTACCTGTGCAGTAGCCGCCAGGTGATGGCAGCTTCAACTTGGTATCTTTTAATGAAGGAGGTTAAACTTACTATAATATTCACCAATACGGGAATAACACATGATCCATATACCATGGATTAACCCAGGTTCACCTCTCCTATGGCTGGTTAGACCAGCGTTATATACCTGTGATATTACGTGAGTGTTCCACTAAAGCATATAAACAAATCCAGTCCAAAACAGCTCAAATGGAATAACCGCTTGTGGAGAAAGCTGGGTGAGCCTATACAACACATCGATGAAGTATTTGTTTTGGAAAGTGTGAAATAAGACTAAAAGTGCATGCAGTGGTAAATAGAGTAATTAGATCTGTGGTATGAAGGTGATTCTTGTGGCTTTTTGTGTTGTATATATGCGGATGCTGCTAAACCTAGAAGTGATTGAAGAAGTGACTTGTACCCCCGACCTGATGTTTCCGATAGATTGCTGCCTGTTATCCCTCTCTATTTGTTGTGCTGAGAATTGTAAGGTGTCCTCTATTTCAAAGATATGGTACAGTGTACATACCAGTGGCTGTATCTCGAAATAATGTATTGTTTTGTGTGGATAATTAATTTTGGGTGTGATTTACATATAGGTCAGTAATGACCTCCTTTTTGTTGTCAATAAAAGCTATTATTATTTAAAGGCATAGCATATAATATTGTGGATTCAAGCCAAATAAACATTATAAAGAATGCTCAAACTTTATAATACAAGATACATGTGGGACCTACACATTTTCCCGATCTGAACAACCAGCGTCTTTCTGGAAAATGGTAGATTATATGACAAGTCCTGTCATATCTGACAGCTAGTAGTAGATGGGTGCTATCCTGGTCCCAGTTGTAAGCCGTTGTTGGCGCCCCTCAGGCATAATTTATAGCCTTCAACCCTCCCATTCACACAGATAATTAAACTCTCACTAAAGCGCACGCCTTGCAACGCTCACCAACATTTAACATTATGTACGGATGTTTCAAGCACGGAGGTGAGGTAATGATCATTCCTGTAGTGTAGGCATTGACTACAATCAGGCTTTTATTTTAGACTAGAGATGCGGTAGATTACAACGTGGCTGATATTTTCAGATCGTGCATATGCAGGAATGGTTGTATCGGGTATACACATATGTGTTGTTAGCATGTAGGGTAGATTTAACAAGAGTCGAACACATATCATGAGTTGAACACTTGAATTCAAACATGCTTAGCCCTCTTTTTGTGTATAATAATTGTTGAGTTCATACTGCCATGCAGCCACGCAACACCTATACCAATAACTTGAATAAGAGAGAACTTATCGTGCATGAATAGCTACAAAGTCAGGCATCTAACTCTAGCTATGTGGTCGACTCTGTGTGAGTAAACCCTATTTGGGTTTAGTAAATACCAACCCAACTGCTGCTCATGAGTTGATGCATTTGTCCCAGATTAGTCTGCCAATCCCTTCCCTCCATTCCCCATTCCCATCCCTACCCCTAGGTGTCTGACTCTTGCTATGTGATCGACTCTATGTGAATCAACCCTATATGGATTTAATAAAACTGTTACCAACCAAAATCCTGCCCATGAGTTGATGCATTTGTCCCACATCAGTCTGCCCATCTCTTCCCTCCATCCCCCATTCCCATCCGTACCCCCGGTCCCTTCCCCGACGTCCGTATCCCGACCCTCCTTCTCTGATGGAGGATGGTTAGTTCGGCCTCTGTACACCAAGGGAGGATTCCCTGGGTGCTTCCTCCAGTCCCTGAGGTGCTGTCACTGAGGATCAATTGGCGGCAGTGCTTTGTCTTGTTTAATGGATCACGTATGAAGATGTATGAGGCAACCTGCCCAGGCCTATATGTTAGCTCCTCTCATGGCTGAGCAGTTGACTTGTCTTGGGGTAATGTCAGTTCAAGTGCTGTGAGCTAGCAGCCAAAGTGACTGACTTTTACTGAATCCCTCATTACATCATACATCGTATACATTTTGAAATATGTATGAAATGTGATACACGAGTTTGCAATATGAGCCTACCAGTATACTCTAGAGTGTGTCCCCTCACAAAAATAGAAATAGAAATTGGATTCACCATGAGCCGATGTTCTTTGATCTAATCTGATGGGTTTGATATGGAAAACGTAAGTAAAACTAGCTTTTGCAGAGTATTAAATCTAATTACACGCTTTTTAAACCCAGGAAGGCACTTGACTTAATTCTGTAATGGAAAGTGCCTCCGAAATACTATATTCTTATAATTGGCAATTTGCTTGAGAAACGACGATGGACTGTGAAATTTTATTGCTGCAAAGGAGCTAAAAATCCGATCATCTATAAATATTTTATCAAGGGGAAGATTGGAAGCCAATTGGGCATGACTTAACTGTGGGAAGTTATTAGCTTTATTGGATGAAGGCAGATTTATTTACCTCCAGCTTGCCACTGATCCAATATTCAAGTAATTAAAACATGTCAACATTTAAACCATCCCTCATCCAAAAGAAGGCAAGCGCACCTTAGACATTGAGCAGATAAGTGTATTTACTTCACTTGGAGGTTCAGTATAAATGGTATGGTTTAGGCTTTCAAAGAATACTAAACGATTGTCAATGGGTGTAGAGTCATAACTCCTGTCCCTGCCCTCAAAAACTCGAAAATGGGGTTCTTTATCCCAATATAATATTATGTATGCATTTCCTTGTAGTCTAGGAAAAGACTTAAAACAGGGTGTGATATTAGGCTTAGTGAATTGAAGAGTATATATGGTTAGAAAGGAAACGGGATCAGTGGTCTAACAGATATGAAAGGCGTGCATTTAGCCAAAAGCTTGAAGACATTCCTCTCCTCAGGCAGATGTCCAAAATGAAATCTCCTCTCAATCACGACAGTTATAATTAACTGTTTCCCCCATATGAGTACGTTTTTGAGGTTCAGAAAGTCAACGTTTTTCCACAAATGGGGGTGATTTCCACTTGAAAATCTGCTCAAAAGGGGTATACCTGGGTGTTGTGACGCAGGTGGATGTCAGCTTTAGGTGGGGAGTGCAGGGACACATTACCTCCTGTGTGTCCGCTGGGAGTCCCTCAGGGCAGCTACATCGGGAGACGACTTCTACAAATGGTCATCCAGAGGACATCTTGATGACCCCTGTGATGGCCCTATGCTGGTGGGGTTGGAATAAGTATCGGGACATTCACCGTAGGGACCATTGTCCATGTTCATCTGATACTGCGCCTACATTGTGCGGTGTGTAAAATAACCCTTGCTTGCTAAAGGTATAGAGTGTACCTTGCTTTCACATAATAACTTCAATCTTCGTCACCGCTCTTGTAAATACCAAAGCAATAGCAAATACATAAGGCGTAAGCAACCAATACAAATACACAACTTAAACCCAACCCTGATAAGTATGTTTTACATTCTGCTCAGCGAAAGAAGCAGTTGTGAATGGGATTTGTTGAAATGAGACAATGGAATGTATGCAGGTCCTGATGGTGATAGGATCTTGTCAGCTCCAGCTGCTCACTGTCTGAGGACTATTCAGAACAGGAGGCCAGATCTACGTTTCTCTTTTTTATACCAACAAGTAGTCAGACTTTACCATATTCATTAAAGGTCACCATTTCTCCTCAAGTTATATATTACAAATTTCTTTCAAATCCAGACTGGCACATTATCAGCAGACTACACATCTGACGTCCATATAATCACGATAGTGTATAATTATGTATATTTTCTAATATTTGCTAGGAAAGTACAATTTTCATACAGAATTATAGAGAGCAATCCTTGTTTTGGCGAGCTTTGTATACACCCTTGGTTTAGAAATGAGGTACATTTAAGGAGGCAGCGGAGGAGAGGGGAGAGGATTGTGCACCTAATGGTTTGATAAATGGCTCCCTGACAGATCGGGGTGTACACAAAATGACGATCCGACATATATAGAGTACCCTTTCAATAGCAACTCTTTTTTGACTCCATATACATCAATGATGGTATGTAATAGTGTTGACAGTGTATACATTCCTCAGATGAACGAACTCATAGCTACTAACTATAACCTAGTAGTTACCCCAAACAATGAGTGGTGTACTGCGACTATTAGTTTTACTATACATGCAGTAATGCCCATCAACCACTGGGCTCTATACATTTCCTAGATTAATTCAGCTGCTTAGATCCCAGTGGACAGTGGCCATTAATAACCCTCCTTTAATCAACAGATGGATCTTGTGAACAGGTGCACAGTAGTGTACTGTACACCTGACTGACAGCCTAATTTGCCACCAGATTATTCCCGTATTACAATCACACATCTGCCTCCTGTCTTGCTTTAAGGGCGCAACTCTTGCTACATCTGGAGTAGGGCTAGTCGACTTAAAGGCACCTGTTCAAAATGCCTACCTACAGGATTGAAACACCTAAACAAACGGAATTTTAAAACAAGGCACTAAATTTGATATTGCTAATTCTAATATAATTATTATCAATTATTTGGTTTAATGACATGGGTTTTTATCAACATAATAATGTTGGATGTAAGTCATTCCCGCATATATGCTTCATTGATATATTTTCATTTAAGGAAGCTTCTAAAATGCCTCTACAAAAGAGCACGAATGCATACCATACTGTGGAGCCTAAATTAAACAATTTCTCATATATATAGGTCTATACAGAGAAACAGGGAGCTATATTCATTCTACACATGTGTGATGACTCCTACATTACACTATGTTGGAATCGGGTTAAGCCAACTCCCCAAATACATTGGGGGTAACTGGTGGAGGTCACTCAAATAAGGTAACTACTGTTCTAACCATACACCCCTCAGGCAGTCACGGCCAGGAATCGTAACAGTAAAATGGTCTGTATACTTGTTATAGTTCAACAAGAAAAGGGTGCGTTTCAGTGTCATGTTAGGGAAAAGAGGAAGTCCTTTTTTTTAATTCAAGTTTAATTAAGAATGAAGAAAGGGAGAATTTCCCAGGAATTCGTGTATAGGCACAATCCCTATCTCCAATACAAAAGGTATCATGTATTTTTGATCTAGGAAGAGATTGAACCTGAAACACAATTGCCCTTTTTACCTTTAGGCGAGGAGCAGTAAATGAGACTAAATACTGCACTGCAGTTATTGGCAGGTCACATCAGAGTTGGCACTCTTTGTATGGGAGCGCAGCTGCCAATAAATACCATGTAGAACATGGGTGCCAACTTGTTTTTGTTGTTGTAATTACAGCCCCTTTTGCCTCACGAGTCTAGTTTGTGAGTAGCTATTGTATAATCTGACATGTATGTAATGTAATATCGTAGTCGTTAAAAGGTGCGATGGAAGACACGCATAATGACGAATGTGTTACTAACTAGTGTAAATACATGTATCACGTGTAGATCATTATGCCAAGGACTAGGAATGCTCCACCGTCGTGTATATAATGTTCTTCCTACCCTGGAACTGTAGAACTGTAGAATATTGTCAGGGAAATATCATCGCTCACAAGATTTGGTCATTTTCAACTCGTTATGTTTAAAAATAACTGTATCGCAAGCTTTAGTGGGTAGTCCGGTCCCCCCAACCCTAACTAGTATTCAAAGGAAGTCTGTTGCATTGTTATCATTTCAATTTCGCTAATTTCAACCAGTATATCACAGCGAATAGTTGTAAACTATAAGTACACCATACATGTATTTATAAAGTAATGGGTGTGCCTTTTAGTGTCGCTGAAGGAAAGTACCTGACCCTTATGCACCCACCAAGCCTTCAGCCTTAGAACTGCCTTTTGGCTGAGTTCAAAGTAACAAAGAAGTCGACAATAAATCTGAGTGTCACTTGAGCTGAGGGCCCCCTCGTGCTCTGAGCTCGTCCATCAGGGAGGGAGCTGCTCGGAGCTGCTCGTGGCTGAGCAGCACACGGCCACCCAGACCACAGCCAGATCTCAGCAGTGTGTGCATGCCATAGGTTCGTAAAATAAAGCTAATTATTACTTGACTCCCACCAACAGCCCACATAGAAGTTAGCCAGGTTTGTTGGATGAGACTCTATGGCGTGCCATTTGCGTCATACTATTTTGCATGCTGCAGGGCCTATGCATTTTCCTAGTACCAATCTATATCGCTATATGCAGACACGTATTACATGTAGGCTATTAAAACGATACCATGTTTAAGATGTAAGACATGTTACCAAACCCGTGCCTCACTCTTTTATTCAGTACTTCTGTCATAGTTCCTCTAAGAGGTTTGGATCCATACAGCTTCATATTCTAATTCTTGCGACATGTATACTTTTATCCTCGGATAGAATACATGTTGGTTTTGCATCGCTTTTAGGATACAGTTCATGTAGTATTCTCTACAGATGATACTTTGATTGAAAGCCAATCTATTTCTCCTATTTCTAAATGACGGCACGCCATATCCTCAGCCCGCTTTATTGTGTGCGAGTCCATGGCAATGACAAGCTGGCTTTACTAAATCAGGATTTTACAACAACGCTCTAGCCTGCCCCTGCCACTAGACCCCTCTAGGCAACCATGTTCTTGATTTTTTACTCAGAGGCTTATCATTGCCCCTTTTTATACGTGAATAATTCGGATGGGGATAACATGCCCAGAGAGTGCGTTTTCTTGTTCAAACTGAATTACACGCTCCATTGTAGACTATGTCTGTGCCATTACGGCATGTGGGAATGGCCGTTTGATGAGCACACATGTCAATCTACCTATTCAGTGCTGAAACTATGGGTCGGTGAGGTGATAGGACTTTTCTATACTCCTTTTCTGATGTATGGGTCTTGGAAACAATTAATGTGTATCTTTATGACTACTCTTTGTTGCTTAAGACGATCAATAATTTCTGGCAAAACCATAAATTGTTCCTCCTTGATATCAGTATGAACAGATTTTGAGCGTGTGCGTATTATATAGTGCCATACAATTAAGTTCCATTCCATCATAGATATATGCACCCATACAAAGAGCTAAATACGCTATATGAAATGACATAGTATGATTTCTAAAATTCACTCGGAGAGAAGCTAGAACATGTCCGCAATTTCAACCTTGAGGACTCATGTGGTATATAACCATGAAATGTACCCCCTATTCCATATCACTATGTCAGAACATTCAGCCTGGTACGTGGGATAGGCTTCTGGGTGGTTTCGGGTCCCACAGTATGTATCTGTGATGTAGGTGATACTCTAGGAGATACTGGAGCAGGATGGTCTCTTTACCTTCAGGATAAACCGACACCAGAGCGACTGGATACATACATACAGAGAAAGGGCATGTGTAGAATAAACATAGGTTTCAGTTTAACAACATTATATTGCATACGTATAGGGGTTGTTTACATACATACTGTAATATGATGGAGGCGGTTGTGATCCATGCTTGCTTGACTGATTTTTTTCAAAAATATTTTGTGACAAAAAAGTCTACTTTTGAAACTATATTTGACAGTAAACAAGTCTACCTTCGAAACTACGATAACAAAACCTATAACACCGTTTTTCTGGAGTCTAAAAATTATAGATTACAGAAATAGTAAATACTTCTCTCATTAATTCCCTCAGTGACAACAACAAGTGTTAACTATTGATAAATGTAGGACTGTAGGATAAAGAGGCCAAATCAGTTATATTGTACTTGATTACACAATATATCTTTCAGTATGCACCTACATCTTACCAGATGTGATAAACTGCATTATAATTTATTTGATGAGTATCAATATACGTCAGGTAGAGGAGGAACGCCATTACTCTTCCCACTATACAGCATGTACACATGCATAATAATGGTGCAACTCACCAGAGTGGGCTTTGTCTGAACACAATGTCATCCTGGGAGTAGAGGGTTGGCAACCCAGGTACCCAGGGTGTATAGCATTGTAGTTCAGACCCTGGAGCAACTCCCATCCCTTAATCCCACTACTAACTACTCCCACCTGCTCCCCACCTGGAGGGGTAGACCTGATAACCCTGCAGGACCGTGTATTGTAGAACAATAACCTCCAGTGCATCTACAATGTAAACATGGTATTAACAGGTGGGATATTCAGAGGTGCAGCGAGCGGCAGCAACCTGCAACCATTCATGATCCTCTCTTTTCTTTTGTCTATTATGCTGGATTTCTTTGGGGGGAAATAAGAGGGGGATATGTCTACAGGAATATTTAAGATCTATTTGTGAGTGGTGGGGAATATAGGGAAGAGTAGAATATAATACAGGAATATTTAAGATATTATTTGTGAGTGGTTATGGAGGAATATAGGCATAATGAACTACTGCATATCATAAAGTAGTTAGGATATTATAATGGTCCTCTTGAAAGGAAAAAGATACCGTGTGAGGATCAAGAGAGAATGTGTGATTATACTGATGTAGATGCCCCCTTTATAGATATTAGTCCAAACTACCGATAACTGTATAGAGTACCCACTCCCTAAGCCATGCCGAAGGGAGAGGGAAGGGCTATGACTGCCCCTTCAGCGTTATTATCTTGTACATTACCACCCTTGATCTATAGACATTCCACTTGGGGAATAAGGGCTTATATGAGGGTGTGTCCCACCCTGCTGTAGCACTACAAAGGGTGTGAGAGGTAGGGCTGCGGGGGATACCTGCTAATGGGAAGGGTAGGGGTAACTCGGTCAGTTATAGTCAAACCACGTCTACCTGATGACTGCAAGACAGCGATGCATCTAACCAATCTCAAAAATACTTGTACTTTACACAGTTTAAATGGAGCCTCCGAATAGGGAAGTTCTCTATGGACATTTATTTAGAACGTTTAGAATATAGAACCCATTGCTGCATAGGTGATGTGAATATTATTGATCGGGGATGAGGGGAGATATCCACTGATATCTGCATATATATATGGCATTAGGTTAGTTGAATGTAATGAGACACATTTTACAGGTATTTAGGTATATGGTGTCTGATATGCATACGGTGAATACCAGGAGTAATATCGTCAGGTAGGTCTAAATGCAGCATAAGAAGGGTAAAGGTAACCATGTCAGGTACCACAATGTTATCCCACATGCTATAACACATGGCAGCAACGTATTGAAGAACCTAAATGGATGCCAAGGACCCTGAGTCATTGATAATTCTGTATTTAGGAGTCTACCGCACAGTGCATTATCATGGACATGTCCATGTCGCGTAGATGCATGCAGTGCATGTTCATGTTTTCGATGCCCAATAGCAAACACGAAAGGTCAATAAAAGTAGTACATATTTGCAAAAGGCCTACTTTGGCAGTGATGGAACGAAGTTAAAAAAAGCAATAGCCTAAATACCATGAGCTGGTAAAGAGAGGGTTTGTTTGTTTAATGGCTGAAAGCTCCATTCACTAAATCGGTTCTGTGCTGATAATTTTAGAAAAATAAAGATAAAACCACAAGATATTTAAGTAGATCCTAGATTTGGGTAAATACATCTCAGGTGGCTGTGGTACTGGTAACACAAGAGACAGTTGTTTCCTTTTTAACCTCTGTGACCTCCTCCAGAAGGGTAGGGCTTGTTCCCAGGTCCTAAGGCCAAAATTGAAAAGGTGTGTTTCGTG
The DNA here is from genome assembly GCA_947462335.1 of Harmothoe impar. Lineage (NCBI taxonomy): Eukaryota > Metazoa > Annelida > Polychaeta > Phyllodocida > Polynoidae > Harmothoe > Harmothoe impar. The sequence goes on along the minus strand of OX381708.1, from coordinate 65,396,872 downwards.
TCCCAAAAGCAAGATATGGCGTTTTTCAATCTTCTAATTTTTGAAATGGCAATTTGCGATAATTCACAAAATATATGCTGTACGTTGGAGACACAACTTCCAGAACGTGAAAAGAAATCTAGGTATAAGGGGTGTTTTCTAGATGAGGGACTCAACCTGACACACCACTGTTTCTCCTTTTTGTCCTAAGCCTGGGCTGCACTGGAGTAGGGAGCTCAGAGCCTGTCTGTCACAGCATTAGCTGTACATTAACCACTGACATGCCCCCTGCCCCCTCTGTATCCTGAATACAACCGTTTAGCCGTGAATGCCTGGCCTTGTCCCAAGACATCAGATTCATACGATGCCTTCATCACTTATAATGATATCTGGTATTAAACTGGTCCTCAAAATATAGTATTTAGCTCATAGCTTCTACAGATATATATCTAGCTACCCATTGTATGATATAGTTCATTAACATTAATTCTCTGATGACACTGTACCTCTTTCCACTGAATGTGTCCTCGTGCCGCGTAGTAATACGAACAATAATCAGCTTTGCAATGAAAGTCATGAGCCACCAGAGAAAGGGCTGTCAGTAGCAGAAAGCTGCCATTTTGTTTATGGGGGAAATAGCCATCAATAATTGAGCTGGGTGAGGGTTGTGGCAGGAATCTGCAAGTCTAACCATTGTTGGAACATTACAAGGGCGGGTGCTAGTGTATTTAATGGAGACAACACATGTGGTTGTGTTTATGATAATTGTCGTGGAAAAAGGTCCCAGGAGTATGGGGGATGGTCGGTATACTGTATCCATTGTTTAACCTGTTGAAACCTCTCGCTCGTATCCCTAGGCCATGGGGTTATAATATCACCTGGACTAAACGCAATATAACCCTAGGTATGCCTTCTAGCAAAAAGAAAATTGGTATGGGCTCCAATTATTTATCCTAACCGATAACATTGGCTGTTGACATTATCCTAGTTTGATGCTCTTGCAGGGCTAGACAGGCCTAGCTCACCAAAATGCACGGACAAACGTTTAGAGTGAGTCTTAATCAAATCTTACAAAGTCTTAATCCTAAAGTCTTAATAATACCCACTAAATATAGACGGCGTCATATGTTGATACCCTCTTTTTCTTTTCTTTTTCTCCCTTCTTTAGTAACGGTGAGTACTATTAAGACTTTGAGACTAAGACTTGATTAAGACTTGATTGAGACTCACTATAAACGTTTGTCCGTGCACTCTGGTGAGCTAGGTGCCATCTGCCTTGCGTGGCACTAATTTAGTACCTGATGTAGAAGGGGAAACCTGCAGTCCCATTGCCTATTTACCAATGCAGTGTCAGCATTAGAAGTCCCCTCTCTGGTTTATGTTGGACTAAACAAAGTAACAGCTGTTTTATGGGTTTAGGTTGGAGAAAAAGGTAAGTGGGAATGGGGTTTCAGCTATTGTTGACAATCACATTGTTCTCATGTACCGATGCAATCCATGGCAGATGGGAAAAAATCTAGGTCGGAGAGTTTTATTAGTTGGAGGGCTGAACTTAAAATGGAGAGTTGGCTTTAGCTACATTGGCCAGGGTACAACAAAGCAGCAGTTTTGGACGACGTTTGGAGTATGATGGGTGAGGGTGGGGAGAGGTATTACACACCGGGACTACAACATGGGCCCCAGGGTAAAAACAATGTGCATATTGCTGGATTTACAGCCCTGAGTCACTCATCCCTTCAGTAAAGCCCCAGTATGAGGTGCTCGTATGGTAAAATCAGGGTTGTAGACCTACAGGATGGCCAAGATGGGCCCACCGTGCAGCATATGTAGAGGGGTCGAGTTCTCGGAAATATAATCTAGATAGCTGCTTCACACACAGAAATATAATTCTTTTATATTTCTTATATCAGAAAATAATTCCTTTATTTTTGGGGTGTTTTTAAGGCACCTAGCATAATGCTCTATTGATCCTATCAGTTTCTCTAAAATGACAACATTGGCGCTCCTTAGAATAAGTCCCCCTCCCTCCTGTCTGGTCCTATGACTTCAGCCCATAGAACAATTGTCCCCTCCTCTTGCTCCTCTGTCCCTACTCTACCCGATCCCCCAGGTACCATTACACTGTCCCCCAGTATGCAGACAGATATATGGGATGTGGGTCGCTAGGGCGAGGTGGAAAATGGTGCCATGATAATAGGAAGTAGACGTGTTGACTTGAAGATATCTTCTAATAGAACGTTCACTATAGTAACTGTTCATGCAATAGCGTAGGACGCATATTTCTATTATTTTCATATTTTCCCATGCCCCTGCTGTGTAATAGCCTCATATATATTGATAAATATAATGGTGTATAATATAGTCAAGATAAACCGGGAGAGCCACTCGTGGAATGGTGGCATAATATTTCTTGGAAACTATGTGTGCCAGCTAACATTAATGTTGATCTATGGGAAGGTGAATGCCTTCGTCTACACCTACATATTTAAAGGCAGCCCATCCCCTATCCTACAGAGATTACAAAACTAATGTGAATATGGCAATAGAAGACCGCGTGTCCCAGGTGGCAAATGCTACGAGAATAATAATAAAAACTGACTTGGTGGCAATTAGGATGAATAATTCAGCATATTGTCCCTGGTTTCCTCTGCTAGTTCCTGTCTAACCCAGCAAGGTCCATGGGAGACAGGGCAAAGACATGTAATGAGGGTTAATCGTGTTTATGACGAGGTATTCTCCCATTGTGGAGGTCATAGAGACTGGCAGACCTGCAGCCATAAGAGCAAGTCCTGGATTGGCCCTGAGCCAGGAGAGAAGAGGTTAATAACTGTTATGTTTCAGGTTCAACTCCTACATAAACGCTCTCTACTTATACATCCATTTATCATTTTCATGACGTTTTGTCTGGCACGGACTACAGCATCACCTATGAACGACATAAATTGCCGTAGGGGAGTGGTCATTATTAACAACAGGGGTGGGTGGGGGCTGGTGGACTTTCACGCGAGTGTGCGAAAGAAAATCCCCCTCTTTGAACTTCCTTTTGCCCCTGAAGTTTTGGAAAGATAACATGTAAACCTTACCAGTATCCCCCAAAAAAGAGCTTGGAATGCTTTATTTGAGTGTCCGTCTCAAGGTATGTGTCGTAACTGAGGTGAATCTATCCTACATCAGTCATCCAACCCATATTTCTAAATGCTTCACATACAACCAGTGGGTATAGATACAGCAGGGGCTGAGGAGGCTGAGGGGGCTGAGGGTTGCAGCCCGACGGTGGAGAGTGTGGGAAGACCAGGTGGAGAGTGTGTGCATTTGACCATGACTGTAAATAGGATGTGAAAGAGGGTGGCTGGCGGCAGTAGTAGACATGGATCAATAGAAAGATGATCTATGTAAAACACCACCACCCATCTCCCCCAACCACTACTTGCCCCTCTCACTGTTACCCCTTGGAGCAGATTCCTATACTACTGTAACTCCCTCGGCAGCTTTTCTTTCTCTCACATCCTTTTCATCCTTAGTGCAACCCCCCCCCCTCACCCTGCCATCAAGAAAGGACTTGGTTCTCCTTCTCCTTCGTCCACTTATCTGCTTATACCACACATAATTGGTGTCCATCCCCATATATCTAAAGAAATACTCCTTATATCTCGACCATATTGGAATTCGTGTAGACCTCTCTAACAGATTAAACGTCAAGTATATATGAGATGATTTCATGAATCTAGATAGATCATCCAACATCTATGTCCCCACCCCAAGACTAAAACGCCTGCTCACCAAGGCTCCCATATCCTACATATTCTGCACCCCTCCACATCAATACACTCTATCACCGCGGGTAACGGGCAGGCAGTGGCATTATTTATCACTACTAGGAGGATGGCTTGGACAGCCACATTGTATACCTAGCTGAATAATGTCCCACCCCTCCATCTCCCTCTACCACCGGGATCCCACTCCCAGGGTGCAGACCACGGCATTTCTCATGTGAAGATGAGGTGTTTCGGGGTTAGTCTGGTGAGTGACTGATACTCTACCTAGAGGGGTCAGATGGTCAGGTGCCATTAAACGGGTGGGGCCCTGATAAAGGGTGGGGTTAACCCATGCCGTACAATGACATCACATGCATTATGGGCTACTGTTGCTACAACCCGGCCTTCACCAGTGTTCATAAGGCACCTGTAGTTTACCCGATTTCTGTTCTTAATAAGAAAAGAAATCCCTATAACCACAGTGTACACAAAGGCCAATTTTTCCATAGGTGGCATATAAACGATGCTTAATTAAGTACAAGTAGACTAAGATCACAGTGTGCATCTCAGATATTACAGATAACTCGATTGAGTAGTTTCCATCCCACAATTACACATTCACAGCTAGATGCTTTAAGACAAGACTTACCATTGCAAGATGCTCCGAGTCAATTCGAAGTACTCCATTCTCGTCTTCGGAGGGGCTCGGTGGCAGCATAAAGGAATCCATGCTGACTCGGGAACTGCGCTTACTCTCCGCACTACTGTTAGAGTTAAGTCTCAAAAAGAGGTTATGATGTGCTTCAGATGCCTCCCCATGCGTGAGCTGCTCTTGGTGAGGTGACCTGTACTCCCCCGTGAGCAGCTCGGGCAAGAAGGTGTCCTTGGGGCTGTTGGGGCTGAAGCAGGAATCAGTGTACCAGCCGGAGTCTGCATGTTGACTTATGAAGGAGTCAGTTTTCCAATCAGACTCATATTGATATTCATCTAGAAATCGATCAGGACTGGCCCCAACGCTAGTACTGGCATAGGAGTCGGTGTCCCAGTCTAATAACATATGTCCCCTGAGTTTGACAGGGCTTGGTATGCTCACGTCACTATAGGGGGCACTGGTGTCACTCAGTTCACTGCCACAGACAGAGGTTGAGCTGCTCAGACCGGCGTCAGGGCTGGTGCACTGTGACCCCTCGTCTTCACTACTCGCCCTGCCACCCATGGTCCTCAGACTGTAACTCGATGAGCTGCTCACAGACAGATTGGTACTGAATCTCTTACGTGTTGGACTCACATTCTGAGCGGGTTTCAGTGAGGTGGTTCTGGGTGCTAGAGGGGGCTTTTTATTGTCGCTGTTACTCCTAACACTGGCAGTGTTTTTGTCGCTGGACACATTGGTGGGTATTCGTCGTGGGATTAACCTGGGTGGCCGGGGTGGGACCGGCTTGTTAGGGGCTGAGAGGGGGCAGGTGTCCCGGGGGCTGAGTGGGGAGGAGGCCGTGTTGCTAGCATTCACATTAACATTGACATTCTGCTCACGTCGCTGGCCCCTTTCGCCACAGGTCGGCGACTTTACATCTGTCTCACTGCTGGGACTGGTCGGCTTGGAGCTGCTCCTCGAGCTGCTCAACCTGCCCTGAGGGGCCCTAGTCCTGTTGTGTTCCGTGGCCTGGCTGGAGCCAGATGACCCCAGGCGTGGCCTCCTCCTGTTGGGCATACCTGATCCCATCCCACCTACCCCACCCCCTGCACCCCCTCCAGGGTTGGGGATCCTAGACCCTGGCCTGCCGGGGATATTGCTCATTGCCCCCGAGCTGCTCGCCACGGTAGCTATCCTGGAGCGAGCTCTGGGTGGCTGAAGCCCTGAGGTGGTTGTGGGGGCCCCTGGTCCCCCTCCTGGGGGCTCAGGCTTTGTTCCTGATACCGATGACAATGACGAAGCATTACCCCTGCTCCCGGCCACATCGACCGGCAAAGCCGAGGGCCGCAGGATCGCCTTTCCATCATTGCCCCCACAGCTACCACTCACTAATCTACTCCCTGGCTTGTTTTCTGGATTTACACTCGAGTCGGTTGGTGGAGCAAGTCGGGAGGCAGTGGGATTAGTCTTAACTCCAGCTCCAGCACTGCTAGGGTCCTGGGAGAGCCTGGGTGCTGAGGTTCTGGGGATATTCGTTGATGTAGAGTTGCTGATGCCCCCTGCTGCCCCTCCTGCTGCCCTCCTCTGCCCCTCACCACCACCCTGGGTACTACTACCCCCTCCTGCAGTGCTACCTGGCTGTCTCAGACCACTGGGCTTACGTCCAGGGATGGAGGTTGTCAAGGTAGTGTTAGCAGTGGTCAGTCGTGGTAGGCCACTTCCCTTCCGACCCCCATCCTTTGTGGTGGCACCTACACCTAGACTTAGCCTTGTAGGTCGAGGTGTTTGGGTCGATGCTGCGGCACCATTCGATTGGCCACTACCCGCCTCCTTGGTGGGATCTGATGGGGTTGTTGGGGGTGCTGCTGGTACTGCTTGGTTCACACGGTGGTTCCCACCTGCTGCCCTTGTTCCTCTAGGGTCCCCTGGACCTCCTCCAGGTGGCCGCCCACCCCTGCCTATCCCTGACCGCCCCCTGGGGTCCTCCTTAACAGGGAGCTTGGTCCTCTGAGGGGAGAAGGTGGTCAGTTTACCATAGCCACCAATAGTCCTCCCACATGCCACGTCCTTCCTGTCTCTATCAGCCATATTAACACTGGGGAATGCTCAATCAATGTAGATTGATCTATAAACCTTGATCAATACAGGTTACATTGGTAGTTCTATGGGGGTGTTCTAATACTGGCCTGCATACCATTGTAGGGCCGTAGGATGAGGGTCTACACTGGGATGCATCCTATTAGCCTAGTGTTTCTGTATTTGATTGACCAATTATTAATCTACATTAGCCATGGCATTGTTTGTGTAGATGTATTCTATTGTGTATACGTAGATCTATCCTTTGTTTAGGATTACACCGGATTAATACCATCCCTAACAGTTACGTAGCTTACTACATAGGTTACATGTTTCTGCTTATTTAGGGTAGCACAGTCATCTATCACGTAACATTTATGATCTATATGTCCACCACACATGAAGTTCCCCCTGGTTTTGTGAGGTTAAAATTACATCATAGCAGACTGGGATTGCCTCTATATGAGCTAATAGTGTGCTACATATTTCAAACTATTTGTTTTTGCGAATATGTTTCACATCATTATATGGTTCTCATAATGCATGGTTACAAGTAAGCTTGAATATATTCAAGCAGTATCCACAATATCTTGTTATAGAATATAGGTATTATTCAATACTTTGATCAATAATTAACGGATTATGGATTCATTTACAGAGTAACAGGATAACATTTATGATGATAACATTTCACATATACATGGGTAAAATATCTGATATAACAATTATATAATATGTGAATAACATGTGTATTTTGGTTATACTTATATGCATGTATATTGTAAATATGTATGTTTTCCAGCAGTATTCTTAATGCCTCTAATGTATTCTTAATGCCTCTTATTCTTATATATATATATATGTTTCATATATAGGTTGATTATGCTTATGAATATAATAGTATGTACTTAACATATCCTTTTCTTACATGCACACAGAGAGATATCAGATAATTGCATTGACCTCAATGGGATTGCCGAAGGCGAATTATATACTGAAGATTTGGAATACACACATACAGGAATGATAACTAAGACATACAGCATAATCATGTACAACCGTTATTAAGTCAGCTATATATGACCTTTGTTTAATAGCATGTGATCGCCATACTAAATATATAGGCACCTTATCACAATTAATGAACACAACTATAAAGGTGTAGAGTCTTTTCTACAGTTACATGTATAGCTGTATGTCTTCAGTACAACATTGTTTCACACTAATGCGTTAGCTCAGGGTATGCATGCAGCTAGGTGACCATTATCATTCAGTCTCAGTGCTAGTTGGGTTGCTGGGATGTCCACTAAAAGGGTAGGGTTGACCGCTGAAGCAGTGGGGCGGCAGGAGGGGCTGTGTGGGGAGCAACTTGCCGAGCTGCTCTGTTTACTGGAGCAGCAGCCAGTTGATGTGATTATGAGCACGTAGTCAGCTGAAGATCAGGATTGATGAAACTGCTGCCCATGTCAAACAGGGGGCCACCCAATCACATCACATTTACCACGCAGCAAGGCAAGATGAACTGAGCAGTATGTTGGCTCAGGGAGGCTTGGGTGGACCCTGCCCAGGGTGAGTTGATATGCTTGAGGTATAGCACAGTGTGTCCGGGTGGGGGGGGGGGGGGGGGCTGAGCAGGATGGTGAGAGATTGCTGTTAGGGAATGTGTATAGAAGAGAGAATTGCTCTGGGGAGTGGCAGTTCTATATATGCAGTGTGCTGTTGGTGGGAGACGGTTGGGAATATTGACCAGGAATGGGCCGACATTGGTTGTGTTTTCATAGGCAGGTGTGCCGTGTTTTGGTTGCTGAGATGTTATTGCAGACTCCAGGTGCGTTGGCCGGCTGGTTCTGTGGTATTGCTGATGTTTCTGTCGACGTGTGTTGTTGGTCTTGCTATCCCATTGGTCCAACCTCCAAGTGCTGGTCCGTTAATGGTAATTCCTATTGTCCTTGTATTCATTGCATATAACCTGCACCTGTTCTAGGTCTGAATGCTCCATGTTGATAATTATCATGCATGTATGTAACATGGGTTAGCGTCCTACATAGCTATCTGTCGAATCTAAATGTAGTATAGTTGACTTGAATGCACATGAAGCAGCAGGGAATAGGATAGGTGTACATTGGCACTGGGCGGATTGACTTGTCCAATGTCTGTCAGCCTCAGATGAGCAGCTCAATCCCCACAACTGGTCTATTGCTCAGCCCTATACACACAGTGCCCTGTCATCCGTACATCTCATTCCGAACTGCTCATTCTACAGCCACCATTCTGAGTTGCTCACTTTATAGCTGGTATCGAGAATCACCGAGAGCCAAATGCCAGAGGGCTATAGGGTAGGGCTTTTAATGCTGGGTTATCACCCTGTTATCGGGACAGATATGGCATTATCCTGGGCAACAAACAGAGGGTAAACACTGGCCTCCTCTGCGTTCAAACACACCCCCTTCTGTCGGGGTAGGGAGTGACAATAGGCTGCAGAGGGCCGTGGTGTGTGCAGGGGACACGGGCAGTGCAATTACCAGCTCCACTCAGCCTTCATTCAATCGGCCACTGTAAATAACCACAATTCAGCTCCGACACCCACGGAAATCCATCAATTTGTCCTCCCCCTGCCTTCCTCCAAACTGCCTCCCCTCTACTCTAGCTTTCCATATGCGGCAATAGCCCTGTAGTAAATCAACTGTCAGTCGGCTGGCTGGCTGGCATTAGTTGCATTTCTGCCATTAAGCTTGCGTTTATTGTCGCTATATATCCACAGAAGCAATTAAAGGATGCACTAATGCACATTAATATTGCCAGCATCGAACATGTAATACACCTCTATATGGTATGGTAAACTCAGATTATAATACTTCTATCCAGATACACAGCATATAGGCATGATGTTTAAATGCTAACCAATTATATATCCACATTGCTTGTATAATCACGTAGCTAGCACACGATACAATATTATTTTATGTAACATTGATGAATCCAACATCTACTAATGCATCGCATAAGCCGTTATGCTGTATATATTTCCATATGTACATAATGTAGAGATATGCGAGGACACACATAGACTGACTCGTTTTTCATCAGATAGAGCCGAGCATAATACGCTATATCCAAGGTAAGCTGTGGTTATATCGAATAAACACGTCCTCTGGTGTCTATGTACATTCTGCTGCTTTTCTGCTAGCCTTTTTATATATAGTAGGCAGTATTGCAGCTTCAAATATATACAATAATCCAAGAGCACTATTGTATCATGCACAACAGCGACAGTAATCCATCTATAGGACATCCACACGTTGGTAGAATGCACAATCAGGTAGTGATCCAATATTGAGGCGTCAGACTAGGGCACACGTGGGCTACTGGAGGAAGCATGTCGTCACCAGCACCCCAACAAGGCAGTACAGCCATCACAGCAGTCAGCCCATGGTGGATCATGCACAGGTCTAGCACCACTCCTGTGTGTCTCCTGTGTGGGCTCCAGAGGCTGAATAATCAGCATTAACAGCAATGAAGGGCGTGGAGTCCAGCTCCTCCTGTGACTAATGCCACTTAGTAGGTGTCACAGGTTGTAGAGGGTAAGGGGGTGGTGGCCAGGGGAGGGATCAGGGTGTTGATAGTGATCCTTCTGTGCACTGTCACCTCCAGTCGGCTATCAGGGTAGGGATCGGATCGGCGCCCGGGAGGAGGCGAGCTCCAGGCCGTTGGCGCCTCGTAAAGCTACCGGCCTCCGCTGGTTGAATGGGCTCCTCCAGCATCCTCTGGTACCCCTGTAGAACCCATGTGTTACCCAGGGCGGCCGCTCCATACACGGGGCCAGTCAACACTACTGACACTGCTGCCAAGAGCCTGCACGCCTCCTCCTCCAGTGGCCTTACCAGGACACCCCCAGCATGCCTCCTCCTGTGTGTCTCACTGCCCTAAGGCTACGTCACTGCAGTCAGGCCTCCTCCCCCACTGTCTGCCTGCCTCCAGTGGGTCTCGGCTGGCTGCCTAGAGCTGTGGCTGGCAGGCTGTGCAGTTGGTGCTGGATCTATACTATCACTCCAGGATCACTGCAGCCAGACTCTCCACCTACCACCCCGACACTGCTGCTGACAGCTGCCATAGACTCCTCCAGGCTCCTCCAGGCTGCTGGGGATGGGTTAGACAGTTCATGCAGAACCCTCCTCCTGTCCCACACAAGTGTCAGCTCTAAGGCTGAACCTTGTCACATCAGTGAATGCTCCAGGTGTGTGACTATAGGTGGGGACCAGTGTAGAGGTGCCCTGTGCAGCAGCAGAGGTGTGGTACAGTACGGTGGTGTTGTTGTGGGTGGTGGTGTGGGAGCGTGCTCAGGATGGTGGAGTAGTAGTATGTGAAGGTGGGAGGAGCAGGAGGAGGGTGGCTGCCTGTAGTGTGGTGGTGGTGGTGGTAGTGCAGGGCGGCCTATAGCTTCTCTGTCTGCAGCTTCTGCCTACCCAGTGTTCTCCTCACGTGGACCTCTACTGACACACGTGCCTGGGTCATGTGTGGAATATGGGTGGGGCCTGAGCTGTGCTGTCAACATTGAGGTAGACTTAGGAGGAGAATCTTTGAGGGGTAAACTGTGAGACTGATGGGATAGGAGAGAGAGGGGGTTAAGGTTGACCACCAAATTAAGATATATTCTGAACGCTCAGGAATGTGGTTGTACAAGAAGTATTAAATTAGAATTTTCCTAAATATGATAGAAGGTTATTTATAAGTGTGAGAGGAGTGCTCTAATTGAAAGGGAAGCTGTGCATGGCTTGGCTACATTAGACGGGGGGAGATTCAGTGTTGGATGAATTGTAATACAGCAACACAGGGTGGATGGGCATGATTAGAAATAGAGTGATGTAGAACCTTTTTGATAGCAGTTGACAGTGCACGGTAGCCATTTTCTGTCCATAGTGCAGTCTGGAGTGAATTCTAGAGGGGGGTGACTCAGTGACTGTCTGGTAGACTTACTGATCTCATGGGACACTGTGATGAGGGCACTGGAACCGTCATCGTCCCCAGTCACACCTTTATAATCCATATCCCATAGTCATCTACTGACATGAAAGGGGCGAAGCATATAAACCCACATTTCATATGCATACTAACATATGTATAATATGTGTGGCATGTACTTCACAGGACTATTGTTCATTATGGGGGATTAGTTCTTAGATGAATGCAAATCTAGGTTGACCTCCATCAGCCCTTCCACTGGGCTTGTCCTACCTGGGTCAATTACCCTTTTAATACACTACTGACTCACCACACCCTTTTACGGGGCACACGGACATGCCAGTCATGCTGATGAGGGTTTCTCATTTGATTCGCAAACCGTATTTTCATTATTTGAGAATAAAATGACATGCAAGGGACGTCTAGACGATAAAGGGGTTGTGATACTGTTGTATTCTGTCGCTGCGAGCCTTTCTTAAGGCTAGTGAGGCATGCCTCCCGCCCCTGAGACATGTTGCTCCAGGGTGGGACTGGTGTAGGCAGCACCAGGCAGGCTGACCACTGTGTTTGCCGAGTCGTCCCAGGCCCAGGGGCGGGGTGTTGGTGATGATGTCATTCTGTGTCGTCCACAGTAGAGCAGCAGCCTGAAGGGCCATATAGGGAAGGTTTGCTAATGTATGGTAACCTCCATCCACCCTCTGAATAACATTATAGAGAGCATCGTCATTCTGGGTAATCAGCTATAGCAATGTAATGTGACAACCTTACCATTAAATAATGGCTTTATGATGGTAAACAACCGAATTTGGTGCATACATTTTTTTCCTCTTCACCTTCCAGATCAGTCATAAGGCGTGTTGGTTACCTTGGGAACCTCACATTATAAACCGTCACCCCTTCCACATGCCATCCACCTCTTGTGTGCTACGGTGAATACAGAGCAATTTAATAAAGGCAGCCCTGGCCTTTGCCTGTTGACATAGAATATAGCATGGACCACAGCCATTGGGATATATGTAGGTAAATGGCAAATATCCAACAACTCACGAATGACCCATGGTGGGCCAACAGCAACATTTATTATAAAAGCGTAATTGAATATCAAAACATCTCGTCATCCTTCCAAGAAAAATACCATTTGCTGTTCATTGGACACGATAATATATTATGAGGAACAATACCATAAATTTCAAAATAACCGACATTTTAAGGGCCAACATGTTTGAAAGTTATACATCCATGAATTAGATACGTTATTTGGTTTATCACGACTGAGCTTGATAAACCCTGCCCATATGGCAAATTTGAGCCCCTAACCCATCAACGCTTGTACACGTAATAACAGACGCAAATATCTGCATTTGTAGTGTTGTACACTGATATTCCTAGGCTCCCTATACGCCCAACCTCTCAGTCACTAGTGCCCAACCTAGTTAGTCATTTTTTGGATCCCTATACCACCAACCTAGATTAGTTATTATTGCCAGGTTGGTCACTACTGACCAACCCACCTTAGTCTTTTTAGTTCCAGGGGGAGCCACTGAGTGGTCATCACAGGTGGCCCCAACTAGTGGCATACAAATACAACACACCAATGATGGACCTAGGTTAGCCACTACTGACTGACCCCTTGGTCATTTTAAAATATAACTTTGCCATTGTGACTAACACTCAAATGACCAACCTGGGTTAGTCTGTACTGACTAACCCTTTCAATCTATGGATTTTCAGTGTACATGGGCTGATGGCTGCTAGTTATACTTTATAAAGGTATGTGACTTCACAGTGACAGTAAACAGACCATACCAGGGACCAGGGAGGTGACATTTTAAGACTAAGAGACATTCCACCACCACGACAATTATGCATGCCAAAAACGTGTTAATTATCTTTGTAAGTGTCTGTTCCCAACAGAGGGAGGAGCTCACACAAACACACACCCATCTACTTCTATTCCCTCTGTTCTCTAGCTGTGGTGAACGGATGACAGTTGCCTTGTCATCCGCTCTCCACATTATCATCTCCTTCTCTTATTCCAATGTACAAACGCCTCGCTCGTTTAGCTATCATCTTCTCTCTTTCTCAATGGCCCCCATCCTTTATCTCAAATCCCCAAGCTTTCTGAGCACCCCCTACCACCACCACTACCACACTATCCTCAGCAACCCCCCCCCCCCCACCACCACCACAACTTGCTTCCTCTGAGGGACTGAGCAGGGGAGGGGAATACCACACGCGTCCCCATGTGAGAATGTCATAAATTCATGGGGCATTAACGGGAACAGGGCCTGCATACGTTCCCGATAATGGTGCATAACGGCCTGTAGGTAGTATGCATCGTGCCTAACTGCTGCCCGGCCTGTCCTCCCACCTACTGCAATCTACTACCTCCACCACCACCACCACTGTACGGTTGCTGTCGCTATTTGGGTCAAATTAAGCAATTAAGGGAAACTAATTTAGATGCTATTGTTGTACTCATACTCGCGTGGTGATCAATAAGAATTCTTAGTCTCAGGTATAGTCACTCGCTCAATGTAAGAATAGCCGTACATATCCTACTCAAACATAAACATGAGAGTCCGGTACAGGTAAAAGAGTTTATTCATAATTGACAGATGAGCGTCTCAGGCTTCTTTCTTGGTCAACACTCCGGATGTTACTCAATCCTATTACCTGACCTGAGTATACGTATCTATTAATTTATTCTCAGGTCCACCCATCAGGTAAACCACCCTTCAAAATGCAAGACCAAACAAACCCAGCGATAATTCTGCATGCAATTACCAGGTTAAAATATTGTTTTAAAATCCAAAGATGTAGCCCTGAGTCAACATTAAAACCCACAGGTGTGGATATACAAGTCGCTGTGTTCAATTCCTACTTCACCTTTTAGTCAGAGACTTATCAAGAGATGCATAGTTCCACAGTACAATAATTACAATTTGGTAAACTCCAGTATACATTTGTATATTCAATCGCTGAGTTTGACGCGGTGTGGACTCAACGCAATAGAACTTGACTACTTATAATCCTGCAACAGCTCAAGTAAGAGCCTTTCAACCTGTCTCAGATTTTCAACTTATTCCAATAATTAGTTTAATTGCAATATTCCATACAATTCATAGCATTAGACCTTGACATGGGCAAAACAAACGACAGGAAATTCAGTGGTGGCGATTGATGGCAACTCTCAAAGTATTTAAAGGCTAGGCCCGAATGCCTATCATATACCTAATTGATTTTCAGTATTTAACCGGTTGGGCGAACCCTCACCTAGTTAGATCTCAAAGCAATCCTCCATCATCTATGGGCGATGCCTCAATGGAGTAGATAAAAGATTTCTACTTACAGTTTGAATGGGTAAGTTCTTCCCCAAACTTAGTGTACCGCTTGAAGGAATCCTCCAGGGCTTAGCCCCTTCCGGACTCCCTTTCACGATTGAAAGCCCAAGGTGAGTCTATTCTAGTAGTAAGCATGAAAAGATGTTCAGACAGTAGTGCTGGGTCGCTGTTGCAAGTACCTGCCTGGATATATCAACCCTGACTTCGGCATGGGGAGTCAATCCCCAACCCCTACTACAACTACTGGCTGTTCTAACTCTGCATGGCGAGTAGGTTTTCTCCCAACTAACCCCTCTGTTCAACACGCAGATATTATATCGTGCTGCCAATTCATTTTATCACTACGCATTACTTTAAGAACCACAATTATTATTTTATTACCCTTCTTTCTTTCCTCCATTTCTTCCAGAGGGAGACGACTAAACGGCCGCTTTTTCCCCTCCTGGACGGCTACCAGATGTCCTACCATGCGTCATTCTGCCCGGAGTTTCAAAACACCCATCTATCTAACGGACTATATTTTTCACACTTTGGACAATACTATTATTCTTCGCAAGCCCTATTGTCACTTTTACTCGTTCACTGCGTCAGCCCTCATGCTTATCCAAACAAACAAGAGACCATACCCTCTCCTAATGGATTAAACAGGAGGATATGTTTTCTGGAGACGCAGTCTCTCAACCCCTAGCTGCCTAAAGGACAGTTTCCACTTAAACTTATATTAGTTTGATACCTATAGATATACCCTCACATATTCACCAATTTGGGCACTGATCATGAATAAAAGGCAACTGCATACTTCCAATCTGCATATCTTTTCTTTATAAATAATTTCTTTGCTATTAGGTAATATACAAAATACCGCTTTACTGTACTTATACAGTACACCACCACCACCCTTATCCGCGTCCCTTGTTATGGAGTGTATTGTCACCTCCCCCACTGTGCAATTTGGGTCGGATATATCTCAGGTGTATCTCTCCAAAGCCGTTTCAGAACACACATTTGAGAAGCCTCTCCAGCCTCTATCATGAGACATTGAAGATCATGGTTATATAGATAGATTACTCCTTACATTGTCCAACCCCACTTCCACACAGCCTAAAGCATACATCGACAATGCCCATAGACGGACCTAATTATTTTGTCCCTTTCTCGTATCCACACATCAGAAATCTCAAACATATTTCCATCCCAACTACCACCCAAATATGCCAAACCCCCACCAGATGGAGTCTATCCATCAAAAGTCAAATATGTGTCCCCGACATACCTCCTACATATTCATCACCAACCCAACCTACTCTATACATTACTCTTGACCTCCAGGCACTTCTGAACCCCTAATCCCACCCCTCACCCAGCCTATCGCCTACTCCCACGTGCCTTGATGTGGTGATATGTCCCATAATGTAGGAGCTATATGGCCTGAGCAGCTCAGCACCAGGGAGCAGCTCCCGGAGCAGCTCAGAGTAGGTGGTAGATGTGCAGTTGTGGAGTCTGCTCACAGGTGGTGGGGCTCATAATCAGCTGATCAATCCTGGCCTATTATTCAGGCTGGCAGACACTGGAGGAGGTGAATAAGCTGCCTGCCATGATTTATTACGGCTGTATTGGGCGTTTCTCCAGCACCTCACATTGCAGGAGCACCAACACACTGCCTGCTGTACCATCCTTTACTGTCCTTCCTACAACCCCTATATAGTAGATATATCTCCTGCTCTTTAGATGCGGTACCACCATTGGCTAAACAGTCTAAGTAAGCGAGTTAATGTCATCATTTCGTTCTCCTATCCTTGGATAACTGTCGTCCCTACAGCACCCATACTATAGGCCTGTTTTCCTAGCCTGTCCTTTACTCTCCTGCTTTGTCTACCCCCGTTCTCTTCTACTTATATATTTGATATTGATTCTCAAGGGGAAATTCCTTTCTTAGTTGTGAACTCCTGGCACCTTCACGATCCCTGACTTCCTGTCACCAGACATATAAAAGACCATTCTCCGCTATTCTCTCCACCCGCAATTCCTCATCCGCATTAAATACTCCTAATTTCTCACCTCATCCACTCTCGATTGGTACCCTCTCACATACGTTATAAAATAGCAGAACTTTCTGTCTATACTACCCTACACTATACCACACCCCGACAATCACTTCCTCGTTCCTTTCTCTACTCTTTAGATTACTATGTCATTGGGCCGCTGATATTAAATATCATAGTCCAACGCCCTCTGCTGGTCAAATATCCGATAATCACTATACTACTACTACTGCTGAGCTACTACACTACAATTGTTCACATATCTAGCCAGGACAATCTAGTTACTATGCCCATGGGAGACACAATGATATCAATACCTTGGACTTATGGAAGCACAGTTCTGCCAGTAAAATTCAAGAGCTGATATTTGGTATGTACTTGGAATTGATAGTACATGCATCTTCTTCCTTAAGTGTGTCATCCTCAACTATCCTCTATGGAGATGTTCCTCATTGAGTGTTCACACCAAAGATACTTCTCTCGGCAGATCGCTTATTCCTCAACAGGCTCCTGCGATGTTTTATTTCAAACGTTGGTCTCAGAGAATAACTAACGTCTCTGTCCTATGCTACAGACGTGGTATCCATATTGAAGAGGAGTGGCGGGGACAGGTATTAGCTCATCCTGTGGGCTGGTGACTGGACGAGTGACTCATGTAGCGTCCAGGGCTGCCCACTAGAGCAGCTCACCAGCGGCTTACGTCCAATTATAGTCTATCCTCAGCTAGTCAGTATTTCATTTCTACATTGTAGTCAAACTTCACATGTACACCAGTCTTGTTTCACATGATGAGCAAAATGCAATCGTTGTCGTGACAATAGTCATCAAAGCGTTACTATTGTGACAACGCTTTAGGTTCAAAATAGTGTTTTCCAAGCACTAACAACTACCTGGAACAGTGGGTGGACTCCCAAACCAGAAGCCAGCTCTGAATGGACGATAGCATGAAGACCTAAGAGGTTGTAGCAGTTGCTCCAGGGCCCAAGGAGTAAGTTAGTAGTCTGCCTGATCAACTGTGCCATTTACCCAATAACGATCAGCCTTACTTGTAGGTTGTCAGTGTTGCCGTTAGGCAGTAAGGTGTCAGTCTTCAGTGGAATATTGCCCACATTCCTGGTTCTCCCATTCCTCATCCCATCTCTGTGCTGTAACAAGTGACCAAATATTCCCTATATACTGCTTTATATAATGTCATATTCTTCACTTTCTAGTTATTCAATATGATCTCTCATTGACTCCCCTATCATGGCATATATCCTCCCTTTACATCCCTCATGGGGGGGGGGGGGTATAATATTGTGATATTATACTCCACGATTACCTCATTATCATTGCAATAGAAATGCATTTCAATACTAGGCAGACCCTTTGTCACTAAGCATTGCAGTATGGGCTAAAGACTTAACTACTAAACCTTTACCCTCAATAGTGGTTCCATCAGCCCCCGCCAATAAAGCACCAGTCTCCTAGGTAACCCTACCCTAATAGAAAGCCCTTTTTGGTGTTACTAGCCTGTTAGGGTAAGCGGCACTCTCTGTCTGCCTTGGCTGCTGCCGACTAAGAAGCAGATAGATCAATGTGTAACGCCCTTGGGGGGGGGGGGCTGGCCGCTATACCATGTTCTAATATAATAATAGCCTCGACGTTATGACACCTCCCTAGACACCCAACAGTCCAGGATATTCGGCCATGAACGGTGACGAAGCAATGTTAGATTTGCCAAAATCATTCTAGATGAAAAAGGAAATAAAGATAGTGTTTTGCTAAAAGATAACTGTTACTTTAAAGCTATAAGCCAGCTATAATGGCTGACATTGGAGGCTAATGCAATCATTTGATAATATCTGATAAAGTAATACAATAGATCAGTACCGCTTTGCCTTCCTAGCCTCAAAGAGCGGACATTCATATTATAATTATTTCAATGGGAAGTGTCCAGTGACTGTGTACATGCGTGCATGGTTCAGGAAATGAACTAAAAAATATCGTCATAGACTACGGCCAGTCGAATTTCCTAGCTGGAATAGTCTGGTTGGCTGGCTGAAGGGGGTTGGGCTAGGACAGGGCTATAGATTGGCAGGGTACACTGCAGGAGGGGTGGGGCAGTCTGAGGGCATAGCGGGGGCTACTTGTGATGGGCTGGGTGAAGGAGGATGGGGGGGGGGGGGTGAGGTGTCCTCAGCAGGTCAAGGCCATCATCAGCAATAGCTTTCTTTTATGGCATTGAGTGCGGGTGCACTGCAGCACCCTCTTCCTAAGAGCTATACCTTGTCTACTGACTCTGCTTGCATCAAGTGCCCTACCATTGAGAAATCACTATGTACTGAATAACAGTTGAACCTTGAGTACCAAACAATGGACTTAACGTGCCAGACACATAGCCTAACATAATTATATAGATATAATGGCAGCAGGGCTGTAGACATTGCCTGAGACAGTATAGGGGAGCAACTCTTGTCTAATGACCTTCCAGTGAGCTAATGGAGCAATCCAGTTCAGGAAGCGGCATCATACTTTTGTAAAGCCACACAGACTATGAGATCAGTGGTCTCAAAGCAGGCAGATCACTACCATCACTTGGGCTAAACAACAATAAGACACCACCCGATGATGGTAATCGTCAGTATGCCTGTCCTGAACTTTTTGGGCTTTAAAATGTAACAAAGGTAATCTTCTTTTTATTAGTATAGTTCATAGTGGAACTGTTCATTGCATATTATGTATTGGCGCTTTGGTGAAACAATCCCCTAAATATCTGCTTGCACGGTATTTCCTGATGCTTGGAAATACCCCAAGATGATTATACATGTACATTTTTACTATCTAGCCTGTGTCTACATAATCATATTATAACAAGTCCTGGAAGAAAAGTACTATACTCCCCTACAGGGAGATAACGTAAGGAATATAAACATGTTACCTTATCTGCTTCTGTCACCTGACATAGGACATTGTTACAGCTTCACTCACCTGAAAAGGGAAAAGAATGGAACATGATAAGGATCACACTACGTATATATGACATTTGGTTTTAGAACAGCTTTTAAAAGAGACATAAAGGGGGCTCGCACGGGACATGCAGAGACTGAGACAACTTCGTACCTATTTAATTCCCACAGGGGGAGGCACACATTTATTATAAGGTACAATAACATCACAACAACAAGTCAGGTCCTTACAAGAAAGCCATATTTAGAGCAGCTCATCCTACACCCCCAGCTGCCATTTCACTACACCCACCCTCAGCCCACAGAAGGACTATAGATGCATGTAGAACTGCTGCCTAAAACATGGACCACATGATCAATCTGTGTGCAGGCTGCATATTAAGGCATGCCGCTCTCCGTGGATGCTTTTCATTCCTGAATGTGATGCATCAAGTTCCGTTGACGTACCGTCAGACGGCGCCGACTGTGGGCGACGTCATGTTGGTATTAACCGGAAACGGAAGTACTGTGACCCCAGTTCTCACACGAGGTGGCGCCAGAGGTGCCGGGTGCATCATGCTGACAAAATCTACCTTGTGAGACAATTATCAAATATATACAAGATAGCGCTCTGACTATTATGGTCCGGTTAACCCTGTGCCACGGTCCAGAAAAATGGGGATGCAAATTAAATATCCAGTATTCCTGGCATTAGCCCCCCCCCCCCCCAGGCACACTTCTGGAAGTGTAATTAAGCTCTTACCAAACCTAAAGAAGATGAACGCTGAACAGACACCCATCTCGATTGTTCACCCTACTTCGGTACAGTAAGAATCATTAAGATCCGGTAACACTCTACTCCCAGTACCAGGGCAGGACTGTTCCTATTTTGGAGCCCATCCTCATACAGAGGTTTATAGTTCTTCAGGGAAGTACTGCAAGGAAGATGAAAAGTAGTTACCAGGACCCCACGAGAGGCATGGGCTGCTGCTCGGGCATGTAGGGCACAGTCAGCAGCCAGACAAGGTCCCCTGTGATACCTCAGTTGCTGCATAGTGCCCTTCGTATCCGATTATTTGACTCTACAGACTCATACACTAGGGCAATATGAATTATTTACTATTAAACACATTCTGTAGAGAGATGGCGCCACGTGAGGATTCTCTGCACAGATTTGGTCTCTAGCCGCAGGTGGCTAAGACAACTGGGTTTGAGTCTAGACCCAGAGTGTGTTAAGTGATTGACACTTCAGGTAGAAATTTGGACCCCTCAGATAGAGAATGTCTCAGAATGTGTTAAACCACTGGCCTTCATCAAAACAGGGGTCTGTCTCAATCCTCATTAGAATGACGGATAAAGAAGAATGACTCACTGCTGCCTGTACAATGTGTGAAGGACAAATAAATTACCTGACAAATAGTTAGTTTTAATTAGATATTGGGGATGTCCAATGCCTAACATTAAATATCTATGGGTTAATTTTTTCACACCACATTTCATTTGGCATTCGGTTCTTATCTAGATTTTATCAATATTATCAGCTTTCCATAATTATATCTACATTTTCCTGAAACAGCAAAGTGATAGAAGATGGGCGTTGTCTTGAAGACTGAATTAAAGCACTATGCGAGAGGCTACTTAAGGAACTCATTCCCTGCCTGTTTTACTTGGCCAGATCGGGTTACTTTCCTGTCAACTTGCAAGGCTTTTGATCGCGGAGGGAAATTGGGCGATTTGTCCAAATACAGAAGGAGTCTGATAAGGATCTGGATCCCATCAGCGTCTCTGAAGGCCTCGGTTTGAGATCTTAAAATAACCAATTCATTGGTTGAGCGATCGAGGCTAATGGCTTGTATCTATCCACTACGTTAGCTACTGGTGGATTTGTACGTTTTGAAATATAAGTTTAATACATATCATGAGATGAGCGAGCAAGTGAGTGATTGAAAGTGCCTTAGAAAAGGGGGAGTGGGGGTCTGAGTCCCCGAAATGATGAGTGGGTCCCTGAAATGGGGGACGGAAGGAGCTGGGCCAGAAATGTTGAGAAGGTCCACTATGGGCCCAACAGACCCCCCCCCCCCCCCGTGAGTGAATGAGTGAGTGAGTGAGTGGGTGGGTGGGTGGGTGAGTGAGTGAGTGAGTGAGTGGGTGAGTGTGGGTAGGTGCGTGTGAGTGGGTGAGTGGGTGAGTGTGAGTGGGTGGGTGAGTGAGTGAATGGGCTGAGGGGGAGGGGGCTATGTGACTGACATGGACAGGGAGTGCAGGCGGGTAGCTGTCACGTCTTCAGAGACAGGTAATTGTAGGCCTGACAGGCGGAAGACAACTCAGATCTACAGATTGGGACGTCTAGCCCTTGTCCTCTTTTTAAAGACAGGTAGCCCTTGACAAAGAAGGGACTGTCTGTCAACATCCGGTGAAAGTAGAGAACATGTTCAAAATAAATAGAGTGACCTCAACTTGCTGTAGGGGGACTGAGCTATTATAGAAGTCTACTGTAGAGAGAATCTAATGAAATATATGTATGTTATAAAAACGAATATATGTACTGATTACATGATCAGAGAGTGAGAATGGTCTATCGGTTAGAAAAAGGCTTATTGTCATATGAATTTGGAATGAGCCAGTTCTTTTCAAGAGATTTCCACCTGTCGACCGATCTTTTTATTTGGACTTTATTTATTTCACGTGTACATGTGTGGAATACTTTCACTGGTGAAACCCGTGCTGAAATGGTTCCCTAAAGTCCTGACGATCACAATCATCATAATTATTTATAACTGGTACGGGATATCAACTATATATGAAATATCTTTGTATATGAGTATCAGATACTCCATGACCAGAGGTTGGTATAGGTTTACACGAGGTATTATCTTCATGCACATAAACGTTCTTGATAATGAGACTAAAATGAACACTTTCTTATTACTTATATATTCGCATAGTGAGATATACCTGAACCTGGATAGACAGACACACATGCATTCACTCTCCCCAAGGATCACACATCTATCATCCTTGAGGATACAAAGCCTTTGTATGTGTTTTAAGAAAATGAAAACACATAACCCACATCAGTGTACATCCTTGTTGGTTTCTTTAGAGAACACCTCTGATTACAGAACGAAAAAGACGGATGGTCCCAGCATCAATGTGAGGAACATCTTATCTAAATGGGCATGCTGGGGTGGGCACGAAGGCGACCCATAATTGCTATATTTTGTTACCACGCACTTGTCCGAGTGACCTTTGCCTCGATCTGTCGAGAGGGGCGACCAGAAACAACATTTGATCCACAAGGCAAGTCTTAGTTACAGCCACTACAGTGGACCTAGAGGGCTGCAGAGAACCAAATATTGAATAACGCATAGTTTGATATTTCTGTAGATACCGTAAGAATTATCCCAGCAGATGACATGATTCTGTGTGATCATCCGTGGCACAACAGCATAGTATGCTCGCACATAATGAAACTTTATCCCTCAAGATGACACACTGTTCATAGGTACCATGTTTTAAATTTATGGTTTGAGGTATAGGACAGGCCTCACACAAGTCACACCATGTTCTAATACGCTGCACAAAGTTTGTTTCAGTATCACATTAATTGGTTGAGATAGTGGGTTCATAATCCTAAAATGCCCAGGTCAGAACTGTAACTGAATTCAACAAAACCACATTTAAAGGATAATATTATGGTTTTATGATGTTTTATGGGCCAATAGAATAAATAGGAACAGAGGGTACCAATGTATGAGAGTCAGTGGTCGATGCCTGAAGTGTTTGGTTAAGTCTGACACTGTTAGTCCAAGGCAGAATTATGGCCGCTGTAGCCAGTCAGTCATCAGCGTGACTCAGCAAACCAAAGATAAACACAGACCATGTAATGCTAGCATCACCATGATTCTGATACCTGCCAAACATGGAGTCATAGTAAGAGCAGTCTGCAAAGCATCTTAAAATTAGATCTATATTTGATGTATACTTGTAAGTTGTCGGTGTAAATGTCAGCTCCTTTCGTCTCTCTGACACTGGCTACTACTAAAACAAAGCAAAACGTACCAACAAATAATGACACTGGGAGTAGCATATATGTGTAAATGTACTGTAAAACATAATTATCCATTTCATCAAGTCTCCCCGTGACAACGGGGAATAGGGACACTGTCTGAGAACTGGCACCTGTCATCAGTGGTCATATCTAAAGTATGATATGCAATTCATTGGATATGGTGCAGGTTGTCTCAAGGGAATTCACGGTGGAATCGGTTCCAGACAGCTGCTTATGTGTGGTGAATGGCAGTCACTAGTTTGGGGAGGGGTGAGAAACATATTGGCGGGGTATAGAGCAGGTCGCGAGCAATTGATCGGTGCCCAGCCGGGTTATTACGACATGCTCCATGGGTTGGGTATTAGCCCAGGGCGGTCAGTAGGGAATGGAGGGAGGGCTCGTCAGTGCAGTTCTATCTATAGAGTCTTTATATGTGTGTGCGGGGGGGGGCATAGCCATATTCCACTACTTTAAGGCAATTAATGCAGGAGTACCATTGGATAGTCCCTAGTACCTGGCATAGGGGTTGTATGTTAAATACATCTAATGGGTCGTCAGCCCTGCAACCCTCTTTTATATACTTGATGCAATTAATTAGCATGTTCCTTACCTCTGGTTTCAGTTATCACTAGGACACGCAATGTTAATTGCCATTAGAGTGAAGTCCCTTTAACACGATACACCAATCTCTATGTCCCCTTACATCCGACCTTACATACATTCTGTCGCATCCATAGACCTAACTACCCATCAACCACAAGTCACGGTCATTACGTCACCCGTTCACCCTAACAGGGGACCAGACAATGGGAAATGTCCTTCATGGGCCAATGACATACAGGAAACGGTCTAGTCGATAGTGCCCCCTTTTGGCCTATTGGCGGTGGTAATGTTGCACTGTCACTCTACACCGTTAGTGGCAATAGAGGGTGATGTTATGGTGACTGGGTAGGAAATGATGTCTGTTACCATAGCGACGGTCATAGTTCTTCATTATATATACCGCCTTTACTCACTATACAGAAATATTCAGTTGTTCTCCATTGTGTATATACATGGTATTAAATTTCCTCCTGTTTTTAAGTAAAATTTACTTTTTAAGTCTCTCATCAATCGCCAGCCCTCCACATTACCAATTGATACTAAATCGGAGTTAACCAGCTAAGGCCAAAAAAGGAGGTGTGTTCAGGTTACATAGTCTAAAAATCTAGGTCGGGTAGGTCGGATTTAAAAAAAAATCAATTTCTTTTTTTTACTTTGGCCTGAAAAGTAGCCAAAAATTGACTCGCCCACTCGCCGACAACAGCATGGACTCGTGGACTATCAATTTGACTCTGAAATAGGCCAAAAACTTCAGCGACGACTCGCAAACTTAAAGCAGCTCTGGTACCGATCCAACCAAAGATGATGGGGAAATCACATTGATGCAATATACATGAAATGAAACTATAATTTTCTCTCAAGGGTCAAATAAACATCTGAATTCATGTAATGATGTGGGGTTCTGACTGATCCAATGCAATATTCAGGTTCCTAATATCCCCAGGGAAAATTGTACTTATAAATAATACAACTAATTTAAGATAAAGACATCAAACGCACTCTTGGTTCGCCTTGCATGAATCTTTCTTAACCATCAGACAATCTTGGGATGTCGATTATCTTACCCGGCAGAAGCAAAACAGTTTCAATACCCTGTCAAGGAATTAACTTCTTTCTGTCTTGGCTTGAATTCTTGACAGTTCAGGTAATTGACAATTTTGATGTCATCAAATGCACTGTTTAACACAAGAAGCACTCGTCTTTATTTACGTATTTCAACAAATATAATAGTCCTCATGCAGTACACTGTGACTGTCAGTAGTATAGGGAAACACGCCATAGCCACAGGAGGCTGGGAAATGGGCTCCACTACGATTATATGATTAATCCGATGCTGAATGAACTGGCTCATGTACCAGTGTACCCTTGCACTATCAACCATATGTCCAGTCGACCCTAGCTACTTAGAGATGTTATTTATGCTGAGGCATGTTTGTCTACAGTGGACGGCAGTGTCAATTTTAATACCAAGCGAATCGTAATCACCAGATTTGCTATCCAGCTTCTTCCCACCTTGGCCTCACTACGTATAACCGGTAATTCGTCTTACTGAGATACCAAACCCCAAATAATGCTTCACTATGCATTCCTGATACCAACTCACTTCTCAAACCACCTCCCCTCACCCCTCCTCCTCTAGCCCCACTGTAAGACCCCACTGTAAGACATGGCTGGGGCTGGCCGCTTAGGCTACCCCGAACCCGGTCTTGCCTGACTGGGTGCCATCTACCCCGGCCGTCCATACGGTTCCTGTTCAGGGCCACAAACAAGACATATCACCTATGTTCCTGTCCAGCATCATTTGGCCGCCTATCGAGGGTGGACACTGGGTACAGCTGCATTATGTGGGCAGGAGCACGTTTAATAACCCTTTAGGGGCCGCATAGTGTATTGATGCAGTATGCCATTTGTCTTCATGATGCATGAATGCAGCCCTGATGATTAACTCATCAGTGGGGTGCATTCAGGCATCAAGCCGACCTTGTTAGGCTAGATAGTCTCAAAACTGCGAGATAGTCTCAAAATACTATAGTTTTGTTAGTATCTCGCTACCCTCAGGCTAGATAGTCTCAAAATTGCGAGATAGTCTCAAAAGGCTGCAAGATAGTCTCAAAATTTGAGACTATCTTGCAACTGTCAGGCTAGATAGTCTCAAAATTGCAAGATAGTCTCAAAATACTATAGTTTTGTTAGTATCTCGCAACCCTCAGGCTAGATAGTCTCAAAATTGCAAGATAGTCTCAAAATACTATAGTTTTGTTAGTATCTCGCAACCCTCAGGCTAGATAGTCTCAAAATACTAAAGTTTTGTTAGTATCTCTCAACCCTCAGGCTAGATAGTCATCAAAATTTGAGACTATCTTGCAACTGTCAGGCTAGATAGTCTCAAAATTGTGAGATAGTCTCAAAATATTATAGTTTTGTTAGTATCTTGCAACCCTCAGGCTAGATAGTCTCAAAACTGCGAGATAGTCTCAAAAACCTATAGTTTTGTTAGTATGTTGCAACCCTCAGGCTAGATAGTCTCAAAATTGTGAGATAATCCCAAAAGCATGACAGATAGTCTCAAAACTGTGGGATAATAACATTTTGAGACTAACAGCAACCCTCAGGATAGATAGTCTCAAAATACAATAGTTTTGTTCGTATCTCGCAACCCTCAGGCTAGATAGTCTCAAAATACTATAGTTTTGTTAGTATCTCGCAACCCTCAGGCTAGATAGTCTCAAAATTGCAAGATAGTCTCAAAATACAATAGTTTTGTTAGTATCTCGCAACCCTCAGGCTAGATAGTCTCAAAGTTGTGAGATAATAACATTTTGAGACTATCTTGCAGCCCTTAGGCTAGATAGTCTCAAAATACCATAGTTTTGTTAGTATCTCACAACCCTCAGGCTAGATAGTCTCAAAACTATAGTATTTTGAGACTTTCTCACAGTTTTGAGACTATCTGTCAGGCTTTTGAGACTGTCTAGCCTGAGGGTGGCGAGATACTAACAAAACTTTAGTATTTTGAGACTATCTTGCAATTTTGAAACTATCTAGCCTGAGGGTGACGAGATACTAACAAAACTATAGTATTTTGAGACTATCTTGCAATTTTGAGACTATCTAGCCTGAGGGTGGCGAGATACTAACAATACTATAGTATTTTGAGACTATCTTGCAATTTTGAGACTATCTAGCCTGAGGGTTGCGAGATACTAACAAAACTATAGTATTTTGAGACTATCTTGCAATTTTGAGACTATCTAGCCTGAGGGTGGCGAGATACTAACAAAACTATAGTATTTTGAGACTATCTTGCAATTTTGAGACTATCTAGCCTGAGGGTTGCGAGATACTAACAAAACTATAGTATTTTGAGACTATCTTGCAATTTTGAGACTATCTAGCCTGAGGGTGGCGAGATACTAACAATACTATAGTATTTTGAGACTATCTTGCAATTTTGAGACTATCTAGCCTGAGGGTTGCGAGATACTAACAAAACTATAGTATTTTGAGACTATCTTGCAATTTTGAGACTATCTAGCCTGAGGGTGGCGAGATACTAACAAAACTATAGTATTTTGAGACTATCTTGCAATTTTGACACTATCTAGCCTGAGGGTTGCAAGATAGTCTCAAAATTTTGAGACTATCTCGCCTGACATGTGTTTTGAGACTATCTCGCAATTTTGAGACTATCTAGCCTGAGGGTTGCAAGGTTGTCACAAAACCATAGTATTTTGAGACTATCTTGCAGTTTTGAGACTATCTCGCCTAACAGACCTTCTGGGGTTGATACGCCCGAGGAAGTTGGGTATGATGCATGAATGTAGCCCTCGCGAGCTACTTGTCATGGCTGCGTTCATGCGCCATGAAAACAAATGGCATGGCGAATTAAAGCACGTTGCGGCCCTTAAAGAGTTGAGGCTGATCCTATAGGGAAGCAGTGGTGTGTTTGGTGCACATGGATGTGGTAGGTGACACACCGACAACAGCTGACAGGAAGGGAGATGAGGGTGGGGGAAATTTCAGGTCCCAACTGACATCTGGATCTGCACTGGATCACAGATACAAGTAGTAACTACCAATTGCATTGTAGTAGTATGCAATGGTATTGATCCATTATAGGACGTTATTGTTGACATATTCAACCCATGTAGCACATGTATGATGTGTATCCCTGGTTTCTGTCATTGGTGCTGTATTGTAGCCTACCTGCCTCCCTCTGTTCATTTATATAAAGCAGGAAGCTCACTATGATGATCCAGGAATCTACCTCGTATTATGAAGGTATTTTGTCATAAAAAGGGGTAATAAAACTCGGCCCTCTCTCCTGCCTGTGAGCCTGCCTATAACCTCCTTGTCTGACTTCCATACATAATCGTATAGCCTTTCCATACAGCTAAGTTAGTTTTGTGTCAATCCGCCAGTTGCATTATTCACGCTGATCACCTAGCAGCTCCCCACACCATAGGCTGCTCAATGGTATCTACCTATAGCACCTGTTACTGTTCATTATCTAAAGCTGATCGGCTCTGTCTCCCTGAAATATACATACCATGAAACCTAGTGCACCCCAACGCCACACAGTATGTATTTAGTGAGGCCTATATCTACACAATCTGGGAGTTGGTAAGATACCTTCGCCTGGAGTATTACTCGGTCGCTACGGCGAAATAATGATCAAAATATAGATGTATATATAACTTCAAATTATTACCCCATGCTTGCTCTATCCCTCAAACCTTTCATTGAACGTTTTACTTTATATGTTTTTTAAATATCATATCCCTTATCATACATAAAAGTAGAAAGGATATCTGGGCATCCCCGTGTAGTACCCTTTCTGCCTGTCTGCTCAGCGTTTTGTGGGGATATGTTTCCAATCAATCAACACATCGGTCCCCAGTTCAGGAAGAGGTCTATTCAGTATATAGGCAGGTAGGTGGAGCCTATAGTCTGAGCCATGTCGTACTATATAGCCGGGTCGCCTGACCAGCAGTTGTATGTTATACCCCTGTCTGTGGGACATCCTCACCACACAATGTACAGATAGGTGAGGGTCTGTTACTGACCACAGGGCAGTCTGCGGAGTGGACATAACAGGACCCTAACATGGAGCCATGAAGATTATCTTAGGTTGGGCCTATTAAAGGTCCGTCCAACCTGAGGCTGAAGTGTCCAATGTCATGGCACCCCTAGAAGTGTCCATTGTCATGAAACACATAAAGATACTGTACCTCTTACTCAAGATGGTGTCATACCTCGCCTCGCCTGTCCCATAATTATTGCCTCTTATTCAGAATGATGTCATACATTACATACTATTCAATATACTATTCTACATTACTACATCCTATTTGAGCTTTTGCTCCAGGATTATCAACAACCAGCGGTATTGCTTTGAACCAATATTTCATTAAAATATAGATACGAGAGTGTTATACCTACGTGCATTTCTCGATGAATTGCATCATCATAAGACAATGAATTGTTATTGAAATTATCCTAGTAGGAAAACAAAGACTCCTTATACTTAACAAACATATCACAACTGCCCAAAGGCCACCGATGGCAGGTCGGTATGTCAGAAGGAACCCCCTGAAGGTCATGAGCAGCTCGGGTTGAGCTGCTCAGGGAGAAAAGGTCAGGCACAGAGCAATACCAATTACCCATTGATTTCCCATTGGCCGAGAAGCCGCCTTAACATGGAAACATAAACTAGCCCTAATGGGACCTACCCTATCGCGGCTGAGGTGGTGAAGTCGCCCCAGGCTACTGCCCTTTTCTCTCCTCAATATCACAACCTAACACACATACTTTATTTATAAACATTCCCTATGTATAATGTCTATAGGGATGCTATGAAAATGGAAGAGAGCGTAGATTCTGGTATATAATGTGATATAGCGGGGATATAGATGAAGGGATAGATGGATAGCCCATAACCAAATGGAGAAGAGGAGGTCACTAATGGAAAATATAGGGAAGGTATGGAGAAATCAGCTGTATGGATGAAGAAAAAAACAGAGAGAGAGAGAGAGGGAGGGGGAACCGCATAAACCTACACCCAATCAGCATGAGGAACAAAGTGCAGTCTATAAGTACCAGTACAGCTTGTAGAGGTGCTGCCTTACTGTGAGACATAAGACGGCTATTGGGTTAAGGAGGCGTTATCAGGAATCAACCTCAGTGCAGGGTGGTGCCCTCTAACTGCCACCACACACACCATCCTTACCATACACTACAAGAACCGCCTCGACCTTGGGCAGCCCCACCTATAGAGTCCACCACTACCTTGAGATGTGCACCTTAATTGTTCTAGATATTCATGCATGCTAACCCTTCTTTTTGTGTATAATACACGTTTAAATTGTTACTCTCACCGAGGAAGGAGAAATAGAAAGGGTATCATACATGACTAACTGCACAATTAAGGTGAACATCTCAAGGTAGTGGTCGACTCCAGATAAAGCTACCCTATAGAGTATAGCTTCCTATTAATGTGGCAGTTTTCGTCTTTTCCATTTTGTATGTTAGCTGAACGCACAAGCTGTGAGACATACATGTGCTTCTAATGCCCTATTCTTATAACCCCTCCAAAAGAGTCGGAGTGATGCTAGGACCACTACTGAGTTTCTTTTATCGTGGTGGGGGCTGGGGTTAACTGACTCTATTCCAGGCATCATGGCTGTCTTTCTGGAGGGGGTTACAGAATATGATGCTTATTCATTATTGATATCCACAGGAGAGTGCCAGGTACCACGAGCAGAAGCCAATACATCTAGAATTTAGAAGCCATCCCCAAAAAGGGCACCTCTAGGGAGGAAGCCACCGGCTGTCCTGTCCTGGCTGGGAATTGGTTCTGAATGCCATGAATAATGGAGAAAAAGGTTGTGGTGGTGTTGGGGGAGGGGGTGCCTGTTGGGCTGCCGAGGAGAGGTTGGGACAAGGAGGCAGACTACCAGGACCTACCAAGTCACACGTTGACATCAGGAAGAGGTGTACAGAGCAATACCTTATGATGATTTGACATCTGAATCCTGAAAGTGAGCAACTCATTATGGAATCCCACACTTACAGAATTATCTTTTTTGATTGATTGAGTTCCACATCTATTTTATATTGTAATCACTCCATGGATCACATCGCTACCACCCCTACCAGCAGAGCCTGGCACTTCGCAATATGCAGGTCTATATACATAGTGTGAATGTATAATTCCAGCGTTCAACACCAGGCATAGCCAATGTATCATCCATACTATATATAGGAGACACGGGACATTACAATATGTATTACAGACCCGCATGGCTGTAGCTGCAGTTTTAATTGCTTTCAGTGATCAAACGTCAATATTGGGTCCACACCGTCCGTTTCCTGTCCCTGCCTCTCTACATTACATGTATATAAAATGAAAAGACAACAACAGAATAACCGTATTTTGACATATTAGATGTGGACCCCACGACTAAACAATATGCCTCAATTCATTATGGCAGATAATGATGCTCTGTCATGTCATGTACTGTCACATTAGGTACAGAATTATGGGGAAGGACATACACAGTCCGAACCCCTATGAATGATGTATGCACGGCTAAATTGCATAACCCATGAAGAGTCCACTCGTCACTCTTCATTCACAGAGATCCTCTTCGCCTATGGATTAACATCAAGGAACCCTTCTGTAAATCCTGTATAACATGGACAGAGAAGCCTTAATGGCTCCCACATGATGTGAAAGTATGATGGACGCTGCGCTCTTCCTATTATGGCCCCACTCAGGCCACACCACGACTATACACAGCACCTGCAGCTTGTTTACTTGTATCTCCTACCCTTACCCTCCCCATCCTAACCCCCCCCCCCCCACTGACGATGGATCATTGTCTTTAATCCTTCCGCTGGCCGGATTGGCAGGTGACAGAGACAGATCTCATCCTCCTCCAGGGCGGGCGTGTCACCCCCTGACCCTACCTGTTACCATGGTAATACATCATCCCTCCTACCTCCAGCAGTTAACCAGCAATCAATAAGCACTGACCCACCCTCCTATATAATAGTAACCTGCCTTCCTTATTCTTGTCTTCCTTTTTAAAATGTTTTACCGTTTTCTTTATATTCATAACCGCTAAATATATATTTGGGTTTGGGTTTGTGGGTTTAGAAGGAAGGCGTGAGATTATAATACTTGCCTGTGTGCGACTGAGAACTACCTTGTAAAAGGGTTAGGTGATCTGTAGTAGTGAGGATTGGTGGTGTAAATATGTATACATCGTTTTTTTTTCATCTTACGAT
This sequence comes from Harmothoe impar, assembly GCA_947462335.1. Lineage (NCBI taxonomy): Eukaryota > Metazoa > Annelida > Polychaeta > Phyllodocida > Polynoidae > Harmothoe > Harmothoe impar. Next base: position 65,364,210 of record OX381708.1, on the reverse strand, counting down.
GTTTTTATCATTTGTTATGAGGCTTTCCGAATAGATATGAAGAACCCCAAGGAGAAAGAAAGGCACGATGAATTCTCAGGATTATAGCATGACTAATAACATGCAGTGGTCCAAACAAACCCCACTCCCCACTGATCATATAATTATAAGGTTATAACAAATAGTAGTTTAGATGCTCGCACTGCCCCGGGGCAGAGACCATCTTTGTACCTGTACTAAGTGAGGATAATAGCTCCCATACAGGTCACGTCGGCCTGGGACAGAGTGCCCTTTGCCTGCACTACTCACGGACTTGTGAATAATCAGGTTATGTACCACCTATAGCGACAATCTAACAATCCGACATACGTTTGGAAGGCCTATATCAGACGGCAGTATATATATGCAAAGAATCTTCGATTAAACAGATATCTGAGGACTAATATCAAATCATCATTACTACATCTAATTCCCCCAGGCACCATCAATCATGTGACAGACAACTCAACCGGTGCTTCCTAGGTCCTATTTGTGTCTTTGGTGAAATTGTACCACCCCTCTATCGTTTTCTAGACTTCCCCCATTAAGAGTCCTTCCCAGCACATCCTCCTCTGGTAATTAGTGTATAATTATCTTTGCTTTTTTGTGTGTGAATTCCTCATTATAGAGTGGAGTAGCTTAGTCCTTGTGGTGCATCGGATTCTTTTATCTTTTATCATTATGAATACACACTATGCTAGTCAACGAATTTCTCTTGTGGTATAGACCTATTATTTCATACATCTAAAGAGAAATAATATTATGGACATGTCATACTTTTAATAAGTATTATAGCTCGTATGGGTAAAGTCCAAGATGCATGTATAAATTACAGTATAATGTGACAATCAAACATAGTTAATGTATACATTTGCGCAAGGAAAACAAGTAACTGGGTATTGATATCCAACTGACTAGCAGTTACATCATCTATACTGTATTATATATTATGGATTATATATCACGGTTCCCAGCGGTATTAAAAAGGTTCTGTATTCCATTTCTGAGTAAATGATATTATATATCAAGCCTCAAACTTTCCATGATTAACATGGTTTATTATCAATAATGTATTTTGAATATATGGATATTTTAGTGTGTACTATATAATGTTGTTGTTGCACCCCTTGCTGAGTTCAGATGCAAAATAATATTGACAGTCAGTGTATGCTGACATGGGAGTTTATATGACATACAGTCAATATTCTCTCTCTGCTGTATAGACAACTATATGGATGTATGCATAATGAGGGTCCTTGATAATAACTGAGACCGTTATCACACACGTATAGGGTAAAATGGTATTATATCCTATATCATCTCTCACTGAATGGGTGGCAATCCACATAATATATCAGCACGTGTACATAGGTCCATCCGTAAGAGGAAAACAGAGAAAATAACGTCCATACATGGAGAGAGTCACCATTATGACAGTTTTCTTTTTCCTTCTGGGATTGTTAGCAGTGGCATACTGTACATAGAGCTCACTCACTAGAATTGCTACCACTGAGGCCCTACCACTGAATAGATAATACTAATTACATCCAGGAGTACAGAATTTATGGCACGACTAGCGCAATGCCTCTACAGACTAACAGACCATGGCGTCTGGGATGATTGCTGGAGATGAGATAGGGGTATCAGAGCAATCCCCCACCTAGCAACTGCTGCTGTTATATCCATGTAACCACCACACCTAAATGCCATAGAGCCCTGAATGTACAGTGCTGTAAGCACCATTTAGGTGTCTTGTAGCATCATTATACCAGGAGCGGGCTGGTGGTGGGTGTGCCGTCTGTCGGTCTGGGAGGTGGATAGCTCTAATGCCTGCAGACAAATATTGTTACAAGTTTCATCTGATCTGATGATGGCTGATGATTGTTTGATGTGGCCCTCCCCAGGGTGTGCATCTCTCAGGGCCGGCCCTGTGTGCCTCCCCATGATGAGCTGTTAGAGTGTGCTGGTGGTGGTGGTGTGTGCCTGGTGGTGGATAGGTGTGGGACCATAGTGTGAGGACACATGTAGTATGATGTTGTCCTGCTAATGGTTACCATGGTCGTTAGTGGGTGGGTGTAACGTGTGTATAGATGGTGTAGAGTGATAGTAGCACACAGGTTGGGGGATATTCGAGCAAATTAGTGTGTGTTTGTAGACCCTTGGGGTGTGGCAAGGAGGGCGTGAAGGTGATACATGGATGGAACACTAGATCACACAATTCATGCAGCACATACATGTAAAGATGATGCATTAGCAATAAAGGACCTTAGTGCAAGGTGCACCAGTACAGGTCGTTATATGTATGCGATGCACCAGAGCACACATTGCCTGTATCACAGATGTATGGGTGATGCACTAGAACACACAACACTTGCAGCAAAGGTGTATAGGTGATGCACTAGAGCACATATTGCTGTCAGGGCAGATTTATGGGTATTGCACTAGAGCACACTTTATATTTCCTGTCGCACAGGTGTATGGGTGATGCACTAGAGCACACAACACTTACAGCAATGATGTTTAGGTAATACACAAGGGCACACAATGCCACCAGCTAGGGAGATTATCATTGATACCTACTTAATCAATACATCGATATTTCTTGAATTCTGATTATTGCATCGACAAAAACGATAAATTACTATACATTGTAAAACACATTAGAACTGTTCTTCATGCAAGAAATCCATTGGGTATGATTGATAATACCATGTTAAAAACATTGCGTTGGAAAGCTAAGATCTAGAGTGACTCAATCGTGTATATCTAATTTAGATGTATTAAGTCTCTAAAATCTTCTAAATTTCTGTAGCAATGCCAAATGCGGCTCTCTAGCTAACAACTACAAAGGAACCATGTGGCAATGACAGGAACAAACCCGATGTCACTGACCAAATTTGGCTTAAGTGTAGCTGTCAATATGGAGAGGATGGGGGCGGGAGGAATAAAGCGCACATCAGAAAGACAGTGTCGTCTCCATAGATGTTAAACCACTGCATGTTGTTAAATCCCAGGGGCACCTACCATGACTAGGAAGGGGAGGTACACTATTTGTACTCAATAAACTAAAAAGCCTCATTTTAATCACCCAGCAAGCATGACAGTCGCATAGATCCAGCTTACAGTTTGTTTGAGGATTGTCAGACAAAAGCAAACATTTTATTATCATGGCGTAATCCCAAGGCTAATAATGAATAATTTCATTTGCAGTGTCAATATGACCACCGACATTATCTGCAAACAATGTAAAGATAAGGTGACTAATGAAACTTGTGGCCGCAATTCAAAACCTTACCAGCAAATTGAATTTACCACGATAAGACCTCAATGGTGCTAACCATAGTAGTATATAGAAATGGTCCAGACTAATTTATTTTAGTTGCTAGCTATAGATAGATGTAAAAACAATTAAATTTCTTGAACTAGCTTTCACTAATTATTAATCTTTATAGCTCATATTCAATACAACATATTCATATCGTATCTTGCAATTCATATCATATATGATATTATTCTGCTTCAACCGTGACCGAAATATCACAATTGCCAATCCTGCTAATACTTTTAGTGCTTGAGTGCCTGCCTCATGAAATAAATCAAGAAACATGCGGCTGTTACATTGAGTGAGGATATTAATCTACCATCTTATGAAAGAGCGAATCGTATTGTAGCCATCCCCTAAAGCCTACAAGTATGGGATCGATGCCTTATAGATGTTTGCGTTCCTCAGTAGAGTATATAACCTGAATGATGCTGTTCAAACTCAATAAATATCCATTGCACAGAAACACCCTTACCAAAAACCCACGGCGCGTGTGCATTACCAGTGAGTAACCTATTTGCAGAACAATATCCAACCTGATTTATTGAGCTGCAAAGTGAGGCTGGTTCCACAAACCAGGGGTGGGCTCACTGCGATAAAAGCCTCCTTTCCACACAATAAATTACACCTCAGGAGGCAGGGGCCTTATCTGGACACGGGGCCTAATTGTGGCAATGTGTGCGGGATAGTACTTTGTCACTGCAGGGTGAGAAGGCTGTAAATACCACACATCTGGGCAGCGCTACCATACAGCTCCCGACCCCTACCTTATCAGTAGCATGGGTGTGCGTGTGTACATTAAGGTATCGACCATTCATGTAATGCCATTATATACTAATTGCAAAGGGAAATCTTCTGCCAAAACGTGTCAATATATAAATGACAGGGGAATGAAGGCTTAATATGTTGGATCGATTTCACGAATTTTAATGATGCTGGGGTTGCTACCCGTGGGTTGCTATCATATTTTTAATGACGAATTGAAATGTTAAGCTTATGATAGTAGAATGACAGCACACAGAGAAACGAAACAGCGTCAAAGGGGAGGCCAGGTTGCCTCCAGAATGTCATATGACTCCCCCAGGTGATTCCCTTAGGTCAGCCAGAGAGTTAACTAAGCTCCCTTAGGCGACCTGGACAGGGGAGTCATTCTGGGGACAACCTGGACTCCCTTTTGACGCTGTTTCTTCTCTCTGTGCACTTGTCGGCATGGCAGTAGATAGGAAAGAGGCAACCGTTACATATAATTATATGGTAACTAATGTTGTAGGGTCACGACTCGGAAAGGTCTGAGCAGCAGGCTATGTCGGTACACACAGAGAGATGAAAGTATATTCATGATATTCCGAAGTATCCTCTAAGTACCCTATTCCCTGCACAGCTTGTCTCTAGATCCACAACGTGCTTCCAATTACCCCCATCCCTCATGTCTAATAGTCCTACTTGGATGTGGGACGGAAGGTCCCTTCCCTACTCCAATGCTGTAATAAGTCGAAGATCAATATTTATTGGGCAGCCCAAACTGCAATTTGCATGGTTACTCCTAGGAACTGCTCACCAGTATAGACATACAGTCCATATGCGGAGACAGTAGTCTAATAGTCAGTTCCTCAGAAGTGTTGCTAAGTGTTAGCAAATACCACTAGTTGGAGCAGTGCAAGTACAGAGGGAAGGCTCCGTGGTTGGAGAGAGAACTGCTCGTGGTACCTCCCTGTGAGCTGTTCAGCAGGGTAACACATGCTTCTAAGGCTTTGATCCCCATGTTCCTGAGGGCCGAACCGTTTATCTCTGGGTGGGGGGGTGATGCTTGCTGTATTCTCCTCCCGACGGCGAACTTTGGTCTAATAGAGATTTGACCGGCCCGAAAGAGTGAGTGCATTGATGTTTTCATAAAATGATGCGTGAGCCGAAATAATAAAATGGATCACCCTTATCTTTGATCCCTTCCTTGACGGATGACCCACCCTTCTCTTCCACAGACACATAATCTCTAGCCTCTTTTCAGTTCATGATTCCCCCTCTATACCCACCCCCTAGATCTGACGTATGCAAATGACAAGTCTCTAAATGCCTGCATGTCAGGCACACATTGCCACATGGCCAGAGTGAACGTCATGTTCTCCTGACAAAGTAACATTAGGAGAGGCCATATCCAGTACTAGTTAGCCTCAATAGACATTTTAAACGACTATACAAATTGGGGGTAACTGGACTTGGAGAGAGCATGAATAAATGGGGTTATAACATGACCAGAGCCAAGTCGCTTTGAGACAAATCAAGCTCTAAACCCCTGAACGTTAGGCTATGTATGAAATCTAAATGAACATTCATCCCATACCTCGGGTTGATGTTTTCTAGAGAAATTAGATCCATTTTTGGATGAAAAAGCGGCATCTATAGACTCCAGTGTAGAATAATCGGCTGGTAGTTCGCTTGGAGGGGACATATTTAATGACTGTAAGCTGTAACCCGTCTCATGCCAAGCTATTGTTTTATGGCGCCTCTAACAAATGGCATTCATATGGCAACCCTGAATGAATGGCGTATGAATATTTTAGAGGTAGACGAACCCTTTATTATAGCCAGCCCGTGGGGTGGTCACGTCTTGTCTTGGCTTCCCATCATATTGGCAAGCAATAAACAATTTGTTGTGGGGACGTTAGGAAGGAAACGCTCGGCAATAAAATGTGAGGAAAGGGAAAGGGTGAGTTAATAATTAATGCACCTGGCCCTGGAGGAAACATTAGCAGCAAATCACCTGTGGTCATGGTAGCTGTGCTGTCCTGTACAGCGAGTTGTGCGCATAATGAAGAAAAGTGAACCCTGAATATAATTTTAGAAATAACCAAATCTCGATTGTGTTCTATCACTAAATGTAACTCCAACAGTATATGAAAATGTCTATAGTCTATAGTATTGTATTATAGTAATGATGGATATCTGAAGTTATATAAGAGGGTACATAATGTAATCTACGCAGCGAGACCTACACCAAGCTGGTGCATGTAAACATTGGAAACATTGAAGACTGATCCGTCCATTACTCTTATGTGCCGATTTACTTACCGTATTACCTGTTGTATATTGTGATCGTTATGCTGCACAGTTGGTCATTGATTGTATGGTTCATAACCGGATGGCTGATGCGCTCCTTGGCAGTCATTTGAAAGACTCTACATGTAGATGTAATTTTTGCCAAAATAAAAATTTGTAAAACTCAAACTCAAACTCATGCAGCTGGACAATGCTTGATAATGTTCTAGCCATGCTTTCTCCAAGATGTTTCCAAATTTTTTACATAGCCTGAAGATGAAAAAGTCGTATCCTATAATTCCCAGTACAATGTATATCTCTATATATAGCGATCTACATAATGCATTTAGGGGGAGAGGCTATTATCGTAGCCTGGGCCCATATCTGCTACTGCGGGTAGTTGGTGATAAAGACTAGTTTACTGGGTGTCTGGGGCTTGTCTACATCCATCCGGGCATACCCTGGCAGAAGAAAGCTGACCCCCAAGACAAAAGGATGGAGGGGGTACTGGAGGGGGAAGAGAAGCTCAGACACCATGAATATTTAAGAGCGTATTTCTATTGTCACTCCAGGGTAAATGACATTAAATGTGATGGAGTGTTTTATGAGAACCTACAGTTCCAAAATAATACCAGGACACCACAGGTTGCAATGGACACTCAAATAAGTATGTATCTCACAGAATCTATAATAATAAGTATGTACAAGTAATATTCAAGATCTCAGGCCAAGCTGTGAGCTATTGAACAGTAGAGGGAAGGGATGCGTGGGAATAGATTGATGAGATAAGGGGAAGAGCACAAACATGGTGAAGGAATGGGAGAGGGAGGCAGGGAGCGGGACAGACTGGGAGGCAGGGAACGAAGCAAAGAGGGCGATAGGGAGAACTGTTAGACTAGGTATTCGCAAAACTGCAAGATAGTCTAAAAAAATACGTATTCAGGCCAGTTAGCCTTAAACTTTTAAAACTATCCGTCAGAACTGATTTTGAGACTACCCAGATTGTTGAGACTTTATGGACCTAAGGTTGCATGATGTTCACAAAGGCAGTATGGTAGACAGCTGTGAGACCTGTTTGTCCTAACAAGGGCTCTATAAGCATGCAGGTCAACAGATGTAGAGATGGTGAGAAGAGGAAGGCACGTGTTGGTGCGTTATTAGTGGCTGTTTCTTTGATTCCTGGCAGCAGGGGCAGTGGGTGTACGTACCGGACCACTCCACTGATGGTGGGAGATTAGCAGTGGGCTTCTACAGCAAAGCACCCAATAAAGACAGGACACAGAACCCCCTCCTCCCTCATAGACCCCAATTAGGGCTCTCACACAGAGCAGGGCTACACTGGCCTGCCACGAATGACAGATAATTCCTTCTTGGCCACATGAAAAGGAAACCCAGATCCCGTAGGGATCCTTTCCAGCAGCTCCTCTCAACTCAACGCATTAACTCAAAGATCACCAATGGACGACTTCCTTCCCACATTATTCTTCCTCGCAATATTCAAATCTCAAATCTTTTTGAGAGGAATATGACAAATATCTTGAGTGATCCCATCGAAAATAGAATCCATACTGCATCCATAATCTTTTGTCATTTCCATAATGGGTCGAGTGGAAAATTAAAAAATCAATAGGCGATGTTGATGTGTTATGATGAAGAGTTAGAGTTGAGCGGCAGGCATCTGAGTCGCTCACTATTCTGCTCACAACTGCTCGCCTCCCCTGGAGCTGTCAGACCGCCTTAGAGGTAAGGTGTGCTGAATACAAATGCCTCTGTTGGCCTTGGATGAAGCCACTCTTCCAACCTTGTTCTTTCCTGGCGAACCCAGGACACATTCATGGATTATATCAGTGCAATACTTGTTATAGCACTATGATATATTATACATATGCATTCCAGAATATTCGCCCTACCTAGCAAGACAGGGCCGAGCTATTATATTTTCTTTTGCCGAGTTCCCCCAAAAGGAAGATTTGTTTAAATTCTCAATTCTCCCGACAATATTATATCATAATCCCTTGTAATAATGAATAAAACTATTTCCAAAGACCTATCTTGCTTAGATTATTTAGCCTGATGCTGGATACAAACAGTGCTGGCCCCCGTTCAATGAACACCTTGGAGAGTGAGGCAGTTACTGGTTAGGGTACCACTGTGACCCTTTCTGACAGGCCTTTGGCTGGGGTCGGTGTAGCACTCAGTACCCTGATAGGGTCTATTTATGGCTGTAAGAGTTCCCCATTGCAACACTTACTGTCTCTGGAACGTGATCAAGAAGTCTGGTTGAAGCCTGGGGTGCAATTGGGAAATGACTTGGGGAATGGTTTGGGTCTAGACAGGCTTATCTCAGTAATACATGTAATAGAGATAAGTGTCAACTTTCTAAACACAGTCTGTGATGCTGTTCTCCTACAAGCTGCTTTATGCCTCATCAGGTTCTGGCACTTGGACTCCTTGCTGCAGCTTGTAGCTTCTTTGTTTTCATTCTTATCTCTTCTGGCAACTACGGTATCCCACGGTATCCCTGGTATTACCCCTCAATACATTATTATGTTTATACTACGTTATCAAAATGGCTCTTTACGAATAAAATCTTCCCTTAGTACATATTGGGAACTCGTGTGTAATTATTAAGTTAGACTAGACCAATGCTTGCTATCGTTGATTGTTGCGATGAACAGATGCCCTAGTACTGGTGTCATCTTGGATAGGCAAAATTTTAAAAGAATACTGCACCATGCAAATGCACCATGTCAAATGGGCCATACTGCTCACTTTTACTAAACCCTTTAGAATTGAGTACCCAAACTCAATTACAAATTCTATTTTCGTGTTTTGAGAGCATCAAGCATTGGTCCCATTTATTCCATAAATGAGGGTATTGCATTTCAGTACTCCTATCATTCCAACTAATTCAAATACCTTTTAATATTTCATTAACAATAGACTGGCTTTAATGCATATGGAAACACATAATGAATGCTTCCTTAAAGTAGGCCATGCAGCCTAGATGGATGGCCGTTTGTGAAGGGGCAGCTATAAGTAATCATGATCTATAGCTTGATAATTGTGAAAGGGGATGCCAAATATTGATGTAACTGATAGTTTAATGCTATTTATATCTGCCGTTGGTAAGGCAATATATCATGCACTGCAAGAAGCACACCAAGTATTCAGCATCTTCCCAATGTCCCATTGATCGCCCCTGCTACATAGAATACCACTAGGGGTTCTCATTCATCATAATCGTGCATCCATATTTTTCACACTTCATACTTATTTTATTTTCATTCATAATGTATTGTGTGACACTATACAGGGAGTCTGTAAGGCGTAATCATTAGGCTAATGCAGTGTAAAGGTCTGAAAGTCGGTCCTGGATTAAAACGTCTGGTGGGGTAGACAGGGCATGTGTTGAACAACGTTCACTTACGGTATTCTGGGTTTATTGAATACCGAGATCTCGGTACCCCTACAGCGACAGTCGGAGTGGGGCTGGGACAGGTATTCAGCCATATATATGTAGAGCGGGTGAGGGGTTAAGGAATACCTGTACATTGGTATAGAATGTATCATATTGTGAATAACAAACATTGCAGATGCCTGTCGTAATATTGTCATAAAGAGATTAAATATACCCCCCTCCCCCCACATACACCACAAGGACGACGTGGACATGAATGCAAGTGATCCATCCCAGAATCCAAAATTGGAAATGTTTTGAAATGGGACAACATTGATATCACTGAATAGAGAACATGCATGAAGAATTGAAGGTGTCCAGCACATATAACCCCAGAAGAAATACTTTCCCCATCGCTGTTCAGACTAGGGTCAGCTGAGAATGGGCCTTAACCCATGTGGTAATACAACAACTGGAGAGGCTGAGTGAGAAGCAATCAAACCCAGCACATAAACCCTGCTCCCTAGAGCCTGCCCCTACATAGGCAGGTAGCTGGGGCCTGACACGGCTTCCCTACCTTAACCAGGGGGTGTCGACGAGGTGGCATCAATAAATTAGAGGCCACTGATTTAATTCCTGCCACTCGTCGCCCAGGTCCCCTCCCCGGAAAGGCCTCGTTCTGCCCGCCTCTAATTCAATTGTTCATCCCTGTCCTACAGGGTCGTGTGAGGCCACCACCTGGGTGGTGGGGTGGTGCTGGGTGGTGCTGGGGTGGTGGTGGGGGTGGTGCTGGTACAGGAATGTGGTAGCTCTGGTGGTGCTGCTGCTTCTTTAGAAGACGATATGGTAATTGTTGGGGAAATCTCGTTTTCGTATGAAATATGGAGTCATCACTGAGATAGGTGAATTGTGTGGGGAAGGTATGTGATGGGACAAAGATCTGGGAGAGATGGAGAGGGAATATTCACCTATTTCTAAGCATGAAGTGCGTATATGATTATAATGCATTACTATATCCCCATTGTTGTTTCAGAAATGATACAGGATATATGTGACTATGTAGGACATAGTTTGCGATTGGAAAAACCAAGATATACTGTCCAAGAGAATGCCTTTGGTCTTGACACACCTGTTGGAGCTTGGTGACTGCTGCCCAGCTGCACTGCCTGCACGCTACAGTGCTGGCGTCTAGTGTTTCACAGAAGAACTAGAGCCGTCAATGGCACAACCTGTATGGTCAACTTGAAACGATCAGATTGATTTACAAATACATGTACACGGTAGTTAGCCTGCCTTGTCAGAAATACATGGACCGATGCAATGATATCTAAATGAGGGCAACCAAATCACTGGTCAGTGGTAGAATATATACTTTTACAGCTATACACTCTGTTGTAAAGAAAGTCATCAAAATCGAATTCTCTATTGTACTACTAGCTGTGACATACATGCTTCTAAAGTCATACGGCTACTTGACTTCTGCAAACCCTTTGATGTAGATGTGCCCCCTGTTATCAAGCTATAGGAATGTTAGGGTAGGGCTGGGTTGGCGCCACTAGACAGTTTCTGTTGTTTCTCAGGTTCTGTTCAGCTGCCAGAACTATATGGGCTATACTGTCTCCCATTACATCCTGCCCTGTGTCTGTCAACCAGAGGGTGTGTATCACCCTTTGGGAAGTCAGCCCTACAACATAGAGAAATACAATGGTTCATTAGATCTGGATAAATCAAGAGAAGGACCCTTTTGAAAGCAGAGGAATTTGCATGTAGTGTGTTATGATGTAGTTGTAAAAATTATAATAATGTCTAAGCTCATATGCAAAATCAAAGTCTATTTTTAGTATCATCTAGAATGGAGGTTTATCCGTATATAAAAATTGATAGTGACATGTTTCCTAGATGGCAGCCCATATTCCAAGTGTCTACCTTCTGTATGTAAAGTACGTGTTTGTTATCTTAGACAAAGGCCTCGGGCCCGCACCAACCCCGACTCTGTGTATGATAACAGAAGCCAACATCTCCATATTACCATATCTATGGTTTATCAGTTTATATTCCCCTAGATCAAGGTTAAACCCGCCGGATAGTGTATGTGGAATAGGTAACAGGTTATTTGTATGCCACCATGGGTTCTGTCCATATTTCTGTTTACAGAATAGCAGAGTTTACTGCTACTCAGGTGCAGCCAACATGTATGCCATGCACGTCCACATGGGGCCAACATGTAACAGAGGCTGTGTTTATCATAGTCCAGGTGAACAGGGAGGGGGGGGGGGTGGAGCTCTAGATGGAATTCTGAATAAAGAGGGGAATAAATTATAGTCCTCTCTGATCTGGACTTGCTTTCCAATGCTACCTGAGATGTCTTGAACGATACACTAATTAATTTCCATACATTTTATTATTTCAACTTAGATGAAATGCTGTACAAATATTCCGAATGATCGACACAATATAGTGAAAATATTCCTCTACCAATTGAACCATCTCCTGAACTAGCATTCCCAATCCTGTACAGGCGTGCACATGTTGAGCATGAGGGATGCAAGATCTCAACTGACGCCACTAGAGTGGTTCTTCGGCGGGTAAGCCTGTAATTATAACTATACTAGATAATCCTAATTATTGGTGAGCTAGGGGCCTAAACGGGTCAACAAACATAGCCCTCCGTGGGGTACAAATAGAAGACCCCACGTAGAGGGTCCAGCTTAACTGGTAAACACTGCAACCCACTACATTACTACTTGCTTAACTATGGATACGTGTCTTGAGAACCCTCAAGAAACTTAGCACATGTGCATCTTTGCTCCTGAGCTCTTACATTTCCCCTTTTTACAAAAGACCTGGTGGCTTTCCTGGGACGTTTAAGCATGCTTTCAACTTTTCTTCTGATAGTTTCTCACATGTTGACATTTCTCCAATCTCTTTCATAACTTAGTATATACTCATACCCCACCTTCACTAGAGCTCTGGATGCAAGCCAGTTATCGGAATGTTTATAAATACAGTTTCCACAAGTCTATTTCTTGTGCTATTGGATGAGTGCTCAGATTTATTTCACAATTAATAATGTTTTATCAAGTATAGCTTATCTGTGGGCATTGCCTTCATCTTTCACACTGTCCATCTTGTTTCGTTAGAGTCAACATGGAAAATACATCACGATACTTCATTTGCCGCAGTTTGGTTCGGATTACGTACCTGAAAAAGGAAGAAAGACACATATTAAGATAAAGATTCAAAGCATAATGTGGAGAAATTCTGAGCACACTAGGGGGCTATGACGATAATATCGCCATGGATATGTGATGAATGATGACAATGTCACGCTGGTAATTACTCTACAGGATGGCGGGGAGCTATAGAGGATGAAGACAGTAGGGAGTGAACAGTATATATTCGAAGATTCTGAAAAACCCTCATGTAGCTAGCACAAAACCTACCCACGTTACACCCCCACAGTCATGTTACCCCTCATCCCCCACCACACATACACACCCACGTGTTCCCCCATCCACCCTTCCCTCAGGGGCTAGTCACTTAGTAAGTGGGTGGATTGAGGAGTCATTCCACCCAGTTAGACATGGATACAGTGCAGGAGGGATTGGACTCAGTCCGTCCTTGAACATTGTGAGTTTTTCTTGCCCACTGAGAGTGTGAGATGTTGTCATTCACTAGTAAAACCACATGACTGCCACCCTCTGTGCTATATAGCATGGAAGGACTGCTGCTCAATGTAGTGTTATACCCCCCCCCCCCGGCTATACACCCTGGGGAAACAGTGCAATGTACCTAAACTGTAGGTTAAGTTAATATAAACTCTCGTTAATTGGTCGTGATCATATCAAGTGTAATTATCAAGACAATAAAGTCTGTTGAAAGTGCACAGATCTAGATATTCAATATTCAGATCAAATTCATGAGAAGAGACTATAACCATAACATCAGTACTAGATAAGGGATGCTGGATTGGGGCAGCTACAATACATGTTATTGGTACCAAGCATGCTAACTGCTAAATATAGAATGACAAAATGGGATTGTCAGTCCAGAGCTCTACTATGATACCATCTGGTCCAATACTAGATTGAATCCAATGATTTGAACCGTGTGGGACACGTTATCAGTCAATTTACTTATAGACATAGCTTCCAGTTTTAGAAATTATTCCATACAGATTCAACATGCAATATGTATACTAGATAACTACACTGAAAAAGTAAACTCGTCACCAGACTCGTCAAAGTGACTGTCATAAAATGAACGAGTCAAAAGTTGTCTAACCTATCAGGTTACCATCCCACAAATAGAATCTGGAGCTGGCAAATGTCGGGTTTTGGGCTGGCACATACCAAGTGGGTCTTCTATCTCCAGCTAGAAGACCCGCTTCCTTGTCACTTAGACAAGTTTTTGCCTTGTTTATTTTATGACCGTCACTTTGAAGAGTCTGGAGACAAGTTTATTTTTTGAGTGTAGATATGGTGTTCAACCAAGTGCTATTGAGTCCTAGGATCAACAAGTGCATTCTTCACTTTTGCCTCCATGGTACCTACCTCTTTCTCATACTTGGTTTTGTAGACGTTGACCCTGGTGATTCTGCTGGTCGTACAGTAGGCAGGGATACCCCTCTGGAAGCCCTGTCCCTCACCCACCCCCTCATCTATTACCACTTGGAGAAGTCGGCCGTACATTGTTTATGATGATTTTCTAATCTGATTCCACATCCAGTCCCATTTGCTGTATCAAACGTCGCACCCTTCACCTTTGATATATGGCTTTACATATATGTGCTTGTGCATCTATAGTAGCTAGTTTCCGTGTTTCCTCCAAATCAATCGTTGATGAGTTGCCAATAGGATACAATGTCATAATCTATATAGCCTAGTATACAAGTGTGTGTATGTCTAGGTCTATACAACATATTCCAATCGTACACCTATGCCTGTGGATACAAGTCTTCAGTGTGTATCATAATGGAGGTATCATCAAATGAGTCTGTTTTTGTAGTTACAGACCTAGATATGGACAATTGGTGAAATGTATACATGTTCAGAGCAGGTACTGAGGACAGGTACATGACCTTATAGTGTCTTCTGTTTCTGACCTCTGGTGTCTTATAGCATTGTTTACATATGTAAGTTACCTTAACAGAGGACAGGGTCATTGTAGTTCATGCTGTTCCTTCATTTTTCATACAGGTTCCATAATTCATAAGTACTACATTCGCAACAGGTTCTGAATATGATGTAAATAATAGTGTCTCGTGAATGTAGTACTTATTTCAGAGAAATGGTCATTTCATTATTTTTCTTGCATACAACCGTCTCCAGCTATAGGAGCCTTTACCACTTCCAGCTGCCCATGTGATGAGATACTTTGTATATAGACAGGTCTAGTGCATATTGTAACATTTACAATGGATTCCGTATCGATTAGTACACCTAGAGTCCCAGGTGTTACCACATGTTTCTGCTTCTGTAAGTGCCTCGAGAACGGGAAAGTGCTCTCCTCAGTGACATGCACATGTCCAGGTGTGTTTATAGTGAGAGGATTTCTTCCCTCTACACATGAACCTCAGAGAATAGTTTCAACTATAAGAGGCACCATATCACAGGGACTATCAGTCTCAGTACAGCTACTATCCCTCCATGGATGCACACACTGCTGGCACCTGTCCACCTGCTCGCCTTAGCATTACTTTTTGTTATCCTGTGGTAGTATTATACTCCAGGGTTTATATATCCTGCTCAACAACTTGACAACCTCTCCAGCTTCCTCCAGTACATGAACTAAGGAGAGTAGGGCATATACATCACATAGGTGGGTTTTCCACTGGAGTAGTTCTTTCCTAGGAGACAGGCGTCATCCTTGCACCACATGAGTTTGCAGAAAATGTTTTTACACATGGGTCCCTTGTACAATGAGAAGGTACTGGGGTAGGTGGATGCACATGTTGCTGGTGTAAATCCAATAGGAGTACAATGTGAGCCTGAAGTACTCCGAACTATACATGGAATCAAACAGATAACTATCTGTCTCCATTGGTCCATGCGGGGGCACCCAGGTCGCATGTCACAGACCATGTACTCCAATTTTCCAAATCTAGTCACAATCACAGCAAATCACAGTTGATGATGGCCACTCACGTTTAGAAAAAAAAAGAAAAAAAGGTAGTGAGGGATGAAAAATATATTAACTCCGGAGAAAAAGTTGGCGTTCACATCCAGCTCTGGATCTAATTTTATGGCACTCTGACCGAGCGGCGGCTGTGTGGGTGCTGTGGCGTGGCTGGATGCATTGCGCCCCATTTCAGGTTGACCCTGGAGTGTGCGGTGCAGCTGGAGGACTGGGGGCGGGTTACTGAGAGGTGTATGGTTGGAGGGGTAGGGTATACTACAGGGGTGAGAGGTGAGGGGGGTTCACAGAGACCCACTGCAACATAGCTGCAGAATATGAATGTATGATGGCTGGATGGCCAGATGTGAGGGGTGGGATGGACGAGGGATGGGGGACCAACTTCTTGCTGACTAGTAACTTTCTGAGATGATGTAAATCTACGTTGGCAGGATAAAGTATTAAGGATACAGGGATATCCCATTCTGCTACCCCTTCTCTCTCTATACGTATCTACATGACATTGTACTCTCTCTTATTAATGATTCCTCAAAATCCTTTTGGCCCAACCTTCTCGCTACCTCTCCTTTCAACATTTTCGACTCCGCTCTTTATACATCGTTTAATTATGATTTGTCCATCCTCAAGCACTGAATATTTTCTAACCTCTTTTACCACATACTCGTCTCCCAACTTTGCCATTGATGTGCGTGCTTATATATTATTTTCGAACCGTTTTCATTAATGGCCACCCCGGACGTGATTAAAACAACGAATCAATTTGAATTGTCTTAATTTGCGAGCCTGTACTATTTAAACAGTGTATACATGTTTACATGCCTGGGGCATCTAATGAAATGCAAGTGTTTTACAACATTTGGTTCAATGTGAGATAAGTTCACAACTACCTGTACAGGTATATTGAGGCCAACAGATGGGGATGGATAGGAATTTACAAAGGATTCAGGAACTCCATATTGTGCTACTTTTGGTTTTCCCAGCGATGAAGTATCTCCACTCAGGGCAGCCTGCCCGGGACCCCATGCATACATGTTTGCAGAGGCAGGTATGCGGCTAGTTGTCGGCACCCTGGAGGAGGAAGAGACAGTACACAGGCTGCCTACACACTGAGTGCTTGTCAGGGCTCAAGGGGTAGGAAAAGAATCACTATACCCGACCTGGAGGAAGACCAGTAGGACACCAGCAGATCAGAGAAGCTAAACCCTAGACATAACTAAATGTATGTTACTTAAAGGAGAGGTACACAGGAGTGTTTTTATTTTTTCAGCACAAACTGCGGCACCGACTCGTGAACCGCGCTCACAACTCATTCTAACCTGGCCTAAATGGCCTAAAGTAATACATTGTTTTTTTTCATAATGAAATAGAAATTACTAGGGTCGGCCCTGTACTGCTATGGGTAGGGTCTGGTAACCTGAAACGCATCTTTTTCCCGGCCCACCTATCATAACATGTCATTATAACTATCGCTAAAGATGGTTGGTATCCCAGTTAGTGTGGCTTATAAATCTGGACCTTTTTGAGACATAACTCGGCTGACTGTGTATAAGACTTCCGTAGACCCTGGGTACATAGTTCCCATGAAAGACTACACTAAGTACCTCAATAACGGGTATTTTCTGGACCTCTTTCCACATCTCTGGCGGGACAATGACAGTAGGAAGCAACAGTGAGAAATAGTTACCCCAATACATACCAGGGGGCATCGCTGGGTCAGTGGCATAACCATAAACCTGCTTTGGGAAAAGAGCTGGTGAGCACCCATGCAACAGGTCACATGCAGCTTTAGGTGTAATCTCGTTCCCAAACCCTTCCGAAGGAAAAAAACTAAATCCAAGTTCAACGTTATAGTGGTTGTTACCAGAGCCTCCCTTTGAAAGTAGTTGGGAACGAGAGTACTATAAGTGAAAAGTAATCAATCTCAGCTTGAAGAGTGTCATGACCTTGTGCCTGCATGGTCATCGGTAATACCCCGGGGTAATACCTTGTGTTTTACATAAGCTGTTGTGGGTGTTCAGAGAGGCATGGGTGTTATCCAGCATTTCTACTGCTCTATGAATAATATATTGGCCATCGATCTGCTCATTTCCTTACAGTAATAAAGCACCTAGAGGTTCAATATCTCCACATGGCATTCATAACATGTCCATCATAATCAACATGGTCGAAACAAAAAGTCTTTACCACACCAACTTCAATTAGCAGAGTTGTCCATATGCACTAAGATGTAACAGTAGCTTCTTTATAACCAGTACACACACTGTAAAAAAAATTTCGTCAAAATAACGGTGAATCACTGGCAACTTTTGGGACATAACTTTCACCGTTTTTTTAACGGTGACGGTCACCCCTAATTTTACGTAGAATCCCTGTTCATTTTACATAGAACTACCGTTAATTTTACGTTGAATCACCGTTAATTTTATGTGGAATCAGTAGAATTAATAGATTATGTAGAATCAGTAGAATTAATAGATTCAGAGTATTCAAATATACAGAGCTTCAGCATTATTGCCAGTGCTATTACATACTTTGGGAATATTCAATAAGCCACACAGCAAATTTGATTATGGTGACTTTAGTTACTGTAGTATACATCTAAAAACTTATGGATAAGCCATACTTTGACTCTGTCCTGATCCTATACGCCACACTGGCAATCTGACTTGCATACTAGCCATGGCCTATACAAGAGGTTTTACTCTATAGGATTGATACAAGGCAGAGTTTACAGAGGTGGGGATATATGCATAGTATGTTACCACAAAATAGGTGTATAGACCCATACAGCTACTTTCTTCGGGATATTATCAAGTGATCATGGTATTTTGTCAAACCTATCACAAGATTGAGTTGTTAAATTGTCAAACATATAAGTTAATTGAAAATTACCATTATTTCAACATGTATACTCCACTTCAAGGGCTCACACTCTCCAGAAAAATCTTCTTACAAACCAGGCCACCTATCTATGGCAGGATCCACTATATGTGGCTCCCTCTGGGATTTGACATTAGAAGATGAATTTACGTTGAATCATTGTAATCCAAACCAGGATTTAACAAGGATCCACAGTGAAATGGCTGATATTTACGATGCTTCATTGTATTCCAAATAACGGTGAATCAGCGTTAAATTTTACAGAGTGAATCTGTAAAAAGTACATCTATTTTTTACAGTGCACATTGCCTGCATAAGCGGCGGAGCTGCGGAAGGCATATGCTCGTGGGTGAGATATACAGAGATACCATCATCCCAACCATCGTCTTGGTCTGGGACATGGCGTCTTACATCTCAGGCTAAGTGCCTTGAGTGGAGTAAAAGACGTGGCATTATACACCAGATCTCATCTTGCCTAAAATACTTCACCGTCTTTATCCTATGCAATATAATGGAGGACTTGTGCAAAAATGTTAAACAACCTGACGCATGCACCGAGCAGAGACGTGGCTATGTGCGGACCTTCACAAGACAGAATTGTATATAGGCTACACAGAGAGAAGAAACAGCGTCAAAATGGAGTCCAGGTTGCCTCCAGAATGACTCCCCTGTTTAGAGGAGTCCAGGTCGCCTAAGGGAGCCTAGGTGACTCTCTGGCTAACCTAAGGGAGTCACCTGGGGGAGACATATGACCCAGAGAGCTGTATGACTCCCCCTGGTGACTCCCTTAGGTCAGTCAGCGAGTCACATAGGCTCCCTTAGGTGACCCTAGAGAGGGAAGTCATTCTGGAGGCAACCTGGACTCCCTTTTGACGCTGTTTCTTTTCTCTGTGCACCTATGTTCAGTGAATTGCATGTCCTAATTAAGGTGCGTTTCGTATGGTGAATAAGTGGTTATAACTTGTTATAAAGTCTCTAATAATGTACAACAATATTCCTCCTTGCCCGTTAAATCATTTTACAACGATACAGAGGGCAATTATATCTTCACATAGTACACCAGATGGGCCTGCGGTGCAAACCTTTTCATAAATTGGAGCATTAAAAACCGTAACCTGTCAAAATGTCACCCAGACGTCCAAAAACTAATCTGAACACACCCACAATCCCTGGAAAGAAAACTGTCTGACCCCGTTTGACAGCAAAATAGGTTTTTGTCATGTTTTCGTCGACATCTCCTGGGAGTCAGCCTACAGATGTCAACGGGTCCAAGAACAATAATGATGAGGGAGTGGTAGCCTACAGGTCTGTAGGAGTAGGAGGATAACATACAGATGTATCCCAGATATAGACAAAGTATTAAAAGATGTTGACAAGTGTCTGAGACATGACATTGTATTGGACACTCACAGTCCCCTGTACAATGTCTAGAAAAGAAGGCTTACGAAATCTGACTTTTGAGCATAATATTGTTTTGAGAGGTGGACTCCCCTGTCATGCTTTTCCCATACCTTCATCATTATATATCCTTATTATAGGCTGTGTCACACACAGACCAAGACCCCCTCCTCAAAATCCCCTCATAATTTTGTGAGGTAATTTATGGACGGCCCCTAATTTTGAGCCAAGAAAAATATTTCCAGAACCAAACCAACCATGTACGTAGATAAGGTTTCTAGGTTTCCTTTTACCTAAACAGAGTAACTCCACATGGAAAAAGGCAGCCTACCTCGTGTGTTTAGGCCTCAGATAGGGAATTCCGGGGTCATTGAGTACATAAAAGAAGAACTCTGCAGTAAATACTAGGTGAGTTCTGGGTGGTCAAAATAGTTTGGAAAATTTGCTAAAGTTCTGTAAAAAATCACAAATGGCCCTCAGCATATCCTGATTGAGATGGCACCTCAAGATATATGATTATTGCAGGGATAGGCCTATATTTCAATGTTCATTTAGGTTCGGTCTGAAATGAACTTATAATTCACTGCATATATGGTCAATTATGGAGATTCATTCATGTTAGGAACCGGCATTTCAGATTTCCGTGAACAAAAACCCGTTTAATTTTTTTATATAGTGTATAAAAGGTTTTCCTATTCATTTCTAAGAGATTTTCCATCAATACCCGGCTGGGAATTTTTTATCGCATGTTACGTTACATTAAACTATAGTGAAAATTCATTTCCCTGTCTGAGACCTGCACCAGATAGAGTTATATAAACTAGAATGTCTGGGGGATTATTGAAAAGTTAATCATTTAATTGGTTTAGCTTAGTTTCAAATGTTTTGGGACAATTAGGCCTACTGGGGTGTGCAATGTGGTTGAAAATCATTAAAATCCACCTTTTTGGGGTAATTGACAGCGACAAATTTACAGATTTCTTATGTTTAACCTATAGAATCTATGAAAATGGACCTAGGTTCATAGGAAGTGCAGTTTCTACTATTGAATAGGCCCTATTAGGAGCACAGATTCCATTTCCCCATAATAATCCAGGTTTGGGGCCTGCAGAACAGTTGTCGGTGTGATTTTCTGCGTAAAGTGTAGCTCCGACAGGCTGTCTCCGAGCATCAAGAGTTGTCCATTGGCAGCTCATAGCAAACTACACATTGTTCTGACATGGATATTTTTTTCAATGAACATCGCCTAAATATGTATGCTTAAGAATTAGGTCAGGGCTTGTTAATATGGTATGCCATTGTGGTCAAAATGACCACTGGCTCTCTTTATTATAGGAAAGAGTTGCTCTGGGCCAATAAAAGTTCATATTCATACTTCAAACACACAAGGGCACATGAAAAAATGTTTTTCAGAAAATATGAAAAGCATGCCTCTCCATGCACTGGGATAGTTGGGTGGCCAGTGGTTGGTTTGGTGTACACGAGATGGCAGCACCAGCTGACTCCCCTCCATCTGGATCTGGACCACCCGTAAAGCTCCACCCATTGGGGAACGTTCACAAATGACGTCACGTACGCGTGCTAGGGGGTGGGTGGGTCTTGACGAAAAGTGACATGGGGGTGGGGGTAACACCTATTTATGTGGGCCGTAGGGCTATAGCACAACAATATGCCTAATGGGGCTGGAAAATCAATAGAAAATGACTTATTATGATAATTATCATAATAGTAGGCTAAAATATCTCTTGATATTGTGTAGGGGAAGGTTGCCAAAATGATAGAATGGGACCCCCTAAGAACTTTTCACTGTCTAGCGATTATTTCTTATGATTTGAACCTAAAAGGTATATGAATAATAAGCCTGGTCAAAGGCCTTCTTAAAGTGAGGGAAAAAATGTTTAGAATTTGAATTATTCTAGCAACTTATCATTGAATTTATCTCTTCCATAATCCGTCAATGAATCTTTACTTTTTTTTAATGTTCACCTAACAATAAAATGTCATATTAGACTGGGGGCCAGTGTGAGAAAAGGGGCTTAGAAATGTGATTTCGTAGCACCCCCGACAGAACAGGCATAACATGGTATCAAATGAAGGGGAATGGACGGAATGGAAGGATGGATGGACCAAAATGAGCTAGGGCCTACTTCGGGTTTGCTAAAAGTCCCTATTATGCCGGGCTATTGTGGTAGGCACTTGGAAGAACCGCACTGCAGGGCTCAAACCAGCAGTCACAGGTGGCACACTAAAATTGGCACCCTTATGAGTACCTGCAGTGGCGGATTTAGGGGGCGCGCGCCCCCCCTTTTTTGGGCAAAATTTACATTTTTTTAATGTAAAATTTGACACAAAAGTTAGGAATGGAGAATATTTCCTATAGCGCACACCCCCCTTTTCAAAATCCTGTATCCGCCACTGACCTGTCTGAAAGTGCCTGTCTGAAATGACTCTAGGCCTATTCGTTTTTGCTCCTATTCAGCCCCTATTAGAGATAGCAGAGCATGCACTAGCTTATTGGAAAGCTCTTTTAGCCGGCTATCTGCTACTTATCATTGGGAATATATCAATTGTATGTCCTAATATGGTAATTATCCAAATGTAAAGGTCAACTTTATCTAAGCGAATTAGATTGAAATATTCATGGCCCCTTTGTATTAACATGCGGCCCTCTTTCTACATATCAATAGTATGCTACATGTCCGTTTCCAGCCTCCTGTGTGCAATCCCCGGTCCCTGCACTCTAATACCTGAACAACACCATCCGTGTTATGGGTTTTTAAGTATACCCCCTTAACACCGACTTTTGAGTGTAAAATACCCCCCTATTAGGATAAAAACGCTGACTTTTTGGCTCCTAAAAACACCCCCTTTTTTGAAAACACTGACTTTTTTCAGTCTTATTTAGCCTATAAAAGGGGGTGCCCCCTGATGGAGAAATGGAACATAGCCTTTCATCTCTCCATCAGGAAAGACTCCCATTTTGTGTTAAGCTAATGAAAATGTTGTCGAGATTACCACATAAATATGTGTTAGGAGGCTTTACATGGAAAAAGAGGGGTCTGAATTTTGGCCCCTTTTCTTATTTTCAAGGAGGTGATCTATAATCTACCCCCCTTTTCTAGTTTTCTCTGAGTTTTGGCTGAAAAAGACCCCCTATTTATGAATTTCACGGATGTGCAGACTGGGTTAAAAAGCACCCCTTTCTCGGCGTTTTCGTAACATGGATGGTGTACATTTCCCTCCCAAGTGCAGGGACCGGGGTGCAATCCCAAGAGGTTTCCTGCATTCCCCTAAATTAGTCATGTTCTGTCTTGATATACTAGTGTTAAAGGGGGGCTAGCACGGCTAAGACTACCCGCCTTAGCAAGTCACGTGACCACCATAGCGGCGCTCTGATTATTATGATTGGTCAGTTAGTGCCGCTGGTTGCTGTGCGTTTTGTAAACTATCAGTTGGCAGGTACCCATCTTTGCTAGGCACGGTGCTAGCCCCCCTTTAAGTCTGGGTATCCCTATGTAAGCCTATTGGTAAGATGTTAGATCCTAACACCAGATGTCACCGGTGAGTCATGGTTGAGATCTAATCTGTGGTTTCACCACCTGTGTTTGGTATCACTGTTCATTTTAATCAATAAAAGAATGTGCTATACAAGTCATATATTGAAGGATTCAGGTTTAGTCAGTGAGATATATATACACAAGTAACATTGTAACATTATGCAAGCCTGATATGCTGATATGTCATGTTACCTTGCAATTAAAGAGAGAACAGAGTGCCCGACAGAGTGTCTCTAGTAGTTGGTGCCAATTTGCCACACCAGGCTGTGTAGGCCTACATTTGTAGGCCTATAGCACCAGCTTGCTTCTGCAGTCTAGGCCTATGCATGTTCTAGTTGATTTCTTCACTTCTACTTAGGATACAAATGTAATTCCAAATGTTCTGAGAGGGGGTCAATGTGCTCTATCACATGATTAGGCAGTCAGAATATATTGTAACCGTTTTAAAAAATTTATCCAAGTGCCTAGGCCCCCTATGGTCCTACATAACAATAACATTTAATAGGGACCTTCAGCAAACCACGTAAAAGCTCATGAAACCAAACATCATGGTTTACAATGCCGTTTAAGAACTTTATTCAATTTGTCTTTCATTGCAGCTGGCTTCGACAGGCAAGGGGAGCTAGCTCAGATGGTAGAGCGCTCGCTTAGCATGTGAGAGGTACCGGGATCGATGCCCGGGTTCTCCAGCCGAGTCTTTTCGTCTCTGCACCGTAGCGATGGCATGAAAGGCTGTCAGAGGGGCCCCGCTGGATTGTTGGATGACTGATAGGCCTACTGTATGGTTGGCAAAACTTGATATAGTTTTAAAGGCAACACAGCCGAAGGCTGCTCAGCAGGTCCTGTCCAGGGGTCCTGTCAAAGCAAAACCAGTCTGGTTCAGATGAGACCGCGTCGGGGCCGCGTTTGCTATAAATCTAGGTCAGAGGCCATACCACCACGCCATCTGGCGGATGTCAAGAAAACTAGATTAACGAAAACGGAAATATACCTGCAGCAGATTCCAGTTATATTTAGCCTTTCTATCCAATTATCTTATTTTGATTACATTAATATAAGATTGGGATATCTTGTATATATCGGTGTTTGATGAGTTGTAAGCAGGAATCGACTAACAGCTGTAAAAAAAATCATGCCAGGTTCTGGCGAGGTTCGAACTCGCGACCTTCTGCGTGTAAAGCAGACGTGATAACCACTACACCACAGAACCCGACCTGGCTTTCGTCACAAGTCAGTGGGATAGATTGGTTAGCTAGAATCACAGTGGCGAAACTTTCAAACTACCCAAGATAATAGGGACCTTTAGCAAACCTGACGTAGCTCATTAAACGCAGACGTAGTAGTGCTAAAGGGATAGGCTACGTCTACGTTTATTGAGCTTTTACGTGGTTGCTAAAGGTCCCTAGTAGGGACCTTTCGGCAGTGTTCATTTATTAGTTACAGGGGGTAGGTGATGGATTTGGGGGGGGGGGGCGTAAACATTTCCAACCCCTCCTGAGGGGAGGGGGGGGGGGCGTAAAAAATGCTGACCCCTCTTGAGGGGGGGGCGTAAAAAGCTAAGCCCCTTTTTAGCTAAAAAGCCTGTGCGTGACTATAGTTCAAAGGGGCGAAAAATTTTGCCGCCTTCGGCAAGGGGGGGGCGTAACGTTCCACGCGCTCTCGAGGAGGGGCGTAAAAATATTTCGCCCCTCCGCGCGAAAACTCACCCCCCCTTGTAATTAATAAATGAACACTCCCTTGGCAATCACGTAAAAGCTCAATAAACTGAGACGTAGCAGTGCTGAAGGCATAGGATAACCTACGTCTGGGTTAAATGAGCTACGTCGGGTTTGCTAAAGGTCCCTATTGCTAGGTCGGTTTGTAAACAAGGTAGGGGGCCTACAGGCCTGGGGTGAGTTACCATATTTTGCAGTAGTTCTAGATGTTGCTATTGCATCCGCACCTGTTTTACGAGGCCGGAGGCCCATTTCAGAAGCTATAGGCCGAGGCCCTAGGCCTAAATCAGGTTTAAAAACACATTTAAATAATTTGACAGTGGGGTAAATATGGGTAATATCGCGTACTTAGTGACGATATTACCCACCTCACCACTCTTTTCCACTGTCATAAAGAACGATTTAAGGTTGATCGCTACTCTTAACTTTTCATCCATAGAATTTCCTAATTTTTTGCCTCAGGTTAGTTTAGATCATTGAGAAATGGAAAATGGAAAAAAAATAGGGGGGTCCCGAGCTACTTTTTTTTAATACAGATTTTTGAAAAAAAAAAAGTATTCTCTATTTTTGCCAAAAAATACAAAAAAATGGGAAATTTTTATGATTTTTTTTCTTAGTCAACCAATGCCCACATTAATTTTGTATTGCACATAAATAATCCTAGGTTATGTCCTTTAATGGGGAAAATTTAATTATGGTCCAAAAATGTACCTTTGTATGAAAAAACGTGATGGTTTTACGACGATTATTCAAATTTAATACATAATTCTTCAGCAAAATCAGAATATCACCAAAAAAAATCCATGAACTTTTTTTTTTTTTTTCAAAAATTTCTTTAGATCAATGGCTATCATTCTAGAGGACTTTTGATAGGAGGTCCCGGGCATATTTTTATGGTTTTGGGCCTTTGAAGTAAAAAAATGGTGCAAAAATGGTCTAAATCTCATATTTAGAGCCTAAAAAAGTGGGTTAATGGGCAAAAATCGGCATGTAAAATGGCTGTATTTCCTACCTTTGGTTGTTTCAAAGAACCTGATGAGATCTAGGCCTATATTTATCTAGACAATGATTTATTGATTAATAGGTCCAATGTTCTAACTTATATTAAAAATAGCAAATATTTTTGGCAATAAACACATCAAATATGTAAGTCCGAATAAAATGCTCAATTTTGCTCGAAATCGTCCGATTTTTTGGTATGGCTTAGTCAGCATATATATGTTTCTAGTTTGTTAATATTAGCTTAATCTGATACATATAAGTTATATGCGCAGAGACCTGCGCAGTGGTCCATATTCAATGAGTAGCGATCAACCTTAATAAGTATTTCTAAAAAGAAACATTTTAAATAAAAAAAATAGAGAAAAAATAAATGCCAATTGCACCCCCCTTGAAGGGCAAGCAGAGGCCTAAAAGTCTGGTTAATTTTTTGGGTTATATCGTTATAGTTTTGGTTACATCGCGTATATCATTGTGTTATATCGCTCACCCATTGAAATACAGTGCATTTGACCATAATTATGGCTAGTTCCGCTCATCTGTTTTCACACCCAAAAGTGTGAAAACAGGGTGTTTCACCCCAAATGCTCTCACACCTATATGGTGAGTAACAACACCCCCAACTTTACACAAGTGTTAGACAACATATAAGACTATCCGGTAACACTAATCTACCCATTTCATTGTCACCTATAGCAACATGCCTGAGCGATACTAGCTCTATGGGAATTAGTATAGATGGTTATGAAAAGGTATATGGTGGGGCCATGCATGCAGACGAGGGCGAAGCCCAAGTCGCCCTACCAGAAAGCTGTGGTTAATCCTACTTACTTTTTCATAACCATAGTCTATCTGACTTAACCTTCGGTATTCAATATATCCAAGGTGTGAAGCCTTTATCTCAGGCGTCCACCGTGGGTTAAACGTGTAAGTAGTATAGAGAAAGTGGGTAGTGTAGAGGGCGTTGGTTACTATGTGTTCCACTACAAGTCGGCTCATCGGGTCCCTCACCCATGACCAGCTTCCATGGTACATTGTCTTACCTAATTCGGCCTAATTACACTGCCTATCTATGCCTAGGCCTAGGCCTATGTAACCGAACACAAGGCCCCATTCACTTCAACTCTCCTAGGTCCTCCCACATCCCTGCAATCAACGGTTACACCACAAAGACGCCTCGACATAATCCACCATAATGCCCAACTATATAGCTCATGCAGGGGTTATTTCTGTCCTCCCGATAGAATTGGTGTATACCTTTTCTAAATTAATTACCTTTCTTTTAAAGACACCATGACGACGCTAAAGAATAATCCAAAATACGCTTTCAACCTAAGGAGTATAAGCATGAAGCTGCCAGTTGAAAATGGAAACGCCTCCCATTAAATATACATAGCCCACCAAATGAGGTTCTAATTGATTTCCCAACCACTGCTTCCCCTCTGACGCAAATCTCTAGTTTTAATTGAAACACTACCTGTACTCTGCCAGACCCGTGAGCAGCCTGACCAGAAGGGGTTCAGTGTGGATGATTGGCTTGGAGGTATATAGGGGAAGGAAGTAGGCAGTGGGCTTAGCCTACTTTAAAACTGCCCAGGGCCACCTTGGTCGGGCTCGTGTAGGGGTGGGGTGGGGGGAAGCAATAATCAAGACAAATAGACGCTGACGCGGACATTACTCAACCTGGGTGTGTGTGAGCTGGTGAAGGAGGTGCTCGGAGTGGCTCCTTAACTAGTGTACCGGGCACCCAGGTACCAGGGTTAGTGCCCTTACTTCAACACCCACAGAGTGTCTCAGCTTTATGGGCCTTCTACCCAAGGTGCACGTGCAAACATGCCCACTGACTAATTTTGTGTACAGGGAAGCGACCATGCGCCTAATACATTAAACCCGTTAAAAGGTTATATCGTGTACATATATCATGAATATCATTGTATCTTGCGCCACAATGGTGCGAATATGGGTGTAATGATAAGGGTAAAGTGCAGCACGTGGCAACGGTGAACAATGCATGGTGGGAGGGCGGAAAGGAGGTTGGGAAAAGGAGGGAGAAAGGGAAGATGCGGCCACTTCTGTTCATCATGATGAAATTTGTTATTGTTAATGCTAAAGCAGTGCGGCGTGTGACACTGCTATAAATAGGTGCACTATGTTTGGGTAGTGAGTTACTAAGAGCTACCCACGGGACAGGGGCAGGGATCAGACATAAGCACCGTGTGCCTCGTTACACAAACTAATGAGTGCACAGCAGGTCTTACCGTAAGGGAGGCAGGGCGGGCCACAGGCTGTCATCAAATAGAAAGGATGCAGCCTGTGTGCATGGGTAGGTCTTACCTATAGCAGGATGGGAGGTGGAAAGACGTAAGGGAAGGGCATGAGGGAAACTGGCCATGAGGAAGGACATAAAGAGGAAGGAAGTAGGCGGCAGGGAAGGACATGGTGAGGGGAGTAGGCTGTAGGGGAAGGACATAGTGAGGGAATTAGGCAGTAGGGAAGGACATAGTGAGGGAATTAGGCAGGGGGGAAGGACATGGTGAGGGAAGTAGGCAGTATAGGGAAGGACATGGTGAGGGAAGTAGGCAGTAGGGAAGGACATAGTGAGGGAAGTAGGCGGCAGAGAAGGACATGGTGAGAGAAGTAGGCGGCAGGGAAGGACATTGTGAGGGAAGTAGGCAGTAGGGAAGGACGTGGTGAGGGAAGTAGGCGGCAGGAAAGGACATGGTGAGGGAAATAGGCAGTAGGGAAGGACGTGGTGAGGGAAGTAGACAGTAGGGAAGGACATGGTGAGGGAGGGAAGGACATGACGAGTGAAGTAGGCAGCAGGAAAGGACATGATGAGGGAAGTAGGCAGCAGGGAAGGACATGGTGAGGGAGGGAAGGACATGGTGAGGGAAGTAGGCAGATGGGGAAGGACATGGTGAAGGAAGTAGGCGGCAGGGAAGGACATGGTGAGGGAAGTAGGCAGTACGGAAGGACGTGGTGAGGGAAGTAGACAGTAGGGAAGGACATGGTGAGGGAGGGAAGGACATGACGAGTGAAGTAGGCAGCAGGAAAGGACATGATGAACAAGGGATACTTAATTAATATTTAAAATTCAATTCAATCTAGCTCTAGGTGTAACTATGCTACACTACTGTTTACAGACATATATATGTGCACACAATGAGATACACAATGGGATACACTGACCCCAGATTACCCACATGTCACTATGTGATTAATGGGGATAACCCCGAACTGGTGCAGCTTATTTAGGCGTATACCTCTATGGCGCCATATACATACCCTAATCCACTGTGCCTGCCTGCCCTATGTACAGGTATTAACCACATTATGGACACCACATGATGGACTGTTATGGGATTACCCAGCGTTATAGCCGGCACCTCTCCACTACCAAACCCTGATATAACCAATAATGGGACCTGTACATGTAGATAGGCCTATATTGAAATTTGAGAAGCATGGCGTAGTAGAGTATGGTATCATATTATACATAACCTACATGTGTGGTTGTCTTTCTGATTGTAAGTTCGTTCAAAATATCATTGTGCTCATAATGCATCGGACCTTAATAAGCGAACATCCAGACAGTGAATGACACCCAAAACCAAGGAATTTACCCGGTGTATTATGGATAGTTATTTTAGTTTATATCCCGATTCGTAAGGCACGATGAGTCATTGGTGTGAAATCAGGAGCGCCCATCTATAGACACTGAGTGGCATGACACCTGCTATCGTCCATGTACCTGGGCCCATAACCTGCCACCGGCGCTAAGTGTGGCTGTAGCCTATATGTGACATGCAATACACCAATTTACACATATACACGTAATGATGCTCGTATATGAAAGGGGTTTAGTGCTTTTAGCGCCTGAGTAGGCCATCAGGACAACTACGTGTGAGGTGTCTACATTTATGTATAGCAGCTTTGTGCAAAACATAAACGACACTTTACACTCATAAACACGAAGAGAATGAGGCATACTATTTCAAATGATTCCTCCCATATCATGCATACCCTTCCAATGGTCAGTTTAGATGTTTTCTTATCATTATATCAGCATTATAATGGTATCGTGAAGGCGATGATGATATAGTTTTAAAACCAAGACAGCCTGTCAATAGATTCACAGGGCCCGTACTGACTGAACCAGGTGGATTATTAAAAGGGCTTTTGAATTGGACCAGCCTCGATCTCTCCAGGCCCAGTGCCGCCATTAGGCGGTACTGGGCCTGGACAAATTTATATCTAGAAAAAATGATCCGGGATCCTGGATCATTTTTCAATGAGGTGTGTGGGTTCGAACCCCACTATGGCACACTTGGTAGCATTTTTTTCAAGTTATTTATTTAAACCATTCGAAGCATAATCACACCTCTAGTGACATAGTTATATCATCTTTTTAATGTTGGAATATATACATTATTTCAATTTAGATGCATTATGCATCTACTAATTGGGCATGAGTGGGGTTCGAACCCACAATATGCTGAGTGCTGATACAGGAGGCCTATACTGTAGGCCTACACAGTGGCATGGTATGTGGTCCAGTGTAGGTATATAGGCCTAAGTACTCTCCCAGACTGTAAACGTACAGTCAGGGCCCGAGACTGGAATTGGACATGCTAGGCCAAAATAATTGTGACAGGTTCTGGCGAGGTTCGAACTCGCGGCCTTCTGCGTGTAAAGCAGACGTGATAACCACTACACCACAGAACCCGACATGAGTTGAACAAAGCCCTTTATTTTCCTGAAACCCTTAATGTCTAGTAGATGTAATAAATACATTTTAAAATTTAAACATAATTATAATAATTTATGAAAGCCAACACGCTGTTCAAAAAGGCAATATTTGCATATAGTTTTATGTTAACTTCGATTGACTCTCCCGGCTTATAAACTATAGGTTATAGACCTGACCTAAATAGGTTACGGAAATCCATACATTTAGTGCTCATTCTTTCACTCTAATTATTCACTCTAGTTATTACCACCATATAATATATGATGAACACGCTTAATGTGATTGGAATAAATATTCATAGGGGCCTAATGCATACTATGGTATCTCACTATGAGTTACCCATGGTGGTTTCAGTTTCAGTTTCAGGTTTCAATAATCTGCTTCCAACAAGCTTGATGTACAGTGACCATGCATTGCTTTTGCATGATCGGGAATGGCAGCAGAATATGGTATAGGTCAAGTCCTACCAAATGGCTTCCCATCCATGCCGTGACAGTGTATCTGGCGTAGATTAGGCCAATGGCCAAGATCACAGAGGACATCAACCATGATCAATAATAGCCACCATGACACTAAACACCAGTCCAAAAAGGCCGCAAAAACATCTCGCTTGCAGTTTTTGCCTTTGTATCAATGTGGCGGCTATCAGGCCTGCTATCTCCGGATCAGCGCTGTCTGTATAGGCTTTGGTTGCTGCCTTTGACGTTTTCATCTCCTGCTTTGTGGGCAGCGCCCGGCAGATCCATCAGTTGGTGGGTGGCCATCGGCAGCAGAAATAACCATCTTATCAGGCACATAACTAGGTTTGTGAGACGGCTATCTGATCAGCCTGACCTGTGGGTGGGCTGGGATGGGGGTGAGGAGGGTGGATGTAGGCGGTAACGGATGTAGGAAGAATGGTGAAGGCTGTATGATGGACGGTATCGGACGTGTATAGGGGTATAGTAGGTGTTGGCGAACAGGCGGGTGTGGACGGGAAGGGGGGGGGGGAGAAGGGAGGGAGGGAGAGAAGGAGGGAGGGATGGAGGGAGGGTGGGATGGAGGGAGGAAGGGAGGGAGGGAGGGAGGGAGGGAGGGAGGGAGGGAGGGAGGGAGGGAGGGAGGGAGGGAGGGAGGGAGGGAGGGAGGGAGGGAGGGAGGGAGGGTAGGAAGTAAAAATGCAAGACAGGCAGGTATGGGCAACCAAGCAAGGAGCGAGGCAGGCAGGCAGTTCTGGCAAGAGCCATTCCTGGGGGATGAGGGGACAGACAGGCAGGCATGGACAAGGGACGGGAGAGAATATCAAGGAAAGGGGGTGGGCAGGGGTAGGAAGGGAGAGGGAATATGTAACTAGGGATACAGCAGTGTAGATCAAACAAGAAGAGCAGCACCACCTTGTGGGTGGTAGGGGAGGTTCTATAGACTAGATTAAGAGTGCAGGAGTTGTGATGGTGAGGCAGGGGATGTCGGGGAATCTACTTATATATGGGACATTACACGACATCCGATACTGTAACGTGCAATAACCACCTGAGGGCACGACTATAAAACGGCTCATAAACAGGACCACGCCAGGTAACGGGACGGGAGAGGCGACTCAATTAAGGCTCTCTGATGGCATGATAATCCGCTGGTAACAGTTTTTGGGAAATAATACATTATTATCTAGGTCTACTCATTTCTCCAGTATACATTTGGTTAACATTACAGCTGCATTGTCCTACATCAATCTACCGGGTACTTCTAGAAGGAACTTCCTATTAACAAAAACATACTATCATGTTATCACCAGATTTATGGAATATTGGAAGTATGCCTGCCTGCACTCCGAATGTTGCTGCCGGTACAGCAGGTTCTATGCCTTTAAAAGAATCCCACTACTACGGACTTGCCTCTTCATATGCTACAGACTATATCTAAACATATGAGAATTGCCTCAATGTTGCCTGACTCAATTAGGTCCGCCCTATTTTCAATTTGTTGGGCACAGTCGAAACACACGTTTGCTTTCTTGGCCAAATCATAACTCCCCAGGGTAGTTTGTATACATAGGCAGCACTGGCGATACATGTAAGTAGGCATGGCGGTGCCGACGTTAGCAGACCTGTATTGACTGGAACACTATCATTTGTGGGTGAGTGGGGCTTTAGGGCTGCAGGAGGGGATTACCCGGGGGACACCGTGGGAAGCTGCGGCCAGAGGCAGCTGACCCTGGAGGCTGGACAACTACTGACCATTACTCTGACACAAGGTGGGCGGGGCAGGCAAATAGCCTCCAGGTACAGGAGGACGTGTTAAGGGGCAGGCACCAGAGTGGATGAAAGCAGCAGGACGGGGGGGGGGGGTGAGGGCTGCAGGAGGGGAGGCTGAAGAAACCAGGAGGAGAAATGCAAACATCACAGGATATACTGGGGAGGAGGAAGCGGTGGTAATGAAGAGAATAGAAGAGTGAATGAAAGATGGAGTCAAGGGTGTATAGCAAAGATACAAATGTCAGCAATGTGATTGTGGAAGCAGTTCCAAATGAACAGGGACTGGGGGATTGGAGGACATTACAGAACAGAACGATAACAAGGAAAGGGAATAGATCATTATAAATTGCAAGCATCGAGTCTCGATGCCATAAATATATTTAAGCTGATAATATGTATCATACATAATCGGTATGTTCTGGTCAGTATACACACACTAATTTACTGAGATCTTTGCTGAACATTTCTTCACAGACTGACACCTCTTCCAGCTGAAGATTTAATTCTATCAAACCCCTACTTAAAACTTCATAAGGACTCCTAATTTCACCCCAACCATTCTCATCAGCGCCATCTAATCAGCATGCAAGGGAACAATCATGCCCCCAAACGCCACCCAATCTGCCGCAGAAACAGGGCCCTTATAATTGCATAAATTAACCAACTCATTTGCATATTTCATCAATCGGCGTCGCTGTGTCCAGACGCGAATCTTTGTGTGGTAAAATGGAGTGATTAAAAAAACGGGTCGGTGATTTCATCAAGCCCCCTTCCTGTTGAGGCGGGTGCTGGCAGTGAAAGGGGTCCGCCATGAGGGGGTGGCCATGATTACCACTTCTTTCTGCTCATTTTTGCATGAAGCAGCTCCATAAATGTCTTTCATCCGAGGAGGTGTGGGTAGTATGGCGTTCCGTTTCTGAAACTTTGAAATGTCCAACCAACCAAGACTACATGGATGGTTATGATTTATATGTACAGGCCTCGCTGCTTGTTTTACATGGATAGTGCTCTGATAACTAAGCGGTAAAGGACTCGATATTATGGTAATAATCATGTGTTGTAGGCTCAGGTTTTAACAAGACCTCAGCTTGGCGAGTGTGTAGGCTATATGGGGTAACCCATATAGCCTACACACTCGCCAAGCTGAGGTGTTGTTGAAACCTATGGTTGTAGGCTAGGTCAAGTATGACGGCAGTAGTAGCAGTAGTAGTAGTAGTAGTATATAGAGATGGGGCTGTGGTCCAGGACTATGACCCAGGACCCAAGGGACACAACCCTATCCATGTTGAACAATAGTTGCCCGAGTTAAATGACATTTCCTATAGGATCCCATGGACGAGATTTCAAGGGGACCCATGGCTCTCCATAAACCGTCAACAACATTCCAATTGCCTGTAAGAATAGTAAAACTGTCGCAGAACTGCCTGCCTTTGATCAGGTCCATCTAGAGTGATCAATACTGAATGTAACTACCGCAGTACGCACAGCTCTCAATTGTACAACCTTTTATCTCAATAATATGAGTAGTATCTCATCTGACACTGGGTAATTACATCACCAGGGAGGGAAATATGGTACTTGAAAACGGTTGAGAAAACGGTGAAGTTTTATTTTGTAACAAGTGTACATTGAAATTGATTGTATATTGTAATGATACCACAAGGAGTATGTACGTACAATGGTTGTCTGGGTCTAGCACATTTTCCAATAATACATTCATGACGTTGTCACACATTTAGTATAGAACTAGATCCTAACCATACTGCTAGCTACCATGGATATGAAGTCATTGTCTGTCACCTTCCTAACAATACCATTGTTTGCAATTGTCGTGCCCTCCACACCATAGTTATCTATAGTCAATGTATAACTATTATCCTTTTGCTATACGGCTTGCTTGCTCTAGAACCCTTGTATAGAGTGACAGCACCAAACTAGAGTGGAGTGGGCAGCAGATATGAGGCTCAGGCCTGGTTATTCTGTAGCATCAGAGGGTGTGTTGCATCATGGATAGGGCTGACATTACAAAGTCTGTCATGGTAGATTATGGTGCAGTTTGCCTTGGTGAGGACAGTCACAGAGCAGTGAGCCTGCTGGGATTAATGAATGGCTGGTATTACCAACCACAGTATTGGTTACAATAGTTCTGATGGGTAGACTTGCACGCAACCCTTAGGGTATCAGGACAAGTACCCCCGGATATGTATCCCCTGCCATGTACCCCCTTGGACATCTACCCTCTATGACATCCACCCCCTAGGACATCCACCCGATAGGACATCCACCCCCTTGGACATCTACCCCCTTGGACTTTAACCCGCTAAGACTTCTACCCCTTGGTTCATCTATACCCTCCACATGATGTGACTCAACCATATGGGCATGTGGAGGGGGTGAATGGGGTAGATGCCCAAGGGAATGGATGTCCTAGGGTGTAGAAGTCCTAGGGTGTAGATGTCCAAGGGGGTGGGTGTTCTATAGGGTAGAAGTCCTAGGGGGTGGATGTCCCAGGGGGTAAACGTCCTCGGGGGGTAAAAGTCCAGGGGCAGATGTCCAGGGGGGTAAACGTCCCAGGGGATGAATGTCCTAGGGGGTAGATGTCCAAAGTGGTACATGCAGGGGGCAGATGTCCAGGGGGATGTCCTAAAACCCTCCCTTAGTTGTTGGATAAGGACGGATTTCTACCATCCATGTCCTTTTTGTGACTATACATGGGTAAAAATCGCCATGTGCGACACGGCGACACGGGGGTTGTTAAAATCGACACGTGCGACACGGGGGGTTTAAAAATCAACGGACACGAAATTAAGGACCAGAATGTATAGAATAAAAATCGACACGTCAACACGGCACCTTAGCTGAAAAACGACACGCGACACGGCCATAATTCTGGCTACCCATGTATAGTCACCTTTTTGCTCGGGCTTCTACTGCCACCTTCCTCAACCTACAGAATAAATACAGTAAAAATAAGCCGAATTCTTCTGGATTTCCCACTGTCACTGTAGTGTTCCCTCTTGTCTAACCATCCTCCCACTACAGGCACAGTATACATGATGCCAACTCTCCCATCATGCAGCAGTCCGGCTATAATTATGACATTGGTACAAAAAGGCTTTGGCCAGTCTATGGGAAGGCGCACAAGGCCTGTCATTAATAGACCCTGAGTCGGTGCTCAGGGAACAGTTCCATCCTGTTTGGGCGTGTTTATGGCGC
This sequence comes from Harmothoe impar, assembly GCA_947462335.1. Taxonomy (NCBI): domain Eukaryota; kingdom Metazoa; phylum Annelida; class Polychaeta; order Phyllodocida; family Polynoidae; genus Harmothoe; species Harmothoe impar. The sequence goes on along the minus strand of OX381708.1, from coordinate 65,327,556 downwards.
AAACGGGAAAACACATTTATGTTATACTTCCAGTTAGAAATTGCTACTTAATCATCAATCTTTTAAAGCCATGTGCTTAGCAGCTTAATGCAGTCCATTGATTTTAATTCACAAGTATCATTATTAATACTGATAAAGAGTACTTATCATTTGTCATTTTGCCTCCCTGGAATCCAAATTCCATGCTTGATTTACTAGTTTCTCTCTCCCGCTACTCACTATAAGAGTTGCCTGTGTGTAGCTAGCTCCCTTAAGTTACTACACATGTAGTATCCAGGCATGCCACCCCTCCCCTAGTCTCATTCCTCTAACCCCACCGAGCCCCCTTTGCACACCCCTCTAACTAAAGTGTGTACACTCTAAAAACAGTGTGTTACGTTTACACACTTTTCAACACACTTTTCTGAAGCCACTTTTAACACACTTTTTTGTGGTAACACACTACACACTTTTGGCAAAAGTGTGTTGAATCTAAAAAGTGTGTTGGTGTACAAAGCCATGGTATTGAGGAGGTGGGGGTTAAAATAGCTGTTCTACACCTTACAGAGTGTGTCAGGTGCCGTGGCTGAGTGGTCTAGGGGCTGGCACATAAGTCCTATCCATGCAGGTTCGAATCCCTTGACAATTATTGTTTTTTCAATATCAAGTATGATTACTTTCTATATGGGTTAAGAGTTAAATTAGTATAGATTTATTTAATTTCTTGTCAGGTCTATTCATGTTCATACTGTGCATATACTGTGCGTATCACTTTTAGATGCTTCTTATATCTAGGAAAAGTGTTTATTGAACCGCTCATAATATATAGAAAAGTGGGAATAGAAGTATTATATCAAAACTGACTTTGTATTGACAGTGAACAAATCATAGTCAACCACTTTGAACACATCCTAGCTCATGACCCTGGCGAAACTGACACACCTGATAACCAACTGGTGACTGTGGCGCAATGTGCCATGACCGTACCACTGTCAGATAGCGTGGGATGGCTGCTCTCACAACCTTTTCTCAGAGTCTCCAGTGGTCCATTGTAGCCTTTTCCCCTCCCGGCTAGGACCACCTTCGTCAACACTGATATCTGCTATATCTTTACCAGTCGCAAGTGTATTATGCTTCTACGGGTTGAAGCGGATCGGTGCAAGTCTCATGGGAGACCAGGACACCGAAGGTTCACCGCAGTCTGTCTACCGACACTTACAGACGCGACTCCACTTGCTCAGTAGGCCACCAAATCTCCTTGTACAATCATGGTGTACTCCCCACTCAAATAGGTACCAGAACACACAACAGTGAGGAGACACAAAGTATTCTCAAAGATCACACAACTTCTTGCCAATGCACTGACTAATAATTTGCAGGGCTTTATATCTATTATATAGACAATAGTTAATCAGCTATTGATAAGCCATGCTTTTACAGCCTTGCAGAACCTCTAATGAGGTCTTATATGGGATGCTTATTTGGTTCATGCAAAGAGCATGTGTGTATAGTTGAAGAGAATAAACTTCCCATCTATTTCCAATATGGATCGAGTGAGTTTGCTCATTCAATGAGATTCAAATAATACAGTTTTTGTATGTATCTCATTGCAAAGTAAATAGGTGTCATATCTTTCATTGTAATAGAGGGGATTGGTTGGGGAGGGGGTTGTAAAACAGTTCAACCCCTCCTGAGGGGAAGAGAAATTTGACACTTCTTGAGGGGGGGGGGCTAAAATATCATGGTCCTTCTTAGAAAATAAACATTTCCATTTGACGGTCAGCCCCATTGGGAACCGAGCCGGGGATCTTCAAGTTCTCAGTCCAAAGACTAGTCCACTGAGCCACTGCGACAGCTACTATATGGCTGTAAGAATGTAGCATAGGTACATGATAGACCTTTACTGCTGCTGCCCCCTTTTGTATATGATACACACCTCTATGACCTCAAGTGTGTAAGCAGGTAAGTGAGTTGCCAAAAAGTGTGTTACAATTCATAAGTGTGTAAAATCTCAAAGTGTGTTGCAAATTTATGTGTGTTACTCTTAAAGCATGTTCCCACAACACACTGTTCTTAGAGTGTAGAAGCCCGCTGGGAGCCAGACAAACGCGGCAAATGAGGCTAATAAATCGTCAATGGCTAACAGTGGAGTCAGCCGCCCACTAATTATCATATCCAGTATCAATCCCCGTCCCTGGAGCCCTATAGTGCAGTGCAGCCCACCTTTTGTAACTCCTGCAGCCTTGTTATCGAACCCACTAGTTACACGAGGGTTTTTACCAGGTACCAGGAATATCACTTATCCTTATTATAGGAGGTTATGAGTCTTTTATTAGAACTCATTAATAGTGGTAATGTCGGTGGGTCTGCTCCCCTTCCGGGGAACCTGTCATAACGGAATATCCTGCGACAAACTATTCCGGCATTCCAGACAATATTTATGGAGTCATTTATTACCATTTTTGTTTGTTGTTATGGCCACCGTCCACCGCCGATTAAACCATACATATCCCCCATTATTTCGACCGTCAGCAGTCCAATGGAAGGTGACCGCCATAATAACTGATTGAGATGCATCTGGGTTAGATTGAGATGCTCCTCTCAGGCACGGTAATCGATTATAGTCTCATTTTTATTTGGAGGATCCTAGGGCCAAATTAAAACCAGGACTCTGGTAATGGAGGCATTACCCGATTACAGCGTCCTTGGTTATTTCATCCTCTAACATTACCCCACCATGGTGTCCAGCCCAGCAACCCCTCAGTCTCCCACGTGTGGGGAGATGGGGGGGGGACACACGTGTTTCCAACAAGCTCGTTATGCATGTCAAATGTCTGAAAACTAGCTCCATGGGCGTCCCCTCATCCCATGCACCCAGCTAACCCACACAGAAAAACAGTCATGCACAAAAAGTAAGGTTGATTTAAGACAGAGCATGAGAAGCCAACAAAATGCGTCAGCATGGCTCTGGCGCTGTCCCTTTTATGTGCATTTTGCATGATAAATAGTTATGCTCTCAAAGAGGCTAAGCTCAGAAAAAAGGGCATGTAGCTTCTGATGTGAAATTTTAAAGATAGATCAGGTCTTATGTAATCACGCTGTTGCCATTGACAGGGATTGCCATCTTTATTATAGACACATACAGAAGCTGTGACTTGTTTCTAGAATTTATGTCATTACATCCATCGCTTTAAACCCTGTTCATTGGCCCAATAGCCATTCAGAACTAATCTAATTGTTGAACCTATAAATCTTCTCTTGCAGATATCCCTCGAACCAGATTGTCCTGTTCTGACAACTGCTATGCTCATCAGCCACTTATCCTCAGGGGAGATACAGCTTAGTGGAGCAGGGCTGACGTGAGGGGGGTCCGAGAAGTAATCCCTATTAAATAGGCACTGACAATGATCAATCCACACCCGGCCTTCTACTGATGTCCTGCACTGGCCACCAATGGACAGCCTTCATTGGTATGCAGGCGGTGTGGTGGGAGGTGCTGTGGGGGATGGGTACCAGGGGTTGGCGGTATCACTGGGTATGGGAGGGGCGTTTGGAGGGCTGGATAACATAGGGAGAGGGGTTAAGGGTTGGGTACAATGCCGTAGGAGATGAGAGCACCCATAATATAGGGAGAATACGTCTATATACAATTCGAGTCATCCCCATGATAACCATGTTCTCGTGATACGCCACTGGTTGGGCATAATGAGAGTGGAGAAGAAAAGGGATGAAGGATAAATGGAGAGAAAAGGGCTGCCGTGGCTATACATTTAGCATCAGAATCTAGTCTGATGAGGGCATAGGGTATTTATATCTCTGGTTAGTGTTTTATACCTCCATCTTTGTGGAAATATGATGTAAGCGTATCACTGACAGCGTGTTTCAAAAACTGCCTCATGTGAATGCATGCCATGAACTAAAATAGCCAGTTAATAGTTTCCATTTGAAGTGGCTATTATCTTACTCTAACGTTTACACACGCTTGTTTTAGCGTGTTCAATCCTACATTAGTATTATGCGTTTTGGTTGCAATCAATCAAATAGGGACCAACGTGACAGTCTTGCTTTTAAGACCAGCACACAATAGCCCCATATCTTAAATGCCAATGGAAATATGCCAAGTTGCTTATTTCTTCTGGATGTTAATGTCTCTTTTGCAGGAAACTGAATACGTAAGTATATGCATTCATGATAAATATCATGCAGAACATTATGCTGACCTGGTTATGCATTAAACGGACAATAGCATGTTCCACATTCATACAATTATTCTGCACAATCCTTGATTAAGTTCTGTCTGCTTCTAGGGCTATGTAATCTATTCAACCTCTCCCCTGTCCTGTCCCCGTCCTTAGCTTTGATTCTTAATCTCAATGTATTCTCCCCTAGCTATCCTAATTCTCCCCCCCCCCTTTATCGCAATTTGTGCCACTCTCCTTTTCCTAGAACAGCGTGTGCTTTTTATGCCACCCACTCGTGTCTCAGTAGTCGCACATTACTTCAATCTCTATGCCTCCTAATAGACCTATTACAGCCTCCGATACAGGGTAAAGGGATGGCCAACTGGGGCTTTAGACACTCCTCAGGGATCCCAAAGTCTAGTTCAACCTCAAATCCGATAGAGTCAAATCTTCCCAAAACACTGACCACGCCAACACAATTACAAATCCAATCAATTACAGAGAGAGCTGTACTAGAGTGCTGACGGCTGATACCTCGGCATGCTGAGTGCCAGGCATCTTTGTCAATAGTTTAATTCTGGCAGCTTTGTCTCGGGAACAGACATGCAGGCAATTCGGGATCAGTGAAGGTCAGGGAAATAGGTCAGAGCATCAAGGCCACCCTCCCGGCAGCCAGTGACCCAACTCATTCAATTGTATTCTCATAAGCAAGGCATGTGAGTCATTTGGACTGTACTGTGGACAGACTGCAGAGTATGTGGTGAAATCGGTGAGTAGACCATCTAAGGTCGCAGAGTGGGTCTATAAACAGCCATCATCGTGTTCGCCATCTTGTGAGCATAGTCCAGAATGCATCATGCGGCACTGGTTGCAACTTTGGTAAAAACAAACAACACAGAAACCCAAATCCTTGAACACAGCAGTCTCCTGAGTATAAACCAAAAAGAAATTTCATTTCAAATGTTGAACTCACCAGTGAACAACTTGACACTGCATATTTACATGCTGTCCTCCTATATTCGATACCAGACGAGGCAGCTAAGCTGTGATGTCCTCTCAATGTTCACTGGGGCTGGTTATTGTATATATTGGCTATAAATCTGTCAGAAGAGAAATAAAACCAGATCACCCTGGTTTATATCAAATACCTGAACCCAATACCAGTGTGTGACATGAATGCCTATGTACTATAGGAATTGGGTTATTGGCTGGTTGTACATGGCGGTGGGATGTACCCTACGTTTAACATAACATGTTGGTATTATAGAGTTTTCTGAAAGAGCTAACATATAATCATTTTGATGAATAACTGCATTATATAATAGCGCAGGGACGTAAAAGCCGAAATCAACTACACGTGCCTCACATCACTGCATGTCTTACATGTATGCACTCTGACTGTCATCATGACGCAGATAAGGCAATTTATAGTAAAAGTAACTCGACTGCTCAGCAGGATAACAGTATAGTTATACCGTAGGGCTAGCTCTTGTTATTTCCAGATGAACTGTAGGGCAATGCCCTTATTGGGATCCAAATTAAAGCCCTGAACTAGGCATACTACTGGAGCCTCATGACTCAGCACTGGGCCTGATGAAGTTACCCCCCCCCCCCCACCCCGCACACACACCGCCAGCAGCCCCTCTGTTGGCCATATGCCCTCCTGATCGTAACCCACCCAAGGATCAAGCAGTGGTAATTGAGCTCAAAATCCTGAATAATTCCTGAAATTACAATTGCAAATGACTGATTTCAATTAAAGCCCCTGAGTCAAGGCAGCTGAAACACTGATTGAACCGGGTTGTTTCACGTGGCTGAGATTGAATCAAAATACAAAATGTTTTGGCAGATTCCCCATCAGCAATATTCCATAAAACTTGCCATCAGTGTATAACAAAAAGGATAGCAATGTATAACGGCCTTGTCGTTATATCTGGCAGGTCTACCCCCTGCCTTATTCCCCTTGTTCCTCCAAAGCATATAAACAACATGGCACAGTCACTGATCACGTACGAGATTATATTAATGTATATCACTTCGAAACAAAAGTAGCATGATTTTTATCATGAGACTGCTAGACTTCATTATGCGATGGAATATTCCCATGTCTTTAAGATATATCTATGCTTTACAATGCTGTTGTATTAATTCCTATATCATAGGGCGGTCACGTTCGTGGATGCTACACGAACATCTAAGGAAAATACTGCAAATTCAGCATAATCTAGAATAACCATGACAGTATCTAAAGTCATTGCCGTGAAACACACAGTCTGTTCATGTTGTACATTGTAATAGTATAGCCTTTATTCTGTCCAAGGAATCTACTGTGAATAGCTGCGAGCTTAGTATTTCAGTAACAAGGTGGGAGGAGGTACAGGTTGGAACAATAGCGCTATTTGCTTTGATCACGTCTGTATGCTCTCACTCGCTATCTTGATAAAAAACAAAGAAAGTCTTGAAAACTGAAATGCACCTGGTCTACTAAAATCAATGCCCCGGGGTAGGCACGCAGACAGATGATAGGGGCATCCTTTCATTAAGAATGTAGTAGACGCTAATTTGGAACATGTCAGTAGATTTACTGAGCAACTAGCGCAACTCTACAATAACCACTTTGCGGCACTCAAGGTCCCTCTCAAGACCTCTGCTTGGGGAGTGTGAGTCACTGGAGGTCTTTGAGATGAGCAGCTGAGCAAAACTAGCCCAGGGTCCCCCCCCCACATCAGCCAAATGTAGGAGTAGGTCACTGTCCTGAGTAGCTCAGTCCTTACTTCATTCCTTACCAGCTGGATGCATTGAGCTGCTCTATCAACAACTGTGGGGATAGGCCTATGATATATAGATACTTATGGGGTTTTCATGATGTTCTGAGACTAATATGATTACTATTTTAGTTCTTATTTAGCATAATCCATGATTTCTTTGGTAAATAATAAATTCCCTGCAATGTGCCTTAGATGACCATTTATTTAAAGAAATTGATACTTCTGGCTCCATGCGAAATGAGTTACAATTTACCAATATCCTTCAACGAGGAATTACAAACAACATGCTTATCTGCAGGCTGTTATACTTATGTGCCACCACGCATAGCCAACAAGGCATAATGAAAATGCATTATACAACCTTCAGGACAGGCCACGTCTTCCTCGTAATTATCTTCAAGTGCACACGTACCTGTAAAAAAGTAAAAGTACATCAGCAAAAGTTCCCCACATCTTGATTCATAATTCACTACCAGCTGGATTTAAAACGATCCATCAACTGAATATGTTTTACGGTATCATAGAAATTAGGTTACCCACTGAGTATTACAACAGTGTGTTGGCAGGGGGTAACTAATGGCAGATGGGGTTTACAATCCTTTAGTGTTCAAGCATCTCTATCCAAATGTAGTATTCTTCACATGATTTCACAATGCAATTTTGCTTTCAACAATACTCGGCTAATCTATCTATGGACTATCTTTTTACTCATTAGTGTGGTACAAGAGCCATAATGTGTCCTGTGGGTACACATGAAGTATGCCTCGTTTTCTGTGTTCTCAGAGAATACATCCATAGGCTTTGTATATGGCTCCTTTTATATCATTTAGTGTAGGCGTTCCCTCAGGTATAGTAACTAATTTGTATGCACCTCTATGCTTCATCATTTTCTTGTTTCTGTCACTGATGCCATTTTGTGTTACGTTGGATTTGCCCATTCGGCACAGTTTATCTAGAATAGTCCGGAGCATGGTGAGAGTATCAGGTTATTCTGTTTAAAAAGGCACTACCGTAGTAGTTCCAAGTGTCCAACGGTTATACAACTATTTATTTGTGATTACCATGCACATTTGATGACCCCTTTCTAAGCAGACAATTTGACGCCACATTACACTATAATCTGAGCTCATTGTGCACTCAATAATAAAGTACTACACAGAAGGGTAATGCTCATGTTATATTCCGGCTTGTAAATATTGGATGCTGAGGTCTCACAATTTATCACATTATTATTACCCCACCCGTCCATGCCTCATAATCCTACTTAAACGTCTAACTATCCACATGTTCAGCTCACAAGTCTAATTCATCACATTGCTGCTCCCCTCCCTGTCCTTGCCTCTTCCTTTTTATGAAGCAGTATTTCTTGGCAGCTTCCGTTAATACGTCATCATAACAACGACCGTGTTCTTGTTGGCTAGGTACACGCTTCTGGGAATGGACGCCATGGGAGGAGAAATTGGATATGTCAATCAAAGCCTGCAGTCAAGTACATCAGGATCTAGGGACCCCTTGGTAGGGGTGGTGTTTGACATAAAACAATAGAGGACAAACGACTAGAGAGCCATAACCGTTGAATGCTGCAGCAATAAAGAAATCCATAAAGAAAGAAAGCCAAGAGAAGTGAACAGAGAAAAACAATCCTATAAAACCGAAGCTAAACTTCATGGTGTGAAGACCTTCATGGTGAGTGCATGAAGGAATAGAGTAGCTGGGACCATGGTGGTCTGCTTAAACGTCTAACTATCCACATGTTCAGCTCACAAGTCTAATTCATCACATTGCTGCTCCCCCCCCCCCCTGTCCTTGCCTCTTCCTTTTTATGAAGCAGTATTTCTTGGCAGCTTCCGTTAATACGTCATCATAACAACGACCGTGTTCTTGTTGGCTAGGTACACGCTTCTGGGAATGGACGCCATGGGAGGAGAAATTGGATATGTCAATCAAAGCCTGCAGTCAAGTACATCAGGATCTAGGGACCCCTTGGTAGGGGTGGTGTTTGACATAAAACAATAGAGGACAAACGACTAGAGAGCCATAACCGTTGAATGCTGCAGCAATAAAGAAATCCATAAAGAAAGAAAGCCAAGAGAAGTGAACAGAGAAAAACAATCCTATAAAACCGAAGCTAAACTTCATGGTGTGAAGACCTTCATGGTGAGTGCATGAAGGAATAGAGTAGCTGGGACCATGGTGGTCTGCTCAATTAGCCCTGCTCAATGAGCCCCATCTGAGATATCGAAAACGGTCGTGTCTGGCCCTATATCCTGGAACCTGGCCCTGTATACAAACTACAAGAACAGTTGCTATCTCCCAAAGGAAACGAGTACTTGCCTCAGTAGTGGTTTCTTTAATTTAACCCTTTCATCCCATAAATGCATTGCTGCTGCTGTAAGTAAGCAGCATTCTAAATACATGTCCAGATCCTATCATTAGGGCTATAGTGGACAGTATCATTACGAGTCCATTTCCTACAGTCTTAGAATCAATCACCAAAACCTTGTGAGAGTCGGGACTGCCTAGAAAGGCCGAGCCGGATGTTAAACTACCGAACAATAAAAAGTACCTTTTTGCAATCAATGGGCAACTAACTGCATTTTGATTTTATAAAAGGTTTCACTCACAGCCTTCTTTTATGAGGCATTGTCCTCTGTTTAGTAAATTACAGACCTACTTCCATTATACAGTGCAAATACGGGGAAATAATTTAATCAATATGCCACTAAAGTCTGCATTTGGTTTGATGGTAGTCTCAGTTTAAGTATAATACTTATTCTCTACCCATCATGGTGAGTTGATGATGACATTGTTTTTAAAAAGAATTCTATGCTAATATGACCCATTACTTTCTACTCTGCTGTAATTGAGATATAAGTGTTTCCTGCATTCACCATTGTATAAAGAAAGGGTGCTATTGTCAACATAATTGTTCCTGTATGTACGGGCCTAATGATTCCCTTTTTCTTCAACATGAGCCTTATTCTCTCATTAACCTACCCTGACCCATTCGCATACATGTATCCTGTGTGATCTGAGGTTGATTACATACATATGCTAACACTATGAGCATAACGGTAAGGGTCTTCTCATAACGGACGATTTGCTCACAAGTAATCGACGTTGATTATTTGTGTTTATCTTATACCTTCTCTTACTTGCTCTAACAACCACTAATCTCAAGAAGACCTCATCTTATAGGCTATAATGGCAGAGAACAACATCTTACTTTAGGATATAAATAAAATGTACATGGAAGCACAGAAAAAGGTGTTTAAGGTCAAATCCCACAACGCGAAAAATGGGCCAGAAAGTGTTGATTATTGACTTAAAAACAAGAGGCAACTGTTGCAATTATTGTAAATCGCAACACTTGTCCCATGATCTTATGCCTCTCCAAATCCCACAGTGGTCAATAATAGGCAAGCAAAGTGTTGTGTGCAGGACTGGTTAAAGATCTGTTTGAGGGGAGTTACTTCACAGTATGATTTGTCTTCACTATTTCCTCTCAATTAGCCTAGAGATATTTGGAGTGTCCCCCCTATATAAACCAAATCGTTGACATATTCCAATAAGCAACATTTTCTAGGCCTTCTGGGGGAAAATATCTAATTCTTTTTATCCTTGTGATTTCCCAAATCAGAAGACAAAGGCAACACTTTCTCACCGATTTGGGCCTGTGTTAGCCAATATAGGGTCCAAAATCGGCAATAAGACCAAATCACAACATTTTCTGACCCTCTCTCACGTTGTGGGATTTGACCTTTATGAGAACTATATTATATATTTGATAACTAAGGTGACTCCTAGGTAGTCCTTCCAAACCCTGAATAAGAAACCATTCATAGAGTTTTCCAATTATGCTGTACAAAGTAACGCACAATAATCAATACAGTCATGCCTAAATGCTATCGTAGACTCTCATAATTGGTTTATAAATAAGTAAATGAGCCCATTGGTCAGCACATTGGTAGCACAACTGTGCAATAGATAAGTCGGGTAATGCTGTAGAAGCCCCTCCACAACTATCAGTATTGCCTCCCTCATAGTATTTTATCTGTAACACCTCCGGATTCAATTAGTCACAGTGATGGGTCGACACGTAGATTACCATTATTGTCAGCTCTAGTTAATCGACAATAAAATATGGATATGTTGTTTCCTGGGGCCACTTATTTTTTTACCTTTTACTTCTAGTCTATGGATGTTTGTGGAGCTGCCTCGTGTACTAGCTGGTGTTTTGCATAATGCATTGAAACCTCAAAATATTTAGTCCTGCATTGCATACAATAGATTCCCGGGTACTGTATTGGTATCGGTAGATTTTGCTAAAGGTTAATGGTAAACCAAAGGTCTCCACAAACGTACGATAAAATCTACTGTGTGAATTCCTCCAATCCAATAGGCAAAGTTAAAATGACTGAGGTAACTCTCACCGGGACTCTAAAGTGACTCCCTAACATTAGCAGGACTCTATAATAACTCTATAATAACTCCTATTCTAAGACTCCCTAATGATTGAGAGTCACTTTAGAGTTGTGGGGAGAATTACTTTAGTGATCGAGTCCAGACTCACATTTGGGAGTCACCCTGATTCTACTTCTTTTCTCTGTGTTAATTTCCAAATATTAATCTTGACTTTCTCCGCCACATTCTCCATCGATTTCTGATTTTCCTCCTGTGTACTCCTAACACAAGGCATGTCCCTTACTCCCCCCCCCCCCTTGCTCCGTCCCCAGCATCCTTGCCCCCCTTTAGAAGATTATCTGTACGGTTCTTGGGGAGGTCTCAGTCACTGTGTGCAGGACAAGGTGGTCAATGGCTAAGTTAACATTGCGGCCTCCGGACAATCCTGCCAAGCACACAGAGACAGGACAGTAGAGAAATAGTCTTGTGTATCTCTCCTACAGATAATCTCAGTTTTCACGTTTATATGTTTTCTCTTTGAAAGAAACCTTTCCTTAACATACTGTAGAGTAGTATCCCTTCCTGAGTATTGTACTTTCAGCAGCATTATTGTATTTGTTTTAATAACTATAGAGGAACAAGAGATAAAGATCTGTATCCCAAAGGAAAATGGGACTTCTTTTCGAAAAGATTAAAACACATAAAGCTTTGTTGAAGATATGTAATTGGTCACCGTGATCCGAGACATGTCTGGAGCAGGTTTTTGTGGCGTTTGTTTGAACTGCTCGCAGAACAGGTTCAGTGATAGACAGAGCTGCTCAGGTCACTTAGGGTCATTCATAGTCCAGTTGGCTGGATCCATAAATGAGTCGTATTCAAATTTCAATGCTTACTGCAAACACAACAAGGAAGTTTGTATATAATCTGGTAGCTTATCCACTGATAGTGACATCATGGGATGGAACTCTTCCACTAATAATGCTTCTTGTAAACTAACCAAATCGATGCAAGGCACAGGCTCACAATATTTACAGTAATCCCGTCTCCTGAAGGACTGCAGAGAATGCCTTCAGGAGTGGCTGCATAAGGGGTAACTGTCTATTTTGCTGACATTCTATCATCACCCCGATGCAATAGTATCCTACAATGTAGTTCTGTTTTCCACAATACTTGGCTAATCCTCCTCAGGACTATCTCTGTTCATCACATCAGTAGACTGTGTGGTACAGTCCTATGGGAACTCAGGAAGTGCTTCTCATCTTTCTGGCTCTGGGAAAATACATTGGCTTCTTATGTGGCTTCTTTAATGGAGACATTCCCTCAGGTACAGCAGCTAATTTGTATGCATCTCCATGCTTCATCGTTTCTTGTTCCTGGTGATGGCGCCATTTTGTCTTATGTTTTATGTTAACAGGGAACACGAGAAGACAGACATTTCTTGCCAAAGAAAATCATCCAGCCTTTGGGGGAAGGAGGGAAAATCCTTCTTGGCTTTGCCTCACCCTGTGTTGTATAGCATGTTATATATCAAATAGATGTGACCACGAGGAGTCTGCTTGGCCTGTATTCATAATCCATATGACAAATTGTATAGAGCATAAGGAAAATGCTGTTATCAAGGGTCTGATTTTGAAACAGGGATCAGCTTATAAACGGTTTGCACAAACGCCTGATACATTCCTCCTCATTGTACAATTCAGATATCAACTAAATAGGATAGACTGGCCAATGTCCATACCACCAATTATCTCTTCGTGGCTTACTTTCCCTCTTGAGAACATTCAATTATCGTAGCAGCAATGTTATGTCCTTTCAGAAAGCCAACATAAGCTGTAACGTCCAGATGCCATTTCAAAGCATGTGGTTCCTGTTAGCTAGGTACAGGGCTTTGGGTAGAGATGCTGTAAGAGGAGAAATTGGATATGTCAATCAAAGCAGTCAAGGCTATCAGGAGGTAGTCGGCCCAGGGTGGGGGAGGGGAGGCTGTTAACCATCAAACATTAGAGGATGAAAGTCTAGAGAATCATAGTCTTTGATTGATTTAGCAATAAAGGAAGGATTGATATCCCATAAAGTAGGCAGGAGAATATATAGGAAGACGTCTGTGATGAACACGTACTGCCCTACATTTACACTGATTCACAAAACTTAGTGTTCTTTCTTTCATTTCATGGTGGTAGAGCCTTGTCTTAATCAATGGCAACAACATATGGTTTGATGACAGCATCGATCATTATTACATTATGGATACTCCAGCCATGGCACGAATCCGTATCAATCGAAATGATTTGAGGATGACATAGTAGGACAGTGCTGATTTCCTATGCTGAAAAGGCCAGTCATTGCTTGTCTCATACAGTTAACAAATGACTGAAAAGCTAGATGCTGAAGTCAGTTACGTGTCTTTTTTGCCTGAGATGATCCTTCTGAGGGACAATTCATGATGTTCTTTTTAAATTCCGGTGTTTCACCAGGCAATGCATACTCATCAAGGCGTGATTAAAGGCTTGCGTACAGGCTGGGATATAGGCATCACAGATTTACTCAGGTTTATACAGCTGATGCCTCATAATGAGCAACAAAGGATAGGTGTATGCATAGTAATAAACAATCTCTATACATTGTGTAATAGCTTTTGTAAGATTAATACATGTACAGATGCATATTCACTATGTATCCTCGTAGGGTACTATCTTGTGTAGACAGCATTACCATAGTAATAAATCCTAGAGCTGATACACTTTCAGAGGATGTTCATTACACACTTGAAAGCAATCAGCTATACTTCATTCAAGTATAATATCCAGAAAAGCTATCATGTCAAAAAATAATATCAAAATAATATCAATGTGAAAATTCCTTGCATGAACAAACTACTAAATATTAGACAATCAGCAACCATATAAACTGTATTGATAAAAGACTGCATATTATGTACAAGTATTTTCTTGTGATTTCAGATAATCACGTACACCTGTAATATCCTTTACTGGGGGAACTATGCGTGCATGTCTAAATGATGACAGGATACAGATTAGAAAAGCGATCTGCCCTTACTGCCTAGTTGCAGAGCGCCTACAGAATTCATACAGACATGATAGGGCTTTAACTTTACCATTATCCTCGAACCTTCGGTCTGGAGGTGGTTTAGTTCCATCAGTGCGGTAAAACATGTACTGTGAACTGCACATAAATCTTCTTTACAAAGGCTAAAGAGTCCACTTAGTTAGCATGCAAATTTCCACTATCTGCCACTGAAGGCAGGCCCTCTTGTAATTAGCAAGTCAGGAAATGCTGTGGGAGCCACTCCCTATAGCCATCAGCTATCGACTCTACTAGTCATTTACCCACACCTCCAAATTCAATTAGTCACAGTGATGGGTAGACACGTAGATTACCATCATTGTCAGCTCTAGTTTATCAGGGATGCCACATATATGGTGTTTCCTGTTGGCCACCTTTTTACTTCTCTGGGTGTTTTGGTTATTAATTATTCAAGCCCCAGGGGGTTACTGGAGCTGCCTGGTAGCCGGTGTGTCCCTTAAAGCAGCACTATCTATACTATTACATGTCCTGTATTGGTGACCAGAGAATCCGGAACATTGCAGTAGGTCTAAGGATCCTAAACACTGTAATAGGAAATTGACTGTCTTATTTCCTCCAATGCAATATGCTAAGGCCCAATACAAGTTGTAACTAAAGGTAATGGCTAAAGCACTCTGATAGGTTAAATATTCAATGGGCCCGAGGGTGGTAGTAGTAAACATTCCCTGTGGACTTTGGCCAGCAGAAACCTAACCCTTCCCTAATGGGTCTAGGCAGCTTAGGAGGCACTGCACTTTCTCTTTTCAGGCCATTTTATGAGAAAGGATAGGAACTGAAATGTTTTATACATTCACATTTATTCTCATACTTTATTATTATGCTTCCTTTATTAGTATGGTATGGTCATTTTGTATTCGGGATATTACCGGTAATATTAGCCATATGTGTGCCCATCCCACAGGTCGGTTGTAACAGCGACAGGAGTTTGTAGTTTATTACAACCTTAATGCAGGTGGTTTTTAAGCAATTTATTTTTATTTGGCCATGTAGCTTAAAATATATTGCTCGAAAACGACCCGCATTTTTGGTGTAATAAACTACAATATCCTGTACGTACACATGTCTCTCGAGCATAATATTCTGTGCATGTGTCAGGCATAGTGACGATTTCATTCAGCTCAATAACATGCTAGAAATAATATTGGGATTTCTCTTCAGAAGAACGAAGTACATTAAAGAGACCCTAACAGCATTATATATATTATATATATATATATATATATATATATATATATATATATATATATATATATATATATATATATATATATATATATATATATATATATATATATATATATATATGCCTATAGGTGAGCACACGTAGCATTAATGACTGAGGAGAGTGCTGCTTGTGTTTATTTAAATGGCAATCCAGTTGGCAGTTAGGGAAGGTTTTGGCCGAAGCTTCTATCAAAGGATGGGTCAAAGGGGTCAGACGCATGTCTAGCAGGCGTGTATGCACGCGAGCAGGTCTTTGTTTGAGCTGCTCACAGGGCAGTCCGGAGACAGCCGGAGCTGCTCAGGTCAGCCTCTTGTGTTACAATGTGGACAATGCCACGGCCGAGGTCAAATTTGCTGGATCCTGATGAATGAGCTTTATTCACGAGCTATATTCACTGCATAAGGATGAAGTGACGAGACATTCTATCTACTATAACTGAAATGGGAGGCTCTATCAAGTGTATATAACTGGAATTACACAAACCAGGAGTGCATGGACCATCACGCCTATAGACTGGAACATGAAAAAAAAGAAAAATAAGAGAAGAAAAAAGAAAAAAAAACTACCCCAAAAATGGTTCTCAAGGAGCTGTCCATCACTCCTTGCCCAGAGTAGGCTTGCTGCCAGAAGTGTTGTCAAGTGCACATCCCGGTGGATCTTTAACTCTTGATACACACTTGACCTGCACATCGATCTGTAAACTTTGTCGTTGGTAGGGGGTTGGGGTGTGTGAGAAAATCGACAACTTAATCCGATAGGGAGTGGGTTTTAGCCACACCAGACACCTCACCATGGTGGACACGTCCTGGGGTGAAACCTGGATCTGATGGGCGAATACATCTCTCAACTTATGGATTATATTCTAATTCCCTGCCTTATTTGTATAGACATGAGTTTATTGGGGAAATATTGATAATGTAAAACATGATTATTGCAGGTGAATTAATGTATCAGAACCAGTACTTTCTATGTAACATACTTCTCAGTAGAGAAATATGTTTATTTGGTTGGGTAGCTCTAAACCCATTTACGTCCATGTACATACATCATACCAGCATATATCCTCATGTAGCGAGATCCCAGTTGCTGCGGTAGCTACGCCATCAGATCTTATCGTGGATGAACTGATCAAATACAAAGTTCATTCCCATGTAATCTCACAGATAAGGCCCACCCGTATGCACTGCAATTATACACTTTACTGATTTATGTGCCAATATTTCAGTGGCTGCCATTTGAATATTCATGTGGCCAGCCGGTACAGGATAAACCACTCTGCAGGCTAATTCCTCTTGTGCTGACTGTTGGGGTGGGATCTGTGTTAGTAGTATATGGAGACAGTGCCCTGCTCCAGGCTGATTTAAGTTCAGGGTCTGTAGGGTACAAAACCATCCATCAAACCAGGGCTAAAGCCCGCACACAATGTTCCTGTCACTTTCCCCTCTGGCTATTGCTTTTAACCTCGGCCAGTAACCATCTTCTGTTGGCGCTTTTGAGAAGGCAGTAAAATGATGCCCATTCGGAGTGAGACTGGTTTCTGTGTGCACCATTGAAGTGTATGCTCACAGATATGACTACTACATCAAACATGAATCTTTCTACCATTGAGATTAGTTATTCTAGACATCTCACGTCATCATGTGTCTTTGTATAAACCAGGATGGATGGTGTTCATGTGTGTATAGGCGGCCGAACATGGCGAGCTACAGAACCCACAAATCACTACCCTTCCAATCACATGCTCCCTCACTGACCTAGCCCCAGATCAAAGGTCAAGGCAGCTGGCCCAGCCACAGTATTACTGTTTGACCTTGGGGTGACCTTGTCAGAACCATCTAGTCACGTGACCGGCTGGCCGTGCTAAGGGTAGTTACACTGTATTAGCCCCTACTGTGGGCGTAATTTGTAAGAGTGGTCCACTGCTTATTATTTATGACTGAGGGGGTCTGTGGAGGCAAAATAGACCTTGCTGTGCAAGGGCCTAAGTTACCATACATATCTGTCAGTCTGTTGTTCTATAATGTAGTGTATCACATCTATAGCGAAGTCTCGGTTTTCTCTGTATGGGCGGCCATGTTAGTTCTGTACTCGCCATTTATCGTGAGACTTAGGCAGTGACCAGACACTCACACACCATAGCTTCCGGGGAACAGGCTACAATACGAGAGCAGAGCCAAGGTCTCACGAGATTGCTGGTGTCAGTGTAAACATTGCACATGCGGGAACAAGTCCGCACCAGTTAGAGAGCTATAGTACATAAGCAGTATTGTAGTGTCTTTATATGGGCACTCCCTCCAGAGGTCGGGCTACCTTTGATGTATATGTCAGTGGAAAAATATGATCTATATGAACGTAGTAGACTTTATATGATTATTACCTCGTGTCACAAATTGGAGAGAGCTCGAGGTAACCTCCAAGGAGGACAGCTGATGAGTTATGAAATGAGCAGCATTTGCACTCCCCTTCACTCCTAATAGGGATAGAATTTTAATCCTGGATTAAATTATGTTCGCAAAGTTTAATGAAACCCCATCTATAGGTGTCTCATCATGCGGCGCTCCCCAAAGTGTCCTTCCATGTCCCTATTGAAGACGCGGCTTAGGCTCCAACACATAAGCCCATATTGGGAGCAGTAACAATTTTTCTTTTACCCAAGACCTCTCTATAACATAATCTCGGAACCCCTCAGCATTATCACGCCTATTGATCGGCAAAAGTGTCACTTGAGTTGCCTGTAGGTCGTACGCCAACTTATAGCCACAGTGATCTTACTCTCCAGATCAGACCAGGCATTTGTGGCATGTGATTGTGACCTTTGACCTTGACCTCAGCGCCCCCTGGACACAGAGGGTGGACGCAGGTTGCCATGGCGACACATTAAGAGGCTGTGTCCGTCAGTCAGAGGCCGGTGGTTAGGTCGTGTTGGATCTCCCTAAGCCGTCACCCTGGTCTCACAGAGCTGGGTGTTGACATACATGTAGTACATTAAGGTAGTAGGGGGATCACGTATGGTCTTAAATAGTCTTGGACATGCAATACATTGAAAGCAAAATATGCTGTGCCCCATGATAAATAGGTGGGCTTCAGTTTTCATGTTGTAAGTACAACTATAAACAGAAAGAAATGTGACCGTCAGTGTTGCCAAAACGACCACCTTATGAAAGTCAGGCAGTGCTTGACTTTCAGAGGTGTCCGTTTTGGCTCTTATCTTTTTCCTGTGTGTAGGTCATGTGTTGTTTGACGTGGTATATTGCTGAATGCTGAAAAGAAAAATAGCAAACAACGAGATCCATCCCCAAAGAAACAATCCAACACAACATTTGCCTTAGACGCCTAATTTACAATGCCCCATAAGTTTATCGCATTAATAGGAGCTCAGGAAGATATGAGGACGTATTTTCGTGCACAGGCCTTATTCAGACCTCAATGCAATAGACCTTCCTACTTAATGCACCATAACCAGATCTATTCAATACCAAGTCATATCTGACTTCTATGGCCAAGTCACTATGGACAGGAGGATATGCACACAGGAGGAGGCTACAAAGTCCTCCTGCCCCCATCCATCACACTCTACTGACAGGGTGAGACGTCAACCACCACCCCTGGGCGTGTGTCGGACTCAACTAGCCACCGTCCAGACACTAATGCTGTAACACCTGATCAGACAAATGAATACTAAGTCTTGGTTATTGCGATATGTCAAGAGGCCTAAGCTGACCTCTAGATCTGATCCCTTGATCTATCTAAGCGCACTAGATGTGTTATTTAACTGAATCGAGTACTACTTCACCATTAAACAATGCAATGTGAATGAGGGGATGCCGACCTCGAACTATAAATTTGGCATGGGATTATGCAGCACTGATATTCAACGACACTAGATTCCCTTAACAAAGAGTCCTAGACGACACATACCCCGTCCCCCTGCTCTTTGTTAAGAGAACCTCAGGACCTTCACAAACAGCGTGTCCCCCGTCCGTAGATTAGATACCCTGCCTTGGCAGCACACACCAAGGATGCTGTTTTATTCATTAGGCAGAAGGACACGGGGCCGCAGTCAAGGGGTGACCACTGGCCCCAGTCACTTACAACCTCTTCCTGGGAGGCCTTCCTGTTTCTGCTCACTGGAGAATAACACAGGTACCACTCTGGGCATTGGTTGAATCGGGGTATGCGAATGTAGCCCGGTGTTTCTCCATTGCCCATGATATCATCCTGTGCCCAAATATTACCAAAGGGGTCTCCGGGTGAAGAGGAAGTGGGGAGATTTGTGCAGGCTTGCGGAGAAAAGGGCGATTTAACTTTATATCATTATCATAGAGATAAAGTCGTACAATGCCTTGTTATCATGAAGGGCAAGTTATGGTAACCCTGGAAAGATTTGAGTGTTATTTGCCATAACTCGTGATAGCGACAAAGCTATAAGACAGGAATTGTGGAATACTATTCACAGATATTATCTATGACCCCTAGAGGATAGTGGGGAAATGAGTAAAATAATAACAGGAAAGGATACAGCTCTAGTATAAGTATGCAAGGATCTAAAGCTGAGGCAATTACCAGACATTTAGTTAACCAAAGCAGGAAGGGCGATCAAGCAGGAGAGAATCACACTAGCATTGATTAGGTGAGAATGTAGCAACATAGTAGTACTCTCCCGCCCCCTTTCCGCCCCTGGATAGGCGTGGGGGGTACCAGGTGGCAGGGTACCAGACAAGAGGATCAAAGGCACGGGATCAATGTCTCTATGTAACCTGAGATGTCACCGACAGGCAGGGATCCAAGCCGACCTTGGAGCCCACCACCTCCCAGATCACCACCCCCTGTGCCATCCCCATAAAGCTGTTATATGCAGCTACAGTGCAGCTTCCCATGTTAAAGGATATGGCACAGGGAGGCCATACCGGCAAAAAATGTGTAGCCCATTTTCTAAACGTCCATGTAAACATGTAGAATTATTTGTGAGATGATATAGGTATAAAGGTCGTATTATTTCTGCTTTAATGATTGCAATGGCACATATGGGCATACTTAATCAACCATACACCACTCCAAACTGCATATTTCTGTAATTAATAGTGTGACTGGTGAGAGAGGGGAATTCTTGTACTGCAGAACATGCCCTATCTGCGTGATTAAGATAAAGGAAATTTAGAGGTCTTACAGGTAACATACACAGAATAGGAAGGTTGGAACCCTTTAACATCATGTTTCTATTCCTGAATTGGTGCGCCATTCTATATAGAGCCAACACTAAAGCATTGTCACCTGTGGGATTCATAGATCTGCAAGCTCCCCCCTTTGATATCTGATGGTGAAAGGCCATATCCGGCTACGCCGAATTACCTCCATTTCATTTGGAAATCCCACTGTGGCCCAAAATGGCAAGTCATCTGCATGAATGCTGCTGGCTTGCTCAGAACCTCTAGCTATTTCTGTGTTTGATGTTGCTTCAATTCGATTTACAATTTATCTTGCCTATTTATGATTGTCTTACGGATACTGTTTACCCTCCTCTTTCGAGGCAAAAGCCTGAAAAAATAGTAATGTTATAGATTCTTCCCCACAATCTTCTTAATTGAACAGCTCTGGAATCCAAGGAATTTGATAGTGGCATAATATACATAACGGTGTGTAATATGTATGCCCTATTGTCGACTCATCAAATGATAGCTCATTAAAAGTGTGACTTTTGGCTGATAAACGGTATCCTTAACTTAGCACCGGTGATAACACTGTCTACAATAGTATATTGTAGTATTGCTTCACTCATTGTGTGACGTTATGGCCAGTGCCGAATCGTCTCTAATTGGTGGATGTTAAATAGGAAATGTATGTGCTCATACTGCCGAGCCTCCCCAGTGGGTGGTGGCCATAACACAGGTTAAATGATAAAGTATGTCTCTTGAGCAAGAATCCACCTCTAAATGGAATAAATAAGAATTTGAATGCTTCGAAATGGCAAGCATTGTTATCAATTGCCTAGAAAATGTTTGTTTTTCTGTTGGACTTGATGTGGAAGTTAGATGTGCGCCAACCCATGAGCAAGATGAAAACAACAATTCCTTTCAGCATGGCATGATATGAATTAGACATCGACCTTTAGAAAAGACTGGAGTTTAGCCGGGCCAAATGAGTGATTATTTCATGAAAGCTGTCTCAGGAAAGTGGCATGCAATGTTAGCATACAATGTGGTGGTGCATCCATCATGTGTATATACTATGGTGCTTTGGTGGCGAGGGGTAGACTGTGAGGAGTATTCTGACGGGTAGACAGGATGGCTACTGGGAAAGCAGTCATTGAGATCTACAATGTACATTAAACAATGTGCTGCTAGACAAGTCATTATGATGCGAGACACACGTCACACCATTATGAGCTCAAATCCCACAATGCGTCCTATGTCTCCAAACGCTCTGCTGTTGGAGCCTTCTGCTGTTACAGATAATATTGCACGGAATCTCTAAAACTCTGGCATTGTGGGTAGATTGGGTTCAATTGGAGGTAACATATATACCAATATGTTTCGATATTTAGAATTTGAGAAAAAAGCCCAATGTATCAACAATGTTTACGAGGTATACGCAAACAGTACAAGGGAGCCAGAGGTCAATGATAATTCCAAATAGTTATCATGATATAATATACAAATGGCGCTCCCTGTATTAATACCATCTGAGCGGTACTTGACGGGCATTACACATCCATATCATCAATATTAATATGAAAAGGACCGAACAAAAAGGATATTTCATAATATTAGGAATCATATATGTTGTGTTGGGTATAAGACAATATGTGTCACATGAATGTGCAAGGTTCTGCAGTCGCCACATAACGGTTGCCATGGAAACGACAGATGAATCGTAGCCAGAGATATGTCAAGGTACTATTTTACATTAGTCTAACACTAATGTTGAGTGCAAAAGAAAATGTCATAACGCACCAGAAGATGACAGAAGTATGAATCCTTAGATGTGTTCGAGCATTATATACTCCCCAAAGGGAATACATAATGTTATGGTTATGATAATGAACATCGCTCTATGGGTAGACGAGCAGTCCAATGTGATAAATAGGAGCATAGACGTAATGCACATTACACTATGAGGCATATGGATCCTACAAAACGATTGCATGCATTCCTACATTTAGACAGCTGTAAATGTTGTACATCTTTATATCTTAAACACCGGGCTGCCGTATATAAATGGTTGAGTATCTGTCATGCCTGTACTCCGACTGTTGCTGCCGGGGCAGCAAGTTCTAAACCGTTAACTGAGTTTGATGCATAGAGCCTATGTAGAAACTGTCAGGGCCTTACCACAAGCGACCTACAACATCACTACATGTACTCCCAAGACATAGCTTTAAAAGCTCTCTGCACCCCTCACACCCCATACCATACATTACCTATTGACAGGATCATGCAATACATAGCCTTGAGCCGTGCAGCTCTCGGTACATGACTTGTAACTAACTCCTCCTGTTACATGTAGCCCAGCTTCACTCAACACGTCAAGAACTAATCCCCACCCCCACACCCTGATACAGAGTGCCTGACCACAGGGGCCCTTTACATGGCCTACTTACATGCTGCACGCCACGCCTCTGTAGGTCGCAGGCACCTTTGGTAACCACATTATAGCCAAATAAAACGTAGATATATAACGAAATCTAAGTATTTCAGCATTGCAAACTGTGTGGCAATCAATATGTAGGCCTGCGTCTACAACTACACCCTCAGAAAAGTGAGAGTCATTGTCGCTAAAACTACCCTCACCTGAGGGTCAGGCACGCAAAAATTACCCTCACCTGAGGGTCAGGCACTGCCTGACCCTCAGGTGAGGGTAGTTTTAGCGACAATGACTCTCACCATTCTGTGTGTGTAAGTATAACGTTAAAGGTCCTTAAACCCGCAGATCTTACTGCACGTCCAGTAAGGTCTAGAGGAGTGGCTTGTAAGGTGACAGACAGGTGCTGTGTGTAACTAGCCACAGTGGGGCAGTGGGAGGGGAGGTCCTAATGGTCTTTAGTGCCATAATTCTCCACAGAGGGCAGACCTGTACAGTGACCACATCAGTAACTTACAGGTCATAGGGCCTGCCCAGGTGTGGGTCCTGGCCTGTGAGGTGTACTCAGACCTGAGCCCCATGCTTTCTGTGCCCCAGGTATACAAAACAACACAAGGTACCTGTCAATCACACAGCCACTACCACCCACTCAGCACATACACTTGGAATTGTATCCCTGTATTATACTGACTCAAGTGTCATATCTACAATTCTTTTGGTATAGCTTGCTTTAGCAAACATTCATGAATTACCATGACAAAATATAGAGTTGGTAAGTAGCTATATTCTAGTCAATACACAAATATGTCATCTCCCTCTGACAAACCATGGTCTGACAGGTCATTTGCATATACCCAAGGTGAATGCTATTTATATGGGAGCTGGGGGTTTAATTACTATCAAAGTCAGAGGTAACCTCCTGATTCAGAGAAGTTGCTTTACGTTGAATGTGACTGATGCAGCATGTGATCAGATCCGCACGATTTCCAAAGTATGGAATTAATCAACTCGAATTCAACGTGCATGTGCAGTATGAGGCAAAAGATGTGCACTGATAACTCTGATAAATCGCTAGTTGGAGAGAAGTAAAGACACATAGTTTCCCAGAGGATGCCATAATGTACACAGAAGCAATCCTGAAACGAAAGGTATTTGCACTTTTTACGGGCAGTACAATTGTACTAAATTCTTTTCTCATTCTAATGTGAAGCAATAGTTCATACCCTTGGGAAGCAAACCCGAACATACTTCCATACACACGATACAGAGATCCCATGGCATTGATTTAGTTACCATTGAGTCGTGTATTGTGCATTATGTCACTAATTGAGTGGTAACTATGGGCACCAGTGGATAAACACACCTGCAACTAATTGATTCGTTCCTCCTTGGGGTTTAGAGGCTGTATTGTCTCCCACATCCACTACATACTACCCTCATGTGATCAATATACACTACTTATTGTGATCCAATATTTAGAATCAATGAGCTATGTGGAAGTGAATGGATGTGTAAAATTAGCATTGATTACTGCCACTCATCTGCTACATTGGCCTACTCCGAGTTATGGACAGATGTATAATAATGTCATTAGGCATTTGATTGTAGTTGGGTGTTACTTCTGTATTTGTAATTATATTCAGTTGGTGATACAAGAGTACATGAACCGTAAGCAGTGCAGGTAACGATGGCAACCTAAACTACACAAATAAAACTGTTATAGATGGATTTTTGGATTGTTGAAGACTGATGTGTGGTTCTATGGTTCTTGTAAGAGTAGGTTTCCATATATCAATATCTTCCACTATAGCTTCCACCCCTCGTTGATATTTTCTATTTTCCATGAGGGCCCTTTGTTAAGACCAATATTTTTGCACGAATCAAGCAAGACAGCATTCGTGATTTCTAAACCTAAACGGCAGGCGGGGGGGGGGGGGTGCACAGTGAAGGTATATACGTGTGGTTGTGCAAATTAAAAGCCTACTCTAGGCAATTTGGTCAATTGACTGAACGATCTGGCAAGAAAATCAAGTCACAGGTTCTCTTTTTTGTTGAGAATTTCGGTTTCTTTGTCCCCGGCCTTGGCTTGAAGCAGGATGCATGTCGCCTGGGATGGGTGGCTCCAGTGTTGGAGGAAACCCTAGTCTGAAGGCAATTACTTGGTAAGGCTAGCCTGCAAACACCGGGTCCCAGACCTCTCCCACCCCACCCTATAACCTCTATTGTATGGGGCTCTAAAGTCATACCAAAATACTTCTCTGGACTGATAAATGATAAACGTTTTATAAAACAAAATAGATAACTCCCTAATCACATCGTGACTGTATCTAGGCCTAGGCCTATAACATGACAGTATTGACGTGATTATGGTCGTTATCTATTCTTTAAATGGTTAATGACTTGATGAGAGGGTGGATGTGCTGAAAATGGCCGAAATTCCTGACCTATTTGATCCATCACCTCTTATGGCATATACTTCCGATTTGCTTTAGCGAAAATACTCTAAAGATACAAGTGACGTGGCAGTGCACGTTGGCTCTGATCCTGCGACAATCAGGCTGGCATCAGAGTCCCACACAACAGTTATTGCGGCAACCAGTTGCCCCCGCCTGTTCTCTCCTTAATTCATGTTCATGGATGAGGCATCGTTCATCATGGACCTTGCATGGGAAAGGACAGCATTTGTATACATAAGCTTGTGGGTGCTTCAAACTAAATTGGTTACATGTTGCACCGCAAATCTAGCTGGGATTGGGCGTCCTACCCCTCCCCCCTCCAGGTTCCCTGCACCCCCTCGCCCCCCAGGGGTGGCGGGGTTTACCCACGGGCGGTGTACATCACCAGCGTACAATGGCACCACTTGATCCAGGGTTTGTCTATATGCCCCCTTGGCCAGGTATTGGCCTGGTTCCTCCCCTTTTGGTGTTCTTCATCAGGCAGAATGGCATTTATAACGTTGGTGCGTTCATATAGGATGCAGTCAGCCTAAACATATATGCTGGATATGGTGGTGTGCTAGACAATGTACTGGATGTGACATGGATATGTTATATTATTGTTTATCGTCTTATTGTCTATATGTACATGGGCCGCTATCTAATAATGTGTAATATGTTTTGAGTAATATTCCTTCAACTTTATTATAGCAGAATGACAATTACTGAGACCCATTGGTACATCATCTTTATAGCAATGGCAATCTCAATACCTATATGTATACGTCTATAGTATGCCTAACAATAGATAGGGAGAAGATCTGACTGTCATTTAGAAGATATGCTAGCCGACAATATGCCTATATTAGTTTCTAAAGATACATATATATTTCAATACCTAGAATTCATAATGGACGTAGCGTGACACTGTGGGTATTATAGTGGCTCTACTGTGTCTTAGTGTCTTAATATGAACCGGCAATTGGACTTCCTAGAAGGGCAATAAGGTTTCAGTTTGGTATGCCGTGCGGTAGGGAGGTGTAAAGTTGGACGTTTTTATTCATTGTCTCGGGGATGACCTGGTGTGGCCGGGTGCCCAGCCTTATTTCTCCCATTACCCAACCCCAGAGTGGGTGACAAGGATGAATCATGCCTTCACCTCTTAACCCTTCACACACAAGCGTGGAGGACACAATTGCCATATTCCTTTGGCTTTTACTACTACCACTAAGGTACTTTACGAATAGAATGTATTGGCAATTACCTTTGGGTGATTCAACAGTAAAATTACCACATGAAATTGAATCAAAACGGGAAAAAACGGGAAGGCTCCCGTATAGAGATGGGGATATGGAGTGAAACATCAGTGCTGGGCGTGACTTGAAGTCCTTTGTACCTTGGGAGTATGGGGCACCATACGGGGAGGAATGCACCAGTTTATATATCCTGGGAATGAACAGCTTATTGACTGAAAACAACAGCGACTGTAATCTGTTTCTATCCAAATACCTCTACGGGTCAGTTATCAAATCCCCTGTCCCCGGTCCCTGTCATTGTCCCGAAGACAGACACCCTGTGTCATCAAGGGATAAGAAGAGATATATCTGGTGGCATTAAACATGGGTTGGCATGGCTATTTAATTATAGAAAGCACACAAAATATGATATCATCAGTCTATAGACACATTGTCCATTCACAGCATGTTAGAATGGCCCCTCATTGACGGGACATTCAAAACGGTCAGTGTGAGCATGAAAACAGCATCCATCACAAAATGATGAATCTAACAGGACACATAAACCCCCAGTGGGGCTCTCCCAACACCACCACCCTGAACCCTACATTATTACCACCACCACTCCCATCCCTAATTCAGCACCACTCAACATTTCCCAACAGTGCAACAATAAGCTGACAGTACCCATAAACCTTGGCATAATTCTAATCCTGGTGAGTTTGAATTCTCATATTTGGGTAACTGTTTGGCTTTCATAGCGGGCTTTATGATTAAGGATGCAGACTCTGTAAATAGCATCTATTTGTCTCCCTGAATGGAGCTCAACTTTATATTCATTGGGATTGTGAGGAATACTTCAACAGGGGATGATGGAGCAGCTGGTTCAAACAAAAATTAAATTGTTGCATTCATTATTCCTCCCCAGACAATGTAGGGAGCGGAAAGTAGATGCCAATGCAATTAAATACACCTGTATAACATCCCAAATGCTGACATTCCCTTATAATACTCACTTTCATCTGCAAAACAAAAATCAATTCTAGCTTGTCAACTTTGTATTGGTAGAAGTGGCGTACAACATTTCATTGCTGGAAGTGTTTCACTTGAAAACATCCTGAAGAATTCATGCTCGGCTTTCTAAAAGTACCAATCGTCGTCACCGAAATACTTTGACAATGGTGAATGGCAATGGGATGAAACAGAATTTACTTTATTGTGGAGAATTCTATTTCCATGAATACATTTCAGGCACCTCCTTTATCTAGCACATCATTACCAGTGAACAAACATTAATTCTATCTGACGCTGTACAGCATTGTGAGCTGAATAATTGTGGACGTAATAAAGTACTGGAATAATTGGGGTTGTGCACAAACGATTGGTACTCACAAAGACTGCGGAACATAGTGCCCTATCAGTGTTACTCTTGGAGAAGGGGGTAAATCATATTTTGATAAAATTGCCTCCTTGTTATTTCTGGTTATCTCCTGAGACCTGACCCTGTCCTGGCATCAACCCCCACAACACATAAGTCACTCTCTAACCAACACCCACGGGGAGGCGCGTCCATTTAATGCCCCCCATATACATGTAGCTCTATATCCCCATCATACCCTACCCAACCCAACCCTGACGCCTATCTCCTCCAGGGTCCACACCGATGGAGATGGGATCTGTTTGCAGCAGAGGAGACAAGGGACAGAGGGACCTGACCGTGGGTCATCGCAGGTCACTCCCATCGGCTCCTACAAGTATGCAACTCCAACAGATTTGACAGGAACCCACTATATATTATGGCTCGTGTATTGTATGGTCATCCATAAGGAATATGGCCTACCCGGTATTGTAGTTTTTAAGTGGATATTGGTTTACATTTCCCCATTCCATCCAACAATAGATCATTTGTGTATTTATGAATATTTTCGTCCATAGCATTTCTTTCCACACACTCAGAAAAGTCAGCGTCATTGTCGCTAAAACCACTCTCACCTAGAAGTCAGGATGCAGTGCCTGTTCAGCAGCATTGTAGTGCGTGTGAAAGAGGTTTGATCTCACCATGGGGACACCCAACAACTACTGAATGAAACATATTTGGCGGAAAGTGTGCCCCTCATCCCCCATATAAAAGGAACAACAGGAACTCACCATCGGTTTTTGTGATTGGTGATTTTGTTCCAACCAGATCCTCCCTTAGTCTATCTTTGCAGACAGTTTACAACATATTATAGCATAGAATACATAAAATGTTATTCAATATCTACAGTGGCATTATTGACTCATTCAAGCAGAGACCTCTACAATGATGGTTTAATTTGGCCGTGTAGCGTTGGACTCTTTGGCGGAAATTAGTCATTTCTATTTCCCACCATCCTATTTGTGTATCATTTGTAGCCTTTCTGTACTGATTAAAGAATCGTTACAGTAAGCTGCGCAGGTTTACTGTAACTATTGAGGTATTGTCCTGTAAGATAACCCCCGCAGGGGGGAGGTAAGTCCTCAAGTGGATTAGTGGGTAATCTTACTTGTGTAAATTTCTCACGACTAGCTCCTATCTATCATTGGGGAAATTTGGTTTTCCTCTGTTTCATTCCCCAACGTCTGTATTTATAAAGGAGCAATCCTGCAATGCGTTCACAGACAGTGTATATACAGATGAAACAGTCGGTACAGTTAAACGCGTAGTGGAACAATGACCTGAGCAGTCCAAGTTGTGAACACGCCAGAGGCGGGAACCATCTAATGGTCTCCACTTCCTCCAGAGCCGGGAAACCTCAAACTAGCTGGGCCATTAACTCATATTCACACCTGGGTAGATTATAACATTCACAGCGGAAATAATCCATTCTTCCCTGCAGCTTCCCGGCGTTTCCGTCTAGTGACGGCCCCTTCCTCTGGTTTGATCCTCCTATGTCATTACATCAAACATGAGCTTGACGGCCTCACGCCAGTAAGCACATTATTTGAGATGAAGAGATTTGGACAGTGACTTTGCTGACATCCTATTTCAACAAAGCATTCCTTGGATAGAAGATATACCTGTACTACATTTGGGGATATAGGTGTATGGGCCCCAGTGTTCCCCCACAATGAGTGTAGTAGTATAGGGAAATTAATGTGAGAACACATGCAGTGGCAGGGGGACTGATTGCTTTTCTCTGCAGTATTCAGTGAAAGATGAATTATACGGTTTAATATTATTCAAACAAATCCACTTAGCCATTGTGGTTTGATAGCAACATCTAAATGTTTATTGTCAAGACTTTGGTTACGTATAGTCACAACCGGTTTCAGATTGTATAAGCCACTATAACGGAATATATTTTAGATCAAAGGATTCCCTCCATTCACTGTGGAATTATTATAGTGCAACTGGTACAATTCGACAGCTGTTATCAGTGCTTAACTCGCCAGTACCAGGTCAAGTAATGGCTACACCCACTAGGCGACTTTGCCTTTCCCCTATGCACAGCCTGCAGTAAATTACCAAGGACACCAGATGGGTACATTTAAGGTAACTGGGTCATGGATCTAGAGCTGCTCATTCGTGAAGAACCTGAGCAGCAGGAGCTATCTCCCAAAAGGGAAGATTCCTGCAGGGGAAGAATCAACAGTGTTAGTATCAACGTCAGGTGCTGGTACCTGCCCACACCAGGGAGACATGTGCTATTGGAGGTTGAGGTGTTGGGGCCCCAGGAGGCAAGGACAGCCCATACCCCTATAAATCAATTTGGTACAGATCAGGCCTGTCGCTGAAATGGATTACCTCCACAAAACCACGTCAGTTTGGGAGTTGGTGTGAGCAGCTCACATTGGGGCCTGGTGGTGGCTCAGAGCTGCTCAGTGCTATGTGGGATGGTTCAAGCTCTCTGAGTGCTCACGAGGTTACCCATCTGCCAACGTACTTTCATGTAGACTTCTAAAAGGCATCCAATGACGGCCGGGTATCACTCCTAAAGCTGATTTAAGTCCATTGTTTTCGGTGGGAACTTGGGTGATAACAAAGCATCAAGATGTGTTTCTTGGTCCGCTCCAACAGTAGCGTGGCACACCTTTCTAGGACAGTGACTCATGTGTGACTACTTGTAGTAGTTCCCCAAGTCATTCCTTGTCTGATTGTACATTTGTATAACGTATGTCACGCACTTACATCATGTATAATTATGTTACCGTGGTAATTAATATCTAAATTTCCATGACGGGAGACATTTAATCGGCATTAGCCTTCAATGCTCTATCAACTAATGGGCTGAGGACCCCACACGCAGCTAATTGAAATAGAAAGTATTTAACACAATCCCAAAAAGATGTTACCTCTTGCAGGCTCCCATGCGTCTCATTATGGGGTTAAATTACCTTGCATTTTTCTTCGACTGTTTCCCTCTTTTTTGCCTTTTAATTATGTCTGTTGGGAGGGTTTGTCCAATCAGTATAAAGGTTCAACGGATTATTCACTGTCCGAGGGTTTGGATCTTTTTGACTGTTTATGAGAATGAGCCAAAGGTCACACAGGACGGTTCTCAAACACTGTGAGGACGCATTCCGCGCCTGCGATCCATGCAGTTATGGAATTTGTGGCCGACAAACACTTACCCTGAAATGTGCTTGTATCTAAAGAGATTCCTTTTGTACATAGAGTCCCGCCATTTTAAAGTGGCATTCTCACCGAGCGTTTCCCACTCACACTTTTAGTACTGTTCTAGTCTGCTATGTGGTAAGTGCGAGTGGTAAGAATGCCCCTTTAACTCATTGTGTTCCTGGTTGTTCAAAGCAAGGAAGAATCCATTATTTCTCTTTCTGTATACATACACACATCTTCCTGTATTTACAAAATCCATCACCTCATTTCCTCTAACAATAGCACCGACTATGTTCACCAGAAGGGAATCAATTCATGGCCTGTCATTTTCCTGCTAACGATCCCTCACATGGGTGGGAGGGGAACACAGGGGAAGGGCATAATCAAGAAAAAGATGACATGATATTGGATGAGGTGTGGTGGTGGAGAGAGTGGTCTGACAGCACATTACACAGTGTGTACCCCAACTGACACTGTATACCAGCCACCACTGTCACCTGCTACTGGGAGATTATTGATTAGATTGCATACTTGTGGAAAGCCGTTTTTATGTATTTCTGTAGTTCAAATTCGTCTGGTTCTAAGAAGGAATATTTAAAAGGGGTCTTTTATGGGGACGTCAAACATAGGGACATGAACATAAAAATGATCTTTTTCTTTTCTTTTTTTTTGGGAGGGGCGAGGAGGTCATGTGATTTGCATATCATTCCAATTTAATATCATCTTCAGATATGATAGAATAAGTCCCGAGTTTGGCCGATGTAAACTCTCAATATCTGATCGAGCGAAAATATGAATTCCATAGACTCGCTCTGCTTCAGTAAATAACAGATAAGCATGATATATCGGCCTGCTATACAGTTCTCCCAACACCCTATAACCCGGGTACCGACTACATTCTGAGAATAGGCTACAATCTGACTGTATCCTCCCTATCTCCTGCACCCCCTCTCACCAGGCCTAACCCCCATCTCTCCTGTAGCTCACTGGAGGCAGTAGGGGCAACACGTTTGACCTTTGATTTCCACAGCGGGCAAAATAAAGACAGAAATGTCAGGAGATGTTCTTTACTCAAGGCTTTATCTATAGAACCCCACAGCCTTACTCCCAGCCAAAGTCGTATCTATTGCCGAGGCGGTGAGCACTTTTGTATCTTCCTATTCCTGTTTCTATATGGGTGCGTCCTGCTACACCCGTTTGTGCTGGCCTTTATGTGAAAATCTCTGTTTTACCATTCTATATTGAAAGGGCTAGTCCCAGTACTAATTCTCATGTCAAGATACTAGGATGGAACAGGTGAGGCTGTCAAGTAGTTGCCGTGCCTGATCAATATAGGAGATATAAATCGATCGTTTAAATAGGAGGATATTGTGCCTATACAATAAGATCAAGACTCGGGATAAGTAGCAAAAAGATCATTCCATTTGTGGCCACAAAGCTATGCCTTATTGATTTTAAAAGTCATTCAAGAATGCCTGGTTTTCTTGTCTCCTTGCATTTAATTTCAATGCGTTCTGTACAACTGTTAATGCATGCATTAGTCTTCGCTGCTATGTTACCAAGAAGCTTTATAATTATATGTACGTCTTGGGATTAAAGGGCAACCATTCATGATTATAACGAGAGAGAGAAAAGAGGATGCTGTCGGAGGTGGGTTCTAAGTGGCTAGCAACAACCATCTATCTCTGAAAGTCATAGCATTGCCCCTGGGCAGGGAAGCAATCTAGAAACCATTTGGACTGCCCAATGCAATACTAGCACAGCCCTGGGACTGGCCGTGATTCATCTCAGTCACATCGTCACACAGATACGTCTCCTGTACAAGCATGGTAGAATAGCCAGACTTATCTTAATCAAAGTCTATCATAAATATGTACATCAAACACGCCTTTACAGAGTTACTACTCTTATTTTGGATTCCTGTAGATATCTGTCTAAAAGTGAGGGTTTCTGCAGCAGCATACATAATCTTATTAAAAGTAATCAGGTATTTCATAGTAGCGGCATATTGTATATTTACTTTAATATATTAATGGTAAACCTGTGGCTTGGCAATTCCTGCCATTGTTGGCACATTGATTAGATCTGAAGGCAGCCTGCAACAGTGAGGTATTCAATGTTTTCTTGTGTCACTAAGATGAAAATAATAATGATGATATATTTAAAAAGTGGTTCACATGCCCCTATTATATCTCTTCAGGGCCACCTCTTCTATTTTGAAAGTTAATAACATAACGCGAGCTTAATGTGAACTGTAATGAAATAAGCTATTTCTTTTAATGCGTTATGGCGGGAATTCAGGGAATATTTGTAATGCCATGAAGGCCTCAGGGGGTCTCTTCATTAGTGTTCTTCCCTCAGAGCACCAGGTCGCTAATTATTTCGCCTCTCATTAGCAGCCCCCGGAAATCAAGTATGATTACAGAGCAATATTTCACAAACCTCACAATGCCTTTCATCTTTTTTGAAACAACCCTATAGAATGTGTTTTGTCCGAGGGTAGTGGTAGCACTAGATGTTAAGGGTGTGCAAGGCATTGGTTTCAAACTTTCATGGGATTCATACATTAATCACGCCGTTGGTACCGTACAAAGAGAAAAGAAACAGCTTCGGAAGGGAGTCTAGGTTCCCTTAAAATGACTCCCCTCTCTAGCGGAGCCCTGGTCCTTATATGTGGCTCCCTGAGGTGAGCCAGGGAGCTATGTGACTCCCTGGATGACTCCCTTATGTCCACAAAGGAGTCACCTAGGTTCCCTTAGGCAGCCTGAGATCTCCTAAAGAGGGGAATGATTCTGGACGTATATATATATTATATATATATATATATATATTATATATATATATATATATATATATATATATATATATATATATAATATATATATATATATATATATATATATATATATATATATATATATATATATATATATATATATATATATATACTAATGCAACGGGGTGAAGCCGTTGTTGATGTATGTTAGTGCATTGGATAATCACTTTATTTATCATTTAGTTATGTCTTCTTCAGTTTGTTTATGGTTTATGTGAGCAATAACCCATTGCCTTATTCACCCATCATTATCTGCCTAAAGTTTAGGGAGAGGAAGTCTATAGAGGAGCAGCTGCATAGGGTAATGGGGAAGGGGTGTTCACGGCAGCTGGTCAGCACGGGCTGGGGATTGGAGACAGGATTGGGTGGGGAAGTGGTCGATGTCATGTCCCAGGATGTATTGTATCTCCAGTGAAGGAACATACCATCCATGCAGATGATATAGGACTGTGGCATTAACGTGAATCGGTACGATGACACAGGCTATGATTAAATCATTCTTGTTATAATATACGTGGATTCAATGTCGTCAGAGGCCATTGGGTGTGCCAGAAGATCAGAAGCGTTTTAATCTGTTCTTATCAAATTACATGCCACACATATCCTCAGACTTGACCATCTGCCGATTGCATTAATTGCTGTGCCTTGCTTTAGAACTATTGTTTTATAGTTCCAGCATCATAAAGGGAACTGTCTTGGAACTGGCTTCCACATGAGGATATATTATTCTCTGCAATTTAATCCACCAAAACGCCCTTAGACGAGATTTGTGTTTTTTCAGCCTGAGTTAATTTGAGAACTTTTTTGAGAAAATATTGCACAGTAAACAGTTTCTACCCTTTATCTACAGTAAACTGTATACTCACAGTAGGTGCTACTGTGTACCTACAGTAAACTGTATACATATAGTAGATTCTACCGTGTGCCTCCAATAAACTGTGGTTGATGTGGAAGAAGGCTTGGTACAGTAGACTTAATCGTGGCCTTCGGGCGTATCCATTGAAATGTTAGAAGGAATATACAGGTAGCTGCTATAACAACGAATATGTGATACTAATAACAGAATCAGTGCGAATTGTGACAGACCCAGAGCATTTCATACGGGATGAAATGCAATAGGACCTAGTAAAAACATAGAAGAATATGCTGCACAACCTATTCCTGAAGAGAGCAGTAAAAGATCTATTCTCATGTGCCCCATGTATTACTCTAAGCCAGGGCTTCCTTGGCCAGCAAAAGCCTAGCCCTGCAAGTCTTTGCCAGTGGAATATGTTTTTACCTAATGTCATTTATAGCTGTCTGGCATTCACTGTACGATGTTTTATGCTGTTCCTGTCGTCGTGAGGACGGGACAGCCTCCTCCTTCATGGAGCAGGCCCCCATTGGGATTTGACTGTTGTAATTTGTTAATTGATGAAATTAAGGTCTCATCAAGGGGGATAGCTCTGCGTGGTAGTCGCTGACATGGGCGTGGTGCTGAGATGCGGCAAGGGTAAGGGGGGGGGGGGCTGGGCTTTGTTTGGACTGAGGCAGTACAGGTTCTTCAGCATAGAGCCGCGATTGCATGGGATATGATATATGTAGACTTTTGGGGATGTGTTCAAAGGGAGTATGTGAGGACATAATTACGGGGTTTAGGATAATAGTATAATGCTTCAATACTTGCATGACCCTTGTCATATTACAGTAGCACATATTTATGTGACCTAGGACCATATTATATCGAGAAGCTGGCAGCGGTTAAAGAAGGTCATAGCTGTACCATATCAAACAGCCTCCTGCAGTCTGCTGGCCGCATGCACCAACAGGGGCAGGCAGGCAGCTATTATAGTCAGCAGCAGCAAGACGGCTATGATTTACACCGTGAGGACAACCCAGGTCAGGGTCATGAGCATGAAAATTAAACCTTGCAAAGGGAAGAAAATCCATACAGTGCCCGTCATCCAGTCATGTTGCCGACAGGCGAGGGAGCCAGGGGAAGGAGGCGAGGGGTAGGGCAGTGGAAGGGGAGAGGGGGGGTCGCTCCCTCATGTCTTCGACCCTACCACCCTAGAAGAAATGACAAGACTTGGACAGGCCTCAAGATTCCTTTTTTACTAGGTTTTATTTTTTCTAGAACTGAAATTATATCCAATAGCAACTTCATAGTTTGCATACCACACTACAATAAATGTATGGTCCAAGCCACATTCCGTCCTCAACCCAAAAACAAAACAAAAAAGTTATATCTCATAATAAAATTAAACCATTGGGTCTTAGTGAACGACTACACCGGTTCTATAAACGGGAGAAGGTCTCAGATATTTCCCCTACAACATGGTAGCACCGTGGGGACGCGCTGTCCGAGTGGAAACGAGACGTCGGCGTTTGGTAAATGAGTTAAGGGAGTGCCGCGGAAAGGAGGGTCGACAGGGAGAAAGGAGCAGGAGGGGGAGAGGGCAAAGTGTGGTGAAGAAACCATTTACATGCTGCTCCAAACCCACTTGGTGAGGTTTACTGTTGGCTTCCCCTAGAGAAGCCACAAGTTGTCAATGCACTTCCCGTTATATAGACTGAGTGGTGCGTTTTTATTTAATGTGTGGATACCCTATATGTACTCTGCATAGTAAACATACAGTGTCGGGATGAGCTGAGGCACCACGGCAGGGGAAGTGTTATGCTAGCGCTACATTGCCAAGAGGGCGGATAAATTACAACATGATAGTGGACTCTTATCTGATGTCATATGACATTACTTAAAGGCGAAAAGCTTGCTGCCTCTCCAGTAACAGTTGGAACTGCGTGAGGACCGGCATGCTACACCTTAATAGAAGATGTGGGGGTTTAAGATGGCCCTAGACCCCTAAATTGGACATCGCGACATGGTCATTTCTTAAATTCGACATGCGACATGAGGCCTAGTGACATGCGACATGAGGCTTAAAATCATAGTGACAGGGGCCATGGACAGTTCTTAAAATCGACATGGGACATGAGCATTTTTTAGCGACATAGACATGCGACATGGCCATTTCTTAAAACCGACATGCGACATGGGGACCCCCCCATCAAGGGCCCCTTTAAGCACTTTCACCACTAACGCTAGGCTATTAATGGTAAGGTGGTGTGTTCAAGATATTGCTATGTTTTTTTTTTCAGTTTTCTGTCTTTTCTGATATTAAATCCTATTAGAGTGTTATTGGATAATATCATTGTGCTTTGATGTTGTGGTCATCCCCTTCCCTCACTAATATTTATGAGTTCAGCCCTGTTGGCACTCATTCACAAGCACACAAACGCCTCTCACCGAGAACAATGTGAATTCCCCTAATATCCGACAAGATCACATCAATGAATCATGTGTCACCTCAGCTGGCTGCCCGCCCCGTACCTCTATTGTAGCAGGAAACCCGTGACTGTTAGATTTAGTACCTCTTATCCTGTGTTATTTTTGACAAGGTTAAATGAAAATGTGAATATGTAAAATGGTAAACCGTTATATTATAGAAGTTGAGACATAATCAATATACCCCACCATCTATTGCTGCGATGGCAATACCTTCAGGTAGTTAAAATTGCAAATATAATTATGGCTAATTATGTGTATGTGAAGCCTAGGCCCATGTGCATAGAATCTACCATGATCTATCAACATGCAGAGAAGATCCCTGAAAGCTGTGTGTATAAAAAGGCAGATTGGGCAAGGATCATCATTCCTCTAGTGGGGAGGTAATTGCAGTTGGCACGTCAGCAGATCCCACAACGAGGTAGACGCAGCGGGGACGCCATGTTTGACAGGTGACATGCGCACTACACACCTTGTCACAGCAATTAAGGCTGGGGAGGCGGTAATGGCGGCCCACGTGGCTCCCTTTGTCCTGCATCCTGATTGACCCAGTTACAAAAAGCCATAAATCACCAGCATGTAGCAGGCCTGTGGACGGGAGGCAGGGCAGCACGTGCAGTGGTTAGGCACCCTCCCCGGGGGGGGGGGGGGGGTACTCAATTTTTTTTTGACACGGGTGTGCGGCTGGCCCTTTGACAACCCTTACCCTTGGTGAGGGGGACTTTGGTCAGAAGTGACCCTTGGTGAGGGGGATTTTGGTAAAAAGTGACCCTTGCTGAGGGGGATTTTGGACAAAAAGGGCCTAGGTTTTAGCAATTTTCCCTGAGGAGTCGGCCTTGGTGTAAGAATTTTGGTCAAAAGTGACCCTTGTTGCAAAGAATTTTGGCAAAAAGTGACCCTTTTTGGGGGGATTTTGTTGAAATCTCCGAAAAGTGACCCTTGGTGAGGGGGATTTTGGTGAAAATTGACCCTTGGTGAGGGGGATTTTGGTGAAAAGCAGACCCTTGGTGAGGGGGATTTTGCTCAAAAAGTGCCCTTCCCAGCCGCACACCTGTGTATACAAAATATATGAAGTGCCCCCCCCCCCCGGGGCACCCTCTCCCACCCCTCAGTGCTATTGGTGTAGACACTGACATTTGTAGTTACAGTCCCTGTCAATATCCCTGGGCCAACGTCCTATGCAGTACATGTTATCTGCATTGATCAATTCCAATTGAGTGTTCTTTTAAGTCCGAGAAATCAATAGACAATTGTGATGGTACTCTGAGGCAATCTTTGGTATAAATTGAGATGGACAATTTGTAAAACACATTTATCATAAACAAACTGCTACTATTAAACATCTCCAATTCGTATATCACTCTGTATACAAGGCTTAACTTAATTACACAACGGTTATCCATAATACACACCCTCAGAAAGGTGAGAGTCATTGTCGCTAAAACTACCCTCACCTGAGAGTCAGGCGACAATGACTCTCACTTTTATGTGTGTGCAGTAAACCCTGGGACGGGACCATTGTGTCTATACACTAGTGGTTCTGAAACATCTCGTATTTCCCATTTCCCTTCTCCCTAATCCTATACTGCGGGTGGTGGCCTCTACTATGGGGAGAATCCCCAGTATTCAGACCCCACCATTGGTGAGATACTGAGGAGGGGCTCAGTCCGGGGGCCAGGGTCGTGGTCTGGCCGGAGCTGCTCGGCTTAGACCCGGCCTACTGGACCCCGGCCAGACGGGCCTCCTGTGCTATTCACCCACAGAGACTATACCCTGTCTAGAGGCAATGTCTTGGAAAGGGATACAAGTGGAACACCACCTCCATCACCACATGGACCTCTGGTCGTATAGGGTATACTGGAAGTAGGACCATCGTATTTGAAAGAGGATCCATAGAGCCCAGCATTGTCAGACCCTGCAGGGAAGAGAGTCAAGTATTTTCAGACTTTTCTACCATTTTGGGTGGGTCCAGCTCCAGGGTCCAGCTTCTTAAATGAGTATTAAATCCAGCATCGCCTGATCCTCACTCAAATGCTTGATCTCATAAAGTGTGTTGTTTTGGAGACTGACGCTCACTTTTTCTAGAATTAGTCCACATAAGTCATTATTAACAACTTACTTTGGTGATGTATGTGTCAAGACTCAAGAATTGTTAAATTAAAAATGTCAAAACACAACATGGTTTCAGGTTAGGAATGCATTCCCACGTTTAGATGAGCTGTACCAAGATGATAATACTGATGGACCACCTACCAGTGGGATCAAGGAGGGGCCTGAGTGTCTGGGGGACTACCCTATAGGTGGTGGTTAGTGGGTGGTATAGGGCCTCCTGGTGTCCACCGTATGGGTGAGGGAGGTTAGGGTACCCGTGCTACTGAAAGTGATACACTGAAACAAACCTAGATATATGCTTTTGACAGTGGTCTTATCCTATTAGAGAAGAAAGACGTGAAATTAGACGTGAAATGAGTTCAATATAATTCATAATGTTGGTTTCACATAACTCTTTATTATGCTCCATACTGTTGAATTGTGCAATACTTTACATTGCACTTGTCTGCTCACTAAGAGTGTTTGGTGAAATATGCATGGTTAACCTAATCTGTGTTGTTTCAAGCAGAACACCCAAGCCAACCATATTAAATACCAAATGGGTACCCATTCATGTTTGTGTTTGAAACTAAAGATTTTAAAAGGTGAAACCTGAATTGAAATGGACGGGGAAAACGGCATTTAATGTAATTACCAATTATCAATTAATAATCATAGCTTGTGTGTGGGACAATTACTGTGATGACGTGCAGACGGGACTGCAGGGGTGTGCCGTCACGTCACAGTACGTCACACGATAACACAGGTCTGGCACATGCTCCCGGCACATGCTCCTTGTATCACAAGGGGGCGTCACCTGCGTTCCCAGTCTTACCCACGGAATTTGAGGTTAGAAAACACCCCTTATTCCAGAGGAATACAGATTCTTGAAGGCCTAAAACGCCCCGTAATTTAGAAAACATTGGCGAGAAGCCCTTATTTGAAACTCCACAGAGTTTGTTTGAGAAAAAGAGCCCTTTAATATTTGGAAATTTTGAAGTACATGAGAAAAAAAAGTAACATCGCATTTTTAGAACGCAGGTGACGTAGGCTACCCCATAGGTGTTAGGGAGTGATATTTTTTCAACAGGGGGGAAGCTAAAAAGCCTGCGCGTTACTATGCCTCAAAGGGACCACGCGCGCGCCGATTTTCGACCCGTCGGGGGGGAGGGGATAAACAAGTTCGACCCCTTGACCGGGGGGGGGGGTGTACAACCGCTATCTGTATCATAACCGCTATCTGTATCATCTACACATAGCGGTTGACCATCCAACCTCTATGTGTAGTAAAAAAACGCTATGTGCAGTAACCCTCCAACCGCTATCTGTAGTAACCAACGCTATCTGTTACAACTTCTTGACCACTGTGAATAGGCACATCCAACCGCTATCTGTATCAAAAAACGCTATCTGTATCATACCAGAAAAGGCATCACAAGCGGGACAAATTGTCTTCTAGCATCATGCCCTTCATGCATGATGTTGGAATGCAGCACTGGTGAGTTACTTGTCAGTTGCAGATAGAGTACTATCTCTGTCATACCCAGATATGTATCCTTAACATGCAATTTACCTTCACACATAACCCTACAAATAAATTTACCTTATTTGACCTTTTCCACGTTGCCTGGCTATCCTCCAATGATATGGTTGATACAGATAATGGTGTTAATACAGATAGTGGTTGTAATGGTAACCACTATCTGTATCAAGGTGCTTAGATGTATAACAATAGAGTACTATCTCTGTCATACCCAAATATATATCCTTGACATACAATCTACCTTTACACCTAAACCTACAAAAAAATTTACTTCAGCTGACCCTTTCTGCTTTGCCTGGCTAACCTACCCTGCCAAGGGTATTGTTGAAAAGTGACATTTTCATGATATTTTCAACTTTTCTTGCCAAATTGACCACTTTCAGAAAATTTCGCTTTTTCATAGTTTTATATATTATATATGTATCCTACTAAATTGGCCCTTTTTCAGGAAAATGTAAATTTTCATGATATTTTCCTGTTTTAGTTGCCGGATTGCTGGATAATGTCCAATATTGGACATTATCCAGAAAACTGACTTTTTCACGATGTTTGCCACTTGTCTTGCCAAATTGTTATGAAATTTGACTTTTTTTATGATTTTGAACACTTTTTTCGCCAAATCGGCCCTATTTAGGGAAATTATTTTATTTCAAGATTTTTTTCTGTTTTCCCGCCAAATTCAGATTTTTCCAGAAAATTGACTTTTTCACGATTTTCAAATAGAAAACCATCGTTTTTTCAGCCTAGAACGTTTTTGAAACAAAGTCACTGTCAAAGCAACTTCGATACACTTAGCGTCAGGAAGAATGCTTGGTGGGCTTGATACAGATAACACCTTGTTGATACACTTAATTTGATACACTTAGCGTTTTTTTGATACACATAGTGGTTGGATAGTCAACCGCTATGTGTAGTTGATACA
This sequence comes from Harmothoe impar, assembly GCA_947462335.1. NCBI lineage: Eukaryota > Metazoa > Annelida > Polychaeta > Phyllodocida > Polynoidae > Harmothoe > Harmothoe impar. The sequence goes on along the minus strand of OX381708.1, from coordinate 65,285,350 downwards.
GATAGCGGTTATGATACAGATAGCGGTTGTACAGGTGGTGTAAAAAAATCCACCATCCCCCCTGTTGTTAAAAAATGATCACTCCATCTCTGGCCAAAAGGGGGGCAGGGGTCGGTGGATTTTCACACAAGCGGGTCAGAATTTCGTTTGGTCCCCCACGGGAGGTGTCAACATTTCTTCAGTCATTCCGGCACATTAAAATTGAGCGCGGCCGACCCCTTTGAGCTATAGTAACGCGCTGGCTTTTTCGCTAAAAAGGAGTGCAATTTTTTTGGTTTCCCCTTCAGGGCGAGACCAACTCTTTTTGGACCCCCCAAATCCACCCCGCCCCCCTCTGTTGTTAAAAATAACCACTCCCTTAGCTGCAGGTCACGTGTTTCACAGCTGCACGAGGAGGGTGTGTCACCCTCTGTACTTAATGACATTTTACGGTAACCTTCTGTCCGTTCCTATCCTTAATTCACCAAGCCTGTTAACTCTTGCTGGAATCTACGAGAATACAAAGATTAGGATGGTGAAATGAGGATTATGATTGAGGGTGAGGATAGAGGATAATTTATTGAGATATTTAAAGTAGTTATTACCACGCCAAAGGCGTGAGGACCAGGTCCACTGTCTGGTGACACAGTGAGTTGTATTACTGGTTTTATGGATCTCAATAGCTTTGTTACCATGGTAGTTACTACTGGTAGTTGTCGTCTGCCACATGGAACCCTGCTCCCACCCCCTCCACCACACACCTATACACTACTATACACCCTTCTGGTAGGTGTCGTCTGCTACATGGGGATTTAAAGAGCTATTGCAGGTATGTTTTCATGGGTGAGGATAGAGTGTGACAAAAGCTCCCATTGAGTTATGCAGGGAGGATTATAGGACCACTGGTATAGAGGGTTGTGGACCCTATGCTCTTTGTTCCTATGGTCTATGAGCTAGTACTTAGCTTACATACCCAACACTCACTCCTAATGGCTAGGCCACTCTGTGGACCTGGCCAATAAGTATTATGGTTTAATCCTACCCAGGCTGATAAAATGTATTTTTATTCTATATTTGTGTGACGCTCATTCGACATGGCGACATAGCGTTTCCTAAAATCGACATGGGGCCTAGTGACAAGGGACATGGACATTTCTAAGAATTGTCATGATGGTGACATGACTTTTTCGTTACAACGACAGGGAACTTGGTGATTATTGAGACATGGGACATAGCCTTTTCCTAGGGCCGACAGGGGACATGGGACCCCCCCCCCCCGGGGACCCCTTTGCTGTTGAAGCCTGTCGTATTAGTTACTAAGTCGCAGTATAATGTATCAAACTCTTGTCCAGTCTTTGTAATACGACTCTCGAAACAATCAAATAACAGGTATGAAGGGCAGCCGAGCCAGACAGCCTGTGCTACAATAGTAACTGTACCCAGCGAGGATGTAATCCTATTCTATGTCATTGTATTATTTCACCATGTTAAATATGATGTTTCCGCTTCTTAAAGGTGAAATGCTTGCCGCCCCTCCAGTAACAGGAGGAGCTGAGCAAGGCCAGGTACTCTGGGATTTTATAGAGAAGGTGGGGGCTGAAGGTACCAATAAAACTGTTTCAAAGCTATTTTTATTACGTCCAAAATGTAGACTACTGAAAAGAATAGGATGAAAACAAAGGCTTAGGTTTTGTCTTATTTCAGCAGAATTATTTAATTGATTACATACAGTACAGTTAACATGCCATTTAATACATTGATATGCAATACATGTTTGAACATGCATATGTATCATAAGTTAAAAGCACACACTATATTACACAGTAATGGCGTCAACTACTTCTGTATTTAAATAGTGGATACTACCCCGACTGTGGAAAGCTTGGGGCAACAGACGACATTGCCAAAGGACATCTTTGGTTTTAGTGCAACGTGAAATCTATAAACAAACGCGTGTCTCTATCATTGGTTTTACAGGAGTTCCATCTTCAAAACGTGCGTTGTTACAGAAGAGAATTACCCTTCATACATTTGAATCTACACATTCCCTAAGGTAACGCCACAATACGCTACAATCAAATTATATCTGCGCAATACGGTATGTACTCTCATGTAGGCCTAAGCCAAGGACAGGAAAATATATGACTATAAATAAAAATGAATATTTACGGTGTGCATACACTGTGTATACAGTTTTATATATACCCTGTTGTCATCCACTGCCCCCTACGGTGGCCCCTGGAGGTTACTCAGTGCCCTGACTGCCCCCTCCAGTACCTAACATACCCCAGGCGTGGTACACTGGCAGGGAGCCATCACCCCCACTAACCTGTTGCCTACCAAGTCATTTAGCATATTTCTCCCACCCTGGAGCAGGTAGTGGCTTCCCAGTGGCTTCCTCCTGGTGGTCTAGCTGTGTACAATGTAAGTCAGTGTGCCATCATGATACAGGGATTTGTCAGTACGCAGTTGTGAAACTCAGGGCTGGTGAAGGATATACCGTGGCTGTAGCTAACTATTAGATTGGTGTCATACATTACAATTTAGTTTTCGCATGGGTGTCGGAAACAGCTTGAAATGCGGAGCGGCAACAAAAAGTGAAAGTTTTTCCCTTCCTGGGGTGGCCGGGAAAGGGGGCGGTTACTCTGTTCCCCGATGTCTAGGACACCTCCCCCCCCCATACCCGTTTATACCATAATTGGGCATGCCTGTTATCACAGAACTATATTAGAGACCCAGTATTGAATCAACTATCCTCTCTCCACAAGGGTAAGCAGACACAGGTGCATGTGAGAACCAGGGCCAATATTAGGTTTTATCTGCGTCCATCTATGTCTGCACTGAACACCTTTCTCACATCTGCAGCCATCACACTCATAGATACATGAAGGAGATCATTTACAAATGAGCTGACAGTTATACTGGGCGGAAATAGGATTTCTATGTATTGCTATAGGTTGGATATGTGTACTTGAGACAGATAATCAAGAAAAGGAAATGGCTTCCTAACTGCGCGTTGGGTTGTTACGCAGCTCTATGTTGTGAGAGAATAAATGAGCTGCTCACGGGAGCTGCTCACTTTATTCTTGCCTTGTTGAATTCAACAGGAATTTAAATACGACTCTGTATTATCTGTGGTACTGCCACCGATATACCAATGTCCGACTAGCAAAATGAGGTGGGTCTGCAATATTTTTCTTGTTTTAAATTAAGTACAAGAATAATGGTGGGGGGGGGGTACGTGTATACTCCGTAAATGCTCTGGGCTTCCTTGATGGTTCTTTTATTCCCGGCAATGACCCACTCCTCAGGTGCCTCCCAGAGATACTACCAGATAGTAAGGTGCACACCACGCCTGTAGACAACCATTAACTACCACGGTGCCAAAGTGTGCCCCCATGGCCGGCAATCGGCATCAAAGTGGGGGAAGGCCTGAGAACACACTGTTAGATCCCCAGGCTGTCTCACTATACTAGTTGTCTATAGGTGCAGGGGTGGCAGGTGGGGTGGGAGGCACCGGGGATAGGGGGAGAAGGAGTTGTCGATTTTGTGTAATGTTAGTAATGGGGAAGTTGTTTGGTGACGATTGTGATCCAGAGGTGATTGATAGTTGGAGATGTTACTGCCTTTATGTTAATGGCAGTGAGTGAGTTTGTGTCATAGTATGTGGTGTTGTATGGCATTGGTAACAAATGGGATGTGTTTCATGAGATTGGATCATAATAGAAATTTACCATGGCACAATTCCTATGTGTACAACTGTATACAACTGGGTACCTCCAGCTACACATGTGTACCCATACATGTACATAATAGCACAGGAGCACACTTATTTGTTGGGTAGTTATACATTCACCCATCGATTAATTCCAGCGGTCTGTTAAATTCAACATTATCTATTTTGTTGTATCATATGGGTTTGAAACTGTACGTGCCCACAATAATTAGCTAAAATAACAGACGTTCGACTACAAGTACTACACCCACAGCTCACAGTGAATCAGCAGACCAACTTTTCCGGTGCTCTTTCCCTTTGCTTCTCTAGAACTAAGAAACTCTGGCACGATATATGGGAATGGTAACGAGCGGGAACTCTGTGGAAATTGGTCTATATAGCCGGGTACCAGGGTGGAATTCATGTCATTCCAGGCCGGTGGGATATGTGTGAGCTGGGGCGCCTAGATACCGAGTGTGGGTTATAAACCGTGGAGGTGAACCTATACGACAGCAGGTAGCTAAGGGCAGATTCCCATCTCATACAGCTCCAACTTGCATGTTTATACCAAAGCTATATCTTTAACCCCCCCCCCCCCCCACCCCTGAATCTATCCCATGCACAGCCTCTCTCTCTCCCTCCCCGATGCCTATAAGTTAATCAACTTTCCTGTCATAATATCTACGGGAACTAGTACTAGTTGTATATACATGGAATTGCATCACATAAAGGCTCAGTCACTTATCTGTGCCTCGAGGATATTCTTTAATTTCTAATTTGGATTGTGGCCCAGCATCACTCTCCATGAGGAATGTCTTGAGGTAAAGGAGATAAATCCCGTGGGTGCCGCAGAGTAACCTTAGAGTCCAATCGGTGATCTCCAGAGAGCCTTCTGGGGGTAAAGTGCAAGATCAGAAAGGCCCTATCGTACATCGTTATCAGTAGGCGGGGTAGGATGGCACATCACTACTGCCCGCTCAGTACCATGCTGCACTGCACATGGAGATACAGACAAACCCAACACACACAAAAAAGTGAGAGTCATTGTCGCTAAAACTACCCTCACCTGAGGGTCAGACACTGCCTGACTCTCAGGTGAGGGTAGTTTTAGCGACAATGACTCTCACTTTTCTGAGGGTGAAGTTACAATCAAGTTTCTTCTCTCCCGCCGTATCTCCCACAAAGGCTACCTGTGTGGAATTATGAGTTTGTGTTTGACAAATGTTTATTCTGGTATTTCAATCAATATAAATGTATACAGATACATTTACTTTGGATTCCTTTGAATAACAGAAGAGGTTGTTTTGATAAACATACAGTATTCACTGGTATATTTTCATACTTTACCACCATTATACAACTATGGGGTGTTGGATCTAGACAGGAGGGAATTGATTAAATTTGAATTTAGGCCGTAACAAGCGGGTGGTAAATAAAACATTGATGATGATAATAGGTTAGTTTGGCTTGTAATGATCAAGAAGAGTTTGCAGAGCAGAGACAGCGATAGAACTAAAATCTTGCCTTCTGCAAAAATGCAGGATAACAAAGCAGATATAGTTTAGGCAATCCTATATGGGACACACCCTTATACTGCATGCAGCCGGGGGTTAAAATACCGATCAAAGGCTACGGCTTATCTGCTGACTGCCACACTGGGATTAAGTCTAGTGTAGACCTAATCTGAACCCTATCGGTTCTGGGCGTGGACAGGGATCAAACGTGGTATCCCCTCAGTATCTGGGGTTGGGGCATCCACACAGGACGGGCCCCATAACCTTGATCCACGTGTTGCTCCTTCTCCCTAGAGCTGCTATGGAACTGCTCGTCTTAAAGCACAGCCTGTGGGAATGGTGCTGTGGGTGCACAGGGGTGGATGGGTGGGGCTCCGGATGTATATGTGGTTGGTGGAACTAATAATCAAAGAAATAAGTTGTAAAATATATCTTTTGCAGTGTAGTGTTTGGTGGGATCTTTATAGGCAATTAGTGCAGACCACCACAAGTCTATCAATCGATGCACGTCTACTGTCCTAATCTAGTTTGATGAACCATCTATATGGACTGAGGATATTTATCTAAAGCACGACTTGCTCAATACAGCAGGTCATGATAAAATCTATGGTATAAAAGATTGGAGCTTCTGGAGCATGTCTCCTTCCCCTTTCGAAGCACAGTCGTAGTCTTTACTTGCCTGCATGGCCAATAGACATGGCTGTAGACTGACCACTTCCCATGCTATCTGAGATGTGGCGCGCTGAGCAGGGACCAGTGGGACAATTAGTGTTTCCCCCATTTTTGAATGAAAATTGTGAAGTTAGCCTTGGTTATCCAGATCAGGAAAAATATAGTCAGAGTCTCCATGATTTGTGTGAAGTATTCCTGCAGAACCAACATGATATCTGACATATTGATGAAAATAATGAGACACTTCCAAATTTGAGATATTCAAGCATATTTGTGCAACATCTATGTGAACATAATGTAATATATTACGATTTTGAGGGTCTGTAAAAATGAAAGTTGAGGTCTGCACTTACTGAGGCTTCATTTATTAAAGGATAAATATCCAGTGATTAGGGATCAAGCATTTTTCAGGATCTATTTACTTTTTCAGGGATTCCATAAAGCTTACAATATGCCTGCATAATCTAGTAGAGACCAAGGTCCGAACAAAATCTTTACATGTTAAAATGGCTGTCAAATCCAAACCGCTGGACTAATTTGTATGATATTAAAACTGTTTTCGTCACTTAACATGGTCTATCCATCTAATCCATTTTGACATGTGTAACAATAATATCTGAAAATGACCTGGGATACCTAATATAAGGAAGTGACAATGACCGCTTACAAGTGCATCTATACATCGCTTGATATAAACACCATGACATGGAATTCCTCCATGTTCATTGTTTCAAAGCAATTAAAACTCTCAGCTGTGTACCTTGTGGCATTTGATAGAGGTATTTCATTTTAATGAAATTAAGTTAATTATGTGGGGTCTGAAAACTAAACGTTTATTTTCATACCCTAGATCACCTCCTCTGGAGTACCTCATAGTTCCTATTCCACAGAAACAGCTAAATCTGTCCAAATAAGGAAGTGTGACTCTTTTATCCACCATATTTAGCTTTGTCAATCTGATATCAGCCAATGTTAATATGTCTCTCAATTCCAACTTCTGACTATATCCAGTATATCGCCCACCAAGACGATCCCCTCCATAGTCCCGGCCCCTTCTCCCAGCACTATTGATTGGTACAGTTCGTCTCTGGTCCACTGACCCACACTGCAGGCCGGACAAGGCCACTCATCTTCCCACCCCCTTTCAATTCCCGACACTTTGGTCAATACTGATGTTAGCTCAAAAGATTCTTCACAGCAGAAATAAATGTGCTCAACACAGTTAGGCCTGCCCTCGAAAATGTAAGAATTTTTCTGGTTGACAGGAAGGCAAACTAAGGAGGTTGGGTTGGTCAGAGAGGGGAATGAATGGGTGGAGGGGAGATAAGGAGGGAGGGGTGTTCCTTGGAGACACGTGCAGTAGTGAGGAAGAAGCGGGACAGAACGCAAATATATCCCACTGTGGAACAAGTGATGGGGGGAGGGGGTCAAATGTAGTATCTTAAGATGTCAATCTTAAGAAAATGCTACATACATGTATGCCTAATGTTGATTTTTGGGAAATGCTAGTGTCCCTCGTTACTACCTCTCCTTGTTCCTCCTGTCGTTAAATTGCGGTCGTTTGTTACTAAGCCCAAAAATACTCATGCCGTGATATCGAATTTAGGATATGGGCCATCACTGTCGTTAGACTTTGTCTATTCCTCACACTCAACCATGAAACATCTCCGCTCTCCTTGTCCCATTTCTCTCACCGCATCAGAAACAGCCGGGCACCTCATTGATTCGTCGTTGTCATGATGAAGTTGATGGGTTGTCGTCTGCTGGGGTCTTTAGCTCCGGGCGACAGAACATGGCGCGAAAAATGCCTCGCCCCAATCACATGACGTGTGGCGTTACCCTGTACCCTGCTGTCCCAGAGGTCAGCACTTGGCTGGGCTTCCTAAGGTAATGAAACCCACGTCAATGTGGCATGAGGTGAATAATTGATTGTGTAAGCGGAACGAGGCCCCACCGTCCCCGAGAAGAATGGCGGCAGACCTGTGACCAAGGTCAAGAGGGGAATGAGGCTAGAGGTCATCATATGATGCAGTGCACTAGTTATGAATTACATTTTGCTCTTTCTTTGCCATTTCTTAAATCAATGTTTTAACCTTTGTCCCAAAGAATTTCACTTCTATACCTCCTTTTCAGGTGTTGGTCTGCTCCGATTATGAGTTCTATGCAAATTGTGTCCAAATCCTGGCAGAATGTTGTCAGCTGATTGGATCATGTGAGTAAAACATCAGTATTGGAGCATGGTGTGCCGGCATATAACTCCTTCTGTGCAGCTCTGGGGGGGACATTGATTGACTGACTTTGCCCTGAGGGCTTCCCCCAGACTAGGTCATGCAGGAAGTAGGGGAGGCCAGCTTAGTCACAGGTCCCATTCTTGGGGTGTCCATCACACAAGGATGTGCTCATATCTCTGTGGGGACGCATGTGTCTGGGCATTTTCAGCTAACAGGGATCCTTATGTCATGTTATGGTATTATGTATGGTATTACAGGCGGGATTGTAGGATAACACTCCTAGACGCTCAGATGAGCGGACTTTGGCTGCAGACAATTATTATATCATATTTTCTTGGCATGCAATTAGGCATATAGTGCTAGGGAACTCGGTGTTCTGAAATCCGTGCTGGAGAACCTACACCAATCCATAAATGTACTTCACGAATCGACCATTTCATTATGATACAGCATCAACAAGATATTGCATACATATTATGTCTGGGATGACATGTGTCTCTACAATAATAGATGGCTAATGTGCACAAGAAGGGAAATGGTAATGTCTTTTTATGTGTTATTGATTGGTTCTGACCAAAGAGGAGATCCCTCACAGAAGTATTCCTCTTTGAGTCCTCTTTAATCATACAACAAAGACGGCGAAGCTGAGCCATCCAACATCACATGCATGTACGTAATTAGCCCCTGCTGTTATAACAGACATTGTACATGTGTATACCATATAGATGCATAATACCTCGTGATCATCTAAATACAGCTATAGACACAATAATTCTTCTTCAAATTCTAGAATTCTCATGATGCATCATTCTTATGTCCATGACCCAGAACATGACCCACAGAACATAGGTGCAGTGTAGAAAGGGACGGGGTAATGATATAATGCACACCATTTGCAATAACGCCTCACTGGTTTGAGTCTTCTCGGTTTGCATGAAATGAAGGGATGAGTCCCTAAAGCTATTTCTTAAAGATGACAGTATATAGGAGTATAATTATACAGCAGTAAATACGAGTCTTAGAGAGAGGAATTTAATCCCAGTCTCCACATATATATTCAGCAGCCCGTCTATATATGTTGTGGTCTTATCGTCATGGAGTAGGAACGAGGGGTTTACATGCCGACATACCCAGGTGTGTAAAGTTGTGTTATCACACCTGTCTCGGTACCAGATGGTACTGGAGATGGGGCATCAGTAGTGGCATCCACCCCGCACAGCAGGTGCCGTCATAGACTACCTTCCCACCAGTAGCACCCAGGAGGAAATGTGGGAAGGGGGAGAGGCAGGCAGGTAGGGAGGCTGTGCGCCCTCACAGAAAACAGAATTGCTGGAAAGTAGAGCTTTTGCCCACTGTCCACGTTTTTATAGTTATATATTCCTCTCCTTATTATAGCATAGATCATGGTTTATAGTCCACATGAATGGATCGCTTTGAGATCACAAAAACAAACTGGCAGCAATGGAATAAATAGTGGTGATAAAACTGTTGTTGCTGTAGCACTGAGCGCAGGTCTCACTTGGGGATGGATCCACACTCTTTGATCACGTTGCAGGACGACTGCTGCCCACCCAAACTCAGCTAGCCTTTGGAACCCTACACTCCACTGCCACAGGGGGTGTAGGGGAGGCACCCAGGGATAGGCTATGGATGGGTGAGAATTCAGGAAGAGTCATGATCCAGGAAGAGACCCCGGACCATTTTGGAGAGTGAACCACTGAGAGATAGACACACAGACCCCACGCAGCTAGACAAGCAAACATCCCTATTTCCGTGCACGGTTCTTACACGGCCGTTTTTCTGGGGTATCAGTGCACACCTGCCCACCTGGTGCCTAACATTACCTGTGGCTCCCCTCTGATAAGTCACAAAAACATCAGGTGAATTATAGAAGGGGATGTAGGCTGTCATATATTTAGTTCTTATGAAGTAATGCATATAGTACAGTATGGAGTATCATTTCTTCAATGTTTTCTATATTATTCATAGGTCGACGTTAGCATGGTAGGACTTTGCCCGAATTGAAATTTGAGAATTCGTTCAATATTAACAAAAAGGAATTGAGGTCGGCCCCATTTTGCCGAGCATGGTTTCGTTTACCCACTGGTATGCCACTTCTGCATGGGAGATGCAGTTCTGTATATGGTACATGCTTAAGAGGACATGTCTAGGGGCATAAACATCCTCCGCTGTCCCAACCACACATGGAGCAGCTCGTTGTGATGCTCGTATCTCACAGGTAGACGGCGAGCTAATGGAGCAAATGGCTCGGCTCTCCAGGTAAATGACGAGTTATGGGGGAGCTATAAGGACCTTGAGGCCCCAAGCCTATAAAAAGTCCATATTGTGGACAGCCACTGCTCAGTATGGCATGCACAATGTACACAATAACGACGACACATCTATGGCTATTCATATGGACATGAACCGACATAGGTGTCATTGGTACAAAGGAGGCACATGCAGTACTCATATTTATTTGCAAAATTCTGGAATTCTTGGAGAAAATACTTTGTCTCCTTGTTCTGTGATTACATCCCTGGGTTCTGTGATTACATCCCTGGGTATTTCTTTTATTTGTGGATTAACGTCCTTTGGGGTCGGAGGATGGTTTAGGCTCACGATCCTACTTGGTTTGTAAATGGACACAGGGCTTGTAAATTACGGACATAGAAAGAACACGTCTTCCTATAGTGATTTATGGTCTGAGGTCTTGTACTCGGTCAGACACGGGAACTGGACCCAATTTACTTTACATCAGAACAGTTGGTGGCTTGTCGGATATTGTGTGTGGAGACTGTTACATCCACCCTCAGAAAAGTGAGAGTCATTGTCGCTAAAACTACCCTCACCAGAGAGTCAGGCAGTGCCTGACCCTGAGGTGAGGGTAGTTTTAGCGACAATGACTCTGACTTTTCTGTGTGTGTCGTTTCAAGGTAGATTCCTATACAGTGTATATTCCACATCTATAATCTTACCATTATTATTGGATGCAAAAACTTTCTCATATCTATTTCTCTTGACTCACAATGAGTCATTCTAGGGAGGATCTAATTATCATTGGATGCAAAAACTGTCTCATTTCTATAATTATTTCTCTTGACTCACTATGAATCATTCTATGGAGCATAATTATATTCCATCCTTCACCAACTTCTCCGTATGAATATATTTGCACAGATAACTGACATTCACCAGACATCATTATGCAAACCCAATTCCCAAACAGGCCGGGGGGGGGGGGGCTGTTACCTCGTCCGCCAAGACTCTCTCTATCCGATGGGCAACACAGCGACAACAACATGGAAAGCCCAACATTAACACACACCTCAGCTCAGAGCCTTTACAGGCTATACTCTAACTTATGTTATTATGTATGCATCGTGCAAACTAATCACCCGTCTCCTACTCAGTCCTCACTTGTCTATATGGTTTACATATATACATACATTACATCCTTTAAACAAAAGTAAAAGGGTCACTGATCCTTGACGCGCCCATTAAATCTGCCCTATTCAAATCTCATTGTCATGGCAACTATCTTTTCATAACTTGATTATTGATTGATTATTTGGTAATTCCTCATGTCATCAACCAAAGTTTTCTTGTTACTCGTATCGTTAAAAGCGCCATCCTCAGCCAAATTGCCATCCAAAACCGTAATAAAGCGGAGGACCTGGATGCCCCTTCTCCAACAAACCAACCTAACCCACACACTTCCCAATGGGGGCTGTGCCAAAACATTCTTCTTCAAATCCCTATGATCACATGTGCATACAGCATCTGTGGAATTCACAGAAAGCTAAAGCATCTGTTGCCTTCGGGGATACCATTGATCTCACCCTCTTTGAGTTGGCTTGTATATGCCGTCGGACCATTCTCTAACCTTATTTAGTCAGGCGTCGACAGTGGACACACATACCCTGAATGGATAACAGCATTACTAGCATACAGGTCGCGATTCGCCTTTAGATTGCCTACAGTCGACGGAATAGAGTCCTCCAAGTGGGTAGATGCAGGGCTAGACTTGCCCAATCTGTGATTATACAATGTGAAGTGCAGTGATCAATACACGCAACAATGACTGAATGCCCGAGACTGTACATAGTATCTGAGGAGGGTGTGAGAGGCATAGGGAGCCACAGGACCCTGGAGCTGTAACGGAGATAGAGACAGACAGACAGACAGATAGAAACAGAGACAGCCAGAGAGGCAGACAGGCATGCAGGGACGGATACAGAGAAAGGGTGCATATGATATGGACATATATGAATATGTGGAATAGGACAAAGGGTATTGTTATGATAATTCTAATGACTTCATAGAATAAGCCAGAATAAATTAAGGTAGAACCAAGGGTCTAATAATGAAGAATAGACAACCGCTTTTAAAGGCCAGCAAGATGGTAACCCTTCAGTAACAGTCGGAGTGGAGACGAGGAATGGTATGTGATGGGAATGGTGAGATAGGAGGTGCTATAGGTCAACATACAATGTTGATACAGACCTCACACTACAGTCAAAAAGGGTTGAGTCAGCAGTACCTCCCCCCTTCTCCCCTCTTCAGTGGTGTGACGCACAGACAATACGCTCATGGGAATATAGGATAAAATGTCTTTTTAAAACACCCCATATATAAAAAGACGGGTGTTAGTTGTTGCTCAACTTCCTGAGGAATCATTTGAGTGATAACCCCATTTCCGAAAATCCCTGGAATCTAGTGCCACCACACCCTATGTATATGAGATGTTTTATTCATAGTACATTTGTAAACTGTATTCTCCCTTCTTTGTGATTCTCCTGTCCTGTAATTGTAGATCCTAATACTCATTTCTATCATTATTGGCATTGCTTTAAACATCATCATTATAATAACATGTGAACCAACCCAAGTAAGTCTAAGATATAGGCTATGCATCATTCTAAATCAGTCTTCACAATGCATCCAGGTGGGATCCAGGTCCACTCCTTTTGCGTGTCGATTCCTTAGCATAGTAATAATTAGTCCGTAAATGACAGCGAGTTGCCTGCCCATTCCCTGTCTCACATAGGGTAAACCGCCCATATGTGGCCCTGTTGAGGAGCTGAAACCCACAAGTCTGACTTTGATACAAGATTACATGTAGAAAGAGTGATCCAATCCTCATGAAGTATGCAGCACTTTTCATTGGGACACTGCTTAGAATGCTATAGACAAGTCAAAAATATTGATTTCTATGTAATATAGTGTGAAAATGCTGATTAAAGTAAGGTACCCTTTGGACATTGAATTGGTACCATGACTGGCCCACCTTGTACCTTGAGCGGCCCCCTCCAATAAAACACTGTTTATGCATTTGTAACTTGGTAAATGTGATTACAATGTTATGTTCCATTAGAACATAATGAAATATAGCCTCATACACATTGTTAGTTCCAATAGCAAGCCTATGAATATGCTTTAAGCTTACTCTTCTACCTTGCCTACTTGGGGGCTGCCTTCTGTTCTATTAAGCTCTGGGCATAATTATACCCATTTCTACTTCTGGGGGCATAGTGTACCACTGAACAAAAGAAATTAACATTTGGGAGCTTTTCCATGTATAACATTATTTTATGTTCTTATGATATGGTTCACCAAAAACAAAGGTCTCAACTGTGGGGAGACCGGAACCAGGGACCTCTCACACTAAAGTTCTAAGCCCTGCCTATGTAGCCACAGGGGCTGGACAAGTGTGGGGAGTGTAGAAGTACCCCCATTTTTGGTTCACTCAGCACTAAGCTGTGGCTATAAGGTATAACCTATATCTATAGGGACCTTTAGCAATCCTGACATAGCTCATAAAACATAGACATGAGGTCCCTTATTACAGAAGGCCCAGATCTGAATTCCCAAGATGCATACTCACACAGTCTCAATGTCATACAAGTATAGCTTTCAGCAGTTCTAACACCATGTATCCAGAATAGGGTAGAGGTACAGTATTAGCCTAGCACACAGAAGATCCTGGGTTCGAAACTTAATGGACCAGTTTTTCTCAGTTTTTCTCAGGTTGATTTCCATGTAATTGACATTTTCCCCACATTATATGACATCTTATTGTTTATTGGGTCATAGGGGGGGGGGGCATCCATTTATTTTGGATCTTAGAATAGATCTCACCCTACACCTAGCATATCATAACCTATACTGTTGGTGGGCCACTCATGGTTGAGCCCCTGGGCCACTTCAGGTACTCCTGTAGTGGTGGCAATCAATCAGTAAAAACTACCTAATTAATATAGGATTTTCACCAAATGAAGATGGCATGTTAATGTAAAGATAATATGTGTGGAAAACAAGGTGAAAGTTTGGATCTTAATGGAAAACTATAGGCACACTGTTGAGGTATAAAATGTCTTTTTCTTGAAACCTCTCAATGAAAAGAGGGCTACATGTCACACAAACATGTCATGTTTGGCACTCTGTAGAAAACACTGTGGCTACTCTATGGAGAATATAAACTGTGATATTGGTACATAATTGTCTCTTCTTTCATACCTGTATTAACAAATCAGGAAAAAATGACCATAAAGACTGGTGTATAGAGGTAAAGATGGGCCACTATAGGTACTTGTCCTGTAGGGGGGCCGCTTAGGGGCAGTTTACCCTACCTGCCCGTGGTCTAGGCAATTGGTGCTTGCACGCCCGGGTGCCCTACGGGTACGGGATGGGGTATGGGATGATGTAATTAAATATCCATACGCAATGGTCTAATAATACATAATGCATTACACATAATATGTCTGCTGAGCCTCAATTCATTATGAACTATGTCAGAGCAGTATCTATAGTCATCTATGATGTTAAGGCGATTCCCATTAGCAATTTGTAAATTAAAGGGATATTAATTAATTAAAGTGACCCATTCCCATGTAGTGTGTGACACTGGTAACACTGGTAACTATTGGTACATCTACAGATGCAACATAAGTAACCAGCTTGGTCAATCAGAATACCCCGTAGATATTTTGAACTGATTGAATAACAACCATAAACGGATCATGATCACAGTGGCTATGCCCTTCACATTAAAGGCCAACCTGTGTCAGTGTGTGAAAGGTACAAAGAGCGTCACAAAGAGGATTTCCTTCAGAGTTCATCAGTTGTAACCACCACACCTGCTGCTACACAGATCAGCCCTCTTCCCTCTGTAGGTGTGCAGGTAGCGTGACCAGGCACCAGGCACTAAGCTAATTGAGTGATGAGGTAACAGGGACAGGTGTGCCTCCCTGCCTGTACTTCCCACTGACAGGTAACCCCCTCCCACCTCTCAACAAGCATCTAATCAGGTCTAGATATCATTATCCAGCGTCTCCATCTTACTAGATCCCTTCCTCCCAGCCTGCACAGCGGCTAATCAACGATTTTTGCAAGAAAGAGTGATGGGTGCGCTATTAGAAAAAAAGAGCCCTTTGGGCAGAATCTTCACGAAAAACAAGGGAACCCCCCTGTTTATTCTACTATTGTTTCAGTTTCGAGCGCACTGCACATTTGTCCACCTTTTCCCTTCCTATGCATGGAAATCTTTTTCGTCTCCTCCTCTATACATGTAGATATTTGGTATACCCAGTTAATGGACACTTAGGCTATTCAGAAAAGTGGGTATACAGAATAACGATGTCTCTATAGCTCTGACTAGTATCTTCATGCATGAGCCACTTTATGCAGCTGCTTTTCCACAAGGGCCTTTTCGGCAACGTCTGTACTTCGTATAAGAAAGTGGAACACCCCCCCCCTTCATCTCAGAAGAGGGGGAGGGGGTTGCGTATGTTTCCCCCCCCCCCTCCAGAGAAAAAGGGGGGGGGGGACGAGACTCTATACAACAGCCAACTTGCCCGAATTTATAAAAGTGGGGGCAGCATTTTGCAGGAGATTAAAGTTATTTGATTAAAGGAATTTTTTTTTTAAAACAAAACAAAACACAGGAATTGTTGCAAAAGCTAGGAAAGTGATGTCTGTGCTAGTTTACCGTTTGCATCCTTCCCCATCCCATTGGCAAATACAATTACAATGTTCTCATGCCAACCCTTCTGTCCTCATCGTACTCCATGTTCCGCTACGTATGGAGGTGTGCAGTGGGCCATGACCAACTTTGTTTTGCATAACAAAAACATTAGCTAAATACCCAGTTCTAACGTTTGGCGACGGTGAGGCGGAGAGAATGAGATGAGCTGACTAGATGGGTGGTTAGTCATATCAGTGGGTAGTGTACTTTATGACTATGTAACATGGCATGCAGGGGTGTGTTTTTACAGACTGCTTGTGGTAGATATGATGTTGCATCTAGGTGGTGCCAGCTCGGGAGTATTTCAGTAGAGTATTTCTGTATCTATGAGGTATGACATAGGATGTGGTATAGATATATTGTATGTCTATGATATATTCATTACATGTGTGATTTCTCAAGCAGCAAGAGAGAAGACTTCCCTGCAGTTTGTATACATATGCACAGGTCCACATGTATTGCACCAGAGCGATCCACACTGCTGCAAAGCAGTATATATGATTCTGTAGGTTTAGAAACCCTGTTTCTTATGTTATTACACTACAATATTTCCCCCTAATCTATAGTGATATATAGATCATCAGTCCTCACCAGTAGTATACTCTCTAAAACCGATTTGATTAACTTTGGCTATTTTTTATCTTCACAGACAAAACCTGCAATTGTGAAAATCATGTGGCACTTCTGCCCCCAACAATGAGAATCACCGAAAATAAAAAGAGTGTCACGAGCTATTGCAAACATAATAGGTTTCAAGAGCTTACCTTAATAGTTTCCTCCACAGAATGGTATCCCTGCTGTGGTACGGGCTGCCTTCTGGTCCGGGGCCGCGGCTTGTCACGACCTTTTGTAGCCATCTTTTACATTTAGATCATCACACTCAATGGCTCAATTGGCATCCAAACAGATCAAAATGGTATCCTCACCACACTATACAAATGGTTCAATCTGGTATCCTGTGAGTAAATACCCTTTCATTTCAACTAGACACATCAAGGTTAAATATAGGAAATGCCTCATGTTATAATCCTTTTGAAACTAAATTTGAGGCAGCTGAATCCAGTGCTTATAAATGACTGGTATCTTGATATTGCGTGTGTTATATCAAGCAATAATCTCCATCAGATCCCGGTTATCCTCTTGCTCTATACACAACGCATTATTGTATATTGCCTCTGGTGGTTTGTTGTCAACTTTACCCCAAGGATCAGAGGAATCCCTTCAGGGGTGATTCCAGGAGGTTGACCCTATTTCCTGTATATACCTTATATGTTGCGGTTACAGAGACTTGGGAACACGATTGGCAAACACATTACACTGATATGATTTGAAGTCCGCTGGTATTCCTCTTATTCCCCTCTGCATATATATATGTAGGTGTTCATATCGTAAGATTAAAATGATGACACCCACAAGATAACTCTGACAGGCATGTATATCCCACATGGCTATCCCGTCTGTAAAGGTTATTGGACAGAAATGTTCCCATTTGACCCTTAAAACTCTGCAATTCAAATAGTATTCCTTGTTTCCAAAACCACGTGTTTTGTGGGATAATGGTTCTAGTGAGTCACTCCTCCCGGAGGAGCTACTCCATGGTGGGGTGAAGGAGGAGGATATTACTAGGCCAGCCTCAGCATCATGGGTGGGGGTTGACTTGACAGCTCAGCTGCCAGATCATCAGCTGACTCGAACGTGATTAGTAACCCCCCTACCCTACCCCCACCCCCTCTATCCCCCTTCAAACCGAGCGTTCAGCAGACACGCGGCCAAACAATGACACTGCTGCACGCTGCACGACCAGACTGCCTGCTGCAGACGACACTCACTCATTGACTAATTGGAGAAATTGTCGTCTGCCTGATATTATACGCTCCATGTCTACATTGTATGATTCCCTATACGTATTCACGTGTTCCACTTGAGGTGTGTTGAGTAGGTATTGGCCAGGGTATAGTGCCACCATGGCAATTGAGAAGGTTGAATGTAGAGAGGTGTTGAACTGGAGGGGTAGTTCCAGCTATTAGGTGCGGCATGCGTCCACTGCCTGACTCACCCACTGAGCAGACTTGAGTTTGGCGCGCCCCGCCTCTCCCTCCATCACCACGCCCATCCAGCCTCCATAACCCACCTAATGCCTCATGTACCAGCTATTCCTCTGTCCAGACTCTCCTGATGGCTCTGTGTACTCCTACAGGGATATGCAGCTCCAATAGAAAGCAAGTTATCAACATACTCCAAAGGCTGTAGGCAGAGGGCCTGTTCCCCCTGTAGGATGGCAATCACCTGCTGTTGTTACTCTCATGGCCTCAGTTGCTGTCTGCTTAGCCGTGCCTGGCCAAAATGTGGGTTGTTATTGTGTCCTACGTCACCAGTCCCTGGGTGGAATTGATTATGGACGTAGGCGTTTCTAGTGTACACTAGTGGTGAGCCTACTGGATCAGCTGTTTGAGTAGAGCTTGCTTAGCTTTGTCTATGTGTAAAGAGACCAGAGTTCCACTTATAATCTAATAATTAAGTGACTCTTGGAATCCCCCTCCCAACTGTATTGTTATAAAAAAAACAAAAAAACTGTCCCATCCCCTGTTTAAACAAATGACCACTCCCTTTTGAAATAAAGGAAAGAGAATTCGATTTACATGCATGTGCACTAGTATCTAAGACCATGGACCAATCATGTGATATTGAAACAGACTTCTCTTTGATCCTTATAGAGACATATATCCACTATATGCACTATGGTATGCAACACTGTACCTGTAGCAAGATTAGGTCCTATACATTATAGGCTTATAGAAAGTGATTGTACTGTTCAAAATAACTGGTAGGCTGAATGCTAGTGTACACATAAGGGAAGAAGGTCCTCTACGGAAGGATCAACTTTAAATCTAATTTCGTGAACCCCAGTGATATATTACTATTATTACATTAAAAGATGTCAATTCTGGAGAATTTGGCACCCAGGACTATCTTTCACGCAACCATTGTAAGTGGAAGAACGCCCTCTTTAGGGCGATTCTTGCAATAAATTGTTTCAATCGCAATCTCAACCTCAAATGGCTTCATGAATATGGGTGGGTGTTGCCGGGCTTATACTTAATCCGGATATGCTGAAAGTATACTTGTTATCTATAAAGAATTATCGCCATCTAATTAGCGTAATTATCAATATTGGAAAAGTAGTATACATTTTCATCGTTATATCACAGATTTAGATCTAGATATGGACGTTTTAGTCTGTTTTTGAGCAAAGTAATCCTTGTGAATCCTTCTATCAATAGGCTTCTTTATTTCTTCTATTTGGAGTTAATCCATGTTTCCATGGCAACAGATAACAACAATGACACCCATTCAGGCACTACAATGTTCTTTTTACATATATAAGTATAGTGACATATTTTCACCAAAAATGGAATATCTTAATTGTCTACTACTACTGTTATATGCAAAAGAGATACCAATTATTTAGCCTATTTTGGTCGTGGTGGTGCCCTCTATGGCTTGAATTGGTCTTAGTGCCAAAGGGAGCATCTTTTCTGCTTGCCTGCTCACAATTTAATATCTAATACGCTTTGTACTTGATCAAAGTCAAAGGCGGACTATTATATGATAAGTTAGAAAATGCACTCACCACCGCACCATCTATTTCAGATACTCAGTAGTAATGCGTGGTCTATATTTTCCCATTCCCCCGTTGTTAAAGATGGTGTCAGCTAAATGTTTGGAGATTTTTTAGTCTTATCATATTCCTATTGTATGTCCTATCCCATACGTCTTCCCTAAATATTAAAATTATTTGCAGTGTCTTAGTCTATAAGATGAGCACATGCAGTGCAATTTTTTTTTACTGTAGGTCGACACTAAAACTCCCTATGTGTTTATACTGCATGGCTCAGTGCTTTCCCTATTAGCTTAATTCCCAGTATGCTCACATAGGGGGGACACTGAGTCAGTAAGGTGAACAAGCAACATTGTTTTCTATCTCAAATCATGCATTTATAGACAAATGTATCTAGCATCGGGCACTGCATATCAGCTAAAATAATAACAAAACCCTTGACATTAAAATTATATCCATTTTGAAGAAAACGTTTGGGAAGTCTATTAGCTTATACCATCTTTAAATGATAACTTCTCCTTGAGACAAAGCTATTCATCTCGCAGTTTTCTTGCATGGTCTCATTATACTTCTGAGTTATCCGTTAGCTGGTGGAGTGCAGGTGGCTGCATGGAATGAAGAAAGAACTGCATGAACAAACGATAATAGCATCATACGTTAAGAGGCGATTAAAATACAGGGCATGAACGTCACTTCATCAAACATTATACCACGGTTATCCACTTTAGGCACTCAAACCCAGTGCCTAAACTGGATAACCACCATGCATTAGCAGTGGATAATCGCACTGCTATGACGTCACATGGTGAGTTTTCATGATGATCACAAATTTTAGGGTGAAATTAATCAGATTTTTCCTCAAATGTTTGAACTATGGTATAAACGGAATAATACATGGATAAACCAGCACTTGGACTGGTTATCCATGGCAAAGACACTCGGCTGCGCCTCGTGCCTTCGCCATGGATAACCAACCCTCATGCTTGCTTATTCATGTATTATTCCCTTAATAATTTCCATCATCCTCAGTTGATTCAATACGACATGCAGCGACCAGCTAGCCCCCGTGGAAAGTACAAAGGGTAAGAAAACATATACTTGGATACCTGCTTATTAGATGCTCTTAATACGTCCCGGTTGATTTATAGCAATGGGGTAATTTTTTCTTTACTACTGTAAATAGATTAAGCATCCTTGAATAAATGGAAATTTAAACTATCCATTTAAGGTATTTGTCTGACGCACCTGACTACAAATATAGACTTATTCCAGTACCACTAAGCTTTCGTCAAGCGTCGGAATCTGCCTATGACACAGCAGTGCCACCTGGTGTGAGGGAGGAGTACTGCATCTGGGTCAGGAAAGTAGGAACATTCTTGGCACTCTTATGGCTCTAGACCCCTAAATTCGATATGGCGACATGGGCATTTCTTAAAATCGACATGCAACACGAGGCCTAGTGACATGCGACATGAGGCTTAGTGACAGGGGACATGGGCATTTCTTAAATTGACATGGGACATGAGCATTTTAAGCGACATAGACATGCGACATGGTCATTTCTTAAATCCGACATGCGACACGGGGACCCCCCCCCCCCCCATCAAGGGCCCCACTCTTGCTGTGTACATCTATTATCAAATCAATGGCCTCAGCGCCACAGCTGCACATGATCCTGGCTAATATTGAACAACCACAGCATAAGTTACCTATGCAATGGTAACTCTATCCATGGGAGCCACTTCGTCTGCACAACAATTACAGCCCTTCATGGAAACTTGAGTCTGTCTTTGATGTATACATTTGTAGACAGAAAAGAAACAGGAAATGTGTCCATAAAAGAAAACTTCACTGCATATTGAATATTAAAAAAAAAATATCTTAAAGCTGGGCCGTCAGGGAATAAGTTCAGCATTTTCCATACATGGACTAAAATAACAGTTCCACCAGAGGGCAGCAGTGTTTGGACAGGGGACCATGAGCATTGTCCAGCTACAACATATTCACCCTATCTTGTGCCTGTAGCTGAGCTCCCAAGAGTCTTCTTGTGAATGGAAACTGAACTGTATCCAAAAGTGCTTTTGGCCTCACTTCAACCATGATGGTCAAACTTTGAATTTTTTCTTGGATTGATTCATTACTCCTGATTAAATCAATGGATATTAAAGGGTTCCGGTGCTAATTGACATAAATCATAAAGATGAGTTATGACTGATGCTTGGTATGTAATCGTACGCGTTTCTACAGGTACCAGTCCTTTATCAAGCCACTCAAAAAAGAACTGGTTTCTCATCACCGCGCGCATCTTAAAAATCGGTATATGGGAAAAACTATTGTTTTGTCTGTTTTTCAATTTGATGAAAATTGGATGAATATTAGCAAATTTTGTATCAGATTAAAGCTTATGCAGTCAGTTATGCGGTCAGCTAGGAATAACTCGCATCATAGTAACTGGTGCGGATCAATAAAGTCGGAATTAATAAAATGTGAAAATGTATCACAAAAAGTCTAGATTTCCCTTTGTTTTCAAGCCCCAAGTAAAAAAAAAGAATGAATAAATAAAAAAAACGCCCTCGTCATATTTTTCACCACTTGGTGATGAGAAACAACTTATTTTTTGAGTCGCCTTAGGGAAAATGTGGTTGCTTCAAAAATTATGATTATTGGAAGTCATGTCTTTTAAAGGAGTTGGTCACATCTAGGGGAACATTCATGAAGGACGTCACCTTTTTTGGGGCCATTCACAGATATGCTAAAAAGTACAATTCCGCATGGATTTAAATCTGTGTATTTCCAGTATTTGGCACTTTAATTTAATACTGTATAAATATATTATATTCGCTTTGTACATATTTTCAGGGATTTTTTTAAAATCATGAAAATATGTACAGTGCGTAAATATCTCTATACGTTTACAGTATGGCAGTACAGTATAAATCTACCATAAATTATCATGTATAAGCCTCACTCGCTTATTAGCCACATCTAGACTTTGGGAAAATTGTATCCTCATGGGGGGTATGGATAGGGTAAACTCAGTACTGTACTATGATAGCAAAAGCTTGTGTATTTAAGCCGATTGAGCCCTGACTTGGCCAAGGTTGATCCCATGTGCCACACTGACTGTTAATTGCAGCCTCTAACTTCTAAGTGAAAATTTAAGGTAATCCTCCATAATGTAGATATTCTAAAACCTGGATAGCCTTTAAATTCCTCTTACTTATTTATATTATATGTCCTAGATACTGGCATAGACATAGACATTGAGGACTGGTACTAGTCTAAACCACTTTCTGAACCGTGTGACAATGGCCAATTAGGCCTAATTGCTATTCCAGTTAGATAGCAGAGATACTGTCACATTGACATCAGTTATAATAGGCACAATATCAGTGGAATTCCTTTAGCCTAATTAGTCATTTTCATTTCATTTTTTTATATCCTCTATACTATTGTTTTTATTCATAAATATGTCTGGACTTGAGAAGGTGATGTCACACAGACCTTGACCCCTCCTCCCCCCCCTGCATCCCCATGTCAATTTTTGTCTCTAAATCTAAAGACCCACCCACCCCTATCAGGTGACATCATTTGTGAACGTTCCCTAGGTTCTTCCCAACTATAGGCCTATGTTGTGTATAAATTGATATTAACCATTGTATGAACACCGGATTTACGTCAGACCTCGGACTATAATGTGATAATCAGACATTGGCAAACCCCTACCTATTCTATCTGTTCTGCAACGGTACGCGGTTGGGACGGCTCCAGTTGACGACGCGGGAAACGGACGAACGCGCATGGTTCTCGCAGTTCCGACAGGGGGCGCCAACGCCTAACATTCCACAACATGGCGCCCGGAGCTGTAAACAAACAGTTTCAGAGAGAGTGACAGCCCCTCTCCTTTCACTATTATCCCAAAACAGAGACGCATAATACAACAGAAAGAACCCGTAGGTTGAATACTACCAACTCACCAGCCCAAAAGGTAAATAGTTATCGTTGGTGAGGCTAAATGCAGCAATGAACACGTCGTGAGCGATAATTGAGTAATCTCAGGTAGACCTCAGCCTTGTACAAGTACGGGACACAAGACAAGTGCAACTGTAGTTTGATTGATGCTACTAGAGGGGAGAAACAATTAGGTCAACAGTAGTGTATTCCTTATTATGGTAGATCTTTAGATATTACATTTGGAAGTATTCAGTTTTTTTCATTTTGAATCTAGACCAGGTAGAACCTGAGATTTTGTCATCTGAAGATGCCACATCTGAACATTTTGCACATATAGGCCATAGGCATAGTGGAAATGGATCTTATGACTGTGACAGAGTCTGTGTGATTTGAGATTGTGATGTTG